>OW028699.1:2540501-5040501 GCA_932294315.1 Epinotia nisella
CTCCGTCCACGGGCGACAAATTCTCATAGGATCATAATGAAGGCGGACATGTTGTGCCGCTTTAGGTTCATTACAATTTTTCCTAGTGCCGCAGCAAAAGCTTAAAGGGCCACCTCAATTTTACACGAGGGGAATGACGCTTGCTGTGACACAATACGTCTGTAGACGTTACGGCTGTGGCCGTGCTGCCACAAGACGAGAGTTTGAGTTTGTAACAAATTACATACATACCAGACGAAACAGCGGCGGCACAATATTTGCCTAAACAGTGATGTGGCAGTACGTCCATGGCCGTACAACACAATTTTCAGAATGATGCTGTGTCCGTGAACGTGTTAAATACATGAAGATCAAAACATGGATGCTCTTTATGATAGAAAATATCCGGATGGCATATTCTAATCTCCCTAGAAACTTTTAAGGCGTTTCATAAAAAGTTACTGATTTACTCCAGGCAAAATACGGTTTCGAAAAAACATTAATTTATGATAGCGTTTTTTTTTGTTTATTTCATTCTAAAACGTTATTCTAAGATGCTTTATTCAAGAATCCAACAAACTTTCCACCCGGAAGTAATTATATATAGATTTAAATTCATTGTCTTTTTTGTTTTATTTATATTGAATATTTTAAAGCAAATGTAAATGAACCTAAATAAAGGTAAAAAGAAAAATTATATTTATCCGGACTTTTTAGGAGCTAATTAATTTTTTTTTTTATGTCTGATTTTTTGTTGGATTTTGCCTCTAGGTAACTATTTAATTGATAATATATCCGTTACATTAAAAAAATTATCTATTATAAATTATTTCCAAATGACATTTTTTCCAAACAAAATCATCCGCCGTGTCATTGCGTACTGTTGCGTTTCAAGTTTCAACCATTTCTACATCATAACATTCATAACATAATACCCTACTTTTTAGCGCAACCGGTTAATAGGAGTAGGTACCTATAAAAATCATGTAACAAACGATTGGTCTAATCGTAAGCAAGTGCATTTATAAGGAATCGAGCAAACGAGCGATTCCCAGTAATAGGACGGTGCGGTTCCACTCCACCACGACAATATATCGTATATTATTATTATTATTATAGCCTCTTTATTTCCGACGCCCGGTTAGCCTATTGGGTACAAACATCTTTTCACCATAGGTGTTACAGACAGTCCTCTCTGCAGAGCCTGCATGGAAGAGGAGGAGACAGCCGCCCACGTCATCCTGACGTGCCCCGGGGTGGCAGACTACCGGGCAAAGCACCTCGGAACACCGGGGTCACTGCCGGAGGCCATCGGCAACACAAAGGGTCTGCTAGGCTTCCTGGTGGATGGGCTGGCACGAATAATAGTAGTGCCAACCCATACGCAAAATAGGCGCAATTATGATGTCGAGTTGCGGAAACCCAGCCCGCGTACACTTATAACCTATATATAGCCTAGTGGGTAGTGACGCTGTCTACGAAGCTGAAGGTCCTGGGTTCGAATCCCGGTAAGGGCAAACATTTCTGTGATGAGCATGAATATTTGTTTCTGAGTCTTGGATGTTTTCTATGTATTTATATCTATTATACATATCGTCGTCTAGTACCTATAACACAAGCTTTATTGAGCTTACTATAGTTAGTTAGTTCGATTTGTGTAAGAAGGTCCCCTAATATTTATTACTAAAAGAAATAACATTACGTTCACGACATTTTTCTGTATAAACAAAACACTTTATTTTATACCTTTTTTGGACAAACAAAGGCAACAAACGACACTAAATATAAGTTAAAGTAATACGTCAACTATGTAGAGTCTCTTATGACCTCTTCAAGGGTAAACTAAACACGTAACGTTTCGAACGAGCGTTAGAACAATGAACAACTGTCATTATCCCATACAAAAATTGGCATGGAGCTGAAATTTGGCATACTTATGTAAGTTCGGTGCAAATGTTATGGCACCACCGATCTGATCGATGGAGACAGACGTGGCCATAGCAACTCCTATACTACACTAATCCCTTCGTGTTTGGGCTCATTGATTAGTAACCTCTAAACGAGATATTGATGATTGTGCAAAAAAGCCTGTAACAAAGACGACTATTTTGACAACTACATAGAACTTATACCGGTGCCTTGTCAGAATTAAGAAACAAGGTCACTCAACGTGCTAATTATTATTAGACCTGTACTACAGATTATATAATAGTCCTCCTGTACTCCACTGAAAACTAGTTCTACGCAGCCCATGCGCGGGACACATGACTGATGCACTGCCGAGTCCGCGGAAGTCCGCTTAAATTTACTGTAGCGACATTAGCGACGCATGTCTTTGTGAGTGCGTCAAATCGGCCGTTTGTACGAATTTGTTTTACTACTGTGGCGGTAACCGAAAGGCGCGACGTCGGTAGACCCCCCACAAGGTGAACTGATGACCTGGTAAAGGTCGCGGGAGGCCGCTGGATGCGGGTGGCGCAGGACCGGTCAATTTGGCACTCTTTAGGGGAGGCCTATGTCCAGCAGTGGACGTCTTTCGGCTGATATGATGATGATGATGATGATGCAGCGGTTCTATCACTCAACCCTCAGAATGAAGTTCGTTCCGTTTAGTTCAATTTTCGTCGAGTAAGTAGCGTTTGTTTGCGCATAGAATTGCTTTAAAGCGCCATCCGTCAAAAATCGTGGAACAACGGACACAGACCCGCATAATGGAGCCCTATTTGAATATTGCAAGCGGTCGGACATTGCAGCCTTTTTGTGACAAAACCGGAGTTTTTACTAGTGTGCCCCAGATGCATACAAGAGGCATGTTTTTATTCGTCGCTTCCGATCCGCATTTCAATGTGTTCCGAGAAATCATTGAACTTCCGAGAGTTTTGTGAGATTTTATACACTTATTTATATATTAATTAATAATAATACTAGTAGGTATATTTGAGCTATAGAACTCGCATCGAAAGTGAATCTTTTTTATTTAAAAAAAATCCAAAAAAATAATTGATCCTAAGAATCCATTAAAACACAAGAATCGGATGAGAAATGCGACCTGTAGAGGAAAACCGGACATCTGGACATACGAAGAATTTGGGCTCAAGCTGAAACAGAAAACTTCGTTCACTACGTTCGCTCGCTCAAAAATTACAGCGAGGCTAACATCTGGTTCCATCACGCAACTATAGGGTCGAGAAAATCTATCCTCTATCTTATTTGCACAATGCGACTGAGACAGGAGTTGCTGAATTTGCGTATTATTCGAATAACTCCGAAAAGAAAAACGAATAATCGAATATTTGCAAGCCCTACTGTCAACACAACGAAACTCCAAATCAATGACGGGTCGGCAAAGCGCTTCTGACTGCTCTGGAGTCCATAGGCCACATGCTTACCATCAGGTATTAATTAATAAATAAAATAAACTTGCGATGATGCACTGTGTTGGGATGATGAACTGTGTTGAGATGATGCACTGTGTTGAGATCATGCACTGTGTTGAGATGATGCACTGTGTTGAGATTATGCACTGTGTTGAGATAATGCACTGTGTTGGGATGATGCACTGTGTTGAGATGATGAATTGTGTTGAGATGATGCGCTGTGTTGATATGGTGCACTGTGTTGAGATGATGCACTGTGTTCAGATAATGCACTGCGTTGAGAGTGAGGGCCCTGCATTTGTCTCTAACTCACATTTAATCCTCAAATCAATAAAGGGTCGGCAACGCGCTCGTAATTCTTTTGGAGTCGCAAGCGTCCATAGGTTACAGTGTCTGCATTCCATCAGGCAGGCCTTATCCTCGTTTGCCACCGCCGTGTTATTCAAAAAAGTTATATGACATCAACAGAGGCTTGAAAAGACAAAAGTTAATAATAGGTAAAGTATATCTAAGCAATACCACAAAGTGGAAAAGTACCATTAAATTAAAACTATGTAAACAAGCATTTCACCAAATACCGTTTGAAGACAAAATACTATATTGAATTGTATTGTATATAATTATTTTAACTGTGAGACCATTATAACTGCGCACTGGTTGTTGATAATTATCGAATAGAATTCGGTTATTTAAAATTAGAACGTTTTGTCGAACGCTGTGATTGGTTGCGAGACGCGGGGTTGTTCTGCAGTGAATTATTTTTTAATACCTACCTATAATATAATTAAGTTTATAACTGTCCTAATATACTAACACGTGTCTCGCGATATTTATTTACCTATACTTATTTCTAATTTTTCGATACTTGATGCAGCAGACAAACAGTCTCAGTTTACAGACATCTTAGCAAGTTGTCAACGGAGATCTTCGGTTAGCACTAACTGTACGAAATACTGTTTTAAACTGGGGTCTGCTATCGTAATCCAGCGCGGGAATGCTGCCTGCGTAATGGGAACCATACGGGTTTTGATTGTAATTTTTAATGTTTAGTTTAGTTTTTATTACCTTCTTTTAATATCTTTTCCTTCTGTATGTTTTGTATTAGTTGTTTATGTTAATAAACTAAATGTCCATTTTAAACTGCGACTAACATAAAAGAACAATTAAATTCATAACGATACACCATCAATAAGTAGGTAATTCTAACGAATAATTGACAAATTAACTTTTATATTTATTACCCATATTGTCTCTAATTGGTGCGATTACCAAATTAATTATTTAGTTAGTTAGTTATTAGCTTTCATATAACGGTAAGCTAATAACTAAAGGGGTGAACCGTCTATGTAAAAAGTCGTATTTTAGTACGAAAGAGGTTAATAAAAGGCTGTTTTCTGGACGAGGCCGTAAAGTCCAGTATTACATTATTTTTATAGCTTAATTTGTACTTCAAGTGTGAAGAGGTGCGTGTTCTGAATATGAAACAGTTTTTAATATAAGTAGGTAAGGATGTGCAGATGTTCTACTCAATTAGGCCCTGGGCCAGATCCGGTTCGTCTCTTACGGTTTCTCGCACTTTAGTTGTATCGCAATATGTTTTGCGGACGTTAGAGACGTCGTAACTCATAACCAAACTCAAATGGAGTTGGGCAGGACATATTGCCAGGCAGCGTGACGGTAGGTGGACGAAAACGTTAACGGATTGGTCGCCACTTACAGGAAAAAGAAGCGTTGATCGTCCACCAGCTCGATGGGTTGACGACGTAAAAAAGACCGCGGGTCATTTCTGGATGAGACTAGCACGGGACCGGGACAAGTGGCGTACTCGAAGAGAGGCTTATGCTTAGCAGTGGGCATAAGCCTCTCTTCGAGTGATGATGATGATGATGTTAGGGGACTGATTTTCGAAAATTAAATATAAGTAAATACGATTGTAGAGTCGCAATTGCAGGTAGTTCCATTCTACCGATATAATTAAATACGAGTGATGAATGTCACTCGTTTTTAAATTTTCTATCGCGATTTCAAAATAGAATTTCATCATTTTTGACAGTTTTCGAGTGAAAGAGTCGAGCGCTCGAAAGTAAAAAATCGGTCCCCGCTCGGTGCGTGTGGAATCGGATGTGAAAGAAATTAAATAACATATAACACATTTTAATTTATAGCCTTTTTTTTTTGTCTTTGTAGGTTAAGTTGTTGTTTTATTGTTTGTTTTTATTAAATAAATTTCGGATAAAATGACCTTTAATAACATATTTCAATTCCATCTATTCAGGATAAAAGATTGGAAATAAAAAATATTATTAATAATTAAATTTGGCAGTGATAGCGTCCTGTACGAGTAATCTATAGCAAAAATTAATAAAAGGGCTTTCTACTGTAGCAATGTAATTGTATAATACTGTGATATTTAAATTATATACCTATTGTATACTGTTTTGAATGGGATTCAAATTATCTACTTACCAAATTTCATCTCAATCGGTTCAGCGTTTTAAGCGTGAAGAGGTAACAGACAGACAGAGACACTTTTGTATTTACAATACTAGCTTCTGCCCGCGACTCCATCCGCGTGGAAGTCGTATATCGTAGCTCCATACAGCCGTCCACCCCCGATTCCACCCCCTTAGGGGGTGCTTTTTGGGATAAAAACTATCCTATGTCCTTCCCCGGGATTCAAAATATCTGTATACCAAATTTCATCTCAATCGGTTAAGTGGTTTAAGCGTGAAGAGGCAACAGACAGACAGACAGACACACGCTCGCATTTATAATATTAGCATGGATAAGTTATCATGAGATAGTAACTCCTGATTTAATCATGTAAGAGCGACTAAGGAGTTCTCAGCAAAAGCTATATTTGTACAAGTGAATTGGGTCATGATTACGTCACTAATATGTCCTTTATGTTGGTGTAACTTAGAATAAAGGCGTGTTCGCACGCGCCGCGGGGGGCTGATCACAATATTGAGGGCGGTGTGTAATCTGCCTTATACACGGATGCGACTGAGCGCAATTTGGATGCGGTGTTGACAATCTGATCTGGCGTTGGCAATTTTTTCTCATCCAGAAATACCTACCTGTCTCTGGAAATATTGCCGGGAAAATTGCCTGTGTTGCCGCATGTCGGCAATGTCGCTAGTAGGTACAGTCGAAATCGATAATTGTATGCATGGAAAAAGTGATCATAATTATGTGAACTGGACTTTATTGTGAACTTAATTTAATTTTATCTCTGCATTTTAAGTTAATTCTAATTGTGATTTTATCACATTTTCTGTTTCATTTCCCGTTTCTATAGTTTATGTTTATTTTCTGTTGTCCTTCATTAGGTATCGCATAGCAGTATGATGTAGGTACCTAACTTTTTTTATTATTAATATTGACATGCATGTGTCAATTAAATATTATTTGTGACCCATTGAACCATTGTCACCTTTACAATTACTCACTTCATACAATAAATTATTTGTATTTAGAAACGCACATGTATTTATGAACTTAACTGTAAACGAAACAAAGACACATACTTAAAATTAAAAAAATATTCTGCAAGCAAGACACGAGGTCACTTTTATATTTAAATTGTCGACGTAATAAAAAAAATCATTAAAAATAAACCGGACAAGTGCGAGTTCAACTCGCGTAGTGAGGATTCTTTAAAATATTGAGAATTGTCCCGTTACTTTGAATACTCAAACTTCATATAGGTTTTCCTGTAATTTTTAGGCAAGGAACTATTTTCCATATTTTTTTCAGAATTATAAGCCTAGTAGTTTCGAAGATAAGGGGTGGTGGTCAATTTTCGTCTTTTTTCGTAAATTACTTCAAATCTGTTCTTGCTCAAATTATAAAAAATATATATATAATTGAGATGCTTACAACAATCCCTTGCATTTGATGTCACACAATACAGTTTGCGAAACTTTATTTTTATTTTCCAGTTTACAGTTCATTTTCAATTTTCCAGTTCCCCCAAAAGTGGCCCCCTTGATCACAACTCATTAATTTACTTTACGCGTCCATCTTTGAGTCACCAATTTACATATGTTTACCAAATTTTAACTCGATTGGTCCAGTTGTTTCGGAACAAATCGACTGTGACAGACGGACACAGACAGACGCACGAGTGATCCTATAAGGGTTCCGATTTTTTTCCTTTTGAGGTACGGAACCCTAAGAATAAAACAAAAGTCAATCATTACAAAATTCCATTCAATGAAAAAAAAATTATTAAATAAAACGATGTAAACGGATCGTTCGTCGATGTATCGCGTATATTATTTACGTATCAAATACCTATATCACGTAATTTCTATCCTTTTCAGCACTTGTGGTCAGCGGGTAGACTAAAAATCGCGGGAACCGAAGACAATTTATAAATAATTGCAAATGACACTTCTCTATGCTAAAGTGGTAATTAAGGCGACGGGTAAGGCAAGGCATTCTCCATACTAACGTTGTGCAAGTTTTTTTTCGTCGGTTTTGGCACTACAGAATATTCGTTTTTTTTGCTTGTTCATATTGAATTTACGCAGCACATGATGTTAAAATTTTGTTAGATATAAAAATAATGAAAATTAAAAAAATATAAAAAAGTATAAAAATAAAAAATAATAACATCAGTGAATAGCTAACAGAAAAATATGTATACTGACCTAAAAATTATATTTATAGCCCAAACACAAACGAAGAAAAACCTGCAAAAAATTTGTATGGAGAAGGCTTGCCCTACCCGTCCTCTTAAGTAAGTACCTTATATTATTTTGCCGCATCCGACCATTCTCTCATCCAATCCCTATTAAGCTCTATTAGTTAATAAGCTTACACAAATCAGTGAGTCTCGTGGGACGAGGGAGCCTACTGCCGTGCGATGGCAGCTCATAGACGCGTCAAGAAGAATTGTTATATGAACTGACATAGCGGCCTTTAGACGTGGCCAAGACCTGGCTAAATGCAGTGCACTAACTGGAGGAGAAGAGATAAACAATCTCGCTCTAATCAGTGAGTGTGAGTGCAGTTAGTGCACGGCATTTAGCAAGGTCTAAAGGCCGCATGATAAAAAATAGATTTTAAAAACATAACTAGCCTAATTAGAAACTAAAATACAATTAAACATATATTACAAATAGAAAACCGGCTTTTTTTACAACAACAACGGTGGCAAATAAGCATACGGTCTGCCTGATGGTATGTAGACATCGTAACCTATGGACGCTTGCGACTCCAGAAGAAATACGAGCGCGTCGCCGACCCTTTATTGATTGATTTGAGGATTAAATGTGTTGACAGTTAGAGACAAATGCAGGATCCTCACTCTCAACACAGTGCATCATCTCAACACAGTGCATCATCTCAACGCAGTGCATGATCTCAACACAGTGCATCATCTCAACACAGTGCATGATCTCAACACAGTGCATCATCTCAACACAGTGCATCATCTCAACGCAGTGCATGATCTCAACACAGTGCATCATCTCAACACAGTGCATGATCTCAACACAGTGCATCATCTCAACACAGTGCATGATCTCAACACAGTGCATGATCTCAACACAGTGCATCATCATGAGTCATGAGAATCTCAACACATGGGCCACTACCAACTAGGCTAAATCGGTCGTTTATTTATTTATTTACTTACACCTACATATGACATTTACGACTTAATTATAATAAAAATCAAACATTTTCTCTAACAAATTATCAATTCAGTACAGATTAACAACCACTAAAAGCAAAACACCCTAACCGCCATACGCACCCATACACCCAAATGCCTTTTTACCCAGTCGGGTAAAATAGGGTAAGGTAGTAAGGGTCGCGTGGACATTCCACGCGAATTGATGAGAACCCTATTGTCGTTTTATCCTGTTCAGTGGTTCGAGTTGCATCGAAATTGGTTTAGCATTAACACCCATTGTGAAGTTAGGATAATGTTGGGAGGGCAAGTTAAATGTTTTTGGAAAAGTCGGCCAAGTGCGAATGTCAGGAATAATTTTGTAGTGTGTGTTTTTTATGGACGCCGAGTTGTCCGAAACAAAATATTTTTTTTCCGGCAACCTGCAACACCGAATTGCTAAACTTAAGTGGCAGTGGGCGGGGCACATTGCACGTAGAACCGATGGCCGTTGGGGCGGAAAGGTTCTCGAGTGGCGACCACGTACCGGAAGGCGCGGCGTGGGTAGGCCCCCCTTCCCCCACAAGGTGGACTGATGACCTGGTAAAGGTCGCGGGAGTCCGCAGGACCGGTCAATTTGGAACTCTCTTGTGGAGGCCTATGTCCAGCACTGGACGTCTTTCGGCTGATATGATGATGAACCTGCAACACAACATTGCTTGTAATATTGGCGATTTTTTTTAATAATGACAACGGCACATCAATTACATACAGCATTGCTGTTCGCGGCAAAGGGGAATCAGTTAATATTATCGTGTTATTATTTATTTTTATTCTTATGTTACAATTATTACCTAATTTAATCTTAATTATTGAATGTTTGTTATTATATAACTATGAGTCAACATATCAGCCGAAAGACGTCCACTGCTGGACATAGGACGTCAAAAAAAAACGTTTTCTATGGAATAGATAATCTGCGAAACATACATTCGATGAAACATTTTGCGATAAAACAAGGTCCAGTAAGGGAAATGAATTCACATACCTTTTTATGTCTTATTGTTATAGTAAGAAGAGCGAAAAAGGTACGTGAATGCATTTCCCTTACTGTACAAACTATAACGGCTATATGACGAGCCATAAAAATAAGGTTAATTTCACCTCCAACAGTAAATAAAATACTTATAACCCATTAAATACTAGGTGCCGGAAGTCACACGGCCAGGATATCGACAGATCTAAAAAATAGGCTTTAATTAAATCTAGGTCTGCCTACATTCTAGGGCCTAAGGTTTTTGCGGAGATTTAAAAATAAAACCTGAGCGGCGGGCACTTTGATCCCAAAGAGTATTCATAGCGGATGGGACAGCGTGAGAGTCGTCGATGTTTTTAGCCGAAGCTGAAATATTTATGTACGATACAAGTGCAGAAAATAGGAAATTCGCAACGAGTGGCGATAAATTAAAACACGACCGAAGGGAGTGTTTTAAATCGACACGAGTTGCGTATTACCTATTCGCACGTGTATCGTACAACGTTTTACAGTACATATGGGTCTTTAAAGTTTCAACACTTTCAATATATGCACGGAAAGTGCTCATTTGCGCACTAGTGCGGGAAAGTAACACCATGTGTACTGTAATAGTTATTTACGATACAAGTGCAGAAAATAGGAAATTCGCAACGAGTGGCGATAAATTAAAACACGACCAAAGGGAGTGTTTTAAATAGACACGAGTTGCGAATTACCTATTCGCACGTGTATCGTACAACGTTTTACAGTACATATGGCTCTTTAAAGTTTCAACATATGCACGGAAAGTGGTCATTTCCGCACTAGCGCGGGAAAGTAACACCATGTGTACTGTAAATTATATGATGTATCTGTATCTGTTACCGTAAGATTATGAACACCGTCACTTTATAATCTTACTCGCGATATTATAATTATTGTAAACGGTTTTGACATTGACAAAAAAAATTACATACATTCTGTAATATGTAAAGTAAGTTGTAAACTACCTACTCAAAAGACAAACTTATAATTTACCTATAAACTAGCTTCCGCCCGCGACTTTGTCTGCGTGGACCCGGGTTAAAAACTATTCTATATTTTGATCCAAGCTATAAACTATCTTCGTGCAAAATTTCATCCAAATCGGTTAAGCCGTTTAAGCGTGATTGAGTAACAAACATCTAAACATCCAAACTCTTGCATTTATAATATTAGTAGGTAGGAATAGAAATAGGAATTAGTAAGATTTTGATGAAATTTTATTGAAAGTAAATACAAGATTATAATTAACATTAACTGAGATAAATTAAAACTAAGTTAAATCTAAAAAGGCCCTCGAGGCATTGTACCGAAGATGCTGGCGGCATTTCCTCGCTGAATTGCAATGCTGATGCGTTGCGTGAGAAAGCCGCCAGCTCTTCGGTCACCAGTTACATCGACCAGACGTTTCGCGATTTCTGCAAATAACTTATTAGTAGGATTAAATTAGTAGTTAAGAACTCCTTATCGGTACACAAACCTCTTCAGGTTTTGCCTAGATGGGCATTGTAATTGTACCATGTATTTTCTTTTTGTCTCAATCAATAAATTTTAAAAAAGGTTCACAATTTTTTGACGGTTTTATAATATCACGAGGAAAATTATAACCTGACGGTGTTAATCACCTAACGGTGACATATCTATACCTAGTTATATTAATTAAAAAGAAGTAATGTTGACTATCTGAGGTTGTAATGTAAGTTTGTAGGTACGTAAGCGGCAATCTCCGGAACTGCTCATTCGTTTCACGAAGCCAGAAGTTACAAACAAGTCTAACTAAACAAGCAACACAGGTCAAATGGCTTCGTTGAAATTGGTCATTGCGTGTCAGTGTTGCTAGTTTAAAATTGTAACCTGTATAGGATTACCATATGGAAAAGTTAATTTTCCTGATAAAAATCCCGACATCACCCTAAAAGTCCTTGCTTGTAACAGAGTTGTATCATTTCGTTCATTAAATATTTATTTATTTAATGAGATCATTTCTAAAAAATCCTGACACTTGCCAAGTCCGGCCGCAATCCTGGCAAAGGGTCAAACATCCTGACACATCAGGACAAGTCCTGACGTATGGCAACCATAAACCTGTAGCCCGTGAATTTGGCAATATGTGGGGCGCTCGCAGAGACATACGCGGTTGGCCAAGAACGATCCCGCTGTGACGTTGTGGTTGTAACGAGTCTGCTAGACGGTTTGCAGTAAAATTTGGTGCCGACCAAGGTCGCTCGGTCGGAGGGGCTTGTTGGCGACCGTCTCATCATCATCATCATCCTGGCCGATTTCGACCACGGCGACTGGAAAAAGAGAAGTCTCAGGTGACTGACGTAGCCTATCTTTGCAGAGAATGTGCGACCACATTCCCTACAGGTCAGCACCCCTCCGACAAAATTGTAGTGTATGGCCGCAGGTGGTCGAGCCTTCAACTCCTCGCGCTTAGCATCGAGTTCGTTACGTCTTCGTTCTTCGAAGGCTTGCACATTAACCTTCACTGTATGTCTGCACTCTGCTGTATGTGTGCCGTGTATGGCGACCGTCTAGCAGACCCTTAAAATGGTAGTCCAAAGTTTTATAACAGCAGCAGAAAAAGAAGCCACCACGAGTCAACTTTCAAGAGTTCGCTGGAAGAATTCCTTAATAAGTATACAAGTTCAACTTTTCACAAGCTTTTAACTTGCAATGTATGTAGATAACTATGTTTGTTCGGGTGGAATCTTGCTACACAATTTTGAAGCAGACATCTTCTACCGATGGATAGAAATTCAATATTATGGTACTATTAAGGTGATCTAATGATGGAGACAGAAGGTGGTCATGGGAATTCAGGACTTAACAGACGTAACCCCGTATAGTTTGGCCTCGTTAGAATCTATGAATACTGCAATAATCAATGAGTAGTTGATTACGGTATACAGAAAAGTACTTACAGTTGGCAATAAAAGCTTGTGCCAAAAATGATTTTTTTGACAGAAACTATAAGCTTATTTATTACTTTAATCTTATATGCCTATGTATGTTTTATGTTCTAACCTGTTATCGTCTGCAAAAAAGTGTTTACATAGGCAGGGGGCTTGCAGTGGGCGGGGCGCGTCGTGTTAGATACCTATCGCTCGCGTGGCCTGAGGCCGCCAGTCAGTCGAGGGCCGGCGCCGCGCGAGCGATCACTCACGCTGTGATCCGCCGACTTGAACGTGATGAACCGCACGTACCTAATTTCTCTTATTTATTATGAGGTTTGTAAACCCACGATGAAAACGATAAACGGCCGCAGCTGCTCTATTTATCGTTGTTTGAATAAGTACCCAAAGAGACGTTGACATACATGTAAAGTAATATGTAGGTACTTAATTAATATAAGTTCACTTTACTCAAGCGACATCTGGTGAGCTAGAACATTTGTTGCCCTCATTGATGTATTCTTTGCGTGACAGCCCTAACGCTACACGTGCCGTGTGTGAATGAAAACAAGTTATACGATGGACAGAGATGCACAGAGTAGGCACGTTTTTTATGCCTAAACACCGTTATTGCTAGAAAGTGCAATTTCTGTACTTGTACTATTACTTATTCTGTGACATAGGTAGGTAGAATTTAATCGTCGATTGTGTGGACTATAAAGATACGGTTCGCTTCGTCCTGTCAGCGAAAAAAACTTTAGCTCCGGACCTCACATTATTCTGCTACTTAATGTATGCTATTTCATAAACCCCTCTTTGCCAACGATATATCCTCTGTCCAGTCTCCTTCCTTAATCTTTGCCCGCACTAACTATGCGCGCAACTCGACTCGCGCGCAACTTTTTATCCCCCCTCCTGCTCTCACAATGCTCTCGCTCGCTCCAAACGCACCGCGCGAGCCTTTTTACCACACCAATTTCAAAACGTTACAACTCACATTTACGTGCTGATAGAATTTGAATCTGATTCTTGGTGACATTGAGTTGAAAATTGAATAGGAAGATGGTAGTAGTTGAAATGTTGTAGTTATTTGCGGTAGGTTTTTGCAAAATGTCGTGTTTGTGGTTTTTCACATACATTGCCGAGTTTATCAATCAATGCTTGTTACGGACAGCTTTATCTTATTAAAAATATAATATAATATTGTTTGCCGCGGCTTAGTTCGTCTAATTTTATGCCAAACCCTAATAACACTGTGCGGTTATAGATTTGTACGTTTGTATAGTGTATTTGCTCAATATGAAAGGAAAAGATAACAAAGCGACTGACAAAAAACTGACCGAAGTGTGGAGTGACGTGTGCCTACTGAAATAGATATTTAGCTACTTACCGTTTCTTCCATTGGGACCGAGAGCGACGACAGCGCCACGTGACAGGCGGCCATTATGGACAATATTGTCGCCGCTGTCAAACAAGAAGTAAGTAAATATTGTGAAAAATATTAATGAAATCTTGTGTTATTACAATTCACAACAACACATCTTACCAGGACCATATTTTTATCTCATAAACGATTAGAAAATGTTTACTGCAATATGGATTTGACAGCTCAAGTCAGCGACAAAAATGACAATTTTAGCCGTAGCGAGCGCTGTGATCGATTAGGCTACCCCCTCCACCCGCTTTGCACTCTGCCAATTGTTTATGCGTAATTGTTTTACAACCCTACTAATTGAACAATAATGTTTGGTTTTATGCCTACGTACCTGCGCCGCTACCTACTCCAAATCCGATTTTTATAGGGTTCCGTAGTCCTAGTTGATTGGTGTACAGGGGTACCGGGACACTTACAATGGTTTGTAATCATCAGTCAAAGGGAAAAGTCGAGCGTGTTACGTCACTAGGCCGTCAGACAGAAACGACGTAAGTAGAGAATTAGGGAAAATGCTAAAATGCCCAAATGTACTCATTACGAAAACTTTACAATCTCTGTCAGTCACTTATCAATCAATATGTAGTGGGTAGTAGGGTGGGCAACGCGTATGTGACATACTAATATAAAAATACCAAATTCTTTATTTCATAAAACAAATAAAATATAAATAATAAATAAATATCAGGGAACAATCTTATCACATATCAAAGGCCCTCATAAGTCATAGGCTATCCGCAACCAAAGGAATTCAATTCAAGGTACCTACTTCCGCTGAGCTGCATCTTCCGTTTGGTGGAAATGATGGAGCGAGCTTGGGAGTACCTAGCTATAAAGGGGAGGGCAAATGCACAAAAGATCCCAATGGGTCGAAGTGTATCCGAAAGGGCCCTCAACTAGATAAGATAAGAACCCTCATAGTGATTAAGCTCAATAAGGCTTGTGTTATGGGTTTAAATACTTAATTAAGTAGGTACCTAATAGTCCTAATACGAGTACATAGAAAACATCTACAGGGCGGGGCGTCCCAAGACTATGCGACATGTAGGGAAAGTACCTTAAATATCGTAGATAGGATATTTTGCTGAAAGAAGACTTTATGTTATTTTTAAAAGTCAGTAATACTGCATTCAAAGATTTTCAAAAAATTACTTGCCTCGTCTGGGAATCGAACCGATTTAAACGTGAAAAAAAAATCACCCGTATTTTTATGATGCCAATCGAAAGAACGGACAAAAGGTTGGTCTAAAGTTTTACGTCTTGCCTTGGTCAGGAAGTGAGGTTTTCTCCTCGCGTAGCGGGCCAAAAATCCCACTTACGGCCTAGGGTGATGTAAATATACTTACATAAGCAAGGTCTTAAAGCTCATGCCTACATCTAACGAAGGTATTCACGCAAAAATATCATTTCCTCAGTTACGCCCCGCCGTTCGTAACGAGGTCCTTCATGATTTGCTTATATTGTATATGTTTAAGCATATATCTCAGATATGTGGTTGATCTGTAGGGACCCGAGCGGTAAAGCACGCGAATTTCAGTCTGAAGATAGCGGGTTCGAAGTTCGAAGCCCAGCTCGAACCACTGGGAGTATCAAAAACCCGGACAAGTGCGAGTTCAACTCGCGTGGTGAGGGCTCTGTAAAATATTGAGAATGTTCCCGTTTTGAATACTCAAACTTCTTATAGGTTTTCCTGTAATCTCTAGGCAAGGAACTATTTTCCATATTTTTTTCAGAATTTTAAGCCTAGTAGTTTCGGAGATAGGGGGAATGGTAAATTTTCGTCTTTTTTCCTAAATTACTTCAAATCTGTTTTTGCTAAAATTATAAAAAATATATATCTGAGATGCTTACAACAACCCCTTTCATTTGATATAAACACAATACAGTTTGCGAAACTTTTTTTTTAAATTTTTATGTTTACCCCCAAAAGTGGCCCGCTTGTTCAGAATTCATTAATTAACTTTACGCGTCCATCTTAGGGTCAGCAATTTACATATGTTTACCAAATTTCAACTCAATCGGTCCAGTAGTTTCAGAGAAAATCGGCTGTGACAGACGGACAGACAGACGCACAAGTGATCCTATAAGGGTATAAGGGTTCCGTTTTTTTCCTTTTGAGGTACCCTAAAAACGTATGTACAAAAACTTAACATAAAATTGTAGTTTTTAAAAGTGACCCAGGAGACCATGGCAACTAGTGACAGAAAAAGTTGATTCACCCTATTACAAAATTACATAGGTGGATGCGGTAACAAAACACAGACATGTTTTATAGAAAGACCGTTTCTACCTATATTCTCTGCATAATAAATTGTTTTCGGTTTCCGCAATTATTACTTATTATTTAATAAACAAAATTATTTGAAAGGATTTAATCTTGTAAGTATGTTATGCAATAAATTCCTGAATTTTCGTACCCTTTCTAGCACACGTGGTCAACGAACATTCTCCGCATAACTTTGCCTACAAGCGGTTCAGTATAAGCACAGAATAAGTAATAGTTCAAGTACAGAAATTGCACTTCCTAGCAATAACGGCGTTTAGGCATAAAAAACGTGCCTACTCTGTGCATCTCTGTCCATCGTATAACTTGTATTCATTCACACACGGCACGTGTAGCGCTAGGGCTGTCACGCCAAGAATACATCAATGAGAATGTTCTAGCTCACCAGATGTCGCTTGAGTAAAGTGAATTGATATTAATTAAGTACATATTACTTTACATGTATGTCAATGTCGCTTTGGGTACTTATTCAAACAACCATAAACAGAGCAGCTGCGGCCGTTTATCGTTTTCATCGTGGGCTTACAAACTTCGTAATAAATAAGAGAAATTAGGTACGTGTGGTTCGTCGCGTTCAAGTTGGCGGATCACTCGCGCGGCGCCGACCCTCGACTGACTGGCGGCCTCAGGCCACGCGAGCGATAGGTATCTAACACGACGCGCCCCGCCCACTGCAAGTCCCCTGGTATAAGCGTGAAAAGCTAGCACACAGACAGTTACTTTCGCATTCATTTTATTAGTAAGGTAAGTATAGATTATTGGAAGTAACTGTACAAAACCGTTTATCTTTTAAAAGGCAACCACTCAATTTGCGCTTCAATGACATTCTTAACGCCGTAAAAAAGAATTTAACAAGCATTAGTCGATTTTAATTAAATACAGTAAGTAATTACTGTGATATTCACAACTCACCGACAACTCGACTCAGAACTCGCTCAGTAGAATACTTGTACTATTATCTATTGGTAGAATGGTCGATTACGTAACGCATTGTACGCGCGTCAGGTAGATCTAATTGTCACTTTTTGGATAGGAAAATGACAGTTCAATTGTCCTTTTTTTTAATGGGAGGAAAATCCGTTATGGATACGTCAGCGCCACGGGGATAGCGCGGAGGTTATGTCGGACTCGCACCGACTAAAAACCCCCCGATGGTCCTCCTCGACGCATTTCGGACGGCTACGGCTCTGGGATCTCCTACGGAACGCACCAGTGCCGCCCTAGCGTCATGCCTCAGTGGTATCTACCTTTTTTTTCAGATTGCAGCCCCCAACTGCAACCGTGTACCACCCCGAGGACCCCTTTTAGTCGCCTTGTACGACAGGCCACCACGTACCGGAAAGCGCGGCGTGGGTAGGCCCCCCACAAGGTGGACTGATGACCTGGTAAAGGTCGCGGGAGTCCGCTGGATGCAGATGGCGCAGGACCGGTCAATTTGGAACTCTCTGGGGGAGGCCTATGTCCAGCAGTGGACGTCTTTCGGCTGATATGATGTAGGTACGACAGGCAGGGGATACCTACCGTAGGTGTATTCTAATGCCCGCGCATTCAAAAAGTTACGTGATTACCCCTCTGAGGGTTGATCACGTAACGCTTCGAACGCGCGTTAGGGCAACTTAACTGTCATTTTCCTATCCTAAAAGTGACAATTAGATTTACCTGACGCGCGTACAATGCGTTACGTGATCGACCAGCTAAGATAAGCGAAGCTGTGTTTTCATAATTATTCTAGCTTCTGCCCGCAACTCCGTCCACGTGGAACTCGTTTATATCGTAGCTCCATACAAATTTTTACCCCCCATTTCACCCCCTTAGCAGATGATTTCCGGGATAAAAACTATTTAATGTCCTTCCTTGGGACCCAAACTATCTCTATACCTCATCTTAATCGGTTCAGCGGTTTAAGCTTGATGACCGAATTCCGAATCGTCTTCGTCGGCGCGGAGTCGATGCGGTATAAATAAAATATGCTGTCAGTGTCGACTGTCAGTCAAGTCAGTACAGATACTTTACTGTGCGCCCAGATAGGTACATTTGAAAGAGTGTTTCCTGCAGTTCGACTTGACATGTCACTTTATATATAAACAAAAAAAAAAAGAAGATATTTATTCACTACCATACAATTGACACATATTGTGTGTCTTCGCCGCAGTGAAACGGTCGCTCTCTCAGCATTGTGCTGTGGTGTCAGACAGACTACAGCGCTGGTTTTCAGACAGTACCTACCAGTATATGGGAAAATGATAGTTAAATTGTCCTAACGCGCGTTCGAAACGTTAAGTGATTAATCCTCTGGTAACTTTTTTTAAGGGAGGAAAATCCGTTATGGATACCTCCGCGCCACGGGGATAGCGCGGAGGTTATGTCGGACTCGCACCGACTAAAACCCCCCGATGGTCCTCCTCGACGCATTTCGGACGGCTCTGGGATCTCCTACGGAACACACCAGTGCACTCCTCTGGTACCTAGATCTAAATGTCGTTAGTTGTTTGGAAAAATTATGTTGTCTTGTCCTTATAGGTACGTGCATTCGAAAAGTTAAGTGATTGACCTCTGATTAGCGTAGCGGGCGGTACGAATGCAATGGTCTAATAAAATTATAGTATATAGCGATTTTCATGAACTTGTTTATCAACAAAGTCATAAAAGATTTTAAAAAATCATATGAAACAAAATTATGGATAAAATCTGTCCAATTATTAGTTATTTTTTGGTAATAATATCAAATATAATTCATGTCAAAAAAATACAATAAAATAAAACAATAAACTTAAGACTATTGATGTGCCGACGGAAAGTTTCCAATATTGCGATTTTTTTCTGCAATTTAACATAGGAAAATTTCGGAAATTTCCCTCATTTTTGTATGGGAATTGAAACTTTCCATTTCCAACATGGGAATTGCCTTAATTCCTTGTGAAACTTTCTAGAAATTTCCGATAACTTTTCCAACTTTTTGGAAACTTTCCGAAATTTGCACATCACTAACACTAACAGCTTAGTCAAAAAGTCCCCCTCGAGTCGTCCCTGGCGCAAAGATACCCATCTCACTCGCCGCGTTACCACGTTGAATGGCGACGGACAACCTTTGCACCAGGTACAGTCACGGATTTTTGGTTTTTAATAGTTAAGCTATGAATATCCAGTAAAACGTGAGCTCTAAATGGCTCAACAATTAAAGTCCATGACTGTACGACCCTACGCGGGCGTCAGATCCCCTCTACCTATAAAGGAATTAATGTTTGATGAAATATTGAAAAAATAAACGTATTTCAGCCCGCTTTGCTTTCACATTAAAATTTCATTAGGAAAACATACTTCAGAGGAACAAGCATTAGGAAAACTCGTCTTTTTCCCACAGAACAAAAATACATTTAGATCTACCTAAAATCAGCCGGTTACGTCTCTAAAGTCGAACTACAGTTGTTACGACTAGGAGTTACGATAATGTTTCTATGAGATCATTCAAGCCTGGAGAGCCATCCCAGGACTGAAACATTCCAAAACGCTTATTAGAGCCTTTAGCAAAAAGGCGTCCACTGATGCCTTGGCGCTAAGCAGGAACCGTCTACGCATGCTGGTAAGGGTGCTTGCAGGACATTGTTGCCTAAACAAGCACATGCAAGTGCTGACTCTGCCTTGAAGCAGAGACGCCTACACACATCCTAACCGATTGCCCTTGTCTTATGCGCAGCCGTAACTCCATTCTGGGCCCGGAGGAGATCAAATTTATTGAGTTCAATAAAATCCTGCAACTTTTCGAGTTTGCAGGACTTGGCCAAGATTTGTAATACTTAAGTGGCGATCACAATAGATCAGCAATGGTCGCAGAGATAGTTATAAGGGCTCTTAGCCTGTAAACCACTACCTGAATAATAATAATAGCAGAGTAATTACATGGGACGATAGGTGGAGGAAAGTCGAGCGAGTTCTGAATAGCAAAGCAAGGTTCGGGTTGACAGCGCCATCTGTTGGTGAGTAGCGGAAGCTTTGTGTAGTTTTTCGGCAAGGAAAATGTAGTTTAGATTTAAATTGTAATTTTTGTATGTTTTAAACTGTTTTAATCTCGGTGTTTAACGTTTACATTATATTTGGGTTTTGTTTAACGTCAAAACATTAGAAAACGTCAAATGTGCCGTATTTCAAGAGCTATATTATTTTTGTTTGGAAGTAGGTACTGTTATTTAACCTGTAAGCGATAAAATCCTGCACTAGAAATCTGTCGTAAAATAAATAGGCTTTCTACTGTAGCGATGTAATTTTAAAATGTTATAATACTCTGATACTGAAATGATATATTGTATACTGTTTTGAAAAAATGACACCTCGCCGAGTTTTTTACGCCGGTTCTTCTCGAGGCAGAGGTTTACTTTCCGAACCGGTGGTAGTTTATCGACATTCATAGGTGCATGTAATATGCCTAAATTGAAGAATAAATCACTTTGACTTTGACTTTGTACTATTTTTCTTAAGTTGTGTGCTCATGTCTTTAGTTGTCAATCGTGCAAAGAAAAATTTCGTAAAAAATGCATTCGAAAAAAAATTAATTTTCCAGTAATTACTTAGCATGTGTATGATGATAATCGTTTTGTGATTCTAAGTGTAGTTCTGTATATTTTTTACTTAGAACCGCAAGTACATACAACATATTTACAGAGAATCCGGGTAGACTGGTGGCGGAAATGACTGCGTATGACATGACAAGTATTTCTTGGAAAATAATAATGATTCAGTAGCAGGTAGGTTAGAGACACGATATATACAGCTAGGTACCAAATGTTTTATTTAACTTGAACTAGTTAAACTGATAGAACATAATCTTGACTGAGAATATTACTTATGGCTCTGTGAGCTGTAGAACTCGAAAGACCGTTAAAAAAAAATTGATGTGATCGTCTTATAAATCGATGAACGCCGGCTGCTGGCTGGCTTTTCATTGTAGTGGCTCCCATACAAACATTTGTTCCTCTCCAAAAACTGATTCGAATGGCATCGTAAAAAATTTAGGACATAAGCCTATTCTGTTTTTATGGATGCACGACATAAAATCCACGCGGACGAAGGCTAGCACCTATTACATATATAAAATACACAAACACTTTCAGGCATATGAAGGGCATTCGTTTAGAATTTTAATATGGTAAATGACTTTCGTACACCTAAGCACTCACCTAATGGAACCAAAATGATATTAAATAATTTATTTACTTAGTTGTTATCTTTTATCAAATTATAACTTTGATCTTTTTCGATATGAGTTTTGTTAATGCATTTGGTAAATTGTTATGTACGTTTGATGTGAAATAAGTGTTATTTTCGTCGTAGGGTTGGTGAGGATTACTTATACGGGTGAGCCCTGTAACAGGCAGTAACCCCTAGTGTCCAATTTTTTTTAAATCTGAGAAATTTTGATCTAAAGTTATGACCTCCGAGTATTGTACTTATCTTGGCATCACGAGATCATAATACAGTAGTCAATGCAGATTTTGAGGTAACATTATGTAATGAGTCACAATAGTTTTTGCATTTTTGTTTTTAAAAGATATTTTTGGGTTTTTTTTTTTTTTTTTTGTGTTTTTAAAATAAAAAGTTTACTTATATCACTCCAGAAGAGTAAAAGAGTACACGTAAACTTATGATACAGATTTTTTATTTTTTTTCAATTAATACGAGTTGGTAACAATTGCTCACAAGCTTAACAATAATAATCTACCTTTTAATCATTTGCTCCTGTTACAGTGCCCACCCTGTATAGATAGGTGAGCGGACGAAATTATGTTCACAAATTCTCTGGTCATATAGAATTCTCTGTAGCTTTTCATGACCAATTAGTAACGTAATTTTGCTCTTCACTTACCTGACTGTATTTTCATGTAGGTATTAGGTACTTTTTCCTATAAATAAATTTAACAAGGACATAGTTTATGTTGCCTCGTGTGGTGTCTAATAGCGCCCCCTTGCTTTCCGTGGGTCCCTCACTCAACTTTAATGTTTGAATTAAAACTTCGTACACCAAATCACATTCTTTTTTCTATAGAGCTCCCAACTCAACTGAAAAAAAAAATTCACAACTGATTAGACAACTAAAATAAATTTTACCAATCACGTGGCGCCTATACAAAAATATAATGAATTTGACCAATAACACGTCGCCTTGACTACAGAAGAAAAGACATCAACGACGTTAAGCCGGCACTTCTTGCACTTCGTTTGCGTGTGCATAACTATGTATAATTTTTATTTTGTTTATTGCTACTGACATGATATGGAGTCTGAAATAAATAATTTGAATTTGAATTAGGCCACTTGGCAAGCCACGTGGCCTAAACACGGTACTCCACTTTAAGAGCCCCCATTGTATAACGCCGAATTGCTAAACTTAAGTAGCAGTGGGCGGGGCACATTGCACGTAGAACCGATGGCCGTTGGGGCGGAAAGGTTCTCAAGTGGCGACCACGTACCGGAAGGCGCGGCGTGGGTAGGCGGCCCCCCACAAGGTGGACTGATGACCTGGTAAAGGTCGCGGGAGTCCGCTGGATGCGGGTGGCGCAGGACCGGTCAATTTGGCACTCTCTAGGGGAGGCCTATGTCCAGCAGTGGACGTCTTTCGGCTGATATGATGATCGTGTAACGATTGTATAAAATACAATTTCTTCGCAATATTTCACCTCGGTAGATTTTAAACACATGTAGGTATAATTTCTTTTTCACACCAAATAAACCTTTCTTTTTTTCTTTCTTTTCTCTGAACTACTGCTTTAGAAACATTTCAGTACCCATCTTGTGAGTGTGAGGTACCTATAAATAGTCTTTTTTTTTTTTTCAAAAAACAATATATATTTTCTGTTTTGCCAAACTGAGGGCAGTTTGTCAGCGAATGTGCGCTCCTTTCTAACATTTAAACATCGTTATGTTATACTTACCTACTCACTAAATGACTTATTCTAATAACACTGAACTTAGTGTACCATCAACGAAAACTGTGTGTTACCGAAAACCGTGTAATCTATTTTCTAATGGTGTTGGAGGGACGCGTCAACTGTCATGGCGGCCACACCTCGCCGTAGGCGGCTATGCAAATATCGGGGCTTACGTATGTCATGTTTAATGCTGAATATGATCATTATAACAAATTATAATACACCCGCGTATTGCAATGCATGCACTATGGATAAACAATAGCTTATGTCCATTTAAAAAGTCATTCAATACACATGTGGAAGATTTTTTTCACCTCACTAGCTCGGAAAGGCCTTTTATATTCTTTAAAAACAGCTAGCAAAACTGCATTTTATCCGCAAGAGTGAAAAGAATATTTGAAATCCAAACGTGTTATTAGTTACTTTTTTAAACATAATAACATGTAAAGGCCAGTCCAGACAAAACAATTATCGCCGATCTGATTAAATTGTCTGATCAAATCAGGTGGTGGACATTTTTTTTTACTAGTTAAATTAAAGGCTGATTATACATTTTCATTCAGTTGTTTTTCTGATGTAGTATTTTCATCGCTTTAATGAGGTGAAAAGATTTGTGTTACACACGGGTGCAAAGTTGTATTTTACGTCTCGTGAATTCCAGCGAACGAAAAAACCATTGAAGTCTAACTATAGGCTCCACACAAAGGATGCGCATTACCATTATGCGAACGTATGCGGGCGTACGGAAGAAGGACGGGCGAAGGAAGGAGATGTAGAGGAAGGCCCAGACATACTTACACCAGCCAAATAAAAGAGAAAGTGGCTGTCGAGTCATATGAAGACGTGAAGAGGCTGGCAGAGGACAAAAATCAGTGGCGGTTACTCCACCGACAAGAGCCTAGCTCTTAAATTGATGATGATTATGCGGACGTGGGGGCGGGGTGTCAAAAGGATGCTAAGCAGCCGTTTAGTTCGAACATGCGCACACATGCGCATACCGAGTTTTGGGCACGTCATCATCATCATCATATCAGCCGAAAGACGTCCACTGCTGGACATAGGCCTCCCCCAGTGAGTTCCAAATTGACCGGTCCTGCGCCACCCGCATCCAGCGGACTCCCGCGACCTTTACCAGGAGCCGTAGCATGGTTGGCCTTATCACGCGACAAGTGACAAGATAAGAGCATCGTCTCGTTCTATCGAACGGTGTCAGCCAGTGACGCACGCTCTATCCTATCACCTATCGCGTGACAAGGCCTACCATGCTACGGCTCCAGGTCATCAGTCCACCTTGTGGGGGGCCTACCCACGCTGCGCCTTCCGGTACGTGGTCGCCACTCGAGAACCTTTCCGTCTCAACGGCCATAGGGTTTGGGCACGTGTTTGCGTAGAAATTTGTAGGGAGTTCGCCTTCTATTGTTTTTTCGTTCGCTGTTTAATTCACTGGTTCGGTAATGAATCGGGGGGATGCGTCAACTGTCATGGCGTCGACACACCTCGCAGTGGGCGGTATGCAAATATAGGTCGGGGATTACACTTGATGTTTAATGTATCACGAATATATCGCGTAGGTGTATATCTACGTGCCTACCTACCAAATGGTTGAATTATCGAAGCGATAAAATAATACAATTTAAAACCAACTTGTTTCTAACTAGTCCAGGCAATGAACTGACAACTTGTATGGAAAAAATGACAGATTTGGAAATAATTTATAATAGCTATTTTTTTTAATGTAACGGATATATTATCAATTAAATAGTTACCTAGAGGCAAAATCCAACAAAAAATCAGACATCAAAAAAAATGATTTAATTAGCTCCTAAAAAGTCCGGATAAATATTAATATTTTTTTTATTTTTATTTAGGTTCATTTACATTTGCTTTAAAATATTCAATATAAATAAAGTATAAAAGACAATGAATTTTTAATTTAAATCTGTATAATTACTTCCGGGTGGAAAGTTTGTTGGATTCTTGACTAAAGCACCTTAGAATAACGTTTTAGAATGAAATAAACAAAAAAAAACGCTATTATAAATTAATATTTTTCGAAACCGTATTTTGCCTGGAGTTAATATTGTTGATAGAAATTATGTTGGCGGGATAAAATAGTAAGCTTCGTCTGCGTCGACCCGGAATAAAAACTATCCTATCTTTTAACTTTTCTATCCAAAACTCCAGGTTGTGAGGCATTGTGCTTGGGTCGTTCTTCTTTTCGACCGACAATAGCCTGTCCTTCGTCTTATTACGGCATCTCATTTGAGTAATGATGTTTACGGTTTTATAATGTTCGAATGAACGTCCATATTATTTGATTAATTAGTGATATTTAATATTTCACTTTCTCTAACTAGCATTTTTTTAAATGTTTTTTTTTTCGTAGAATGCCGTGACAGAGTGGTAAACCAAAATGTGGTCGCCACTGAAAGAGTCCACTTTGTCACATGTTTTTTTTTAGAAACCAACCGTAAATAAATATTTATATTGGCCAGAAAGGAAACTTTAATTAGTTCTAATGAAGAAACCTATGCATTTTTTTTTAATCGCACTTTAAAACCACAATTTTCGATAGTTCAAAAACCAAAAAAAAACAGAAAAACCTCGGTTCATTGTCGGTAAAAAAGAAGAACGACACAGGTATCAGATTGTCACGTTATTTAATAAATAGCCCACCGAGCTAAAAGTCATTGCGAATTGGTTAATTTTTAAACGCAAATTGAAACGCTTCTTGGCCCGATGCTGATAGTGTTAAGGAGATATTTGTATCATTTTAAATTAATTGTTATTATTATTTATACTGATATGACTTATATGTAAAATAATCTGCCTTATTATTATATTTCATTATTTATAAATATTTCAAACACAATGTATATTGTTCATTAATAAATAATTGAATTGAATTGAATATATTTTAATCCAGGCTATTAACTATCTTCGTGCAAAATTTCATCCAAATCGGTTGAGCAGTTTAAGCGTGATTGAGTAACAAACATCTTAGCATCCAAACATCCAAACATTCACATTTATAATATTAGTATACTTATTTTGTAAATGGTCGAAACCTTCCAGCGCTGTCGATCCTGATGGTATTTTAGGTTCTATTTTCTAAATACACTCCCACGATTAAGAGGAATCCAACGACACCTGATACATCAAAATCCATCAATCCGTTTAGGCTACAGGAGGCCAAAAATAAACAGACATACATACATACATGCTTACATACACTCGAAAAACATTACCCTCCTCCTTTGGCAGTCGGGTACTTTATTTTACTATATAAGACATAATATATTCCAAGTCTTGCAATGATACCGGCGCCCGCGCTGGTGTATCATTAAATTATAGTTAGCGTTCCCCGAAACTGAGGTGCGTGAGGCTGGAGGGTTAGGCGCATGCGCATACCAATGATGCCGACACAGAATTTATACCAAAGCCTGCCTGTAGCCCTCGCTCGACAATTGGGTCATTTCCACGTGTTAAAATTGGTAACGCAGTGTTGCTAAATGGATATTAAACCATCAAATAAATGTAATTAAGTATAAATTACGAACTATAATTAAAATCATAAAAAGATATGGACCTTGAAAGTTGAGAAAAAATATGCATTTTTTTTATTGTCCAAAATTAAATTTAAAGCTACCAATAGAGTCTTTACGCTTTTATAGAAACAAATTTGTAATATAAATATGGTTCTAAACGCAGTATTTCGTGACCGAAACAGCAATTTACTTGATTTTTTCAACTATTACACTGTGAAGTCATTCAATGTTAATCGGGCCCCGTAGCATGGTTGGCCTTGTCACGCGATAGGTTATAGGATAGAGCGTGCGTCACTGGCTGACACCGTTCGATAGAACGAGACGACGCTCTTATCTTGTCACTTGTCGCGTGATAAGGCCAACCATGCTACGGCTTCAGTTTGAAACGTTTTCGGCTGCCTGTCGCCAGCGAGGTCCGTCTTTAACTCAATTTTTTGGGCATTTGTCTTCTTTAATTGTAGTTGCTCCAATACAAACATTTGATCCTCTCCAAAAACTGGTTCGAATGGCATCGTAAAAAATTAGGACACGAGCCTATTTGTCTCACTCACAAATGTAAGTTCGATATTTAGGACTGGATTACGAGGGTCGGGAAGGTCAGGTACTGCGGGTGCTGGTGGATGCATAGAACTAAATCATGAGAGAAGAAAAGAGCCCGTTGATTAGTACGCGAACCAAGCGTGTAACATTTTGCGTAGGTACTTTGGACACGTGTTGCGAATGTCGGACGACAGAGTGGCGAAGCGCATTTTCTTTTCAGAACTCCAAATTGGTAAGCGTAAATGTGGTGGCCAATACCTTCGCTATAAGGATGTTCTGAAAAGACACATGAAGAAATGCAAGTTATAGCCCTCTGAGTGGGAGGAGAAGGTAGCACGGCGGCCCGAATGGCGAAGTCTACTCCATCAACATGCTAATGCCTTCGAGATCGAGCGTCGTAACGAGCTCGATAAAAAGCGAGACGAGCTCAAGGCTCGCCTGCCGGCAACCATCCACTACAACTTAATGGGCGGGGTATTAACCTGCCCAAATTGCGCTCGTACCTTTGCAAAAAAGATAGGGTATGCAAGCCACATGAGAGCGCACCAGAGAGTAGAACAACAACACTCTAGTCATGTGTGCCTGATGGTGACAGACGGACAGACAGGCGGACGAACAGCGAAGTATTAGTAATAGGGTCCCGTTTTTACCCTGTCCGTACCCACAGGGTAAAAATGGGACCTAAAAACAGTCTTTATTTTGCTCCGGATTGTCCAGTGTACATTCTCACGGGCCGCCACTACTAGATGGACATACTCCACGTTAGCTTATGGTATCCAGCCCACTTTACCTCTAAACTTTGTGTCGGCAACATTGCGCAAGCGCACTGCCCGCGGCCGCCGCCATAATTAGGGTCGGTTTCGGGACGGCGGCCATTACAGCTACCGGACGATGTTAGGAGATATCATTGAGTAGGTATCTTGAATAAATACATCACGATTTTACGATACCTACGAACTCATGCACTTTTTACTTAGAAGCACTTCCATAAGAAATTTAGCAACCTAACAAATACTGATTTGCAGGAAGCGATGTAGCTCGCTGCTGAGACGGTGGCGCGCCAGCTCCAATACCATCCTGTGCACGCTGGCCGACCGGTGGGACTCACCGTGGCTGAAGCACTGGGTGCAGCTGCATGCCCCAATGTGTAAAACCCTATATTAATATAATACTAACCCTAGATTTAAGTAGTAGGTATGTTATTAACACGGTATGGACTTTGTCCGAATTAAAAATATTTTTCTCAAACATGCAAATAACATGCAATGAAATGTCGTCCTTACGTGCGTTATAACAGGCTTCAAAGTATCACGTTTCGGGCGGAACAACTCGAGAGAACTGTAAAGGAATTTCAAACAAAATTGAAGGCCTAGGCTGGGAAGTAATTTTTATTTTATTTTAATGTTAACATGGCGTCTGTGTTCATCAACAGGCTAAACAGCTGAATTCTATTTTTTTATTTTTTCTAGTGGCTGAATGGTTATCGGACCAAATATATCCTCGTTAATGCCTATTACACACGAACCTTTATTAAGAATACAAATCTGTATGATTCAGTGTGTTTGATGAATAAATTAAAAATATTATCTAAACGTAAGTCACCAGAGGTCATAGACAATATTTAAAATCATCTGCATTTATTTTATTCATTATAGAAATTAAGATTCTTATTATCAGGCCATGTATAATGGCCCTAATAGGGTCTATTCGAACGCTACACACGCGAAATACAGACGACTTCCGTAAAAAAAACATTAAGTATGGAGGAATTGGAGGGAAGATTAATGTAGGTACATATGCAATGAAATAAAACAATGCACCACTCAAAATATTGAGTGGTGCATTGTTTTATTTCATTGCATATGTTTGAGAAAAGCACTATCAATTTCATAATTTCAATTTCATTTATTCAGAGACCAACATGGACTATCTATACATGCCTCGCCGTGAAAAGGGCTTGCCGGCTTCGTATCACTATCCGGCCTCCCTACGGTCGGCCGTCTATACCTACTCACCCGGCAAGCCCTTCTTTCTCGGCGTCTGCAGTAATGTACTATGAATTTGAATATAACGCCTTATTGTCCTCAAAACTGCCCCCTAAATTGGGGTTTACTTCTTTTTGACTTTATTTATGTGATCCTAACTTCCTATCTATACCCAATTTCAGCTTCCTATGTCATACGGTCTTCGAGAAAATTGGCAGGGACAGACAGACAGACTCCGAGTGATCGCATAAGTGTTCCGTTTGACCAATGTTGGTACGGAACACTAAAAACCAGAGCTCATCTCAAAAACATTAAGACAGGAACTTATTTAGCACCTGTCATCGGGCCTATTAAGTTATTAACAACAATAATTAAGCACACTCCAAAGCAAATAACTTTACAGCATAAACGGACCACTTTTAAGAACCGACCACCTCGGTTTCACCTGCGTTTTACTCAATTGCAAAATGACTTAAGTTCAATTACATTAATTAGTGATAGAAGCCTTTTTAGGATTGGGAAATACGATAAAGATGTACTTTATGATTTCACGCTAAAACTACTTTGATAGTGATAAAGTTAATTCGTTTGGTGTTATTGCCTACATTTATTAAGTTTTGTTCTGCATAATTATGCACGGATTTTATCGGGTAAGTTGCCGCTAAGATCTTTTTAACTAATTTCCTCGAAGGTTTACTGGAAGGGATCCCTAGGACAAATTCGCGTTTAGTAAATTTGTTTTTAGGACGAAGTAAGTACTTCAATTATAAAAATTATTACAATATTGAATTAATACCTAATTGACATGTTATTTTAGCTTATTTATTCTTAATCGTATTCTTAATTCTTACAAATAAAATTTTCGTTTTTAGGGGAAAAACGGAACCCTTATAGGATCACTTTGTTGTCCATTTCATAACATTTATAGTTACAGAAAACTGCAGCCTCAATAACAGAATAACTTGCTCTGTAGGTATGTGCTGTTGTGCTCTTGTAGATTTCAAAGTTATATACAACACACAACTATACTTTGAAATCTATCCTTATATTACATTACCATGTAAAGTTCAAGGATTCATACAAAGTCATACATCAAGCTATAATTCATGACTGACTAGTACATAAAATGCCTCAGGCGGGGTTCGAACCTACACCTCCGTACGAGGTAGCCAATATCCTAACCTGTATAGCAATAACCCAAAGTAAAATCAACCTTACAGCTCAGGCGATAAAGTTGTAAATTTAAAAAATAATGTATTGACTTAAGTCGTTCTTTCCATTCGGTGTCACGTTCGATACAAATGATAAGACGGACATGAAATTTATTTGAAAATGTTTCCATTCGTTTTTAGACTGTATTTCCAGGGCATAGGGTTGATTTTAGTTTGACACAGTTTTAAAATATTGACTTATTTTTCAAAGAAGTAATTCACCACTGTCTTTGACCGCAAGACGCGTTTAAATGTCAAAAGGTCGCAAGTCGATTATAGTAGTCCGTTGCAAAATTAACTCTATTTTGATGTGTAAAGGTTCAAAGTGTAGTACAGTTCATTTGATACATTGTGACATTGATATTCCTCATCTTAAAATTATATGAATATGTATGATAATATCTTTGTCGCTTATTAAGCTTGCAAGTGTCTCTATTGAATTTAATATGACTTATTTAGAATAGTTAATTGATGGTATTTAGTTACTGATACATTGTAAACAAAGTTGGTAGAATTGCATTAGCATTAGGCCTCTTCGCATTTGGCAGTACGGGATCGATACGATATCAGTAATTTGTTACCGAGACAGTTGTAGGTCCAGAATAATTTGTGGGACTCTCGCAGGGAACCATAATATCGGCCTTCAAAGCCTACGCTAAAACCAAACACCAACACGAGTGGAAGAATGAGGCTGGTTTAAGGCACTCTAAGCACTTCACAGAAGAAGTGGACTCGGGCTGGACCAAAAAACTCTGGAAATCCAGCAGGAAGCAACTCAGAATTCACAGGGTCGAGAATCTCTTGGCCAAGATGCTATCGGATAGTTGAGGCTGTAGAATGTGTGGCGAGGAGGATGAGACTATGGAACTCTTACTGTGTGAATGTCATGCCCTTGTCAGACAAAGAATGAATCACTTTGGTAACGGCTATCCGCAACCAAAAGAATTCAATGTACCTACTTCCGCTGAGCTGCATCATCCGTTTTATAAATGATGGAGCGAGCTTGGGATTGGGAGTAGCTATAAAGGAGATGGCAAATACACAAAAGATCCCGCTGGGTCGAAGTGTATCCGAAAGGGCCCTCATCTAAGTAGATAATATAAGATAAGATAAGATAATACTCTGTGAGCTGTGGAGCTCACGAGGCGGCGAATTTAATCGACAAAACAATCTATACATCTAATCATCGAACCTGCTCATAAAATTTCGGTTGGAATTGAACTGTACAAAGCCAGAAAAATAAATGTTTACAAATGTTAAATTACAACTAAAACTAAATTAAAATAACTAAAACTAAACATTAAAAAAATCTAAATTTGGACCCCTAAGTAGCGTACCCATCACGCAGGCAATCAAAAGTGTTTATTTGTTATCATAGGTACATTCTGATTACACCACTGTAATCAGAATAAGATAAATGTTCGTTTTACTATGTTTTGCCTTTTGGCGTAGAAAAACAATCTTATAATATAGATTCTATTAGTAATAAATAAATAGAACAATTCAGTTACAACAATTCAAAAATGATTAAATATATCATGTCAAAGTACAATTTTAAACTAAATTAGAAATAAATAGAACAACTTTGTTATTACAATTCATAATAATTTCAAAATAATTCAATGTAAACATGTCAAGATTGTCATAGTATAATATTAAAGTAGATTAAAAATAAATAGCACAATTTAAAATAATTAAATAACTTATGTCAAAGTACACTTTATAAAATTGAATGTAGTCTGTGATATTGATATTGATATCTCGTAAGAACGGGTTTGAATATCGAAAATGTATATATCGACAGTGAAAACATTGAAGTACAAAATATTTAAAATCAAAATATTGAACGGTTGCAGAGTTGAAATTCAAAATATCGAAAGTTTAATTTACCGATCGATTAAAATTATCGAAACAACCATTTCGAAAGTTTATAAGGCCTTACTTGAAACTTCGAAAGTATTAGCTATCGAATGATTTAAGATCGTTTGTGATCTAGTAAATAAATGCGACGGCTGAGAAACCTGCCGAGGAGAACAACCGGACAGCGGGACATCCGGACATACGAAAGAATCGAGGCCCAAGCTGAAGCAAAGAACTTCATTCGCTTCGCTCTGTGGTTCAATTAGTATGGATTACTAAATTATGAGAGTAGAACATACAATCATTTGTTATTCCATAAATATGTTTAGGCTTGACAAAGTAGTATTTTCCCTCCAGGGACTCCCAGCTGTTATGGCCGCGTAACTGGCAATTTTAACACTTTTCCGACATTGACAAAGTGTGATGAATACTCGTAGCATGAGGTATCATTGTCAACCTGTTTGTGTCGTGCTTAATACAGAAACATATAAACCGTACGTTTTAATATAATATTGTTAAACGAGCGACAATGGCGACAGATAAACCGTACGCGGTTTTCGCTCGCTGTTCGAAACATGTTAATAGTCTCTAAATATATTGAATAAAATAAAATAAAATGTATATATATATATATATATATAATGGCAATGTGAAAAATTGGGAAAAAAATACTTTTTTTAGGCAGCAATAAGTACCTAATTCAGTGGTCCTTAAACTCTTGTTAGGCATGGACCACTTGGAATTTCAAAAATACCGCAAACCCCCGTCGAAGGAAATTTTGGAAAAAAAACTCATTTAATAGAATCACGTTTATTACTTACTAGCTTCGTCTGCGTGGAAATCGTTTATATCGTAGCTCCATACAAACTTACGCCCCCCATTTCGCCCCCTTAAGAGATGATTCCCGGGACAATAAGTATTATATATGTTAATCCAGGCTATACATTATACGTATACCAAAATTCATCTTAATCCGGTCAGCCGTTATTGCGTGATTGAGTAACAAACATCCAAACATCTAAACATCCAAACATCCAAACATCTAAACATCCATACTTTCGCATTTATAATATTAGTAGGATTAGTATGATTTTACTAGTGTCATGTGTCTATACTGCTCGGCAATAACAAAGTAAGCAGAATAACAATGTATGCGCGAAATACTGCATAATTCTAATAAAAACGTTAAGAGTGATCGAAATCGCGGGAGTCCGCTGGATGCGGGTGGCGCAGGACCGGTCAATTTGGCACTATTTGGGGAGGCCTATGTCCAGCAGTGGACGTCTTTCGGCTGATATGATGATGAACAAAATGGCCTTGGACCCCTAGCAATCATTTCAAAGACCCTAAGGGGTCCATGGACCCTACTTTAAGAAACCCTGACCTAGATGCTGGATAAGTAGATACTGTAGCTAGCCGACCGTTATAGGCACGCGGCTTTCATTCTGGATGGTCGTGAATTGGAACCCTGGCTTGTACCACTGGGTTTTTATAGAGCTACGAAGTATCATATGACATTTAACAGTAGTTTTTCGGTGAAAGAAAAGATCGTGCAAGTAACCGGTCTATCTCTACAAGGTTTAGTTTTCCGTCTGGGTTGGAATGGATGGCAGTCGCTTTCATAAAACTAGTGCCAAAGCGGACCCCAAGCTCCTTTAGGGTCATCATCATCATCATCATATCAGCCGAAAGACGTCCACTGTTGGATATAGGCCTCACCCAAAGAGTGCCAAAGTGACCGCTCCTTCGCCACCCGCATCCAGCGGACTCCCACGACTTTTACCAGGTCATCAGACAACCGACGCCACGCCTTCCTACGTGATCGCCACTCGAGAACCTTTCCGCCCCAACGGCCACGTTCTAGTTAGTACGTCCTAAAGTACACAACCATGAAAACAATAGGAGGAGGAGGACCTATGCTATGCTATGAAGTATTGGCCCTTATGCAGCATAGGCTATGCTGCATAAGGGCCAATACTTCGGCATAGAAAGTGGTCATAGCAATGGGGAATGGATGAAAATTTTGGAAATGCCTGATTGTTTTTTTTGGTGATAGGAATAACCTTTCTTAGCACCAGAAAAAAGTTGCAGACTTTTCAGCTGAGCCATTTTTTTTTGTTTCCTCACTTTCGTTTTGGGTTTAGGACGGCGAATAAGACACTTTCCTTGATCCGTCTCATATTACAAAAAATACTTTAAATATCTGACCCTCGCAATGACAAATATAGCTGCTGCAGCTGTCAATATCATTGCCAGTGTCAGTTTGCCACGGATATTTAAAATATTTTTTGTAATATGAGACAGATCAAGGAAAAATTCTTATTCGCCATCCTAAACCCAAAACGTAAGTGAAAACTGTTTATATTTTTCAAAAATAATTGACGCAGCTGAAACACCTGAAACTTTTTTCTGGTGCTAAGGAAGGTTATTCCTATCACCAAAAAAATAATCAGGCATTTTCTAAAATTTTCACCCATTCCCAATTCCTAAACTACACAAGAAAGATCCGTGTATGGACTCATATTGGAACTCTCTCAACGAGTAGTTGATGTGTGTGTAAAAAAAGTACTAAGCAATAAAATGTTGCACCAAAAATGAGAATTTTGGTAGAAGCTTTTTATATTAGGTACCTATCCATTGACTGTCGATACCGAACCCCAAAATAACCCATAAAAGATAATTTCTTGCGGATAAATTCATAATTGCGGGGTACAACGTGCATTTATCAAATTAATCTATCGCTGCGCCAGCGCGGCTTCCGAAGCGTTTTTTGTTTGAGGTTCGGTTTTTGGGATCCGTAAAATGGTTCCAGATTACAGGGTCCATTATATGCACATAATATTCTAAGGGGTGGCTTTCTGACAAGAAACGTGGGGTAAAAAGGGTGTCTGTGAAGGATACCCGCCTTTTACAGTACATAGCCACTGACATGGTTTTCCTAAATTTCTTATTTTTTTGGGGAAATTTATAGTTACATTTTTGCTTGCAAAATTAAATATATAAATATTAGACCGCCTTTTGTCTACCTCCACCTACATGTTAATGTATTGTTTTGTTTCTCTCTGTAACGGCTTTGTTTGTGTGAGGTGTACAATAAAGAGTATTTGTATTGTATTGTATTAGGGGACATTCTTACACAAATCGAACTAGCACTATAGTAAGCTCAATGAGGCTTGCGTTATAAGTACTAGACGACGATATATATAATAGATATAAATACTTAAATACATAGAAAACATCCGAGACTCAGAAACAAATATTCATGCTCATCATAAAAATATTTGCTCTTACCGGGATTCGAACCCAGGACCTTCAGCTTCGTAGGCAGCCACTAAGCTAACCGGTCGTCGAATTATATTTATTTTATTTATTGCAAATTGCAAAACATGGTGTATATAAATATTATACAGTTGTTTGGTATTATTGCAAATAAAAACCTTTTAAAAATCTAAAGTTTTTATTCATATCAACAAAATACAATAAAACTAAATAATAATAATAAACTCAAAAGACTAGCTTAAGCCTAGTTAAAAACTACCCCTCAACACGTCCTGGTGCAAAGATAGGTACCCTTAACACTAGCCGCGTTACCACTTTACTTACCGACGGACAACCCGCGCGGGGGTCAGATCCCCTCTCCCTAATTTAACGTCCGACTTCCCTAATGAAGGCAATAGCCTCCGACCCCCAGCACCCAGTAGTCTCGAACGCAAGGGGTACTAAATGATAATTACCGGCCAGGGTTGAATATTTATCCCGCTTTTTGACCGCGACAAAATCTGCAGCGGCACCAGCGCTGCTAGCATAACTTGACTCTCAACTCTACTCGCGCGCGAGATAGACTGTCCGTCACTTTCTGATTAATGCTGTCAAAAAGTGACAGATAGTCTATCACGCGCGCGAGTAGAGTAGAGAGTCAAGTTATGCTAGCAGGCCAGGCCAGGCCCCTATTTCACCAACTGGACAATTGTCACCAGACACTGACAATTCGCCATACATTGCTTGTTCTAGAAGTTAAGCTAGGTTACTTGTGAAACCAGCAATGTACGGAGAATTGTCGTTGTCAGGTGACAATTGTCAAGTTGGTGAAATGGGGGCCTGTCGCACAGTTCGGCCGAGGTGCGAGGCGGCGAAAGTACTGACGCACGTGGCGTCCTACTGCAGACACTAATCCTCGCTCAACGCATTGGCATTGCCATTCAGCGAGGAAATGCAGCCAGCCTTATGGGCACCCTACCAGCAAGTGGCATTGATTTAGGGGATATAGGTATGTAGATATGGTGTAGATCCCATAGGTGAAGTTAGTTTTAGTAATTTTAGTAGTTATTTGTAATTTATTGTATACTATTTTTATCTTAATAATTATTCTTTAAGTTGACATGTAAAATACAATATTTTATCAAGTAATAAATGAATGAATGAAATGATCGCCAGAGCTCCCGAGGGTGCTGTTGTGAGTGAGGGACCTGTATTTGATTGTGGCTGTTTACACAACGACTCCTCAAATCAATAAAGCGTCGACAACGCAACCGTGACTCCTCGGAAATCAAGCGTCTATAGGTGTCTGGTTACTATCAGGCCAAGCATATTAGGTAAATATAATCGTTTTTTACCGTCGTGATAAAAAAGACCAAACACATCGCAGGAAAAACTGCATCAAAAATATATGTAAAAAAACCGGCCAAATGCGTGTCGGACCACGCACAACGAAGGGTTCCGTTCCTATTAAAAAGGTCGTATTGGCACAGAAATCTTACGGCACTTACGTCTTTTTCTTTAAGGAAGGCAGTTTTTCAGCAATATCTCGAAAACCTTTGAACCGATCTTGTTCAAAATAATTTTCGGTGAAAGAATTTAATAAGCCCGATGTCGATGATTTTTTTCGTATTTTTAAAATACACTGTTCAAAAATTAGAGGGGGGGGACAGAATTTTAGTGACTTACGGGGCGATTATCTCCGACTCTATTCACTTAATCAAAAAAATTGCTGAAAAACCTTATACTTATTTTAAAAGACCTATCGATTGATATGCCACACGTGGGTATACGATGAAAAAAAAATTTGACTTTCAGTTTTATGTATGGAGTGCACCTCTAAAAAAATTTTTTTTGTCATTTAATTACAAAACTATGTAGCGGCTAACAAAATACACGGCCAGACGGACAGACGGACAGACGGCCAGACGGACAGACGGACAGACGGACATGACGAAACTATAAGGGTTCCGTTTTTGCCATTTTGGCTACGGAACCCTAAAAACAAGCACCCTCGGAGCTAAGCTATAAGAACCATCACGATACCACACTAAATATCATATAAGGTTCACATACTACCGGTTGAGTGTGTCGTCGATGGTACACTAAGTTCAGTGTTATTAGAATATGTCATTTAGTGAGTAGGTAAGTATAACACAACACAGCGATGTTTAAATGTTAGAAAATATAATTCGTTAATTAGACGTTTTATTTAAAGAACAATGAAAGTGCCTCACAGTCTAATCAGTGGTTACCCGGATGACTCGGGACTCTTTGCGGGCGTAGCATTATTGACATTTTATCACTTATCGCTGTGGATAAGTGATATGCGAGAATTTGCGAGACTATGCGAGTGCGAGTGATGAAATGGCAACCATGCTATTACCCGCTGATGACTATACCCACGCATAGTCAACTAATCAACCATAATCCCGAAATGGCACAAACGGTCCATGTTGCCCAAATGTCAGTAAATTCCACGTATCCCAACCTCCTTTTCTATGGATCCGACGATTATAACGTTCAAATCCTAACTTACCTAAAATTACCGGAAGGCAAAAGCGGCGGGCCTAATGCAAAGGCCCGTTTCCGAGAAACCTAGAACTAAAACATCTTAACTCCAATTAACATAGCATACACATACAACTAGTTGTTCGAAAGGAAAAGATTTCTGAGAAAAAATAGTGAAAACAAAAAGTATGAACTAAACAGAGCGGCAGACATGTTTTTTTTATTAAAAATCACGTTCACAAAATCGCCGGCGGCTTTCGGCGGTTCGGGAGTATGGATAGCAAACTACATGAATTTAGACAAAATTTAATTATTTATATATTTAATTATTTAAAATTTAATTATTTATATAAGGTTCTCGAGTGGCGACCACGTACCGGAAGGCACGGCGTGGGTAGGCCCCCCACAAGGTCGACTGATGACCTGGTAAAAGTCGCGGAAGTCCGCTGGATGCGGGTGGCGCAGGACCGGTCAATTTGGAACTCTCTGGGGGAGGCCTATGTCCAGCAGTGGACGTCTTTCGGCTGATATGATGATGATGATGATATATTTATGTAGTCACCGAAATCATTTAACCTTTTGACAGCGAAGGTGAAAAACAACCGGTGCCCAACTGAGGCCAGAACAAAAACAATAGCCCGACAAAATATGAATAAAATGAAACTTCTGATAAATATTGTCATGTCAAAATTAATGTACGTATCATGAACTATTAAAAAAATGGGCCAAGTTAATTGTAAAGCTTTTTATTACATAAAATTAACGAAAAAGCGCAAAGCGCACGCGCGGCTGTGGCCGTCCGTGGCTTCAGTGGCACGAGTTTTCGTCCGCGTCCACAGCCATCTTTAGCTGTCAAAAGGTTAAATGACTCAATTCAGTTAAAGCTACAGTACTAGCTCAGTGGTCCAAGCGTGCGGCTGTCAAACGGCAGTCGTGGTATCAAATCCCGCGGGTCGATCACGTAATGCATTGTAAGCGCGTCAAGTAGATCTAAATGTCACTTTTTATATGGAAAAATGACAGTTGTGGATCTACCTAACGCGCGTTCAAAACGTTACGTGATTACCCCTCCGGATTGGACCAATGAGGTTTTCAGAACTTATGTGCGGCCATTAGCATTTCAGTGAAGGAAAACATCACAAGAAAACGTGCAACATAGTCTGCGAAGAAATTCAAAGGTAGATGAAGTTCCCAAACCGCGCTGGGCCAGCGTGGGGACTGTCCATTCCTTCTCATCCATTAGATGCCAGTGCCCAGCGTTGGGGCGTATACATAGTCTGATGATGATGATGATAATGATGATGATGATGATGATGTTGATGAAAGTCATATAGTGTAGAAATAAAATAACATCATAGGATTTTACTAGAATCGTTACTCTAAAGGATGTTGTGTACAGTCGAGTTCTCCAACATCTATCTATACAGACAACCTTTCAAAAATATCTGTACACAGTCTTTATTGTTACTGACATAAGGCGCATGTGTAGATATTTTTGAAAGGATGGCTGTATAGATATTGGAGAACTCGACTGTACAGTTAGCTTAGTTTTCAAATTTGAATTCTAGATATGCAGGAATAAATATGGACATTGCATTAAAAACTATGGTAGCAGATTTGGTTGGTTGGATTTAATTGTCCTGTGTGATATTGTACAGATTTGAATACCTATGTGAAGTAACTGTGATAAAAATATTCGAGTACCTAATCTATTCTATTCTATTCTATTCTAATCTTAATCAAAGTTGAAGTGCGAACTTCAGATTTGTTTTCAGCATCTCTTTTAGCTAGGAATATCCCCGTAGGTATATGTAGTCTACCAGCCCCTTGAAGGCACATGGGCATCTTATGTAACCATGTATTCATATCATTATGAATAAACCATTCATGCATACGTCCCGTTCATTGGCGAGTTTTCTAAAACAAATGAGTTGCTTTGGAAATTTTGCCGTACCAAAAATTATTGAGAAAATCTCTTTGAGGTCCAGGCAAAGATTGAGAAACTCTCAATAATCTTTGTCTGTACCTAAATATAAACTTGAAAACTTTACCAGATTAAAATACATACAAGTATAAATATAATCCCCGATAGATGAATAAAAAAAAACAAATTCGTTTATTTGCTTAACAACACATGCTTACATAAAATGAGATGCCAGGCGGACCCCAAACTAGGCAGAGCCTGAATCTTGGGACCCTGGAGTGCAATTGGTAAAACAATATGAAGTTGAAAAATAAAATAAGGAAAAGAAAAAGAAATAAGGTAAAAAAACTTATATAAAGCCCTTCTTGTATCTAATTGTGAGTCACACTCACACCTACATGTAAGAAGTACCACAACTTGTGGCCTGGTTCGAATAGACATTATATATTTAAAATTGTGCATTATTATTATTTTTCATTAATGTTATTCTTTATCTGTAAATATTATCTTGACACTATATGTATGTAAATGATGGAGCTTTAGATTAAGTAATTAATTTAATTTTTATAATGTTTTAAGTGGCAATTATTCTTGTTTGACTTAGCGATTTATATCTACTGTATTTTTCAAATGTTAAGTTTCTTTGTATGTAAGTAATTCAAGCATAATTTATTTTGCTTCTTTTTTAATTTGTAACACAAGTAAAACAAATGCCTATTCGAACATCTCACAACTACGTGCAAAAGGGCTTTACTAGTCTCACCTAATAGAGGTAGGTATATAGATTATGCTTGAAAAATCAACAAGTTTGTCGATATTTTGCTGACGTTACAATTTAGTATATGGTGTCGGTACGAACTTTGGTTAACTCACGATTATTATAATTTCCAAAATTTGTAATTACACCCTTAGCTACTGTTTTCACATAAATAATAAACTTTAAAAACATTACACTCCTTTTCGTTGGGCAGTCGTGTAAAAAAACAAACGGCAGCTGACGTTTTATAAACGTATCAGATAAAATTTCGTGTTGTTCTCTAATATTGTTTTCAGTTGGGTCATACATAATAGTAGTTTATGCAACTGATACATAATGAGAGGCGTTATAACACGAGTGTGTTAAAGCCTAATTATGTACAGTTGCATACTTACACTACTTTATCTACACACATGTAATAAAACCTTAATGATGTGGTTGGGAACCATTAGAACAACCGCCATTGCACCGCCATGGCCAACTAGATTTCAAATCATGACCAACTAGGTTTCCATCGAACAGTATCGAAGGCTCTGACCTCTGGGCCACGCTTCAAAATTTGAAAATAACCTTACGCTGGTCATTACTGCCAGTTTCTGAACGCATTTTAGCGGGTCCACGCAGACGAAGTCGCGGGCGGCAGCTAGTACTTAATTGAATATCTCGAAAATTAGGCTTTTTACAGCAATGTTTAAGTAGGTACCTTTATTACTTTTTTTTGTCCAAATAGGCACCAGAATCCATGGTTAAAAATCTGTCGGTAGTCTTGCTCACCTTGTATAAGGATTTGTCGGTGCGCCTAATAGACACCAGCGGTGACCAGATCCAGCGTTGCAATGCAGCCAGCCTTCTGGGCACACTACCCTCTGACAGCGATTTGGGCCAAATATTCTATCTTTAAGTTTCAATTTATAGATTTTTATCTTTGCAGGTTAATATAAGTTGTTGTTTTATTGTTTGTATTCAAATTTCAAATGATATTTTGTACATTCGTTTTTTGAAAGTCGCGTGCGTTATGGCTCGGCTACACCGTTTGCCTAAATAATAACATAGATACTTTTGAATAATTCCATGGTATCTTGATTTATAGGTACATCCTCACCCAAATTTTTCTTATACTACAAAAAGGGAACAAGTAATTATAAAGCGTAAGCTTTTAAATTGTCGATCAAATTTGAAATCGATAAATACTCGTAAATCAAGCGTCTGAATCAAAAACAGTTCTAAGAACCTCCCACACGGATCAGTCAGAACAAAGTAGATTGAACAAAAAAGTTACATTTTATCAATGTATCAAATCTCTGTATAACACAAAATGCCCTAAGTCATCCCACTTCTGATAAGCGTTACGTCACTTAAACCACAGTATCGCTCGGGGCAGTAAATCAAAGTCTTCAATCCTTATACGAATTCCTGAATTTTTATTCGAAAAACATTAAATCTGTTGAAAAATAAGACAATGCATCAATTAAAATTGTGTTTCGGAAATGCGTGGAGTCGATTTAATATTGTTTAACGTCGCGCATGAAAATATTACCTTCTATAGGTATCGCTTTTCGAATTTCAATTTCATACCAATCCTATTGCGTCGCGCTTACACAAGCGAGAAGTCTACTTTTATTTATTTATTTATTTTATCACCAACATAGTACATATAAGCCCTCCGAATCGCTAAACTTAAGTGGCAGTGGGCGGGGCACATTGCACGTAGAACCGATGGCCGTTGGGGCGGAAAGGTTCTTGAGTGGCGACCACGTACCGGAAGGCGCAGCGTGGGTAGGCCCCCCACAAGGTGGACTGATGACCTGGTAAAGGTCGCTGGAGTCCGCTGGATGCGGGTGGCGCAGGACCGGTCATTGTGGCACTCTTTGGGGGAGGCCTATGTTCAGCAGTGGACGTCTTTGGGCTGATATGATGATGATGATGATAGTACATAAGAATAGTGAGTTACAGTTTAATAGTTGTGTGGTATTTAGGCACTTACGTACCCCAATTATAGGTGAACACATCATTCACATTTTAACACGGAATTATTTTTAGGTGAATTATGGTAATAAAGTATGACAATAAAATGATTTGATTACTTCGGTGAATTAAGTACCTATTCGAATAATTTATGGATAAGTAGGTATATATTTTTGTGTCTGTCAGTCATCACGGTGTATTCGATGACGCTGTGTTCCCACAGCGACATCGAATACACACACACACACAGAACACGCAAAAATATGTACAGAAAATATCTTTACCTATTCTAAATTTTCCAAATACATTCCCGTTTATGTCAAATTCAGTTTCAGGTGATTTAATAGAATATTTAAATAGTAACCTATTTTTATAAGGTTAGTAATAGGTATATCCTGAAAAATAAACCTTCAGGGCAACATGGTTATAGGTTTTCGCGAGCCGAGATTCCGCAAAGGCAACATGTCTTTCGGAATTATGAAATCAGTAAAATATGCCTTCGGACAAAACGCTCTTCGTAATTAAAATAGATGACCTAATGCCCGTCATTAGCCATTCAAATTAAGTCAATCTTATGTCAAAATCAGCCATCAGTAATTAACTAAGTATTGTAAGTACCTATAATATTAATTAAGTTAAAATAGAACTTGATCCCTGTAAAATAATCATAATTACTTAGTTAAAGAGCTAATACAGCGGCAGTTATAACTTTAAGGCTTTGTCCGCTGTACAAATGTTTCATTTATATTATTCTTTAGTAAATAAATGATTAAGTAAAAACTACTACTGTTAGCTTACTTTTAGCTACTGTATTTTACATATTTTTTCAAATTTATTACATTAATTATTTATATATTATATGTCTACTTACTTTTTACGTAATAGTATGCTGTGTTGCGTTCCATGGGCCACTTGCGGTGCTGTCTGAAAACCAGCGCTGTAGGTATCTGTTTGACACCTCGGCACAATGCTGAGACATCGACCGTTTCACTGCCGCGAAGACACACAATATGTGTCAATTGCATTGTATGTCTACTCCCTTTATCTCTGTGTGTCTTTTGTGTAGTGAATAAATTATCTTCTTTCTTTCTTTCTTAAAAAAAGCATTGGGACGTTTATCTTAATGTATATATTGCTCCCGCTAGGAAGACAACAAGAGACTTATTGATAAAGCATATTTTTATTGTCCTCGTAATGCAGAATATCTAACCAAACGCGGCTCCACATATTTTTCACATCACGGATTCATCACTGATCAATCAGAACCCAGATAGCAATAAATTAGGCGCTCACATCGTATTATTACACGTAATAACAGCCTGCCCACCAATTACAGCCGATACCCTATTGATCTAGTGTCAGATATTGGTGTTTGGTGTTATGCAGTTTTTTGGGTTGCACTTGTGCTAGAAAATATCTAAAAGTTCAATCAATCAATCAATGAAATCGTTTATTCGTAAAACATTTACAGGTCTCAATATGTCTTCGCCATAAGGCATACAATTAGTCATAACAAATGACACAAAAAATTAGAATATATTAAACAAAATTATTAAATAATCATATTAATCATGCATCATGCTTATGTCAAATTACGCAAAATAAAATAATAATAAAAATCAAATAATAATAAAATTTAATATTTTCAAAATGTATACCTATGCTGTTATGTTATATGTCTATGTCTATTAAATATTCTGGAATAGTATGCTTTTAGCGCCAAAAAATTAAATAGGCTTTTTTTTAATTCTTAACGTTGTCTATGATCGATCTTGGTAACTTATTGTAAACACTAGGCACCATACCAAATACACTTTTTGACAGTAGGGCAGTTTTAAAGGATCTGTTGTCTATTTTCCCTCGCTGTCGTACACTATTGAAACTAGGACATTGGTGAAGATTAAGTTTAACAAATACAACCACTTCATATATGTATAGACACGGCAATGTCAATATCTTCAACTTCTGGAATAGTGGTTTACAGGAGTCTGAAACTTGGACGCCACATACGGCCCTTATACATTTTTTTTGTCCTCTAAATACTACCTATATTTCTCCTTCCGATGTTCCGAGTTCCTAGCCTGTATTTCATAATCTTGATAATGGTCGTCTGATTAGCAAGCGGTTGCTACGGTGGCCTAGTGGTTCAGGCATGCGGCTGTCAAACGGCAGTCGTGGGTTCGAATCCCGGCTCGTACCAATGAGTTTTCCGGAACTTATGTACGGAATATCATTTCATATTTACCGTTAGCTTTTCGGTGAAGGAAAACATCGTGAGGAAACCTGCATACATCTGAGAAGAAATTCAAAGAGGTATGTGAAGTCCCCAATCCGCACTGGGCCAGCGTAGGGACTACTGCCCATTCCCTCGCACTCATGAGAGGAGGCCTGTGCCCAACAGTGGGACGTGAGGCTGATGATGATGATGATAAAGAGTGGTCTCCAAACTTTTGTCGCGGCTAACCCAAAAGTTTAGCAAATTTTCACTGTCAGATGACAATCGTCGCATTGGTGAAATAAGGGCCCGAAGACATTAGAGTAAAACAGAACTTAAAATTAATCGACATGTACGAATCGCTACGCGCTAGCAGCATTTTTCCGCTCTGTAGCGAAAATCGCTCATCGTGGCATGGCTCATATTATGTGAGTTTGGCCTTGAATACCCATTCGAGGTAAATATCTATAGAAAAACTTTCGAATTACTTAGACACATTTTCTGATAGACACATTTATGTCTGTGAGCAATGCATATGTTGTCTCACACATACTTTCTAAAATGTTACATAAGTCCAGTAAATAGGTATTTTCTTTCACACATTAAAATATGTCGATTAGTGGGCGTTTATTTTAAGATTGGCATTTACTCTACTAATACATGATTAAATTTACTAAAGGATTAAAATGTATTACGGTTTCATCGTTTGAAAAATTACGAAAAATCGTTCGTCCACATGAAGCTACTCGTATAGCGATGGCGACATTGAAAAGTTTGCAGAAATCTTCTCTGTACAAAATTATTTTTTAATGCACTTAAAAAAAAACATTATATATCTTGCCCAACTTCTATGTACCGTAATAAAGTGTTTACATTTACATACAGCCGAACCGCATTTCACACAGGAGAATAAAAGAAACGCAAACAAAGATGGCCGCCGCCGGCCTAGCATGCGGGTAATTGCGCGGGAGCACGCAACGCGAGCACGCAATACAGACTAGAAACTATAGTGCACGGTGCATTGGCAGAAACTTCTATATTTTACAAGATTTATAAGTTATCTAGGACCTGCCTCACACAGAACAGCGACGCTACCACGAACTTCGAGTCGAAGTTCGTATATCGCAACTCTATCACTTGAGTTATGTAAGTGCGATAGAGATGGAGATACCCGAGCTTCGAATTTCGAAGTTCGTGGTTATAGCTCAGAATTCAGACACTGAATCACTCGCGAGCAAATAAAATGGTTCACTTCGTGCTGAATTGGGAATAGATGAAAATTTTAGAAATGCCTGATTATTTTTTTGGTGATAGGAATAACCTTCCTTAGCACCAGAAAAAAGTTTCAGATTTTTCAGCTGTGTTAATTTTTTTGTAAAATATAAAGAGTTTCCTCCCTTACATTTTGGGTCAGTTACGACACCTTCCTCGATCGGTCTCATATTACAAAAAAATATATTACATATGTGTTGTAAACTGACACTGGCAATGATATTGACACATGCAGCAGCTATATTGGTCATTACCAGTGTCAGTTCAAAAAGTAAATGAGAAAACTGTTTATATTTTTCAAAAATAATTGTCGCAGTTGAAATATCTGAAACTTTTTTCTGGTACTAAGGAAGGTTATTCCTATCACCAAAAAATAATCAGGCATTTCTAAAATTTTCATCCATTCCCAATTGTTGCCGTCGGAGGGTGTACCTTTTTTTTGCTCATGAGTGGTCCAGATACTGAATTAAGTGCAGTAATCCAGAATGTGTGAACCCAGCCTAGAAGTACCTGGACGACCAAGCCGTGCTCGGATGGAAATAGAGAAAATATTCATGATTATATTCCCAGAAGAGACCTAGCTAGATCGATTTTTCGCCCCCGTAACGTGGGTTATTGTGTATATATTGCAAATTTCATCGAAATCATTAAAGCCGTTTTCGAGAACGTGATTACAAATGTTTAAACAAATATTACTCGTTTAATAGTAGGTACTTATAGGATTTTCACGCGATTTGATTGGAACCGGTGCAATTACATTGATAGTTGATGTGCAAAAAATTACAAACACCATTTAAAAAAATTGCTTGCCACAAAAAAAATATTTTTAACGAAACTAAGTCTAATTTATTTGCAATATCGATGTGTTAGTAAATTTGCACCTCATTAAGTGGTCAATCTCAAAATACAACCCATTTTTCAATTAGTTGCTACTTAAGTATCCGATTGAGGTGAAATTTGGCTTGTCTTATGCCAAAAAAAACAAAAATTACTTTTAAATGACACAAAATTGTCAAATTTTTTTAAAAACTTTTTTTTTAATGTAGGTTGCATTAAGCTCGATATTTCTACATTTTTTTGTATTTCGTGCAATAAAGTTTAAATAAATCAAATTCGGTCGGTATACGAATAATGCATGGTTTGTAATACTTTTTATTGCTTCACCAATTTTGTCTCATTACTATTTATCTGGAGGTTACTGTCTAAATTTCCACGGGACGTAGCCTAGTGTTGGAATACTGGGCTGGCCGCTACGCGCAAATGCGGCTCACCCCGCCGGTCTCCCGTTACGGAACTAGACCTCTACCTACGCTTAATTACTACGCATCGCGGTGTCAAGGTGTAATTGTGGGTGAGCGTTGAGGTGAGCTTAAAACAAGTTACAGAATAGGGGGGCTGATGTGCCGACGGAAAGTTTCCAAAACTACGAAACTTTCCCTCAATGCAATAAATTTTCCTATTGGGAATTTCACATAAAAAAACATCTTAAATTCTTGTGAAAGTTTCCTGAAATTTCCGAGAATTCAATTAAATTTATTAGCTAGAACATACACATTTATACACAATTAACATGTCAGTGATACATTAGTTACATGAATGCATGTTATACCACAGTACCTGGAAATATTACAATATTTTACATAACATTAATAACGTAAAAACATGTCTAATAATAAAATAATCCATATGGGCATACAATTAGGTGATAAAATGTTTAGAACGTACCTACCTACTTTTATAGTCACATCTATAGTTTGCCAAAAAATATTTAAAGAGTAAAAATGATCTTACGATTTCTCATAATTTTGGAAACTTTCCGCAACTTCTGTGTGTGGAATCCTATCTTATTTTGTTTTTCATTGTCTGCATTGTGTTGATAAATGTTTCATTTCACATTTCATTACATTTTCATTGTACACACCGTTGTTAGCTGTGGACACCTGAGTCGAGCACACAAGATGCACGAGAGACTTAACTTTGAATACGTAAAAAATGTCCACGAACATAATTACAGAGCAGAGACATGATAGTCATAGAAAAAGATAAACGCAAGCTTGTTGAATCAGAAATGTTATTTAAGAATGATACTACACAGAATAAAAAAAACCGGACAAGTGCGAGTTCAACTCGCGTGGCGAGGGTTCCGTAAAATTGCTATGGTCTGACCATCAGGCGCTCCATACAAAATACACAAAAATATTGAGAATTTTCCCGTTACTTTGAATACTTAAACTTCTTATAGGTTTTCCTGTAATATTTAGGCAAGGAACTATCTATACATATAATAAAGCTGAAGAGGGTCGAAAGTCTGTACATGGAAGATAAACGAAAAAAAATTGGCTGGGGATACTTAGAATTGATAACAGAACACGTTCCAACAGTTTTTAGAATTTTTGTCTGTTTATCTGTTTATCTGTTTATCTGTTTGTCTGTTTATTTGTCAGAGTATCACGTGAAAACGGCTGAACGGATTTTGATGCAAACTTTACTAATCTGTCGAGAGAATCCCCGGATAGGTTTTAAGCTATAAAAATCTTAAAGATTAGGGTTCAAAGGGGGTAGAAAATGGGGTTGAACTTTGTACGGGAACTCCTTGAATGTACGAGCTACAGACTTGAAAATTGGTAACCATAAACTTGACTGGAAAGTAAAAACGACCCCATTCAAACTTTTAGCAATGTATAGATAAAACGTGAAAAATATGGGATGAAAATAGGTTCTGAGGCGACTAGAAACTATATAATGTTGCAAGAGCGGGGTTATAACAGTATCATTACCATGGTAACATGTCGTCAATATATTCGAAAATTCATCGTGGTCTTACAACTGATAGTTAGTCCAGTGGCTTGACCCATAGCTTACGGAGTCGGCGTCCCCGAGTTCAAACCCAGCAGCATGCACTTTTTGTAGTTTTAATTTTTTTGTGTCTGCGTTTTTGAAAATGTATATTTTTCAAAAAACGCAGAGCTTAGTGAATAGAGGATTTTGATGCAACTTTTACTTAATCGGTCGAGAAAATCCCTGGCCAGGTCATAGGCTGTAAAAATGATAAAAATTAGTTCAAAGGGGGTAAAAAATGGGGCAAAACTTTGTATGGGAACTCCTCAAATCCATGAGCTTTAGACTTGAAAATTGATAAACATACACTTGACTGGAAAGTAAAAAGAACTCCATTCAAACATTATAAAAAAATATAGATAAAACGTGAAAAACCACGGGATGAAAATGAGTGCTAGATGGCTAAAAGACTATCTATAATAACCAAAAATGTTTGATATCTCAACCGATAGTAGCTGTTAGACATTAGAAACCTAATTATTTTGGAAACTCAGTCGCTGACAACGTCGCTGTTAATATTGAAATCCAGCAACCTTGATCTTCGTCTTCCTATATAATTGGTATGAATTCAGAGGTCATCTAAATATGTATGATAGGTTGAGTTTAATACTTACGTTGAATTAGCATAGTTCACCAACGTCAAGAGACGTGGGTATAAAATTTGGACACAACGGCATTCCGCGGAGAATTAAGTAGGTACCATTTTGTATGTATAAAACTTCAGCGTTTGTGACATTCAGAAATATTATTATGAATACTCGGGTATAGTGAGCGTCCGCATGAGCTAGCTCTCGGGCCTTCGGCCCTCGGGCTCGCATAGAAGCGATGTATTGGGCCTTTCATTCATACGAAAAGCTCGGCCTTCGGGCTCGCTTGCCTCGCCACTCACCTTCGGGACTTTGGAACTCAGATTTCGCTTTCAAGACACTTGGAGATAGTGTGCGTCAGTCCTCGGGCTCGCATAGGAAGCGCTCTCTAAAACGGTTCTTTGGGCCTATCATTCCAACGAAAAGCTCGGCCTTTGGTCTCGCTTGCCTCGCCGCTCTTCTTCTGACTTCTCTCGCTCGGGACTTTGGTCTCCGGTTTCGCTTGCAAGACACCTGGGTTTAGTTGGTGTTCGTGAAGGCTCGCCCTCGGGCCTTCGGCCCTCGGGCTCGCATAGAGAACGCTCTCTGAAGGGTTGGGTTGGTTGGGCCTTTCATTCATACGAAAAGCTCGGCCTTCGGGCTCGCTTGCCTCACCACTCAACTTTGGGACTTAAGGCTCATGTTTCGCTTGCAAGACACCTGTGGATAGTAAGTATCCATGGAGTCTCGCCCTCGGGCCTTCGATGCTCTGGCTCGCATATGGAGCGCTATCTATAAGGGTTACGTTGGGCCTTTCATTCCTACGAAAAGCTCACCCTTCGGCCTCGCTTGCCTCCCCGTTTACCTTCAGGACTTTGGCTCTCAGGGGTAGTTTGACAAGACACCCGGAGATATAGAGTATCTTTGGGGTCTCGCCCTCGGTCCATTTGTTTCAATTATGAAATTTTATATTTGAATTCCGGTTTTGGTAATTTTTCTTCTACTTAGGTACTTCGTTTGCAATAAAGATTAAGTAAATCAATATAACTAAATATTATTGACGACAAAGTTTATGAGGATTTGAACTGTTACACGCATAATTTATAGAAATGAAATCGTAATAATCTAATTTATCAGTGTAGTAGGTATCGTATGGTGAAACATAAGAATATCATGTCATCCATAATTTATACGCGTACGAAGTCGCGGGCAGAAGCTAGTTTGCAATATTTTTTTCAGAATTTCAAGCCTAGTAGTTTCGGAGATAAGGGGGGGAATGGTCAATTTTCGTATTTTTTCCTAAATTACTTCAAATCTGTTTTTGCTAAAATTATTAAAAAAATATCTGAGACGCTAACAAGTTGATATGTCACACAATACAGTTTGCGAAACTTTTTTTTTAATTTTCCAGTTTATTCCCCAAAAGTGGCCCCCTTGTTCAGAATTCATTAATTTACTTTTCGCGTCCATCTTTGGGTCACCAATTTACATATGTTTACCAAATTTCAACTCAATCGGTCCAGTAGTTTCGGAACAAATCGGCTGTAACAGACGGACAGACAGACGCACGAGTGATCCTATAAGGGTTCCGTTTTTTTTTCCTTTTGAGGTACGGAACCCTGAAAATAGTTCTTCTTCTTCTTTTATCGATGGTTTCAAAAATATGGATGGTTGCAGAGAACAAATCTTGGGATTATGTGCCAAAGTAAACCTCCTTTGTAAAATACTAGGAGGTTGACTTCCAAAATTTCACAGATGCCTGTAATGGTAGTTCTGCAAATTATTCTGAAAGTTATTAATTGATATGTAATGTTCACTAATTTAATTTTTAAATTATTGCAACACTCCTAAGGGTTTGTGCATTATACTGTATAACTGTGTAATCATGAGTGCAATAAATAAATAAAAAAATAAAAATATATTAATTGGTCAAGTTATTTGGATTTTTCTGCAATTTCAGAAATTATTTATTGAAAATAATAATGAAATACCTAATAAACTTTTTTCTGCATTTAGAATGCCAATGGCACTTTTACAAGTAAAATCGAATCTACCAGCAGTGATTCTGAAAAAAAAAACACCTGTGTCACGAAGAAATTTTAGGAGTGCTTTCTATTGAAACGTTAATTTTTTTTTTTAAACGCCACCTCATTTGTATTTAGTACTTTACTTACTCTTGATTTCTTGATTACTACGGTTTATTAATTATCCACTAGCAGCACCCGTGCGACGCCATTTGCAATTTCCACCCCAATTTTATCCCAAATTATATCGATATTAAGTTACAAGTTTTTTTATTAATTACCTACTAATACTTTGTAATTTCTAACCTAATATCATCCCGAATTATTTCGATAACAAATTACAAAATAATTATAGGTATAGGTACTTAGGTACGTACAGCAGTGTACATTTTTATGAACAAATATTTTGTCACATTTGCATCCTGCCAAAACAATTGGGACAAACAACATTTTTTTGATGCTTGTTGCTAATATTGGGTTACGTCTCTAGTGTCACTCTTAAACTATGATTTTATGGCGTTAAAATCCATTAAACACGTGTCGTTAAAGGTGATTCTATCGATAGTCATTTCATGGTGGCGCATCTCCTTAGCATGATAGAAGTCCAATTTATAGTATTTTTTCTAAGAAACTATGTCACTTTTTTCACCTGGCTCACCGGGACAGAATAACAACAAGAAAAAGTTGTTTGACCCAATTGATGAAAACGTTTTCTGTACAGCGCGACCGTGGCTTGCGCGATTTTTAATTTGTCAAGGGTTAGTATTTTATTAAAGTTTTCAAAGTTTTTGTACATCACATTGTACTTACTCTAGAACAAAAACCAGCCGCACAATAAATCACACAAGAGTTATGATCCTGGATAGCAGGTTCGATTCCCGACGTAACTACAGCCCTCAGGCCCTAAATTAGCCACAATTAAAGACATTCGGGTTCACAAAATCTACGGCTCCAAATTGCCCTGGATTCCTTTTATTAGGTTTGATGATAGAGGATATGATGGATGATTTGATATGTGGTAAACTATAAAAATAAAATGTGAATTCATACCGATATGCTCTCGCATACCCGAATTACGAGACCAGATTTTTACTTCTCAGCGTTCCCCCCTCAATCTGTAAATTCTATAACAATTGTAGGAAGTTTCCACATGTTAAAATTGATAACGCAGTGTTGCTAAATGGATAGTAAACCATCAAATAAATGTAATGTAAGTATAGTATAAATTACGAAATATAATTAAAATCATAAAAAGATATGGACCTTGAAAGTTTAGAAAAAATATGCATTTTTTTTATCGTCCAAAAGTAAATATAAAGCTACCTACCAATCCTTACGCTTTTATAGAAACAAAATTGTACGACAACTATGGTCCTAAACGCAGTATTTCGAGACCGAAACCGAAATTTACTTGATTTTCCATACAACGATTAGTACAAATATCACACTGTGACGTCACGGTTCAATGTTAATTAGGTCCGTCTTTAACTCAATTTTTTGGGTATTGCTGTTCCCATACAAACATTTGTTCCTCACCAAAAACTGGTTCGAATGGCATCGTAAAATAAAATTACGACAAGCCTATTACGCTGTTTGACTGATAGTCATTTCAACAACTTTTTTAGTGGGGCAGATTGCTGGAACAAATTGTCGTAAACGCGCCGGACAAAAGCACCTTTTTTTTTTAGGTACTACTTAGGTACATAGCTTTAAGTTTTTGATAGGAACCATCTATATGTAAAAACATGTCATAAACGCGTAGTAAGCCTGAAGTTAGTAAGGAAATGTTTGCAAATTGGTCACGATTTCCATGTAAAAACACCGTAATTTTTTTGATGTTTAAATGTCGCTGACAGTTTTGAGACTGACAGTCCATATTCAGAAAACTGTTAGTTACTATTTAGTCGCCGATCCAATAAGGAAAATTTTCACAATAGGTGTACGCGAAAACAATTTTTTCACGAAGATTTCGAAAAGATGCTCAAATCCAATATACCGAACAATGATGTAATATAAAATAAAAACCGGTCAAGTGCGAGTCTGACTCGCGCACCGAGGGTTCCGTACGAAATAGCATACAACACACCCGTCTTACCCCACCCATTAATTTTGGAAAAATCTAAACAACGCAAAGTATAGTAAAGTCATGAGCATGACATGAGTCACATGAGTACCTACAGCGCCATTTATCGGTGCATTTTGTTACTAAATTGCGCGACCAAGGAACTCGGTATGTACAGTAAGGGAAATGTATTCACGTACCACTGTAGAACCCTGTCGCAATTGACAGGCCGCCGCCACTCAAACTCGAACGGTATGTCACCTTATTGCGATAGGGTTCTACGGTGGTACGTTAATACATTTCCCTTACTGTATGTTGGTTTTTCAGCGATAATTCTTTATCAAGTGAATTAATTTCGATAATTCCTTTTTTATTTGCTAGAAGGTACTTTCAGAACACTTTCATACGAATTTGAAGGCAAAAAATTGAACACAGAAGTATTAAATTACAAACAAAATTAATATATGATTTTTGAAGAATAAAAAAAAACTAGGCTAGATAGAGGTATCGTTATACTTTTCCGGTAATATTCACGTTAATATTAATAATATATATTATTTTCAAATTTTTCACTTGGTAAACTTCGGAGATAAGGGGGGGGGGAATGGTATTTTTTTCAACATTTTTCTTTATAAATCAAAATTTTACCATTGTAGAAAAAAAAAGAAAAACTGTTTTAGAATGTACAATTCAAGCCCTTTCATATGATACCCCACTTGGCCTACTAACTAGACTTTGAATTTTTGCCCCCCCTCTTATCCGCCCTTTTTTATACAAATTAAAAGTATATATTAAAAATTTTCATTTTCCATACACGAGGATTAGCTTTATTTACAACTATTCCAAATTTCAAATCGATAGCATTAGTAGTTCCTGAGATATTTGACTTTGTGACAGACAGACAGACGGACGGAGTCGCACCATAAGGGTTCCGTTTTTACCTTTTTGGTCCGGAACCCTAAAAAGGTAGATATGTTGTCTATACGAAATTCCTTGTTTAAAAATGGCCACCAAATCTGACAGCTAACGTTTCCATTGACGACTCGAAACTGAGGCAAGTTGGCACAATTGACTCAATTTTAGTGTGCCATTTTTCGAGCGCGTATAACCTATTTACCTCTTTTTTATATTACATCATTGATACCGACCGATTATCGGAACAAGCGCCTTAGAGTGCCTCTCTTGGCGACTGCGAACTCGCGGACGAACCTGTACCGAAACTCGCCCATACCTCGCGCGAATGCTCTCCTCAACTCCGTGCTCGCAGCATCGCCGCAGTGTGATGTGTTTGTGACAGGGATGTCGCGACTGATGACTGAATGTAAGAGACTGTTAGAGAGACGTATGGATGGTTTTTAGTTAGTACTTAGATTTAGTTTAGTAATTTAGGTTAAGTAGGAATGCATCGCTGTAACGTTTTGGTTAAGACTGTCATGTTGCACAACTGGTTCAATAAATAAATAAAATAAATCTGCCCACGCAGCTTCACCAGCGTAACTCCATCCCGAAGGTACCTACATTCTATATTCTGGTTTTTTTTTTTGATAGATAAGTAGGTAGTTACAAATTTACAACCTAACCTAAGGCTAAACAAACAATACTCCTGGCAATATAACCAGTGATAGTGTCCTTGGGAATCGGATTTTGCTGGCAACACAAGCAATATTCCCGGCAATATCGCCGATGACAGTAAACGGGAATGGAGATTTTGATAACAACACATCAGTAGAATATACCTATCCCTTAAAGCCATCGCAACAAAACTAGATCCCCATTTAACTCAACTGGAAATTCAATAATTTTCTACTCAATACTTCATGCTCATTTCCATAATAACCAGTTATTTCCCTCGTTCGCCATTTTGATTTTTCCGCGGTAATGAATAGGTGCTCATGTTGGGAATTTTTAAATTAAAGGGATCTTAAGTCTAAAATTAAAAAAAATCTTCTATAAAAGACAATTGGCAAATAAATTGATAGTTATCAAGTATATATTGGTAAAAAAAGGGCGCCGTCTTGCGGAATAAAATCGAAATTTGGTAACCCATTTTCGACCATTTTAATGCTGAAGTTTTGTAAACTAATTCCAAATCGCGATTCCTTATTTTGTTTCTATGCATATATGGTGTTTAATTAATTGGTGCGTCAACATATCCCAGAAGAAAATTAGTATACAAATTTATTAATTATTACCAACTGGAACCGTAAACTTCTTAGGTCTATTTGAACGATTATCATAGATTACCTACGGTTAGATTTTAGTGCTTAAAGAAAGGTACATTTTAGGTATAACACATAAAAGCAATGTGAAGTTCTTTTTAGGAAAAATGTTTAACCCAAACGATATCCTTTTTAATTCTAGTGCTAAGTAAATTCAACATTCGAATCCAATGAATCTTCGTTTTATTCCAAATGAAACTCAAAACCGTGGGAATCGCGAAAAGAAATTCCCATATGTAATTACAGCATTAGTTATATAAAGTTGTATATGTAGCGGTATAATTGCACGATTGGTTGATTGCAGTGTTCGATACTCAAGGCAGGTTGAAGATATTGAAAGCAAAATGTAGTATAGTCACGGCAATTTGACATCGCTTACGTCTTTTATCAGTCAAGTAAGGTATGCGAGGGGCTTGACTTACAATGCAATGGAATGGTAGAATGACATTTTGGGTTTCATTTGGTCGCGATAAGTGTGAATTTTGTATATCAATACTTGATGAAATGAATGCGTATGAATTTCTGTGTATTGGTTACCTTTTACTGCTGAAAAGATAGGGCATGCAAGCCACATGAGAGCGCACCAGAGAGTAGAACAACGACACTCCCATGGACCTATGATACTCAGGACAAGCTATGGTAATAATAATACCATGTAAAAATCTCGATAAGTGTGACAGAAAGGGAAATATCATTCGTTGTCCTTGTCATAGTTCCACTTCTTTTTATTTGCCACAACTGATTTACTTAGTATGAAGCAAAAAAACCACTACCCGCCCAAATTAAGTAGGACGTTTATGGTAAGCCATCAGCTATTTTAAGACCAGTTCTTTGTGGCATCACGTATAGCCTGTCCTTAATATCATAGGTCCATGAACATTCTAGTCATATGTATTGCTAATCGTTAATATCATATCCAGATCACAGTACACAGCATCATCATCATTGTCATCATCAGAATTATTTATAAGTATAAGGGCGTTGCACGTAGAACCGATGGCCATTGGGGCGGAATGATTCTCGAGTGGCGACTACGTACCGGAAGGCGCAGCGTGGGTAGGCCCCCCACAAGGTGGACTGATGACCTGGTAAAGGTCGCTGGAGTCCGCTGGATGCGGGTGGCGCAGGACCGGTCATTGTGGCACTCTTGGGGAGGCCTATGTCCAGCAGTGGACGTCTTTCGGCTGATATGATTATGATAAGGGCGTGGAAGAAACGATATACATTTCGGTTATCAAGGTGACCTCTCATTCACTCGTAACACAAATGACAAGATATGAGATGGTGAGTGTAGGTTCCTCGGTTTTGTTTTAGAATCAAACCTTAACTGGAAGTGCCATCTCGACTATGTGATAAGTTGAGTAGTGCTGTTGAAAATTGAAGCACCTCATTTCGAAAGTTTCGTCAAGATCGGTTTACTTCGCAATGTTTCAATTGCTAATGTCGTATGGTTCACTCATGTGGGGTAACTCGACAGATGCCAGTTGACTTCTAATACTGCAGAAACGTGCCCTACGTACAATGACTGGAGTGAAAACAAGATACTCATGCAGGGGTACCTTCGTTGAAAACCATAATCATGACGCACTACTCACTTTACCTGTACGAAGTACCACACTAGTAAGTCCTTCTTTTATTTTCTGTATTGTGTAATATGCCATATTAAACCGTTAAAAAGTACCAATCCCACATAGATCAAAATTTTTAATGCCTGAGCACAATATACAAGGTGTAACAATAAGGGTAGGGAGCGAAGATAAGTGTCGTAATAGGACGAGCTAGATCAGCTAGATGTCGCGAGATGCGTAGAGGGCTCCAGTGCGTACAATATGAGATCTTTATAGTCCTGGCATGAGAGGCCAAGATGCCCTGTCGTATTTTTAGTAGATAGAAGCCAACAAAGAGCCATGGCATGGAGGGCGCTATATATGCTCAGATCGCAAGTTGACCGCTGCATGGAAGACATGGCCAGATGGCGACCCGAGAGACGCGACAGCCAGAGCTGTCCACACCGCTGCCCATTGGACATCCCTTATCTGAGGAACGTTGACACGAAGAAGAAGAAGAGTGGATAGAAATCGGTCATTCTCCAGATTTGTGACTGCGTCTAATTGTCGCGTTTCCATATATAGACCTAACCGCAGTCACACACAAATCTGGAGAATGGTCGAAATATGAATATGACATTTATTTAGCAAATAATTTTACAGGTATTGTAAGTATCTGTCCTTCCTTACCACATAACTCAGTTCTTCCCAATATGTGGGTAAGTAAAGTTACCTGCATCAAAATATGAATAGACAAAATAATATATAGAAATTTATCTAGAGAAATAGAGTTCTATCAGGTATTTATGCGCGCCTTTTTCAATCATATTAATCCGGTAGTTCTCAGATTTTCTCCACAAGTCGGTATGACCGTACATAATTGGTGCAACACTCTAAAAAGTAAGGAATGGTGCTTTTCGTAAAGCGGTCAATCTCCGCCACGTCACTGACTTCTTGATCTTTTAAAAACAACATAAAACTTAATGATTCGTGAGTGAAACCTGAAACAGTATACAGTTAGGCACACCCACTGCTATGTTTTAATTACAGTTTAGGCGCGTTGCTACGGGGCATACTACTTCATAATTATATCTTGTGGGATGGTAGCCGAAAATATACAAATCAAATTAGGCTTTGCTGTCAAATGTAACGGGCAGCGCAATAAAAACAAATGCTGGACATTCCGTGTTTGTAGCAGGTAAGCTAAACGTCCCTGTCCTCGACAGTGCACTAGTGTATGACATGGGCACTAGTTAGTTAGTTAGTTTTACTGGGCATTTTCCGCAAGTCGACATCCAATGTGCCTATTTTGCGTGAAACGGCAGGGTGGCGCTATTCTAACCACCCCAGCTCCTCTAAAAATTTTAAGAGTGCCTTGATATTACTGACTGCGTTCCGTAGTGTGTCCGGAGACCCTAGGTGCTTTTTCCTGTATACTTCTACCTGCTTACAGTCCAGTAGAATGTGTTTAGTCGTTTCTTCTGCCTCCATGCACGCTCTGCACATGGGGCTGTGTGTGATACCTAAATTATAGAGGTGTCTGTTCAAGGTGTTGTGTCCGGTTATCATTCCTACTATCTTGCGTAGTTGGTTTCTGTGCGTCTTCATTAGTGCAGTGACATGGGCACTATGGACACGCTATGTCAAAGCAATATGGGTTAAATTAAAGTAAGAGAATTTTTTTCATTCGAATTTAAGCCATGTCACTTTGAAATAAAGTGCCCACTTGTCATTTATTTATTTATTCAAACAAATTACACAGTATTTCAGTGATCACCAAGGCACTGTGAAATGCATATAATGTTATTTAAGTACTAACATATAACTAACTGAAGACGGACGGTCATCCATCGCCTCACATAACCTCTTACATTCATCACATATCATCTTCCAACTACTTGCAAAAATATCGCAGTCAGGTGCTGACTTGAGAAGCGCGTTTAGTTAATCTAAAGCGCGAACTAGAGGTGATTTCCTGTAGAACACAGTGCACGCTTTGGGAACTGCCAGTAAGTTGCGATTTCGTGGTCTAAAATTAAACTTTAACTGAGACAGAGGGGGCACGAAGGCATACCTGCGAGACCAGCATCTGAATCCCCAAGTAATATTCGGCACGCCCCAGTACATAATTAAATAAATTATTAGTACACCATCGACAAATACGACGTTTACCTTAGTGTCATCGACAACGACTATATATGTGACATAGTCGTCTTCTTAAATTTAAGAGCTAGGCTCTTGTCGGTGGAGCAATTACCAATGAGTTTCTTTCGAGAGCCTTTTCTTTCAGGGCCTGATACGACTCGACGTCTACTTTTTCTTTTATCTAATCCATGAATTGTCCACGTTGTGCCATATGTATGTGTAATTTGTTTTCATCACACTTGCTCGTCAATGGCGTTATTACTTGCGAGCGTATAGAGCAGTTATAGCCGTTTTACCTCCCACGGGCTGTTAAGTTTAGTTTTAAAATACTTATAGAACCCTCTGATTGGCTTAAGCAAATCTGGTTGATGTGTGATTGGTTGAATAAAAAAATCTAGTTGGTCAAGTCGCCCCGCCCCGCAAGAATACTGCTCTGTGATTGGTTGAAATATTGAACTCCACTAGCACTGATCAGGCCCCGTAGCATGGTTGGCCTTGTCACGCGATAGGTGATAGGATAGAGCACTGGCTGACACCGTTCGATAGAACGAGACGACGCTGTTATCTTGTCACTTGTCGCGTGATAAGGCCAACCATGCTACGGCTCCTGGAAGTGAAGTTGTCAATTTTTGATTGGTGCGGCTGTTAAGTTTAGTTTACTAGTTGACTAGACTCAATGTATGGCCGTGTATCCGGCGCACTGAGAGAACCAACATGATATTATACACGTGTCCAACTCATGGATCGGAACCGGTTTTTTCGAAAATCCCCGAAGTAGGTAGTCTAATATTTTGAATTATGTTAGGCTCTTAATGTAGGGCTATATCGTGTATTTAGGTAACATATTCGTTTTATTAGATTGCCCGATCTAAAATGATATAATAACCAAATAACGAAATAATACCGGTTTAATTTGTATGGAGAAAATACCGGTATCCGATCCCTGCACGTCTAGCACAACTTGCTGCTCAATCGCATCTCACGCGACTAAGCGTCCCCTATCTCACTCGCACCGTACAAATTAGAAAAAGGGGGTTGAGCTTTCTCGACTCGCGTCGCGGTGCGGCGTCAGTTGCGCTAGCCCCGCTGGTCCAACTAAAGTATTCTACAAAGAATGTAGTAATTATAGCCTGGAATGTTATTAGGTAAATTCTGAACTTTGTTCAACTTATAGAAATGCCGATGAGGCCTGTAGTTTTTCCTCGGCCTGCGGTTCGATGGAGTAATTACAACTAAGTAATTACATAGCGCGACCCTTCTGCCGCTATACAGGGTGTTACTGGAGTAGTAATCCTAGTCCTAGTGACCCCGTTTCACGAAACTATAAGATGGGGCCTCGTGAGGATCATCAGCCGCGTCCAAATTTTCTATTTGAACGATTCATAGGAATCTTACCTGGTGAGAGTCTCATACTCCTGTATCATCTTGTCGTTCTCCATGGCGATGCCGACGACCTTCCCGATCCTCTTGCCCTGAACTGTCTCCTGCTTCATCTTACTGAAGTAGTGGTAGTACGTTATAGGCATGTTGACTAAAAAAAATTCACGATGCCATTCGAACCAGTTTCTGGAGAGGAACAAATGTTTGTATGGGAGCAACTACAATTCATCATCATCATCATCATCATATCAGCCCAAAGACGTCCACTGCTGGACATAGGCCTCCCCCAAAGAGCGCCACAATGACCGGTCCTACGCCACCCGCATCCAGCGGACTCCAGCGACCTTTACCAGGTCATCAGTCCACCTTGTGGGCGGCCTACCCACGCTGCGCCTTCCGGTACGTGGTCGCCACTCAAGAACCTTTCCGCCCCAACGGCCATCGGTTCTACGTGCAACTACAATTAAAAAACATAAATACCTAAAAAATTGTGACAAAGATTGACCTCGCTGGCGGCATCCCAAACGCTTCATACTGATTGACTTAAAAGTATGACGTCACACTTAGCTATTTGAACTAACCGTTGTACGGAAAATCAAGAAAATTGCTGTTTCGGTCGCGAAATTCTGCGTTTAGGTCCATAGTTGTCATACAATTTTGTTTCTATAAAATTGTAAGGATTCTATTGGTAGCTTTAAATTAAACTTGAACAATAAAATTAATGCAAGTTTTTTCTAAACTTTCAAGTGACATCTCTTTTTATGATATTAATTATATTTTTTTATCTATACTTTATTACAATAATTTGATGGTTTACTATCCATTTAGCAACACTATGTTATCAATTTTAACATGAGTCATCATGCCTATTGTTACTTATTTTGTGTCTAAACTTGCAATCTGTTTTCACCAATATATTTTGGAGCCCCATTGTGCACTCCAATGGTTGCGTACAGGTTTTGCTCTGTGGCACGGATGCATTAGGTACCTACTTTTAGTAGGTCTTGTGTAGAATTTATTAAGCTTTAATGTTGCCCTAGATTATATTTTGATATAGTGCGTAGTTTTCGCACAAAACGTAAATTTGTGAACAAATGGAGTACCACATTCTCCAAGGTGGCGATGGCATGGCGGCCGTTCTTCAAGGTCCTGACTAGAGGATTTTCGGGAAACTAATAAATTTCAATTTCATCAAGCTTTCCGTGATTTCGTGCTTTGACTATTTCACCTGCATTAATATATAATGAATAAATCTGAAAAAAAAAGTAGTTCTTTGAGTCCAAATGAAATCTAAAAACAGGCTGTTTTCAACGAAAAATTTGCTAACGCTTCTAAAACATGCGTGGCATTTTCACGGTTCTTTCGAAAAAAAAGGTGATTCATTTATCTATTATCTGAACGTTTCATATTCCGAAATAATCAATGTAGCAATACCTACATCTAGGATTTTCACTGGAAATAATAATTTTACTCCAGTGTGCAGCCTGTATAATTTCAATGGCAACGCAACTGTCATTCATATTGGCGCCATCTTGTTTTCGACGTATTGTTTTTGCGAATGGCGTTTTTTTACCGGAAGTTAATACAGGTTTGCAACTATAAAAACTAATAAAAACTATCCTATATTTTAATCCAGGCTATAAACTATCTTCGTGCAAAACTTCATTCAAATCGGTTGAGCCATTTAAGCGTGTTTGAGTAACAAACATCCAAACTTTCGCATTTAAGTATAATATTAGTAGGATTCTGACTAGAATTTTAGTAGGGTAACAACAGATACTTATTTGCGCTCATCATGCAAATAATCTTGCTGGGATTCGAACCCGGGCCCACTGGCTTCATAGCCAGAGTCACTATGTTAAGTGGTCATCAAATTAATCAATTATCAGTTGGTCAATGGGTAAAGGATGAAAATATTAGAAGTGCCAAATTATTTTTTTGGTGATAGGAATAACCTTCCTTAACACCAGAAAAAAGTTTCAGATTTGTCAGCTGCGTCATTTATTTTTGAAATATATGAACAGTTTCCTCACTTACGTTTTGGGCCAAGGACGGTCAATAGACACTCCTTGATCCGACTCATATTACAAAAACATATCTTAAATATCTGTGAACTGACACTGGTAATGACAAATATAGCTGCTGCAAGTGTCAATATCATTGCCAGTGTCAGTTTACCACAGATATAAAAGATTTTTTTTTGTAATATGAGACTGATCGAGTAAAGTGCCATCCCTGACCCAAAACATAAGCGAGGAAACAGTTTATATTTTTCAAAAATAATTGACGCAGCTGAAAACTTTTTTCTGGTGCTAAGGAAGGTTATTCCTATCGCTAAAAAAACAATCAGGCATTTCTAAAATTTTCATCCATTCCCAATTGTCATAATACCTTTTCCAAATTCGCTTCTGGTCTTTGCTAGTACAATTTTAACTTGCCAATTGAAAACTCCACTTACCTGTATAAATGGCGGTTTGACAAATGGCATTATCGTTGCGCACGGACCGATAAAATCGGACATTACTGCACCAATTAAGATGCAAATTTGATCAGGTGGACGATCCATTAGTGTCAACGCGGTGGGACGGCCATAGTGTCAGTATTGTCGTGGATAAATTAGATGCCTTATGCCTTGATCACACGTGAGTATAGTGGCCGAGAGAGTGCTCTCGGCCGAGCAAAATGGCGAGCGAGTAAATAAAACAAGGTCCAAGTGACTCGCTCGCCACTTTGCTCGGCCGAGAGCACTATCTCGGCCACTGTATAGTGGCACGTGTGATCAAGGCATTAGGGGTTGGAAAGACAGACGGCAGTCGCTTTCACTAAAAAGGTTTAATTAGATGCCAAAGGATATGATTAAAAAAGATATGTTAGGAGTTTCTCTGCGTGATCGCATCAGAAATGAGGCTATCCGCAGCAGAACCAAGGTAACCGATATAGCCCTCCGAATTGCTAAACTTAAGTGGCAGTGGGCGGGGCACATTGCACGTAGAACCGATGGCCGTTGGGGCGGAAAGGTTCTCGAGTGGCGACCACGTACCGGAAGGCGCGGCGTGGGTAGGCCCCCCACAAGGTGGACTGATGACCTGGTGAAGGTCGCGGGAGTCCGCTGGATGCGGGTGGCGCAGGACCGGTCAATTTGGCACTATCTGGGGGAGGCCTTTGTCCAGCAGTGGACGTGTTTCGGTTGATATGATGATGATGAGATGCCAAAGCGGACCCCGGCCTCTGTTAGGGCACTTCCGGGAAAAACGCTAGGATATTACATATTATTACTTATTAATTACTACGTATAGACTGGCCACATAGAAAATTTTTCTTGTCGTCTTTGATCAAGCTGCCATCTTAGAATTGGCTCCTTTCCTAAAAAAAACTATTTAGAGCGTCAGTTAGATTATCAAAAAATATTGGAACAGTATTTTTTTGTCAATCAAAAAACGATGCAGAAGATATAGCCCGTTTAAGTTCCGTGTGACCTCACATAATGGTACACTTTTTAGTATACTGCGACGTCACGCGGAACTTTAACGGGCTATATGCTATCATTTTTGGTTTGATTGTTAAAAAAAATACATGTCCAATATTTTTTGATAATCTAACGGACTAAATAGAATTATATTTTTTTACTCAGGAAACTACCCAATTCAGTACAAGCTTAGCAAACTTATGCTAGGAGATGTCTGTTCTATACTATATACTATATGAAATTATACAGGGTGGCTCATTCAAATCGGTCAGTATGGGAATGTCTGAAACTATAAGACATACGAAGATTTGTTCTTAGGAACCATGTCACCGATTTTGATAAAAAGAAAAACTGCATTCATACATTTGAAAAAAAAACTGTACCCAGCTCATGAATCGAACCCAGTTGTTTTGAAAAAATAAACTTACAATTTGCACAATTAACGACAAGTCGTGGGCCACATCGTTTTATTGAGTCGAGACTGTCCCACGGGATTTGCAAGTAGGTGGTCACCGCCACCATTTAAATTAATTGACCAAAGCATCTGTCTTTAACACCTTGATTTGACTGCATGATGTCCATCGATTGGTCTGAACGATCGCCATATCCTGGATTGTCATTGAAATAATTTTGTGCTTAAACCAAAATAATAATGAAAACTAAAACTTTTTATAGGTAACATTTTAGATTGCTCTATTTTTGAAGTGGATACTTCTTTGCTCGCGTTCTTGTATAGGGGTACAGTTCAAAATGTATCACGTGACTTCCGGAATAACTTTTTGTAGAGAAGCCTAATCTGATTTCAAATAATTGTTTGTTACATGTTTTAATCTTTCTTTATTTGCCATTAGTTGTTAATCACAAAATGGTATTTAGTTTATGTGGCGGACATGAAAATAATGCTGAAATGACCACCATTTTCAATGTATCGCGAGTCAAATGACCTACGTCAGTCAATGTTGCTATATATACCGATTTATCTGTACTTACTCAGATTTTAGTAAATTAATTCAGATATATATTTTACGGGTACAAGGGTTCCATAGCCAACAACGAAGTATCCACTTAAACTTAATTAACGGTTGTATATGCGACACAACCCGCTTCTTTTTTTATTTATTAATTAATTAATATTATAAATGCGAAAGTTTGGATGTTTAGATGTTTGGATGTTTGTTACTCAATCACGCAAAAACGGCTGAACGGATTAAGATGAATTTTGGTATACATACAGAGTGTTTTTTTTAAATGGGACAGTATGGGGAAATCCGAATCTAAAGGAGATAGAGGAAAAGTGTCCAAGGAGACATTAGGTGTTTTTTTATGTAAACAAATTTGGCTCATTAAAATTTTTGGTCAAGCGTGAGTTGTTCTTAAAAAATGATAAAGTTGGTCAATTTTTTTTTTGACGCGGGTCGACTCTGTTTTATGTAAGGATTATTTCATTGTATGGAAAGAAAAAAATCTGAACAGCAGAAGTTGGTCAAATTTAATGAAAACTAATCTTACTACTACTATCCTTTTTAGGGTTCCGTAGCCAAAATGGCAAAAACGGAACCCTTATAGTTTCGTCATGTCCGTCTGTCCGTCTGTCCGTCTGTCCGTCTGTCCGTCTGTCCGTCTGTCCGTATGTCACAGGCATTTTACTCGAAAACTATAAGGTGTATTTAAATAAAATTTTGAGGATAGGTGTATTTTGTTAGCCGCTACATAGTTTTGTAATTAAAATGACAAAAAAAAATTTTTTTAGGGGTGCACTCCATACATAAAACTAAAAGTCAAAATTTTTTTTTCATTGTGACCCCCCCGTGTGGCACATCAATCGATAGGCCTTTCAAAATAAATATAAGGTTTCTTAGCATTTTTTTTGATTAAGTGAATAGGGTCGGAGATAATCGCCCCGAAAGTCACTATAATTCTGTCCCCCCCCCTCTAATTTTTGAACGGTGTATTTTAAAAATATGGAAAAATTCATGGACATAGGGCTTATTAATTTCATTCACCGAAAATTGTTTTGAACAAGATCGGTTCAGAGGTTTTCGAGATATTGCTGAAAAACTGCCTTCCTCAAAGAAAAGGACGTAAGTGCCGTAAAATTTCTGTGACAATACGACCTTTTTAATAGGCACGGAACCCTTCGTTTTGCGTGGTCCGACACGCACTTGGCCGGTTTTTTTCTTTCTTAAATTACTCGATTCCTATGAAAACTTTCCTGCCAAAACTTACATAAACACACATTTATAACTCCCGACAACCACATAACAAGTCCGATTTGTAAATCACAAGGCAAAATAGAGAACTTTTGATTGATGCCCGTCTGTGTCGAACCCGCACTGAGTTTCTGTCTTCCCGTAATGACTAGGTTCAGCCGCTTGATTGATTTACACACTTTTACACACTCACTCACATTGCCAGGGCATTTTGATACTTAAGACTAAAGCGTTAAAGAACGTAAGCTTCACGCTCTATCTCATCGCCAAGGAATTTCCAAGCGTAAGACTTTAAATAAGTTAAGCATCAAAATTTAATAAAAAACCTCGCGTATCGAAGACGTTTTGATTCTCAAAACTGCAGCTCTAAAAGAAGGATTTCACAATGCCAAGTTATTTGGAACCTTTAGACTACTTATAAGAAAATACGCTACAAAATTGTATACATTTGATCACATTTCCACGGCAAAATGGATTTATAACTACAACTTAGAAAAGTTGAAAAATTCAAAGCTCAATATCTCAAAAACGGCTAAACCGATATTGTTGAAACGTAGCTAAGAACCATCTCGACTACGTCAGCTTTCAGACAAAAAAAACTGCATTAAAATAGGTCCATTCGTTAAGGAGTTACGATGCGACAAACTTATAACACCCCTCTTTTTGCGTCGGGGGTTAAAAAACAACAACGCTGAAGAAAACAAGTTTTGTTTCGAGAAATTTTATTCTGATATTTTGATTTTTATGTACCTAAATGTTCTCGCCGGTTAATCGTTATAATGTGTTAAATTGTTGCGTTTAACATAGATATTTTTGACAGAGCTATGTTGTGTTTAGATTTATGGTCGTTGTAAATTGGCCGTGAAAGGGAAGGGATCAGTTTAAAAATAAATTAAGGACTGTAGAAGGGTGAAAACGGTATGGGATTCAACTGGAGCCGTAGCATGGTTGGGGCCTTATCACGCGACAAGTGACAAGATAAGAGCGTCGTCTCGTTCTATCGAACGGTGTCAGCCAGTGACGCACGCTCTATCCTATCATCACCTATCGCGTGACAAGGCCAACCATGCTACGGGGCGGTCTGAATTGCCAGCAATTCAACTGGGCAGGGGATCGATTTTTCACTTTCGAGCGCTCGACTCTTTCATTCGAAAACTGTCAAAAATTATGAAATCTCATTTTAAATTGAAAAACGAGTGGTATTTAACCACTCGTTTCGAAAGTAAGTGCCAGCAATTTTGACACTGCAATCGTGCCTATTTCATCATATCAGCCGAAAGACGTCCACTGCTGGACATAGGCCTCCCCCAGAGAGTTTGGAACACGTAGTAATTAATAAGTAATAATATGTAATAGCCTAGCGTTTTTCCCGGAAGTGCCCTAACAGAGGCCGGGGTCCGCTTTGGCATCTCATCATCATCATATCAGCTGAAAGACGTCCACTGCTGGACAAAGGCCTCCCCCAGAGAGTTCCAAATTGACCGGTCCTGCGCCACCCGCATCCAGCGGACTCCCGCGACCTTTACCAGGTCATCAGTCCACCTTGGGGGGGCCTACCCACGCCGCGCCTATTTACACTTATTTATTTTTCGAGAGCTAAAAATTAAAAAAAATCGCCCCCTGAATAAACTAGTAACTAAATATGGAGTCGTTTAGAAATAAATACGAAAGTATTAAAAGCATCATACAAAGCTACAATTTAACCGACTTTTCCTCTTTATAATAGGTATTAATATAGATTGGTTACCTATATGACGTGTCGAGTGAAATAATCCCTGCGCGGGAGCGGACCAATCGCGTGAGCGTGCCGTGGGCCGGTCACGATTCCGAGGAACCATATTTGAAAATTATTTATGTTCCTTTTTCAAACCGACAGTTGATATGTAGGGGAGGACGGACTCACATATATGGTATGAATGTAGTTACTATTTACTGACTGATACACTTATATTTGGGGTCTCGTGATATGATCAAAGTTAATAATAAGAATGTCAGGTAGATATTATTGATAAACCTACTTAAAATGTGCCTGTTGGTATCAGGGATCGGAACCGGTTTTTTCAAAAGTCCTCGAAGTAGTCTAGTATTTTGAATTATTTTAGGCACTTAATGTAGGACTCTATCATGTATTTAGGAAACATTTTCGTATTATTAGACAGCCTGATCAAAAATGATATTGTAAACCAAAGAACGAAATTGAAAGAAATAAAACCGGTATTTTTGTATGGTGGAAATACCGGTATCCGATCCCTGGTTGGTATTCCACTTGTTCAAGATCATTATCCAATGGTATTTGCGTCTCACATTTTGCTTAAAAGAATGTGAGACGCAATGCACATTTGACGAAGATCTTGGACTAGTTGAATACCACCCTTCCTAATTACAACAAATAAGAAATTATTTTATGAAATAAATATACTTATCTTATGTATATAGAGACTTTATTCTTGATTGGTCTCAGGGAAACTTTTCTGTAATACCAAAAAAGTTTATTTTTGTTCAATAAAACTGATACACCACAAAAATATATGTGTATTGTTCTCATAATGGTAGTATCTCATTGTGTGTCATGTCACCCTGGTACCTGCTTCAACTTACCTCGGTACTTGGGTTGAAACAGAGTGACTTAATGTAGAAAACCGAGTTTTTTGTATAAGTAGTTCTAATTTCTAATAAATAACTAAGTACATTAATTGATAGTCTTCAATAACGCATTAAATTTGATTTCTAATGGTAATTTTTTCATAGTTCTTGCTTTTATAATGAAGCACATACATATTATGTCCAGAAATGTAAATTTAGCGTCAACTCTCCTCCGTCTCCCCTACCTAATACGTTAATAGAACAATATTATTTTTCTTCGATTTAGCCCAAAAGCAGGGGCGGTACACTCTTTGATTTCGTCGCGCCAAACAAAAAGTGCCGGCCGGCCTCCTTTAGGCGGTCTATCAGTGGTTGCTGCGATGCCGCGCGCTGTTACGGGTAGCACGCGTTCGCGCAACGCATTTCATCGCCATTCGCCTCGAAAATAAATATGCCGCGACGTCTATTTATATATTGATTGAAAATATTTTTTCTTTACATTATGTTTATGTATGTAGGAACCCAGAGTTGTGTGTCTTCGTCTTACATTTTTCAGAAACAGGCAGTTTTGATGTCATAACCTAAAGGCAAATTACACAGCTTTTGTGTAGTTGGGTGATCCTAAGTAAATGAACAATACCTAATCGTAATATCGTTAGTAAAATACACTATTATACTAACGTACCTATGCCCTTGCCAGACAAAGAATGAATCACTTTGGTAACGGCTACCCGCAACCAAAGGAATTCAAGGTACTCCCATTAAGCTGCATCATCCGCTTAGTGGAAATGATGGAGCGAGCTTGGGAGTAGCTTTAAAGCGGAGGGCAAATGCACAAAAGATCCCACTGGGTCGAAGTGTATCCGAAAGGGCCCTCAATTAAATAAAATAAGATAAGATAAGATAACATACCTATAATTTAATAGGTCGAGCTGGCGGTAACCCTAGCTATATGGCTCCACCTCCGAAAGAGCGCGTTGCATGCGATAGAAAGAAATGGCCACATTTAGGCACGTTTGGCGTACCTAAACAGGGAATTTGTTAACAGACAACCTTCTGTACGTAGTACTATTACTTATTCTGTGCCAAAAGCATATAGGTAAGAATATTGTTCCAGTAACTTATCATGGAATTCCGCAAAGTAACGCATGATTCTATCAATCGTATACACAATATTTATCAAACCAACAATGGCTCAAATACAACCGAAACGCAAATTTCGGCACTGGGCGCCGATTTTTGACTTTAGAGCGCTCGAAAATTAAGTAACTAGGTACGAGTAATTACGAATGTGGTGTCAAAACTGTAGGACTTACTTTCTACCGATATAACTGAAGAGGTACGTGTGATCAATACCACTCGTATTTTTTAATCTTCAAAATAGCATTTCATCGTTTTTGACAGTTTTGCTTTTGAGTGAAAGAGTCGAGCGCTTGAAAGTCAAAAATAGCCCCTCTTGGCCTATCTCATCTTAAGGAGAGCAGCTGCTAGACGGTCGCCAACAAGCCCCTCCGACGAGCGACCTTGGTCGGCACCGACCGTGTAGACAGTTATTTGCAACAAAATTTCATTTCAAAGGTCGGTGCCGACCAAGGTCGCTCGGTCGGAGGGGCTTGTTGGCGACCGTCTAGCAGACCCTTAAAGGGTGTAGACAGTTGTTTGCAGCAAAATTTCATACTACAACGGTCGGTGCCGACCAAGGTCGCTCGGTCGGCGGGGCTTGTCGGCAGCCGTCTAGCAGACCCTTTAATCGTAGAAAATATGAAAATAAAAGGGTGCTTGTGCAACTAGAGATTACTCGTACGAAGCTGTGTTTTCACATGTTTAACAGGACCGTTAGATTAGAATATGACTATTTCCTACTTAACAGAAAAAATATCTACATATCTACCTACTAAGTTTCCTCATGAGGAAAATTATACAGTAAGAGACATAATTATTGTAAAATAGGACAGTCTAATAGGCCGAGAAAGTTGCTGGCTGGGGTTTAAATATTTAATTGACAAGCCTGTCCGCCATCTTGATTCTAAAATGGCGGCTTAGCGGGGACATTATTATTTTAAACTTAACAAGGCATTGGGGGATTTAACAGTTATAATTTTGTGTTATTTAATAGAACAAACGATTCGTAGGTATGTTGTTATTTAATATTCTTTCATGGGAAAACGCAGATTTCGAGTTTAATATCATACACGATTAGTCGATAATAGGTATATACAATTATATATGTACCTATTCCCCCCCCCCCCCCTCCCGGCGGCGCGAACTCGTGCCCTATCGCAGTCACCACTGCACCATGCCTTGACTCTTCTCAATGATGTACTGGACAGCGACAGCAAACTGGATATGATTCACAGCACGGAATCTCAATTTCTCTCGACTAGCAGCCGATATTTGGAGTCTATTACGACTTCAAGTTCCATAATTTCTTGATACTTAGCTACTGTATTACCACTGCTTTAGACCTAAGTACCTTAATGTATATTAACCTCCTGTATAATTAACATGCATAGCCTGTCTGTTAGTGTTAATTTAAGGAATGAATAAATAAATATTATTACAGAAGCCGCAGTTATACTACTGGGGCCCATTTGACGAAACACAAACGTCACAATTTTACAAGTCTAAATTAAGTAAGTAGGTAACCTCTTCCATACGATTATCGTAAAAAAAAGCGATCCTTTTTAAATGGTACACATAGACCGACCGACAGATAGACTGAAGCTTAATAAAGATAATGTGTTTTGTAATTAGGTAAAACGTTTATGTAAAGCGTACCTCACATTCATTCACGTACATTCACGCCCGGGTTCCCAGAAGTGGTAGGTAGAGCAAATACAATTGATTTTCAGTGTCACTTTTGGCTTTTTGTAAACATCCCTTCAATTGTAGGTATAGATAAGATAAGATAAGATGTTTATTTGCGCATTGGGCCACATTCACCGCCGGGAACCCGCCTAATAGCGGACGCTCTCTGTGCGTACGCGCTTTCCGCTGCTGAGCGGAAAACCACGGGATTGGCTACGCGTAGAGATTCCTGGCAGTGCATTGTGTTAATGACGATCGGCATTCCAATACATGTAGGTTAGTTTTACTGGGCATTTTCCGCAAATCGACATCCAACGTGCCTATTTTGCGTGAAAGGATTAGACCGGTTTCCTCACGATGTTTTCCTTCACCGAAAAGCTAACGGTAAATATTTCGTACATAAGTTTGGAAAAACTCATTGGTACGAGCCGGGATTCGAACCCACGACCGCCGCTTGACAGCCGCATGCCTGGACAACTAGGCTACCGTAGCTTCTTTGTAGGAATGAGTTGCTGAATGATAGACGATGGAATGGAAGAGTGAGGCTGAATGAACGAAGGAACGAATGATAGAGGAGATTGACTGACGACGGATAAGGAGGAACTGTGTTTATGAGTGTCGCTTGCTAATTTAATTGTTAAATATTGTATCCTGGTTGCGGGTTAAAATAAAAGTAAAACTTTACGAAGAAAGTGGTTTTATAGAAGAGAACTACGTACATTATATCGCGGGGATTCTTGATCCCTATGACAGCTGTCATCTCATTACAATTCATAACCTTAAAACGTAACACTTAACCTTCAACGCTCTGTCAAAAAGTTGTCAACCACACGCCAAATCAACAAGACATTTAGTGCGGAGTTAAACCTTATGCCAATGCAAAAAGGTTGCTATCGCGCATATATCATTCGCATTGAACCTGCGATGCGGATATATGCGTCGTTGGTCGTTGGCGTCGAAAAGATTAAAGCATGGTTTTCAAAAGTAACAAACTACCTCAAATCTTGTCAAGTAGCACAACATTTCTACACCCGACGTATATTAATTCGTCACGGATTTGCCGTCCTTCGCCAAAAGGTTAAGTAATGGCACAAATGCAGAACGGGTCAAGATTGTTAGAGCGGCAGACCTTGGTGTTGTCACGAAGACTTTGTTCTTACCAGAGACTAGTGAATTATAAAGACTGCCAATGTCTATAGGTACATTTTTTACAACACTCTTCCGAATGATGTCTTTAACACCGAAAGTGACGCTATATTCGCTAATAAACTCAAAAAAATGTTAATTTACCTACCTAGCATGTTACAATAAATGAATTTAGGTTGAGGAAGACTGATGACTAAAACAATATGTAATTCGAATGTTAAATATAATGAAATAAGAGTTGTAGTAATTTTAATAAATTAAAATACTAACTTAGATTAATTTATAGAACTGACCGACGTATAGGTACTAAAATTAATATAAAATGTAACCTACTTATAAATTAATATAATCCCATGTACCTAAAATGAGTGACAATGAAAATTATTTATAATTTTATCAATAAATATCTCATTCTCATTTAGGGCTCCGTACCTCAAAAGGTAAAAAAACAAGTGCGAGTCGGACTCACCCACCGAGGGTTAAAATTAAAAATGTATAGTTTAAAAAAAAATCCCTGTACTTATACAGTCGCCATCAGATATATCGGAGAGGCCAAAGTGCTCACAAATATGCTGAACACGTCTCTAAATGTCTCGATAGTTCCTAGTTTCACTTGTCTCGTCTCGGTACCGACCATTCGGTTCGCTTGGCAAGTAGACCCCTGCCATGGACTTATTTATTTATTCAATAATTTACATAATAGGCTTACAGTAAGACCAAAGCGCCTATAATGTTAGGACTTAAACATATACAAACACATAAAAAAAATTATGATACTCAGTACAAGCTATATACGTGATGCCACAATGAGGGACGGAAAGGATTCTATGCAGCTAAATTAAGAACTGGTCTTAAAATGGCTGATGGCTTACCACAAGCAACCTACTTAATTTGGGTGGGTAGTGGTTTTTTTTCCACTTCATACTAAATCATATGTGGCAAATAACAAAGTGGAACTATGACAAGGACAACGAATGATATTTCCCTTTCTGTCACACTTATCGAGATTTGTATGCTACCATCTCGCACGGACGTGGTATTATTATTACCATAGCTTGTCCTGAGTATCATAGGTCCATGACCTCTGCTTAACACTAGCGCCATCTATGAACTCAATGAAAAAGATCCGAATACTTAGATGGCGCCAATGTATTAAGCAGAGCTGCAGAGGTCTAAGAGCCACACGAGATGAATGCAACAGAGACCTCTCTATAGTAAATCTTAGCTTCTGCAGGCTCATTTTATTTAAGGAACGCGACTTTGGCAGTCTTTATGATTTACTTAGTCTTTGATTACTATTCACAAGAAGCCTTTAGTGGCAATTCGACGAAAATTCAATAAGTAGGTAGTGCTTACTTATTCCGAGATTAGTCCATACAATTTTGACTGAAAAGAAAATGGAATTTGAAACTTGAAAGGCTCTTGTTCAGATTTCACGGAGCCAAACTGCCCCCCTATTCTGTAACTTGTTTAAGCTCACCTCAACGCTCACCCACAAATATATCTTGACACCGCGATGCGTAGTAACTAAGCATAGGCAGAGGTCTAGTTTCGTAACGGGTGACCGGCGGGGTGAGCCGCATTTGCGCGTAGCGAATAACAGCCCAGCTTGTGGTGTGTCCTATAATAGTGTAAGTCGTACGATTAAAAAAACCGCAGTAGGTACAGTTTAGCCATTTGGCACACGCATACTAGAGGTCAAAACAAAATTGTTGACCCGCAGTTCCTAAAAAAATCCCTTAGGGGGGGAATCCTAAAGCATTTTAATTTTTGTATAAAAATTTTTTTTTTAAAATCTAAGATGATATGAAAGAGCTTTTTGAGGCGATTCTTCCAGACACTATATGGCTGTTTTTTTATACAATATACCACAAATTATACGTGATATCCTCATACCTAACCTCAAAAAAGCAATTTAGAAAATAATTTAATTAAGTATTTTATTTTTGTTTTTCAATATTACAAAGTGACACAGTTTGTATTTCTTTGAAATTGGGCTTGTACGGCACCACTATAACGATAAGTTCGCCTTTGTACGGATGTAACCTAATTTCTGTATCTTTAACCTTTTGACAGCGAGGGTGCAAAACAAAACAACGAATAAAATTAAACTTCTGATATATATTTATAAATATTGTCATGTCAAATTAATGTACGTATACCTAATGAACTATTTAAAAAAATGCGTCAAGTTACTTATACTGCTTTTTATTACATAAAATTAACGAAAATGCGCACGCGCGGCTGTGGCCGTCTTTAGCTGTCAAAGGGTTAACTGTGTCTTGTGTACCTATAATAAAATAAAGTAGGTATTTACATACATAGGTAACTTGATCCGGACTTTCAGGGTCACCAAACCATCTGTAAGTAATCGTAATCGGTGTTCACTAAAATCTGAATGTGACAACTTTCAATGGAATGGAACAATAGCTACGGTGGAACGGGGTTACTTTGATTCGGGGGGTGACTTTGATCACATAGGCTTTTCTCCGAAATTATTGTTGTTATTCGGGTGAAATGTGGCAGTAAATATATTAGTATTCTATCTTGCTGTCATCATCATCATCATCATATCAGCCGAAGGACGTCCACTGCTGGACATAGACCTCCCCCAAAGAGTGCAACAATGACCGGTCCTGCGCCACCCGCATCCAGCGGACTCCAGCGACCTTTACCAGGTCATCAGTCCACCTTCCGGTACGTGTTCGCCACTCGAGAACCTTTCCGCCCCAACGGCCATCGGTTCTACGTGCAATGTGTGTGTGGGAGAATGTGATCTTGCTGTATACTCGATTAAATCTTCTTAATTTCAAATAGTTCTGCTTTTATACTACATTCTAAATTATCAAAGTAGCCCCATTTTTTCCTAAAGTAACCCCGGTTTACGTTACCGGCGTTATCTACTTATATTCTAAATGTTGATCGGTTTGGAATATCCACGGAAGACCAGGAGTACTCACAAGGTACCTTGACATAAAGCTGAGTGGTACTATCGAGCTGATCGGATGATGGAGACAGGTGGCCATGGGAATTCAGTATTTAACCGACGTAGCCCCGTTGAGTTCGGGCTCGTTAGAATCGACTCAACGAGTAGTTGATGATGGTATGCAGAAAAGTACAGTCGGCAATAAAAGCTTCTACCAAGATTGAAATTTTTGACAGAAACTTATTCTATTACAGGGCACAATTAAGCGTACCTATAGTTTGCCTGATGGCAAGTAGACACCGTAGCCTATGGACAGAAAATTCAGTTTTGGTAGTGCAGGTGTGAGTTTATGTAACTGTGTCATAAATAAAACAATTACTCAGTCCACAATAATGTATAATTTGTAAAAGTATATATAGACACAAAAATAGCTATTGGATTATAAAGTTCCATATAAAAATATATCCTTAAATCTAGTTGTTAAAATGCCATCGTTAGTCACAAAATTTCATATAGGTACATATATTTGTGAATTTATAGTATCGACTTCATGCTATTTCATAGTAAAATAATTTATCTATTTATTATCTATACGTTTGTATCTATAGTATGTTGTGTTGCGTTCCGTGGGTCACGTACGGTGCTGTCGGAAAACCAGCGCTGTAGGTGTCTGTCCGACACCTCGGCATAATGCTGACACAGCGACCGATTCACTGCCGCGAAGACACACACAATGTGCCAATTGTATTGTATGTTTACTCCCTTTGTCTCTGTGCCTTTTGTGTAATGAATAAATGTCTTCTTTCTATCTAAGTATTTCAATGAAGATATACGACACATATATACTTATATCATAATTATTTACTATTATTTAAAGCAATATTAACTGGGAAAAATTGACATAGATAGATTGAGTTTTTTTTTTATTATTTCATTGGAATTTTCTACCTTAGACGGTAGAGTTACTTTTTGAATTGACTACTTTGATGTAACTCGGCCAACTCGAATAATCTCAAGTATACACTTTCATTTTATATTAAAATCTAAATAAAAAAGCCCATATTATAAAACAATCAGCCAATAATATCATCCTTATAAACAATGTCTCTCAGGCTTACTCAATATCTAAAAATGCAGATTTATAGTAGGTACACCATATTTAAAAAAAAACACTTACAGTCAGGTAAAGATAGGAGGTACCTACAGTTCTTTTGAAACTAATGTTTACTAAAAAGGAACTAAAGATAATACTTTTTATTTGAATTCAGTATCAATAGCCGATGTATATATATGGCACTAAAACTAGTCTGAGATTGCGACGTCAAAAATAGTAGACGGGGTAAGATCGACCTTTGTAGGTTTTTAAGTTACCTACTGTACTACATTAAATGCACACATTCTATGACATAAGAGCGTTTTTCAAATAAAAGTTTACATGAACTTTTTTTAGAATTCGATTTTTTTGGGTTTTCTAACTCAGAATCGTTGATACTATCGATTTTCATACAAGAAAAAAAAGTGTCCCAAATAGTCCATGCCAGATCGTCACATTTTAGTATGGTCTTTTTTAGTTACATGGTCTGGGACAATATTTTTCTTGTATAAGGATCGATAGTATCAACGATTCTGAGTAAGAAAAACCCAAAAAATCAAATTCTAAAAAAAAAGTTCATTTACACTTTTTTTTAACGCACATAAATCAATACAACCTAAGCGTATTCATAAAACTAATCAAGCCTCTGTCAAAATAAAGACCATAAAAAAGGCAATTATTTTTAAATTGACACTATCATAAAGCCGTGTTTAGAATAATACGAATTATTATAAGGCTAAACTCACGTACGGTAGATAGGGGTTACTTTGAATCGAGGGGTGACTTTGATCAAGCGGGTTTTTCTCCTTAATCATTGTTTATATATTCGCGTTACCTGTGGCCGTGTAAATATAAATACACTATCTTGCAGTAAACAGCAATTAGATCTATATTATTTCAAATATTACTGGTTTTACATGACATTCTAAATGGTCAAAGTAGCCCCATTTTTTCCTAAAGTAATTCCAGTTGACTATTAACTTTATAGATTCTACAGGATGATTAGACTTCCATTAAGAATAATTCCATTAAAATCAGATTGTACAGCCTCGGCCAAAAGTATTGAGCACCCCACGTTTTCCTTTGTAACTTATGGGTAAAGTATAATTTTTCAATTTCATAAATACACGAAGACGTAAAATATAATAAGTGTTTGAACATGTGCAAATCATTAATACATATCATTTTGAAATTGCTATTTGCGTGTGAAAACTGAAGCTAGAAAGAATATTTTTTTCACGGATTTTCCCTAACGTCAATAAATATGATGATTTCTTCCGATAGATACACAACTTTATACTATAAAATATATAAATGCACCTTTTAAAGTTTGACTTTTGTATGCAAAACGCATGGGTGCTCAATACTTTTGGCCAAGGCTGTATATGAATTTGATAGTTCTTTATAGGAGGACAGATGCCATCTCCATATTTAACGTTAATTTATAATAGCGTTTTTTTTTGTTTATTTCATTCTAAAACATTATTCTAAGATGCTTTATTCAAGAATCCAACAAATTTTCCACCCGGAAGTAATTATATAGATTTAAATTAAACATTCAATGTCCTTTTTATTTTATTTATATTGAATATTTTAAAGCAAATGTAAATGAACCTAAATAAAGATAAAAAAATATTAATATTTATCCGGACTTTTTAGGAGCTAATTAAATATTGATTTTTTTGATGTCTGATTTTTTGTTGGATTTTGCCTCTAGGTAACTATTTAATTGATAATATATCCGTTACATTAAAAAAATTAGCTATTATAAATTATTTCCAGATATGTCATTTTTCCATACAAGTCGTCAGTTCATTGCCTGGACTATTTACCGACCTGTAAAATCAAATTGATGCTACCCTACGTGACTTAAACTTTATTATTATTACCAATGAATTTGCACGCCATTTTTAAATAAATTAGATTTGATTTCGTTTATCAACCAGGGTATGCATCCGAACTTACCCCCCGACTTAAAATATAAGCTAATTAGATTTGATCTCGTTTTTCAACCAGGGTATGCATCCGAACTTACCCCCCGACTTAAAATATAAGCTACACAATAATAACACAATAAAATGAGTATTACGACACATCTTTGTTCTCTTAAGCAATAATCTTATTTAATAAATATTGGAAGTTGATTTCAGTCTATAGTTTCACATGGGAAAAGTATTGAATATTCGTATTTAATATCAAACGCCGTTGAAATTAACTAACGTAAGGGTCAGTATCCACTAGCTGTGCGCGATAGCGGAGCGGTGTGCGAGTAAAACTTCCACCAACAGCATTGCTAGCCCCGTAGAGAAAGGATATACAGGTTGTTTCCCGTAATAGGAGCAATAAATTAAATGGTAGATTATTGTGAGCAATTGTTTCGAAGCGGTTTTGATTTAAAAAAAAAAAATTTTTTCTTCTACAGCTTCATTTTTAGTCTACTTTTTTACTCTTCTGGAGTGATATAAGTAACTTTTTATTTTAAAAACACAAAAAAAAATTGAAAAAATCACAAAAATATCTTTTAAAAACAAAAATGCAAAAATTATTATGACTCACTACATGATGTTACCTCAAAATCTGCATTGACTTCTGTGCTATGATCTCGTGGTGCCAAGATACATTACTCGGAGGTCATAACTTTAGATCAATTTTTCTCCACGTTATTTTTTTTTTTAAAGAAATGGACAAAAGGGGTTACTACAGATGCTGTAAGGAAGCCTCCTTTTAATTTATTGCTCCTATTACGGGAAACACCCCGTATAGAGGGACCGCAGATAGAGGATTTAATAGATGGCGTCCTAGCGAATGCCCTACAAGAACGGAAGTAAATTAACCTGACTAAATTGGGCTATTTCCATTCGTGGGATTTTTCTCTCGCACACCGCACCGCTTCCTCGCACGGCTGTGGTGCGAGGTAGCGTGACAATGGAAAATGGGAGATGAAGAGTGAATGAAACCCACTGCGGCGAAGGCTACGCTACGCACTTTGAGCGTGTACAGTACTGAAGTAGCTAAGCGGTATAGCGCGCGCAAAATTATCAACAGTATCAAGACATCCTTATTCTCTTGACATTAGAGCCCGCCATTTTGAGCCCTAGGTAGGTAGGATTGTCACTTTCGTTATTTTTGTCACCACAGTAACACCATCAGTCAACAGTCATTAGGAGAGACAGATGAGCTGTTTGCCTACGTCTATCTGGAATGGCACCTTATCGGAACAAAGTAACTTCAATGACGACACTCAAGCAACTGTGGTAACGAAAATCACGTCGTTACGCGGCACTACAGTAACGTCATCAATCTACAATGTCGCCATAGTGCTACAATGACGTCACAAGTCTACAATGACGTGATCTGGCTATGCAGTGACATCAGCGTACAGTGACGTCATCAGGCTCCTGTGACAGCAGGGTACAGTGACGTCATCAGGCTCCTGTGACATCAGGGTACAGTGACGCCATCAGGCTACTGTGACATCAGGGTACAGTGACGTCATCAAGCTCCTGTGACAGCAGGGTACAGTGACGTCATCAGGCTCCTGTGACAGCAGGGTACCGTGACGCCATCAGGCTACTGTGACATCAGGGTACAGTGACGTCATCAAGCTCCTGTGACGTCAGGGTACAGAGACGCCATCAGGGTACAGTGACGTCATCGAGCTCCTGTGACAGCAGGGTACCGTGACGCCATCAGGCTACTGTGACATCAGGGTACAGTGACGTCATCAAGCTCCTGTGACGCCAGGGTACAGAGACGCCATCAGGGTACAGTGACGTCATCGAGCTCCTGTGACATCAAGGGACAGTGACGCCATCAGGCTGTGACATCAGGGTACAGTGACGTCATCGAGGTCCTGTGACGCCAGGGTACAGAAACGCCATCAGGGTACAGTGACGTCATCGAGCTCCTGTGACATCAAGGGACAGTGACGCCATCAGGCTACTGTGACATCAGGGTACAGTGACGTCATCAAGCTCCTGTGACGCCAGGGTACAGAGACGCCATCAGGGTACAGTGACGTCATCGAGCTCCTGTGACATCAAGGGACAGTGACGCCATCAGGCTACTGTGACATCAGGGTACAGTGACGTCATCGAGCTCCTGTGACATCAGGGTATATTGACATTAGGCTACAGTGACGTCATCAGGCGAGGCAGATCAGCTGCTTGCCCTCGTCTATCTGGAACTGCACCTTGTCGGAGCCGGCGGCGCGGTCGGCGCTGCGCGAGAGCGCACTTGCCAGGAACACTTGCGCCACGCCGAGCGCTGCCACGTACAGGGACCAGCCTGGGGACAATAGGGACCGTGACACCAAATAAAAAAAAAAAAATGTTGAATTTTCTCGAAAAAGTATTAAAAATATAGTCACATGGAGAAAAAAGTAACAAAAGACAATAAATAATCACAATAATTGTCCAAAATTTTAAGAGGGGGTATTGTCTGTCCCTTTTCCGAAAAAACCACCTTCACATGAAACGATGTCATTTACTATGACGCTTGAGACCCGTGACGTCACAGTACACTTTTTTTTAACCGGCTTTAATAAAAAGGAGGCGGTTCTCAATTCGGTTTTTTATGTTTGTTATCTCAGAACTCCGTCATTTATGAACAGATTCGTACAATTCTTTTTTTATTTGAAAGTATAGGCTTCCAGGTTGGTCCCATTGTTATCAAAACTTCAGTTGGATGATGGCGACCATGAGGAATAGAAGGCACGCATGTAGTAATTTCGGTATTTTTAAAAAGGAGGAGGTTATATGTTTCACCGAATATTTTTTTTTTATCTATTATAACTAGTGTATTTACACCCGCAAATCACAAATTTGGTGAAGTGGAACTGATGATGAAGACCTCAGATGACTTATAGAACTCGTACTTAAAACTGTAAAACTACGTCACTGATTCAGATATTTATTTTATTTATTTATTTATTAGGCAAGGTAACAAAATATAAATTAATATGTATACATATATATAGTTCCATCGAAATAGTACATAATTTACATTTCTATAACTAGCATGCACAACATGTTAGATAAAAAATAGAATGGACAATAATAGTTACAAATAGTCTAACTACATAATGACAGTGGTCATAATTAACTTAAATAATTAATGAGATCGTGAAGGTTATATTTAACTTAGTGACAATTTTGTAACATTACTTTTAAATTTATTGAGACTTAAACAAAAAATATCAACATCCTCACAGATCTTATTGTAGGATGTGCACATACGAGCCAGGGGACTGTGTTGGGTGACGTTGTTGGATGCAATAGGAACTAGAAACTGAGCAGGATTGCGACACGGTTTTGAATACACCCGAAACTGAATATTATTATAATGAGATTGGAGTCCATCGTATTATTAATAATTTTATAATTTTATATGATTCCGTTGAAATAGCAAACTAATGAAGTCCTAAATATCAAGTGTGCCAAATCAACGGAACTCCTCAAATATTATCGGCCCACATAGTGATATGGTTTTCGTCTGTAATAATCAACGTATTTACTCTCAGAAAGCAGTCCATGTAGTAAAGTGAAACGAAACGTGGAAATGTTCATTGGGCTTGGCGAAGTACTAAATTGAAGTCGGTTAAAACTTTGTTTTTAAAGTAAATTATCGAAAATTCCCTTATGCTTCAGGCATCGAATTAGTAATTTTGTGTAGAATATTGATTTATTTTATTCTATTCTATTACTTTTTTCATAAATGCAAAAACTAAAAACATTCTAACATCCTGTAAATAAAAAAAATCCTGGTCTGTGCAGTTATATTGTAACTCCAGCAGCCGCGGCATACCAAAGGTTAAGAAATGGTTTTAAAATGGCTGACGGCTTACTACCTACTTGATTTGGGCGGGTAATGATTTATTTGCCGTAGCCTCATACTGACTCGATTGCGGCAGACAAAAAAAGTGGGACTGTGTCAAAGACAACTAATTAAATACCTATCTCTCTCTGTCACACTTATTGAGATTTGTATACGACCATCTCGCACGGTCTTGGTATTATTATTATTATTTTATTTTTTTTATAAATATTTGCGGACAATCTTAATCGACCTAGTCCCAAACTAAGCAAAGCTTGTACTATGGGTACTAGACGACGATAAACATACTTATATAGATAAATACATACTTAAATACATAGAAAACATCCATGACTCGGGAACAAATATTCGTGCTCATCACACAAATAAATGCCCGTACCGGGATTTGAACCCAGGACCTCTTGCTTCGTAGGCAGGGTCACTACCAACTAGGCTAAAGCGGTCGTCAATTATTGCCGTTTCTTTAATCGTAAGTTGCTGCCACCTGCCCTAAGTGTTATGTATGCATGTTTGTTTACCGATGGAGCAGTCCCCGGGTATGTAGGGCTCCGAGTTCTCCCCGCACAGCTGCCGCACGCGCTGCGAGCCCCAGCCCCACGGGTACAGGAGCAGCCCTAGGACTCCGAACAAACCTGAAACATCAGACATAACTACAACTTAGAAGAGTTGAAAAACCCCCGACCTTTTCATTTCAAAGTTCAATATCTTAAAAACGGCTGAACCGATTTTGATGAAACATGGCTAAGAACACTCGGGTTAAAATTATCTATGACACCAAAAAAACCGCATTCAAATCGGTCCATCCGTTTGGGAGCTACGATACCACAGACAGATACACACATACACAGACACGTTAAACTTATCACACCCCTCTATTTGCGTCGGTGGGGGTTACAAATAGGTTAGTTATACCAGGCCACTTTGAACCCAGCTCTCACATACACTCAAACGCAAACTCAAACTCAAAATGATCTTTATTCAAGTAGGCCTAGTAACAAGCACTTTCAAATCGTCAGTTATTTTTTAGAGTAATTTTTAAACATAAAGAATAAAATATATGATATAAAAATTGTATAATAAATACAAGTAGAATATTTCTAGAAAAACAATCTAATGTCATAAAACAAAATATTACGAAAATAATAGATCATTCAGTCAAAATTAGTTCCATGGAGTTTTATCATTCATGTAGTCTTGTGTGCTATACTGACGGGCAAACACTGCCAATACAGGGTGGCACATTTAGATCGGTCAGTATGGGAAAGTCTGAAACTATAAGACATACGAAGATCTCTTCTAAGGAACCACGAGGGCTTCATCGGCAACGAAAGAGCAGATGAGCTTGCAAGAAGTGTCTACAAATCACTTTGTGGGTCCAGAACCGTTTGTGGGACTCTCGCGGGGAACCATAATATCGGCCTTTAAAGCCTACGCCAAAACCAAACACCAACACGAGTGGAGGAATGAGGCGGGTTTAAGGCACTCAAAGCTCTTCATAGAAGTGGACTCGGGCTGGACCAAAAAGCTCTGGAAATCCAGCAGGAAGCAACTTAGAATTATATCTGGGGTGTTCACAGGTCACTTCGGGGTCAAGGATCTCTTGGCCAAGATGGGTGTCTGTCTGACACCTCGGCACAATGCTGAGACAGCGACCGTTTCACTGCCGCGAAGACACACAATATGTGTCAATTGTATTGTATGTCTACTCCCTTTATCTCTGTGTGTCTTTTGTGTACCTAGTGAATAAATGTCTTCTTTTCTTTTCTTTTTTCTTTAAATTATTGTATTAAAGCTACCAATAGAATCCTTACGTTTTTATAGAAACACAATTGTAAGACAACTATGGACCTAAACGCAGTATTTCGCGAACGAAACAGCAATTTACTTGATTTCCCCTACAATGATTAGTTCAAATACCAACGTGTGACGTCATACTTTTGAGTCAATCAGTATGAAGCGTTTCGGGTGCGGCCTGCGACGTCCGTCTTCAACTCCTTATGGGTATTTATGTTCGTTTATTGTAGTTGCTCCCATTATTATTATTCTGGTAGTGGCTATTGTATCACTGCGACCATTGCTGATCTATTGTGATCGCCACTTACTACAATTCTTGGTCAAGTCCTGCGAACTCGAAGAATTGCAGGATTTCCTCTGCTTCAAGGCAGAGTCTGCACTGCCTTGTGTCACACAGCCAACACTTGCATGTGCTTGTTTAGGCGACAATGCCCTGTAAGCACCCTTACCAGCATGCGTAGACGGTTCCTACTTAGTGCCAAGGCGTTAGTGGACGCCTTTTTGCTAAAGGCTCTAATGAGCGCTCTGGACTGTTTCAGTCCTGGGATAGCTCTCCAGGCTTGAATGGTCTTGTAGAAACAATAGGTCTTTAGAGTGAGCTTGGTCAGACTTTTGGGGTCAGTTTCAGGTCCGCAGTGTGTCCCCTTTGCCCCCGCTCGTGCAAGCTCGTCGGCCTTCTCGTTTCCCTCGATACCTGCATGCCCTGGGACCCAACGTAAAATTACCTTGTTTTTAGCGCCCAGGTCATTTAAGAGTTCCCGGCAGTTCTCGACCAGCCTCGACGTTGTGACGTTAGAGGCAAGGGCCAAGAGAGCCGCCTGGCTATCCGAATGGATATAAATAGTACGACCGAGGTGGGTGCTTTGCAGATTCGTTGTCGCACATTCTAGAATGGCGTATACCTCCGCTTGGAATATAGAGGCGTGTTTTCCCATGTTCAGACTGATCGCTGTCCTGGGCACCTCTCCATATATTCCGCATCCTACCTCCGATCCGGATTTGGAGCCATAGTTGCTCCCATACAAACATTTGTTCGTCTCCAAAAACAGGATCGAATGCAACGCGCACTAACACTTTAGCGGTTTATTTTAAAGGAATTCACCGTTATTTCCTCGAGAAACACCAAAATTATGATTTTCACTTCGAAAGTAACGCTAACGATATAGCGAGTCAAAACACACAATGACAAGAGCGTATTCCCGGCTAGCAAGGTGACCATAAACAATGGGGAATGGATGAAAATTTTAGAAATGCCTGATTATTTTTTTGGTGATAGGAATAACCTTCCTTAGCACCAGAAAAAAGTTTCAGATTTTTCAGCTGCATAATTTTTTTTTGAGAAATATGAACAGTTTCCTCACTTACGTTTTGGGTCAGTTACGGCACCTTCCTCGATCGGTCTCATATTACAAAAAAATATATTAAATATGTGTGGTAAACTGACACTGGCAATGATATTGACACTTGCAGAAGCTATATTGGTCATTACCAGTGTCAGTTTACCACACATATTTAAGATAGTTTTTTTGTAATATGAGACAGATCAAGGAAAGTGTCTATTTACCGTTCTTGACCCAAAACGTAAATGAGGAAACTGTTTATATTTTTCAAAAATAATTGTCGCAGCTGAAAAATCTGAAACTTTTTTCTGGTGCTATGGAAGGTTATTCCTATCACCAAAAAAATAATCAGGCATTTCTAAAATTTTCATCCATTCCCCATTGGCATAGACATTTGACAGGTAAATTAAGCCTAGTATACACTAAAATAGAGCACATATAAGGGCGAGTCTAGACACCTCTTTCACAATAAATGCTGCGCTTTCCTTTCGGCTTAAAATACCCGTTTTATTGTTATGTAAAACGGTTATATTATTAGGCAACATTTTAACGTGGATGTTACCTCCCAAAGCCTGCGTAGCCCCAGACAGAGATATGACGCTCTTCTTGAACACGGATTGCACGCAGCATGACATCACACCGGCTATCACCGTCGAGAATTGGATTGCAGCACCTGGAATTAACAGCATTGATATTAAATAAAAATAAAAATCATTTATTTCAGACATTTGTAGTCCATAAGTGTTAGTATAAATAAATACCGTAAAAGCACACAACTATAGTCCACTACCCCCACTATGGTCCAAAAGTAACCTCCTTCGTTTCTATCAATACCGATTTTGTATTTGTGATTTTATAGGTTTTTATTTAAATTTGTGTTATTATATTGCCTGTCTTCAAGTTCACCCATGAAAACAGTCCCACCTGAGCAAGTAATATGAAAATTAATTTGGACCATAGTTGGGTGACCTGGACTATAGTTGTGTGGTTTTACGGTAGGTATTTTTTTTTTATAAATAAATATTGTGGGACAATTCACACCAATTGATCTAGTCCTCTAACTAGGCAAAGCCTGTACTATGGATACTAGACAACGGATAAACATACTTATATAGATAAATACATACTTAAATACATATTAAACATCCAAGACTCGAGAACAAACATTCGTATTACATACATACATACATTCACGCCTTTATCCCTAAAAGGGGTAGGAAGAGCACATGAAACTTGTGTTCTAGTGCCACTTTTAGCATAAATATTGGTATAAAAGATCGAGCAAATGTGATATCGCAGTGATAGGTTGCTAGCCTATCACCCACAATACACTCGAACCCTCCTGTTCCCTTAGTCGTCTCTTACGACAACCACAGGAAGAAAGGGGGTGGTGCTATTCTAACCCGACACCACACGGGGTATTCATCATACAAATATCTGCCCCGACCGGGATTCGAACCCGGGACCTCAAGCTTCATAGTCAGGTTCTCTAACCACTAGGCTATTCGTAAATTTTAGTATTGTACAGCCACGAAATTTAATTTGTACCCATTTCCTTGAAATGTTGTTAGAACATTCACAATGCAATAAGGTCGAAAATATCAGTTCAATAATAGTGGTGAAGTGTCAAGATAAGACAATTAAATGTCTTATCGAATGGGCCCTTGAATTGATAACCTCTTTGCCAAAAGGTATCATTACGGTTTTCCAATTACGAACATGGTGTTAGGATCAAACAAGAAAATTGATTGAAAAGTGACATTTTCACGAAATATAATTTGCTAATAACAAATATGGCCGGAGAGAAGACAGGGCGACAAACACGAATGATAATTAGTCGGAAAAAATCGGAAATGATCGTTTGACTCGTCCCGCCCGGTTAACTTCACTAAGCGGTTACCCCTAGACACGTGTAAACGTAAGTTGTCTATGGCAAACTTTATGACACTCCATTAAAATATTAGATCTAAATGTCTTCAGTTTGCTATACGATATTCCACCTTAGGTTGGCCCCAAATTAAAGTTCGTGACTGTACCTTTCCGGTCCAACGGCCATAGGTTCTATTTGCAATGTGCCCCCCGCCTACTGCCACTTAAGTTTAGCGATTTGGAGGGCTATAAAGGCATCCTTCGCTTCAATCGAATTTATAAGTTCATATTCAAAATTGTAATCCTCATTTGTTTTGTTGTAGTTCGCTTCTAAAACAAATCTAAGTCAACTTTATTTCCTATTACAGTTGATTTCAGTTGGGTGGCTAGAGAATTTTCAGAGTGCAAAGCGGGTGGAGGGGGTAGCCTAAACGATCACAGCGCTCGCTACGGCTAAAATTTTCATTTTTGTCGCTGACTTGAGCTGTCAAATCCATATTGCAGTAAACATTTTCTAATCGTTTTTGAGATAAAAATATGGTCCTGACTACCATTGTCCAAAATTGTGTAATATAGTAAAATAACACAAGATTTCATTAATATTTTTCACAATATTTACTTACTTCTTGTTTGACAGCGGTGACAATATTGTCCATAATGGCCGTCTGTCACGTGGCGCTGTCGTCGCGCTCGGTCCCAATATGGTCAAATCTCATATTTGGAATGTTGGATTCCAAGAAATAAGAAAATACTTACACAAAGACAAGAAAAATAATGCAGCTTTCCACGGAGTCGGGTAGCGGTTAGGATCAGTGGCGAAACCGTAGAAGGAGAATGAACCGCAGTCATTGGTGCTGTCCTTGATACGCAGGCATCTGAAATACATTTCACATATCTCAACCCGCCATAGGGCAACGGAAAATATGTTCCCACCATGATTTTGTACTTTATTTCTACGTGATAAGGTTCAATAAATAAATAAATTCTATTAAAAACACAAGCATTTAAGGTCATTAAAATGAATACTAAAAACTCGGGCAAAAACTAAATAATATTACACAAACATGCAGGGTAAAGTTTTGAGTAATTAAATACTTTTAATATTTAATTGAAATATAATGTTTGATTAGAAAAATAATTGTAAATTTTCTGTAGAACCCTCTGGACCTATAGGATCTTTAGTTTCTACTGATCAAAACTACTGATTCAGACATCAGCATCAAACATGCTGTAAAATACTGATGTCATACTTAAAGTGGTTCATAAAAGCTCAAGTGATTGAAAAATTGCCTATAAATCTCATGACCTCTATTATCCTGCCAGTATTATGAATAAGTGTGATTTATTGAAGGAGTCTACTTAAACTTAGGTAACAAATAAATTAAAAGTTTAACATAGACAACTATTTCATTTTTGCTACTTGAGGTACTTCTTCCACCGTTACACAGACGTACTTAACTTAAACTCAACTTAACTAAGTTTTAGTGAACTTTTTACGGTTGTAGACACTTACCTATTGTAGATCCCAACGCTAGGAATATAGAAACCGGTGACATTATCCCTATTTTGCACCATTGGCTGCCCTAACAACCACTTCGGTGTCATTATGCCGGAAAGAATTAACATAAAGGCAACTAAGCTCAACAGGAGCCACGCTAAACTACGACCAGTAATAATCACGTAGCACATTTTGTATGTTAGTTGAGATAGACACTGTACTTTAAGTTACAGTGTATGTGTTAATAAACCAAAACTAGGGCAGTGTAGTTACGAAAACAAAAAAATATGGGAGTGTTAATGAGCGAATAGCGAAATATATGCGATGATTTTGATTGAATGAACAGTGGTGTATTGTAGTGTACAGAATTGACACTATTGACAGGTTTATTTTTAAAATTGGTGACAGATGGTTAGTGTTGCTAGTGCATAGATAGGGTTCATTCGCAAATTAGTTTTACTCGTTAGGGTTTTAGCGCTGTTTTATTTATATACACCAAAATAGAATTTCAAGATGGTGAATTAATGATTTATCATCACCATATCATGAAAAGATTAATATTTATTTATTTCTAAATACATTTTTTTGTTAACAATGAAAGAGATACGCCCTTTCACTTTCTTCAACATTATTGAACGCATCTTACAGGGCGTCATCTGGCGGAAAATAAACAAAACCCAAAAATCTGTCTGTGACTGTTCTTGTTCTTTTTTTCTCTACATTACATGCGTTAAAGAAATGGTCAATCGAAAGACCAAACTTTACTCGCATCGTTGAATATTAGTATCCATTAGTGCTTAAATATATATAGTTATACAAACCTCGCATTTAATTGTGGTGTGTGCTAGATCTGAAGTGAAGTGAAATGTGGTCGATGACAGTGTAAATCTAATGTAAGTATTACCTGACTAAATTACCATATACGTCTGCCTATTGCGCACCTCGTTAAATAAGACATCTGTTAAATTTTGTAGTATAATATCAGTTTGTCATTGTAATGTTCACTTAGTAAAAGGAATCAGACGTATTTGTACAGTTATTTTAGTCTTAAGTCGTTAGTTTAATCTAATATTAAGTGTATATCAATAGTGCCATGAGATATTTCGGTATACAAAGAAGTGTTGTCGAATCGAGAATCGGTAAGGAAGAAATATTTTTACCAATCCCTTCTTCTGTTGCTCAATCCTTTGTGAGACGTACTTTTACTTTTTGAACATTTGATTCTACGTTTCTCAACTAAATTTGAAGTTATTTAAAAGTGGGTAGATTAGAAAGTGCTATTACGTATCTCGCATCGAAACCAGCCTTTTTTTATCGACTGTAAAGCCAACCCAAGTCAATATGATAAACAGCCTTTGCATTATGTAGGCTGTATAAAAAATGCTACCTGACTAGATCTTTATCCCGTTTTACTGTTATGCTGTTAGATTGATTTACTTCGATTTTTATATAACAGCTGCACTAGTGCATATTATAGCCCAGTGGTTGAGATATTAATTTTTATTTACCTGTATGTTATGAATGACCAAAGACAAACTTTTTTTTTTATCTCTACATTTTTTGTTTTTATATTGTGTTGCAACATCAATGTTGTAATGTATTGTTTGTTATAAGACAAAGTGCCTCAGAAAATGGAACATCTAAGATGCCAATTATAATGTGTATTATTCAAGCACATTTAGTTATAAGTGAAAAACGTAAGTAAGGCACCTCTTGTATGTAGTTGTAGACATTACAAATTTATAATTATAATATAAATATATTATAATGCAATATGGGCCTTACTTGTCACCTATCCATACTAATATTATAAATGCGAAAGTGTGTCTGTATGTTACCTCTGCATTATGATGAAATTTAGTATGAAGATTATAGGATAGTTTTTATCCCGGAAATTATCCCCTGAAGGGGTGAAATGGGGGATGAAAGTTTGTATGGAGCTACTATAATAAACAAGTTCCACGCGGACTGTGTCGCGGGCAGAAGCTAGTAAGCTATTAATCCTTCATCATCATCAAATCAGCCGAAGTATAAAAGGAGCCCTCATAGAGATAAGCTCGCCTTTGTACATATGTTACCTGTACTGGTTTTGTTTTTGTTTCCAATTTCGTGTACAACAAATAATATACATACATACAGACATTCATATAAGCATAATTGTTTACCATGGTTATTGAATATGTAAAAAATATTCATTGGCCGCAAGGAATATATTTAAATAACTGTATAATATAACACTGGATGCGTGCTGCGGTCTGGAGTCAAGTCAAATTGAATTTGTCCATATATAATGCGGGCTTGACCTAACCGCAGGCCGCATCCAGTGTGGCAAAGGCATAAGGCCGTCAATTTGGAAATGTTCATTGGGAAAACCTTCCCAGAGAGTTCATCGCGTTGCTGTACGTGATGAACTCTCTGGGAAGGTTTAAACTGACACTGGCAATGATATTCACACTTGCAGCAGCTATATTGGTCATTACCAGAGTCAGTTTATCACAGATATTTAAGATAGTTTTTTGTAATATGAGACAGACCAAGGAAAGTGTCTATTTACCGTTCTTGACCCAAAACGTAAGTGAGGAAACTGTTTATATTTTTCAAAAAAAATTGACGCAGCTGAAAAATCTGAAACTTTTTTCTGGTGCTAAGGAAGGTTATTCCTATCACCAAAAAAATAATCAGGCATTTCTAAAATTTTCATCCATTCCCCATTATTTACGTTATACTAAGTATGCATCAACTACTAATGTTGTCGATATACCTTTCGTTTTAATTTGAACCTTGCTACTTTAACAATAGAGTCACTATTCAAGTACTTTTAATTTCGAAGTGTTTGTGGCAAGTGCTTTTGTTGATAGGTCTTAAGATAAGATCCCTTCTAGAGAAATTATTCTCACCGTAATCAAAATTAATATGTTTTTTTCTTTGTTTCAGAAAATCCGAGTGAAAATCATATTATTTTATTGTAAATAACGATACATCTGTGATCTCGTTTTTGTGAATAGTTAATCTTATTTTTTATAGTTGAATCAGTGATCCTGTCTGTTATTTTGTCAGTTTGTTTATGAGTCCACAATGAGTTCTACCAACTTGAAGCCGCCGCCGCCACTCAAGCAGATTGACTTGGATCAGGTGAGATTTAAGTATGAATTAATTAATATAATGATCATTAAGGCAGCTCAAAGTGATTTGTCAGGATCGTAGCAAATGGAGATACGTGATCTCTGCCTACCCCTCTGGGAAAGAGGCGTGATTATATGTATGTATGTATGTATGTAAGGCAGCTCACTCACAGCAAGTCACGGCGTTAATATAAATATTACAGGAAAATTTAACAATATCTCTATCTAGCGTATGTTTGTTAATTCGTCAAAAAATCATTTCTAAGCTATTTATGTAAGTTGGAAGTTTAATAACATTTGTACTTGTGTATTATTTTCTTCAAATTTTTGTAAGTACTCTCTTTGAAATAGTGTAATAAAGAATTATCGCTGAAAAACGAACATACTAATATTCTATAAAACAATGGCATTAAGTCCGCCTTTTGTATATAAAGTTTTTTATTTATGCAATAAGGTTTAAATAAATAACTAAAATACTGGGTTGCAATATATTAGTTACAAAATGTACCGACAGATAGCGCTGTACCCATGACGGTAACTTCAACTAGGCCCTGATAACATTTTTCCAGTATGAATGGGGTATGGAACCCTCGGTGCGCGAGGCAGACTTGTACTTGACCGGTTTTTAGGGTTCCGTACCTCAAATGTAAAAAACAGAACCCTTATAGGATCACATTGTTGTCCGTCTGTCTGTCAATACCCTTTATCTCGGGAACGCTAGGAGGTATGAAGTTGAAATTAAAACGATATACTCAAGTCTACAGTCCCTTGAAGCTGTGAAAAAATCAAACTTCTAAGTTAACGTAAAAAAAAGATACGGCCGTTTATGCCGCCAAAAACGTATATTTCGACACTCAACTCAAGAGAATCAAAATGTATAGGGTAACTATGAAATTTGGCAAGTGATATCGTCTTATACTACAAGTACAGGAAAAAATCGAAAAAATATACATTTGTAATTTTGTACGGAACCCCCGGTGCGCGAGTCAGACTTGTACTTGACCGGTTTTTTTTAAACGACCTTCATATCGCCCGATTGGGTCGACCTCTACATCGCCCTTTGTTTGTGTTTGCCATTCACCGCCAACGGTATCGTAGAGAGGCCCGTAGCCTGTAACATGCGAAAAACCGTATGTAGAGGAAAGCGCCTACGAGCAGACCGCCTATCTACCAAGGGCGGATTCTCCGTTGTGGGCACGATGGGCATGCCCACAGCTCTAAAATAACTTTGTCACTTCAATCAAATTCAAAAGTGCAGGAGTCATGATTGTTCATGAGCGAGTTCGCACTTGGCCGATTGACCATACATAACACTGAAAGTCAAAAAAAAATCATTGTGTGTGGATCAATCGATAGGCCTTTCAAAATAAATATAAGGTTTCTTAGCTATTTTTCTGATTAAGTGAATAGAGTCCGAGATAATCGCCCCGAAAGTCACTAAAATTGTGTCCCCCCCTCTCTATTTTTGGAACGGTTCACCGTACGGGGAGGTTAAAAAATATGAAAAAAATCATAGACATGGCTATTGAATTCTTTAACCTAAAATTATTTTGAACAAGATCGGTTAAAAGGTTTTCGAGATATTGCTGAAAAACTGCCTTCCTTAAAGAAAAGGACGTAAGTGCCGTAATATTTCTGTGACGATACGGCCTTTTTAATAGGCACGGAACCCTTCGTTTTGCGCGGTCAGATACGCACTTGGCCGGTTTTTTCACGTTAACTTGATGTTTATTTTTTCACAGCTTGAAAGGGCTGTAGACCCGAGTACCTATATGGTTTTTTTTTTTAATTACCGACCTAGATATGGCAGGTCCCATAGCGTATACATACAAGATTTTTTTCCATGATCGTCAATTATAATATTTAGTAGATAATAAACTCTTATCCGTGATATTTTTTTATTTTTATTTATTTATTAAAAGTACAAAACAATTAACAATGTTATGTTACTCGTCAAACTGCGATAACAGTTTGTTGGCGAGACCGCGCTCATTTTCACTAGTGTTAAGTACCTATGTTAAAACTATGTTAGGTACTCTCTCTACTCTACTCTATCTCTGCCTACCCCTCCGGGAAATGGGCGTGGCTATATGCATGTATGTATATAATAATAATAATCACTTAATGATGCAATTTTCACGCGTGGCAGACGAGGTCTCAGCTGTTGTCATTTCCCCAAAGTATAATTTGAGCAGGCGTTTTTCTACGGTTGACACACTTTCAGAATTTCGTCATCGGACAACTGTATAGCTAATTTGAATTCAAATACTGTCTGTGCAATTATTGATTTTCGTCGGGGTTTTGTTTTGCCTGTGACTTTTTTAGGGTTCCGTACCCAAATGGTAAAAACGGGACCCTATTACTTTTCCGCTGTCCGTCCGTCTGACACCAGAGGGCCTACCGCGAAACGAAATTCGTTGTCGTTCGTGTATCTCCGTCTCTGTCGCACTTGCTAGTTCGAGCGACAGAGACGGAGATACACGAACGAAAACGAATTTCGTTTCGCGGTAGGCCCTCAGGCCGTATCTCATGCACCGTGATTGTTATAGGGCTTGTAGACGGGCTATACTTTTACGGAAATGACATTAGACAGTTGAAATTTTCACAGATGATGTATTTCTGTTGCCGCTATAACAGCAAATACTAAAAAAACAGAATAAAATAAATATTTAAGGGGCTCCCATATAACAAACGTGATTTTTTTGCTCGTTTTTTATAGATAATGGTACGGAACCCTTCGCGCGAGTCCGACTCGCACTAGGCAGCTTTTTTTTAATAATACGACGGTGGCAAACAAGCATACGGTCTGCCGAATGGTGAGCAGACACCACCAATGAGCATAATCGCAATAAATAAATATGAAATACTAGCTTCTGCCCGCGACTCCGTCCGCATGGAACTCGTTTATGCTCTATACAAACTTTACCCCCATTTCACCCCCTTATAGGGGGGGGCAAAGGGTAATGGAGAGGGCTATGCTGGGAGTATCTCTGCGTGATCGCATCAGAAATGAGGCTATCCGCAGCAGAACCAAGGTAACCGATATAGCCCTCCGAATCGCTAAACTTAAGTGGCAGTGGGCGGGGCACATTGCACGTAAAACCGATGGCCATTGGGGCGGAAAGGTTCTCGAGTGGCGATCACGTACCGGAAGGCGCAGCGTGGGTAGGCCCCCCACAAGGTGGACTGATGACCTGGTAAAGGTCGCGGGAGTCCGCTGATGGATGCGGGTGGCGCAGGACCGGTCATTGTGGCACTCTTTGTCTGATGCCTATGTCCAGCAGTGGACGTCTTTGGGCTGATATGATGATGATGAGGGGGTGATTTCCGGGATACCTAAGTTATAGAGGTCTCTGTTCAAAGTGTTGTGTCTTGCTTACAGACGGTTTTGTGCAACCCACTCCACCCGCACCACACTTGGGGTTGCGTGTTCGCGTTGCATCGTTGCCTCTCTTTCATTTGCCGTAGGAAGGAAAAAGATGCAGCACGAATATTTGGGCGAATACCGCCAAGTGTGGTGCCAACATTAGATAGCGACTTCCGAAGCGGGCTCCGCGCCGAACGCTCCGCTTTTTAGGGTTCCGTAGCCAAAATGGCAAAAACGGAACCCTTATAGTTTTGTCATGTCCGTCTGTCCGTCTGTCCGTATGTCACAGGCATTTTACTCGAAAACTATAAGGTGTATTTGAATAAAATTTTGAGGATAGGTGTATTTTGTTAGCCGCTACATAGTTTTGTAATTAAAATGACAAAAAAAAATTTTTTTCATTGTGACCCCCCGTGTGGCACATCAATCGATAGGTCTTTCAAAATAAATATAAGGTTTCTTAGCATTTTTTTTGATTAAGTGAATAGGGTCGGAGATAATCGCCCCGAAAGTCACTAAAATTCTGTCCCCCCCCCCCTCTAATTTTTGAACGGTGTATTTTAAAAATATGGAAAAATTGTTTTGAACAAGATCGGTTCAGAGGTTTTCAAGATATTGCTGAAAAACTGACTTCCTCAAAGAAAAGGACGTAAGTGCCGTGAAATTTCTGTGACGATACGACCTTTTTAATAGGCACGGAACCCTTCGTTTTGCGTGGTCCGACACGCACTTGGCCGGTTTTTGCACTAACAAAATAACGTGTGTTCCAGATATGGGGCGACCTCCGCGAGGGCATCGAGCATGTGTACAGGAAACAGCATATGGAGAAGAAGAGATACATGGAACTGTACACGTATCCTTTACGAAAAATCGTCTATTAATAAACTATCCTCCTGAGTACAGGGTGGGCCATGGACATACTACTAATATATATACAGGGTGTCCCAAGAAGTAGTAATATACTGAAGCTGGGAGGTAGAGCACCTAGAGGGCTATCTGAATCACCCCCATGTATGTTCCGCGATTTTTCGTATTTTCGGAGTTATGACTTTTTTTTAATTTTTCACCTATCGCCGAGTACGATGAGATTTTTATTTATGGTGACGTGAATTATTGCGGTAGATGCTTGATTTTTTTTGTGTGCTAATCTGATAGATAGGCCAATTCAGTATGGTAACATTTACTATCATTAGATCTTTGAATGGAATTAGGTTAGAACTGTGGCCTAACAAATATTAACTACTTGTAAGAAAATGTAGTACCTAAATTATAAGTAGGGATGTTACGAATATTCGCATTCGCATTCGCATATGCGAATGGTTCGCATCATTTTAAACATTCGCATCGATATTCGCATTCGCATCAAACGATGCGATTTTTTTGCGAATGCGAATGTGTGCATGTTAGCCACACGTCACCGTCGAGTCGCACATGCGTCATGCGCAATGCGCGCAGACCGGTAGATACGTGATTAATTTTGACCAAAATGAAGCATTCGTAGATTTGTACCCTGCTGGTTGTTTGTGATTACTTGATTAGTTCGCCTTTGTTTTTGGAGTTTTTGTCAAGTTCAGTTTTTTTTCCTTGTCCTTGACATTCGCATTCGCACATTCGCATCCTAAATATTCGTATTCGCATTCGTATTCGCGAATGTGATAAATCTGACATTCGTGACATCCCTAATTATAAGTATTGCTACCTAAATTATAAGCAGGCTAAAGCGGTCGTCATAATTATCAGCAACGTTTCCTTAACCGCACAACAGTCACGTGTACAACTACTGTACTTCAGTACACCAGAACACGTTCACGGGCCCCAACATGACCCACAACAGATCGCAGGGCAACTACGCGCGACAGAGCATGGGCATAGGTGCCAGCAGCAAGAAACAGGTAACTACGGAATAGGGGGAGAAAGAAGGAAAAAAAATGTGCCCAATGACGAAAATCCCATTCCAATATTTCAAAAAATTACGAAGTTATAACCGTTTTACCGTACCGGAGGGCGCAGCGTGGGTAGGCCCCCACAAAGTGGACTGATGACCTGGTAAGGGTCGCTGGAGTCCGCTGGCTGCGGGTGGCGCAGGACCGGTCATTGTGGACCTCTGGGGGAGGCCTATGTCCAGCAGTGGACGTCTTTCCGCTGATAAGAAGAAGAACCGTTTTAATGTTGCTTGTTAGAGGGAGAAAACGCTCGGAGCCCGTGACGTCACGATCCTCGAGTGTCATAGTAAATGACAATCGTTTCATATGAAGGCGCGTTTTGCGGAAAAGCGACAGAACGTGCCCTCTTAAAACTTTGGACACTTATATACTTTGTGATTATTTAACCTCTTGCGTTGCATTTTTTTCTCCATTTGACTACATTATTAATCCTTTTTCGAGAAGATACAACATTATTGATTATTTTATTTAATGTCTACACCCCTATTCGCGTCACATAAGTGCGTCTCTGAAGTCAGTTTCAAGCAGTGAACGAAAAAACCAACCAGTCTAACTAGCGCCGAAAAGTGGCCCCAAAAAGGATGCACATTGCCATTATGCGGACGTATGCGGGGGTGTCAAAAGGATGCCAAGCAGCCGTTTAGTTCGAACATGCCGGTTTCTGGCACGTATTTGGGTAGAAATTTGTAAAGGAGTTCGTCTTCTATGGTTTTTTCGTTCGCTGTTTTCAAGTCACCTCCCGCACACCCTTCGAACTCCTCTGACCTCTGCGACGCTACAGAAGCCAACATCACACAAACATACTTATGTGGCACGTACTGTACTGTTAGTGTAAGGCCTGAGTGGACGCTCCGCTGTGAGCGGGGCGTGCAGCGTCCATATAAATTGCATGTGTTTTATATGGACGCTGCACGCCCCGCTCACAGCGGAGCGTCCACTCAGGCCTTACACTAAGTAGGTGACCGCAGTAGACGAACAGACTAATGTCAATATGACAGTGATCGGGCGAAGATTGAAACAAGTTCGGCGACCGCATTAGGCGACCGAAGCGTTGTAATCGTTAAGTCCTAATTAAAATCTGACCGCAATGGCGTCAAACCAAAGTCAAGCCCTTTGAATTTGTCTGTTTAATCAAGTGTAAGTACATCGCATGTCTATGAACGTCAGCTGTTTAGTATTGTGACACTGCGATGGAGCATTACATGCCTTTGGGCCCATGTCTACAGATTCCCAATTCTACAGATTCTCATGTCTACAGATTCCCAATTCTACAGATTCTCATGCCTACAGATTCCCAATTCTACAGATTCTCATGTCTACAGATTCCCAATTCTACAGATTTTCATTTCTACTGATACTATAACCAACCAGTAATTATTAATCTAGAGAAATAGGTGTTATCTCTTCGGAAAAAAGGTACAAGCTCCGATTTTTATAAATGTTCTAATTCTAATCACATGATCACACTTCTATGTGTCTATATTTTGCGATGGTTAGAATAGAATTGGGAGTCTGTAGAATCAGAAATATGTACAACTGGAAATCTGTAGAACTGGAAATCTGTAGAATTGGGAATCCGTAGAATTGGGAATCTGTAGAATTGGCAATCTGTAGAATTGGGAATCTGCAGAATTGGGTATCCGTAGAATTGGGACCCTGTAGAATTGGAAATCTGTAATAGAAATCTGTAGAATTGGGAACAAACCTCTTATTTCTGAAGCACTACTAAAGGCGGGGAGCAAAATGCAATATATCGTCGAGGGTTTACGCGTTGGATACCTAAAAAAAGTTTAATCAAGTTTTTCTCCCTCTAAACGGGATAGGAAATACTTTTACACATCTGCTACATATTCAGAAAAGATTCATTGTTGACCTCAAATAATTGGTGGCGCAATTAAATTTATAATCGAATCGGTTAAATTAAACTTTTTTTTTGATGCCAGCGATAAAGATTATAAAAACAATGTGTTGAAATAAAAACGTTGGGAACAAATGAGCTTGGTTGTTGGTCTACCAGGTGAGAATCCGTTTTATATACCTTGCATAGGCACCAAGGGGTTTTCTGTCTCTGTGTCTAAAACATGATCTACTATTGGTGTGCTGATTAGTGTTTTTCTGCAGAGTCCAGCTACAACCGGCGGTGCTCAGCTGGTCGGCTTGGAACTCTATAAGCGGCTGAGAGAATTCTTGAGGAACTACCTCGTCAACCTTCTAAAGGTATATATCTTTACGTCACCCTAGGCCGTAAGTGGGATTTTCTGCCCGCTACGCGAGGAGAAAATCTCACTTCCTGGCCAAGGCAAAACTTTAGACAAACCACGGGCGGTAATTCGTAAAGCCCCAGATCGCATATTTATGCATACAAAAACCTCACGAATTCACCGCCCTATGTATGTAATGTACTATTACGTCATACCTGGGCATAAAGTAGCAATTACCGCACGCTACGCGTTTTCATAATCCCACTTCATGGCCAGGGAGACGCGTATAATGTTGCACTCCAATTCCAAATTTAATTGACTTTAATTTAATTAATTATTATTGTATGAAATTCGTACACCGGTTTCCGGTAGAATATGTTAGATACCTACTAAGCATTGTTTATATACCATCTAATGTGACCATATTCAGCGAATAAATTATCATTCATTCATTCACTCACCACTTTGCGGTAAAGAAAGCTACAGCTCCCATATTTATCGCCCCAGCTTTCGGCTTGGGCGTCAAATACCTGTTATCTAAAACATTCTTTGTTTTACCGAACTTGGAAACGTACGAACGCGTCTTGCTATTTCAGTCGGTCACAGTACAAAAAGTACTGAGGTTGACTGAAGTACCTAGCATGACAAATACGAACGTTTCCGAGAAAATACGATGGAAAACAATTATGCACTACGTCTGTAATGGACTATTGCTTTACAGAATGGAGCCGATCTCATGGGGGAAGATGTACTCGCCTTCTATACTAATCAGTGGGAGGAGTACCAATTCAGTTCGCGGGTGCTTAACGGGGTCTGCGCTTACCTCAACCGACATTGGGTCAAGCGTGAGTGCGAGGAGGGCAGGAAGGTTGGTATTGTTATTAAAACCTCGTTTCCAATTAGTATACGAGTAATCTCCATTATTGGAGATAACTGGGAAGTTATTTGTATGAGTTAGATATAGTTTGGGAGCTAGTATACTACCTTGTGAACCTCCCAGTATATTCTTAACCTTTTTTGGTACTGCTAAAAGGAGGAGCATAATTGATTAATAATCTACATTTTTAATTATTGTATGAGTAATCTGCGAGATTGTAGACAACTGGGAAGTTATTTTTACTAAGTAGAAATAGTATTGGATCTAATCAATTGCCTTGTGTAACTCCCACATTATGAGTACTTTTTAATTAGTGCAAAGGGGAGTAGGAACATTAGTATTATTATCAAAACCTTATTCAAAAGTAAAATACGAGTAATATTTAACATTGTAGAGATTTGAATAGTAATTTGTATTAATTAGAAATACCTAGTATACTGCCCTGCGGAACCTACTTTTTTATGACGACTTTTTTATTTGGGGGGCAATAACAACACAATTATTGTTCTTATTAATTTCTTGTCGTTATCTCCTGTTATAATGTTGATATTTTATGTCGTTAACTTGGCCAAATTTGTCTACAAATTTCACATTTCATCAGTTCTACAGTATCAAAAGCAATCGAATACTTAACAATTGTATTCATTCATGTTTTAGGGAATCTACGAGATCTACCAGCTTGCTTTGGTGACGTGGCGCGACAATTTGTTCAAATGTTTGAACAAACAAGTCACCAATGCTGTGCTGAAGCTGATCGAGAGGGAAAGAAACGGGGAGACTATTAACACCAGATTGGTGTCGGGGGTAAGTTAGCCGTTTAAACATAGACTGTAGGCTTTGTTTAAGGATGCACGACGCTCTAAAATAGGGTTGTTAACTATTATTTTATTTTTATTACTCTAAAAGAAGATGGCTAATAATATGACAAAAATCCCGTTCATATATTTCAAACAATTAGGCGATTTGGGGCATTTTTTTTATTTATAAAAATGCATAGCCTAAGTTCAATTGTTTATGCTTTTACACTGCTGTAATATTTATGAATAAAGAAACACTCCCATTTGTTTATTACGAAGCTAAAGCCGTTTTAAAGTTGCTCGTTAAAGAGAGAGAACGAACGTAAATGATAATCGCTTCATTGCGTGTTTCGCGGAAAAGGGACAGATGTACCGTCAATGTACCGCCCTCGCCGTAAATACATCATTTTGCTCCTTTGAGACACAAAGAATTATTTCGTTCGCTGTATTTAACACACTAAACTACGATAGCCTAGTGGTTCAGGCATGCGGCTGTCAAGCGGCGGTCGTGGGTTCGAATCCCGGCTCGTACCAATGAGTTTTTCGGAACTTATGTACGAAATATTTACCGTTAGCTTTTCGGTGAAGGAAAACATCGTGAGGCAACCGGTCTAATCCCAATAAAATCTAGTTCTCCCTCTGGGTGGGAAGGTCAGATGGCGGTCGCTTTCGTAAAACTAGTGCCTACGCCAAATCTTGGGATTAGGTGTCAAAGCGGACTAGGGTTGCCAACTTTTTTTGGGGAAGATATAGTATTTTCTAGAAAAAACCGACAAAAATATAGTACACTGTAAAAAAAATATAGCACTTGGCTGGGCAATGTTGCTATTTAGTAATATTTCATTGAAACCTGCTTGGATGCGGGTGGCGCAGGACCGGTCACTTTGGCACTCTTTGGGGGAGGCCTATGTCTAGCAGTGGACGTCTTTCGTCTGATATGATGATGAACAATTTGAAGCACTTCGTAAGCACCCCCCAAAATATAGTATTTTTGCGTACTATATATTTCTTCAACAGTATATAGTACAAAGAGTCAAAATATAGTACAATCAATACTATATAGTATAGAACGGTTGGCAACCCTAAAGCTGACCCCGGGCTCCTTTAGGGCGCAACCGGGAATAACGCTAGGAGGATGACGATTTGACACACTAAGTGTTTCCAGGTGATCAACTGCTACGTAGCTCTCGGCTTGAACGAGGAGGACCCCAGCGCCCGCGGACAGAACTTGGCCGTGTACAAGGACACTTTCGAAGCCGTGTTCCTGGAGGACACCGAGAGGTTCTACACCAGGGAGAGCACTGAGTTCCTGAGGAACAACCCGGTTACCGAGTACATGATCAAGGTAAGGTGACCCTTGAAGGTACCTATCACGGTTATTTCTTTTAAAAAATACGCTATGGTGTTATACTGTGGAGTACAATCAAGGTATGTCTCTGAAGCCTATCACGGCTACTTGCAACTCACATGCAAAGGTTCCCAACTGTCTGGCTCCGATTTGATTTATTTTTATGTGTTATAGAATAGTCTAAAATAACAGACAATTTTTTTTTTAGCTGCCTAAACTCAACTTGTTGGGAGAAAGTGACCAAACCGCCTAACTTTTGTAGAGAGATTTGTTCAAGCAAATAGATAATTAATTTCTGGTTTCATTATATGTTGGAGAACATGAAAAATATTATAAGGTGAAATAACAAATAACAATACCCGTGTCTATTATTTTTTCAGTAATTAATTATCAATTTGCTTGAACATATCTCTACAGAAGTTAGAGTTAGTGCCGTCCTTGACCCAAAAAGTCAGGAAACTGTTTATGTTTTTCAAAAATAATTGACAGCCGAAAAAACTGAAAATGTTTCTGGTGCTGAACGTTATTCCTATCACCAAAAAATCAGGCACTTCTGAAATTTTCATCCATTCCTAATTGTGGGGCACAGCATTATTGTAATAGATTTAAGTTTCGAGAAATAAACTATTTGTTGATATGTTTGCTAAAGTATTGTATTATTTCTGACCGACAACATTTTTCAACAGGCCGAGCAACGCTTGCAAGAGGAGCAGAGACGCGTGCAAGTCTACTTGCACGAGACTACCATGGAGCGACTTGCAAAGACTTGCGACCGAGTGCTGATCGAGAAACATCTCGAGATCTTCCATGCCGAGTTCCAGGTACTCTCAGAATTTATACCTAGTTAGTTAGTTTAAATAATAGTAATACTTAATAAATAAATATAAGGTGACAATCTTACACAAATCGAACTAGCCCTATAGTAAGCTCAATAAGGCTTGTGTTATAGGTACTAGACGACGACGTATATATAATAGATATAAATACTTAAATACATAGAAAACATCCAAGACTCAGAAACAAATATTCATGCTCATCACACAAATATTTGCCCTTACCGGGATTCGAACCCAGGATCTTCAGCTTCGTAGGCAGCGTCACTACCCGCTCCCGGTCGTCGAAGTTTTACTGGGCATTTTCCTTAAATCAACATCCAAAGTGACTATTTTGCGTGCAACGGTGGGGCTACTCTAACTACCCCAGCTCCTCTATAAAGTCAATGAGTGCCTTGGTATTGCTGACTGCGTCCCGTAGTGTGTCCGGAGACCCAATGCGCTTTTTCTTGTATACTTCTACCTGCTTGCAGTCCAGTAGAATATGTTTAAGTCGTTTCTTCTGCCTCCATGCACGCTCTGCAGATGGGGCTTTCTGTGATACATATTCATACCTAACATACATCATATTTGTAGACTTTGGTAATTATATTTGACATAAAGCGACTCCATGGATTATTCATAAGCCATACTCGCGATAATCTACAATGTTCCATAACGTTCTACAATCATATTATGCAAAAAATGTTTAGTTTAAGTAAGCTGAATAAACTAACTAAACATATACGCTAACGATAGCTGCTTCCAGAGATCCATATGGTTTGTAAAATAATTATATTTGACATATAGCGACTCCATGGATTATTCATAAGCCATACTCGCGATAATCTACAATGTTCCATTACGTTCTACAATCATATTATGCAAAAAATGTTTAGTTTAAGTAAGCTGAATAAACTAACTAAACATATACGCTAACGAGAGCTGCTTCCAGAGATCCACATGGTTTGTAAAATAATTATATTTGACATATAGTGACTCCATGGATTATTTATAAGCTATACTCGCGATAATCTAGAATGTTCCATGACGTTCTACAATCATATTATGCAAAAAATGTTTAGTTTAAGTAAGCTGAATAAACTAACTAAACATATACGCTAACTAGAGCTGCTTCCAGAGATCCACGTGGTTTGTAAAATCAAGAATGTTCTGGAACGTTCTAGAGCAATATAATAGCCTAGTTTGATCTGTAATATTGCTCTCTATTTATTACTCGTTACTGTTTTTCCAGAAACTACTCGACGGCGACAAGAACACAGACCTCGGTCGCATGTACAGCCTGCTGGCGCGCATACCGGACGGCCTCACCGAGCTGCGGCGCCTGCTGGAGCAGCACATCCACGCGCAGGGGCTCCATGCCATCGACAAGTGCGGGGAGCCCGCTCACACGGTTAGTATAATGTTCCAAAACTCACCTTCCACCCACACGGGTAGCCCAGTCGAAGCCTAAAAGGCACGGTCCCTTTAGCTAGACAGCCGGCTCACAAGTGTTCCAAAACGTTCTACAATCGTACTTTGTATCAACATCGATAGTGCATCCACGTTAGTCAGTTCCGGACTTACAAGGGTGGCTAGCCAGCCGGCTCACACGGTTAGTATAGTGTTCCAAAACGTTCTACAATCGTACTTTGTATCAACATCGATAGTGCATCCACGTTAGTCAGTTCCGGACTTACAAGGGTGGCTAGCCAGCCGGCTCACACGGTTAGTATAGTTCCAAAACGTTCTACAATCGTACTTTGTATCTACATCGATAGTGCATCCACGTTAGTCAGTTATGGACTTACAAGGGTGGCTAGCCAGCCGGCTCACACGGTTAGTATAGTGTTCCAAAACGTTCTACAATCGTACTTTGTATCAACATCGATAGTGCATCCACGTTAGTCAGTTCCGGACTTACAAGGGTGGCTAGCCAGCCGGCTCACACGGTTAGTATAGTGTTCCAAAACGTTCTACAATCGTACTTTGTATCAACATCGATAGTGCATCCACGTTAGTCAGTTATGGACTTACAAGGGTGGCTAGCCAGCCGGCTCACTCGGTTAGTATAGTGTTCCAAAATGTTCTACAATCGTCATTTGTACCAACATCAATAGTATACCCACGCTCACCAGTTCCACGCTTGTGCAAGGGGGACTGGCTGGCTCACACAGTTAATACAAATTGTTCCAAAACGTTCTACAATCGTTATATGTGTCAACTATGATAAAGTACATTTTACAGTACACATGGTGTTACTTTCCCGCACTAGTGCGGAAATGAGCACTTTCCGTGCATATGTTGAAACTTTAAAGAGCCATATGTACTGTAAAACGTACGATACACGTGCGAATAGGTAATTCGCAACTCGTGTCGATTTAAAACACTCCCTTCGGTCGTGTTTTAATTTATCGCCACTCGTTGCGAATTTCCTATTTTCTGCACTTGTATCGTAAATAACTATTATGGGTGCACTCCATACATAAAACTGTAAGTCAAAAAAAAAAATTTTTAAGTCCACGTGGCACATTACTCGATAGACCTTTCAAAATAAATATAAGGTTTGATTGAGTGAATAGTGTCGGAGATAATCGCCCCGAAACTGCCTTCCCTATAGAAAAGGACGTAAGTGCCGTACAACTTACTTATTACATACTTATATAAATATATAACTATTGTAATAAGTAAGTTGTCCTTCAAAATTTGCAATCCATTTTTCAGTCACTTGCCGTTATCCGATTGAGCTGAAATTTTCAGTATTAGTAGTTTGGACAATTCAACATTATGGTACAATCGAGCTAATCTGATGATGGAGACAGAAGGTGGCCATGGGAATTCAGTACTTAACAGACGTAACGCCGTTGAGTTTGGGCTTGTAAAGGTGATTTTCCACCGGCGTGGATTGACGAGGCGCGGCGCGGCGTGAATTGAAATTTGTATGGCAAATTTTCAATTCACTCCCGGCGCATCTTCGGTGGAAATAGTACGGATTGACGAGAATTTGCGCGACGTGACTTGAAATATTTGTTTGTATAAAAATAAACCATATTGTTTCTGAAATAGAGATTAAATTAACTCTGCAACAGAAACAAACATCTCGCTACAGGTGTTTAGTTGTTAATTCGTCGAGACTACCGTCATGATAGTACAAGCCGTTTCTACTAGAGGTCGCTGTTAACAAAATCACAACCTCTACACAGAGATGGGCATTAATCGATTAATATTTTACTTAACTAATCAATCGACTAAAAATATCGATCGTCATTTTGTAGTCGCGACTAATTTAGTTGCGATTGAATTAGTTGTGAGAATGTTCGACTAACAACTAAATTAGTTTTAGTTTCAATCGACTAAATTTCACGATTAAATCTATATTAAAACTACGTAGTCGCTCGTTTTTGCATTTTTTATCTTACAATATGTAACTACAAGTAAATATGTATGTAACATTGGAGGATTTGGAGGTACTCGTATGTTGTAACACTTGTAACTATGTTAGTTTGGGTAGAATTTTGCGACTTATTTTGAAGCAGATATCTTCAACCGATTGAGCTAAAATTATGTATACACATTTAATTTGAAATGCTTGAATGACAATGCAATATTATGGGCCATAATATTATTATCTAAATATATAAAAGAAGAAACTGACTGACTCCACTGACTGACTGACTGATCTATCAACGCACAGCCCAAACCGCTGGTTCTAGAGATTCCAAATTTGGCACGTAGGTTCCTTATAAGGTGTAGGGGTTCAATAAGAAAGGATTTTTCATAATTCAACCCCTAAGGGGGTGAAATGGGGGTCCAAAATTTGTATGGAGAAACAAGATTACTTAGACTATTTTATTCGAAACTTCACAGGAGTAATCCTAACGATAAATGAGAAAACACATGTTTCAGGTTTTTTGAAAATTCAACCCCTAAAAGGGGGGAATGTGGTGACAAAGTCTGAAAATCGACATGGGTATCGTTTCTATGGTTTATCGGGTCGCTGATTACAAAAAAAAATAACGATTTTAAAATCCAGCATGGCGGACGTGAAATACCATCTCCCCTATTGGGATGCGATAAATAAATAAAAAATGTTTTATTGCCACAATTTTACAAACATAAAAACAAATCAATAAAAGAGAAAAAACTAAACTACAATTTGAACTAAGCATGATTAGATATATAGGGGGGTCTCGAACTTGCAATTAATGTCAATCGCGAGCAGGCGCGGGCTCGCAATTGCAATTAATATCAATTGCGAGCAGGCGCGGGCTCGCGATTGCGATTAATGTCAATCGCGAGCAGGCGCGGGCTTGCGATTGCAATTAATGCCAATTTTTAGTGGAAAAGGGTCAGCGCGATTTCAATTCACGCCACGCCTCGTCTCGTCAATCCACGCCGGTGGAAAATCACCTTTAGAATCGTCTCAACGAGTAGTTGATGACGGGATACAGAAAAGTACAGTCGGCATTCAATTTTTCACAGAAACTTTCATATTGTAAGTATAGAGCCCCCCCCCTCAGACGTAATCGGGTGCTCCAGCAAGTTCACATACATACAAACACATTCACATACACATGTCTTACTGGCTTTGACCATGGAAGTCTGAACAAACATCTGGGTGAATGGTTGTTTTGGGTTAGATTATTATATTTATTTATTTATTCATTCTCAGGTTTTTTTTATTTATTTATTCATTCACATAAATCATGATAAATTAACAATATAGTGCCTACCTAGTTCAATTACAATAACAACAAAAAAACCTACTAATAAAATAATGTCACTACTAATAAAAACAATAAATAATTATTCATCCATGTCAAATTTTAATATTTATAAATTCGGTTACAGAGTAATAAGCTTCGTGTAAGACCCTTTGAGTCTCGCTCTGAAAACATTCCAATTGACTACCTCTTTTAGTTCTACTGGCAGCTTGTTAAAGAGACACTGACTGATAGCACGTGGCATGCTTAACAATATTTAGTCTAGGGACCTTGTAAATTTAGCGTTGCGTATCGCGACCTGTATGCCCCCAACGAGGAAGCTGTTTGTATGGTACGGATCTCATGGGCCCGTTGGCTACCCGGCTGCCCTTGTAGTCCAGGCAATGAACTGACAACTTGTATGGAAAAAATGACATATTTGGAAATAATTTATAATAGCTAATTTTTTTAATGTAACGGATATATTATCAATTAAATTGTTACCTAGAGGCAAAATCCACCAAAAAATCAGACATCAAAAAAATCAATATTCAATTAGCTCCTAAAAAGTCCGGATAAATATTAATATTTTTTTTTTATCTTTATTTAGGTTCATTTACATTTGCTTTACAATATTCAATATAAATAAAATAAAAAAGACAATGAATGTTTAATTTATATCTATATAATTACTTCCGGGTGGAAAGTTTGGTGGATTCTTGAATAAAGCATCTCAGAATAATGTTTTAAAATGATATAAACAAAAAAAACGCTATTATAAATTAATGTTTTTCGAAACCGTATTTTGCCTCGGCTATTGTTGGGAACATATTTTTGGACATATTATAGATTTCACTGCCATTGAAATGTCACCCTTGTTCACAGGACCCGAAGGTGTACGTGTCCTGTATACTGGAGGTGCACAAGAAATACAACGCGCTCGTGTTGGTAGCGTTCAATAACGACTCTGGGTTCGTCGCCGCCCTCGATAAGGCTTGCGGGAGGTTTATTAACAGTGAGTATAGTTTTTACCACAGAACACTATAGTATTTTATACAGGGAGGAACATTTCCTTGGACTAAGCTGAAAGGACAGTGTTATATAAGCGATGTACAACCGATCTATTATGATAAAAAAAAATATGGGACAATCTTACACAAATCGAGCGAAGCCTATAGTAAGCTCAATAAGGCTTGTGTTTACTAGACGATGATATATATAATAGATAATAAATATTTGAATACTTTGAAAACATCCAAGACTCAGAAACAAATATTCATGCTCATCACACAAATATTTGCCCTTACCGGGATTCGAACCCAGGACCTTCAGCTTCGTAGGCAATACATGATAAATTACATTTTATGGGTGCACTCCATACATAAAACTGTAAGTCAAAAAATATATAATTTTAAGTCCACATGTGGCACATTATTGTTAAGCTGGATTTAAAAGAAAAAAAAACATAAAAATCTAAATATTTTTATCTTAGTGACAACCCTAATACTATACATAGCTCTTATTTGCATTTGAAATTGACACATGTCACAAAAATGACACCTCGCCGAGTTTTTTACGCCGGTTCTTCTCGAGGCAGAGGTTTACTTTCCGAACCGGTGGTAGTTTATCGACATTCATAGGTGCATGTAATATGCCTAAATTGAAGAATAAATCACTTTGACTTTGACTTGGACTTATGAAACGTTTCCGGCGCCGCCAGCGAGGTCCGTCGTTAACTCAACTTTTTGGGTAATTATGTTCTTTAATTGGCTACTTTCCTAAAAAATGATATTTAGTCCTTCAGTTAGATTATCAAAAAATATTGGACACGTATTTTTTTGTTTGTCAATTAAACAAAACATGATGAAGATATAGACCGTTAAAGTTCCGCGTGACGTCATATTATGGTACACTTTTTAGCATAATGTGACGTCACGCGGAAAACTTCATCATTTTTTGTTTAATTGACAAACAAAAAAATACGTGTCCAATATTTTTTGATAATCTAACTGAAGGACTACATAGATTTATATTTTTTTTACCCATCAAAGTACCTAATTGTAGTTGCTCCCATACAAACATATGTGTTTCTCTAAAAACTGGTTCGAAAGGCATGAAAAAAAAACTTCATCATCATATCAGCTAAAAGACGTCCACTCCTGGACATAGGCCTCCCCCAAAGAGTGCCACAATGAAATGAGAGAAAAAACTTAGGACATAATAATGTGTGAAAATCGTGAAAGGATAAATCACCATGTCCTCCGTTTATTTAGCACTAGCTTCCGCCCGCGACTTCGTCTGCGTGGACCTGTTTTTTTTATATATTCGTGCAAAATTTCATCCAAATCGGTTCAGCCGTTTAAGCGTGATTTTGAGTAACAAACATTTAAACATCCTAACTATCCGCATTCATAATATCAGTAGGATTCATGGAATGTTTTTGTACAGGTAACGCGGTGACCCGCGCAGCCAACTCCTCGTCCAAGAGTCCGGAGCTGCTCGCCAAGTACTGCGACCTGCTGCTGAAGAAGTCCAGCAAGAACCCCGAGGAGGCCGAGCTGGAGGACACGCTCAACCAAGTGGTGAGTCTCATCACCACTCATCGTAGTTGGGAATGGGGGTCGTTCTTCTTTTTTACCGACAATGATCCGAGGTTTTTCTGTTTTTTTGGTTTTTGAACTATTGAAAATTGTGGTTTTGAAGTGCGATTTAAAAAAAAAATGCATAGGTTTCTTCATTAGAACTAATTAAAGTTTCCTTTCTGGCCAATATAAATATTTATTTACGGTTGGTTTCTAAAAAAAAACATGTGACAAAGTGGACTCTTTCAGTGGGGACAACATTTTGGTTTACCACTCTGTGACGGCATTCTACGAAAAAAAAAAACATTAAAAAAAAAATCTAGTTAGAGAAAGTGAAATATTAAACATCACTAATTAATAAAATAATATGGACGTTCATTCGAACATTATAAAACCGTAAACATCATTACTCAAATGAGATGCCGTAATAAGACGAGGGACAGGCTATTGTCGGTCGAAAAGAAGAACGACCCATGGATCAAAATTTTAGAAGTGCCTGATTTTTTTTTTGATGATAGGAATAACTCTCAGCAGGGGCGGTTCACTCTTTGATTTCGTCGCGCCGCACAAAAACATGCCGGCCGCCTTTAGGCGGTCTATCAGCGGTTGCCGCGCGCTGTTACGGGACGCACGCGTTCGCGCTTTGCATTGCATCGTCATTCGCCTCGTAAAATATATATGCCGCGTCGTCTATTTATATTGGTTGAAAATATTTTTTCTTTACATTATGTTTATGTAAGTCAAAGTCAAAGTGATTTATTCTTCAATTTAGGCATATTATATGCACCTATGAATGTCGATAAACTACCACCGGTTCGGAAAGTAAACCTCTGCCTCGAGAAGAACCGGCGTAAAAAACTCGGCGAGGTATGTAGGTGTATGTAGGTAACCCAGAGTTGTGTGTCTTCGTCTTACATTTGGCAGAAACGGGCAGTTTTGATGTCATAACCTAAAGGCAAATTGCACAGCTTTTGTGTAGTTGGATGATCCTAAGTAAATAAAGAATAATCGTAATATATTTAGTAAAGTACACTTTTATACTAACGTAGCTATAATTTAATAGGTCGAGCTGGCGGTAACCCTAGCTCTAAGGCTCCGCTTCTGAAAGAGCGCGTTGCATGCGATAGAAAGAAATGGAAAAAAAGTGGGAAAAAAATTCATGTTCATTTTTTTTGAAAAACGCTCGTCGTTGCTTGATATTTTCCGGTTACTAGTAGTAAATTTTGTTTATTGGAAATGTAAAACTTAATAATTTTGAGTACGTCTCAAGTACCGTAATCTAATCCATATTTGTGTTGTTCCAGATGGTTGTGTTTAAATACATCGAGGACAAGGACGTGTTCCAGAAGTTCTACAGCAAAATGCTCGCCAAGCGGCTCGTCCAGCACATGTCCGCGAGCGACGACGCCGAAGTGAGTCGAACAGCTATTGGAACAATGTTCCTAACTTTTTGAAGCGGGGGGAGCATCTTAAATAGGAAATTAAATAAATAAATAAACTTAAATATCGTGGGACAATTCACACCAATTGATCTAGTACCAAACTAGGCAAAGCCTGTACTATGGGTATTAGACAATGGATAAACATACTTATATAGATAAATACATACTTAAATAGATATTAAACATCCAAGACTCGAGAACAAACATTCATATCCATCATACAAATATCTGCCCCGACCGGGAATCGAACCCGGGACCTCAAGCTTCATAGTCAGGTGCTCTAACCACTAGGCTATTCGGTCGTCAAATATACCACTAGGCTATTGAAACTCAATTGTATATTGAAAGCTTGAAGTGGTTGAACGTTTATAATATCAAGTGCTTACAGCAACACGCGGGCATTTATATGATCAGTGTTCTCTTGCGAGACGATTTTGTGAATGACCATTAATAGATTGTGAAATTGTCTTTGTATGATTTTTTGCACATTGTGCAAGGTTTTCTACAGAGGGGTAAATTACTGAAAGGCTACTCCAGTTACGTATGCTCTAAAGTTGTAGGTGTAAAAGCATCCGAATTTCCGATGCCTGTTGATGACAGCCAAAAGTACAGTCGGCAATAAAAGCTTGTACCAAAAATTATGACAGAAACGTATTATGTTTACCCTGATTTTAAATGCTGTTGTGCTGTTTCCAGGCATCAATGATCTCAAAACTGAAGCAGGCTTGCGGATTTGAGTACACGAGTAAGCTGCAGAGGATGTTCCAGGTATGATACCAAAAACATTTGTATGTGAAATTTTAATTTCAAATAGCTGTGCCTTTGTTGTACAGTCAGCTTCATGTAGACAGTACTGCCGTGCAATACTTAAACAACAGTAAGTGCAAAAAGTGAGTTTCGAGAAAAACGCAAAAAACCCTTTCAAACATGTTTTTTTTGGTGTTTTCGATGATTATTTACAAATGCTTGAATGTCAAAATATAGCATGGAATACATGAAATACGAATAAGTGAACACTTTTTTATTTTAACAATTATTGAATAAACTATTGCTATTTTTCAATTTTTTATAGTTTTACTGTACTCTCGAAAAGAACTAAAAACACAATAAATGCAGAATAAAGTGCAGTAAAAAAGCGGATTACTGCAAACAACCCTCGTACACTAGTAGCTACTTGAATTAATTGCAAGCTAAAGTACAGTATTCATAACAATTTACTGTAATTTACGTAGTATATATATTGTTGGGTTCTTCGAGATACCAACACGTCGTGGTACAAATAAGGTATGTTTACAAAGAATACACATATGTATATTAAAAAAATGTAATTCACATCAATGATTAAAGTGCAATTGTATTACACATAAGAAATTAAAATAAATATCTCTTACTAAGTAGTTGTAATTAGTAGTAACCTGTCGAGTATCATTAAAATCGGACTTTTTTCCATGGCACTTAATCTTTTATGGCCAATATTCTTTTCGATCTTGTATTCATTTTTCTGCAAATAGAAATAGAATACTAATGTACCTAGTAAAAGTCTTTATTTAATTTTAAACGCACTTTATATTTGTATACACATAAACAAATTAATAACAAACTAGTTAGTGACCGGGTCCAACCATTAAAAAAACAGACAGACAGACAGACACAATCGCACCATAGAGGTTTTTACCTTTTTGGTACGGAACCCTAAAAACTGAAATTATGTCATGGGACAGGTTCATTCATATTAAAATTTATCATCAAAAATCAAGCTATACGTAAATTCAATCCTTGGAAAGCAGCAGCGTGTGTCGGAGGTGTGTTAACTATAATACTTATACCGTGTTTGACAACTTGTAGGACGATCGACGGCACCGCATTTTATCAATGGTATCGATATTATCTAGCTTTTGTCCTACAATGTAGTTAATCTATCTAACTGAAACGATACTTGAAAACTACTTAAATCTCTCAGTTTACATAAACATACATAGATAACTACGAGTACATTCATAGCTTCATACTAACAACCTCAGCAAGTTCAATAAAATATTGTCAGAATGATACACAATATTAAGTCCACTATACATTTAAAGCAATGTAACAAACAATTGTTATAATGAAAATGGTAATATATATAAAAATCGTACGCAAAGTAGGTATTGAACACTTGCTTATCTCGGCAGTCCAGTGTTATACGCGCCCGGTCCGCCTCGCACAGCGTCGGAGACAAAACTGAAGAGCAATATTCAACCTAATGTACAGTAAATTGCCGTCACGCTTGCAGTAGACACATTTGAAAATAGCCAAACGACAGTTTAAATCACAGTAAGTGAGCATTTTTACTGCATTTTAATTAGTAATTATGCTAAAAAATCCTTAATATTTCAAACACAGTACAAATGTTTTAGAACATTTATATTGTACTGCATTTTAAACAGTTTTTGGCGTAAATATTAACTTCTCTTTACTTGTTAATTTAGGATTGAAATGAGACCTTTACTGTATTTTAATCAGTGAAGTCTAAAAATTCACAACCGACAACTTTATTACGGCAGTTTAGTTAGTTTTACCTCAATAATTTACTCAATTCTTCTAATTTACTGTACATGGAGGCTTCGATTTTTATATGTTCCCATTGTCATAATCGCACGTGGGCTATATACACGTGTGCGTCTCGACACGGTGGTCCAAGATCAAGAAAAAACAAAAAATCGCAAAAGTAGCACTTACTGTTGTTTAAGTATTGCACGGCAGAGTAAATAAACCTGAAACACGTGTTTACTTATTTATTGTTAGGAATACTGCTATGAAGTTTCGAAAGAAATAATCTAACTAATCTTGTTTCCCCATACAAACTTTGCACCCCCATTTCAACCTCTTAGGGGTTGAATTTTGAAAAATCCTTTCTTACCGCACCCCTAGATCTTATATGGAACCTACGTGCCAAATTTGGAATCTCTAGAACCAGAACTCCCAAAAATACCATTAAAACGACATCCATATTGATATTTTGTACATTTCAACCCCATCGCATCCCAACAGGGGAGATGGTATTTTACGTCCGCCATGTTGAATTTTAAAATCGTTGTTTTCGTAATCAGCGACCCGATGAACCATAGAAACGACACCCATGTCGATTTTCAGACTTTGTGACCACATTCCCCCCTTTTAGGGGTTGAATTTTCAAAAAACCTGAAACACGTGTTTAGTTATTTATTGTTAGGAATACTGCTGTGAAGTTTCGAATGAAATAGTCTTACTAATCTTGTTTCCCTATACAAACTTTGGACCCCCATTCCACCCCCTTAGGGGTTGACTTTTGAAAAATCCTTTCTTAGTGCACTGCACCCATAAACCTTATAAGGAACCTACGTGCCTGGAATCTCTAGAACCAGCGATTTGGGTTGTGCGTTGATAGATCAACGTCAGTCAATCAGTCAGTTTCTTCTTTTATATATTTAGATTTGGATGGTGCGGAACCCTTCGTGCGCGAGTCCGACACGCACTTGGCCGGTTTTTTTTTTATAAAATCTGTTTTTTTTTTTCTTTGAACAGGACATTGGAGTGTCGAAGGACCTGAACGAAAACTTCAGAAAGCACATGTCAAACAGCTCGGAGCCGTCGCTCCACATCGACTTCAGCATCCAAGTACTCTCCTCGGGCTCGTGGCCGTTCCAGCAGTCCTCGTCCTTCCAGCTGCCCACCGAGGTGACACACACATGTCCGACGACATACATTTTTAATCCTTTTTCGGGAATAGTACATTATTGCCGTGGCCGGGAAGGAGGCAATTGCAGGCTGAGTATTTGTGTAAACGGACGAGCTTGCGAGTCCGTTTAATTATAATACGAAGCCTGCAATTGCCATTCCGGCTGAGGCTAATATAGTGCTTTTCTCAAAAATGGGGGTGTAATAAACTTTAAATATCATTGCACAACTTGAAAATATTCTGATTTCCTGCCGTTTTTCGTTTTAAACCGAATCGCAAGTGTATTTTTCCACCGAAAAACGCAAAATATTTGAGACACATAGAAAAACGTCGCGTTTGCAACAGAAAAATACGAGTTGAATTGGCTGAATACGACCTGTGCCGTCTTTTATATGCCGGTTATAACTTTTTAAAAAGTTTGGTAGTCGACAAATAAAGGAATTTATATGTAACATTCCAGGCGGCCTGCAATGTTTTTTATTTTGATCTGACCTGAAACTATACACTTTACCTTCCAATATGTAGCGACTTTTTTGAGAAAAATAACATTATTAATTATTTTATTTAGTGTTTACAGTCGCCATCAGATATATCGGAGCTGCCAAAGTCCTCACAAATATCTGAACGCGTCTCTATTGTCGAGGCATTAGAGACGTGTTCAGATATTTGTGAGCACTTTGGCCGCTTCGATATATGTGATGGCGACTGTACACTCCTATTATAACGAGTATGTTTGTCTGTCAGTTGGAGCGCTCCGTAAGCCGCTTCACCACGTTCTACTCGTCGCAGCACTCCGGCCGCAAGCTGAACTGGCTCTACAACATGAGCAAGGGCGAGCTGGTCACCAACTGCTTCAAGAACAGGTCTGTACCCTCGTCATCTTGATGCTTTTATGGCAGCATCCTGGTTTCCTGCTGGGAGACTTTCGGTTGGCTACCAATAATCCAAGAATTCTGGAATTAAAAAACCACCTATTTAGCAACCAACTATTTACCAAACATAGGGTTTTTGAGACAATAGTAAACCCATTTTTGACCCCCAACGCAAACGAGGTGTGTGCATGTCTGTGGTATCGAAGCTACCAAACGGATGAACTAATGGGGAATGGATGAAAATATCAGAAGTGCCTGATTATTTTTTTGGTGATAGGAATAAGTCGGAATAACCTTCCTTAGCATCAGAAAAAAAGTTGCAGATTATTCAACTGCGTCTATTTTATTTTTAATATAAACAGGTTCCTCACTTACGTTTTGGGTCAAGGACGGTCAATAGACACTTCAATTGATCCGTTTCATATTACAAAAAAAAATATCTTAAATATCTGTGGTAAACTGACACTAGCAATGATATTGATATTTGTCATTATTATACAGATACTAAAACTACGATTTTAATAAATTAAAAACCAATCTTATGTTTTTGTGTAACAAAATTGTGTTATATACGTATTTCTTATAGTAAAAACTATATAAAAAAATACTTTGATACTTTACATTTGATATATGAAAATATCCTATTCTCGAGGCAGAGGTTTTCTTTCGGAACCGGTGGTAGTTTATCGACATTCATAAGTGCATTTAATATGCCTTGGTGGTGACAATGCCGGCTCAGCAACATAAACCGACCCGCCGCAGCGAGCGCAGACAAATCCGGTTCGAAGGACCATATGTTGAGACTAGTGCCCTAGTTTATAGTAGAGGGATAACTAGACTACAAAGAAATACTGAGTGGACTGTAAACTCTTGTAACTTTCTACAATAGTCGCGGGTCGCGGCGCGTACAAATATTAGTGCGTGCTCGCACGGTGCGGTACGAGACGTGAAGTGGTCGCGGTCGCGTGGCCTGCGCGTGCGCGTCGACGTCGTCACCAGCTAACCGGATTTGTCTGCGCTCGCTGCGGCGGGTCGGTTTATGTTGCTGGGCCGGCATTGTCACCACCAGCCTAAATTGGGTTGTGTCCTCATGTTAAAATTGATAGCGCAGTATTGCTAAATTGATAGTAAACCTTCAAATAAATGCAATTAAGTATAAATTACGAAATATAATTAAAATCATAAAAAGATTATGGCCCTTGAAAGTTTACAAAAAATATGCATTTTTTTTATTGTCCAAAAGTAAATTTAAAGCTACCAATAGAATCCTTACGCTTTTATAGAAACAATATTGTATGACAACTATGGTCCTAAACGCAGTATTTCGCAACCGAAACAGCAATTTACTTGATTTTCCATATAACGACTAGTACAAATGTCACGTCATGATTCAATGTTAATCAGTATGGAACGTTTTCGGCTACCGCCAGCGAGGTCCGTCTTTAACTCAATTTTTTGGGTATTTATGTTCTTTAATTGTACTTACTCCCATACAAACATTTGTTCCACACCAAAAACTGGTTCGAATGGCATCGTAAAAAAAATTAGGACACAAGCCTATTGAAGAGTAAATCACTTTTGCTTATTTAATAATTTTCAACCATACTTGTTTCTGCAGATACACACTGCAAGCCAGCACGTTCCAAATGGCTGTGTTGCTCCAGTACAACGAGAACACGGCGTGGAGCGTGCGCCAGCTGGAGCAGCACACCGGCATCAAAGGGGACTTCCTGGTTCAGGTGACACACTAACAGCTATTTCGAACAGTGTTTTCATTTCATTTCATTTATTCATAACAAAACATATTGTGTTGAATATTTTTAAGAGGGGAAAATGCTTTACCCGTATCACCAGGGCGCGGGGACGGGCCCTATTGTGATGTGGGTTCTGAACCCACACCCATATCCTCCAGCCTTTATGGCCTTAGGGAGGTTTCCAGACTAGCTCAGGGGTACTGCGAGGGGGATCAAGGGTTTATGTAATGCTAACACCGTATCCAGGTAGTTAGTTAGTTTTACTGGCAAGGACTAGGTATTTGGGAACATCTAGGGGATGACGAGGACGTGCCACAACCGCCGCCCTAAAAGCTACAGGAACCTGGAACACCTGGCCGATGAGGACGAGCCACAACCAGCGCCGTGGGGACGATTCCAGGGTGATTTTAGTCCAAGGCCGATGAGGACGTGCCAAAGCCACCGGCTAAAAGACTAGGTATTTGGGAACGTCTAGGGAATGACAAGGACAAGCCAAAACCGCCGCCTTAAAAGCTACAGGAACCTGGAACCCCTGGCCGATGAGGACGAGCCACAACCACCGCCGTGGGGACGATTCCAGGGTGATTTTAGTCCAAGGCTGATGAGGACGTGCCAAAACCGCCGCCTTAAAAGCTACAGGAACCTGGAACCCCTGGCCGATGAGGACGAGCCACAACCACCGCCGTGGGGACGATTCCAGGGTGATTTTAGTCCAAGGCCGATGAGGACGTGCCAAAGCCACCGGCTAAAAGACTAGGTATTTGGGAACGTCTAGGGGATGACGAGGACGTGCCAAAACCCCGTTCTTAAAAGCTACAGGAACCTGGAACCCCTGGCCGATGAGGACGAGCCACAACCACCGCCGCGGGGACGATTCCAGGGTGATTTTAGTCCAAGGCTGATGAGGACGTGCCAAAACCGCCGCCTTAAAAGCTACAGGAACCTGGAACCCCTGGCCGATGAGGACGAGCCACAACCACCGCCGTGGGGACGATTCCAGGGTGATTTTAGTCCAAGGCTGATGAGGACGTGCCAAAACCGCCGCCTTAAAAGCTACAGGAACCTGGAACCCCTGGCCGATGAGGACGAGCCACAACCAACGCCGTGGGGACGATTCCAGGGTGATTTTAGTCCAAGGCCGATGAGGACGTGCCAAAGCCACCGCCTAAAAGACTAGGTATTTGGGAATGTCTAGGGGATGACGAGGACAAGCCAAAACCGCCGCCGCAGAGACGTAAGGAGGAAGGGTCACCCGCTAAAAACTCCTCTATGTGCCGTCTCTGCGCTATAAGGCGAGGCCACGGGAACGCCCCGGGCACACTTGCGCAACCTCGCCAGCGGTTGTCCGCATCTCCGGGGAATTTTCGTTTCCCCCTACCTCGACAAAGGGGGCGCACCGAGAGACGGCACGCCCGCCCCTCAGGGACCCTCGTGTGGGCGACAGACGTCCCCGTGCCCGTCGCCCACAGGTACCCTTATGGGGGAAATCGTCGCCCCACACGTTTGCGGCGCATCGGTCGGGAGGCCGGGTCGTCCTCCCCCCCCACGCTCCGCTGCCTCCTCCTGCGTCATCACGTCCTCGCAGAAGGAAGCCGCCGCCTTCCACGACCTGTCGCTCCCCACCATGGTTCTAACCTAACCAAACTATATGATGACGACCGAATACCCTAGTGGTTAGAGAACCTGACTATGAAGCTTGAGGTCCCGGGTACGATCCCCGGTCGGGGCAGATATTTGTATGATAAATACGAATGTTTGTTCTCGAGTCTTGGATGTTTAATATCTATTTAAGTATGTATTTATCTATATAAGTATGTTTATCCGTTGTCTAGTACCCATAGTACTAGGCTTTGCCTAGTTTGGGACTAGATCAACTGGTGTGAATTGTCCCACTTTATTTATTTATTTTATTTATTATATTAGGGTAGCAGTTTCTCTTTACCCGACTATGGATGTGTTTTTAGCAATCTATGTTTGTATTTACGTATGTTCCACTGTAGCGTTTGAAATACTGAATCGATTTTGATAAATGGGGTGTCAATCGATTCGAAATTATGCTCCGGGTGACATAGGCTGTTGTATGAAAAAGTAAAATATGATGGCTGTCACATACAAATAAATGACTGACTTTGAATTATTTTGCTATTATAGAGTGAGATCAATTGAAAGAGGAGAAAATTTCGAGTTCAGATATCAATATAAGGGTCAATCAACTTTTTCTTGTTATTCCGTCCCGGTAAACCGAGACAACAGTGACAGAGTTTCTTAGAAAAAATAACTTAAATTGGACTCCCATCCTGGTAAGGAGTTGCCCCACCATGGAATGGGTTTTAGTGGATTTAAGACGCATAAAAATCATAGTTTTAAAGAGTAACCCAGGGGACGTCACCATGGCAACGGGCAACAAATTAGTTGATTGGCCCATAAAAAGATTATTCATAGTTACTTTTCCGTAGTCGGGATACAGTTTTTTAAACTTTTTAAATTTTTGTTGGAGTATTTGTAAATATTGTATCTTGTCCTCAGGTGCTGCAAATCCTGCTGAAGGCCAAACTGCTGGTGTGCCAGGAGGACGAGACAGAACTGACGGAGTCCTCCATCGTGGAGCTTTACGTAGGATATAAGAAGTAAGTCACGATGGCTTGACGGGTAAGGGTGGTCCGGATATGTGCGGCGCTGTGTCTTCATGTCATCATCATCATCATCATCATATCAGCCGAAAGACGTCCACTGCTGGACATAGGCCTCCCCCAAAGATTGCCACAACGACCGGTCCTGCGCCACCCGCAGCCAGCGGACTCCAGCGACCTTCACCAGGTCATCAGTCCACAAGGACCAGGGGACTATGTCATTAAGATATCGATATTGATAAAGTAGTGACTTTCAAATTTCAAAGCGTGGCCCAGAGGTCAGAGCAAATCATGACCAACTAGATTTTGTTATGGACATCTATGTAGTATGGCGATTGGCCACATTTAGTGTTTAGCAGTAACAATAGTTTACTGCGACATAAACGCGTATTGCTTGTATCAGCGCAACCCAACGTGTATAAATATATAGGTAATTAGATTGAATAAACGATTCTATAAGACACTCTTCACCTGTCTACTTATTGGCTCCAACCACCATACCAGTACTTTATCACATCTAGTTGGTCACGATTTGAAATCTAGTCGGCCATGGCGGTGCAATGGCGGTTATTCTAATGGTTTCCGAGGACGCCATTGAGGATTTATTATATGTGTGTAGATAAAGTAGTGTATGCAACTGTACTTAATTAGGCCTTAAAACATTCGTGATTTAAGGCATCCCATTATGTACAGTCACATAAACTACTATTTCGAGAAAATTCATCATTAGTGGTTTTTTTATTTGGTGTGTACACCCCTATTGAGAGTTGGGCAACTTTGAATTCCAGTAAGAAGCTGAGGGTGAATATCAACATACCGCTGAAAACGGAGCTGAAGGTCGAACAGGAAGCCACGCACAAACACATCGAGGAAGACAGGAAAATGCTCATACAGGTAATTATTGTTACACACATACACGCACGCACACGCACGCACATACGCACGCACACACGCACGCGCACACTCACGCGCACACTCACGCACGCAGGCACACACACACACGCACGCGCACGCACACGCACGCACACACACACACTAAACGGTGCTAAAGAAGGTTATTCCTGTCATCAAAAAAATAATCAGGCATTTCTAAAATTTTCATCCATTCCCAATTATACAGGGTGGAAAGTTGAGATGGGGCAGTACGCGAGAATGCTCTTAGGAGACCTTTTAAGTGTTACTAACTTCGACATTCACAGATTTTTGATAAAATGTACAGTCAGCCAGAAAATCTACAGATTTGAGTAATTTTTTTTAATGCCAATCTGGCCCATTTCTATCAAGGATAAAATACTCTTTGAGACCAACTAAGGTTAGACTACTAGAACACCCACAAAACATTTTCCATGCAATTCGTAGGGTAATTAATTACAAAGTGAAATTTTCTTTAGCTTAAAGATCATTAAATTGTATGGAGACAACTACAATTATTACGATATTAGAAATTAGAAAAATCGTTATTATTGTAAAAAAACCGGACGAGTGCGAGTCAGACTCGCCCACCGAGGGTTCCGTACAAAATTTGAGCGTTTTTCAAAAAAGTGTACATGAATTTTTTTTTTTTTCAGAATTCGATTTTTTTGGGTTTTTCTTATTCAGAATCGTTGTCACTATCGATCCTCATACAAGAAAAAAAGTGTCCAAAATATTCCATTCCAGATCTTCACATTTTTGTATGCAGTCTTTTTTTATTTATATGGTCGTGATGCACTGGATGAAAAAACTTACATAGTAAAATCTGGGACATTTTTTTTCTTGTATGAGGATCGATAGTAATCAACGATTCTCAGTAAGAAAAACCCAAAAAGTTTAAGTGGATACTTCTTCGTTGGCTATGGCACCCTTGTACCCGTAAAATATATATCTGAATTAATTCACTAAAATCTGTATAAGGACAGATAAATCGGTATTTATGGCAACATTGACTGTAGCTCATTTGACTCGCGATACATTGAAAATGGCGGTCATTTCAGCATTATTTTCATGTCCGCCACATAAACTAAATAACATTTTGTGATTAACAACTAATGCCAAATAAAGCAGGATTAAAACATGTCACAAACAATTATTTGAAATCAGATTAGGCTTCTCTACAAAACGTTATTCCGGAAGTCACGTGATACATTTTGAACTGTACCCCTACATCTCTATACAAGAACGCGAGCAAAGAAGTATCCACTTCAAAAAAGCTGATAATTATACACGGTGCCCGTGAGCATTGCGAGAGATTTTTAACAGGATATTCCTGACTATATTTTAAGTTAAAAATGTTAATTAACGTCGAGTAAATTCGGTTTGGTTTTAGAGATATTTCCATTTTTGTGTAAAAATGTTGTAATGAAATCTCCAGTATGAAACACCTTTATGATTGCGACGTTGCGAGACTTAACCATCTGCTTTGACAGTTCGTCCTAAATACACGTTTTTACTAGATTAGCAATTATTGTGTATGAAAATACGAAAAAAATTAAAAATCAATTCGACCTAGCTTCATATACCATTTATTACTCCTTATAGCCTCAGGAATTCGTGATTAAAATCTCTCGCAATGCTCACGGGCACCGTGTATATTGTTGTTTTTTCGTGACCATATTTTTCTTGGCCTAGAAACGGTTAGCTTCATATTAATATTCAACACAAGCGTCATATTTCCTTCATACTTAAATTGTATTCGTTTCCTCAGGCGGCGATCGTGCGAATAATGAAGACCAGGAAAACGCTGAAACATCAGCATTTAGTGGTCGAGGTGCTGAATCAGCTGTCCTCGCGGTTCAAGCCGCGCGTGCCCGTCATCAAGGTAACACACCGACAGACAGACAGACGAACGTACGCTTTAAACACATTTGGTGATGCCGGGAGAAGCGTCAGTCGTCCCGTCGTCAACGAAGGGTTCCATGCCTATTAAAAAGTTCGTATCGTCACAGAAATCTTACGGCCCTTAACCCTTTTCCAGGCAGAGGCGTTATATCGACCACATTGCATACTGTCAAACGTGATCTTAATGTTAATGAATAAGACTTACATTAGATTGTCATTTTTTAATTGCTGGCCTGGAAAGTTAAGCCCTTTTCTATAGGGAATGCGGTTTTTCAGCAATATCTCGAAAACCTTTGAACCGATCTTGTTCAAAATAATTTTCGGTGAAAGAATTTAATAGGCCCTATGCCCATGATTTTTTTCATATTTTTGAAATGCACCGTTCAAAAATAGAGGGGGGGGGGGGGGACAATTTTAGTGACTTTCGGGGCGATTACCTCCGACTCTAATCAAAATAATTACTGAGAAACCTTATATTTATTTTGAAATGCCTATCGATTGATCCACACGTGGACTTACAATGTTTTTTTTTACTTTTAGGTATGGAGTGCACCCCTAAAAAAATCATTTAATTACAACACTATTTAGCGGCGAACAAAATAAATAAATAAATAAATATTTGCGGACAATCTTACACAAATCGACCTAGTCCCAAACTAAGCAAAGCTTGTACTATGGGTACTAGACGACGATAAACATACTTATATAGATAAATACATACTTAAATACATAGAAAACATCCATGACTCGGGAACAAATATTCGTGCCCATCACACAAATAAATGCCCGTACCGGGATTCGAACCCAGGACCTCTTGCTTCGTAGGCAGGGTCACTACCAACTAGGCTAAAGCGGTCGTCAATACCTATCCTAAAAATATACCTATCCTCAAAATTTTATTCAAATACACCTTCAAGTTTTCGAGTAAAATGCCTGTGACATACGCACATGACGAAACTATAAGGGTTCCGTTTTTGCCATTTTGGCTACGGAACCCTAAAAAGGACCGTCCGCCCCGGATCGTATTGAATTTATATGTAACATTTCAGGCGCGAGGAGCGAGCCTGCAATTTTTTTTAATTTATATCTTACCATAAACTGTTCACTTCACCTTTCAATTAGTAGGAAGTTACTTCCACTTCTCTGGATATTTGAGACATGGCAATTTTACCCACATTTACTTTGATTCAATACATACGCGCAACATTCTCTGAGTTTACCCAATTCTTATGGTTATTTAAAATAATAAAATAATTTTGTCCACAGAAATGTATCGATATCCTGATAGAGAAGGAATATCTGGAACGCGCCGAGGGTGAAAAGGACACATATAGCTATCTGGCGTGATTCACTCCAGCCAATGTATATGAATTAATGAATATAACAATATTAATGTACTTTGCAGTTTTATTTTTACTCTATATTACATTCGTCTATCTTAGGAATAAGTTAGTCATATAAAGGCATTTTCATATAAAAGTGTATCCAATTAGCGAGAGTCGTCAAACAAAAAATTATATCAGTTTTGTGACGAAAATTAAGCATACCTACAAAATAGGCTATTCTACGATTTTTTTTAATATTTTTTTTAAATGGTGCAGAAACATAGAAACGTCAAATGTGCATGTCCATGTCCGTCTAACGGCTCTACGCTTTCTGATTTTTGCATGGACCTAAGATACTCTGGACAGGCTATACGTGATGCCACAATGAGGGACGGAAAGGCTTCTATGCAGCTAAATTAAGAACTGGTCTTAAAATGGCTGATCGCTTACCATAAACAACCTACTTAATTTGGGTGGGTAGTGATTTATTGGCCATAACTTCATACTAAATCAGTTGTGGCAAACTGAAAAAAGTCAAACTATGACAAGGAAAACGGATGATATTTCCTTTTCTGTCACACTTATCGTGATTTGTATGCTACCATCTCGCTCGGACGTGGTATTATTATTACCATAGCTTGTCCCGAGTATCTTACGTCCATGGATTTTTGCATTTGCTGTCCTGACGTCACTTACAAAAGACAAAATGGCGCTCGGCGTTTTCGGTCACGTATCAATCGTAACATACAGATTACTACGATTTTAATTTTCAAATTAAAAATAAATCTTATGTTTTTGAGCTATGGAGCGCAGTATTCTAGGTGTCAAAAGGACGGATCGGGTCCGGAACACTACACTGAGCGGAGAACACGCATGTTAGAGCTACGAAATGGGTGCCACCCGACGGGGCCGACCTAGACGGAGATGGCGGGACGACCTGGATGTATTCCTCAACAATTTGGTTATGTCCTAAATTTTTTTACGATGCCATTCGACCCAGTTTTAGGAAAGGAACAAATGTTTGTATGGGAGCAACTACAATTAACCTTTTGAGAGCTAAAGACGGCTGTGGACGCGGACGAAAACTCGTGCCACTGAAGCCACGGACGGCCACAGCTGTGCGCGCGCTTTGCGCTTTTTCGTTAATTTTATGTAATCTGGGGGCACGGCAGTGCCCCCGCCAAGTCGAGCAAAAAAAAAGCGGCACGGCCGTACCATCCTTTTCTCGAAGCAATTCAGGCCATTTTCGACCCCCCTATAATTTCGTTGTGGATAAAACAAGAAACCTGAATTTTCAGTAACTAATCAGGCATTATATAAACACGGTATATTAAAAATTTCAGTCAATTTGAACCAGTAGTTTAAGAATGACAACTTGTTAAAGTTTCTAAATTTGTCACTCACTGACTGACTGACTCACCGATCATCAAAAGTCCAAGGCACTTCTAGCAGACATAGAAGCTTCAAATTTAGAATACAAATAGAGTTTAATGTCTTAATCATGGGAAAACCTATCTGGGGGCACGGGAGTGCCCCCGCCAAGTCAAAATAAAAAAATATCATAAGACAAAGCCTTTAACAAAATTTGTTAGAAGTAGATGGTACCAAAAAGTAGGACTCTACAAAAAGAAGTGAGATGCCATTAAAAACATCCTGTAAAAAAAACCCAAGTCTCGCAGCTCAGTCTTTCTACCGTAAAAAGTTGTGAGATCCATGTAATACCAAGTCGGTTAATCTATTTAGTCTCTACTTAAAGGACCTTCTGTCTTAAGTTATTACATAAGTTATTATCATTCCAATATTAAAAATATTTTACGTTTTAAACAAATAGATCGACTTGGACATCGCATGAAAACACAATGAATAGATAGATTCTTTAGTCTATCGCGCCTCACGCGATTGAAACTCTCGTTGCTGTTGGTTGCTGGCCCGTCGTGCTGTGTAGTGTGATACATACTAATAATCAAATCATGCGATGTCCAAGTCGATCTATTTGTTTAAAACGTAAAATATTTTTAATATTGGCATGATAATAACTTAAGACAGAAGGTCCTTTAAGTAGAGACTAAATAGATTAACCGACTTGGTATTACATGGATCTCACAACTTTTTACGGTAGAGAGACTGAGCTGCGAGACTTGGGTTTTTTTACAGGATGTTTTTAATGGCTAAAAAGCTTTACAAGTAACTTGACCCATTTTTTGAATAGTCATGATATAAATAAATAAATAAATAAATATTTTGCGGACAATCTTACACAAATCGACCTAGTCCCAAACTAAGCAAAGCTTGTACTATGGGAACTAGACGACGATAAACATACTTATATAGATAAATACATACTTAAATACATAGAAAACATCCATGACTCGGGAACAAATATTCGTGCATTACTATATGATATGTACATTGATTTTGATACCTATGACAATATTTATCAGAAGTTTCATTTTATTCATATTTTGTCTGGTTATTGTTTTTGTTCTCGCCTCAGTTGGGCACCGTTTTGTTTTGCACCCTCGCTGTCAAAAAGTTAAAAAACATAAATACCCAAAAAATTGCGTTAAAGACCTCGCTGGCGGCAGCCGAAAACGTTTCATACTGATTAACATTAAATCGTGACGTCACAGTGTAATATTTGTACTAATCGTTGTATTGAAAATCAACTAAATTGCTGTTTCAGTCGTGAAATACTGCGTTTAGGACCATAGTTGTATTACAATTTTGTTTCTATAAAAGCGAAAGGATTCTATTGGTAGCTTTAAATTTACTTTTGGATAATAATAAAAAATGCTCAAGGTCCATATCTTTTTATGACTTTAATTATATTTCTTAATTTATAAATTACATTTATTTAATGGTTTACTATCAATTTAGCAACACTGCGTTATTAATTTTATCTTGTGGAAACTACCCAATTGGGCGGAAGAAGCACCTAGCAGGGACGCATGGAGATCACGGGGAGAGGCCTTTGCCGAGCAGTGCGACACTCAATAGGCTCTTAAAAAAAATCGTTTTTATAACAAAAACTTGTCATTAGCTGTCAAATTTACTAATGACCGCCACCGCAGGCCGCGCCAGTGTGATTCAGGCCTTACGCCGGCATATATTTCGTGTCATGCGGTTTTTTTTTTTCATATTTAGTGCCATTTTCTAGTGACACGACTAGCTTGACAGACTAGTTTGTAACAAAAAAAAACGGAAGTATGTTAACCGACTTCAAAAAAGGAGGAGGTTCTCAATTCGACTGTACTTCTTTTTGTGTGTGTTTGTTACGCGATAACTCGGTAATTTATGAACCGATTTGTAAAATTATTTCTTTGTTCGAAAGCATACTTATACTTCCAGATTAGTCCCGTCGTTGTCACCAAAATCTAGTTCTGATGATAGGATCCTGGAGAAATCGAGGGAACTCTACAAATATAGGTAAACTTGAAGAAATTTGGGTACAGATTTGAAGTCGGTTAAAACTTTGTTTTTAAAGTAAATTATTTTAAAACAAGTTTCTGTCATAGGCGTATCATAGTAGCTGCCGTGATTGGAGTCCAAAGGTTTAATAATCTGAAAATAGAAAACGAGAATTTTAGTAATTCATCTTCTACTAACATTAGTACAGTCAGGGGCGGCTCACTCAGTTCTTTGATAAAATAGAATCAAGTAAAAATGCACTAATATCGCCATATCCAGTGCAGTTCATATAGATGCATTCTCACATCACTACGTAGGTATCTCTACGGATTTACAAAACTTTAAAATTCTACCATTTTGTCCGCGTGATTGATTTATCCATGCTTTCTAGTAGTAAGGGTCACTGTGCTAAGCCAGTCCTCAGAAACTCCAATACTAAGAACAAATGTATGGGCACAATAAGAGGGTTTTGCCAACCTACGAGACAAATATATGGTGGCAACACACAGGCGTTAGTGGTGGTTATATTCTACAGACAGATGGATATGACGAAATTATGAGGGTTCCCTTGTTGACTACGGAACCCTAAAAAAGACATTTTTCATGGTGTATTATTATCATATAAAATACTTCAGAACGATGATAGAAAAAAAATGGTTAAAATGCAAAACAGCGTACCTACTTTTTATAGTTTTAGGTAGGTACCTACGTATGAACCAATAATCTTATTACTCGATTTTATTATTTCGATGGGCCAATGACGTAATGTGGGTGTTGAGATGTGTCAAAATTAGGTTCTAATATATTTTCATCACACTTGCTCGTCAATGGCGTTATAACTTGCGAGCGTACAGAGCAGTTATAGCCGTTTTACCTCCCACGGGCTGTTAAGTTTAGTTTTAAAATATAGAACCCTCTGATTGGCTTAAGCAAATCTGGTTGCTCTGTGATTGGTTGAAAAAAAAATCTAGTTGGTCAAGCCGGCCCCGCCCCGCAAGAATACTGCTCTGTGATTGGTTGAAATATTGAAGCTGCGCGCTCCACTAGTACTGATCTGGAAGTGAAGTTGTCAATTTTTGATTGGTGCTGTTTGAAACTTGGATTTTTCTGTTTTTTGTAGTTATTTATCTCCTTGCAAATGTGATGAAAAACATTGTGTATAACACTTACGCCCCTCGTTAAACAATGTACTATTGTTTATTTCAGACAGTGTATTACCTAAGTGTAGTCAAAATATTAGGTACGTTCATCGTACACGGTGAGTAAATACTGATGATCCGCCATAGCTGTCTCACTGTCGCATGTTATAGAGTGAGAACAGAGGGCCTACCGCGAAACGTAGTTAATTCGTTTTCGTTCGTGTATCTCCGTCTCTGTCGCTCTAACTAGCAAGTGCGACAGTATTGGCCGCCATACGGCGTGGCGCCTAAGTGAATCACGCTTTAAGGTCATTAATGTCATTATGCACCTAGCAATTTATCACAACAACCTAGAGACGCAACTGCAGCAAGAGGGAAAGAGACAGCAAACATTCAATTCATTCAATTTGATGAAGGCGATTGTTGTGACAAATTGATAGATTCTAATTATACTGCAGGCAAAATACGGTTTCGAAAAAAAAAAATTATAATATCGTTTTTTTTGTTTATTTCATTCTAAAACGTTATTAGATGCTTTATTCAAGAATCCAACAAACTTTCCACCCGGAAGTAATTATATCGATTTAAATTAAACATTCATTGTCTTTTTTATTTTATTTATATTGAATGTTTGAAAGCAAATGTAAATGAACCTTAATAAAGATTTAAAAAAATCAATATTTATCCGGACTTTTTAGGAGCTAGGTAATTAAGTAATTTTTTTTTGCTGGATTTTGCCTCTAGGTAAAAATTAACTATTATAAATTATTTCCAAATTTGATTTTTCTTCATACAAATTGTCAGTTCATTGCCGACTATTACATTGTCAGGAATGACGGAATGACATACCTACCCACTTTACCTTGTTTTATTCTACCATGATGGTAATAAACTTACCTCCAGGGTCATAGTGGTATGGGTACTGTTGGTGCCTCTGAAGAAAGCTTTGTACTTTATCTCTTACGGTCCAGTCATCGGTGTATCTACGCCAGTAATCGTATCTCTCTCTATACAAATCTATGAGACTCAGAAATTCCATATAGTCGCTGACTGAAATCAGAAATTTTATTTGCTGTTATCATTGAATTAAAAGGCGCCTCTAGCCCATGTAGCACCCGTGTGCAATCATTACCCTAGCGCCTTCTACCTAGAAAAAGTATGGAGACCAAATATTTTTGCTCGTTGCCTTCATCAGGCGCTGGGTCTCAAAATGTATGGGAAAACTAAAATCCGAGTCGCATTTTACCAAACTTCTAATTGATATTAGGTATTTAATAACAGTTGGTAAATGAAACTATGTCTGTCTACGTGTCCCGTTTTCTCGCCTAAATGGCTATATCGATTTATGAGGAACCGTATTACTTATACGCGGACAAAGTCGAAAGCTAATAAATAAATATGACTCACGCATAAACTGAAGAGAGCCCACCACGTCCGACCTCAAGTCAATTCCGGTTTTGGACATAATATGGTTTATGTAGGACGTGTTTTTGTACAGTGTGATCATATGATCAAACTTATATTCGATGGCCGCGAAAATCCTTCCAGACCCGAAGTCCTCCGTTCTGACGTATTTTTTCTCAACTCTCTTCACGTCTCTCATCTTCATGTCCATATCTGAAAACATATAGTGATACATCATCATATCAGCCGAAATACCACTGCTGGACATGCCTCTCCCACAACAAGTGGAAGTGGAACTGATGATGAAGACCACAGATGACTTATGGAACTCGTACTTAAAACTGTAAAAGTACGTTACTGATTCTGATATTATGATTCCGTTGAAATAGCCACTAATGAAGTCCTAAATGTCAAGTGTGCCAAATTGACGGAACTCCTCAAATATTAACAGCTCACATACAGTGATATAGTTTTCGCCTGTAACATAGATAAATGGAGAAAAAGGAAGATTGCTCACTCCGTACATTGGTACAAGGCAAGCTTAAAGGTCTGCTAGACGGTCGCCAACACGCCCCTCCGACCGAGCGACCTTGGTCGGCCCCGACCGTTGTAGTATGAAATTTTGTTGGAAACAACTGTCTACACGGTCGGTGCGGACCAAGGTCACTCGGTCGGAGGGGCGTGTTGGCGACCGTCTAGCACGGGCTTTAATGTCGTTGCCGGTACCTCGACCTTCCTCTTAATAACAAATATAACAACAGATGGCATTGTTTTCAATCTAAATTCGTGCCATCTATCGAGTTAGCGGTGAAGCAGGCTGTTAAGGAGAAACCTCTACCATAAGATTTAAAATTTCGGCGCGCGGCCGTTTGGTTTTGGTCGAGTGCCTGTAATAATCAACGCATTTACTCTCGGAAAGCAGTCCATGTGGTAAAGTGGAAAGGAAATGTGGAAATGTTACTTGTCAGAACGTGACGGACGTCTTATCCACAGGGATAAGGATGTTTGACTCTGTTTATTTTGTGAGATTTTATCTGTGATGAAACATTCGCTAGAGAATGCTCATTACAAGTGAATGCTCTAGTCTATTAGCACCTCAATATTTAGTTCATCATCATCATCATCATCATATCAGCCGAAAGACGTCCACTGCTGGACATAGGCCTCCCTAGAGAGTGCCAAATTGACCGGTCCCGCGCCACCCGCATCCAGCGGACTCCCGCGACCTTTACCAGGTCATCAGTCCACCTTGTGGGGGGCCTGCCCACGCCGCGCCTTCCGGTACTTGGTCACCACTCGAGAACCTTTCCGCGCCAACGGCCATCGGTTCTATGTGCAATGTGCCCCGCCCACTGCCACTTAAGTTTAGCGATTCGGAGGGCTACCTTGGTTCTGCTGCGCAGTAGGCTGTTCGAATTTTGCCGCCCCTACTGACCTCTGCAATTCGATACCTTTACCTACTCTAGTTCACAATCATAAATTTGCCGCTCCTAAAATCTGCCGCCCTAGGCTCCAGCCTACTCAGCCTGCTGGTAAATCCGCCACTGATTTGCACCTCAATATTTAGTTACCTTTCAAGAATTCCAGGGTCATGTGTATGATAGCACCAACTTCTCGTTCCATAAAATCTTTAGGCTCCAGTTTCGGGTAGTTCTTCGGATCATAACTGGGATAGCGGTAGGCTCGAACGCTCGGTCGAAGGGTGTTCATCACTGCGTCAGATTGTAGTACATCTTTTTAATAATCCATCCATACTTTAAATAATAATAAGTAGCTTTCCGCCCGCGACCTTGTTCGCGTATAATACGGTTCCTCATACAGACTTTAATTTCCTATTTCATCTCACCTTTTGAGAGCTAAAGACGGCTGTGGACGCGGACGAAAACTCGTGCCACTGAAGCCACGGACGGCCACAGCCGCGCGTGCGCTTTGCGTTTTTTCGTTAATTGTATGTATTAAATATATTTACAAGTAGGTAACTTGACCCATTTTTTTAACAGTTCATGATACGTACATTAATTTTAATATGACAATATTTATCACTTAATATCAATTAGAATTATGGTCGAGTGTGAGTCGGATTTTAGTTTTCCCATTAATTTTGAGACCCAGCGCCTGATTAAGTCAACGAGCAAAAGCATTTGGTCTCCATACAAAGTTTCATCCCCTTTTTTCGTTCCTAAAAGGGATGAAACTTGACATAAATTATAATATATGTCCTATTCTGATAATAGAAGGTACCTACATAACTGGAAATTTTCATATAAATTCGTCCAGTAGTTTTTGAGATTAAGTGGAACGTACATGCATTCATCCATCCAAACTTTCACGTTTATAATATTAGTTGGATAATAATATTCTATATTGCGTTCGGGGGGCACCCATCTAACAAATCCTTACACATAATTTCTTGAATAGTACTTACCTAAAACAACTTGTAGAATCAATGCAAATGCATTCATTTTCTATCGCTTTTGTTCTTTACAAAATTATTCAAGATCCCCTTATACTTTCTATTAAGCTACCATTTACGTACATACGTCTGGTTTAGGATAAATATAATATAACTATTATTACTTAAATAATAATTATATGTTCATCTTATTACATACATAAATAACAGAAAGAAACCAATGAATTAATTAAAAGAGTACAACTTTTTGGTTCTTGACAAAAAAGCGTATAAAACAGTTTCTCACACAATCTACACCAATTTTAACTAAAGAAACTAGAATTATTTAGGTAAGTAAGTAAGTAATAAACCTTCGGAATGTAGTACCTACCAAATAACAGCTTAGTTTATCACATTATTAAATAGCTAATTTCACGGACACCGCCATTTTGAATGGCATGCATAGTTTAAATAAAATTATCGACTCATAAAACCAGATAAAGGTATAATAGAAATTCTCTTTGCTGGCCAAAAGTTAAAAAAAAACCGTCAATGGATTTGAGTAAGTCCGCGAATTTTGACCAATGTGACATAGAATTAACATAAGAAAATATACGTGACGTTATCATAAAACGTAAAACTTGTCATAAAGCCACTGGTAAAAATTCTTATTAGATAACGTAAGTAGAGAAAAATGCATGTTATAAAATAAAATAAGGTTTATATCGACTAAAAAGTCTCAGAACAATCAAAAAGTATTTTTACGTATCAATAGAATAGAGAAATCACGATTTCTCGGTTGTAAAGGGTTATTAAATTTGAGTTCATTTCAACAATTTGTAATTCGCAAAACATTATTTTTAATTATTCAGATGAGTTATACTAACTTTTTATTTGTCATAATACCTAATACTCACTTAATATTGAATTGTCATTTATCATTGAACATGTAGTAAATCCTTAATAAAAATAGTATATTTTCGTTACGTTATTTAAAAATAAGTTGCATTTTGATAAAATGGAACGTACTTAATCGTAAAGAAAGTGTAACGTTTTTGAAAAAATCGGCCAAGTGCGTGTCGCGCCACGCGCAGTGTAGGGTTCCGTTCCATACCTCAAAAGGAAAAAACAGAACTCTTTATAGGATCATTTTGTTGTCCATCTGTATGTCTGGTAAGAACCTTTATCTCGGAAACACATTCAAATTTAAGGTATCGAGTAAAGATTTAAACCATATACTCAAGTCTATAGTCCCTTGCAGCTGTAAAAAAATCAAACTTCTGAGTTAACGTTATTACTTAAAAAGATACGGCTTTTTATGCTGCAATAAACATATATTTTGACACTCTCAAGGGAATCAAAATGTATAAGGTAGGTACTTTCCGTTGACCTGGAACTATGAAATTTGGTAAGTAATATCGTCTTATTACTACAAGGACAGAGAAAAATCTGAAAAATATTCATTTGTCATTTTGTACAGAACCCTCGGTGGGCGAGTCCGACTCGCACTTGTCCGATTTTTTTTTGGATTCCGATCCGTTCGAGGAAGCACTCCTGAGATAAAGTAAAGTAAACTTCTCTAAGACACCAGTATCCAAATTCGTGCTATTTCGAAGATATTCAAGAAATCGTTTTCGTTAATTAACTCTCTCAGTATGTGTAGGCTTGAAGCCGGGATCGCTAACTCAGTAAGCAAATACTATAACCACTGCACCAAATCGTCGTCTACGAGTATCTGTCATGACATGGCTGTGTATGTGTGCGTGTGGTTTTCTTGACGTGCGTGTGTCATTCGAATATTGTCATACTTGACACTAATTTTTTTGTTAACTCTTGGTCCTTGTTGGTCCTTGTACATTTAACAGTTGGTAATATAATTCTATATTTTGTATGATAAAAAACATTTTTTACTCTTGAAAAACTGATAAATTATATGCTAGAGTTATCGGAAATGAACGAATAGACCCTGTGAATACCATTGGGCTAGATCGATTTGAGTAAGATTGTCTTCTACTATTTTATGTTTAAGATTTATGTATTATAGTATCCAAAATGACATTCCTCATTGCAAGATTGAGGCATTATGACATCTTATGATATTCATTCTGTTATGATATTTATATCGTTATGATGAGTACCTACCGATATTGTTATATCGATATTTTTCAACACTAACGAAATATATCGTTATGATAGCGCTATTTTTTATAACGTTTTAAAGGCCTGTTGCTGACTGGCAACTCATTGGGCTAATAGGTAGTATTTATGCGAAAACCACGTCAACCACATTAGCATTGTCATATCATAACATCATCTATATCTACATATACAATGATATTTCACGAAGTAAAGTTCATACAAGGACACATATAAATGTGATAATTTTCACAAGTCTGCAGGTACTCTACCAGATAAGTATTTCATTGAAATTCAACGCAATCAACAAAGATAAAAATAGTACCTACAGTAGTACATTATAAGATAAAAGTGTGCTATTTTGTTGATAACACCCAATGACGTAATATAAAAAACCGGCCAAGAGCGTGTCGGGCCACGCTCAGTGTAGGGTTCCGTAGTTTTTCGTCCGTCACAGTAAGTTTCCCCACTTAGGCGTTAAAAAAATGGGCTATTTGTTACATCCATTGTGATTTTGTAGAAATTACAGGTACAATAAACACCTGCTTATACGGTGAAATTACAAACTTAGTTCAGAAATTATTTTGTAATTTTTTTCAAAGACTCAACCTATCAAGTTCAAAATAATTTTCCTAGAAAGTTTTTATAAAGTTCTACTTTTGAGATTTTTTCATATTTTTAAAACTTATGGTTCAAAAGTTAGAGGGGGGGGGGGGGACACATTTTTTTTTACTTCTGGAGCGATTATATCCGAAAATATTAACATTATCAAAAAAATATTTCAGCGAACCCCTATTCATTTTAAAATACCTATCCAACAATATATCACACGTTAGGGTTGAAATGAAGAAAAAAAACACTCCCCACGTTACGTGTAGGGGAGGTACCTTAATAAAAAAAATACACTTTTTATTTTACCACTTTGTCGGCGTGATTGATATACATATTAGTACCAAATTTCAGCTTTCTAGTGCTAACGGTTACTGAGATTATCCGCGGACGGACGGACAGACAAAGCGAAACTATAGGTAAGGGTTCCTAGTCGACTACGGAACCCTAAAAAAGAGGTAGATAGGTTAGGTATACGCGCTCGAAAAATGGCACACTAAAATTGAGTAAATTGGCACAACTTGCCTCAGTTTGGAGTCGTCAATGGAAACGTTAGCTGTCAGATTTGGTAACCATTTTTAAACACAGAATTTCGTATAGACAACATTTTCAGGGTTCCGTACCTCAAAAGGAAAAAAACGGAACCCTTATAGGATCACTCGTGCGTCTGTCTGTCCGTCTGTCACAGCCGATGTTCGATTGCTGAACTACTCACTACCACTCACGCGATTATATACCTAAACGCGGCAGTCTCATCAATCTATGACGCAACATAACAACATAATAACTCGTTTAGTTAGTGTTACTTCAACCTTGCTATGATAACGTCGCGTTTGCAAAATGTTACGGAATCCGAAATACATATACGGTCCTACAGATGTAGAAGTCCCTGCTAACTTACATTTTGGGGACTATATGTTGAGAAGATTGTTGGAATATAAGGATGCTAAAATTGTGAGTGTTAAAATTTAAGGTTAAAAACTTAATTCTTGTCAATTATTTATCCTTAATTAGAGTTGGGTAAGGCCGTCGAAATTTGCGTTGTTTTTAACGTAATTCTTGCGTTTGTGTGTGTTATACATATTTTGTATGGCGTGTAACACAAATTTTGTGTTATGCCTAACACAAAAGTATCACAAAAGTGCCAAATACAAAATAAAACGTAACACAAAATCAGACTTACGTTCAAAAGAAAACGCAAATTTCGACGGCCTTTTACCCGTTACGTAGTGCGAAAAATTATTTAATTTTATGTTATTTAAAAAATATTCATAAATGTACATCTCATTTACATGTCACATAGTAATATAATTTACAATTTTTCGCCTGTGTTAGAGTCAATGGTATTTTTGGAGAGACTTATTTACATTGTACTTAGCACGCAAGGTCAGTAAGCACTGCCTATAGTTTTTTTGTAGCACTGCCTATATATTTTTTGTAAATAAGGCATCACTCTCAGCTGTTTTAATGTGTTCGGGAACACAGTTATATATGCCGCAAGAATTACTAAATAATAATACCTAGTACCTAAGGTAAATGTCCTAGTCGTCGTCGTTGCACTAGTGTGAGATATGCACTTTATGATTATAAATTTGATCTAAGGTCTGTAGAAATATTATCGTCTTTAATTGAGGATTTTTTTTACTGGCGGAAAATCGGGACAGGTCGGGTCAGGCATTGTAGTCAACGTAAAGGCAATCCCTCTGCGTGAAATAAAAAGAAAGAAACCGGCCAAGTACGAGTTGGACTTGCGCACCGAGGGTTCCGTACAAACCTGTAGGTATATAAGTAAATTATTAAGAATATTTTTATTATATGATGTAACGAAAAATTTACGGTTTTCGCAATTTTTCCTTTATCTGTGCTATAAGACGTTGCTTCGCACCAAATTTCGAGATTCTGAGTTCACGGGAAGTGCCCTGTAGGTTTTGATTCCCTTGCGATTTCCAAAATTTGCGGCATAAACAGCTGTATCTTTTGATTGCGTTGGCTTAGAAGTTTGATTTTTTCACAGCTCCAAGGGACAGTAGACCTGAGTATTTGATATTATATTTTAGCTCGATACCATCACGTGTTCCTGAGACAAAGGGTCTTGGCAGACGGACGGACGGACAACAAAAGTGATCCTATTAGGGTTCCGTTTTTTCCTTTCGAGGTACGGAACCCTAAAAAAATGCCATTGTAAGTAGTTAGTTTTCTTGTGGTCGCTTACTGCTGGTCGCGAATTATATTTAAAAGTATATTCTTATCATGATAATTTCATTAATGCCCAGAGGCCAACCCCTTTTTTAGGGAAGTGGGTCGTCGTCTGCAGGAAAGAGGACTGTATCCCCGCTCTGGGTCCTTTCTGGTGCAAAGGTTGGCCATAGCTGTTCAGCGCGGCAATGCGGCTAGCGTGATGGGCACCTTTGCAGCTGGAGGGACGCGGGGCGGGTTGTTTGGCGCTTAGTTTAGTGTTAAATTTTTAGTTTTATATTGAAAATGTAATGTTGGATTTCATTAATTAAAATCAACAACGCGTTTATAATAATTATACCTAGATATTTTTCTAGCACGAACGACTTATTGTAAGTGATTGACGAAATAAAAACATCGACAGTCCTGTTATCGATAAGTACCACTTCAACTAGGTGCGTTAAAAAATTGATAATAATAACAAAACTATCAATTTATTTATATTTTAAATACTTCAGAAAACAATTTGCAATCCTTTCGTAACATTCTTTCTTCGTGGCACTGAATTAATTATCCCCGAAGTCACTCCATAACACACACACACACACACACCGAAATGGTCTTTCAAATCGACGCAGAATGTCACATGTAGTTTTTCCCAAACCCATTTTTGGTCCCAAAACAAATCTGTGTCTCTGTATATGGTTACAGTGTAGGTGCACGCGGCGTCTAGGTAGCCAATATATGTCTGTGGTTGTATGTACGTATTGTCGTAGAAGTAGTATGTACTTATCGATAACAGGATTGTCGATATTTTTATTGTGGCAAGCACTAAACAAATGTTGTTCCTGCTAGAAAAATATCTAGGTATAGTAATAATTCTTCTGGAGTAGCAAGCGTTAGACAAAGAGCCTGAAGCCGGAAAAATATCGATTTTTCGAAAGCTCAGAGATTTTTCTCTGGATACCAAGTTTTCATAGGACAAAAAAACGACAATAAACAATATTGAACATCATCATCATCATCATCATATCAGCCCAAAGACATCCACTGCTGAACATAGGCCTCCCCCAAAGAGTGCCACAATGACCGGTCCTGCGCCACCCGCATCCAGCGGACTCCAGCGACCTTTACCAGGTCATCAGTCCACCTTGTGGGGGCCTACCCACGCTGCGCCTTCCGGTACGTGGTCGCCACTCAAGAACCTTTCCGCCCCAACGGCCATCGGTTCTACGTGCAATGTGCCCCGCCCACTGCCACTTAAGTTTAGCGATTCGGAGGGCTATATCGGTCACCTTGGTTCTGCTGCACGCTCTGATCACGCAGAGATACTCCCAGCATAGCCCTCTCCATTGCCCTTTGGGTGACTTTGAGCCTTCTTATGAGGCCCATAGTAAGCGACCACGTTTCCGTGCCATATGTCATCACTGAACATATATACATATATTGAACATAAAATGACTTTATTAAATTTAATGTCCATTATAATGTTTTATTACTAATTTTCTGTCGGGTTAAAAGGACAAGATAGCAATCACTTTCATAAAAACTAATGCCTGCGGCAAGACTTGAGAATTAAAAAAATGCGTTTTTTTGACTTAGGTATATTAAATCCATCGTGCATTATAATTTAACCTTTTAGCCCGCCTATATTGTTTGTAAAATACCTACCTACAATACAAAGGCAAATAAAGATAAAGGGCGTTCAGGTTAAAATTAATGTACCTAGTCTTGTTTCTAGACATTATTGTAATTTGTTTATATTAGTAACGATACATTTTTAAACCCCGACGCAAAGAGTGTTGTAAGTTTAACGTGTCTGTGTATCTGTCTGTGGTATCGTATCTTCCAAACGGATAGACCGATTTGAATGCGGTTTTTTTCTGTCATAGATAATTTGAACCCGAGTGTTCTTAGCCATGTTTTATCAAAATCGGTTCGGCCGTTTTTGAGATATTGAATTTTGAATTGAAAAAATTGGGGGTTTTTCAACATATCTAAGTTGTATTAGTATTTACACAATTTAATAGTAAAGCTAATTTTCTTTTTCTTGCATCGATTATTGGTTTATCGACAATTTCTTGTTGTTATTCTGTCCCGTTAGGACACAATATGACAGAGTTTAAAAATATATATACAACATGGACTTCTAACATACCTACTTAGAAAATCGTCTATAAAAGGGGGTTAAAAATATATACTTTCACTTTTTTGACGTCGATTGACCATTGGTTCATGTTTTTAGGATTCTGATACCTCAAAAGGAAAAAACGGAACCCTTATAGGATCACTCGGTTGTCTGTCTGTCCGTCTGTCACAGCCGATTTTCTCCGAAACTACTGGACCGATTGAGTTGAAATTTGGTACACATATGTAAATTGGTGACCCAAAGATAAACGCGTAAAGTAAATTAATGAATTCTGAACAAGGGGGCCACTTTTGGGGGGTAAACTGGAAAATAAAAAAAGAGCTTCGTAAACTGTATTGTGTGACATATCAAATGAAAGGGATTCTTGTAAGCATGTCAGATATTTTTTTTAAATAATTTTAGCAAAAACAGATTTGAAGTAATTTAGGAAAAAAGACGAAAATTTACCATTCCTCCCCTTATCTCCAAAACTACTAGGACTAAAACTTCTGAAAAAAATATGGAAAATAGTTCCTTGCCTAAAGATTACAGGAAAACCTATAAGAAGTTTGAGTATTCACACACATAACACTTATGAAATTTGGATTATATAGGGAACCCTCACCACGCGAGTTGAACTCGCACTTGTCCGGTTTCTAGCATTATAATTTATTTATTATATGCGGCGATGAATTGTACACACATAATCGATTTCAAAAAGACGTATTACATATGGATTAATACATATTTTAGTACCCTTTGGTTTTAATATATTGCAATAGGTGCAAAGGTTAACAGAAACTCGTTATTTAGTTCGAGTGAGAGGTCCATTGTATTTTGTTCGCTGCGTCGTATCAGATCGAGCACGTAAACATATTGAAATGCGGAACTATTTTGAAGCGATACCGGACAGGGGCTTAAGGACTTAGTTCTGTATAGTGTGTCTTCAATTCAAACTTCGTCTTTTTTCCTAAATTACTTCAAATCTGTTTTTGTTAAAATTATAAAAAAATAATGTGAAATGCTTACAACAACCCCTTTCATATGATATGTCACACAAGACAGTTTGCAAAACTTTATTTTTTTTAATTTTCCAGTTACCCCCAAAATTGGCTCCCTTGTTCAGAATTCATTAATTTACTTTACACGTCCATCTTTGAGTCACCAATTTACATATGTGTACCGAATTTCAACTCAGTCGGTCAAGTAGTTTCGGAGCAAATCGGCTGTGCAAACGGACAGACAGACGCACGAGTGATCCTATAAGGGTTCCTTTTTTTTCCTTTTGAGGAATGGAACCCTAAAAATATCTTTCCGCCGGTTAGCGACCACCTAAATGTGTGTGCTAGTTTGCGGCCACTTAGTTGGCTTGGTTGGCTTATTTGATGAACGGGAAGGATATACCTAGCAATATATAACGACGAACATCAGAGTGCGGTGTTCATTATTGAAATAGGATTTCACACATTGGGACATTTACCTTAGTTGCAAAATGGAGACTGTCACTTGATTAATGGTATCAAACAGAATTACAGATAATCGCATGAATTAATCTCAGACACAATTCCACTTGTTGTGATGTCAGCTGTAGGTATGCCCCTTCGACTGAAGGGCAAAATTTACAAGACCATTATAAGACCTGTCGTCATGCATGGATCAGAATGTTGGGCCACAAAGATGACGGATGAAACGAGATTGCATGTTACAGAGATGAGAATGTTGAGATGGATGTGTGGCGTGACGAGAATGGATCGAATAAGGAATGAGTATATAAGAGGAAGCCTGAAAGTAGCACCCATAACTGAAAAGCTGAGAGCGAATCGCCTACGGTGGTATGGACATGTTATGCGGACGGATGATACTAATGTTGCTAGAAGGGCATTAAGTATGAATGTTGAGGATTGCAAGAGAAGAGGTAGACCAAGGAAAAGGTGGATGGACTGCGTGAAAGACCATATGAATAGGAAGGAAGTGTGTGATGAACTGACGGGCGATAGAGAGGTATGGAAGAAAAAAACATGCTGCGCCGACCCCAAGTAAATGGGATAAGGACAAGCGAATGATGATGATGTCAGCTGTATAACAGAGATGTATAATATAACAAACACCCAACAAAAGCAATATCCTACGGATGTGCTTTTCGAATTGAGACGAATGGAATTGCGGCCCAATCACAGGAATACAAAATTGATAAGTAGTTAGCAGGTGATATCGGTACTAGCTGTGACGTTAACACAAGTCGAATTTCGCAAAAAACACTTGTAGATACAAGGGCAAAGATCTTTGTTATCTGTAGTTATAAATAGTGTGACTATAGCTGTACAATTGTGATCAAGAGATGTCCATATTTCGATGTATTAAGGTTCATAATCGCACTTAATCGCTGTTATCATTATGTTATCATGAGTATTCTTGTGTTAACATATATAATACTGATAAGCGATAAAGTGGATTAAAATCATCAGCTAAGTATGAAATTGTTAGACAAAGTCCCTATTTGTACCTACTCTATGATTGCACGAGTGAGCGTTAACCCTAAAAAAAACCGGACAAGTGCGAGTTCAACTCGCGTGGAGAGGGTTCCGTAAAATTGCTATGCTCTAAGCATCAGGCGCTTTATACAAAATACAAAAAAAAAATTGAGAATGTTTTACTTTGAATACTCAAACTTCTTATAGGTTTTCCTGTAATCTTTAGGCAAGGAACTATTTTCACTATTTTTTTCAGAATTTTAAGCCTAGTAGTTTCTGAGATAGGGGAATGGTAAATTTTCGCCTTTTTTTCTGAATTACTTCAAATCTATATTTAAGATGCTTACAACAACCCCTTTCATTTGATATGTCACACAATACAGTTTGCGAAACTTTTTTTTAAATTTTTCCAGTTTACCCCCCAAAAGTGCCCCCTTGTTCAGAATTCATTAATTTACTTTACGCGTCCATCTTTGGGTCACCAATTTACATATGGGTACCAAATTTCAACTCAATCGGTCCAGTAGTTTCGGAGCAAATCGGCTGTGACAGACGGACAAACAGACGCACGAGTGATCCTATAAGGGTTCCGTTTTTTTCCTTTTGAGGTACGGAACCCTAAACATGGTTGTCTGTAAAATCGGTTTACGGACGATAATTTGACGTGATAAGAAAACATTGATGAAAAATTGCATACTTTCATAAATTGAATTGAATTAATCACTGAATTATCATTATTTTGTATAATACAAAGGAGTTTAATGAAAATTACAATTTTCACCTTTTTAGGGGGTGAATTCTCAAAAAACCTGAAATATCGATTATCGTTAGAAATACTCCTGTGAAGTTTCAAATAAAATAATCGATCTAATCTTGTTTCCCCATACAAACTTTGGACCCCCATTTCACCCTCTTAGAGGGTGAATTTTGAATAATCCTGTCTTAGTGCACCCCTAGACCTTATAAGGCACCTACGTGCCAAATTTGGAATCTCTAGAACCAGCGGTTTGGGCTGTGCGTTGATATTTCGTGCGCGCAGTCGGCGAGCCGTAGCATGGTTGGCCTTATCACGCGACAAGTGACAAGATAAGAGCGTCGTCTCGTTCTATCGAACGGTGTCAGCCAGTGACGCACGCTCTATCCTATCACCTATCGCGTGACAAGCCCAACCATGCTACGGCTCCTGGCGGCGTTCATCGTTTTACAAGACGTTATCACGTCAATAAACCCTATTGAGATACGGTTTTTTTTAGGATTGACTTATGGGTACCTTATGGTTACCAGCTTACATCCGCTTACTAGCATAACAATAGGGTCACCCTATCAGTAAGGTTACCTTTTCATAAGGTTACCATTATGGATAGGGCTTTAAAAATAACTTCTAAAATTAGCCTATTGAAAACCCTGATTAGGGTAACCGGTACCAGTCCCTCGTGAAAAGCCAAATAATGCAAATGCCTGTTCGAACAACAGTCCCCTTCTACATGCAAGAGGCCAACTAATTTTATTCCTAGGCCACCAAAGAGCCTTGTCATTTTAATTGCTGGACAACCATAGCAACTCTAATAATACACACTTTTTTAAACTACTATATGCTTAACTTCCGGTTCCGTTTCATAAAGTGTAGTTAATTTGACTCGTTAGGAAAGTATAGTGTGTTGCGTAAAGCAAGTCTGTACACTGTGTGGACGTGGCGTGGACCAGCGAACGAAAAACCATAGAAGTCTAACTAGCGCTGAAAAGTGGTTCCACAAAAAGGCAGACAATACAACGTATGCAGACGTAGGGGCGGGGTGTCAAAAGGATGCCAAGCAGCCGCTTTGGGCACGTGTTTGGGGGTTAAGCTCGTAAAACACACTTTTCCGAAATGTGCACTTTCTGTAAAGGTGCACTTTCCGCAAAACGTACACTCCCAAAATATACACTTTCCCAATTTGGAAACTTTCCCGAAATCGGCATTTTTTCAAACAGTGCACTTTTCCAAAACGCACGCTTTCCCAAATTGTACACTTTCCCATTTAGGGCACTTTCTCAAAAGATACACATTTATTATTTAAAGATACACATTTAGTCGTTAAAGCGGGATCTTCGGCGCTGCAGATTTGTCGTATGCGTGTGTGAGTGTGACGTAGGCGAGGCACTCGCACATGTGCTAGGCGTTTACACCCCTACCCTTAAAGTGTACTTTCCGGGAAAATATACCTTCTGCGAAAGTGCACATTCTGGGAAAGTGCACCTATTGACAAAGTGTACATATCGGGAAGTGCACTTTTAGAGACAGTGTCCTTTACGGAAAAATGATCATTCTAAAAAAATGCACTTTTACAGAAAGTGCACATTTCGGGAAAGTGTGTTTTACGAGCCTAACCCGTGTTTGGGTAGAAATTTGTAAGAGGGTCGTTCTTCTTTTCGACCGACAATAGCCTGTCCTTCGTCTTATTACGGCATCTCATTTGAGTAATGATGTTTACGGTTTTATAATGTTCGAATGAATGTCCATATTATTTTATTAATTAGTGATATTTAATATTTCACTTTCTCTATCTAGCATTTTTTTTAAATGTTTTTTTTTTCGTAGAATGCCGTGACAGAGTGGTAAAACAAAATGTTGTCCCCACTGAAAGAGTCCACTTTGTCACATGTTTTTTTTTAGAAACCAACCGTAAATAAATATTTATATTGGCCAGAAAGGAAACTTTAATTAGTTCTAATGAAGAAACCTATGCATTTTTTTTAAAATCGCACTTCAAAACCACAATTTTCGATAGTTCAAAAACCAAAAAAACAGAAAAACCTCGGTTCATTGTCGGTAAAAAAGAAGAACGACCCAAGAACATCTCCTTACAAATTTGTACCTAAAGACGTGCCCATGGTGTTTTTCGTTCGCTGGCGTGGACACAGCTTTAATGTAACACCGTTTACTTGCAGATTAATGGACAGACACAGGAAACAATAACTCTAGGGCAGGTAGCCCAGCACTCGATGAATCTCGCCGTCTCCCTCACTCGCCTAGGGGTCAGAAAGGGAGACGTGGTGGGACTGTGCTCGGAAAACCGTCTGGAGTTTTGGAGCTCTGTCATTGGGACTGCACTTTCTGGCGCTGTGATGACTACCTTCAATATGACGTACACTAAAGGTAGGTAAGGGAGGCTGGGGCTGGTTGTGACAGGGGTAGGTAGTTACAGTAGCAACGGGCTCCTCTCACAACAACGCGCCACTGGCTCTCGCGGTGTGTTAGACGGCGGTGGCATTTTAGCGGTCTCTGTTTCGCGACCGTTGCTACCTGTAACAACCTACCCCTGCCACAACCAGCCCCAGTCACCCCTACTTCATATCCACTATATATTTTTATTTACTAATATTACTAAGTCTGTCAGTTTGTTACTGCATGCAATAGCTTAGAATAGTACTTATATACTCGTAATTTACTTTAAAAACTAAGTTTAAACCGACTTCAATTCAGTACTTCGCCAAGCCACATACAAGAACATTTCCACGTTTACTTTCCACTTTACCACATGAACTGCTTTTCGAGAGCAAATGCGTTAATTATTACAGAACAAAACCAAGTCACTACATGTGGGCCGATAATATTTGAAGAGTTCCGTCGATACCTGAAGGATCTCGGAATCATCTTTGGCACTTCATTAGTTGCTACTACAACGGAACCATATCAGAATCTTTGACATACTTTACATCATTGAGGAGTTCCATAAGTCGTTATGTGCTCTTCATCACCAGACCATAGACCATACTGAAAATCACTACACTAGTACCTATAAAATTTGAGGGTTGCCCTCAATTTCCCTAGGACTTGGTGACAATGGGACCACCTCAGAAGTATATTCTATCAAATGAAAAATAATTTTGAAAATCGGTCCACAATTGCCAGAGAACTCGGTGAAAATATATTTAAAAAATAATAATACATACATATACAGTGGAACATAGAATCTCCTCTTTTTATAAAGAAGTTTTCTAAAAAGTGTACGTTTTACTTTTTAGGGTTCCGTAGCCAAAATGGCAAAAACGGAACCCTTATAGTTTCGTCATGTCCGTCTGTCCGTCTGTCCGTCTGTCCGTCTGTCCGTCTGTCCGTCTGTCCGTATGTCACAGGCATTTTACTCGAAAACTATAAGGTGTATTTGAATAAAATTTTGAGGATAGGTGTATTTTGTTAGCCGCTACATAGTTTTGTAATTAAAATGACAAAAAAAAATTTTTTTAGGGGTGCACTCCATACATAAAACTAAAAGTCAAAAATTTTTTTTTCATTGTGAACCCCCGTGTGGCACATCAATCGATAGGCCTTTCAAAATAAATATAAGGTTTCTTAACATTTTTTGTGATTAAGTGAATAGGGTCGGAGATAATCGCCCCGAAAGTCACTAAAATTCTCTCCCCCCCCCTCTAATTTTTGAACGGTGTATTTTAAAAATATGGAAAAATTCATGGACATAGGGCTTATTGATTTCATTCACCGAAAATTGTTTTGAACAAGATCGGTTCAGAGGTTTTCGAGATATTGCTGAAAAACTGCCTTCCTCAAAGAAAAGGACGTAAGTGCCGTAAAATTTCTGTGACGATACGACCTTTTTCATAGGGACGGAACCTTTCGTTTTGCGTGGTCCGACACGCACTTGGCCGGTTTTTACCATAAAAACTGTGTGTTTTCCTATTCAGAACCTTAAACGAACGATTCCGATGAAGATAATTTTTATACACACTCCTTCTGTTTTGATTTTCCAGTGGCCCATACAAGCTAACTTTTCTTTAACGGACTCTGTAGGTACACTGTTTATCGTGTCTCCGAGTACGAAAAACCCTCAATTTTTTCCACTACATCTTGGTAACCATGTCGTTGCTAGATCGGGGACTCTTTATTCGACTTATTCAGAGTTAGCCATCATATCTGATGGCCTTTCCAATTGTCACCACCCGTGGACTCCACTAGCCTATAGCTCGGCCCCAGTAACCCAAAAGGACTTAATTGTAATATAGACTTTCCTTACAGGAGAAATAACACACGTAATCGGAATATCAAAGCCAAAATTCATGATCTGCTCAGAACTTGCCTTTAAAACGCACGAAAAAACCTTCAGATCACTCCGACACATCCAGAAACTCATCATCTACGGAGACAGAACCACAGACGTCTCCTACAATGACTTGGTGTTGAAAAACAATGTGAAACATGAGGATTTCCTGGCCACTGAAGTGAAGGGACAAGAAGACTTGGCGTTTATTTTGTATTCTTCCGGAACGACTGGTCTTCCGAAAGGAGCAATGTTGACGCATCTGAATTGTCTGAACACGTTCTGCCAGTGAGTACGTACCTTATTATACCACAACTGTAGCTAACAAGCATACTGCCTAATGGTAAGGAGACACCGCAGGAGGTCTGCGACTCCAGCAGATTCACAAGATTTTTTTGTGTTGCTAGAAAAAAATGTAGTGTCACTGTCAACACATCGCAACTATTCGAACGTACATTATGACAACTCAACTGTAATTTGCCCATACAAAAAGTGATATTCAGATCTACCTGACGCACGTACAACGTGTTACGTAATTGACTAGCAGAAATACAACACCACATACCGAAGGACCAAGTAGTGGCATTATTATGATTGCGGTCTTCTCTCTCTCTGTACGATACGAGTAGGTAGATTAGATACCCATCATAAGTTGTACCATTTATGAGAGCTCTTAAGCCGTTGGACGTTCTAACTCTGTCCTCTAATATAATATTTCATCCGTTTTCAGTCCCAGAGTGGAACCCCCTTTCGACCCGATAGTGTTGAACGTGAACCCTTGGTTCCATACCATGGGCCTGATGGCAGGACTTCTAACCTTGGCTGGGGGTCGGACATTGGTGTATCTGCCGAGATTTGAGCTGGACCTGTATTTAAGAACCATTGAGAAGTATAAGGTATATTCATAGTATTGGAATAAGTACCTGACTACAACACACAATCAACTGAGAGATGATATAGAAGCTCTTATATGAAGCCAAGCCTTATTGAGCTTACCGTGGGCCTAGGTTGATTTGTGTAAGATTGTCTCGTAATATTTATTTTATTTTTTTATTTATATTTTCGTGGAGACTGCAGTGATAGATCAGCTGTCGATGATTCTCGAGTGGTGACCACGTACGCAGCGCAGCGTGGGTAGACCCCCCACAACGTGGACTGATGACCTAAAGGTCGCGGGCATTCTTTGGGGACTTTGAGGGTGGTCTATGTCCAGCGCTGGGTGTCTTTCGACTGATATGACGACTGGTGTGATTGGACGTTCATTGCTATATCAATTAGCTTTTTTAATTAATTTTGTTGATTCCAGGTGACAGTAGCTCAGGTGGTGCCCCCAATATTAGTAGCGCTGACAAAAACAGTCATCAAATACGACGTCAGTTCAGTCATGATCGTATATTGTGGTGCTGCCCCGCTGAGTAGCGAAGTCAGCAATGCCGTACAGAAAATGTAAGTTCATTTTAATCCCCATAGATGGTGTAGTTAAGGGATACAATAATACAATCCAGTAAGACGCCAGGTCTGTCATGATCGTATATTGTGGTGCTGCCCCGCTGAGTAGCGAAGTCAGCAACGCTGTACAGAAAATGTAAGTTCATTTTAATCCCCATAGATGGTGTAGTTAAGGGATACAATAATACAATCCAGTAAGACGACAGGTCGTGGTCGTGTACTGTGGTGCTGCCCCGCTGAGTAGCGAAGTCAGCAACGCTGTACAGAAAATGTAAGTTCATTTTTTCCCCATAGATGGCGTAGTTAAGAAATCCAATCATCCAATCCAGTACGCCATTTCTGTCATGGTCGTATACTGTGGTGCTGTCCCAGTAATATAATCAGCAATGCCGTAGAGAACATGTTAGTTTCTAGTCTGTTCATAATTTATTCTGCAAGTGGATCTCAAGGGATCTGTCACATATCAGTATCTTCAAGTACATTTACAACGTGATAGTCTGATAGTAAATAACAGCATTGAGACAACCGCCAAAATCCTAGGCGCTCATTCCATTACCCACGCCGGGTCCACATTACAATGAACTTAACATACAGCTTGAAAATGTAAATTCTTCTTCGTCGGCGTTCCCCATGACGTAGTTGCAGACAGAAAGTTGCAATTTTAAAATTTCCTTCGTCTTTTATGTTGTTTTAAAAGAACTGCTGATAAACGGAAACCAAAGTAACTCAGCACAAGTTAAGTTACGCAGCATAACACGTCAGCGTCATAATTCATTGACCATTACGTCATCTTTATTGCAGCTTCCCAAACGCAATGCCAGTACTGCAAGCCTACGGCATGACGGAGTGCACCCTGGCCGTCACCATGAACACCAATATCTTCCAAGCTATGCCAGGGTGTGTCGGGGAAGCGACTTACAGTGCTATTATTAAGGTAGGTATCATTGATTGAATCAGGTCACAAAGGTAGAAACTGCCCTTCTTCAATATCCCCATCCTGCAGTTTCGTCATTATTGGTGGTGGTTTGCTGTAATTATTTGTTTGAATCTGCGGAGGAGGGTGCGCATTAACCGCATGCAAAAATAGGTACTCAAATAGGTACAGATGTAGTGCATAATTGTTTTCCATCGTATTTTCTCGGAAACGTTCGTATTTGTCATGCTACTTCAGTCAATCTCAGTGTACTTTTTGTACTGTGACCGACTGAAATAGCAAGACACGTTCGTGCGTTTCCGTGAAAATACGATGGGAAATACTTATGCACTACCTACGTCTCTATATCTCATCATTGCTAATAGACCTGCACGTTTTATAGCGGAATAGCAAAGGAATCATCATTCCCCGTTGTGCCCTAAACGAGCCCGGAGTCCGCTTTGACAAGTTACAATATTCAAATCAATATTGTTTGAATATTGTAACTTACCATCAACTAGCTTCTGGAGTAAGAGTGCTTTAAATAATGAGCAGTTATGAGTGAAAGTGCAGAGGCAATATTAAACATAATCTCTTGATATTTCCAGGTTATCGACCTTGAGACTAAAGAACCCTTAGGCCCTAACAAGGCAGGGGAGGTCTGCGTCAAAGGTGGTGTAGTCATGAAGGGCTACGTCGGCAAGGACCGCAAGGAGGACTTCGACGATGAAGGGTTCTTCAGGACTGGAGACGTGGCGTATTATGATGAGCAGGGGAACTTCTATATTGTTGATCGGTTGAAGGAACTCATCAAGTATAAAGCGTTCCAGGTCAGTATCATGAACGTCACAGTTTTCTTTTAATGGCAATGGTACTGCTTACCTAATACAGCCTGCCTGATGACAAACAGACACCTTATTCTATGGGCGTCTGCACCTCAAGGGGAGTTTTTGGGGTTTTATTGTGTCGACATCTGCAGACAAATGCTCTCAACACAGTGTACCCTCGGGAGCACCAGGCATACAACAGGAAGATTGGAGACATTATCTCTTTAATTGCCTCTGTCGGGATATGGCTCTTCTATGGATTCCCTTATTTTCGATTTGATCGTGCAGGCTTTATCCTACTACAACTCTCAACTCTTCTCTTGTTCTCAATGTTCTTCTCAACTTCTCTGTCGCAGGTGGCTCCAGCGGAGATCGAGGCGGTGCTGCTGCAGCACGCGGCGGTGCGCGACGCGGGCGTGGTGGGCGCGCCCGACGCGCGCGCCGGGGAGCTGCCGCGCGCGTTCGTCGCGCTGCAGCCGGGGGCGAGCGCTACTGCTGAGGAACTGCAGGCGTTCGTGGCTGAGCGGGTCAGTCATCTCATGTCTCAGGTGGCTCCAGCGGAGATCGAGGCGGTGCTGCTGCAGCACGCGGCGGTGCGCGACGCGGGCGTGGTGGGCGCGCCCGACGCGCGCGCCGGGGAGCTGCCGCGCGCGTTCGTCGCGCTGCAGCCGGGGGCGAGCGCTACTGCTGAGGAACTGCAGGCGTTCGTGGCTGAGCGGGTCAGTCATCTCATGTCTCAGGTGGCTCCAGCGGAGATCGAGGCGGTGCTGCTGCAGCACCCGGCGGTGCGCGACGCGGGCGTGGTGGGCGCGCCCGACGCGCGCGCCGGGGAGCTGCCGCGCGCGTTCGTCGCGCTGCAGCCGGGGGCGAGCGCTACTGCTGAGGAACTGCAGGCGTTCGTGGCTGAGCGGGTCAGTCATCTCATGTCTCAGGTGGCTCCAGCGGAGATCGAGGCGGTGCTGCTGCAGCACGCGGCGGTGCGCGACGCGGGCGTGGTGGGCGCGCCCGACGCGCGCGCCGGGGAGCTGCCGCGCGCGTTCGTCGCGCTGCAGCCGGGGGCGAGCGCTACTGCTGAGGAACTGCAGGCGTTCGTGGCTGAGCGGGTCAGTCATCTCATGTCTCAGGTGGCTCCAGCGGAGATCGAGGCGGTGCTGCTGCAGCACCCGGCGGTGCGCGACGCGGGCGTGGTGGGCGCGCCCGACGCGCGCGCCGGGGAGCTGCCGCGCGCGTTCGTCGCGCTGCAGCCGGGGGCGAGCGCTACTGCTGAGGAACTGCAGGCGTTCGTGGCTGAGCGGGTCAGTCATCTCATGTCTCAGGTGGCTCCAGCGGAGATCGAGGCGGTGCTGCTGCAGCACGCGGCGGTGCGCGACGCGGGCGTGGTGGGCGCGCCCGACGCGCGCGCCGGGGAGCTGCCGCGCGCGTTCGTCGCGCTGCAGCCGGGGGCGAGCGCTACTGCTGAGGAACTGCAGGCGTTCGTGGCTGAGCGGGTCAGTCATCTCATGTCTCAGGTGGCTCCAGCGGAGATCGAGGCGGTGCTGCTGCAGCACCCGGCGGTGCGCGACGCGGGCGTGGTGGGCGCGCCCGACGCGCGCGCCGGGGAGCTGCCGCGCGCGTTCGTCGCGCTGCAGCCGGGGGCGAGCGCTACTGCTGAGGAACTGCAGGCGTTCGTGGCTGAGCGGGTCAGTCATCTCATGTCTCAGGTGGCTCCAGCGGAGATCGAGGCGGTGCTGCTGCAGCACGCGGCGGTGCGCGACGCGGGCGTGGTGGGCGCGCCCGACGCGCGCGCCGGGGAGCTGCCGCGCGCGTTCGTCGCGCTGCAGCCGGGGGCGAGCGCTACTGCTGAGGAACTGCAGGCGTTCGTGGCTGAGCGGGTCAGTCATCTCATGTCTCAGGTGGCTCCAGCGGAGATCGAGGCGGTGCTGCTGCAGCACGCGGCGGTGCGCGACGCGGGCGTGGTGGGCGCGCCCGACGCGCGCGCCGGGGAGCTGCCGCGCGCGTTCGTCGCGCTGCAGCCGGGGGCGAGCGCTACTGCTGAGGAACTGCAGGCGTTCGTAGCTGAGCGGGTGGGTAGTCTTCTCGTAAGCAAGCGGAGACCAGGTCAATGGAGTCGAGTGAACCTTTCCTGCATTCAAATCTATCAATGGAGTCGAGCGGACTTTATGTACACAAGAATCCAATCTCACATTAGCAGTACCACAGAAAACTAAATACTATAGAAGGGGTATCAAGCGCGGTTTCTATCGGGAGCGGTGTCGCCACCTTGTCCCCTCCACGCCACCTACATCTTTGTGAGCGGCTGCATGGCGATCAGATGACGTTGGCGCGAAAGCTTTGAGCGCATGCTTAATCGAGTGTCGCGCATGCCACGCCCACATCGCCTTTCTATTGTATTTAGTGTTCTGTGAGCAGTACCTACTCTTTTTGGGGTGCAGCATTTAGTCCAAAAGGTATTCAGATAAATCCGTTAAATCCACGCAGAGACATAAAGTTAGCTTTTCGTAGCGAAGTGACTGCATTACCCTTTTACCCTAGGTCTGTTTTACGAAGCTACAAGTTACTATTTTATAATTAATAAATAACAAATTACTATATTACTTCTCTAACCGGGTAATACCGGTCCAATGACTAAGTAGTCATTATTGGTCAAATGTCTCAGTGGTCCCAATTGAAACTTGTAAGATTGTGTTATTTTTGTAAAATCGGTTTACCCCTGAATTGCCGACAGACATTTCATCGACAACGTTTCGTTTCGTTGTCCATGAAATAATATTCGATGAAATGTCTGTCTGCAATTCAAGGGTACACGGATAAAATCTCTACACGATTTACTGAATTTAAAAATTGCCCACAGCTCTCGAAGCCGAAACATCTACGCGGTGGAGTGCGCTTCGTGAAAGAAATCCCTAAGAATCCAAGCGGGAAAATTCTACGACGGGAGTTACGAGCCATGTCACAGGAAAAGTCCAAGCTGTAGTCAAGACTTTGAAGTAGTGGCAATATGCAAGATCCCCAGAAATCTACACAACTTGTTGCCAAGTCGAGTCGTGATTCAGTGCCTCACTCGTACTGTACCTGTAGTACTGTAGCTGGGTCGTTCTTCTTTTTTACCGACAATGATCCGAGGTTTTTCTGTTTTTTTGGTTTTTGAACTATCGAAAATTGTGGTTTTGAAGTGCGATTTAAAAAAAAATGCATAGGTTTCTTCATTAGAACTAATTAAAGTTTCCTTTCTGGCCAATATAAATATTTATTTACGGTTGGTTTCTAAAAAAAAACATGTGACAAAGTGGACTCTTTCAGTGGGGACAACATTTTGGTTTACCACTCTGTCACGGCATTCTACGAAAAAAAAAACATTAAAAAAAATGCTAGTTAGAGAAAGTGAAATATTAAACATCACTAATTAATAAAATAATATGGACGTTCATACGAACATTTTAAAACCGTAAACATCATTACTCAAATGAGATGCCGTAATAAGACGAGGGACAGGCTATTGTCGGTCGAAAAGAAGAACGACCCAGCTGTAGGAGGGAGATGCTAATTCAGGGTAGAGCTACGGTGTCGGTGACTTCTTCAATGATAACTCAGACTTCAGCGATATTTTACAATATATTTAATTAACATTTACATCACCCAAAGGGCAATGGAGAGGGCTATGTTAGGAGTCTCTCTGCGTGATCACATCAGAAATGAGGCTATCCGCAGCAGAACCAAGGTAACCGATATAGCCCTCCGAATTGCTAAACTTAAGTGGCAGTGGGCGGGGCACATTGCACGTAGAGCCGATGGCCGTTGGGGCGGAAAGGTTCTCGAGTGGCGACCACGTACCGGAAGGCGCAGCGTGGGTAGGCCCCCCACAAGGTGGACTGATGACCTGGTAAAGGTCGCGGGAGTCTGCTCCGGCAATTTGGCACTCTCTAGGGGAGGCCTATGTCCAGCAGTGGACGTCTTTCAGCTGATATGATGATGATAATGATGATGAACATTTAATTGAAATATAACACAGCGTCTGCAACCATGCAAGGTCTGCAGCCGAATACTTACTACAATTTGTTTGTCTGACTGACAGCTTCCTCAAAAAGCTATTTAAATTTAAATATAGAAGCTGTTCTTTTTGTATGGCCAGCCCGCCCGTACCTCTACAGTAATAATTAAGTAGAAAGAGGTGTAGACTAACGTTTTACGCTACATACGGGGAAATCCACGGGATCGGCTGCGAGCGTAGTACATATTTTTCTACGTATTTTTTTATTTTTATAGTTTATATAGAACACAAACATTCACTTAAACAAATATATATATTATGGGGTACACATATAGTACCAACAAACATAAAGCATAAAGACCTGGAGGTTCATTAATATAATGATAGAAAGAAAGAAAGAAGAAGAAAGAAAAAACATTTATTCATGACAGATAAAAAAAGTAAAATTAAAATAAAACAGAACAAAATTAACACAAATGTCACGAAAAGGTCTCGCCTCAGCATACGACTCAAGAGCCGGCGCTTATCTTCCGGCGAGACCCAAGGTGAAGTGTCACGGTGCTTATGTTTACAAAACAATCTAATCATGAGACATATAAGACAAAAAGATTAATAGAAAAATATTTACACCGGTCCATGAAGCAGTAGTTATTTTAATTACATCACGAGGTAGGTACGTTTTTTTTGTAAAATATAATTATATTTTTGTGAATTTATTCTTTTATTTTTCCTGCCCTTTCATTTGTTACATTTTACTGAGCGCGAATCGAAATTCTTTATATCTACGAACACTACGAACCTAGGAGTTACTAAATTAAATGCTACAGTCCCTGGGCGACCGAGCTCTGCTCGGGTGAAAATACGGAGAAAACGAATTTTCCCGGACATGAGACCTAGCTAGATCGATTTCACGCCCCCGTAAACCCGCTATATTGTAAATTTCATCGAAATCATTAGAGACGTTTTCGAGAACGCGATTACAAATATAGGGAGGATCTAATCTCATCAATATGAAACTTTTGAGCATTTTTAGGGTTCCGTACCGTACCCAACGGGTAAAAACGGGACCCTATTACTAAGACTTCGCTGTCCGTCCGTCCGTCCGTCCGTCCGTCCGTCTGTCTGTCACCAGGGTGTATCTCAAGAACCGTTATAGCTAGAGAGTTGAAATTTTCACAGATTATGTATCTGTTGCCGCTATAGCAACAAATGTAACTCCCATTTATTTTTAAACTTTAAAAGCACCCGTTTACGTCATAGAATAAACAACCCAAGTATACCCAAAACAAAGTTATTCCAAAAAAAATTAGTCGGAATGGCTCCGAAGATATTCAATAAATTACCAAAATATTTAAATTCAATAGATACACTACATACATTTAAAAAAGCTTTAAAAATGTTCTAGCTCATAGAAGTTATTATACCATAAATGAATTTATAAATGATAGTGACTTTGACATGCATGCTCAACAATGTGTAAGCCGTAAGGCGCCACATAGTGAAACTGACCATAATTCTGTAACATCCTGTAACCTATGTTGGACCGATAAATGATTTTATATTTATCTTTATCTTTACTAAAAAACCGGCCAAGTGCGAGTCGGACCGGGGCTCCCATACAACAGACAAGATTTTTTTGCCGTTTTTATAGATGATGGTACGGAACCCTTCGTGCGCGAGTCCGACTCGCACTTGGCCGGTTTTTTTTTTGCTATACCACCAGATTGCCTGATGGTACGTAGACACCTGCGTTTTCATAGAAGAGTCTCAAAGACGTTGCTGACCCTTTATTGAATTGAGGATGCGTTGTGTCGACACAAATGCAGGGCCCTATACAATTTCCACTACTCAAAGGTAGTGGAAGAGATCGCTCATTAGCGATAAGACCGCCTATTGTCTACCATTGTATAGCGTAAGGTTCTTGTGTTATTTTTATTTCTTTTGGTGTACAATAAAGAATATTTGTACCTACTGTTTGTAGTAAATATTAATTGGAAAACGGCGTCACCTTTAGTTTTTTTTCTATAATATTTGATAATATTCAAGAAATTTAAACATTCAAATTATTACCTAAATATCAAACATAAACTTATATTTTTCCCACATTTAAGCGCCTACGCGTTTCATAAATCTTCTGGCGCAGCCTTAGAGCATAAAACCCCTCTGTAAAAAAACCTTGCACAATGTGCAAAAAATCATACAAAGACAATTTCACGATCGATCACAAAATCGCCTCGCAAGAGAACACTGATCATAAAAATACCGGCATGTTGCTGTAAGCACTTGATATTATAAACGTTCAACCACTTCAAGCTTTCAATATATAATTGAGTTTCAATATCCTATTAAGATGCTCCCCCCGCCACCGCAAAATTCGGCAGACTTTGTACGCAAACACGACATAAGGCTACTCCAGTTATGTATGCTCTAAGGACGCAGCGAATTGACTCAATTTATTTTTGCGAGATACAACTGACAAATTGAAAATAACAATTAAAATTAGATACGTCTCAAATCGATTAGCAACCGTGTTCTATAGCAATCAATCAGTGTCAATATAACAGTAAGTATATAACGAGACGCGACAAGAACTTACTTTGAAGAAGAGTCATGGAGAAGTTACTTGTAATTTTCATGTTATTTTCTATCGTTATGTGTAATATTGAGAATGATGACCATGAGCAAAATTCAAGGGAAGCAAATGGTATGGTATTATTTTATTTGGCAGTTTTTTTTATAAAACTGTCATTGAAATAGGAATCTTCTACCTTGGGCGATAGAGTCGCTTTTTGAATGGACAAGTTTGATGCAAATCGGCCAACTCAAATAATCTCGAGTAGAAGTACTTTTTTTTAAGCGTGTTAAGATACAGCGGAATGTCATCTTGCTCATGTTTGGAACAGACCAACTGGGGAAGTACCCACCTTACATAGAAATTATCATAATTCTAGGAAAAAATGTGATGTCAATACGTAGGTACAATGGGGAATGGATGAAAATTTTAGAAATGCCTGATTATTTTTTTGGTGATAGGAATAACCTTCTTGAGCACCAGAAAAAAAAATCAGATTTTTCAGCTGCGTCAATTATTTTTGAAACATATAAACAGTTTCCTCACTTACGTTTTGGGTCACGGACGGTCAAAAGACACTTTCCTTGAGTCATCTCATATTACAAAAAAAAATCTTAAATATATTAAAATAAACTGATACTGGTTATGACAAATATAGCTGCTGCAACTGTCGATATCGGTTTATTGTAATTAACACATATGGGTCCAAAAGCCTGAAATAAATGAAATTGAAATTGAATTGATATCATTGCCAGTGTCAGTTTACCACAGATATTTAAGATATTTTTTTGTAATATGAGACCGCTCGAGGAAAGTGCCGTCTTTGACCCAAAACGTAAGCGAGGAAACTGTTTATATTTTTCAAAAGTAATTGACACGGCTGAAAAATCTGAAACTTTTTTCTGCCCTTCTACCATAACTTGACTCTCGACTCTATTCTCGCGCGAGATAGACTGTGTCACTTTCTGATTAATGCTGTCAAAAAGTGACGGATAGTCTATCACGCGCGCGAGTAGAGTAGAGAGTCAAGTTATGCTAGAAGGCCCGGTGCTAAGGAAGGTTATTCCTATCACCAAAAAAATAATCAGGCATTTCTAAAATTTTCATCCATTCCCAATTCTTGTTGTCCCCAGTCGAAGACCCGACTTTGAAATTCAAATTCGAACCAGTAGATTTCGACGAAAATTCATGCACGGAGAAGGCTTGCCTCCCAGCCTGCTGGGACGTCCTCGAGAGGACCACAGGATACTGTTACAACAAGGATTTGTGTGTTTGCTACAACCAAGCTTAGATTAAAAATGTTTTTAACCGACTTCAAAAACGAAGGAAGTTCGCAATTCGTCGGAATCTTTTATTTTCCAAGTATGTTCCTCGAAGACGCCTGGGGACCGATTTTTGACTTTGGAGCGCTCAACTATTTCGCTCACTTAATTTATTTATAGTTAATGTTAATCATAATCTTGTATTTACATTAAAAAAATATTTATTTCATAGATAACAATATTACAGTATATTCATAACCTACAACTTTCACTCAAATAAACCCAATGATGTAATATAAAAAGAGGTAGATATGTGGTCTACTTATACGAAATTCCGTGTTTAAATTATAGCCACCAAATTTGACAGCTAACGTTTTAGTGTGTCATTTTTGGAGCGCTTATAACGTTTCTACCTCTTTTTACCCGACTGCCGAAGGAAAGGAGGGTTATGTTTTTCGAGCGTAAGTATGTATGTGTGTATGTCTTATTCTTTGGCACGCCCTGCAACCTAAACCGTATGACGGATTGCGACATATGAGGTGTCGTTGGATTCCTCTTAATCGTGGGAGTGACATAGGTTATTTGCTACATTCAGCTACAATACATTTTTCATTGTGCTTGACTTCTGTATCTAAAATTGTGATATCCAATACGTTCATCCAAATAGACTCCAAGGTTCTCAAAGCTTGCTCTTGCGCTGCGCCAACGCACGTAGTTCGCGACGCAGGATCTTTCCGCTGGGGTTCTTCGGAATTTCGGGCACGAATCGGACACCGCCACGAAGCCATTTTGGGTTGGATAGCTGTAACACAAGTTGAAGATCTTGGCATCTGACACAAGAGAACGCCACTCTTCCCTATTCTGCGCTACCTCACGCCAGTTGGATGCACCAAGGGGTGGTCAGATCTTTAAAAAAAACCGGACAAGTGCAAGTTCAACTCGCGTGGTGAGGGTTCCACAAAATTCCTATTCTCTAAGCATTAGGCGCTCCATACAAAATACACAAAAATATTGAGAATTTTCCCGTTACTTTGAATACTCAAACTTCTTATAGGTGTTCCTGTAATCTTTAGGCAAGGAACTATTTTCCATATTTTTTTCAGAATTTTAACCCTAGTTTCGGAGATAAGGGGGGGATGGTCAATTTTTGTCTTATTTCCTAAATTACTTCAAATCTATTTTTGCTAAAATTATAAAAAATATATATATCTGAGATGCTTACTACAACCCCTTTCATTTGATGTGTCACATAATACAGTTTGCGAAACTTTTTTTTAAATTTTCCAGTTTACCCCCCAAAAGTGGCCCCCTTGTTCAGAATTCATTAAATTACTTTACGCGTCCATCTTTGGGTCACCAATTTACATATGTGTACCAAATTTCAACTCAATCGGTCCAGTAGTTTCGGAGCAAATCGGCTGTGACAGACGGACAGACAGACGCACGAGTGATCCTTTAAGGGTTCCGTTTTTTTTTCCTTTTGAGGTACGGAACCCTAAAAAGGCAACTGCAGGTCTCACTCGCATAGTCCAAATTAGAAAGGGAAAGGTAGATTTTCTCGTCTAGCATCGTGTCGCTGCGACAGTTTGTACAGTCAGCAGCAGAAGTAGCTAAGCACTTTAACATGCTCAGAATGATCTGCACAGAACCTTATTCTCTTGACATTAGAGTCCGTGTGCAGATCAATTTGAGCACTAGGCCCGCTTAGCTACTTCTGCTGCTGACTGTAGGTACTAGCCTCACCGTACGACTCACAGTCAGTACACATCATTAACCCGTTCCACGATTAATTTCTGCCACTCTTCAACAGTAGTCTGCGCTCCCGGCTATAGCGCGACGAACGTACGCCCCCACACTACTAGCACTCTGACAGCATGTATAAACTAGCACACTAACAATCTCACATCATTAACCGACCCGTTCAGCGACTATCTGCATCTCCTCAGCAGTGGCCTTGGTCCAGTCTACCTAGAATGCTTGACTTGGTCGAACCTTGAATGTGACGAGCATCTCGTCTCCAGCACCGCTATCACAAGACGGCGCGCGAGCTATCATGATTTTTCTCGCACTATGCCTCTTCTTAAGTTTTCTAATAAGAGAGAGACGGATAGTGCGAGAAAAATCGAGAGAGCTCGCGCGCCGTATTGTGATAGCCGTGCAGTTGATTAAAAGAAGGCTACCCACACGCTTAGCCATAAACTCCTGATGCGGTTCCTAAGCAGTGGCCTGTGCTCCAAGTTGTAGCAACTCCTCAGAGAGAGTTGAGTCACGCATGTGCTAACGGTTAAAGTGTCATAATGCCGAATGCCAAATTATTAAGCTGCGTACGGACAGCGCGTACATTGGTACGCGTAGTCGGTTACATTAGATACGGGTATAGCGCCTATACGGACCGCCACGAACCTAAACGCTAGCTGAATCGATCCATAGTGCTACGCGAGCTCGCCCAGTCACCATGTCTCCGAGGAACACGCGAGTTTATCCAATTTGCCGTCCAAATATCGCATACCAGATCGAGCGGCCGAGCTAGTTCGCGCGGCATGCATGCTATAAAAGTGTACGCATAGCTGCAGGTACGTATAGAGCGTTTCAGGACACGCGTAACAGGGTACGGGCTATCCATACGCGGCTTCAGGTAGCTTGGATAAGAGATGACTGACCCGCTCAGCCACGAACGCCTGCAGTTCCTCAGCAGTAGCGCTCGCCCCCGGCTGCAGCGCGACGAACGCGCGCGGCAGCTCCCCGGCGCGCGCGTCGGGCGCGCCCACCACGCCCGCGTCGCGCACCGCCGCGTGCTGCAGCAGCACCGCCTCGATCTCCGCTGGAGCCACCTGAGACATGAGATGACTGACCCGCTCAGCCACGAACGCCTGCAGTTCCTCAGCAGTAGCGCTCGCCCCCGGCTGCAGCGCGACGAACGCGCGCGGCAGCTCCCCGGCACGCGCGTCGGGCGCGCCCACCACGCCCGCGTCGCGCACCGCCGCGTGCTGCAGCAGCACCGCCTCGATCTCCGCTGGAGCCACCTGAGACATGAGATGACTGACCCGCTCAGCCACGAACGCCTGCAGTTCCTCAGCAGTAGCGCTCGCCCCCGGCTGCAGCGCGACGAACGCGCGCGGCAGCTCCCCGGCGCGCGCGTCGGGCGCGCCCACCACGCCCGCGTCGCGCACCGCCGCGTGCTGCAGCAGCACCGCCTCGATCTCCGCTGGAGCCACCTGAGACATGAGATGATGTATCATAATCGATTGATTTTGAAATTAGGAAATCTGCAGAAGATCCTTTCCAAAATACAAAAAAAGGGGTGAGAGCCCTTTGTACCTGTTTTATATACAATAAGGTAATACATACATACATACAAATACCAAACAATTCCCAGATGTAGTCAAATGTGCAACGGGCTAGGCACATGGTTCGGAGAACCGGATGACTCATGAATCATAAAGAAGTGTAAGGATTCTTGATTGAAGAGAGACTTTGAGTCACATCCATCTTGCCAAGATTGCATGCAATCAGAAGGCGTGTTGCGTGTCCGATGATCTGTAACTGTTTGTTGTGGTATTCGTTGGACGTCTCCAATTAATTTCTCTAATAACGATGATCGCTTAATTTTTTACTTGAAGTGTTCTATTTTCAATACCATTTGGTTTTCCAACCAAGAGAGGGAAAAGGAAATCTATATTGAACAGTTTCAAGTGGAAGAGAACCTTTACAAGATTTGTAAGCGTATGAAGATCTGTAAATTGCTTAATGACAGCTGCCATAGACAACTGATGCTGATACTGACCTGGAATCCCTTATACTTGATCAGCTCCTTCAGCCGATCCACGATGAAGAAGTATCCATCCTCATCATAATAGCCGATGTCTCCAGTCCTGAAGAATCCCTCATCATCAAAGTCATCCTTCCTGTCCTTGCCGACGTAGCCCTTCATGACCAGACCGCCTTTGACGCAGATTTCTCCAGGTTGGTTGACGCCTAAGGGCTTCCGAGTTTTTAAATCTATAATCTGGGGAAAAAGAATAGAGTAGGAACATTCTATCCATGTCAATCGGTGGGGAAGCATAGGTGGATAAGTTACTCTAACTCTTAGATCAACTAGGGTAATCATCCTACAATAGTTGATGGGACACGCCGGGTTATTTTAGACGCTGATTTCCACCGTGTTTGTTCATCTGCCTATGCATGCAAGCTCTCAAGTCGAGATTATTCCTATAATACCAACACATACTAGTTCCTGGTGAAAACTGGCCCCGAGGCATGGTTGGCCTTGTCACGCGATAGGTGATAGGATAGAGCGTGCGTCACTGGCTGACACCGTTCGATAGAACGAGACGACGCTCTTATCTTGTCACTTGTCGCGTGATAAGGCCAACCATGCTACCTGGTACCCCATTTGACCGGTATAAGTGAAGAGCTTCCTCTTGGATTGAACGTTTATTCGCCTTTTTTCGTTGCAGAAGTTATACCTAAATAGCCTCCTGTTATTTGAAATCAGTTAAAATATTCACTGAACTACATATATATCGCCAATGGAACCAACAGGTAGACTAGAAAGAAAAAAAATTATGCGCCAACGGTGGTATACATACATACGGTCTGCCCGATACGACGGTACTGCTTACAAAGGCCAGAAGAATCACAAGGGCTCTGTCGACCACTTACTTATTTGAGGCTTCGTTGTCTCTACAGCTAGAAACATATGCAGGTCCCACACTCTCAACACAGGCTTCCTGAAGCATGCAAATACCTTAATAATAGCTCCAGACGCCACCGTTCCCACGCCTCCAACTTTGGACACTGCTGATTCATCATTATCCCTGGTGACGGCTAGTGTGGTCTCTGTCATGCCGTAGCCTTGTAGAACCGTTTTCACGTTCGGAAATCTGTAAAAAATTAAATCTAGATTATCATTTTTTTTTTATTCAGGAGATGAAAACGAAGGGAGATATTCAGCAGATTGGGGACGAGAGTCAAGGGAAGACCGAGACGGGCGTGGATCAAGGCAAAGAGAAAGTTAATACCGTATCAAGGGCTCCAGACATTGGCAGAGATTCTAATAAGCCTATTCTGTAACTTGTTTTAAGCTCACCTCAACGCTCACCCACAAATATATCTTGACACCGCGATGCGTATGTAACTAAGCGTAGGTAGAGGTCTAGTTTCGTTATGTGTGACGCATAGGGTGAGGCGCATAAGCGCATAGCGAATAACGGCTCTGGAGTCCTACAACGATGCGGATCTCCTATAGGGTACAACCGGGAAAACGCGGAGAAAGAGAGTCTTGGCTGATGTTAAGCGGTTACCGATGACTGCTTCCAATCAACATGATACGTACGTACGTAGATTAGTCATTGCTTGATCTCTGTATTTATTTCGTAGTCGGTAGGATCCCACAAGGTATGTAATACAATGATGAACGAGCGACTGGACAAAAACGCCATTGGACAGTGTAGCCTGGCGGTCTTCAGTGTTAGAGGCTAAGATCCACTTTAGGGCTCAGGCTCATAAAACACACTTTCCCTAAATGTGCACATTCCCTAAAGGTACACTTATTTAGAAAGAGCACTTTCTCAGAATGTGCACTGTCTTAAGAAGTGCACTTCCCAATTGGTATACTTTCTCAGATAAACCACAATGTCAGATGGTATATAATCTCAGAAGGTGCACTTTCCCAAAAAGTACACTTTCTCAGATGGTACACTTTTTCATACTATGCGTACTTCAAACCCCAGCGAGATAATTGATACTTTTATAAAAACACGTGTTGCGAATGTCGGACGACAGAGTGGCGAAGCGCATTTTCTTTTCAGAACTCCAAATTGGTAAGCGTAAATGTGGTGGCCAATACCTTCGCTATAAGTATGTTCTGAAAAGACACATGAAGAAACGCAAGTTAGAGCCCTCTGAGTGGGAGGAGAAGGCAGCACGGCGGCCCGAATGGCGAAGTATACTCCATCAACATGCTAATGCCTTCGAGATTGAGCGTCGTAACGAGCTCGATAAAAAGCGAGACGAGCTCAAGGCCCGCCTACCGGCGACAATCCACTACAACTTCATCGGCGGGGTATTAACCTGCCCAAATTGCGCTCGTACCTTTGCAAAAAAGATAGGGTGTGCAAGCCACATGAGAGCGCACTTGAGAGTAAAACAACAACACTAGTCATATTTCAAATCGGTAACACCAAATCCAGAACACACAGTCGCTGTGGCCGAAATCGGTCAGGACAGCATCAATCAAAAAAAACCCCTCGCAAGGCAGGCCCATGGGGAGCCCGCACAGGTTGGAGCCCGCGCGGCTGGCAAACGCCATCTTGACTGTATGGCCAGTCCGACCCTGTGAAATAGTGCACCTTTGGAGAAAGTGTCCGAATTGGGCAAGTGTACCTTTTGGGAAAGGTTGCCTTATGGAAAAGAGCACTTTTTGGAATAGAAGAAGAAGAAGAAGAAAATAGGAATAGGCATCTTTTGAGAAAGTGTCCCAATTGGGAAAGTGTAAGAAAAAGAAGAAAGTGAGTGTTTGCGGAAAGTGCACTTTTAGAGAAAGTGCATATTTCGGGAAAGTGTGTTTTATGAGCCTGACCCCCAAAGTGGATCTTGGCCTCCAACACTAAAGACCAGGCTACAACTTTGGGCCGTCGCACCACAGCAGTAAGTAAGTAATACAATGATACGTACTTAGTCTTCACAGCTTCAGCCGTCTCCTTTGTGAGCGGGGCTGCCCCACTGTAGATGATATCCACGCTGCTGAGGTCGTACTTGTTGGGGTACTTGACCAGTGCGACTAGTACTGGCGGTACTACGGAGATACGGGTGATCTGAAACATTCATTATCAACGTCATCATCATAAAGATACTTCTAGCTAGCTTCCCGCTGGGCATAATCAGCCATGGCCGATCTGGAAATCCTTAAATAGGTTACGTTCCCAGGTCGGTCGCAGTAAGGAGAACCCGCTGAAGTGGGGCGCCCTGAGTAGCTCAGATGCCCAATGTCCGTGTGGGGCCATTCTCCAAACGATACAGCACATGTTGTCTTGCCCAGCGTGCCCGCACGCCTGCTCCAAGCAAGACCTTCGAGACGCGACAGACAGAGCGATAAGCGTCGCCACCTTCTGGTCCCGCACGCTCTGAATAGAAACCATCGACACGAGAAGAAGAAGAAGATAAAGATACTACCTACCCAATTGATGCCACGTAAGGGGATCGATAGTTATGTACTTACCTTATACTTCTCAATGCTCTTCAGGTACAGTTCTATCTCGAATTTGGGCAGGTACACTAAGTCCCTCCCACTAGCGAGGTAGAGCAGCGACCCCATCAGCCCCATGGTGTGGAACCATGGGGTTATCAGCAGGTATTTAACAGGAATCGAAGTTTCTATCCCTTTCCTGTCAAATAAGAATAATGAATAAATAAATATTAGAAAACAAATCTTATACAAATCCAACTAGCCCCACGACGATGTGTTTATTTGATATGAAAACTTTAATGCACAGAAAACAATTTTGAAAAGAAAAATCGTTGGATCAGTAACAAATATTTATGCTATTCTCACAAACATAATGCCCTTATTCGAACCCAGGACCGTCAGCTTTGTAGGCTGTGCCACTACCACGGGGGCCACGGATAAAATAATGGTCGCCAGAAAGAATGAGAGGATAGACAAAAACTCTCCTTTTTTAACTGACTTCAAAAAAAATAGAAGGATCTCAATTCGGTTGTTTTTTTTTAATGTTTGTTACCTCAGAACTCAGTCATTTATGAACCGATTCGTACAATTATTTTTTTATTTAAACTTATATGCTTCCAGATTGGTCCCATTGTTATCAAAACTTCAGTTGGATCACAAATTACAACTTCAGTGTATTTACACCCGGAAATCACAAATTTGGTGAAATGGAACTGATGATGAAGACCACAGATGACTTATGGAACTCGTACTTAAAACTGTAAAATTACGTTACCGATTCTGATATGGTTTCGTTGAAATAGCAACTAATGAAATATTAAATGTCAAGTGTGCCAAATCGACGGAGCTCCTCAAATATTATCGGCCCACATAAAGTGATATGGTTGTCGTCTGTAATAATCAACGTATTTACCCTCGGAAAGCAGTCCGTGTGGCAAAGTGGAAAGGAAATGTTCATGTGGCTTGGCGGAGTACTAAATTGAAGTCAGTTAAATCTTTGTTTTTAAAGTAAATTATATTATTGATTTGTTAATTGGTTTTAGACATTTAATCTAATCGGGGTGAACCGCGCGATCTCGCCATCTATCGCCTAAACCTTCCAGGTTTTAAATAGTGACTTTATGTGCAACACGTAACTATTTATAAAAAGATCCATTGCACCATTGTTCCTACGTGGCACATGATACGGTTATGATTGAAGGTTCGATATAACTCAACTTACGCGTTACAACATATCGAGGGCTTCATGCTAAAGGGGCGTATAAGCAAGAACCCTACTTTTCAAGAGACACAAAAAACTGAATAACTTTTGTTACAATGTACCGATTGTTCTACAATTTTGCATAGAGTATTTAAATTACTATCTTTTTCAGGTGTCATGCCTAGTTTCGGTATGCGTATTCTAAAAAGCAGTAATTATGTAGTTACGCCTCTTTACCACGACAGTAATTTCCGACATTTAGGTTGAAATGCTCTGAAAAATACTTGAAATTTAAGGTCGTATGATTCATTTTCTTTTCTATTCGATAATTCAATAATGAAAGGTGGAAATACTGTTAATAATTCGAAATACTTTAATTTTACAGTAATTTGGTCATCATTATGTAGTTTCTTCTATTTTATCAGATTTTTGTACGCCCGTCTAAGCTGACGAATCTATCGTGTAAGTATCCTTTATTTGTGGACGTATAATAGAGCGCCAAATTATAACGTCTGGCAGCCTGCTTAAAGAAACCATACATGGTGCTAATCTCCATGTCGTGGTGCAGGCTGAGGTTCGATTGGTACCACGGGGCACCAGTCGCCCTACGGAGGAAACGATTCTGAATGACCTGAAGCGGTTTGAGCGATGACATAGGCACGTGGGCAAATACTACACTTGCATATGTCATGATTGGACGAACGCAAGTCTTGTAGAGTGTCTGCTTATTTCTAAGTGACTTTTTACTAAACTTGTTGATCATCGGCCCAAGCCTTCCTAACACGAGCAACGCACGGTTGCGTACCCTACGGATGTGGCTACGCAAAGTCAGTTTCCTGTCGAGGGTCACTCCAAGATATTTGGCCTCGTTGACCCAGGGGATGGGTAGGTCAAACATCTGGATCGGAGCCACCCGTCGTTCTGTACTAACGCAGTCGGATGGGTGGAAGACTTTTGCAGTGCTTTTCTCCGGGTTGACTGCGATACCCCAAGAGTGAAGAGCGCGGTGTCGTCCGCAAACAACCCCAGTTGCACCTTAGGGTGCCTGGGAATGTCGTTCGGGAACAACGAGTATAGAGTTGGAGAGAGCACGGAGCCTTGCGGGACTCCGGCCCGGATGGGGTGTGGGTCCGAATACGTTCCCTCTAGTCGGTAGTGAAAGCTTCGATCCCTGAGATAATCTCGTATGGTGAGTACGAGTCTGTCCGGTATACCGAGCAGGTATAACTTGTATACCAGCCTGTTATGCCAGACCTTGTCGAAGGCTTTCGCCACGTCGAGAAAGATCGCTCCGGTCTTGAGCCCCTGGAATCGAGAGAAACCGTCTAACACGTGCTCCGTGGTGACACGGTGCACCTGTTGGACGCACGAGTGTACGGATCTAAAGCCGAACTGCTCGTCGATGAGGAGGTTATTCTCAGCAGTGAAGTTGAGAATTCTCGTGAGTAGGATCCGCTCATATAGCTTTCCAAGGGAGCTAACCAATCTGATCGGCCTGTCCGCAGGCGAGGTCCGGGGTTTGCCGGGCTTCGCTATCCCTATGACCGTTGCACATTTCCACGCGGTTGGAAAGTGAGCATTGGTCAGCGCGGCATTGAAGATGCCGACCAAGAGGAGGAGGAGGGTTTCGGGGAGAAGTCTCAGGATGCGATTGGAAACACCATCCGCACCCGGAGCCTTCCTAATACGAAGACGCCTGACAAGATCATTGACTTCCTTAACCGATACCGGTGAAATGGGTGAAGTTACGGGGAGACTCAATCTTCTGTCCACCTCGGAATCGACCCATCTGACATGGGCTTCGTCGGTGTTGAGGAGGTTAGGCGAACATTGGGACTCTAAGCTACTCGCAAGGCATTCGGCTTTCTCACTGTCCTCGAACGCGGGGGTTGGGTGATCCGGTCGATCCAAGGGAGGGATAGTGCAACAGGCATCTGATTTGAGAGATCTCGCTAGTTTGAATTGAGCAGTTCCTATGGCCACCCTACCGTCTCCATCATCAGATCAGTACCATGGTACCTGAATATGGCGTTGTCACTCGGTTTACACATGCATGCAAAATTTCAGCACAATCGGTAACTGGGAAGTGGATCAAATTTAACTAGCAAGATTTGATTACAAATTGTGAAACTAAATAAAAGCTTGTAAAAATAATAGACCTTATAGTGTACGCAACAAGGTAAAAAATTAAATACAACCTGTACCACTCGTTAGTGTATTTCAAAGTCAAATATTTATTCCGCAAATGACTGATTCTACCATTTCATATTACACAATGACAAGTTAAAGGCCCTTTCAGACAATGTTAAAACAGAAGCGCATATTTCATAGAATAACAAGTATTCAGTAAGGTATTTATTTTCATACTTATTCCTAAAATAAGTTGTGATTAAATACTAACCTTTTATTACCAAACTAAGAATGCGAGCGTTCCGCTTCATTGTTATTATTCGCACGAGATGCACACCATACTATAACGCACTAGACACTGACTGAGAGACAGAGTAGACAGACAGGCGGCCCTAGTGCGCTTACCCGCTTGACAGAAAGGGATAGCAATATGCGGCAATCAAGGACGCTGTCTCCGCGCCCCTTTGGTGCGACATTTTTTGAAGGCCAACGTAATTTTTGTACGGACGTATGTTCATACGCCTTAATTGGCGCGACGCACTTTGAGGATAGTTGGTAAAAGTTTACGGACGTATGTATGTACGCCTATATAGCGTGACACTATTTCGTGGTTCGCACTGTCACGTGAGAGAAGCATGGACGTACGCCTTTATACTCCGATGAATACTGGGGACTGAATGAAAATATCGCTTATACGCCTTCAGTACGGCTTTTTGGAACGACATTAAATTATGACTGTCAGTTATACGCCAAATGATTTTTTAATTATTTAATTAACTAATTGCTATAATAAAATTATTAAAAAAATTGTGCTTACGTATTGTTACAAGACGAATACGATGCCGTTAAAAACGAAAAATGGCATTTTTGCGTATACGCCCCTTTGGCCTGAAACCCTCGATATAAGCACGTTCCGATGCGTCAATACGACCCCCTTCGGTAGCCCGGTGGTGCCTGACGAATACAGAACGAACAGCGCCTCATCAGGGCTGTCCACGTCGGCAGCTCTGAACTCCTCGAATTTTACCGTCTGGGCTGACACCTGGAAATTCAAGGTTATCTTAATCATGAGGCTTAATCACAATACTGAAGAAAACGAGGGTAGAGAATATATTTCGCCTCCGAAGCTGCCTGCGCCCGCGCTTACCAGCCGAGCGAGCAGGGCGTGGGCCCGCAGTGCTAATGAGCCCGAAATATGTCAAGAGATTTTGGGCCTTGAAGACGTAAGTGAGCCGTTTTTATTAGACTTTAATATGTCATCGTCGTAGATCAGCGTAGCAATGTACCTACCAACGAGAAATTTCCATAACCATTTTTTAGGGTTCCGGACTAAAATGGTAAAAACGGAACCCTTATGGTGCGGCTCCATCCGTTTGTCTGTCTGTCCGTCTGTCTTTTTGAATTTTATTTTGAATTTCTATAAAAAAGAAAAAAAAGAAAGTGTGGTTAGTAAGCCAAATAGGGTATCATATGAAAGGGCTTGAATTGCAGTGTAAAACAGTTTTTTTTCTCTACAGAGGCAAAATTTTGATTTATAAATATTGGGTTCGACGAGTTTAAACGATGAAAACCAATAGCTCTCGATATTAATTTATTCTTCCCACATTATTTTACGATTACACTTTGATTTCTTATGCAGCCGACACACAATTACACCTTGTTACAATAATTTATTTCTCAAGACAGAACCGCTCTCGATCCCAGCCATGAACCCAATGCCGGTCCGTCCCCACTCCGATCACGCCATCAATCGTCGTAACACCCGTAACGGCGCGAAAGTAGCGGGGCGCGACAGCAGCGCCACCGAAAGGAGTCAAGTTCACAACCGATTAATCTTTTATTAATCAAATAATACACAGTTATACAGACATACCCGCAATAATCAAATATTATTTATATAATTGTATATTACTTTATATTTCACTCCTTACAGCTCGGCCATCCTGTTCAAGGCGAGACCTCGCGCTTTAAATCAACATTACAGACTAAGGGAATATCTTACATACGTAACATAAACTTACGAGTATCTACAGTTACTTACACAAGTAAATGTAAATACTACTCGTATGTAAAAAAATTACTTTAAAAATATCATGATCCTAAATGAACACCTCACATCGCACAAATAATCAGATACAATTTTTTTTTATCTATAAGCTTGTACTACTTGTAGTACCAGCATCGTCATCACTGGATTCTAAATCTCGCTACAATATTCTCGTATCGCCTTCCTTCTGGTGATGAACTTCGATACCTCCAGAATCTAGTAATATTAAATTACCTAAATGTTTAAATGCTATAGATCCACTACTTAAATATAAGAAACCTTTAAAAAATGTTCTAGCTCATAGAAGTATTATACCATAAATTCATTAATAAATGATAGTGACTTTGACATGCATGCTCAACAATTTGTAAGCCGTAAGGCACCACATAGTGAAACTGACCATAATTCTTTAACATCCTGTAACCTACGTTGGGCAAATAAATGATTTTATCTTTATCTTATCTTTATATAGCTAGACGTGGTCGACTCGGTCACCTTCCACGATGGGGATGTAGGTGATCGCTGCCCTCGGCGTCCATACTTCTATAAGTATTCCCTGATCTGGTACTCCTGGCCTCCTGGGTCCAATGGACGATTGTGATGTACACCCCGGCCCTCTCGCCTGGGCACTCCTGGGTAATTGAGTGACTGAATCCTGCCCCTTTAGCCCGGGCTCACTTGGATTGCAGTCGTGGTTGTCGTGACCCCGGTCCCCTTATCGGGACACTCCTGGGCCTGGAACCCGGTCCCCTTATCGGGACACTCCTGGGCCTGGAGGTCCCCTTATCGGGCTTTAAAGGGAATAAGTCGTTCTTGGGAAATTGTATAAAATTCTACAATAAAATTCCAAAACACATTACCGAACTTACTGACTCTAAATTCAAATTTGTCGTAAAACGGACACTTATTTCAAAAGCATATTATAAAATAAACGACTACATCATGGATAGGGATATTTGGCAGCGATAAAATCCTGCACTAGAAATCTGTCGTACCTAAAATAAATAAAATAAATAGGCTTTCTACTGTTTAAAATTTTATAATACTCTGATACTGAAATGATATATAGTATACTGTTTTGAAAAAATGACACCTCGCCGAGTTTTTTTTTTTACGCCGGTTCTTCTCGAGGCCGAGGTTTACTTTCCGAACCGGTGGTAGTTTATCGACATTCATAGGTGCATGTAATATGCCTAAATTGAAGAATAAATGACTTTGACTTTGATTTTGACTTTGGGACACTCCTGGGCCTGGACCCCGGTCCCCTTATCGGGACACTCCTGGGCCTGGGCCCCGGTCCCCTTAACTGGACACTCCTGGGCCTGGACCCCGGTCCCCTTATCGGGACACTCCTGGGCCTGGGCCCCGGTCCCCTTAACTGGACACTCCTGGGCCTGGACCCCGGTCCCCTTATCGGGACACTCCTGGGCCTGGGCCCCGGTCCCCTTAACTGATCACTCCTTGGGACACTCCTGGGCCTGGACCCCGGTCCCCTTATCGGGACACTCCTGGGCCTAGGCCCCGGTCCCCTTAACTGAACACTCCTGGGCCTGGGCCCCGGTCCCCTTATCGGGACACTCCTGGGCCTGGACCCCGGTCCCCTGATCGGAACACTCCTGGGTCTGGACCCCGGTCCCCTGATCGGAACACAAGTGGGTCTGAACCCCGGTCCCCTGATCGGGACACTCTCGGTCTTCGTCCATGTCTGAAACTTACACCATTCGCATTAGAAAACTGCAGAATTTGCGTTTAAACACTTTATACTGACTCACGGGAGTATTTATATGGATATCGGCTCTTACACGCATCGACTCTTTATACACATCGACTCTTTATACACATCGACTCTTTATACACATCGACTCTTTATACACATCGACTCTTTATACACATCGACTCTTTATACACATCGACTCTATACACATCGACTCTCTTTACACATCGACTCTTTATACACATCGACTCTTTATACACATCGACTCTATACACATCGACTCTTTATACACATCGATTCTTTATACACATCGATTCTTTATACACATCGACTCTTTATACACATCAACTCTGTATACACATCGACTCTCTTTACACACATCGACTCTTTACACACATCGACTCTTTACACACATCGACTCTTTACACACATCGACTCTTTTCATATATCGACTCTTTACATATATCGACTCTTTACATATATCGACTCTTTACATATATCGACTCTTTACATATATCGACTCTTTACATATATCGACTCTTTACATATATCGACTCTTTACATATATCGACTCTATCTACAAAATCGGCTCTACCAAATCGGCTCTACCAAATCGGCTCTACCAAATCGGCTCTACCCAAATCGGCTCTACCTAAATCGGCTCTACCAAATCGGCTCTACCAAATCGGCTCTACCAAATCGGCTCTACCAAATCGGCTCTACCAAATCGGCTCTACCAAATCGCCTCTACCAAATCGGCTGTACCAAATCGGCTCTACCAAATCGGCTCTACATATTCGGCTCTACAAATCGGCTCTACATATCGGCTCTACATATCGGCTCTACATATCGGCTCTACAAATCGGCTCTACATATCGGCTCTACATATCGGCTCTACAAATCGGCTCTACATATCGGCTCTACATATCGGCTCTACATATCGGCTCTACATATCGGCTCTACATATCGGCTCTACATATCGGCTCTACATATCGGCTCTACATATCGGCTCTACATATCGGCTCTACATATCGGCTCTACATATCGGCGCTACATATCGGCTCTACATATCGGCTCTACATATCGGCTCTACATATCGGCTCTACATATCGGCTCTACATATCGGCTCTACATATCGGCTCTACATATCGGCTCTACATATCGGCTCTACATATCGGCTCTACATATCGGCTCTACATATCGGCTCTACATATCGGCTCTACATATCGGCTCTACATATCGGCTCTACATATCGGCTCTACATATCGGCTCTACATATCGGCTCTACATATCGGCTCTACAAATCGGCTCTACAAATCGGCTCTACATATCGGCTCTACATATCGGCTCTACATATCGGCTCTACATATCGGCTCTACATATCGGCTCTACATATCGGCTCTACATATCGGCTCTACATATCGGCTCTACATATCGGCTCTACATATCGGCTCTACATATCGGCTCTACATATCGGCTCTACATATCGGCTCTACATATCGGCTCTACAAATCGGCTCTACAAATCGGCTCTACATATCGGCTCTACATATCGGCTCTACATATCGGCTCTACATATCGGCTCTACATATCGGCTCTACAAATCGGCTCTACAAATCGGCTCTACAAATCGGCTCTACATATCGGTTCTACATATCGGCTCTACAAATCGGCTCTACAAATCGGCTCTACAAATCGGCTCTACAAATCGGCTCTACATATCGGCTCTACAAATCGGCTCTACATATCGGCTCTACAAATCGGCTCTACATATCGGCTCTACATATCGGCTCTACATATCGGCTCTACATATCGGCTCTACATATCGGCTCTACATATCGGCTCTACATATCGGCTCTACATATCGGCTCTACATATCGGCTCTACATATCGGCTCTACATATCGGCTCTACATATCGGCTCTACAAATCGGCTCTACAAATCGGCTCTACATATCGGCTCTACATATCGGCTCTACATATCGGCTCTACATATCGGCTCTACATATCGGCTCTACATATCGGCTCTACATATCGGCTCTACATATCGGCTCTACATATCGGCTCTACATATGTGTGATGTCCTAGCTAAAAGATAATATCTCTAGGGAGTGCCCCAGCAAGATAAACATGCATGACCAACCGTATAAATCACTGGAATACCTCCGTAACGATAAATACAGTTTAATCCCAAACAAAATATTCTAACTCTTAGTTTATCTAGCATGTCCACCCCTAGGGAGTGCCCTAGCAAGATAAACATGCAAGACCAACCGTATAAATCTCCGGACTACCTCCGTATCGATAAATACAGTTTAATCCTAAAAATATTCTAACTATTCGTTTATCTAGCATGTCCATCTCTAGGGAGTGCCCTAGCAAGATAAACATGCAAGACCAACCGTATAAATCTCCGGACTACCTCCGTATCGATAAATACAGTTTAATCCTAAAAATATTCTAACTATTCGTTTATCTAGCATGTCCATCTCTAGGGAGTGCCCTAGCAAGATAAACATGCAAGACCAACCGTATAAATCTCCGGACTACCTCCGTATCGATAAATACAGTTTAATCCTAAAAATATTCTAACTATTCGTTTATCTAGCATTTCCATCTCCAGCAAGTGCCCCAGCAAGATAAACATGCAAGACCAACCCGTAATGGTGAATACGGTCAGTGCACACAAATAGTACTGCTAAAATCAAAAAGTGAAAAAAAAACGTGCTTACGTTTTTGTGGCGTGGCAAAAATCCTATTGATTTTTGTTAGATCCCGGCTTCTGATCTATTGGGTTCGACGAGTTTAAACGATGAAAACCAATAGCTCTCGATATTAATTTATTCTTCCCACATTATTTTACGATTACACTTTGATTTCTTATGCAGCCGACACACAATTACACCTTGTTACAATAATTTATTTCTCAAGACAGAACCGCTCTCGATCCCAGCCATGAACCCAATGCCGGTCCGTCCCCACTCCGATCACGCCATCAATCGTCGTAACACCCGTAACGGCGCGAAAGTAGCGGGGCGCGACAGCAGCGCCACCGAAAGGAGTCAAGTTCACAACCGATTAATGTTTTATTAATCAAATATACACAGTTATACAGACATACCCGCAATAATCAAATATTATTTATATAATTGTATATTACTTTATATTTCACTCCTTACATAAAGGAAAATAATGAACTTAAAGACATAGTCATGTGGAAAAGAGAAGCTCTGGAAAGAGTCAGATGGAGGACTCTGGGGGAGGCCTATGCTAAAGGCAACCAGACGATGTCTGAGGAAAACAGCTATCAGTCATCAGTAAAATATCAGCCTGACATTCTTTTAGCTGGGTACAGCTATAGGTATACAAATTACACTCAATCGGATAGACCTTATTGGGATGAGATCGGTTTTACGATGTTTTCCTTCACCGAAAAACTTCTGTTAATATCACATGGCATTTCTTACAAGTTTTTTTGGAAAACTCAGTGGTATGAGCCGGGGTTTGAACGAACGGGGTTTTGGAGGTCGTTCCAGATTGCAAGCCGCGCGTCTTACCACTTGGCTACAGTGGATCTTCTTCTTCTCACTTACCAAATAATTAAAAGATATAGTTCCCGTTTGCAAGTCACTTCCAAAAACTGAGTGGTACGCGCCGTGGTTTGAACGAACGGGGTTTTGGAGGTCGTTCCAGATTGCAAGCCGCGTGTCTAGCCACTTGGCTACAGTGGATCTTTTTCTTCTCACTTACCAAATCATTAAAAGATATACTTAGCTCCCGTTTGCCTGTCACCTCCAAAAACTCAGCGATACGAGCCGGGGCTTGAATGAAGGGGGTTTCGGAGGTCGTTCCAGATTGCAAGCCGCGTGTCTTGCCACTTGGCTACAGTGGATCTTTTTCTTCTCACTTACCAAATCATTAAAAGATATACTTATCTCCCGTTTGCCTGTCACCTCCAAAAACTCAGCGATACGAGCCGGGGCTTGAATGAAGGGGGTTTCGCAGGTCGTTCCAGATTGCAAGCCGCGTGTCTTGCCACTTGGCTCTTCTTCCTTTCACTTACCAAATCATTGAAAGATATAGCTCCCGTTTGCCACTCATCTCCAAAAACGATGATTTTCTCAATAAACTTCAGAGACTTCAACGTCTTCTTATGCATTTTGTACGCTAGAGGCGAGCAGATGATGTACTTGGGTTTGGAAATGTTGGCCACATGGGATAGTTCATCTAAAAACAAAATTATTGATATATTTTAGGTGAGTGCAGTAAAGACAGAAATTTTTGAGGCGACTTCCTGATCTAGCGGGTCGGAATCGGTATGCGGTATTTTGTTTGACTTGACCTTACTGATATCGAACAGATTTCCTCACTTGTCGGTATACCGTCAGTTCTTACTACATTTGTTGTAATTTGTCTCAATTTCTTAAAACTCGAACCTGTACGAATCAGTATTTTCACCAACAAAACAACTAAACTGAACGGTTACTTCTCCAGTTGTGTAATTGCTTAACCTAACTGCCAGAGTGTCGATGTCATCCCGCTTCGCAAGGTGCCTATTTCCGCTGTGAGGGGCTTCGCCCCCTGAGCCCCCTTGAGGGGGTTCAGCCCCTCACCCTCCTTTTTTCTAGTTGCCAAAATGTTTAATAATAATATGTTTGAAGAACGTTTATGAATAATGGTAAGTATTAGGATATTACAAATTGGACCTAAAACTTTTTTTATAAAGGCTAGATTAGTCCATATGATAGATATGTAAAGGTCTAAAGAATCTCACTTTTAGTATACATCATATTGAACGTAGTAAACACAGCCCCCGTACACAAAGATCCAACCACAGCACTAAAGAATTCGGTCCTGTTTTCAGAGCATATTCCCACAGTCTGTCCCTTTCTAACGCCTAGGCGACTGAGGGAGATGGCAAGATTCATCGACTGTTGGGCGACCTCGCCATAAGTTACGGTTTCCTCTGTGACGCCATTCACCTGGAAAAAAAAGAGTTTTTACTTTTCATTAGGCGGCGAGGCTTTGAGGCGTTTGAGGTTTGAGGGAGCGGTAGGTACCTGGTGAGGAATGAAGTGATACATTTTTAATGCCGGCTCCAGACTCCACGAGCGAGGCTACAGGTCCGTTCGTTAGGAGCTGCGATGCCAGAGACAGACACACAGATACACAGACACGTCAAACTTATAACTTTTAAAACAGTTAGAAAATATAGCCTATTTCCATCTAGAAAGTCCACTCTGTACACAGGTGCATGATTTTTTGTAGTCGGATAACTAGTTCCAGAGATTTTCCTCTTTATTATATTAATTTACAATGCATTTGCTCTAAAAGTGCGCCTATATATGGTTCAACATAAACACGGGAACTCGTGTATGCCCGCACGGAGGAGCGAGGAGGGCCGTGCGGGAATGGATTTGGGGCCAATATTCCCACGCACGTGGGTCGTTCTTCTTTTTTACCGACAATGAACCGAGGTTTTTCTGTTTTTTTGGTTTTTGAACTATCGAAAATTGTGATTTAGAAGTGCGATTTTTTAAAAAATGCATAGGTTTCTTCATTAGAACTAATTAAAGTTTCCTTTCTGGCCAATATAAATATTTATTTACGGTTGGTTTCTAAAAAAAACATGTGACAAAGTGGACTCTTTCAGTGGGGACAACATTTTGATTTACCACTCTGTCACGGCATTCTACGAAAAAAAAAACATTTAAAAAAATGCTAGTTAGAGAAAGTGAAATATTAAATATCACTAATTAATAAAATAATATGGACGTTCATTCGAACATTATAAAACCGTAAACATCATTACTCAAATGAGATGCCGTAATAAGACGAAGGACAGGCTATTGTCGGTCGAAAAGAAGAACGACCCACGTGCGAGAATGAGATTTCATGACAGTTAAAATTTCACCATTTATTTATATATTGTAACGCCACTCACCACTAGATGGCATGACCAGTACTGCCGCGTCCATAGAAACTACAGTTTCGGAGGACAGCTTACCAGACGGCCCGCTGGATGGCGCTGCCTGTCAATTAGATGGCGCTATCGTTTGTTCGGCGTAGTTTCAAGACCTCCGGAGCCGAACCACTTTTTATATGTCGAGAGCTAAGGACTTGAACCTTGCACGCTATACGCATTTACCTATGCTAAGTCGTATTAGTGTCGCTGTACTAGAATATTTCAATGTTGGGATACACCGGTGTAGTACTGTAAGAATAAGTCAGTCAATAAAGAGCATAATCGTGTAAGCCTGCTGGTTTCTCTCCGCTCCCCCGCCTCTCCGCTGTTACAATATTGTTATTTCCTTGCATGGTGTATTGTAAAATGTTGTATATCTTACATGCGGATAGGTAATTCCCAACTGGCGTCGACCATCGGCATCGTCACTCGTAGGGAATTGCCCACTTTCCGCATTTGTATATTGTAAGTCAAATACTAATAGTAGACAATATCGTGGCTGTTACCGAGCGAGATGGGTTCGTATACAAATCTCAATAAAGAAATTGAACTACGACGGTGACAAACAAGCACGGTCTTAATGGTAAGCTGACACTGTACTGTACCCTATGGGCGCTTGCGATTTCAGAAGAATCATAAGCGACTCTTTATTCATCCTAAATGAAACGAACAGCAAACAGTTCGTTTCTTTCGTTTTATATTGCATGATTGCTATTATTTCTTGGCAGGCTATGACTGTATTTTGCTACTCGTATTAAATAATCATAGGTAATTCATAAACACTTTGACAATTAAGCGTAAATGCGTGGGTTTGCCTCCATTTAAACTCCCAATCTTGCTCATAAGACAGTAAATTTAAAGTTTAATTCATTACTACGGTAAAGATGTGTAGATAAGAACAAGAATATAAGGAATGTTTTGAAGCATTAAGAAAAACGTTTCTTTACTTACAATACTCTTGTGTTTAAACTCAACAAGCTTGTTCAATATAAACTCACTAAAGTTTAAATTCACTGGTAGTTGTAGATCAGCCGATCCGTACTGATAAAGGGGGTTTTTCAACATTTTAAAACACGGACTAAACAATTGCGCGAACACGACGCTCCGAAGCGAATACTTGAGGGGTACTGACACTAGGTACTGGGTGATAATTACGTTATGATAATAATGTAAACATTTGAATCAATGTTTAATTAAATCCCCGCAACCTGTTGTAGTTGGAATGAGACAAGTTGGCGTGACAAATTGCATCCTTTTAGTGCGCTTTGTAATCAGTTGAAAAGTTTTTCGACCACTTAAATGATTAAATAAATTTCTATTTACATAACTCTATTTTCCTTAGCCTGTTTAGGTGCCCACTGCTGCACGGCTATCACAAGACGGCGCGCGAGCTCTCTCAATTTTTCTCGCACTATCCGTCTCTCTCTTATCAGAAAACTTAGAAAGAGAGGTATAATGCGAGAAAAATCGAGAGAGCTCGCGCGCCGTCTTGTGATAGCCGTGCTGGGCCTTCCTCCTTTTCCTCCACTCGGCCCTATTGCTGGCATGCTCCTGCCAACCCAAGCATATCGCGTCTTATTTAATTGTCCATCATCTACTTTTTGGTCTGCCTCTGCTCCGATGGCCATCTCCCGGGGTCTATTCCTTACTTACCCTGGCCTGGTATGCATACGGCAGACATGTCCTGCACAGTCCCATTTCGGTTTGGCGTTCTCGGCCTTGGCACCCACATATACAATTTGGGTTTTGGAGCGCAGTTCTGTGTTTCCGATTTGATCAGTTCTGCGAACACCTAATATACTGTGCTCCATCGCCCGCTGGCAAACCTTCAATTTGGACTTCTGAGACTCAGTCATTGGCCAGGTTTGAGCACCGTAAGTTAGGACAGGCAGGATACACATGTCAACGAGTCAGTTTCAGACATAAGTTACCCTTCAATAGCGCCTTCATAGACCAAAAGGTCTTCCAGGCATTCTCAATACGTCTATTGGTTTTCACGGATTGCCTGTTTTCGATGAAAAATGTTAGCTGCCTGTCCCAGGGTGCCTAGCATGATACATTCTATCGTTATGTTTTACGTGACGTTTCAGTACATTTTCGCTGTAAAACGTGACGATAAAACCGATCGTCCTAGCTGGGCAAGTGTGAATATAAAGTGTCATATGAATCAATATCAATCATGGTGGTCATGTCCAAAGTTAAATACAAAATGATAAGCATTTTTAGGTTAGCATTATATTAATAATCGTTTAGATAAGATTGCAATTAGTAAAGCTAGTGCCATGATTTTTCAAATCAAAAAAAAACTTATAGTGTGGTTGTCGGCTCCGGGCGGCAAAAAACCACGCTATGGCGCTGATTAGTAAAAAGACATTTATGTAAATGTTTTCCTCTGGAAGAATTAATGTAAAGTCCTAGACACATCTGTCACAACATAGAATATCGGGGCTGATATTACCTAACGCCTAAATAGGTAGTCCTCTTGGGTTTTTTTTATGTTCGGTAGATGGAAGAAAGTAAAATATAATGTAATATCAACTCACATGATGCATTGTAAAATGCACTTGTAAAATGTTACGTATGACACACGTGTGAATAGGTAATTACCCACTTTTCGTGCTTGTATCATAAATAACGCTCCCCGTTAGGCATTAAAGAAATAGTGATATGTATTATAATTTATAATTGTGATAAATACACCCGGACGCAACGAGTACCTACTTACTTACAGTAAGTAGTTATGTAAACGGACATTTCTCCGAACTTGTCTCTTTACCGGTCGATTTTCGTCACTCGATCGGCCGTCGGGGACGCAGCCGCACTTTCGCTTTTTAAAAACTGAACGGCCATTTTGAAAATAGAACGCTTCGAGTGTCCGAGCATTGTTCTAACGTAATTCGAATGTCGCGCGAATTCGAAATTCGAACAGTCAGTGTTTTGTTTCCTGGATTTGAATGTGATTTAAAAATAGCGCAGTGTTTTGTTTTGAATTACAAATGGTGAGGCGTTTTTTGAAGTATTAACTGAAAGTGCGTTTAGGCGTAGATGATTTAGAAACTATGATTCATCTAAGCAAAGTGATAGTTCTTGCTTTGATAGTAAGTGTTAAAGGTCATGACACAGTGAACGACAATCTGTACGATTCCAAAAACTTCATAAACGCAAACGGTAATAATGTGATTTCAAGACTTCTAAGTGAAAGAAAATTTAACTCTGAAATACTTAAAAATATGGGGAAAGAGAGTGATGCGGTCAATCACTATGAAGACATTACGATTTTAGATGAAAACGGACAGTTGAAGAATTTGAAATACAAATCTGCTAATAAAATGCCAAGTTTTATAAAAGATGACATTATAGATGATGATAAAGTGACCGACAGTGTCAAGAATCAAGTGGAAGTACCAGTGACATTGAGTGAGATTGATGAAACTAAATATGAACTTAGTGGACATAAGACATTCGATGAAATTGGACGTGAGTATAATTTCCTGTTAGTCTTGAGTATGTTAAGTAAGGTACGTATAATAAGGCCTAGCTAAAGAATATCAGTATAACAATAAAAACTAACTTCAAATTTGAATGTTAATCAACAACTCGTGTCGATCAAAAACACTCTCTGACGGTCGTGTTTTTGGTCATCGTCATCTACTTTCCGCACTTGTATCATAAATAACTATTCCGTAAACAGTACAGGCGTCCTACTCTAGCCTGCGAGTAAGAGTGAGACAAGCGTACTGTTGACGAGCAATGCTTGCTCAAAAAATTGTCTGTGTAAGACTGTAAGAGCACCCTTCATTCGCGTATTGACAGAGCCGAAAAGACAACATTGGACGTGTATTTCAACTCCCTGCCAAAGTATAAAGTGCCTTGAGAGTTGAGACAATCGAATCGGTAATAAAATCGAATGACAGTAATTGGCGCATCGTTTATACAATCGAAGCTTTTCTCTTTGCTCTCTAATTTAAAGTTAAGCGATGTATCTTGCGAATTACACTATCATGTTTATCTTGTACCAGATTTGGTATAAATAAATAAATAAATATTAGGGGACATTCTTACCAGAGGACGGAACCGGTTTTTTCAAAAATCCCCGAAGTAGTCTAATATTTTGAATTATTTTAGGCTCTTAATTTAGGACTCTATCATGTATTTAGGTAATATTTTCGAATTATTAGATTGCCCGATCAAAAACGATATCATAAACCAAAGAACGTATTAATCCGATATTTTTGTTTGGTAAAAATACCGATATCCGAACCCTGATTCTTACACAAATCGAACTAGGCCTATAGTAAGCTCAATAAGGCTTGTGTTATAGGTACTAGACGACGAATATAATAGATATAAATACTTAAATACATGGAAAACATCCGAGACTCAGAAACAAATATTCATGCTCATCACACAAATATTTGCCCTTACCTGGATTCGAACTTCGGTACCTTCAGCTTCGAAGTCATCGTCACTACCTACTAGGCTAACCAGCAGGTAGAAAACTATGTAAATTATCGAACCTTGGGGAACTCCAAGTGCAACCTACCTGCGTATGCGTATGGGACTTGTACACAGCCTATGTCAAAGATGCGTTTACACTTTTTATTTTGCGCATTATTGCAATAAGGCGAAAAATTTAGAAGTCTTGGACGTTGACTGTACTTACATAGAAATTCCTTAGAGTCCTTGTTCTGTGTCTTATGCCTATAAAACGCCCTACATTGACAGAATGTTAATGTTATTTACTATTCAAACTTGAACTTGCCCTGTGCTCTGTTACGTAAGATAACAACTTACATAATTTATTAGCTCCACAAATGTGTGGGCCACATGTTTGTGTAGAAAGTATTGTCCACACATTCATGTAACCGGTTAAACTGAACTGGTTGTAGTGTAATTTGAACTCTATATTCTTAGAAATATATTCGTCGAATGTTTAAATGCTATAATGTTTCTAACACTCGCCATACAGTTGAGGAAGGCACCGGTGACCCTCGCGCAGGCAGCTTTTTTGAGCAAAGGGTTCCTATTGCAATCCAGCGCGGCGCGGGAATGCTGCCTGCATGATGGGTGAGTTAGGTTAGGTACCTACGCTACCTGGACCCTCAGGTCCTATCGTAAATTTAGGTACCTATCGTAAAAAAAAGCCGGCCGTTTATGCCGCAAAAACGTATATTTCGACACTCATAATTTCCCACACTGCAATAAACGATTCTATTCTATTCTATTCTCTCAAGGGAATCAAAATTTATATTTTTTTCCGTTTGACCTAGAACTATGAAATTTGGCAAGTAATATCTTCTTATAATACTAGTACAGGGAAAATCAGAAAAGTATACATATGTAAATTTGTACGGAACCCTCGGTGGGCGAGTCAAGCTCGCACTTGTCCGGTTTTTTCTGTAATAAATTAACGCATTTTTATCTCGGAAAGCACATTCCATGTATGTGGCTTAGCGAAGTATTAAATTGAGGTTGGTATAGACATTGTTCTTAAAGTAAATTGTCGAAACGTCAGAAATAAAGATAAATTAATTTAGCGTTAGACCCTCAGACTAGAAGTTAGACCCGGTGTAAAGTAATCTTTTAAATAAAATATATGTGCATAGCGCGAGAGATTAAAGTGTAATCCATGCTTCCATAGTTAAACATGATACCATAAATATGCATTATAAACACCGCAGTATAACATAATAATCCTACTAATATTATAAATGCGAAAATTTTAATGTTTGGCTGTTCGTTAAATCACGCAAAAACCACTATACGGATTAAGATTAATTTTGGTAGGTATGACAAGCGAATGATGACATAAATAAAATAAAATGGGAAATGTAATATATACCTACTTTATGGAACAACACTTACACATGCTTACATACCTACTCACACCCAAACATTCACGCATGCTTGAACACTCAAATACACACACACACACACACACACACACACACACACACACACACACACACACGCACACATACACTCACATACACGCACACACATACACACACTAGGTTCACGCCACTATGGCTGTGATACCTAAATTGTTGCTTTGTTTTTATTTTAAGATTATACCTACTCGTACGTAAATACCTACTTATGCGACTGTTTTTTTATGGAGGAGCGGGTCTTCCTGACACAGGTATTTTTTACCTAAAAGGTCTGCTAGACGGTCGCCAACACGCCCCTCCAACCGAGCGACCTTGGTCCGCACCGACCGTGTAGACAGTTGTTTCCAACAAAATTTCATACTACAACGGTCGGGGCCGACCAAGGTCGCTCGGTCGGAGGGGCGTGTTGGCGACCGTCTAGCAGACCTTTAATAGGAAGACCCAACCCTATATTGTCACTGTAACCAATCTATGCAATAAATCATTTTCATTTTTTTTTTAATATAGTTTATAACTTGGATTAACATATAGAATACTTTTTATTCCGGGATTCGTATCCTAAGGGGGCGAAAGTTTGTATGGAGCTACGATATAAACGAGTTCCACGCGGACGAAGACGCGGGCAGAAGTTAGTAGAACATAAGTAATTATTGTTTATCATGCTGTACACTTGTTAGCTACATACAATTGGCTACTTTCCTAAAAAAATATATTTAGTCCGCCAGTTAGATTATCAAAACATATAGGACATTTTTTTTTTCGTTTGTCAATTAAATAATATAGCCCGTTAAAGTTGCGCGTGACGTCACATTATGGTACACTTTTTAGCATAATGTGACGTCACGCGGAACTTTAACGGGCTATATTGTTTAATTGACAAACGAAAAAATTCATGTCCTATATGTTTTGATAATCTAACTGACGGACTAAATATCATTTTTTAGGAAAGTTGCTCTGCTGGCACTAGAATCCTTAGAGTCTTACTCTAAACTAGTCCAGAATTGTAAAAACAATTTAAACACCCTGGCTAACTCCAACAAAGTCATACTTAGATGGGTACCAGGGCATTCCGATATTGTAGGAAACGAAAAAGCAGATGAACTTGCAAGGAAGGGCGCAGAAACAACCCTGGTCGGCCCAGAACCGTTCTGTGGTATCACAAAACGGAAAGCATATTCTCTGCTAAGTAACACAGAAAAATCAGAGGCAATCAAGCTGTGGATGTCCGTCAAAGGACAAAAACAGGCTAAAGCCTTAATTAAAGGGTTCAATAGCAAACTGTCTAAAGAGCTATTACAACTCAAAAGGCACAAAACCTGTGCAGTGACGAGAATCCTGACAGGACATTGCAAATTGAACAAACACCTGTTTCAAATGGGTATGAAACAAGACGCAACTTGCAGGTTCTGCCAGGAGACAGAGGAGACAGCAATGCACATTCTCTGCTCCTGCGGACCACTCATGCAAAAAAGAAGTACCTACCTAGGGCGGCACATCATGCACCCAGAAGAGGTACAACATATCACCGCCCAAAGAATCTGGATTTTCTTGGAGGCAACGGGTCTTAACGGTGAACTATAAACAAGAAAGGGCTGCCACAATAGATCATTCACTGGTCGAAGCGGCACATTAAAGGCCCACAAACATCAATAATAATAAAATAAATAAAATAACGGGCTATATCTTCATCATTTTTTGTTTAATTGACAAACAAAAAAATACGTGTCCAATATTTTTTGATAATCTAACTGACGGACTGAATATAATTGTATAAGTATTTTTTACCCAGGAAAGTACCCAATTCTTTAAACCTAAAGCCACATAACACGTGACCACGCTATAACGCTAACCGGATACCACTTTCACCATTATGAAATACGTTATGGGGAGTGGTATATCATAACATAATACATATAATGGTTGTGGTTTAAAAATTTTATTGGGTTGGAATTGTGTAATGGCCATTTAAAAAGTGGTCAAACCGGACCACAAGCAACAAAATATTATATGTAGATAGTTTTGGAAACATATTCGGTCCTATCATAATAATAATATTGTTCCTTCGAATTTGAAGACTAGATACTTACTGCCGGCGTAGCTTGGTTGTCAATTATTACAGCCTTGGTCAAAAGTGTTGAGCACCAATGGGTTTTTCATACAAAAGTCAAACTTTAAAAGGTGCATTTATATATTTTATAATAGAAAGTTGTGTATCTATCGGAAAAATTCGTCGTTATTGACGTTAAGGGAAATTCCGTGAAAAAATATACAATTAAACCTTTATTGTAAAACCCGACTTTTTCTGGCTTCGTTTTCACACGCAAATAGCAATTTCAAAATGACATATATTAATGATTTGCACTATGTTCAAACACTTATTATATTTTAAGTCTTCGTGTATTTATGAAATTGAAAAATAATACTTTATCCATAAGTTACAAAGGAAAACGTGGGGTGCTCAATACTTTTGGCCAAAGCTGTATGGTGTTACACCTACATTTGTTGCTGTAATGTCTGAAAATAAAAAGGTTTAACGACCGGTTAGCCTAGTGGGTAGTGGCACCGCCTACGAAGCTGAAGGTCCTGGGTTTGAATCCCGGTAAGGGCAAATATTTGTGTGATGAGCATGAATATTTGTTTCCGAGTCTTGGATGTTTTCTATGTATATAAGTATTTATAGCTATTGTATATATTGTCGTCTAGTACCTATAACACAAGCGTTATTGAGCTTACTATAGGCCTAGTTCGATTTGTGTAAGAATGTCTCTTAATATTTATTTATTTATTGTAAAAAAATATTTCTTGTCGTCCCTATCATTATTAAAACACGCCGGAAAAATGGATACCTACTTGTTTCACCAGAAAAGTTAACCCTAATAAAACATTTCACCAAAATTATCCCCGTTCGTAAATTTCGTAATGTAAAGAAAGTAAGTACCAGTAAAATATTTTACAAGCCGCTGGGGTCGCGAACATGATAATAAATTATCTTATCTTGTACATATAATTTAAGTATATCTATATAATTTAAGAGTCTTATCGTCAAAGTGGCTAATAGTATTAATTTTATCATTCGGTATACCTTTTTATCTAATCAAGAGAAGTAGTTAGTAAATAACAATATAATAACATTTTATTTTAGAACAATAACAAACACATCGGTACATCAAATTGCTTGAAATCTAGAAAAGAATTTGGAATTGCCTTAAAATTAAAGGCAACGAGTAAGTACGCTGATTTTCAGCCATAAACTGCATAAACTATAATTTACTTTAAAAAACAAAGTTTCAAACGACTTCCATTTAGTAATCCGCCAAGCCAAATGAACATTTCCACATTTCCTTTCCACTTTACCACATGGACTGCTTTCCGAGAGTAAATACGTTGATTGTTACAGACGAAAACCATATCACTGTATGTGGGCCGATAATATTTGAGGAGTTCCGTCGATTTGGCACACTCGACATTTAGGACTTCATTTAGTCGCTATTTCAACGGAATCATATCAGAATCAGTAACGTACTTTTACAGTTTTAAGTACGAGTTCCATAAGTCATCTGTGGTCTTCATCATCCGTTCCACTTCACCAAAGTGATTTCCGGATGTAAATACACTAGTTATAATAGAACATACCGAAATTACTACATGCGTGCGTTCTATATTTGAGGAGTTCCCTCAATTACTCATGGTTCCCATCATCCAACTGAAGTTTTGATAACAATGGGATCAATCTGGAAGCATATACTTTCAAATAAGAAAATAATTGTACGAATCGGTTCATAAATGATGGAGTTCTGAGGTAACGAACATTAAAAAATATACAACCAAATTGAGAACGACCTCCTTTTTTTTGAAGTCAGTTAATAAAACAAAGTATAAGGAAGGTAAATATATATTAACACATAATGTACTTGTCCTCGGGGCTGCACTCGTTACTGTCAAACGGGCTATAATTCGTCGGGTGACAAGCAAAAGTCACTAATTACACTTAAGAGGTAAAGGAAAACTCAACCTTATTACTACTACAACATAGTTGCTATTTCTTAAATTATTTTTCTGGATTTAGTGACTTTTGCTTGTCACCCGACGAATGTTCGTTTGCTGCCGCTAAAATCTGTAGAACAGTTCCTAAATGGGCTTGTGATCTCATGTTAAAATTGATAACGTTAGTGTTACTAAATGGATAGTAAACCATCAAATTATTGTAATCCTAACTAATCCTACTAATATTATAAATGCGAAAGTTTGGATGTTTGGATGTTTAGATGTTTGGATGTTTGTTACTCAATCACGCAAAAACGGCTGAACGGATTAAGATGAATTGTATATACCTTATAGCCTAGAATCTAGATTAACATATAGAATACTTTTTATTCCGGGAATCATGCCTTAAGGGGGTGAAATGGGGGGCGAAATTGTATGGAGCTACGATATAAACGAGTTCCACGCGGACGAAGTCGCGGGCAGAAGCTAGTAAAGTATAAATTACAAAATATAATTAGAATCATAAAAAGATCACCCTTAGAATGAAACCGACCGAACTCAAAAATCGACAAAATGAGTTAGCAACACGTATCGACTCAAAATTACATACTGCATCAAGATGTGTTGCTAACTCATTTTGTCGATTTTTTTGAGTGCGGTCGGTTTCATTCTTTTTTAGTTTAGAAAAAATATGCATTTTTTGTATTGTCCAAGAGTAAATTTAAAGCTAACTATAGAATCCTTACGCTTTTATAGAAACAAAATTGTAAAACAACTATGAACCTAAACGCAGTATTTCTCGACAGAAACAGCAATTTACTTGATTTTCCATACAAAGATTAGTTCAAATAGCAAAGTGTGACGTCATACCTACATATAAGTCAATTTGTATGATGCGTTTCGGCTGCCGCCAGCGAGGTCCATCTATGACTAATTTTTTTGGGTATTTATGTTCTTTAATTGTAGTTACTACCATACAAACATTTGTTCCTCTCCAAAAACTGGTTCGAATGGCATAGAAAAAAAGTCTTAGGTCACCAGCCTATTATTATATAGACTTCCTGAATTTAGCTGACACTGCACGATTGTAGTTTGTAGCTGGCACACTTGCATGACAGTTCCTTGCACGTGCCACCTGTTGCCATGTGTATACATACGTTAACTGACTTGCCTGTCAGGCAAGGTGGCAAGCAAGACCTTGCTTCTAGCAAGGGTCAACATATGATCTACAAATCCAGAAGTGGCCAACTAAACGCTCTTAATATAACAATTAAAAAGTAAAACCGGAGGCAGCTTTCCAGTCGCTCTCGCTAGCCGCCAGGGGCGCGCTACTCGACGGCTTTATAAATATTATTAAACTTTTATAATTTATCATTATTATATATAAATAGATATGTGGAAACTATTTTACATAAATCAACCCTTGAGGTGTGATTACGTAACTTTTCGAACGTACAATGTACAATCGCCCTCGAGCAGGGAAATTGCGTTTTTTTTGTGAATCGAAAGCTACGAGAAATACCAGTGAAAGTACATCGAAATGAAGACCAACTCACCCCTGCTTGCTCGGCGAACTGATGAGCCGGTACCGACTGTCCACACTTCCACGGTAGAGAGCTGATGATGCACTGGTATGCGAAGGTTTGTGACGTAATTTGCGATAGTTTGGGCGCGACAAAAAGGGCTTGCGCGTGTAGCCGCGAGCCGCGAGCAGCCATCAAACGATATATCCTCAACTGGTGTTTTACGAATGTCAAAGAAAACGAGAAAACTTCCCTACCTAACTGTCACTAATGAACGCGTTCCTTTATTATATGGTATATATGGTAATAACATGCATTAAAAAAAACAATTAAACTAAGCGACGATGTCCGGAACCAACATACAACTCAACTGTAATTTTCCAATAAGTAATAAATGACATGTAGATCTACCTAAACTCACAAAACGTTACGTTACTAACCAGCAGGTCCTTAACTAAGCCATACTATTGGTACTAATAATATATGCCTAATGGCCAAACATAGTGATACACATTACCATTGTACCATCTTTGTTACCTATGTTTTACAAATAAACTTTACTTTACTTTACTTTTACTTTAGGTACTTTATTATAAATTTACTCATTATAACCCGGACCCCCGGAATTGACAACTTTTCAAAATATGTAATGATGCCTAAATCTAAATCCATTTCGGTAATTATATTACTTGAACGTAATAATAAAGTAGTTTACAGTTTTTTTTCGCACTCGGTTTTAAGAAAATCGCGAAGTTATATAAACGTGTTTTAAACCGTGTGTGACGTCAATACTATACTAGGTCTGTCATATGTGTCATATGAAAGATGTGCAAGCTACCATACAGAGCCGTAATATTGACGTCATAATCTGGAATTCGCTACTTTTCAATTTTTCTTTCACTTTGTAATATTTCTGAATGAATATTACAATTATTTAGGGAGAAAAAAAACACGTTCGAACTAAATCATAAAATGGCCCACTTGAAATGATGAAATGTTGTCAATTCTACACCAGACTTGTTGACGCAACAGAGCCACACTGTTTTGCCGCCTAAATACTAATTAGTGTTTTAATTTCACGATCCAAGACCGCAGAACTCTCCAACAGTTGACGATTGGGTCAAATTGAAACTTAAGTGCGCGAAAATCTTAATAATTATGCCAAGGTAATCGATGTTTAGTTTAAAAAAAAGGCGGCGACTGAGAGGGCATGGTTCCCGTACCGGTCATTCCTGTTGCAATGGTTGTCAATCGTGTTTCCATTTTCCACGCGGTAAATGGAAACACGATTGACAACCATTAATGCTGTAATGCTGGGCAAAGGCCTCCCTCCTTTTCTTCCACATATCCCTGACCTGGGCAGCCTCCCACCAGTCTTGATGGAAGTCGTCAAGCTCGTCTCGCCATCTCCTACGTGGTCTACCGCGACACCATGTTCTGTTCTGTGGGACCCACTTGGTGGTAATTGTAGCCCATAACGCTTCTGGCATGCGGCAGACGTGTCCGGCCCGGTCCCATTTAAGTTTGGTGGCTGTGTGAGCTACGTCAGCTACCTGAGTTTTGGAACGCAGTATTGTACCTATTTTTAATGCGATCCGTTAATTTCACGCCCAAAATACTGCGTTCCATGGCTCTCTGGCAAAGTATTCTAATGTTTTAATTGACATGTAAACTTTTTAATACACAACTAACCATTAACTATTTAAAAACATGCTTTCATAATCAGAGATACCTACTTAAAAAGAGACAAACCAATAAACCCAATAAACCGATAAAACCACAGTCATTACCCGCTTAAACAACGCGTGTGACAAAGCGCATATGAATATAAAATGCCTATTAAATCAAACGAAAGTAGCGTGTTGTGCACCCCTCACTTGTAGGTGTGACCAGTGTTTTCTTGTCACGGCAGACTCACAGTGTCGCGTCGGTGCTCGTCTCAAGCACGTCCGCTAAAAAAAATAAGTGTGATAAAAAATGTTTTAACTTTTTCGGAATTGGAAAAAGGTTGCGTGCAACTGATTTTTGTTTTACTTGTGCGGTAAGTTGCGATAACAATTATTTTAGTGTGTGTGATGTTGATGTGTCGAAAATTTTAATATAAACTGTGACTTTTTACATTCGCTAAATAACAAAAAGATATAAATAAAAACTCCAAATCATTTAAAGGTAAAAGATAAAAATCAAAAACGTAAAACAAATATAGGTACTAAAAAAGCTCTTAATTAAACTATTTAAACTACCTACTATGTAAGAAAAACATATTGGCACTGGTTTAGATTTAGAAATTCAAGTTTTTGTATGGATCGCGCAAGCCCATTTTCCTCTTAATGCGATAAATCAATATAGAGTTTTTTATAGAAAACTCCTGTGAGAATCAGACATATTAAAATATAATGAAAACGGGTCACTCACGTATTTAATGTCGAATATCGCTCGACGTGTTTCGAACAGATTCGCGGTTCTTAGTCATGAGCACACGCGTTGTCGGCACGTTTATGACTTAAGAACCGCGAATCGGTTCGAAACATTTCGAGCGATATTCGACATTAAATACGCGAGTGACCCATTTTCATTATACTTCAATACGTATTAGAGTTTATTCGAAGATTAAATACATACATAAACTCAAGCCTCCATTCCCAGAAAGGATAAGCACGGCGACATTAGCCATAGACACAGAATAAGTAATAGTACTACGTACAGAAGGTTCTCTGTTAACAAATTCCCTGTTTAGGTACGCCAAACGTGCCTAAATGTGGCCATTTCTTTCTATCGCATGCAACGCACTCTTTTGGAGGTGCAGCCTTAGGGCTAGGGTTATCGCCTGCTCGACCTATTCAATTATAGGTACGTTAGTATAATAGTGTATTTTAGTAACAATATTACGATTATTCTTTGTTTACTTAGGATCACCCAACTACACAAAAACTGTGTAATTTGCCTTTAGGTTGTGACATCAAAACTGCCTGTTTCTGCAAAATGTACACACAACTCTGGGTTACCTACATAAAATGTAAAGAAAAATTATTTTCAACCAATATAAATAGACGACGCGGCATATTTATTTTACGAGGCGAATGACGATGCAATGCAAAGCGCGAGCGCGTGCGTCCCCGAAACAGCGCGGCAACCACTGATAGACCGCCTAAAGGAGGCCGGCCGGCATGTTTTTGTGCGGCGCGACGAAATCAAAGAGTGAACCGTCCCTGGTTTAACTAAAACAAACTACATATACCGGGAAACAGAGGTTAGACGAATCAATATACATAGACGGAATTAATTCCCGTAGTTGATTACTGTGTTGACTATCAGACAGACTATTTATAGTTCCTGCAGGCATTAGGTTACCTACGAGCTACGAGTTTTCTGAATAAATTTGAAAGTAAATGATGGAAAATTGGAAAGGTCCTACCAGTGACAGATTTACTACGGCTTTAGTTTATGAGGCTTAGACTTAAGTACCCGGTGTTTATAGCTTATAATTACATTAATTGAATTAGATACTTAATTGAACAAGCGAACGAAGTTTTCCGTTTCAGCTTGGGCAAGAATTCTTCGTATGTCCGGCGTCTGTCCGGCTGTTCTCTTCTACAGGCCGCATTCATCAACTGAATTTCGTGAAATGTTGTCGATTCAGCACGGCTGTCACAAGACGGCGCGCGCGAGCTCTCTTGATTTTTCTCGCACTATACCTCTCTTTCTAAGTTTTCTAATAAGAGAGAGACGGACAGCCGTGCTGTTTTATGAAATTAAAAAATAAATTTCTGTCAAAAATTTCATTTAGGGTACAAGCTTTTATTACCGACTGTACTTTTCTGTATACCATCATCTACTGATGTGCCGACGGAAAGTTTCCTAAATTGCGAAATTTTCAGCAAATTAACATTGGAAAATTTCGGAAATTTCTCTCATTTTTGTATGAGAATTGAAACTTACCATTTCCATCCAAAATGGAAATTTCCTTTATTTCGTGTGAAACTTTCTAGAAATTTCCGAGAACTTTTCCAACTTTTTGGAAACTTTCCGCAATTTGCACATCTGTACCATCATCAACTACTCACCCCGGAGATCTGTCACACACACATACACACATACATGAGTGGCGAGCATGTCTGCATAGACAATACCACAAGTGGAAACGAGATACAATGTCAAATCTCCTGTCCCTCAGCGCGTTACGCTTTTTTTGTTTGTCACCAGCTTGTTTGTGACCACCTGTCAAAATATTGTACATACTGAAACTCAAGTACCATGACGTCACCGATATAGCACGACTAAATCAGAAATGACATTAGACGTCAAGAATGTATTAGTATTCTGATACTTCTTAAAGTAAGTTTAATTTACCATCGTTCCTTTCGGGTATACGCTAGGACGAGGACGACATCTATTATATCCTCTGTTTACGAAATGAGCCCGTCCGATGATTTCGCCACGGGCCCCGTATAGTATAGTTACGCCACGCCACGCCGTTGCGAATCTCCAAATCAATGAAGTGTGCAACGTGCTAGTGAATCTTGGAGTCGCTAGCGTCAATAGGTCGCAGTGTCTGCTTACCACCCGGGCTGTTATTCGCTACGCGCAAATGCGGCTCACCCCGCCGGTCTCCCGTTACGAAACTAGACCTCTACCTACGCTTAGTTACTACGCATCGCGGTGTCGAGGTATAATTGTGGGTGAGCGTTGAGGTGAGCTTCAAACAAGTTACAGAATCGGGGGGCAGGACCGTATGCTCGTTTGTCACTCATTGAGCCTCAAATTCATCATTATGCTGGCCGATTTCGACCACGACGACTGGATAAAAAAAAACTGGCTAACTGTAGCGTCGTTCGTGAGCTCTCAGGTGACTGAGGTAGCCTATCTTTGCAGAGAATGTGCAACCACGTTCCCTACAGGTAGTGATGTGCAAATTGCGGAGTTTCCAAAAAGTTGGAAAAGTTCTCGGAAATTTCTAGAAAGTTTCACAAGGATTAAGGAATTTTCCATGTTGGAAATGGAAAGTTTCAATTCCCATACAAAAATGAGGGAAATTTCCGAAATTTTCCTATGTTAAATTGCAGAAAAATTTCGCAATAGAGGAAACTTTCCGTCGGCACATCAGTACCTACAGGTTAGCACCCCTCCGACAAATTTGTAGTGGATAGCTTAGCGTCGAGTTCGTTACGTCTTTGTTCATCGAAGGCTTGCACATTAATCGTCTGTATGTCTCCACTTTGACCGATCTTGAGCCAAAATCTCCCAGTGCGATGGGTCAATATCACATCTCCGCATGTAGCGCTTCAGCTCTTTATAGCGCAGAAGCTGGCCGCCCGGTTTTCGCTTGCCTTCCTGCAGTTCTGAATAAAAGATGCGCTGCTTCAAAGCCTCAAAAGCCTCAAATTATACACTAAGCAAATGCCATATTTAAGGAAATGTTTAACTTCACATGGCAGCCATAGCATGAAAACGGGGGCAGGCCCGAATTGGCCCGGTTGGGTCCGACACGAGGTGAAACAGAGTGTGACAGACGAATATGTTGTAACGTATTGTTCGAGGATCTTTAGAAGGGTTCCGGAGGTGCAAAAAAAACTCCGTTTTTTTATTTCTAGACTATTTTTAGAATTGGATAAAAGTGGGCAGGGTGGAGCTCGTGATTCTGTACAATATTCGCAATTTCCTAGTGTCCTACAATTTTATTCCATTAAGGTACAAAACGTATGGGAGCTTGGGAGTTATCAAATTCTGACAAATAATGTAGGCCCAAGTGTTAGCGTAGCAGTAAATTGGAGAACATTCCCAAAATATAAGGAAAGTTCTCAGAAATTTCCGAAAACTTACATGAGAATTTAAAAATAAGTTTCCTTTTGGAAGTTTCTGCTGGGAATTTTTCATGGAACATTAATTACTTGTATAGTCTATTATTCTTTAAGCAGAGAGTTTTCGACATGTTTTCAGTGTTTATAAAAATGATGTTCCGAGAAATTTCCTTATTAGAATTTTCGCAACTTTGGAACCTCCGCGGTGCATTGCCCAACTGTCAGAGTAATTTTTGCACCACTGCCTAAAACAACATTATTTTAGAGGTCTATAAGTTATCCTCTGGCTATGCCTGTGTTCTTTGCGCGATACGTGAGCTGAGCGTTAACCGGGCTGCCAGTTAGTATCTAGTTTTCTATTAATTTCGTGTTTATAGTTAAATCTTAGGTCAATCTGAATACCAACATGGAGAGATATTTTCTCCTTTACACATAATCCAGCAGTTTATATTTACTTAACATACAATCAGGCAATTACTAACCAAGTAGGGTATGTTGTCCTAACCCAGTACCTCTACAATATTCTGTCAAGAGACGTAGTGAAAGATATACATCTCTTAACTTATTACAATGGTATAAGGTTCAAATTGTGAACACGTCTTTGACTGAGATAATGACAATAAGATATATCGATAACATCAGGCAATATTCACAACGCCGAGAAATCACCTGCAAGGCTCGGAACCGGTTTAAAATATACCGGTGAATACCGGTTTATTTCAGTTTAGTTCCAAACCTTTCTTCAGAACGCGTAGGTAAGCCTATTTAGCCCAAATTAACCGTTTTCGACAAGCGGCCCGGAGGGTCATCCGGTGTGGAAATCAGTACACAAACGCTCGAGCGTCCGTATTAACCGAATTGTATCGTTATAAACCGATAAACCTTTATATAAAACTCCTAACCGGTTTAAAAAATGGTTTTGTGTAGAAACCGAAACGAAAAGATTTACGTTAAAACCATAAATACTAATAATATGTGGATGATTGGTCGCCATCTTGGCGAGAGTCATGTCTATTTGATTTTATAAATTCGTCATTTATATACGCTTACTGACTGGCAAAGACCCTCGAGGCTGCCATTTCTCTTTTATTTATATAATAATAATATAATACAAGATCAGAGAAGATTTCTTCCCAAAGAACCCTATCGCAGAGAGTTTTGCAAATGTGATTGTTGGCACCGGATGTGCAGATGTATATGTCATTGTTCACATTTCGACACGACCTCGGAAGGACATTTTCTTTTAACATATGGAGACATGAAGTTTCACTTTCATGTGTCGACTTGCTGTACTGCCAACAAAATCCTGATTTGTTAACGACAGAGTCCCGCAAGGTCTTATATCCATACTTAACATTATAAATGCGAAAGTGCGTATGTCTGTCTGTCTGTTACCACTTCACGCTTAAACCGCTGAACCGGTTTAGATGAAATTTGGTATAGAGACAGTTTGAGTCCCGGAGAAGGACATAGTTTTTACCCCGGAAATCATACCCTAAAGGGGTTAAATGGGGAATCGAGTCGCTAAGCTGTCAGCTGTCAGTGTCAAGTCTTTACTCATCATCATATCAGCCGGACATAGACCTCCCCGAAAGAGTACCACAATGACCAGTCCTGCACCACCCGCCACCCGCATCCAGCGGACTCTCGCGACTCTTACCAGGTCATCAGTCCACCTTGTGGGGGTCTACCCACTGTCGTATACTACTGTACAGTCTCTGGAGGCTCTCCATTGCCCTTTGGGTCACTTTGAGCCGTCTTATGAGGCCCATTGTGAGCGACCATAAAAGAACACCGGGATGTGAAAAACCTGATCGAGATGCAACGACAAAAGCAACGTAGCTCGTGTTCTCAATGGTGTCAAACGCATACAAATCTGATAAATGAAAATTCGGCGAAACAGCGAGAGTAGCCTGGGGAAAATCCAGGGGAACTCTCCATCTCCGACACGACCACGCGGCGGGGGGGGGGGATGGGGGGGGGGCTGGGTATAACACTGGAATACTCTAAGAGTTTGCGCTCCAGTGAGATTGGTTGAACGGTTTCAACCGAATCTGATGTGTGAGTGGTGATGAACTACTGGGATTGTTGGTTAGCTGAGATACCTACCCTAGCTAAGAAGAATCCAGCAAGAAACTCAGCTAGGCCCGACCCGGGTCGGGATGCATCTATGTGTGTCTTTTGTGTAGTGAATAAATATCTTCTTTCTTTCTTTTCTTTCTTTCTTTCTTTCTTTCTTTCTTGTCTTTCTATAATGACTTGTTGTGCTGACGTCAAGCATGCTGCAAGCTGCGACATGTCGTTGCGTCTGGACCCACATTAACGCCATAGTTTTGCAAACGTGATTGTTTGCCACCGGATGCGCACGCGTCATTGTTACGGTTGAGATTATTTAATGTGGCCGTCAATTTATGAAACTGGCATCGGAATTGGAATCTTCTATTTTGGACGGTAGAGTTGTTTTTTTAATGGACTTTGATGCAATCACGCGTTGAGACACGACCTTGTAGTCACTTTTTCAAAATTAGTTTTTTTTTTTAAAGACAGGCTCCCGATTTTTACAGCCCAGAGACACTAGTTGTACCTAGTTGGTATCTGCAGAAAGGATTCTGAAAGTGATTGAAGAGAGGAGTGTTTTAGTCTATTTTGACGATCGTGATAAAAAATCTAATTTTTTTGACATGTATGCAAATTTGTAATGTATTTTTTTATCATGAAATAAATAATCTAATCTAATCTCATCTATTGTTAAAGTACTTATCATTATAATTTATTTATACGTTACAGTGACAAGTTATAAAATACAAAAGGTGTAACTTAATGCCGGCATTTTCTACCTCTAGGCCAAACAGAAAATACCTGCTTAATCAAAGCTGGTGCGGGATATGAGAACAAACGAAAACGGACAAATTACTGGTATTGTATACCTATACAGGGTGGGCCCTGTAACAGGAGCAAAAAATAAAACAGAAGATTTACTAAGCTTGTGAGTTCCAAGTGGTTTTAGATGATTTTTTTTTCTTTAAAATTAATTTAAGTGTATTTTTTTTACTCTTCAGTCACTTAAAAATAAAAAAAATAATTAAATTAAAAAATCACAAAAATATATTTTGAAAACAAAAATGCAATAACTATATTGGCTCATTACATGATGTTACCTCAAAATCTGCATTGACTGTTGGTCATAACTTTAAATCAAAATTTCTCCGAATAAAAAAAAAATTGGACACTAGGAGTTACTGCAGATGCTCTAAGGAAGCGTCCTTTTAAATACATATTTGCACCTGTTACAGGGCCCACCCCGTATAACGGCACCGATAATCTTTCTGTGAACTGTGAAGTATTTTTTCTTAAATATCCCGAGCTAACGAATGAGAATGTCAAAAATTCCAATTGGATCTCACAAATCCGTTCGTGACAGCCTCATTTCAACTGACACGTTACATATCTCATTTTCTACTAAAGCAATTTTAATTAGGTGCCTAAATTTAATTGGATATGCATTTCGTTACATCGTTCGGCGTTCTGAGAATATCGGATCAGGATCTTCAGTTTGAAGTAAAATTCGTTTTTAATTTCATCTTAATTTTTAAGCAGCTCCCGTTTTACCTATTATATAATATGTGGTTTTACTTGAGAATGGAACATTTGTACCGACTCAGTTGGCCAGAAAGCCATTAAAAAAAAAGAAGCAGAAGATTAGTGCGTCGCAATAGGACACATAGATAGGGTCATTACGGCCATTAGGCACCACCTAATTTAGTGTGCCGGTTTATGACCACTTGGATGAGTTGGGGAACAAAAGGATATTCTCTTGTTTTTTGATATCTCTTGGATAATATATTAGATTTCTATTATGTAACTACAAAAAAATGCATATGGCTGATCGTGGCTGTTATAATAGAGTTGCGAAATAGTACATTTATTTGAATAAACTTTGTCATTCAGGTGGTTGTTAACTGAAGCCGGTCGCAAAACCGGCATATAGACCCTATCTACATGCGTTGTGACTTGTGTACGCAAGAGAGTGTGGCTAAATCAAGATGATTAAGTTATGTTTTCGATACCAACATAAAAAACACGTCCCTTGATTGAGTCTCTTATTTATTTTTTATTAGAACGTTAGCTAAATTACAGACTTTAAACAATTGGAACGCATCTGAAAATTAACACAATTCGAATTTTAACGTTCGATTTTTAAACGTTCCATGAAATATAAAAAAGCGAATTAAAGACAGTTTGTCATTCTAATTTGAGATATAAGTGTAATCAGTTTAAATCGAATTTTGAATGCAATTAATTCTGCGTTTAAGACGTTTTGTAAGTAACGGACACGATTTGCGGGCGAAAGCGAAAAGGCGTGAATCAGCTGTCAAGAAGCCAAGACGCCATTATTATTTTGTCTGCGGCGTGTTCCGAATTCAAATCACTTTCGATTTCGGTTCGCTGTTACGTATTACATAAACATACAGACTGTAAATGTCATGCGGGCGTATATTTTAACCAGCCATAGTTTTCGAACGTACTGCAAATGTTATGTTATGAGGAGATTAATTAATAAAGAGTTAATTTTTTTTAAGTACGATCGAGCCACAAAATGACATGACACGTAGTGAATACATTGCGTGCTCAATTATTTTGTATGAAAAAATAATGAAGCAGTTACTTAACGAAATTTATGTAAATGTGTTGTTTAGGACTGACACTAATTGTCAAAATATTCGCCCGTATCAAATTTATACACTGTATATTGTGTAAACATACATGAACGAAGTTTTTGCAAATATTCCAATATAGAGAAGCAATGTATTATTAATTTTATTATGAAACTAGCTCTCTCTCTCTCTCTCTCAGGCGGAACCAGAGGTTAAAATATAGCTTATATCCATTTTAAAGATCCATTCGACATACTAGAGAAATGTTTATTGATATCTGATAAATAGTTCGGAGATTACACATACAAACTTACAAAGTTCTACCCCACTCAACTATTCCTCTTGATTAAACGAGCGAGCAAAGCGAACGAAGTTCTCCGTTTCAGCTTGGGCAAAAATTATTTCGTATTATATATTATCAATCGATTCTCGTGAAATATTGTGAGCAGGGTCAATAATTCTATAGGTTTATTTTTATCGATTCAGTTTTTCGAAATTATTATTATATGTCTTTCCCGCTCACGGGACATGATGTCCCGGACCTTTGGGAGGCGTGCGTGGGGCTAGGTACTACAAAGTACCAACTGAGCCAACACGTAGAGGCCCTTTTGACAATTTAATGGAATGCAAGGAGTACACCGAGCGGATGCTGTCCCTGCCCGTGTCATGGGACGCGCACAGAGGCAGCATCCGCTGGGGTGTATAATAGGGACTATTGCTGGTTGATGGAATCTAAATAAAACGGGTTATTGGGTGAAAATGTTGGACTAGTGACTGGGCTATTGGTGAAACATCGGACGCCTGCCTAATAAAACTGTTTCACTTTTTATCTCTGGCAGACGGTGACTCGCCAACTGCTAGATGGGCCCCTATTAATTATATAAAAATTATATTATTATTATAAAATTTAAATGTTCTTGGTAGGTAGCTCCCAAAGCACAAGTAATATAAGTAGAAACGACTAGTACACGTAAGTAAATAGAGCTTGTACAAATAGTCATTTTACCTGAAAAATTGTGATATTGTTTACAAAAGCTTGACAACTATGCAATAATAACAATAATCTATGATGAAACAAAACAATTTAAACTTTATGTAATAGGTACCTACTACTACTTAGATACCTAATATATTATTCGAATTAGCACCAGAGATCCCTTCTGTATTGTCACTCTATCATCAACTTATCTATCTTTACAAAGGTCCTAACTACCATACCGGCATTACTATAAAATTCGACCTTATTTATAAACTCATTACGTCTAGTTCAGCATTATCTAACAACAGATACAAGCAGTTTTGAAGAGTCTCGTAAGGCGCCAACTTTCGCCCAGCTTTCCAAAACATGCCTGCAGCGTCGCTTAACGTCCTAAACGCACTGTCATTCAGTAAAAATGCGACCTTAACCCAGGAGCAGAGAGTGCAATTTCCATTGAACTTAATTATCTCTTAATGACATAACTTTGTAGTACGGAACTTGTTTTATGAAATTAAGACTTTTAAGAAGGTCGTAGAGTTGAAATTTAATTGGTGGAGCGGTAATGATATTCGTTAAGGCTGTTTTCGGTTTGAGTTGCGTAAAATTGACAGTTAATTGGTATTTGATAGGGCCAAACAAATAGGCAGGAAGGAGGCCAATTTCACAAAGGTTCTATAGAATTAGTGAAAACGGAAGAAATTGTCTATTATCGTCGTTTTACTAAATTGTAGGGTCAAGCAAAGGTACTGCATTTTCTGCCCAGATAATTAAATAAATAAATAAATAAATAAATAAATAAATATTACACAAATCTTACACAAATCAACCTAGGCCCACGGTAAGCTCAGTAAGGCTAATAATTCGTGGACAATTTCGATTTGTGTTTCGCCTAGTTTACTTTTTGTGTTTAAAAGTATTACGATACTTAACTAACGAGCTGAATTTAATATTCTTTTTGAATGAAACTATACCCAGATATGATAAAAAATGACAAGATGATTAAAATAAATTCCTACGCTTCAGTAATAAATAATAATAAAAATTGCGACACTTTGAATCACATCATGCACACTAAACCAATTTATGAAGGATATAAAAACGAAAGCGATTTAACGTCGTTATAATTTCACAGGTAATGTTAAAAGCCATTAAATAATTATACAAATTCAGAATGGCCACATAACAGGAAAATATAAGTCAAGAAAGTGAAAAGGAACACAGCCGCGCAGCGGCTGTTACTTCCGATTTCCATCGCCCCGCGAGCGGACGCATCGTATTAAAAAAATAAAAAGGTCTTTTATAGTCCGCAGTACGCGGACCAAGTGACAACCAACAAACCTACCCGTATAAAAAACCTAAAATGGAACGTTGAGTGCCAGTGATGTGTTTCGAAAACCGAACCAATGGAAACGAAATTAAAAAACAAAATTTCAAAATTAGAAGAAGATACAGTGCAATGGGGTTCAGGGTATTTTTGTTATTCGCGATATTGGGTGTTGTGTGTGCCGAGATTGAGAATGACGTGTTGACGCTGCAAGACGATTTGGACCTTAAGGATGACGAGATAAAGTCGGAAAGGAGACGGCCGGCTAACGAACAGGAGAAGGATATATTGTTGTTGGATGCCTTGGGGCGAAGGAAAGGCTCTTACCATAGTTCATATGGGTCTTCGCAGGAGGATGATTCAATTATGGATTTATTGGGAAAAAGTGAGTATTTAATTATAATTTTAGACACTTTTTTACTCCTACTCATTTTGAAAAAACCGGACAAGTGCGAGTTCAACTCGCGTGGTGAGGGTTCCGTAAAATATTGAGAATTTTCCCGTTACTTTGAATACTCAAACTTCTTATAGGTTTTCCTGTAATATTTAGGCAAGGAACTATTTTCCATATTTTTTCAGAATTTTAAGCCAAGTAGTTTCGGAGATAACGGGTGGTCAAATTTCGTATTTTTTCCTAAATTACTTCAAATCTGTTTTTGCTAAAATTGTAAAAATAAAAAATCTGAGATGCTTACAACAACCCCTTTCATTTGATATGTCACACAATACAGATTGGGAAACTTTTTTTTTTTAATTTTCCAGTTTACCCCCAAAATTGGCTTATTTTCAGAATTCATTAATTTACTTTACGCGTAAATCTTTGGGTCACCAATTTACATACCTATGTGTATTAAATTTCAACTCAATCAGTCCAGTAGTTTCGGAGCAAATCGGCTGTGACAGACGGACAGACAGACGCACGACGCGCGAGTGATCCTATAAGGGTTCCTTTTTTCCTTTTGAGGAACGGAACCCTAAAAAAAATGCAAACTTAGCAGTTTGTATTATTATTTCTGATTGGACGTGTATTGCCTGTTCATACAAATATATGCTAACGCCTTTCGGTAGTCTGGTCGGTCTGTCCGATCTGACAATCGGTGAGAAAATTGGGACGCGTATTGCCGCTCTGTATGATCATTATGCTGGGTACGCTGCCAGCTTCATATACCGACCATTTGAAGGATAATAACCAGGGATCGGAACCGGTTTTTTCTAAAGTCCCCGAAGTAGTCTAATATTTTGAATTATTTTAGGCTCTAATGTGGGACTCTATCATGTATTTAGGTAACATTTCGTATTATTAGACAGCCTGATCAAAAATTATATTATAAACCAAAAAACGAAATTGAACGAAATAAAAGGTGAAAATACCGGTATCCGATCCCTGATAATAACAATGCTGCAGACCATAAACAAACAGTCAGCAGTATTTAATTTCTTTAATAGTTATGTATTCAATAGGAATTTACTAAAAGTCGATAAAAATATCCTTTCAGGTCACCAACTAATACTAAGCGGTCGAAAACCGGCACACTAAATTAGGTGATCACTAACCTGCACAATGACCCTACCTGGAAAAATCGGCAAAGTATCTCAGACCCATAGCCTAAGCAAAATACTTTGTTTAGGGTTTCGTACCTCAAAAGGAAAAAAACAGAACCCTTATAGGATCACTCGTGCGTCTGTCTGTCCGTCTGTCACAGCCGATTTGCTCCGAAACTACTGGACCGATTGAGTTGAAATTTGGTACACATATGTAAATTGGTGACCCAAAGATGGACACGTAAAGTAAATAAATTAATTCTGAACAAGGGGGCTACTTTTGGGGGGTAAACTGGAAAATTAAAAAAAAAAAAGTTTCGCAAACTGTATTGTGTGACATATCAAATGAAAGGGGTTGTTGTAAGCATCTTAGATTTTTTTTCATAGTTTTAGCAAAAACAGATTTGATGTAATTTAGGAAAAAATACGAATTTTGACCATTCCCCCCTTATCTCCAAAACTACTACGCTTAAAATTCTGAAAAAAATATGGAAAGTAGTTCCTCGCCTAAAGATTACAGGAAAACCTATAAGAAGTTTAAGTATTCAAGGTAACGGGAAAATTCTCAATATTTTACGGACCTGAACTTGTTCGGTTTTTTTTTTAATAATTCAGTATCAGCCTAATTATTTATACACGGCTTTTATATGTTAATTTAAAAGCTTTTATTATTGAAATCACTAAATCTATAGACCGGAAGTTAGGAAAAAAATCGGTCAAGTGCGAGTCTCACTCGCGCGGCGAGGGTTCCGTACAAAATTTCATACAACATACCCATTTTGCCCCGCCCATTAATTTTGGAAAAATCTTAACAACGCATAGTGTAGTTAAGTCGTGAGTACCTACAGTGCCATTTATCGGTGCATTTTGTTACTATACTAACTTGCGCGACCAAGGAACTCGGTATGTATGTAATATTCACGTTAATATTAATCATATATATTATTTTCAAATTTTTCGCTTGGTTAACTTCGGATATTAGGGTGGGGATGGTTTTTTTTTTTCAATATTTTTCTTTACAAATCAAAATTTTACCATTGAAAAAAAAACTGTTTTAGAATGTGCAATTCAAGCCCTTTCATATGATGCCCCATTTGCCCTACTCACTAGACTTTGAATTTTTGCCCCCCTCATATCCGTCCTTTTTTATAGAAGTCAAAAATATATATTTAAATTTTTCATTTTCCATACACGTGGATTAGCTTTGTGTACAACTATTCCAAATTTCAAATTGATAGCATTGGTAGTTCCTGAAATATTTGACTTTGTGACAGACAGACAGACGGATGGAGTCCATAAGGGTTCCGTTTTTACCTTTTTGGTCCGGAACCCTAAAAATGAACTCGCAAGCAAAAATGGTATCAGTATTTTTATGATGAAAACATGTTTGAATATACAAAATTTGTTACGACTTGAATCCAAAAATATATGCATCAGGAAATTACAGCATTTTAATGAAATATTTACGACCCTGAGAGAATATGTTTATATAATTTTTGCCTGATTTTTAGGGAATTTATATAGATTACTTTGCATTATTTTTTACCGTCGCGGTATTAAATGGATTATTCAAGTATACTTAGTCCAATTACCATAGCAAATTTTTGATGTAAAAAAAATGCTGATATCTATACAATGTATGAAAACAGTTTTCTTTCATTTCTGGCTTTTTTGGACATTACCGAAAGTTGACCCCAAGGAAACTATTGATACTGGATAGAAATGGAATCGATTGACATAAAAAAATACATGTAAAAAAAACTTTTTTTTTATTTTCATATAAATTGTATAGGGAAAGTTTTTCTCGATTTATGGCTTTTCTAGCTGGAAATTTATTTTTGGTCGCATACAAGCTTTTATCCTGGGCAGGAATGGGAACGATTGGCATCAAAAAAAAAGTTTGTCAAAAATGACCATTTCCTCGCACCCTGTATGTTTTTTCCAAAATCTGTAAACGCCAATCACCATTAATTTGAAATCGAAGGAAGGTTTCGTAAGACCATTTTCGCCTAGCAACACGGGATCTGGTAGCTGCCTTCACTGACCCAAAATCTATTTCCACCCTGTATACCTATTGTTGTTTTTTTTTTCATATATAGTGCCGCATTTTTCTTAGGCTAACATGGTCCATTACAAATTGTACAAGCTATAGTTATCAGAGGGTAAAAGGTGACAAACGATTTGCTAAACCATTGTCACATTGGTAAGGCAAGGTTCTGAAGCATTGTTTTAGACAACGGATGTGTCATGCTGTTGCTCTAATTCGATTATAATAGTGCAACGCAAATTGGATAGTAATTTGTAATGATGTGATTATGTGAAAGTTAATCTAATGTTTTCTACCTGAAGCAACCGCCAATGGGAGTTAGATGTGTTAATAAATTCGAAGTATTTGACATATATAGCACCGACCGATTAGGTAACCTTAAAAATAAGTCTATCTGTCAAAAATTTCATTTTTAGGGTTCCGTTCCTCAAAAGGAAAAAAAGGAACCCTTACAGGATCACTCGTGCGTCTGTCTGTCCGTCTGTCACAGCCGATTTGCTCCGAAACTACTGGACCGATTAAGTTGAAATTTGGTACACATATGTAAATTGGTGACCCAAAGATGGACGCGAAATAAAAAGTTTCGAAAACTGTATTGTGTGACATATCAAATGAAAGGGGTTGTTGTAAGCATCTCAAATATTTTTTTTATAATTTTAGCAAAAACAGAATTGAAGTAATTTAGGAAAAAAGACGACAATTGACCATTCCTACATATCCATATCTCCGAAACTACTAGACTTAAAATTCTGAAAAAATATGGAAAATAGTTCCTTACCTAAAGATTACAGGAAAACCTATAAGAAGTTTGAGTATCGGGAAAATTCTCAATATTTTACGGAACCCTCACCACGCGAGTTGAACTCGCACTTGTCCGGTTTTATTGGTACAAGCTTTTATTGCCGACTGTACTTTTCTGTATACCGTCATCAACTACTCGTTGAGACGATTCTAACGAGCCCAAACTCGAGTTACGTCGGTTAAATACTGAATTCCCATGGCCACCTTCTGTCTCTATCATCAGATCATCTCGACGGTACCATAATAATAAATTGTCATCCAAACCAGGGATCGGAACGGATTTTTTCAAAAGTCCCTGAAGTAGTCTAATATTTTGAATTATTTTAGGCTCTCAATGTAGGACTCTACCGTGTATTTAGGTAACATATTCGTATTATTACATTGCGCGAACAAAAATGATATTATAAGCAAAGAACGAAATAATAGCAGTTTAAATTTAATGGAGAAAATACCGGTATACGATCCCTGCTCCAAACTATGCTAATACCCAAAATTTCAGCTCAATCAGATAACGACAAGTGACTGAAAAATGGACAGCAAACTTTGACGGACAACTTACAACATACTTATATACGAACAAGTCAAGTTAATATAATGTTTGTATAAACTGAATTTTTAGTTTTGGTACACGCTTTTATTGCCAATAGGGGTGTAGACACTAAATTTAATAACCAATAATGTTGTATTTTCTCGAAAAAGGATTAAAAATGTAGTCAAATGGAGAAAAAGGCAACGGCACACTATTATTTATTATTATTGTTGATTGTGGGCCTTAATATGCCTTGCCAGACAAAGAATGAATCACTTTGGTAACGGCTACCCGCAACCAAAGGAATTCAAGGTGCTCCCACTGAGCTGCATCATCCGCTTTGTGGAAATGATGGAGCGAGCTTGGGAGTAGCTATAAAGGGGAGGGCAAATGCACAAAAGATCCCACTGGGTCGAAGTGTATCCGAAAGGGCCCTCAACTAAATAAGATAAGATAAGATAAGTGATCTATTGTGGCCACCCTTTTTTTAGAGTCCACCGTTAAGGCCCGCTGCCTTCAGGAAATTCCAGATTCCTTGGGCGGCGATGTACCTCTTCTGTGTGCACGATGTGCCGCCCTAGGTAGGTACTTCTTTTGTGCATTGAGTGCGCAGGAGCAGAGAATATGAACCGGCACAATAGATTAGGTGGTATCTTTTTTTCTCACTGGAGCCTATCGACCTTCGTAATTCGTGATCGTAACGGACGACTGACTGTCGTTCGTTATTAAGTAATAAGTGGTAAGAAATAGTCACCCATCTAGAACTGAAGTAAATATTGCTTAGCTTCGATAGAGTAAGTTGACTGTTGAAACACCGAAAATGCATTGGTGGGCTAATAGTTCTAGCCTAATTGTCGACCGAATAGCCTAGTGGCTAGAGAACCTGACTATGAAGCTTGAGGTCCCGGGTTCGATTCCCGGTCGGGGCAGATATTTGTATGATGAATACGAATGTTTGTTCTCGAGTCTTGGATGTTTAATATCTATTTAAGTATGTATTTATCTATATAAGTATGTTTATCCGTTGTATAGTACCCATAGTACAGGCTTTGCCTAGTTTGGGACTAGATCAATCCCACGATATTTATTAATTATTTATTTATTTAATTGTGTCAAATCTAGGCGTCTTTCTCAAATCGGAGGAATTCTTGGGTCAGGTCAGGTCAGGGCAATAGTAAACCGAAAAAAATGTTGAAGAATGTCATGACTGTGAATGAAATGTCTGTTGGTCTGTCACGATTTGCTCCGAAACTACTGGACCGATTGAGTTGAAATTTGGTAAACATAATGTAAATTGGTGACCCAAAGATGGACGCGTAAAGTAGATTAATGAATTCTGAACAAGGGGGCCACTTTTGGGGGGTAAACTGGAAAAAAAAGTTTCGCAAACTGTATTGTGTGACGTATCAAATGAAAGGGGTTGATGTAAGCATTTCCGATTTTTTTTTTATAATTTTAGCAAAAACAGATTTGACGTAATTTAGGAAAAAAGACGAAAATTGACCATTCCCCCCCTTATCTCAGAAACTACTAGGCTTTAAATTTTGAAAAAAATATGGTAAATAGTTCCTCGCCTAATGATTACAAGAAAAGCTATAAGGAGTTTGAGGATTCAAAGTAAAGGGAAAATTCTCAATAAGTTTGTGTATTTAGTATGGAGCGCCTGATGCTTAGAGCATAGCAATTTTACGGAAACCTCACCACGCGAGTTGAACCAGGGACCGGATACCGGTATTTTCACCATACAAATATACCGGTTTTATTTCGTTCAATTTCGTTCTTTGGTTTATAATATCATTTTTGATCAGGCTGTCTAATAATACGAAAATGTTACCTAAATACATGATAGAGTCCTACATTAAGAGCCTAAAATAATTCAAAATATTAGACTACTTCGGGGACTTTTAAAAAACCGGTTCCGATTCCTGAGTTGAACTCGCACTTGTCCGGTTTTTTAAGGAAGGAAAAAGGACTTTGAATTTCGGTGTTTTTTTTTCAGCCTTCTACTCAAGATAATTCCAAACCTAATATAAGAAGGACATTGGGCCGCTATCCCAACTTTGGCCAAAAAAACCTGGGCGGCTAGAGGATAGATACACGTCAGAGTTAGTATTCCATTATCTTTGAAAACGTCTCTTAAGGATTCCATATTTCTAAGCATAAATATATAATTCGCATACATTTTGTTTGAAAAAGAAAAGTGTATTCAATAGGCTTGGAAGATCAAATGGCAGTCGCTTTCTTAAAACTAGTGCCTACGCCTAATATAAGGATTAGGTGCCACCCCGGGCTCCATCAGGCCGCGGTCTGGACGCCAGCGGGCAGTGGGCCGACGAGCGGCAGTTCATACATTTGGTCGAATTCAATCTATGAACGCCCGCCCGCTCGTAGCACCGCTGGCCGGTGGCGTCCAGTCCGCGGACTTAGGTATGTACAACCGGGAAAGCGCTAGGAGAATTTATTTTATTTGTTTATTTATTGCCAGCCAAAATAACACCACATGATAATAAGAAAACAAAACATATAAAAGAAACTTAACTATCACACTTAAACTAGAATAACAGATAAAAACCGGCCAAGTGCGTGTCGGACCACGCAAAACGAAGGGTTCCGTGCCTAATAAAAAGGTCGTATCGTCACAGAAATTTTACGGCACTCACGTCCTTTTCTTTGAGGAAGGCAGTTTTTCAGCAATATCTCGAAAACCTCTGAACCGATCTTGTTCAAAACAATTTTCGGTGAATGAAATTAATAAGCCCTATGTCCATGAATTTTTCCATATTTTTAAAATACACCGTTAAAAAATTAGAGGGGGGGACAGAATTTTAGTGACTTTCGGGGCGATTATCTCCGACTCTATTCACTTAATCAAGAAAATGCTAAGAGACCTTATATTTATTTTAAAAGGCCTATCGATTGATGTGCCACACGGGGGGTCACAATAAAAAAAAAATTTTGACTTCCAGTTTTATGTATGGAGTTTTTTTTGTCCTTTTAATTACAAAACTATGTAGCGGCTAACAAAATACACCTATCCTCAAAATTTTATTCAAATACACCTTATAGTTTTCGAGTAAAATGCCTGTGACATACGGACAGACGGACAGACGGACATGACGAAACTATAAGGGTTCCGTTTTTTCCATTTTGCCGTAGCCCTTTTAAACCCTAAAAAAGAAGACCGCTCAGCATAATGTTCTGACCTTTAATAATGCCACAGCGCTGGTCTTCCGTGGAGCCCAGGGCTGTAGGATATATTTCAAGCAGCAAAAAGTGGCAGACGTGGTACTACATATATTTAGTAAAAAAAAAAAAATGAGACCTAGGTAGTAACGCATATGAAGGTAATAGGCTTGTGTACTAAGATTTTTTTTAACCATTCGAACCAGTTTTTGGAGAGGAAGCAACTACAATTAAAGAACATAATATATATACCCAAAAAATTGAGTCAAAGACGGACCTCGCTGGCGGCAGCCGAAACGTTTCATGCTAATGGACATTTAAGTATGACGACACAGTTTGATATTTGTTTGTACTAATCGTTGTATGAATCAAGTAAATTGCTGTTTCGGTCGTGAAATACTGCCTTAGGTCCATAGTTGTCATACAATTTTGTTTCTATAAAAGCGTAAGGATTCTATTGGTAGCTTTAAATTTACTTTTGATAATTGAAAATTTATTATTTAATAAACTTTCAAAGTCCATCTTTTTAGATTTTATTTATATTTCGTAATTTATACTTTATTACAATAATTGTATGGTTTACTGTCTATTTATCAACACTACGTTGTCAACTTTAACATGAGAAAACGACCCTATTGGAAGGGTCAGTATACGAATTGAGTCAAACAACGCCTGCGCATGTATTGGACAAGGAATCGATTCCGTCTCATAATCATTACCTTAATCACGTAACATTGCGCACGCGACGATCTATAGATCAATATGGCGGTGAACGCCCTCGATCATTTTCACTATCGCGCGCATACGCGAGAGCTATAATGATCTATGAGCTAGATCGTGATCTGTTGAATGACGTAAGTTATATGAATATTTTATGCTTGATGGAGCCTGAATTTGATAAATTTATGTGCTGTATTAATAAAAAACCTGACAAGTGCGAGTTCAACTCGCGTGGTGAGAGTTCCGTAAAATATTGAGAATTTTCCCGTTACATTGAATACTCAAACTTCTTATAGGTTTTCCTGTAATCTTTATGCAAGGAACTATTTTCCATATTTTTTTCAGAATTTTAAGCCTTGTAGTTTCGGGGGAATGGTCAATTTTCGTCTTTTTTCCTAAATTACTTCAAATCTGTTTTTGCTAAAATTATAAAAAAAAACTGAGATTTTTACAACAACCCCTTTCATTTGATATATCACACAATTTATTTTTAGTTTTAGTTTTTATTTTTATTTTTAGTTTCTAGTTTACCCCCAAAAGTGGCCCCCTTGTTCAGAATTCATTATTCTACTTTACGCGTCCATCTTTAGGTCACCAATTTACATATGAGTACCAAATTTCAACTCAATCGGTCCAGTAGTTTCGGAGCAAATCGGCTGTGACAGACGGACAGACAGACGCACGAGTGATCCTATGAGGGTTCCTTTTTTTCTTTTTGAGCAACGGAACCCTAAAAAATGTATAAAGGTACATTTTTTAGGGTTCCGTTACTCAATTTGCACGTTAACCCGTTGATCCAGGTTGTTGTCTAGCAGTTAAGTTTGTAACGTCTCGTGTAGTGTTAGCTACCGTGCCTTCACTGAATGGCTAAAGTGCTGTCTGTAAAACTATTAGTATCATGCTGAGATGGGTCCATTTCGTGACATACCAATTGAGCATAAAAAAACAATTAGTACTGTATGTCAAACCAATGATGTAATATAATAAAAAAGAGATAGATAGGTTATAAGCACTCCAAAAATGGCACACTAAAATTGTGTCATTTCACACAACTTGCCTCAGTTTCGCGTCGTCAGTGGAAAGCTGGAAACGTTAGCTGTCAAATTTGGTTGCCATTTGTAAACACAGAATTTCGTATAGACAACATATCTACCTCTTTTTAGGGTTCCATACCTCAAAAGGAAAAAAATGGAACCCTTATAGGATCACTCGTGCGTCTGTCAGTCCGTCTGTCACTGCCAATTTGCTCCGAAACTACTGGACCGATTGAGTTGAAATTTGGTAAACATATGTAAATTGGTGACCTAAAGATGGACCCGTAAAGTACATTAATGAATTCTAACGAGGGAGCCACTTTTTTTGGGGGGAGGGGGAAAACTGTAAAAATTAAATTAAATGTTTCGCAAACTGTATTGTGTGACATATCAAATGAAAGGGGTTGTTGTAAGCATCTCAGATTTTTTAAAATAATTTAAGCAAAAACAGATTTGCAGTAATTTAGACAAAAAGACGAAAATTGACCGTGCCCCCCCTTATCTCCGACACTACTAAATAGGCTTAAAATTCTGAAATAAATGTGGAAAATAGTTCCTTGCCTATAGATTATTTATATAGCAGTAGATTCTTTCGCGTCGCTCGCATATTTATGGCCCTCGCCTTCGGTTCGGGCCTCAAACCCCTGCGATCTGGGGCATTCACGAATTCACCGCCCTAGGTATGTATTGGCCGGATACGACAGTCGAAAGGAAGATATATGATTTTAGCAGTCTATGCTTGTATTTACGTGTGTGCCGTCGCGTCGTAGCGATTTAAATATTGAACCGATTTTGATGAATAAGGTGAATCGATTAAAAATTATGCTCCGGGTAACATAGGTTCATCTGCATTAAAAAAAAAGTTTTTTCTTGGTTACTTTTTTGTAGTTGGGTTACAGTTTTTTAAACTGTTTGTTTTAATCATTTTCTCCTTTTTATAACTTTAACGGAACGCGCGTACCGGAAGGCGCGGCGTGGGTAGGCCCCCCACAAGGTGAACTGATGACCTGGTAAAGGTCGCGGGAGTCCGCTGGAGGCAGTTTGGAACTCACAGGGGGAGGCCTATGTCCAGCAGTGGACGTCTTTCGGCTGATATGATGATGATGATGATGATAACTTTAACCCTATTTCTCTCTTTTCAGTGATACCACAAACGTGCCGCTACCGCGGCGCCCGATATCCCTGCGGCCTCAGCATATCCTGTGTCCTGGGCGGAGGAAAGCCCATGGATCTGTGCTCAGGAGGCATGATCTGGGCCTGCTGTGTGGACCGGGAGACTACCGAGCGCCCGGCTGAGGTGGCGCCTACGGTGCATAATGCTAGTAAGTGGGCACCAATTATGTAACGATGCTTGTACGCTGGCGCTAATCGTATTATTGCTTAGAACAAGAAATATATCAATGATGTCGCGCTGGTTGTTTGCGCTATGTAATGTTGACGCCAATTATATAACGTTACAATTAAATTGCCACAAATGATACCATTACGCTAAATAAGCTAGCACCAATTAAATAGTTGTAATATTAAATTGCCACTATTGGCATAATGATGGTACTAGTAATTTGGCGTCACTTGTATCTATAAATACTCTGGTATGTTGGCACCAATAGTATACCGATATTACCGATTCTACGTATTGGCTAGCAAGTTGGCAGTTGGCACCACTTGTGAAAAGTTGATCGTGTTGGCGCCAATGATATTAGTAAGTTGGCGCCAATACTAATATGTAGCCCATCTGCCCTATAAGGGCTATAGGTGCTTCCACAGCACTGTTGACTACCGGTTACAGTTGGCCACAATGACACCTGTCAATACCTTTTTTTAAATATAGTACTACGTAAATGTTGTCTTCTAACAATCGTGATTAATCTTGTGAATAATATGTAATTTAGTGTTAACATTGTCCTATTATAAGTAGTTACTAAAATACAGCGATAAAAGCAACCACTTATGTACACCAACACACACGCACACATCAAAACATTATAATACAGGTCGCTACATTAAGAAAAGAACAAGAGTTGTCCTAACTCTACAAAGAAAATGGAACAGAGAATGCTCATGGTTTAAGCGTGAAGAGGTAACAGACAGACAGACAGAAAGACAGATAGACTTTCGCATTTATAATAATAGTATCGATATTGTACACAAGGTGGACTGATGACCCGGTAAAGGTCGCGGGAGTCCGCTGGATGCGGGTGGCGCGTGACCGCTCACTTTGGCACTCTTTGAGGGAGGCCTATGTCCAGCAGTGGACGGCATTCGGCTGATATGATGATGATCGATATTTACTGTGCTATTGTTGATCACATAACAGAGAATTCTTTAAAAAATTGGGGCGCAGATTAAACATCACGAATCTTATGTCACGGTGATATATGCAACATTGTTTCACAATCTCGAGACATTTGCACACAATAGTTGTTATTGTAAATATGAGGGCTTTCTTGTGGTCTAAGTTGAAAGGGGTAGCGTGTACTGTTTATTATTTCTGAAGCTCTGACTAATGACTTATTGTCAATGATGTAATATAAAAAAGAGGTAGATAAGTTATACGCGCTCGAAAAATGGCACACTAAAACGGAGTAAATTGGCACAACTTGCCTCAGTTTCGAGTCGTCCATGGAAACGTTAGCTGTCAGATTTGGTGGCCATTTTTAAACACGAAATTTCGTAAAGACAACATATCTACCTTTTTTCTATTACATCATTGCTTATTGGCCTTTCTTTTTCCATAGTCTACACAGTGACTTAATTGATAATACAAAACCTTTGATTCTAGCTCAGTTAATGACAAATAGTGTACTGCTTTAACATGGTTGTTAAAATGAGCCTTCTTGAATTATAGTTAACCGTCTAATAAAACAAATAATTAAAGTCCCGAAGTGTGGTCACCCTTCATTCAATACTCAACTGTCATACGTCAAAGTTATAAAAAAAGTTTTCTTCATTTTCTACTTAACCAATTAGACCTCTTTGTTTTAAAACTACATTGAGCATTGAGCGATTACTCCACCGACAAGATGACATTGAGCAAAAAAAAATTAGAAAAAAGGATACTTTTGATTAAATTAACAGTATACGAATTAGTAGAGGAGTTTTTAGTTAAGGAAAGATGTATGTAAAACATTGATTTTTTACTATCAATTTGAAGTCACCTTGTACAGATGTAGTGCATAATTGTTTTCCATCGTATTTTCACGTAAACGCATCAACGTATCTTGCTATTGCAGTCGGTCACAGTACAAAAAGTACTGCGGTTGACTGTAGTAGCATGACAAATACGAACATTTCCGAGAAAATACGATGGAAAACAATTATGCACTACATGTGTACGTATACTATGATGGTGATGTGAAGCTCACCAAAATGCAGATGACTTATAAACATAGAAGTCATCGTCATTATATCAGCTAAAAGACGTCCACTACTGGCTGGACATAGGCCTCCCCCAAAGAGTACAAAAGTGATCTGTCCTGCGCCACCCGCATCCAATCCAGTAGACTGCCGCGACCTTTATCAGGGCATAAGTCCACCTTGTGGGTCTACCCACGCTTCCTCTTCCGGTACGTGATCGCCACTTGAAAACCTTTCCGCCCCAAAAGTAATCGGTTACCTTAGTTCTGCTGTGGATAGCCTTATATAAGTAATATTTGGATAAACATTGATGTGTTAATTATATCACTCCAGAAGAGTAAAAAAGTACACCAAAACCTTAAGTAGAAAAAAAAAAATCAAAAACAAAATGTTTTTTTTCAATAAAAACCACTTAGAAACAATTGCTCACAAGCTTAATAATCTACCGTTTAATTTATTGCTCCTGTTACAGGAAACACCCCGTATATATTAAATTATTTGATAATTTATTAATTTAAACTTTATAAATACAAACAATAAAACAACAACTTAACCTGCAAAGACAAAAAAATAAATAAATTTAAACTTAAATGAAATATTAAATCATATATATATTAGTGGACAATCATACACAAATCGAACTAGTCCCATAGTAAGCTCAATATAAGGCTTGTGTTATGGGTACTGGACGACGATATATTTAATAGATATAAATACTTAAATACATAGAAAACATCCAAGACTCAGAAACAAAGATTCATGCTCATCACACAAATATTTGCCCTTACCGGGATTCGAACCCAAGACCTTCAGCTTCGTAAGCAGCGCCACTACCCACTAGGCTAACCGGTCGTCATATACTTTTACCATTCCAAGTGATTTAGTTGATCAAACATAATCCATTCCACATGCGCTAAACATATTAAGGAACAAGAAAATGACTGTAACACCGGTGCTTATACCATACCTATGTTTAATGTGAACAAACGACATAAATACAAGATTATGATTAACATTAACTAAAATAAATTAAAACTAAGTTAAATCTAAAAAACCGGCCAAGTGCGTGTCGGACCACGCAAAACGAAGGGTTCCGTGCCTATTAAAAAGGTCGTATCGTCACAGAAATTTTACGGCACTTACGTCCTTTTCTTTGAGGAAGGCAGTTTTTCAGCAATATCTCGAAAACCTCTGAACCGATCTTGTTCAAAACAATTTTCGGTGAATGAAATTAATAAGCCCTATGTCCATGAATTTTTCCATATTTTTAAAATACACCGTTCAAAAATTAGAGGGGGGGGACAGAATTTTAGTGACTTTCGGGGCGATTATCTCCGACCCTATTCACTTAATCAAAAAAAAATCTAAAAAACCTTATATTTATTTTGAAAGGCCTATCGATTGATGTGCCACACGGGGGGTCACAATGAAAAAAAAATTTTTGACTTTTAGTTTTATGTATGGAGTGCACCCCTAAAACATTTTTTTTGTCATTTTAATTACAAAACTATGTAGCGGCTAACAAAATACACCTATCCTCAAAATTTTATTCAAATACACTTTATAGTTTTCGAGTAAAATGCCTGTGACATACGGACAGACGGACAGACGGACAGACGGACAGACGGACATGACGAAACTATAAGGGTTCCGTTTTTGCCATTTTGGCTACGGAACCCTAAAAAGACAATGAATGTTTAATTTAAATCTATATCATTACTTCCGGGTGGAAAGTTTGTTGGATTCTTGAATAAAGCATCTTAGAATAACGTTTTAGAATGAAATAAACAAAAAAAACGCTATTATAAATGAATGTTTTTCGAAACCGTATTTTGCCTGGAGTAACTAGATACTTACTGCCGGCGTAGCTTGGTTGTCAATTTATCACTAAAAAGGAACGCTAAAAAGGCCCTCGAGGCATTGTACCGAGGATGCTGGCGGCATTTCCTCGCTGAATTGCGATGCTGATGCGTTGCGCGAGAAAGCCGCCAGCTCTTCGGTCACAGTTACATCGACCAGACGTTTCGCGATTTCTGCAAATAACTTATGCGCACTGGGACCCCACGGACCGAGGGTCTCGACGCCAAAGGGTACAAAGTCGTACTCTCTGCCGAGGCCTCTATTTTTATTACATTTCATTTCATTTCATCGCTGCCGCCTATTACTTGGACTACCGTGTTCACGTGCCGCAGCCGCCATTGCCTTCCGTACACTAAATCAACGCATTACGCAACTCTTTGTTTACTTTCGCGCAAGTCGACTCGGCAGCAACTTTTTATAATTTGCACGTGTAAATGAGGTCAACTTGGAGAACACAGTTTAGGGGGCAAGTCCGAAACTCCGAATTAAGTCTATGGAGCCTATATCAACATAACGGTTTATTTTTACAAAACGGGATTAAGACGCGTATAATTAATGATCCTAAGCAAACACTGTAGTCTATATCTATATGGGCGCTTACAATTCTAGAGCGCTTTAAACTCTCGCGCTTTGTACACATATTTAAATTATTGTTTTACACGGCTCTAACGCGATATTTATTTTACAGTAGACATGGTGTTACTTTCCCGCACTAGTGCGGAAATGAGCACTTTCCTAGCATATGTTGAAACTTTAAAGAGCCATATGTACTGTAAAACGTTGTACGATACACGTGCGAATAGGTAATTCGCAACTCATGTCGATTCAAAACACTCCCTTCGGTAGTGTTTTAATTTATCGCCACTCGTTGCGAATTTCCTATTTTCTGCACTTGTATCGTAAATAACTATTTAAATACAGTTGCTCAAAAACTGCTACTTTACGTAGCTGTTTAGCATGCGGAAAGTTGGTTTTCGCGAACTAGTGCTTTTCACTTGTTCTTGTACTTACAAATTGTACCATTAATAAAATTATAATGCCAATAAAAAATAAATAAGATAGAACTGTATTAACATTTTTTTTTGAACAACTTCATTATTTTTCAACTGTATTACAATGATGTTACAGAATTACGAGTAATACTTTACAAGTTTAGAATTCTTTGCTTGTTGTTTTTTCGCAACTGTATTAAAAAGCGTCATTCGATTTTTTACAATGCATCATGCAAGGAAATAAAAATATATAAATAAAAGGTGAAATTTTAACTGTCATGAAATCTCATTCTCGCACGTATGTGGGAATATTGGCCCGAAATCCATTTCTGCACGGCCCCGCACCGCCGTGCGGGCACAGACGAATTCCCGTGTTTATGTTGAACCATATAAAGGCGCACTTTCAGAGCATTTGGGAATTACCTACTTTCCGCACTTGTATCATAAATATGTATTATTTATTCAGACAACAAGATCCATAGTTGTTTAGTAGTTTCCTTAATCCTATGTTAGTAAATAAACAGCTAAACATAATGTTTTCATTTAAGTGTCGCATTATTTCATTAATGATTGCGGATAACCTCCGTAGGGCTGGTACATAGAATATTGTTACGTTGTACGTAGGTATAAATATATATAGTCCCGTATCCCGAGCCGTGAGTGAAACTCAGTGAAAGTCACTCCAGTCGAGCGTGCTGGATGGACAGCTTTATTGTTATCCGCTAGCTAACTAAATAATACGGGGCCTTATTCAAAATAATGGCGTATTCTGAGATTCAAAGCTTTAACTTTAACGGATATTTACTCATGAGCTCCAAAGATAGTAGGTAACTCACGTCAAAAAGCTGCTTTCATTTTTGGGGTCCCGTAGCTAAAAAGGAAAAAACGGAACCCTTATAGGAGACCACAGCCATATTAACACCACTATGTACTTGCCCTTACTATGGGCCTCATAAGAAGCCTCAGCACCCAAAGGGCAATGGAGAGGGCTATGTTGGAAGTTTCTCTGCGTGATCGCATCAGGAATGAGGCTATCCGCAGCAGAACCAAGGTAACCGAGCCCCCGAATCGCTAAACTTAAGTGGCAGTGAGCGGGGTACGTTGCACGTAGAACCGATGGCAGTTGGGGCGGAAAGGTTCTCGAGTGGCGACCACGTACCGGAAGGCGCGGCGTGGGTAGGCCTGCAAGGTGGACTGATGACCTGGTAAAGGTCGCGGGAGTCCGCTGGATGCGGGTGGCGCAGGACCGGTCAATTTGGCACTCTTTTGGAGAGGCCTATGTCCAGCAGTGGACGTCTTTCGGCTGATATGATGACTTGCTTTGTGGGTATTTAGCCGTGAGTGTTTGTCTGTCATTTACATGGCTCTTGAACGGAAACACGAAACGTAACGGAACGTAACGATTGCGTTTGCTCTTGAATAACTCAAGTGACGTGCTTCCCGTGTGTTACGTTAGCTGTTTATCAATGATTTCCGATTCGGCTGCGTCTACCGCTATTATACATGCGTAGAATTTGCATTTAGCACTTTGACTATGCCAGTATGCGCCAAAGTTAGTAATTGAAGTTGACTCACTAGATTTCCGTCCCACTTGGCACACGTGGCGCAGATAAGAAATCTGTGAATTTTTCTTCGTCTGTGTTATTAATAGAAATAAAAATAGAAACAAGTGAAATCAAAAGATTTTTCAAAAAATCTAAATGCTGTTTTACAAATATTATAGCCTATGTCACTCCCACGATTAAGAGGAATCCAACGACACCTCATATATCGAAATCTGTCAAACGGTTTAGGTTGCAGGGCGTGTCAAAAAATAAGACATACACACATACATACGCTCGAAAAACAAAACATCCCTCTCCTTCGGCAGTCGGGTAACAAAACTAAAATAGTGTAATTATAAAAAAGTCCTAAGTAGTAAGTTTTATTATAAAAAGTCAAAATGTAACCCACGAATTTCAGGTATACCACACAAACACACACACGTATACGCACTCACGTATACGCACACAACACATACACACACGGACTGGCGTATCACACACGTGTAGCCTTTCTCATCAAAATAGCAAGTAAGGCAAGGCAGCCCTAAGGATAGAAATGTCATTTGATTTATCTTATTCTAAACAACAACAGCCTCTAATGAGCGGGACTTAAACACACACAGGACACAGGTTTTTTTACCGACTAGAAAGCCCCAACCTTGTTGTCATCTTGTATCTTGTTTTGTTTTTCCAAATAATATTTATTTAATTTATTTGTTTATTTTATTTTATTACAAGTCTAAATAGACAACACTCAGGCGCTTGGCCAATAACATAGAGAAAGAATAGTGTAGAGGAACTCGTACACATATGGGTACAGATGAGAGAGATAGACAACACAAGTGGGAATGAGATACAATGTCGTATCTCCTGACTCTCATCGTGTATGCCTTTCTTGTTTGCGACCAGAATGTCAAAAGTCTACTGGAACTGACGTCACTTACATAACACGACTAAAGTATGTAGGACATGAGATGTCAAGGATGTACTAGTCCTCTGATACGTCAAATTTAGTCAGGTTAATTCTTCGCTTCGACCAGAAATTGATATATTGTGGCCAGAGGGGGCTCTACCTTTAGTGCAGGGGGTGCGATGCACACGGGCGCACGGTCCTAGGGGGCGCCCGAGCGCCAGTTGGCGGAGCGCCACGCACGGCTAGCGCTAGAGACGCCTCTGATTGCCTACTACCCGTTGTTTCTAGATATTTCCAGACTCTTTGGGCCGAAATTTGTGGTATCTCTACCGGTTTCTTATTATACACATTCTAACATGATTCACAGAAGTCATGTGCGCAAGGGAATAAGAATAATCTTAGAGTATAACGTTTTACAATTTCAATACTGCACAGTTACTCCACTGAACACTTAAAGTTACCCACACACTACAACATAACCGTTAACCACAGGTGACCTAATCCAACTCATCGGAACATTCCCCCACGAAATCGACTATCAGAACACAAACCAATTCGAGGACCCGGTAATCGTGTACACAGAAAACAGGCCGAAGCCCCACCGGCCAAAACCCGACTGGGATAAACCCGACCGGCCAAAACCCGACTGGGAAAAACCTTGGGACACAACACAAACGCCGTGGGACAACATTGACTACAACCAAAACCACTATTTTCACGTCAAGCCGAGCTATCATGAGAGCACGACGAAGCCGTACGATTACGGACAGAATGGTGATGATGATTATGTACCGGTGGTGACCAATGAACATACGAGGCCTAGTTATCCGGGTGAGATTTTGGGTTTTTTGGATTTTGCGGTGGCGGGTTCGCTCAAGTGTTCGCTCTTTGCTTTATTTTGTCAACTTAGGATGGGCCAAAACAAGGGACAAGTCTGGGATATTTTATGAGATTCATCGGTAATATAATCTTGTCATGATGTACCCTGACCGAGGTGTACCTAGATGGATCTCACGAAATCGTATCGATCATACTTATATATGACTACACGTGCGTAAGCTCCGAAGTGTTTTGTGTCACACACATGCATATGCACATATTTTCACATAATTATAAATGACCCGCTTTCTTGAGATAATAGATGAATACTTGTCACATATTTTGAAACGTTATACATGCCATGAAAACAAAACATACTGCTTCAGTACAATTAGTCAAGTGTTGATATTTTAACTGTGTGGACTGAATAATTTAAAACCTCATGTTCGGGAAAAAGCCATTGAAGATAAGTCGAAAAACACTTCAAATTATAATCATTTTCGAACACTTGAGTCGGCTCACCATCATTTTTCTCGCTTCATCTTCAGCACTGCGTCTTCATAATCATCACGCACCTATGTATGTAGCACCTGCACTGTTTGGCTTCAGACAAGTTATTCAATTTTCAACCAAGTGGTTGAATTTTGCATGATTTTTTGGAGTCGGGTTTTTATGTGCATCTATTACATGTCGCACTTTAAATGCACCAACAGGCTTCACAAACGTAATTAAATTTTTACCGTATGTATGTTAAGTTTCGGTTGAATATTGAATGATTATTTTGGAGTCGGGTTTTTGTGTGCACCGTAAATGCACTCCCTGACCTTACATTTATCGTGTTCTGGTTGAATATTGAAAGGTTTTGTTGGATTCGGGTTTTTGGTTTTTTTTTTGCGCTTTTTTGTTTAAAGCACGCTTTTAGAAATGTATACCGGAGTAAATGTTGTTTGTGCAAGGTAGGTAAGCACATTTTGTACATTTTTACGTAGTTTTTATACAGTGTTAGTAGATAACATAATCCGTAATCGATTGAAACTGACATGAATATATTTTGTACCTACTATAATTATGTGTAATAATATTTTAAAACGAATGGTTGCAATTTTGTTTTGGAACATTATCTAGAATAGACGCTGTTCAAGTAGAGATATCGACAAAGTAAATAATTGTGTAAGTAAATACCTATTTCACACAACAAACACATAGGTACACTTATCTTCACTTTTATATGGATTCTTATAGTCCGTGATTGGTCGTGGAGGGACTACAAAATGTTTTCTAGGTACCTATACGTGTTCATGGTTTGTATAAATGTCATTTCATCATGGGTCCCAAAGACGTCATAATGGGCACTTAATTATCTGGTTCGTTTGCGTAAAAGCATTTGCAAATGGGTGGTATATACCAATCATTTGTTAAAGAGCCTACACAAGGCATGACACACGGACAAAGATGAGGTAGACTTTAACTCGCACTGGACGAACTTGGGAGTTTATTCCCTTGATGAGAAGAAACCTGTGTCCAGAGATATGACCTTGAACATATCAATGATCAAGTGTAGGCGTAACCTTCATCCACGCGCAGCATTACAGTCCTGGAAGTGCAAGCTATAGGATAGAACGAGAATATTAATGTCACTCATCTTCCTTAGCTATCCACATCCCTACGCTACAGCGTGATGTCCGACACACGGTATGAAGCTATGAGATGGAGCAAATGGCCTTGGTTTCATTACTCTGTTTCTCTCAATGTTATAACTTCGTACCGCTGATGCTGTCCGTCGCGCTGGAGCGTGGGGATAGCTTGCATTTTTTTTTTTGCATTACTCTGGGTGGACTTCCGTGCAAGACCGTCTGGATGTGCCTGTAAGCACATATTTATTATATTTAAACCTCCTCTACACGTTTCAGGTTGCGGTGAGCACTTCACACGGTCCAACCGGATAGTGGGCGGCCACTCGACCGGCTTCGGATCACATCCGTGGCAAGCCGCGCTCATCAAGTCGGGGTTCCTGAGCAAGAAGTTGGCGTGTGGCGGCGCGCTGATCTCGGACCGATGGGTCATTACTGCTGCGCATTGTGTTGCCACGTGAGTATTGATATACTACTTTATATAAACCCTAGCTGCCCGCGCGACTCCGCCAGCGTATTGCGAAGCACACAGGAAACCTCGTGAGTATTATATAACATATGTCCATCCAGAATCTCCATCTCCACTTCCATCATCAGCATCATATCAGCCGAAAGACGTCCACTGCTGGACATATGCCTCCCCCAGATAGTTCCAAATTGAGCGATCCTGCGCCATCGCCACCCGAACCCAGCGGACTCCCGCGACCTTTACCAGGTCATCAGTCCACCTTGTGGGGGGGCCTACCCACGCCGCGCCTTCCGGTACGTGGTCGCCACTCGAGAACCTTTCCGCCCCAACGGCCATCGGTTCTACGTGCAATACCGCTTCCATAGGTAAAAGATTTTTTGAAATCCAATAAGAGATTCCGGAGTTTACTCCCCTAATACAAACGTACAAAGCTACGAGTAAAATCGCACTTACTTTTACTCTTTATCGTATTACTAGCTTTTGCCCGCGACTTCGTCCGCGTAGAATTCGTTTCACTACACAAATTGTTGTTATTTTACCCCCTGTAGAGATTATTTTCTTTTTCACGCTATTTATAATTAAAACTAAAAAAAGACTTTGCTTACCTAGTATATTGTCAGACAATAAAGCACCAAAGCGAAAAGCTTACAAAAATACTGAAACTACAAAAATAAGTTGGCCGCTTCGCCGCTGCTACTTATTCCAATATACTTCTATAAACTATATTGTATGATTTATTTCGTTCTGCTAAAACATGTAGATTTTTAGATTTAGACACACGTGAGCAAGCTAAATACAACTGCCCGTGGGAAAAACATGGCGTGCCTAAATGTAATCCCGCTACTTTTAAGGTTTGACCCTGCGATTTGTTAATTGTCATTGAAAACGCTACTTTTAAAGGGAACTGTAGTCGTTTAAAGTTAAATGGTAAGTTATAATTGGAATACGGGGTATGAGTATTATCCTCTCCTTTCGCTTCACCAGTTAAGATTGTGCCCTTTACTATATATTTTCCCAATTCAGTGACCCATAATCTTGTTCCATTGCACAATTTTGGTGCATCTAAGTTGACATTACGGGTACGCCTACTTCTATTCGAGTTTGTGGGAAGGTACCCCGGATAGCTCCAAAGAGTCTAAAAACTCAACCGGGTAACTGGTGCTGTCGTCGGATATCATTACTGTATCTATGGAGTTGTAAACTGTTGTTTCGGTTGATATTTTTTCCAAGATTTTTTTATTTATTTTTGATACTGTCTCATTTTTTGGTGCCAGTATGGTTTTTTCACACAACCCATTTTCATCCAGAATATTTTGTTGCAGATTCGGAAAAACTTGAGCAATAAGCTCGTCTTCCGAATCCACAACATGACAAAATTGGTTGGTGAATAGAATCATACCTTCATCATCAGTTTTTAATCGACCGTCGCCTATCTCAAGCAATTTTTGAGCATACGCACCTGACTCTACATCATCAAACAGCTGGACTCGCATGTTTGTCGGGAGATGGAACTTTTCCACCTTGGTCCACACGCGTGATGCTTTCAGACAGTAGCTGACTTATACAAATATGTCGCCTTCTAGTAAACAGTACAGTTTTATTTTAAAAACAATGATATTGTAATTATAAAAATCATTAAAAGATAATGTAACCTTCAGAAACTACTTGCCTATAATACGTAGTCTAATAGCGATGAACACTTCGCAACAATCACCAAAGTTAAGCAACGTCGAGTGAGGTCAATATTTGGATGGGTGACCGTTTTTTTTATACAAATTCTCAAACGCCTTTTGACCCCCTTAGGGAATGAATTTTCAAAAACGCAGAAATTAGTTTTCTAATATTTTGATATAAAATCAATCTACGAAGTTTCAAGTTTCTATTTAAAAAAAAAAATTAAGTCTCATACAATCTTTGGTTCCTTATTCCACCCTCTGAAGTAATTATATCTAAAAAAAACGGCGCGCTATGTTCTACTCTGAGGTATAAACAACAATATTGGAAAGTTTCAATAAAATCGGTTCGCATATTTTTGTTTAATTTGTCCTCAAAGCCTTAGCTTTTGTAGCGAAGAATTCTTATCGCCACTGGATATCAAAAGATGGCGCTGGTGATGTGTTCTTAAATCGGTCTTTCTCAAACTCTGTCTACGATACCTAAACTCCATCAAACTCTTTTTTATACGTTCTCATATGGTTTGGCAGAGTTTAAACGCATAGAAAAATCGGAAGAATTACATACTACGGCTAGAATATGCCTGGAAATGTGTGAAGCTCTGCATCGCACTATTGAAGTTTTTAACGTTAGTTGTATAAATACAATTTCCGTCGATGTTACTTTATTATGTATCTTTGACCACATGGATTTCCATATGGACACTGTTTCACATTTATAATATTAGTGTGATTATGGAATATAGATAAATAGATAAATATAAGCTGAGGAATATACCTCTCTTCGAGTAAGCCACTTACTCCGGTCTTCCGCTAGTCTTATCCAGGAGTGACCTGCAATCTTTTTAATTAATGGCTGAAAAGGGCCTATCTTATGCTCAGCAGTGGGCGATTACAGGCTGAGAATGATAATGATGATGATATTTTAATAAAATAACAAAAAAAATGCATTTTTGGAATCACATGCTTTTGGAACTGCATGCTGTTGAATATGGCCTTGATCGGTTCACATTTTTGATACACCCTGTATAAACATAAACATGTTTGATTTTTTATATTGCGCTTCTTACTGGATTGCGTTATTACGATCATTTTATTCTAAGCCAATAATGCTACATAATTTAATCGGCCAATACTCAAAATGTAACCTATGACGCAATGAATCATTACGAGGCACTTTCACACCAGTAATGGCCGTATTACCGAATGCAATTGTAAAATACATTTTTGCTATACTTTCTCTATTAGTCATAGATTTCGTAACGCTAATTGTTTGGAAGGTGTAATTTAAGCTAATGTATGCGTATTTATCGCGTTTGAAGAAGAATTGGCGGGTTTTGAACAATAGGCATATGTATACTAAATTCGACTTTACGCTTATGACATTTAAGTGATTCAAACATTTTCTTTTTAATGAATATGTATGGTATAAGCTATAGAGTATAGGACGGCGTCAGATAGAACTCTTAACTTTTTAACATTGACATAGTAAACATTAAGGAGCGTTATCAGACCGAATGGCATACCAGTGAACTCGTGCGTGACCAATTCAGTGTTGAATGGGAATCCACTTGACACATTGCCACGTAATTTTTCTGGCAATATATATAAATCCAGCAATAGTTCTTCCCTCGCAAGCTTCCCTGAGGAGTTTTATGCTTTACCTGTCTACTATAATTATATTTATTTTTATGAGATCTTGTAATACCATGGTTGCGTGAATAAAACTTTTCAAATAAACATTAGAACAATTAAACCGTCATTTATCCACACAAAACGTTGACATATATATTATAATTACCTAACATACATACGAAACTAAACCTTACGCAATCGGCCAACTATACCCAGAAGTGAAATATGTATAGGACTTTAAATAAAATAGTATTACTTCCGTGAATCAATTTTTTTCTCACTAGTTGCCATGAGTACATCTCCTGTGTCACTTTTTTAACTGCGATTTTATGGTATACTTACAGCGCTAAAGGAATTTGAATTTTTGTTTCTGACACAGACTCAATTTTCGATAGCCCTGATCAGTGTAGATCTGCTACTATGTAACAATTTTCAACAACTCAGCCAAATTGTCTCCTAGCTATGGCTATAACTAGACGGAATATAACAAGAAATAGTTAATTGAGCTACTTATTCCTCTTTTCAGCACACCAAACTCGCAGCTCCGCGTCCGCCTCGGCGAATGGGACGTGCGCGACTCGGGCGAGCGCTACTCCCACGAGGAGTTCGCGGTGCAACGCAAGGAGGTGCACCCGTCGTACGAGCCCGCGGACTTCAGGAACGACGTGGCGCTCGTGCAGCTGGACAGAGGGGTGGTTTTCAAGCAGCACATACTCCCGGTAAGTCTTAAAAATAAAGGTACGCAAGCAGCCTAAACCTGAAGTATTGTGTCTCTTCTTCTCGTGTCGATGGTTTCTATTCAGACCGTGCGGGACCAGAAGGTGGCGACGCTTATCGCCCTGTCTGTCGCGTCTCGAAGGTCGTGCTTGGAACAGGCGTGCGGGCACGCTGGGCAAGACAACATGTGCTGTATCGTTTGGAGAACGGTCCCACACGGACATTGGGCATCTGAGCTACTTAGGGCATCCCACTTCAGCAGGTTCTCCTTACTGCGACCGACCTGGGAACGTAACCTATTTAAGGATTGTGTCTAACGTTCTGGAAGGCACTGGATAGAGGGGTGGTGGTCAATCTAGAGATTGAGTGAACCCGAGAGGCAAAACCCGAGCGGAAAAAATCTGCACAATGTGTCTGTCTGGCCAGAAAGGCGCTCTTACAGTGTGATAAAAGGGATAACGATCATTGTCGGTGTCTCGTTTTCATCGTAGAATCACTAATTTACAGCGCTGCATAGTTTTTGCGATGCTTTCTAAAATACTTAATCTGCTGTCCATATTTACGTTGTGTGCCTATATCGAGGTACATCTACTATCGTTCAAGTGTAAGTTAATCAGGCCTTCAAGCAGCATTTTTACCGATGAGATTACAAACACCCAAGCGAACATTTTATTTTTTCCAATGACACAGTGCTCGCGAGAATGCGTATTTGACTCCAGCTGCGACAAACCCTCAAGTCAATAAAGGGTCAACAACGTGCTTCTGATTCTTGTGTAATCGTAAGCATCCATATGCTAATCTATGGTTGCCATCAGGCAAGCCGAATGATTGTTTGCCACCATATTAAAAAGTATCGTCCACAATTGGCTACTACGTCGAATTGGGGAGAGGGTTTGTGACACCCCCGTAGGGTCGTACCTGGTGCAAAGGTCGTCCGTCGCCATTCAACGTGCTAACGCGGCGAGTGTGATGGGTACCTTTGCGCCAGGGACGACTCGAGGGGGCCTGTATGGTCTAGATTGAGTTAGTTAATTTTTAATATTTTTATTTTATTGTAATAGATTGACATGTAATATTCAACTGATTGGTGAAAAACTTTATTTAATAAATAAAATAAAGGAACAAACAAATAACTATAAATTGATTATAAAATAAATTAACCTAACTAACCTAACCCAGTCATAGAAAAAATACCCCGTCCAGCAGTTCCGTCTGCGGCATGGAGCCGATAACGCTGGCGGCGTTACCTCTCTGTATTGCTAATGAAATACGTTGCGAGAGGTAAGCGCCAGCCCTATCGTCTCCTGAAACATCGACGAGCCGTTCAACAGATTGTAAATTAAAATATATTGGCTACTTTCCTAAAAAATATATTTATTCCGTCAGTTAGATTATCAAAAAATATTGGACACGTATTTTTTATTTTGTCAATCAGACAAAAAATGATGAAGATATAGCCCGTTAAAGATCCGCGTAACGTCACATTATGGTACAATTTTTAGCATAATGTGACGTGACGCGAAACTTTAACGGGCTATGTCTTCACCATTTTTTGTATGATTGACAAAATAAAAAATAGCTACGTGTCCAATATTTTTTATAATCTAACTGACGGACTAAATATAATTATATATTTTTTACCCAAGAAAGTACCTAATTAACAATGTTTTCTTCTTATTCCAGGTGTGCCTACCTCAGAAGCAGATAAAACTAGCGGGTAAAATGGCGACCGTCGCGGGCTGGGGGCGCACGAGGCATGGACAGAGTACAGTTCCGTCAGTGCTACAGGTGAGGTGTTGCTACAGACCAATCGAAAAGTCGAATTCATATAAGTAGCTGAACACCTTGAGACCTTGTCGCTTTCGCCCGTTTCACAACTTCGTTAGGCAGTTTAAGCATGACGTTAAAGTTTGTACTCAAAAGGGCTGAACAAAGATTTTAAGACCTTTTGAGTTCCATCTTCTCTGGCTAAAGAAATTTAATAAAATCAAATTATAGGGAATCATTTAAATCTCTTGCTCCGACTGGCATATGTGACCGGTCGCTCTCAACCAACTAAGCTATCCGAACCGTACTCGGTTAAACAGTCTCCTGCAGGTAGTGGCGGGAAGTTTAGTGATATTAGTTAAGACTGAAATGTAGCAAATTTTTATTATGATGCGTTCTATTTTTAATGAATTTTAAATTACTTGAATGGTTGTGTTTTAATGTATTTTAATTTATATGATTGATTGAGTTATGTATTAGGAAATTTACTGTTGGTTTTAGTCTTAAGTAAGTTCAAACACAATCTTGTATTGTTAATGAAAATAAATGAAATGAAATGTAATGAAGGCAGGATCAATGAGCTGCACGCCCCGAGTAGGTGTGCACCTCGGTGAAGCAGCCGAGCATGGCTTTTAAATTTTAAACTAAATAATGTACATTCTACCAACATAGGTCATTAAGTTTTTTTTTGTTTTTTGTGCTAACAATCTATGGACCAAGTTGTCTGAAAATAAACATATTTTTTTACATAAACTACTACTGACTATGAAGCTTGAGGTCCCGGGTTCGATCCCCGGTCGGGGCAGATATTTGTATGATGAATACGAATGTTTGTTCTCGAGTCTTGGATGTTTAATATCTATTTAAGTATGTATTTATCTATAAGTATGTTTATCCGTTGTCTAGTAACCATAGTACGGCTTTGCCTAGTTTGCGACTAAATCACCCTAGATGTCCCACGATATTTATTTATAAACATGCCTTTCAACCAGCCTTTTCTTACTTCCAAAATTCCAAATTTATCGGCATTGTCTAAAAAAGGCATTCCCATAGAGTGTTGCTTGACGATTTACAATAATCGAGGCATCTCCTTTATCTGTCATTATCATTACTATTTTTTGTGAGATTTATTGGTCCATATACTTATCTTTAATCTCCCACTAAAGGTATAATTGTCTCAATCGCAGGAAGTGGACGTGGAGGTGATCCCCAACGAGCGCTGCCAGCGCTGGTTCCGCGCCGCCGGGCGCCGCGAGACCATACACGACGTGTTCCTGTGCGCCGGATACAAAGAGGTAACATGGCGGTACATTATCAAAAAACCCGACTGCAAAAAATGTTAGCCCAACATGGCTAAAAATTGTTATCGGCAAAAACCTTGTCGTGACGTGTTAGTTATATGAATTATCACGCCAGACGTCTCGTGCGTGGAGGATCCCAAACGAGCGTTCCTGTGCGCCGCGAAGGGTACAAAGAGATAGCATTTAACGATACATTTTCCAAAAACCCGACTACAAAAAATGTTTTCCTTAAAAACCCGACTGATAATCCATGTCCACGTGATGACAAGGATATTACAACTTTTTTCTCGCCAAATACATTGTTATTTAATAAAGGAATAGATGGTTGTTTAAATGTTTCATTTTAATTACTATCACAAGAGAATTGCTGTGTTTTAGTTTAAAAAAATATCTACGTGTACTGAGTATATTTTTTAAAAGAAGGCAACAGTATTTTATTTTAATTATAAGTACCTGTTATTTTGAAACCAATATAAATATGAACACAGAATATAACACTTAAAAGTAGAGGTAATCAACAGCCGGCCATATCGCTAAAGAGCGATCTCTTAAAAAATCGTTTTATAATGAATCTTACATGTATAAGATAAGACAATTTATTTCATGATAAGAAAATAACAATATAAAAAATGCGATTTTGCTCTTAACTTTCAGGGCGGTCGCGACTCCTGCCAAGGCGACTCCGGCGGGCCCCTCACCATGAAGATGGACGGCCGAAGCACTCTCATAGGGCTCGTGTCGTGGGGCATCGGCTGCGGCCGCGAGCACTTACCTGGAGTCTACACTAACATACAGAAGTTCGTGCCTTGGGTAGACAAGCTCATCGCTCCTTAAATACAAGTCAAAAACCCGAGGAGAAAAAATCTTAAGGGGATATTCATTTAACTAACACTCAAACCTTCAATTGTGTTCACTATAAACTGTCAGTTTTGTTACTTAATGTATTTGCCTGACAATGCTCGTCAGGTTTGTGACAGCCACTACCGTAAATTTATGAATGGTTCAATAAATATCCCCTTAAATTAAATATAAAAAAAAACTGAAAAAAATGCTTCAGAGCAATTCAAATAAACTGCGAGAGAAAATGCTTAAAGAACTAAAGCGAAAACCAACAAATGAAACTTAAGAAGAAAGAGAAGATAATAAAATAAGTAATTAATACAAGGAGAACAAAGATTTGCAAAACCCCGCTAAAAATTGGAATTATAAAATGCGAGAGGTGCAAGTGCACATCTTTTTTAAATTAAAAGTCCGAGAGCAAAGAGTGCTTCGTTTGTATTAAATGTAAACCCAAGAGCATATAAGAAAAAATCGATAAAAACAACGAACAAAGTGTGAAGAAAGAAGAATACAAAATTCTCAAAACAATCTAATTTGTTACAGCAACGTAATTTACATTCATGTTCTGTATTACGGTTTCATTGCATCACTCATTAATTTCATATAAGTTCATTGTTCATTTCACTTCAGCTTATTCACATTTCATTTTCACACTTCATCGTTCAGTTGTCTTTTCAAATCCATAGACGAACATTCTGTGACTAATCAATAATCATACAATTTATTCTTGCTTCTGCGTCTCATTATCATTAAGTCCTCAGTCTATTAATTAACTCACAAGTATATTTATTCAACCAGCCCATTTTATAAAACTACAAGTTACAATTTTACACGTGTAAACCGGCAACACTCAACCAATAGGCCACTGTTCGCCATAGATTACAAGCGACGCAAAGTTGTAGATAAAATAGTACATTACTGCAGATGCCGGGAAAGAAGCAAGCCCTTCTCATGGCCAGGCGTGTATAGTGCTTTTCTCAAACATATGCAATGAAATAAAAAATACACCACTCAAAATACATATTTTATATCGCGGTAACTGAAGACAAAAAATATAATTCGCTGTTTAGCCTGTTCATGAACACAGACGCCATGTTCACATTAAAATAAGAATACTTCCCGGCCTCTAGGCCTTCAATTTTGTATGAAATTCCTTTACAGTTCTCTCGAGTTTATCCGCCCGAAACGTGATTCTTTGAAGCCTGTTGACGCCATTTTTACATTAAAATTAAAAAAAAAATACTTCCCGACCCAGGCCTTCAATTTTGTATGAAATTCCTTTACAGTTCTCTCGAGTTGTTCCGCCCGAAACGTAAACAAAACGTGATACTTTGAAGCCTGTTATATTATATCGCACGTAATGACGACATTTCATTGCATGTTTGAGAAAAATTTACATAATGGATCCCAGAACAAAAAATGGGTGCTAAAATTAATGTCGAAAGTCTATTTACACGCATCATATTGAATTAACCTGTAGTTGTATTGAAATCTGGAAAATCGCTTTTCACCGACTTTTGCGGTTGGATTGACACGATTTTTTTTCGTATCAATCTACTGTACTTATGTTACTGGACTTAAGGTGCTTTTGACAAAATAGTAGAAATATACAAATTTTGACTTATTTTTTATCAAAGCTTTCTGATGTTTGTCAGTCTTGTCAAAATTGATTTGACATAAATTTTGTGAATAGTTATTTTTTAAACTATTTAAATGATAATTTTGTTAAAAGTCCTAAATTAGGATTCTGGACTATGTGGTCCATTTATTGTTTTAATTATAGATTTTTTATTATTTATTTGTAGATTAGTTTTATAGCTTTTTATGTTCGTAAAATAAACCATTAAAAAACTACATAATTTGTTTCATTGATTGTTAACACACTAGCGCAAGAGAGATCGACCGATCAATTGTGATTCTAATTCTAATCTAATCTCAATATCATCATCCTCCCAGCGTTATTCCCGGTTCTGTCCTAAAGGAGCCCGGGGTCCGCTTTGACACCTAATCCCAAGATTTGGCGTAGGCACTAGTTTCTAATTTAATCTTAATATAATACTAATAATTACACGGTTAAACACACGTATCAAATGTCACAAACATGATTAAGTAACAAACATCCTAACATCTAAACATCCAAACTTTCGCATTTATAATATTAGTAGGATTTCATTGTTTTTAATTTTTAATTTATCGTGGATTCAGTTTTAAGATATATTTTTTTAAACGGCAGGATCTCGTTTTCTATAGCACAGAGGCACTAGAATAAGTGGGTTATACTTTCATATCGTATAGTACCTAAGATAGATAGATAGAGAGACTAGATAGATTATACATTTTAAGACGAAATAGCCAGTCGTTGTAATAATATAACCAAAAAACTTGCCAGTAATTGAACTCGTTTTCTAATTGAATTTGCTTTGTTACAAAATCGAATTCGCTTTGCTCTCAAGGGCCATTTTTAGGGTTCCGTACCCAAGGGGTAAAAACGGGACCCTATCACTAAGGCGTCGTCCTAATTGGCAGCGATCGTACGATGGCCGTCGTGTGACACGACGGCCATCGTACGATCGATCGCTGCCAATTAGGACGACGCCTAAGACTCCGCTGTCCGTCCGTCCGTCTGTCACCAGGCTGTATCTCATGAACCGTGATAGTTAGATGGTTGCAATTTTCACAGATGATGTATTTCTATTGCCGCTATAACAACAAATACTGAAAAACAGAATAAAAGAAATAGGTATTTGAAGGGGCTCCCATATAACTCTCTCTCCCAACAATTTTTTTCAGCCATTTTTATAGATAATGGCACGGATCCTTTGTGCGCTGGTCCGACTCGCACTTGGCTAATTTTTTAACCGGCTTCCAAGAAGGAGGTTCTAAATTCGACTGTATGTTTTTTTTGTGTGTTTGTTAGGGGATAACTCGGTAATTTATGAACCGATTTGAAAAATTCTTTCTTTGTTTGAAAGCATATACTTCCAGATTGGTTCCGTTGTCACCAAAAACCAGTTCTGATGATGGGATTCTGGAGAAATCTTAGGAACTTTTCAAATTTTATAGGCCAACTTGAAGCAATTTGGCTAAGTTAAAACTTTGTTTTTAAAGTAAATTATTCGACTGAAGGGCAAAATTTACAAGCCCATAATAAGACCTTTCGTCATGCATGGATCAGAATGTTGGGCCGCAAAGATGACGGATGAAATGAGATTGCATGTTACAGAGATGAGAATGTTGTGATGGATGTGTGGCGTGACGAGAATGGATCGAATAAGGAATGAGTATATAAGAGGAAGCCTGAAAGTAGCACCCAAAACTGAAAAGCTGAGAGCAAATCGCCTACAGTGGTATGGACATGTTATGCGGAGGGATGATAGTAATGTTGCTAGAAGGGCATTAAGTATGAATGTGGAGGGTTGCAAGAGAAGAGGTAGACCAAGAAAAAGGTGGATGGACTGCGTGAGAGACGATATGAATATGAAGGAAGTGTGTGATGAGGTGACAGGCGATAGAGAGGTATGGAAGAAAAAAACATGCGCTGACCCCAAGTAAATGGGATAAGGACAAGCAAATGATGACGATTTAATGACAAGTCAACTAGATCACTACGCATCAACGCCATCTGGCACCAACACTTGGAACTTTAACGACTATGTTAATAATATAGCTTTCACGTAGCCTCGCTAGGTATTATAATGTTGAACTGAACGAGTCTTTATAGTAGTTCAGTTTAAAATCGCCAGATGTATCTACTATGCTATAAGTTTAAAAAGTCCACTTTGTTTGTATGGTAATATGCCAGTTTCCTATTTTTAACCCGCTACGGCCGCTACGCAAAAAGAGGAATGTTATAAGTTTGACGTGTATGTGTGTCTGTCTGTGGCATCATAGCTCCTAAACGAATGGACAGATTTTAATGCGTTTTTTTTTGTCTAACGTAATCGATATAGTTCTAGGCTACGTTTCAACAAAATCGGTTAAGCCGTTTTTGAGATATTGAGCTTTGAAATGAAAATGTCGGTTCAACTTTTCAAAGTTGATAATTATAACTATAACTCCTGAAGAAAACGAGGTGCATTACAAGTATAGCCTATTCCACTTAAAATGACGAAAATATACTTAACGTGGTATTGAATAACTTATCTTTATTGCTAAATATGAAAGGAAAAGATAACAAAGAGACGTATTAACCCTGACCGAAGTGAGGCACGTGTACTGGAGTAGTACTGTTTGTTTTATTTAATTACTAGCTTCCGCCCGCGACTTCGTCTGCATGGACTTGGTATAAAAGCTATCCTATATTTTAATCCAGGCTATAACCTATCTTCGTGCAAAATTTTATCCAAATCGGTTGAGCCGTTTAAGCGTGATTGAGTAACAAACATCTAAACATCCAAACATCCAAACATCTAATCATCTTAACATCCAAACTTTCGCATTTATAATTTTAGTAGATTAGTATACATATTACATTACAATAAATTCATTACATATTACATTACATCACATACTAATAATTTTAATGCAATTGAGTTGGTGTTGATGCAAGGTGCAATGGCATTGAGCTTGTGACTCGTTGATGTCTTTTCTTAGAAGAAAGCGAACGATCCGCCATTTTGAATATTCATTCAAATGTTAATGTTTAGTAGTGTGACAAACATACATACCATACATAAACTTACGCGTCCATATTTTTAAAAGGGGTGGGCAGAGAACGTGAAACCAACAAATTCTCCACAAAAACGATTGATAGGTACCTCAATTTAATTAGAGGATAGACAGGAAACATTTTATTAGTATTTTTAGAGATCATTATATGTGTTGAAATGGGTGAATCTACTTTTTTCTGTGACTGTTACGTCTCCTGTATCACGTTTCGCCCGACTAAGGTAGAGACGAAAGAAAGATGTGTTTGCATTTAAATGTGTTCATGTGTCATTACATTTGTAGTCATCAAAATCGGTTCAGTATCTTAAACACTACGGCGGAACGCATGTAAATACAAACATACTCTAATATCATATATCTTCCTTTCGGCTCTACCGTAATCGGGCAAAACGTGACACAGGAGACGTAGCAGTCATAGAAAAAAAGTTGATAAAGACTATTAAATAATATGTTTTCTGTCTATCACCTAATTAAATATCCCCATATACAAACACATAAATACATTAAGCATGATTCAAGGCATAAAGGCGGCCATACAAGGGCGCAGAATTCCGCAAAAAACCCGTTAGTGCAGGTTTTAAATATCCTTCTGACATCACCGCGGCCTAGCATGATGTGTGGCGCTTTTAACATAGGCACAGGTTTTTTTATGCCATATCGGAGGCAAACAAGCGTACGGCTTGGTGGTAAGCGGTTACCGTAGCCTATAGACACTTGCAGTGGGCGGGCCACATTGCACGTAGAACCGATGGCCGTTGGGGCGGAAAGGTTCTCGAGTGGCGACCACGTACCGGAAGGCGCAGCGTGGGTAGGCCCCCCACAAGGTGGACTGATGACCTGGTAAATGTCGCGGGTGGCGCAGGACCGGTTATTGTGGCACACTTTGGGAAGGCCTATGTCCAGCAGTGGACGTCTTTCGGCTGATATGATGATGATGATGTTATGCAATTTTTCATCATTGTTTTGTTATGACGTCATCGCGTAAAATTATTGTCCGTAAACCGACTTTAAAGACAAAGACCCGCAAATCTCATGCCACAATCGTAATTAAATAAATATTTAGTTTTAACCACGCATGGCCATATACCAATGTCATTAAAACATGAATGCGGGAAAGAGAAAGAGAATACGGCAGCATGCTAGCCCGCTCGCCCGTAAAGACGAGAATCGTTCGCCAACGCCGATACAGCCTTCGATGGCGGCGCCCTCGCGGGGTTGCCAGTTTTAGAAATATTACACGATTTCTGGGGTATTTTAGATTTTTTTTTGGTTAGTTTCATGAGTTCTGAACATTATTCTTATTTTAAAATAGGTACTCTACGTTAGTGATTCCGAATTTTATTCTTCTTTTTTATACACTAATTTAATGATAATGATCCAAATACCCCACGAAGAATACTGGCGAACTGTTATTAGTTTGTGTATCTAAAAGCAAACATTTTTTTTTTGTAAATTGAAGGCTCATTAAATTTGACTTAAACCTGAATGTAAACAGGTGCTTGTTGACTGATTTGATTAAACTCGAAGAAAATTGCATTTAATTCGAAGTCAATTTCAAAGTCAGTATTTTAACGTCAGGTACAGTCACGGACTTTAATTATTGAGCCATTCGAGCTCACTTTATACTGGACACTTCATAGCTTCATAGAAAACCAACATTAGTCGACACCTACTACAAAAATAATGGCAACTCGATTTGAAATCAAAACCTAAAAATTTTATACTAGAGAGCGACATAATTACTGCATTTTGCAGCGGTTTAATGTTTCATTCACACAACTTCATCACAGATACATTTATTTAACAAAAGTAAAATACAATCTGTATAAAATGTAAAAAACCTTCTAGAAGAGTGCTTAGTTATTTAGCAAGAAAGAAAATACTTTATTTACTACAAAATCACAACTACACATAGAACTACAAACTACTGTAAGTGTAAGAGATCCATTATTTGGACAAAAGTTCGCCTTTGTAGATGTACAATGTACTGTTCTGTCTGCATTTTTAACTTATCGTGAGTACAATTAAGGATGTACATATACATACCCTGAAAGATGACGCAGAATGCCCCATACGCCCGTATCAACATAAGATAAGCTACACATTATAATTATTTCCACGGTAATTTCAACCCAGCCCTAGCAACACCGGCGCTCGCGCAGCCAGTACCAACCCGACCCCCGACCGCGCGGCCGCCATGCCAATCGCAACGATCGAAAACGAACTTACAAACTCAAACTAAACAAAACACAACCGCGTTCCAAATTCAAATTCGAACCGTACTTTTGAAATTCTTTTTAAAATCCCTATGGCCAGTTACCCAAGGATGTGAACCTTTTTTGTTTTTTATCTGGTGTCAATGCAATGTGGATCGTAAGTGCAGTGTGTTAAGTTCAGTTTTGTGAGAGTGTTTGTGTAGGATAAAATAAAAAAGGTAAGGTGACCTTTGGAAGGAGTATTTAATGTTCTTATTGGTTTTAATTGTGGAATGTGGTTTTTAGCGAAGTAACTGATGGAAGGATGATATTGTTTGTTTTACAATGAAGCCCTTATCTTAGTAGAAAAGTATTAAATAAAGTTTATTGTTACACAAACAATTAACTAACCAAGTGCTGTAATAAATAATACACTACTCACCGATATTAGACCAAGGGTCAATTTAGCACTTAAATTTAGCATTCATATTTCCTCACTTCCAATTCTGATTTAATACGTATAGCAGAACACGTGAAAAATATTTATATCAAATTGCTAAGGTCCGGTTTTTTAAAGATGCGTTAAATTAAACCAAATGTCAGATCTAATTTTATAAATCAGTACACTTTTTGACAACACAATTTCGTTCTTAATAAGATAACACAATATTTAAAAAAAAAACTCAATCATACTAACAAACCTAAATATACTAGTGGCCGCAAGTGGACAACATATGCTCTGACATTAAACAACTCCACGATCCTAGAAAAAAACTAGGTCCAAATGTATTTTTTTCATGTTGATTTGTGCTAACGCTCGTTCGGAAAGTTACGCAGTTAACCCCCAGATACAAATAAAACTCAACTGAAATTTTCAAGTTCAATGAAATGCAAACTATCGTGAGTCATCATCATTATCATCATCATATCAGTCCAAAAACGTCCACTGCTGGACATAGGCCTCCCCTAAAGTGAGCCACAATGACCGGTCCCGCGCCACCCGCATCCAGCGGACTCCAGCGACCTTTACCAGGTCATCAGTCCACCTTGAGTCATATTAACACGTAATACTCGTACGGTTGAGTGAAATTCAAGCAAACATAACATATAAATAAGTACTTAAAGTGATTCCAAAAACGCCTTTAATCTCCAATCTGGAAGACTGAAAATCCAAGCCATTGCTAGTTTTATGAAACATCAGGCAGCAAAAATAATCCTACAAATTCTACTAATATTATAAATGCAAAAGTTTGGATGTTTAGATGTTTGGATGTTTGGATATTTAAATGTTTGTTACTCAATCACGCAAAAACGGCTAAACGGATTAAGATGAATATTGGTATACATATAGTGTATAGCTTGGATTAACATATAACATACTTTTTATCCCGGGAATCATCCCCTAAGGGTCGAAATGGGGCGCCAACGTTTGTATGGAGCTACGATATAAACGAGGTCCACGCGGACGAAGTCGCGGGCAGAAGCTAGTTTCAACTATAAAAGCTCCCAAGGCCAGAGGTGGTCTTGAAACGTACCTGCATTTTGTTGAGAGCGAGTCTCAACACAATGATTCGTCAAATCAATACAGACTCGGAAACACGCAAACACGCTTGCTATTCCTCTGGGCTGTTTTTTTACGCGCTCCTGCGCTTCAGGACCCGTCACGCCTAACGAAGTTTCGTTAGGCGTGACGGGTACTAGACCTCTACCTACCCTTAGTTACTCCGAATCGCGGCGTCAAGATATATTTTTGGGTGAGCGTTGAGGTGAGCTTAAACAAGTTACGGTATAGCGGGGCAGGAATCGAAAGCATCCAGGAGCCGTAGCGTGGTTGGCCTTGTCACGCGATAGGTGATAGGATAGAGCGTGCGTCACTGGCTGACACCGTTCGATGGAACGAGACGACGCTCTTATCTTGTCACTTGTCGCGTGATAAGGCCAACCATGCTACGGCTCCTGGCTTATTTGTCTGTTTATCATCAGGTAGGACGTATGCTTATTTGCCACAGTAGTTTTAAAAACAAACCCCAGATTCCTATTGGCCGCAACCACCAACGCATAGGTGTGTCGCTTACCATGAGGCGGGCAGCTCTCTTGTTTACCACAATCGTGATAAACGTTTACATATTTACTAGAGGTCGATTCCGATAATAGTCTTAAACCATTCAAACAATTTGTTCTTAAGTATTATTTCCGCACAACAATTGCCCAAACAGTAGACAATGTAGCTATTATCGCATTATCTTATCTTAGTGGTTACGTAACCAACAAGGTTTTAAAAGGCAACCTTTCAACTTGGAACTTTAAATTTTCGTTCCGACTAATAGGTATATCACATGCGAAAGTAACTGTCTGTTATATTACGAATGATGGAACGCGAATATTTTCAGTTGCTACTTTGATTTTCTGGCTCAGAGCTATAACCACGAACTTCGAAGTTCGGTTATCTCCATCTCTATCGCACTTACACAACTCGAGTGACAGGGATGCAGATATACGAACTTCGAGTTTCGAAGTTCGTGGTAGCGCGCCTGGTTGCTCTAAAAGTAATTTTATATTATACTTTTAGACATATTTTCTTATCTTGCGGCAACACGGTGTAGCCAAATTATAACATAAAAAAGTGGAGTCTCTAGAACTAAGAGATAGGTGTCCTCGATTGGAACCAGGGTTGCGGGGAGCGATTATACGGAAGAGGAGCGAAAAATATGATCGGAGTGGAACGGAACGCGGATCGAGGCAAGCTAATCCGAAATACAAATCCGAAAGTTCATCCCCATACATTTTCCCAGCTCACCCCATTGCTATCCCCTCTAACTCTACTGCGGGGTGAGGTGGGATTTTCCACTATTTCTGAGTTTATCGTTAAAATTATGAAATGAAACGACAGATAATCATTGAAAAACTAAAATTCAAATGAACGGAACATTTTTTATGCATCAAAATCAACGTGCCACATGCAAAAATACATTTTTATCGAGGTTTGAATGTCTGTTTAGATCCAACTCACCCCATTTTACGGTACCTATACATTCAAAAGAGCAACATATTGTTTTCGCACTGACTGAGTCTACAAGTAGGTACACAAACGAGTCAAGGCCCCGCCCACCGCTATTGCGTCACAGACGGAACTTGGCAAACCTTCGATCTTGCGTTCACTCTGAGACATACGTATCAGTCTTAAGGAATAGTTGTAGAAAGGTCTATAGGAAACACCATTCTCCAACATTTAATTCTAATTCCTTGTACCAACATAAATCTGCCCTAATTCGTAGCAAAGTAAACTATAAGATTCAAAATAATTCATATTATATGTCAACAATCATAATCATACAATAATCATAAAATTACATAAAACTTATTAATAACAAACAAGTATGGAAACGATCACGCCTGTACATAAATATCCTATTGTTTAATCATATTGTTTAACTTGAATGCTATTGTTTTGAAGATAAGTAGATCGGAGTTCAAAAAGTTCCAACTATATTTGAAAATCGAAGTACCTTATATTATAGGTAATATTAGTTCCGACGCGACGTGACCAAATATTAGTTGATGCCGCCGAACGAATTATCTCTGTCATATGAATAGGGCAAGTCTGGCAATTTGCATGACGGAGATATTCAAAAGATTGTCGTGGTTCCTGTCCTGCACGGCAGTTCATACATTTGATAGAGGTCAATCTATATACACTCTGGTCGCTCCGCTACCGTACGTGGCCATATAGAGGCAGAATATTGTTGTAGATATTGTAGACACAAACAGAATCCTTGTGTGAATGAATCATTGATGACGTGATGCTTTATCCGGTTAGGCATAAAAAATCTGCTTAATTATTATTATTATTCTGGTACTGGCTATTGTATCACTGCGACCATTGCTGATCTATTGTGATCGCCACTTACTACAATTCTGGGTCAAGTCCTGCGAACTCGAAGAATTGCAGGATTTTGTTGAACTCAAGAAATTTGATCTTCTCCGGGCACATGAGGTGTTTGCCCAGAATGGAGTTGCGGCTACGCATAAGACAAGGGCAATCGGTTAGGTTAGGATGTGTGTTCTGCCTAAACTTGTGAGCGAATGAATTTAACTACGTACAAGTTCTGCATTTCGATCACGTAACGCACATTATACGCGCGTCATCGTCAGGTAGATCTAAATGTCACTTTTTGTATTGGAAAATGACAGTTGAGTTGTCCTAACAAGCGTTCCAAAAGTTACGTGATCACTCTGTAACACTTAACAGTCGAATTAAATAAATCCTACTTCCTACTTAATATTAAAAACGTGAAAGTTTGGATGTATGGATCGATGTAACCTACGTTTCACTTACTACTGGACGAATTTAGAAGAAACTTTCCAGTTATGTACCTTATACATCAGAATAGGACTATAATTTATGTCAAATGAAAAGATGAAACTTTGTATGGAGGCCAAATATTTTTGCTCGTTGCCTTCACCAGGCGCTGGGTCTCAAAATGTATTGGAAAATTAAAATCCGATTCGCAAAATCCTAATAGATATTGCCGATTATCAAGTTTAGGCAATTAACGAGTTCTACGCGGGCAGAAGCTAGTAAATAAATGAATATTAAGTGACAATCTTACACAAATCGAACTAGTCCCATAGTAAGCTCAATAAGGCTTGTGTTGGGGTTATGGTTGAATTATTAAGTAACACAAAGCGGATAACTTAGGATAAATGAAATTTATTTACATATTATAGATCTATTACAGAAAAATATCCGCAGTGCACGCTTCGTCAAGTGCGTACAGAAACACATCTCCCTAGGCGCTCACTGAGGATTGCAGCCCTATCCCTAAGCCGCCGACCCAAATCCCGTATAAAGTCTTTGGCCCCGGATAAATACGGACGTAGGATAAATTGTAGCTCAAGATATAAGTTATTAACACGTTCACGGACACAGCTCCATTCTGAAAATTGTGTGATGGGGCACATAAAAAATTCATACATTCACCCATACTGCCACATCACTGTTTCATCAAATACTGTGCCGCCGCTGTTGGTATATTACTCCAGCCAGGCAAAATACGGTTTCGAAAAACATTAATTTATAATTGCGTTTTTTTTGTTTATTTCATTCTAAAACATTATTCTAAGATGCTTTATTCAAGAATCCAACAAACTTTCCTCCCGGAAGTAATTATATAGATTTAAATTAAACATTCATTGTCTTTTCTATTTTATTTATATTGAATATTTTAAAGCAAATGTAAATGAACCTAAATAAAGATAAAAAAAATACTAATATTTATCCGGACTTTTTAGGAGCTAATTAAATATTGATTTTTTTGATGTCTGATTTTTTGTTGGATTTTGCCTCTAGGTAACTATTTAATTGATAATATATCCGTTACATTAAAAAAATTTGCTATTACAAATTATTTCCAAATATGTAATTTTTTCCATACAAGTTGTCAGTTCATTGCCAGGACTATATATGTATGTAATTTGTTACAAACTCAAACTCTCCTCTTGTGGCAGCACGGCTACAGCCGTAACGTCTACATTCCCCTCATGTAAAATGGCCCTTTAAGCTTTTGCTGCGGCACTAGGAAAAATTGTAACCTAAAGCGGCACAACATGTCCGCCTTCATTATAAACCTATGAGAATTTGTCGCCCGCGGACGGAGTGGCAGATTTGTCGCGGTGAAGATGGTGATCTTGATCACGGATAGCCGTAGTGCCGTATCACGAGGGTCTCAATTTACGCCTGTGGCCGTGAACAATACAATACAATACAAATACTCTTTATTGCACACCTCACACAAACAAAGCAGTTACAGAGAGAAACAATACAATAACATGTAGGTAGAGGTAGACAACAGGCGGTCTTATCGCTGAAGAGCGATCTCTTCCAGACAACCTTTGGGTATCGGAGAAAGAGATAAAACTAGATTATGCAGTAGGTGGTGCAGAGATTATTATTAATCAAAAATCAAGAAATTATAAAAATAAACGTACATAAATACCTCTATATATAAACATACATACACAATCATACATATATACAAATAAAACAAACACAAATATAATGATACATAAACAGTCAGCCAAAAAATACAATCAGGGTTAGGGGAGAGACAAATAATGTTCTTTAAGAAGGGATTTGAGGTTGCCGATAGACTTTGCTTGTCTGATGTCAAGAGGGAGAGAGTTCCACAGTCGGATAGGATTAATAGTGAACGAACTATTGTAAAATTTGGTAGATTAAGGGGAACGGGGTAGAAACGTGTTAAGAAGGTCAACAAAAGTGGCTCCAAATGGTTCTTGTAATATAATATACACGATGGCGGCCAGTTCTAGGCTTCAACTTGGCTTGACACACTGCCGCGGATTCTGTGGTATTACGTGTGCTACTGTCAACCAGTGTAGGTAAGTAAATATGCACAATTGCAACATGCATCATTAGCATGCGGATTGGATCCTTAGTTAATGATGCAAACAACGGGTTAGACACGTCTTTCCGCCTTCGTAAGAGTTTTGGAATGTCCTACAGGAACATTGAATTGATATCTTATTAGGATTGATTAAAAAGTAAATAGATATCATTTTAGAAAACAAAGAGAAACTAAATTCGCCACTGGCCGCGTGCTTGAGCATTTTTAGACTAGTTTTGACTTTTCTAATTCAAGCTGACGTTTTTTTTAAAGTTTGTTTTTTTTTCTGACGATGTCGCTCTGAGAAAGTTTGTTTAGTATTTTTTTATGAACTTCAATACAATTTTTGATAATGCAGGTTCTGTTACTTTCGTAATTGTAAAGAATATCAATTCGATAGATAGTCTGTAAGCTGTAGAAGTCAAAGGTCTGTCTTCTTTTTAACCCCCGACGCAAAGAGAGGGGTGTTATAAGTTTAACGTGTCTGTGTATCTGTCTGTGTTATCGTAGCTCCCAAACGGATGGACCTATTAGAATACGGTTATTTTTGTGTCATAGATCATTTTAACCCGAGTGTTCTTAGCCATGTTTCATTAAAATCGGTTCAGCCGTTTTTGAGATATTGAACTTTGAAATGAAAAAATCGGGGGTTTTGCAACTTTTCTAAGTTGTTAGTTTTTTTGTTAATTACCAAAAACTGAATCGACTAAAATATTCTATGTATAAATTACTAGCTAGTTATGAACGCTCACAAAATTTCACAAGAATCGGTTGAGAAATGCGATCTGTAGAATTTTTGCTCAAGCTGAAACGGTCTTCGTTCGTTTCGGTAGCTCCTAAAATTCCAAAAAAAAAATTAGTAACAATAGAGGAAAGTTGAAAATATGCATTAATTGACGTACCTACTTAACTACCCCTTTTGGGAACATTATACAGGTGTGATTTTATTTATTTATTTATTTATTTATTTCCATACATACAATTATCATTACAGGCTAGACCCAATGCGATAATTTTGCACCACACACCTTATAACGAATTATTTACAATAACAAATTTTAAACAATGCTATCCTTGTAAATTCACTCAGTGTACAGAAGAACAGATCTAGGTCAGTCCCTATGAGGTTCAGAGTGCGCAGCGCGCGCGTCATTGGCGCCTCCTGCAGCACCGACAGACCCGATTTTTATCTGTCTATGTATTGTCCAAAGGGCAATGGAGAGGGCTATGTTAGGAGTCTCTCTGCGTGATCGCATCAGAAATGAGGCTATCCGCAGCAGAACCAAGGTAACCGATATAGCCCTCCGAATTGCTAAACTTAAGTGGCAGTGGGCGGGGCACATTGCACGTAGAACCGATGGCCGTTGGGGCGGAAAGGTTCTCGAGTGGCGACCACGTACCGGAAGGCGCGGCGTGGGTAGGCCCCCCACAAGGTGGACTGATGACCTGGTAAAGGTCGCGGGAGTCCGCTGGATGCGGGTGGCGCAGGACCGGCCAATTTGGAACTCTCTGGGGGAGGCCTATGTCCAGATATGATGATGTATTGTCGCTTGCATCGTCCATCTATTCCATAACTAAAGGCAATTAAGTACTTAACCTTTTGTATAGTCCAAATACAATGTAATCTTGTATACGTGAAGCCTCATCACAAGAGCATTAACTTTTGATCTATCGTTATACGATCGGTGTCGTAACTAATATTGACTGTGGGAGGTTTGCAACATCTTCCAACGTTTAGAACAAGTGTATTTAAAGATGCAGGCTTTTATGTGAAGCCACTACAGACGATCGGTTACGCCGTGGCCACGACTTTGGTCTTAAGCGACCTGCGGCAGCGGTTTTTCTAATTCATTGCGCGTGATCCCAACTAACCACAGTGCGTTGCGCGTCTCGACCGCGCAATGAACAGATAAAACGCTGCCGCAGGTCGCTTAAGACCAAAGTCGTGGCCAAGGCGTTTGGCTCGCAACTTTCAATATGGAGGTCGTGGGTTCGAACACCATCTGCAATATTATGCTATATACACAATGACTTGTGTTTGTGTTAAGTGTTCCATTTTTCACCGCATATCTAGACACGCGGCAGCATGTCCAGCCAAGTTCAAAGCCAAAATGAACTGGCGACGCAGCAGGCGTGTGTTGACACAAACCATTTGGAGCCACTTTTGAAACATGAACTTTGGTATATGTATTAAAACCCCTTAGTTTAACTGGAACTCGAAATTGCATATATACAGGTAAAGAGGTTATTGAGATATTATAAACGTCTAAAAATCGGCATTTTTATCATCCAGATGACCAAGAAAGTTGAAATTCGGCGTCCAGCTGGGTAATTGTGTGTATACAAATAAAAAAGTCAAAAAACTCGGATTTTTTAAGTACCTCAGAACTCCATCATTTATAAACCGATTAAAAATTCTTTTTTTTTAAAGGGACTTCCGAAGTGATTGATCAAGTCAGGGTCAGGATGATAGGGTACTACATAAATCAAGGAAAAAATCTTCTTATATTATAGAGGGTATTTTGTATAAGTAGTATTAGGTAACTCGTGCATTTGCTCTTGAAATCTGATGATGGAGTCCTGAAGTAATCGACGGAACTCTTCAAATATTAGAGGCACACCTGTAGTAATTGAGTAATTTGTCTAGTAATTCGTGCATTATCTTTAGAGAAAAAAAAAATAGATCTCAATCTTTTATCGGCGAAGTTGACAACCACGCATATTCTTAATATTAAACTTGGCTCCCATTTTCACATTTATGTTTTTGGTGGCTTAAATTGTCACTATACGGCGGCTTAAACAGTTCGTAGTTATTTTGTCACATATATAGATACGATTTTGTCACACATATACGACAGGTACGACTTGCGTATGAATCGCATGTTGTCACTTAAGGAGAGACTAAGAGCCGTGGGTGTGAGGTTGCGCCCGCGCACGCCCTTGCGACGCCGTAGCGGTTCGTCCTTAACGTTGTGAAACAGTAGTAAAGGATGACTTATGGCCACACTACACAGTCATGATAAGTACAGGGCTGTTATTATTTACGCGCTCATGCGCCTCACTCCATCTGTCACGCCTAACGAAACTAGACCTCTATACCTACATTTAGTTACTACGAATCGCGTCAAGATATATTTGTGGGTGAGCGTTGAGGTAAGGCACGCGATTTTCAATCTGGAACTAGCAATGCACCGCGGCGAAGTTTCCAAAGTTGCGAAAATTCTAATAAGGAAAGTTCTCTGAGGGGCTACCGCGCGGTTAAATAGGTATAAATACAGAATGGTCAGTTAACTGTGTTGCCGTTTGCACGAGCCGGGTTCGAACCCACGACCTCCGGATTGAGAGTCATAGTGGCATACACAGTGGTTTATGTATGTGTGTACGTTAGACTTTGATAATCAAGAAACATCAAGTCGGTCTCCAAACGTTCTCAGAACCAGTCAGTGGACGAAACCGATTACCTAGGTACTCTAATAAGGCACTTCGAATCACTTAATGTCACAACATTAATCCACATATAGCATGTTGTACATTACAACACAGCCATGGTTCTTATCCCTTTCGCAATAAGGTATCGAATGGCAGCGGTTGGAAGTATCCCAACATGACGCCATGGATCTTAGGGCTTTCGTAATAAGGACGGGTATCGGATGACGTCGGTTGGTATCTTTTTCGTGGACTTTGTGGTCAATTGGACATTGAGTACTTAATTGTGGTAGGTACAGTTAACAACAGGTGAAGTAAGGTACATGCTGTGCTGATTCACTAAACAAGGCAGAAACATATGTTTGTTGCACCTGGAATAATTGTCATCCCGGATATCTAGGATATCTCTTATCCCGCAAATTACACTCTTACACAAACGAAAGGCTTACTTAATGCTCTTGAACCAAAGATTATTGCTTGAACCAAGAAATTAATTGGGAAGATGTTAAATTATCTCGAATGAGAATCGTCTTAATTCAAGATGATTTGTGTTTCATTCAAGATATGGTCTTCCTAATTTATTTCTTAATTCTAGTTTTTCTGTATATAAACTACTAGCTTCCGCCCGCGACTTCGTCTGCGTGGACCCGGGATAAAAACTATCCTATATTTTAATCCAGGCTTTAAACTATCTTCGTGCAAAGTTTTATTCAGATCGGTTGAGCCGTTTAAGCGTGATTGAGTAACAAACATCCAGACTTTCGCATTTATAATATTTGTAGGATTAGTAATACACTGTCGGTTTGGTAATTTTTGAAATGGTTATAATAGGGGTGTGCAGCATGAATGTTCGTTACCTTTCTTTGAGCCGTTTCGACACGCGTTGCACTAGCTACTATATGACTGGTGCAACCCCAAAAAAACAAAATTAACAGTGTGTGTGTGTTTTTTTTAAAGAGCCTATTAAGTGTCCCACTGCTGGGCAAAGGCCTCTCCCCGTGATCTCCATGCATCCCTGCTAGGTGCTTCTTCCGCCCAATTGTTGAGGAATAGATCCAGGTCGTCCCGCCATCTCCGTCTAGGTCGGCCCCGTCTGCGGCGCCCGTCATGTGGCACCCATTTCGTAGCTAAAAGCATAAAACATAGCCAGCAGCGACCCGTTGCACTAAACTAGCGCCCGGCGTTCGACCAATAACGATTGGCCATTTGATCAGTGTAGCCGTTTTAGACTTGATTTTTTAAAACTTTGTGGCTTCGTAAAACAGGCCAGCAGGCTGCAAAGCCGTATGCGAAAAAAATACCCCGTCTTCTGGGGTCAATCCAAATAAGCCTAGGCGGCAATTAATTACCACAACCAAGAAATTTGCCATTAAACACCTTAATGTATTTGACATAATGTATAATTTTAATTTATAAGTTTCGTAACCTCTCCTACTTCTTTAAATGCCACTAGATTAATACCATACCAAATACGTGAACACGTTGAATCATTCTGACCAAAACAGAGAACTGGACATTTTAATATTCAGAAGTTGCGAAATTACATCTGCTAGCTGCCACTATGTTACATTTGTTATGTGTTTTAAGGTGCCGCCGCGAAAACAAGTGGGCTAGTTTTTTTTCCCTAACTAGAAAAACTTTGAACGAAATGGAATAGAGAAAATGACATGACCATTTCCTAAATGAGTATTTTTGTGAAAAGTGGCAATGATCCCAAATACTCTAAGTAATAGAAAGTTGAAGTAACATATCATCGTCATACTTATCATAAGATTACCAGGAGCCTTAGAGCTGTTTCCCAACTTGTCGGATGTCGGGCCCGGATTTTAATCGGATGTTCCAGTGGCAGAACATTTTCTATGAAGCTATTCACACTTGCCCGACACCGATTTTGTGTCGGCGCCGACAAAAAATGTCGGTTGTTCTGCCAGCCAACCGTCCGGAAAAAAATCGTGTCGGGTCTCGCTCTCCTATGAGTAAGTATGACGCTGTTCACATTTGTCGGATGTCGGGACCGACAACCTTCCCCACTGGCACCAGTTTCGGTCGTGCCCGACATCCGACAAGTGGGAACAGAGACGCCGACACCCGATTAAAATTGGAACCCGACATCCGACATAGTGGGAACCGGCTCTTATGGGTCGATTCTAGACATAAGAGTAATTCTAATTTGATTTAAACATGTGCTGCTTTAAATTTATAGGCAATAAGGTGGGTGCCAGTATGGCAAAGGCAACCAGTAAATTGATTGGAAGGCTGTTAAAGGGCCTTCCTGTCCTATCTGGTCGGTTGCGTTCTTCGGATCTTAGTGAAATTAAATGCCGGTTGGGTTGGAGATTAGTGTATTGGCTAACATTTTTTTTTAAATAAATAATTAAATAAATATTAAGGGACATTCTTACACAAATCTTAAGCCCAATAAGGCTTGTGTTATAGGTACTAGACGACGATATATATATATATATATAATAGGTATAAATACTTAAATACATAGGAAACATCAAAGACTCAGAAACAAATATTCATGCTCATCACACAAATATTTGCCCTTACCGGGATTCGAACCCAGGACCTTCAGCTTCGTAGGCAGCGTCACTACCCACTAGGCTAATCGGTCGACAGCCAACATCACAGTAGCAATAAAAATGCGTTACACTGGCTTTTGCAGAAGGAAGTAATGTCACATGACAGATAAAAATCTAGACATAAAGATGTTTTCATTTTTAGAATCCCTAGCCAGCCTGTTGTGCAACAATGTTGCCACAAATTTAACGTCCCAGTGCTTGACACTGATCCAATGCTTGACAATTACATTCTTAAGAGTCTCCAGCACGCCTGAATCTTCATACAAACGTAGTTTAAAACGGCTGGAATAACATGAAATTTTGTATGTAGAATAGGATCCGCCATATCTAACAAGACAAAAGCCAATCATAAAAACCAACTTGTACATATCTATAAAAGTCCACTCGTAAAAACTACTTCGCGGAGAATTTCGCCAACATCTACATTTTCCTTGAGCTTTGTATCGTGGGCGTCAGATAACCTTAAATCCTACACGAATTAAGTAAAATATTCTATATGGACATAGCAAGTGTTGCAACATGTTATTCATTCTGCAAATCTCAATATTGGACACCTATGCCTAATAGTTTGAATCCTATTGTCTCTATAGTTAAGTTTGGTATGAAAAACTTTATCTGTGTTTCTGTTTATAATGTATAGCAACTGAAATTTCACTTGGTCAGTCCAGCACGGCTATCTCTCTTATTAAAGAACTTAGAAAGAGAGAGTGAGAAAAATCGAGAGAGCTCGCGCGCCGTCTTGTGATAGCCGTGCAGCGCATAGGTGACATGCCGCGCGATGGAGCCGTAGCATGGTTGGCCTTGTCACGCGATAGGTGATAGGATAGAGCGTGCGTCACTGGCTGACACCGTTCGATAGAACGAGACGACGCTCTTATCTTGTCACTTGTCGCGTGATAAGGCCAACCATGCTACGGGTCCTGGTACCATACACCTTTCCCAGTACGACCAGCCGCTCGGAGTCGTTATCCCACCTCTTAAATTGGTCTCTAGGTAAATTATCGTTTTAGCATTTACAACCACTATTTATTGTAGATAAATATACAGTCAGCTTAATTTCATAGTTTAATAATGCGTGTATACTTAGATATGCATCAAGGAAAATGAAGAATGGACGAGCTGTGAGAAAATGAGATCGAGAGATACAATTGTATCTAAATATTACTTCACTGTTAAGTATACGCGTTGACTTTATTACATTTTCACACACAATCAATACGACGTATCCTCTTATTATATAGAGGAAACTAAAAAAATACATTAAAACTGTGAGAGCTTTGATATTAAAACGCAAACAAAACTCATCCTTGTTACAGAGGATTAAGGTACCTGTACAAACTTCAATTTATATTGGATTTTCGACAAGTTTTCCGTGTGGTTTTTCTACCGATAATGAGCTTTATAGTGACGTGATAAGGTCGGAGCCGATGGCAGATTAGTGTGGCCTCGAGGCGAGGCCGGGTATAATCACTTGTGGCTTCTGCTGTAATATGAATATTGGGAACGACGTACAGTCAATGATAGCATCAAAATATCCCTTACAGTTAAGCTCGGATATGTACTGATTTTACCTACCTAATTTGTCTGTTTTTTTACAAGCTTTATATTAACTTGACCTGCTCGTATGTAAGTATTTCAAAATTTGCAATCCATTTTTCAGTCACTTGCCGCGCGTTATCCGATTGAGCTGAAATTTTGAGTATTAGGGATGATAGTTAGGTGAGAGTGAGAGAGTAGTAGAAGAGATGAGGTGATAGTTAGACGGTTGTAACAGCAAATACTAAAAAATATAATTAAATAAATATTTAAGGGGGCTCCCATACGACAAACTTGATTTTTTTGCAATGACACGTAACCCTTCGTGTGCGAGTCCGACTCGCACTTGGCTGGTTTATATTATGTCAAGTGTCAAGACTATGTGCTTGTGTCGTGACAAGTGTACGCTTCACCTGCGGATGATGTCAGTGTGTCGTCACACCGCAGCATGGCGTGGGTAGACATGTTCTGATTTACCAGCTCGTCAATACACCTCAAGGTCTACCAGTGTGTGTAGGTCAGCCGCGACAATGACATATGTAGTGAATATTTGACAAAATATATAAAGAGCAATATTAAAAATGTTAAGTGTAAGCGGCCACTCGTAAAAGGGATGGACTACGATCAATGATGTAATATAAAAAACCGGACAAGTGCGAGTTCAACTCGCGTGGTGAGGGTTCCGTATATAATCTAAATTTCATAAGTGTTTTTGAATACTCAAACTTCTTATAGGTTTTCCTGTAATCTTTAGGCAAGGAACTATTTTTCATATTTTTTTCAGAATTTTAATCCTAGTAGTTTCGGAGATAAGGGGGGGAATGGTCAATTTTCGTCTGTTTTCCTAAATTACTTCAAATCTGTTTTTGCTAAAATTATAAAAAATATATATCTGACCTGCTTACAACAAGCCCTTTCATTTGATATGTCACACAATACAGTTTGCGAAACTTTTTTTAATTTTCCATTTTACCCCCCAAAAGTGCCCCCCTTCTTCAGAATTCATTAATTTACTTTACACGTCCATCTTTGGGTCACCAATTTACATATGTGTACCAAATTTCATCTCAATCGGTCCAGTAGTTTCTGAGCAAATCGGCTGTGACAGACGGACAGACAGACAACCGAGTGATCATATAAGGGTTCCGTTTTTTCCTTTTGAGGTATCAGAACCCTAGAAAGCGTGTTAAAGAGGTAGATATGTTATCTATACGAAATACCGTGTTTAAAAATAGCCACCAAATCTGACAGCTAACGTTTCCATTGACGACTCGAAACTGAGGTAAGTTGTGCCAATATCTACCTCTTTTTAGGGTTCCGTAGCCAAAATGGCAAAAACGGAACCCTTATAGTTTCGTCATGTCCGTCTGTCCGTCTGTCCGTCTGTCCGTATGTCACAGGCATTTTACTCGAAAACTATAAGGTGTATTTGAATAAAACTTTGAGGATAGGTGTATTTTGTTAGCCGCTATATAGTTTTGTAATTAAAATAACAAAAAAATTTTTTTTAGGGGTGCACTCCATACATAAAACTAAAAGTCAAAAAAAAAAATCATTGTGACCCCCCGTGTGGCACATCAATCGATAGGCCTTTCAAAATAAATATAAGGTTTCTTAGCATTTTATTTGATTAAGTGAATAGACTCGGAGATAATCACCCCGAAAGTCACAAAAATTCTGTCCCCCCCCTCTAATTTTTGAACGCTGTATTTTAAAAATATGGAAAAATTCATGGACATAGGGCTTATGAATTTCATTCACCGAAAATGGTTTTGAACAAGATCGGTTCAGAGGTTTTCGAGATATTGCTGAAAAACTGCCTTCCTCAAAGAAAAGGACGTAAGTGCCGTAAGATTTTTGTGACGATACGACCTTTTTAATAGGCACGGAACCCTTCGTTTTGCGTGGTCCGACACGCACTTGGCCAGTTTTATATTATTTCATTGCTATAAAGCGTTTGTCCAGAAATAAGGTTGTCAATTTGTTCTTAAAACTATTTTGTCTCAGTAATTTTAAGTCATCAGGTAGTTTATTATATGTATACTATGCTATATACATTCTTTGTAGAGCATTTTGTGAGTACGTGGTTTGTATTGTAATGTGATACATTCATATTTGTAAGAGCTCCTATAGATTGGTTTTGTATTGACCTCGGTCTGGCTTTACCGGGACAATGCTTATGTAATGTTTAGCAAAGTGTAAGTGTTTGTATAAGCTGCCGTGATAATTCCGGTTTGACTATAATGTTTGTGACAATGTGTTGCACTATTTGTCTGCTTAGTACTCATGCCTTACATAAAAAGCGAGACGAGCTCAAGGCTCGCTTACCGGCAACCATCCACTACAACTTCATCGGCGGGGTATTAAAAGAAAGAAAGAAAGAAGACATTTATTCACTACACAAAAGACACACAGAGATAAAGGGAGTAGACATACAATACAATTGACACATTGTGTGTGTCTTCGCGGCAGTGAAACGGTCGCTGTCTCAGCATTGTGCCGAGGTGTCAGACAGACACCTACAGCGCTGGTTTTCTTGGTTTGGCTGGTATTAACCTGCCCAAATTGCGCTCGTACCTTTGCAAAAAAGATAGGGTATGCAAGCCACATGAGAGCGCACCAGAGAGTAGAACAACAACACTCCAGTCATAAATATTTCAAATCGTAAACACTAAATCCAGTACACACAGTCGCTGTGGCCGAAATCGGTCAGGACAGCGTCAGTATCAGTCATACCTACTGATGTGCCGACGGAAAGTTTCCTAAATTGCGAAATTTTTCTGCAATTTAATATAAGAAAATTACGGAAATTTCTCTCATTTTTGTATGGGAATTGAAACTTTCCATTTCCAAAATAGAAATTTCCTTTATTTCTTGTGAAACTTTCTAGAAATTTCCGAGAACTTTTCCAACTTTTTGGAAATTTTTCGCAATTTGCACATCCGTAGTCATACCTTACAAACTTGAGGATTAAGAGTAGTCTGTGGAATGGTTTTAAATATGACAGTAAAAATAATTTAGACAGAACGCATGCGCAGCCACGGGTTAATATAACTAATGTCCCAAAGGTCCATTCTATACAATAGTGAAAGAATTTTAGAGGATAACCCAAGTTACAAATTTACAACTTCACATATTTTTATAGGTGGGTGGAAAGCAAAACAAATGTACATAACTATCTACAATAAAAAAAAGTTAAATAGTAGATTGTAACACCAATCGTACACTGCAACAGACAATGACCACTACTAACGCCATCCAGAAGCGAGTAGAATAACTAAACCACCCAGAAGTGACTACTACTAACGCCATCCAGGAGCGCGTAGAGTAACTACACCAGGGATTCAATTTTCCCCTAGATGGCGCTGGCGTCGAATTAGATGGCGCTATCGTTTGTTCAACATAGAATCCTTAGGTCGAATTATGAATTTTGACAATGTATCTTCCTTACTTGGATTAATCAAGTGTAGACGGACTCCTACCTATTACTGTGTGGTGCGTACGGTTCCCGGACCATCACACCAGTAAGGGACGACGCGAGGTTTCACTTACGCCTCCTTTACCCCGCTGTAACGTTTGTTGCGGAATAAATATTATTCTCCAGCGAATCGAGGTTTCACTTTGCGCGCTACCTCTCCCCCCGCTCCTACGGCTCTTACACTGGCGCCCCAACGTTCGGCCGAAGTCATCCAAGCTGGCGCATTCTGGCAACGGACCTTCGGTTACACCCACATCAAGACCTACGCTACGGGTGGGGTTGAGACCGCGCAAACTTCAAGGACCTTCTGGTAACAAGCAGCCTAAATCCAAGAAGATGGCCAACGTCTCTATGTCTCCGGAGCAGCTACATCAATTGGTGACGTCACTTACGGCAGCAGCTATGCAAGCCGCAGCAGGTGGTATTGCGCCTTCAACCGCATCATTTGCTAACGTGTCATTTTCCTATGATGGCACTAGAGAATCTATACGACTGGAAGAGTTTCTATCAGCCGCATCAGTTTACAAGAAAGTTAATGGCATGACGGATGAAGCTGCTATCATGAGCCTGCCTTTGGTGCTGAAAGATGAAGCTTCGACATGGTGGCAAGGCGTGAAGAATAGTATAACCCTTTGGACCGACTTCGAGGCAAGAGTGCGCCACGCCTTTGCACCAAGGATTTCTGGCGTCCAAGTGTTCCAGGAAGTATTCGCATGCAAGCAACCACAAGACATGCTGACGGAAACATTTATCGCGAAGAACAGAGCCTTGCTATCCCAGTTACGTTCACCGGGTATGACCGAGGAGTTACAGATAGATGCGATTCATGGCCAATTGCATATTGACATACGCGAGAGAATACCACGTGATTCGGTGACGACATTCGACCAGTTGCTAACAGCTGCCAGGAATGTTGAACAGATGCTACGTGAGAAGTCATCATCAGTGCTATCTACCAACAACTCTGGAAAGCAAGCTGGTCAATTTAAAAAGAACCAACGCTGTGACTACTGCCGTGCCACGGGCCACACCTTGGATGAATGCCGTAAAAAACTGAAGCAAATGGATGGAGTGTACCGTCCTTCTATAGAAATTAAAACCGAGTCTACCCAGGCGCCTTCACCAAGTACACCGACTCTCTACTGCTATGGATGTGGGATGCCTGGTTACACAAGAAGCAAATGCCCTAAGTGTAAAGATGCTCAACGAACTAAGATGGAGAGCACTGGGTTTTGTGCGCTGGACATCAACTTGGATGCCCGCCCGAGAGTACAAGTAGGGATTGCCATCCATGACATCGTTGGTACTGCGTTTATCGACCCTGGTGCTAAATCCAGTGTCGCTTCTTATCAACTATACAAATGCCTGAAGGAAAGGCAATGCAGTTTTGCTAAGCAAACTGCTAACGTATCGATGGCAGACGGCTTGAAACGAAGAGAAGAAATCCTGTCGATTACAGTACCCGTTAAAATTCGCGATCGAATGATACCTACGACGTTTGTAGTACTTCCGCATACTAAAGAAAATAAAACGTTGCTCGGCATGGGATTTATAGAAGACTCAGGCATGGTAATCAACATTCCTCAACGTTCCTGGAATTTTGTGGATCGCCCACATACTAATTACGACTTCACTTTGGAAGAACCAGACGGTGTAACAATGGCACAGTTTGAACCCGACTTATACCCCGGAGCTGCGCCCAGGTACACCAAGCTGGTGTATGAATCGGAACCCAACGTCGCGACTGTTGCTACTCTGCACAACCCTGTTCCAGCCCAAAGGCCTCGCCAGGCATTTGATGGGTACTCTCCGGAGCCGCACCACATGGGGTACATGATGGCTGATGCGGTACCGTCAGTTGAAGAAACAGAGATTGCCTTATCACCAAACTCTCAAGCGCTGTTCACGGGCTACACGGCTGAAGATATCGACCTGTGGGCGTTGGAGGTCGGGATAGTCAAAATGGGACCTGTGAACGATGAACAGAAACGCCACATAGAAAGAGTCATAATGAAGAGTGAGGAAGCTCAAGAAGAAGCTTTCAATGACTTGAAGGTGCACTTAACCACTGCACCGATTCTGAGGCAAGCGGATAAGACCAAGCCTTACATTATCAAGGCTGACGCAAGCAATTACGCAATCGAAGTTACATTAGTCCAGGGGGAGGGTGAAGATGAGCACCCGGTTGAGTTTGCTGGCACTACAAATCGAGATGGCCCGTACATTGTGCAATCCAAGCAAGGCGCGACCACTTACAAACTGGCCAAGCCTAGTGAACCCGAAAATACAGTCGGAACCTACCATACCTCGGCCCTGACCCCATTCAAGGGAGATGACCAAATCTTGCCGGAACCTCTACATCCTATACGGAAAAGAGGAAGGCCAAGAAAGGCAGCAACAAAGGCTACGCATAAACGAAAATAAATCCAATATCCTATCCTACTCGTCGAGACGCCTTCATGGATAGAGGGGGAGAATGTAACACCAATCGTACACTGCAACAGACAATGACCACTACTAACGCCATCCAGAAGCGAGTAGAATAACTAAACCACCCAGAAGTGACTACTACTAACGCCATCCAGGAGCGCGTAGAGTAACTACACCAGGGATTCAATTTTCCCCTAGATGGCGCTGGCGTCGAATTAGATGGCGCTATCGTTTGTTCAACATAGAATCCTTAGGTCGAATTATGAATTTTGACAATGTATCTTCCTTACTTGGATTAATCAAGTGTAGACGGACTCCCGGCTCACTAGATTGACTCCTACCTATTACTGTGTGGTGCGTACGGTTCCCGGACCATCACACCAGTAAGGGACGACGCGAGGTTTCACTTACGCCTCCTTTACCCCGCTGTAACGTTTGTTGCGGAATAAATATTATTCTCCAGCGAATCGAGGTTTCACTTTGCGCGCTACCTCTCCCCCCGCTCCTACGGCTCTTACAAGATTACATTAAAAGGCTCTTAACTAAAGAGCCTTTTAATGTAATCTACGATTTAACTTTTTTTCTGTTTCTTAACGATAATTACCCATACATTTTATATAAGTACACATTTTTTTTTATATTAAAATTGAATACAAGATTATAATTAAAATTAACTAAGATAAATTAAAACTAAGTTAAATCTAAAAAAGGCCCTCGAGGCATTGTACCGAGGATGCTGGCGGCATTTCCTCGCTGAATTGCAATGCTGATGCGTTGCGCGAGAAAGCCGCCAGCTCTTCGGTCACCAGTTACATCGACCAGACGTTTCGCGATTTCTGCAAATAACTTATGCGCACTGGGACCCCACGGACCGAGAGTCTCGACGCCAAAGGGTACAAAGTCGTACTCTCTGCCGAGGCCTCTATATTTAATACATTTCAGATTTTACATTTTATATAAGTAATTTTTTTATTTTTTTTTAAATCTCCTAACCAGGAATCAGTCCCCGCGAAGGATACGGGCGACTGAATCCGCGATTACTTTATGGTAAATGATTTCTAATATAACTAGTGGTTCTGTGTATGAATGATGAGTGATGGTTGTAATGGATGGTGGGTGGAATGGGGAGTGAACTATGTGCCATTGAACTTTTTCAGTTTATTAACTATGGAGGTAATACGGCAACCGATGGCCGTTGGAGCGGAAAGGTTCTCGAGTGGCGACCACGTACCGGAAGGCGCGGCGTGGGGCGTGGGTACTTGGGTAGGCCCCCACAAGGTGGACTGATGACCTGGTAAAGGTGGCGGGAGTCCGCTGGATGCGGGTGGCGCAGGACCGGTCAATTTGGCACTCTTTGGGGGAGGCCTACGTCCAGCAGTGGACGTCTTTCGGCTGATATGATGATGAATTGCCCGTTACGAAACTGAAAAAAGTTAGGTTTAACTTTTTAACGTAAGCAGATCTACGATTGTTACGTCTCCTAAATCATCCTGTATATTATGACAGTGACATAATATGTCACAAAAAACTACGTAACTATTATGTCTTACAAATAAACACATGTATCTTCTGTAGGTATTATTACGTTAGTAAACACCTTGAAGTTGTCTTCCTTGTGGGTGGGGTATGAAATAAGTTTTGAATATCGTTGTACATAATAATATCTCATACATAATGACTGGCATTGGATGCTGTGCGAATGTTTAAATGCTCACTTCCTTTGATTACAACCTTGCTTTAATGTTCGTATGTGTTTAATTATGTAAGTTTAAATTATGTGTTCAATTATCTACCTATCTTCGGTAAAAAAAGATCAAGTTTCTTGTAGTGTTCTTTTTACTTCGGACTTATTCGAAAGTAGCTTTCCGCCCGCGACTTCGTCCGCGTATAATACAGTTCCTCATACACTTTAATTTCCTATTTCATCTCCCTAAAATGTGAGTTTTGGTATAAACGCAGCTGCTGAGGTGCTAGAGTTGGCCGGAAACGCAGCCCGCGACAACAAGAAGACCAGCACGGCTATCACAAGACGGCGCGCGAGCTCTCTCGATTTTTCTCGCACTATACCTCTCTTACTAAGTTGTCTAATAAGAGAGAGACGGTGTCCAGCCCTTCTAGCATAACTTGACTCTCGACTCTACTCGCGCCCGAGATAGACTATCTGTCACTTTTTGACAGCATTCATCAGAAAGTGACGGATAGTCTATCTCGCGCGCGAGTAGAGTCGAGAGTCAAGTTATTCTAGAAGGGCTGGAGCCGTAGCATGGTTGGCCTTGTCATGCGATAGGTGATAGGATAGAGCGTGCGTCACTGGCTGACACCGTTCGATAGAACGAGACGACGCTCTTATCTTGTCACTTGTCGCGTGATAAGGCCAACCATGCTACGGCTCCTGGATCATCCCGCGTCATCTCCAGTGTGACCATCGCCCAGGGTGGTGTGCTGCCCAACATCCAGGCCGTGCTCCTTCCTGCCCAAGAAGACCGAGAAGTAGGCTTAAGCGATATGTAGGCGCTTAATGTCCTCCATCCTCTCTAACGGTCGTCGTTGTGCATGTGTCTCCTGTGTGTAACACGTTGACACTTGCACCGTGCGTCCACCGCCGCTGGGACTTCACCGTTTACCAAAAGGCCCTTTTCAGGGCCACAGTATGAACTATCTTACGTTCATCCTCATAAATCGATATAGCCATTTAGACGAGAAAACGGGCAGACAGACACACAGACCCGTCAAAGTTTTAACACCCCTCTTTTTGCGTCAGGGGTTAAAAAGACCTCTCGCCACAGTGCTGCCAGCTCGTGACATAATGTATTCTGAGGAACCCTCATTGTAGATTTTAGAAGGTCTGTAACTCTATGCAAATCTGTCTGTTATGCATGAATTGACTTGAACCATGAAGACTCCATTACACACAAGGCCACATAAATGAAATCTCTTGTTTTTTTTCGTTTTCGCATTATTCATTGTTGAATCAACTCTAACAACAATATTTGATCATCAGAAAACCAACCTTACTCCGTTCCATAAGACTTTAAAATCCAATGTCAAGCTTTGGTATTAAAATTTCGAACTGATAGACTAACTATTACGACCATATCTACTGCAGTTGAGAACAACCTTATCATATTATAAATAGGGCACATTTTCCAATGAGCGAAGTGTAGGACTGGATTGAGATTTCACACCATTCAATTGTTTTATGGGAATATTGGGAAACAAAACAATCTGTTGTACCAGAAGTAAAAGGTAGTAAGTGGATATTAATCATAAACATCTTGTAACGTTTCCCGGTGAAAGTGTTTTCATAGGTATGTACTTACTACCTTCCAATTCATCAAATTTTGCACTAAACTGAGCCAATCCCTAGTCTAAGTTGACACTTCAAAATTGAAATATTTATTAGTATTTTTTTTGCGAATTATTACCTTAAACTAAAGATACCTACTAGCTTTTGCCCGCGACTTCGTTTACACAAAACTTGTCTATATCGTACCTCCATTCAAACTTTAATCGGGTCGTTCTTCTTTTTTACCGACAATGAACCGAGGTTTTTCTGTTTTTTTGGTTTTTGAACTATCGAAAATTGTGGTTTTGAAGTGCGATTTAAAAAAAATGCATAGGTTTCTTCATTAGAACTAATTAAAGTTTCCTTTCTGGCCAATATAAATATTTATATACGGATGGTTTCTAAAAAAAAACATGTGACAAAGTGGACTCTTTCAGTGGGGACAACATTTTATTTTACCACTCTGTCACGGCATTCTACGAAAAAAAAACATTAAAAAAAATGCTAGTTAGAGAAAGTGAAATATTGAATATCACTAATTAATAAAATAATATGGACGTTCATTTGAACATTATAAAACCGTAAACATCATTACTCAAATGAGATGCCGTAATAAGACAAAGGACAGGCTATTGTCGGTCGAAAAGAAGAACGACCCAATCCCCTATTGCGCCCCCCCTTTGGGGGTGATATCCGGGGTAAATAGTATCCTAACCCCCTCCCCGGAATAAAACCTGCCTCCATACTAAACTACATATTAATCGGTTCAGTGGTTTAAGCTTGAAAGCTAACAGACAGGCAGACAGACAGGGACATTCGTATCTATAATTGTGTGGAAATAGTATGCAGATTTAACGAACTAATACCCATTCTCGGCCACGATTCAATTTGTCTTAATAGACAGAAGCAATAATCCGTAGGACATCGCTTTTGTTTGATGACAGTCATTTTGAAAGACAGAATATGAAATTAATGATATCCCTATGACATTCGAGGGACGTATACCTACACGCACCATTATGATCCTTCCACTTTTCGCAAACAAATAGGCTCACACAAACAATAATGGCGTCGTTTAAGGTGCACTTGCACGTGCTATGTAAACCATATGTTCAAAGAACAATTAGTGATATCCCCTCACATAAGGTTGACAATCCTATCAAGTTGTATAGGAATACAAAGAATATTTTTGGCGAAAAATGTCCTAAATTAAATAGCACGACCGTACCTGTATAACTCTTACTGGCTAGAGCAGGAGCCGTAGCATGGTTGGCCTTGTCACGCGATAGGTGATAGGATAGAGCGTGCGTCACTGGCTGACACCGTTCGATAGAACGAGACGACGCTCTTATCTTGTCACTTGTCGCGTGATAAGGCCAACCATGCTACAGCTCCTGGACACCTGCAATGTAGGTAAGTACTGCCGCGCGCGGGCAATTATTGCCTCAAAAATTGCCCGTGTAAGTGCACCTTCAGAAGTGACTATGTACAAGCATGAGCGTTTTCATACTTGCCTAACAGCCCGCGTCTCGCACCGCTGCGGAAAGCTACGGTAGCCTAGTGGTTCAGGCATGCGGCTGCTAAGCGGCGGTCGTGGGTTCGAATCCCGGCTCGTACCAATGAGTTTTTCGGAACTTATGTACGAAATATTTACCGTTAGCTTTTCGGTGAAGGAAAACATCGTGAGGAAACCGATCTAATCACGCAAAATAAGCACGTTGGATGTCGATTTGCGGAAAATGCCCAGTAAAACTAACTAACTCGCACCGCTGCACGCTTCACATGTCGACACGGCCGTGGTAAGCCACAGCCTTACTCTGGTTTCCTTATAACAATCCGATTTGCAAGCGTTGTGAATAAGCCTGTTGTAATATTGTTACTAAAGTAAGTACAATGGAGTTGTAATTATATAATCCGTATTTTCGGTCACAAATGAGTAGGTACATTCGTCACGACTGTCGTCATAATGAATGGCAGTCCATTGAGATATTGACGAAGAGTCTGGCTAGCGAGTTGTGTCAAAAGCGTTTATGTCAAATTCTTTATATGGCAACAATTTTAGCTATAAATGAGAAGCCTCTCACTCTACAGACTGGCGCGGCCTGCGGCGGTCAATAGTAAACTTGTCATTAGCTGTCAAATTTACTATTGACCGCCACCGCAGGCCGCGCCGGTCTGTTGCACACACACACACACACACACACACACACACACACACACACACACACACACACACACACACACACACACACACACACACACACACACACACACACACACACACACACACACACACACACGAAGGTAAGGAGGGTTATGTTTTTTGAGCGTATGTATGTATGTGTGTATGACTTATTCTTTGGCACGCCATGCAGCCTAAACCGTTTGTCGGATTTCAACTCATGAGGTGTCGTTGGATTCCTCTTAATCGTGGAAGTGACATAGGCTATAATATTTTCAAAAAAGCAGTTGGGTTTTATGAAAATTATTTTGATTTCACTTGCTCTTGTAACACGACACGCTGGTCAGACTTGAAAAATGTGAAACATAGTATTAGTTTTGGTTCTTATGGTATCAAGATGAACGAAATAAAATATTGGAAGCGTAATAAGAGATTGATGAAAATTCGGTAATTGGCTGAAAAATAAACACACTACCACTACCAGCCATTGCTGTACAAACACTTCTAACTAACATTAGTACATTACTGCAGAGGCCTGCAGAGGAGGAGAGAGAGTACGTATAAATTAGGATAGTTATGAGGCTGGCAACCCCTTTTGACGCCGAGGTATGAACAGTGCTTTTCTCAAACATGCAATGAAATAAATTAAAAAAAAACTCCAAGAAATCAAACTTTAATTTCTAGAGAAACCACTTAGACAAAAAATATAACTAACACATATATAATACTATTTCTTCGTCAGAACTCATAAAGAATAACAAAATCAACAACAATAAATCCAAATAGAATATTACACAATAAAAAAAAAAATCAATTTTGCCTACAACATGATTTAAAAAATACCTACGCGTTTGAGTAGACGTTTTTACCGCTAATATTTAGATACAATATTTTAAATGTGTATTTGTATAGGTAGTTAAATATGCAATTTAAAATAATTGGAATTTGTGAATAATGTGTTAGGTATTTGTTATGTTCAATGCCGATTGTATATAAATAAAAATGCAAAACATAGCAAAACATCGTTTATTGATTTTTTTCTTTTAATTTTGATAAACACGGGTTTTTTCTACTCAGAATCGAAAGCACTAAACCTAATAGGAGAAAAAAAGTGTCCAAAATGTTACATACAATTTTCGGTTTTCCGTTCCGTTACCACCATACTAGCTAGCTTGGAAACGGTAACGGAATGGACTAAAAAATCTTGGGACACTTTTTTCTCCTATGACATTTGAAAGCGCTTTCGATTCTGAGTAGAAAAAACCCGATTTTATCAAAATAAAAAAAGAGTGTACAGTCGCCATCAGATATATCGGAGCGGCCAAAGTGCTCACAAATATCTGAACACGTCTCTATTGTCTAGGAAATAATAAAAACCTGTTTTAGGATGTGCAACTCAAGCCCTTTCATATGATACCGGATTCATTCATTTATGGAAAGTTGTACCTACATGTGGCCATCAGATATATCGGAGCGGCCAAAGTGCTCACAAATATCTGAACCCCTGTCTAATGCCTCGTTATTATTATATACATTATAATTATATCAAGAGGTTATCATATGAAAGGGCTTGAGTTGCACATTCTAAAACAGGTTTTTATTATTTTTAGAGCAAGCAAATTTAGTTTTTTGAAGATGTAACCATTCCGATGCACAATTTGCAACACAAACCTTGAGTGCACGAGTACGTATGAACGAATCTATTTCCATAGTGCACAGGTTGTCCAGTGAGCAGCTAGGTCACTCCGCAAGGTCATGATCGATGCACATCGTTGGCTTGCGCACTGACCAACATGCAGACTATGAATACTATGATTATAGCGATTTACATAACATATCTATCCCTCTAAGGATTTCTCTAGGATGTCCAAAAGCGACATATGAAGAGATGCGACATTGAGCCCTCTCAATGGGAGTGTTTGGCAGCACAGCGGTCGGAATGGCGCAGGATGGTGAACATCCAAGTTCGCGAGTTCGAGGATCAGCGCAAAGTTGACCTTGACTATAAACGCGACCAGTTAAAGGCCCGCCCACCTGCTGCCATAGCATACAATTACCAGAACGGCGTACTTACGTGCCCGCAATGTGCACGAAAACGGTCGGACAGATCATCACCATCATCATCTATCCCTCTATTCAACTATACTCGTACTAAGAGCTGCGGCCTGAGATATCACATCACTCGCGAAACTTGATACCCCCATTTGACAGTTAAACTCACTGAGATTTGATACCGTGCATTGTCGGACCCGGATATCTCCGGGCTTGTTTTGGTCCACTCGTGTCTGTCGCTTTCCCACCACCGCATGCGCCCCGTTCGCCGCCCCGATTGGGCGACCTCATGTCAAATAGAGGGGGTGCGGCATGAAGGCCGGAGATCTCCGGGTCGTCATACAGAGGCGGACGGGGAGACCTCCGGGACCAGGCCCCGTAGCATGGTTGGCCTTGTCACGCGATAGGTGATAGGATAGAGCGCGCGTCACTGGCTGACACCGTTCGATAGAACAAGACGATGCTCTTATTTTGTCACTTGTCGCGTGATAAGGCCAACCATGCTACGGCTCCAGGGCTGTTATTCGCTACGCACAAATGCGGCTCACCCCGCCGGTCACCCGTTACGAAACTAGACATCTACCTACGCTTAGTTACTACGGATCGCGTCGTCAAGTTATATTTGTGGGTGAGCGTTAAGGTGAGCTTAAAACAAGTTACAGAATAGGGGGGCAGGAGACAACAGCAGCACGGCATCACAGGACGGTCCGCGAGCTGTGTCGCGGCGACATATAGGATCACTTTGTTGTCCGTCTGTCTGTCTGTCAAGACCCTTTATCTCGGGAACGCTTGGAGGTATCGAGTTGAAATTAAAACCATATACTGTCAACAGTCCCATGAAGCTGTGAAAAAATCAAACTTCTAAGTTAATGTAAAAAAAGATACTTACGGCCATTTATGCCGCAGAAAACATATATTTCGACACTTTCGAAATTTTACTTCCCGTTGACGTAGAACTATAAAATATGGCAAATATACGTACCTATAGTTAAGCATACATACGAGTAGTCTTATCTTATTGAGACGCACGTACTTCGCTTTATACCTTAACCAGGTTACTCCATTGCTATTTGAGGCAATGTCAGTAAAGGCAAAACCAGTTTAACTTCGATAATGGCGCCGATAAAAAAAATGCTATCTGCCGATCGGCGGTGAGTGTGGGTTGCTCCGCTTGGCGCCACTGAGGTCAGGCCCCGTAGCATGGTTGGCCTTGTCACGCGATAGGTGATAGGATAGAGCGTGCGTCACTGGCTGACACCGTTCGATAGAACAAGACGATGCTCTTATCTTGTCACTTGTCGCGTGATAAGGCCAACCATGCTACGGCTCCTGACTTCAGTTAGGACTCAGACTACTCAGTTGACTTATGGGGCCTTGTTGCGGACAGGGACAAGGTGTTTGTAAAGGAGCTGTTAGGATTTTGAGTGCCTCCCTTTTCTCCAACTAGAGAGCACTTCAAAAAACAAAAAAAATAACGGTTCTGAGCCTGTATATCTTAGCAGTCACTAAATGTATGTGGAAACACAAGGACAACTACAAGTGTCGTCCTGGAGCCGTAGCATGGTTGGCCTTGTCACGCGATAGGTGATAGGATAGAGCGTGCGTCACTGGCTGACACCGTTCGATAGAACGAGACGACGCTCTTATCTTGTCACTTGTCGCGTGATAAGGCCAACCATGCTACGGCTCCTGATCAAAGAAAAGCCGGCCGCGAAATGAAGCCGTGCGCGGGCGTAGCATGGTTGCCATTTTATAACTTATCGCTGTGGATAAGACAACGGTCACGCTCTGAAGCCGTAGCATGGTTGGCCTTATCACGCGACAAGTGACAAGATATAAGCGTCGTCTCGTTCTATCGAACGGTGTCAGCCAGTGACGCACGCTCTATCCTATCACCTACGCTACGGGGCCTAACAAGAGTGCGAGAGTGACGGAGGTCTTCGTCTTATCGACAACGATAAGTGATAACACGGTAACCGAGCGTTTTTTTCAGATTTCGTTTTTTTTTGTTTTTCTTACTCAGAATGATTGATTCATCGAAATCTGAAAAAAAAGTACATGTACACTTTTTTTGAAAAACGCTGAACCATGTTATGCTACGCCCGCTGCCCGATTGGCGTGAACTTGATAATTTGGGGTGGGCCCCTTCAATCCGCTAGTGATCGGCGGTACAGTGCGGAACAAGCCTGTCCGAAACGGTCGTACGGTGACGTAATCCGAACAGCCTTGTGCAACCCGGCGCAGGCGCAGGCAAGCACACTTGCGCGCACAAGTGTTATCAACACATGGTGTTAGTTTAAGGTTAACAGTAAACGGTGAACACAAGGGCCGACTATAAATATGGACGGTATTTGATAACAGTAAAAAAATCTTACATTTATACCAATATTTTAAGAAGAGAAAAAGTCTATGAGATTTTAGTTTTGTCAGTGTGTATGTACTCGTAAGGATTAATCGAAACTATACAAATCTAATTAAAAACAATGTTTCACCAGCATCAAGAATGGAACTCGGAAACATCAGGGTTAAACTTATATTTTTAAACATAAATACGTTTCTGTCAAAAATGTAATTTTTGGTACAAGCTTTTATTGCCGACTGCACTTTTCTGTATACCGTCATCAACTACTCATTGAGACGATTCTAACGAGCCCAAACTCGATGAGGTTGTGTCGTTTCATTGCGAAGTTCCTATGGCCACCATCCAGCTCCATCATTAGATCAGCACCATGTCATCATAATATTGCATTGTCACCGTTTTACACAAGTATGCAAAATTTCAGCTCAATCGGTAATCTAGAAGTGGATCAAATTTAATTTGCAAGATTTGATGACAAACATCGGGACAGATGAAACTAAATAGAAGCTTGTAAAAAATACCAAAAATGGACTCTTTTTCACCATAGAATAGTGACTTAACTAGCAAACAACAGAGCGTTTTGACGTTTTGTTAAGAGTTGCTGATTTGAATGTCGGTCAAACTGTATCGGGGCGTCACAAACACAAATATTTCGTTATCACTTTTCTGCACGACTGTCTTGCACCGGCTTGGGTACAGTTGTGTGTATTTAGATATACTAATAACTCATGTCTACACCGTGTTATTGACTTTCTCGGGGTTTGTCTGATACAAGCTTTATCGAGGTAAGAGAAGAAAAGTATTGTTTGTTTAGAATGTTATCGTATGGCAATGTTACTATTAAGGTAAACGTCCGAGTGCTCGACGCTGTACTAGTATATGGCATGGGCACTCTATGTCAAAGCGATATGGGTTAAATTCGAACTAAGAGGCTTTTCTTCATTCGAATTTAAGCCATGTCACTTTGACATAGAGTGCCCATGCCATATACTAGTACAGCGTCGAGCACTCGGACGTTTACCTTACGTAGTTTCCATAAGATCAGTGATCGGAATTAGGTGAGCCAAAATACCTATTCTTCGCGGAGGATCTAATTTAGAGTTCTTACAACCAGGTATAAAAAAAAACTTGAATACCGGGTATTTGATTTTTATCTGGGTACTAGTCATAATGTTAAAGATGTTTTTACTTACAGTACGGCATGTTTCATGTTAAGGAAACTTCACAGATGAGTAAATACGTGTTATGCTATTTTTCGTCAATGTTTTCTTATGACGTTATCACGTAAAATTATCGTCCGTAAACCCAGACAACATTTTTACATACACATTAAGTGCAAGTTTACCTCAGACAGACCGACAGACAACAACTCACAGATGCGTCATCTTCTTAAATATGCAGTATTGACCTCCCGACACAGTTTACAACAGAATTACATAATGTTTTACTTTGTATGTTAATTTACTTAAATAATATGTTTTCACGATTTTAATGGTACCTACCTATAGAGTGTTATAGTGTTTTAGAGTTCTCTGCGTGATCGCATCAGAAATGAGGCTATATCCGCAGCAGAACCAAGGTAACCGATATCTATATATCTATCTCCAGTGGCTCACCGACCCAAAGCCACTGAACGTAACCGATATAGCCCTCCGAATAGCTAAACTTAAGTGGCGATGGGACATTGCACGTAGAACCGATGGCCGTTGGGGCGGAAAGGTTCTCGTGTGGAGACCACGTACCGGAAGGCGCGGCGTGGGTAGGTGGACGTAAACCTGCGGGTGGCGCACATTGGCACTCTTTGGGGGAGGTCATGATGATGATGAGAGTTTAAGTAGACGTTTTCTAAAATCCTGTTTGACCTTATGTCACGAAAATGAGAATTTAGAAAATAGTTCAATATTCTTCCTTATCATTATCACAATCATTCACTAATTGAACAAGCGAGCGAAGCGAACGAAGTTCTCTGTTTCAGCTTGGGCCAAAATTCTTTCGTATGTCGGTCTGCATTCTCTCAAGCTGGTCGCATGTCTCAACTTATGCAATATGGGTTAAATTATTCGAACTAAGAGGATTTTTACCCGACTGCCGAAGGAAAGGAGAGGGTTATGTTTTTCGAGCGTATGAATGTATGTATGTATCTATGTGTGTATGTATGTCTTATTCTTTGGCATGCACTGCAGCCTAAACCGTTTGACGGATTACAACTTATGAGGTGTCCTTGGATTCCTCTTAATCGTGGGAGTGACATAGGCTATAATATTTGCAAATAAAAGTAAAAAAAAACTTTTTTAAAAACAAGCTTTTATTTAAATGCGCTAAAAAGAATAAAATAAACTTTTCCTTTAAAACTTTTACTATAAACTTATAACGTCATAACACATTTTCGATGATATAAAAGCTTGTCACGAGATTTACCTGAGTATATACGAGTACCTAATTCGAATTTAAGCCATGTCACTTTGATACAAAGTGCCCATGTCGAACACTAGTGCAACGTCGAGCACTAGGAAGTTTATCGTAAGTACTATTACTTATTCTGCGGTCAGACTAAAAACCCATTCTGTGCCAAGTTTCAACACTCGCGAGATGGCCGGTTGCAGTTTCATGAATGTTGAATAAAACATCCACTTTCGCCGTAATGAGTAATAACTGGAAGTATGTCAATGATAAGTTGGTCCTTATGTAACGAAACGAGGTCTGTATGGCAGGAGGGTATTGGAGAAATGTAGGTGACATACAATGTTATATATTGTATATTATTGAACAGATAACTTTAGTCCAAATCACCTAACTAATGGTCCAAATGAACTCGATGTTACACGATTGTGTGGCATATTATTGTGAATGAACTCAATGAGAGATAATGTAATCTAAGTACAATGCAAATAGAAACTAAGAATATAACTAAAAAAACCGGACAAGTGCGAGTTCAACTCGCGTGGAGAGGGTTCCGTAAAATATTGAGAATTTTCCCGTTACTTTAAATACTCAAACTTCTTATAGATTTTCCTGTAATCTTTAGGCAAGCAACTATTTTCCATATTTTTTCAGAATTTTAAGCCTAGTAGTTTCGGAGATAAGGGGGGGATGGTCAAAATTCGTCTTTTTTCCTAAATTACTTCAAATCTGTTTTTGGTAAAATTATAAAAAAGAAATATCTGAGATGCTTACAACAACCCCTTTCATTTAATATTTCACACAATACAGTTTGCGAAACTTTTTATTTTATTTTCCAGTTTACTCCCAAAAGTGGCCCCTTTGTTCAGAATTCATTAATTTACTTTACGCATCCATTTTGGGTCACCAATTAACATATGTATACCAAATTTCAACTCAATCGGTCCAGTAATTTCGGAGCAAATCGGCTGTCACAGACGGACAGACAGACGCACGAGTGATCCTATAAGGGTTCCGTCTTTCTTCCTTTTGAGGTACGGAACCCTAAAAAGTCCTCGGTATTGGCAGACATTTGTTAGTCTACTTTAGATTTCGACCATATAGGTAGTTGTTCTTCCGAGGGTCATTTCATTTTCATTTATTTATCCATTAACAAGATGAATTGTGTTTGAATTACTTACATATAAAGAAACTTAACTCAACATTTGAAAAATACAGTTGATTTAAATCGCTAAGTCAAACAAGAATAATTGTCATTTAAAACATTATAAAAATGAAATTAATTACTTAATCTAAAGTTCCATCATTTACATACATATAGTGTCAAGATAATATTTACAGATAAAGAATAACATTAATGAAAAATAATAATAATGCACAATTGATGTTATATTAAAATAAAATAAAAAAACAATGATAATAAACAAGTGCGTGTCGGACCACGCAAAATGAAGGGTGCCGTGCCTATTAAAATGATCGTATCGTCACAGCAATCTTACGGCACTTGAAATAGAAATAGAAATAGAAATAGAAAATATTTATTGTCACACAAACAGATGCGCAAAATACATACAGAGACAGAAAACAAAAAACAAGATTATTTGTGTAACAAAAGGAATGAGCTCAGCATGTGCTGTGACAGTCATTGCGGCTGCACTTACGTCCTTTTCTTTAAGGAAGTCCGTTTTTCAGCAATATCTCGAAAACCTTTGAACCAATCTTGTTGAAAACAATTTTCGCTGAAAGAATTTAATAGAGTGGATTGCAAAAAAATTGTACATAGTTAAGAGCCTTAATCTAATTTATGATTTAACTTTTTACAGTTTCGTGACGGCAATTAGCCATATAAAATATATGGGTAATTGGCGTTATGAAACTGAAAAAAATTAAATCATAGATTAGATTAAAGCTCTTAACTATGTACAATTTTTTTGCAATCCACTCAATAATATTTTTAAAATTCACCGTTCAAAAATTAGAGGGGGGGGGGGCAGAATTTTAGTGACTTTCGGGGCGATTATCTCCGACTCTTTTCACTTAATCAAAAAAATTGCAGAAAAACCTTATATTTATTTTGAAAGGCCTATCGATTGATGCACGTGGGTTTACAATGAAAAAAAAATGACTTAGTTTTATGTATGGAGTGCGCCCCTAATATTTTTTTATTTGTTATTTTAATTACAAAACTATGTAGCGGCTAACAAAATACACCTATTCTCAAAATTTTATTCAAATACTCCTTATAGTTTTCGAGTAAAATGCCTGTGACATACGGATAGACGGACAGACGGACGGACGGACAGACGGACATGACGAAACTATAAGGCTTCCGTTTTTGCCATTTTGGCTACGGAACCCTAAAGAGGGTCACGTAACGTTTCGAACGCTAAGAAAACTCAACTGTCATTTTTGGAGAATGAATGAAGATTACAGCGATTTATACGTCTCCATTTTAATCCTACTTGTATTCCATTTAGCTACGATAGGTACATCATGGCGTCGAAGAAGATGTTAGATCATCTTTCTGTTGTAGGGACACAAAAAGTCTATTACCAAATTACCACCGTCACTGTAGCACGATAAAGATATTAGCAGTAATTTAACTTACTTTACAACGGTCTAACACGTTATTTGTATTGGCAGAGTGCAAAGTGGGTGGAGGGGGTAGCCTAAACGATCACAGCGCTCGCTACGGCTAAAATTGTCATTTTTGTCTCTGACTTGAGCTGTCAAATCCATATTGCAGTAAACATTTTCTAATCGTTTTTGAGATATACCATATTTTTGGTCCTGGTAAGATGTGTTGTTGTGAATTGTAATAACACAAGATTTTATTAATATTTTTCACAATATTTACTTAATTCTTGTTTGACAGCGGTGACAATATTGTCCATAATAGCCGCCTGTCACGTGGCGCTGTCGTCGCGCTCGGTCCCAATAGGTATCTATTTCTGAAGTTTCGACTTCGATTGCGCCGGCCGTGGTGACCTCGGGTATAATAACAGTCTGTCCCATGGAACTGACCATCAATTGGGAATGGATGAAAATTTTAGAAATGCCTGATTATTTTTTTGGTGATAGGAATAACCTTCCTTAGCACCAGAAAAAAGTTTCACGTTTTTCAGCTGCGTCAATTTTTTTTGAAAAATATAAACAGTTTCCTCACTTACGTTTTGGGTCAGTTACGGCAACTTCCTCGATCGGTCTCATATTACAAAAAAATATACTAAATATGTGTGGTAAACTAACACTGGCAATGATATTGACACTTGCAGCAGCTATATTGGTCATTACCAGTGTCAGTTCACCACAGATATTTAAGATAGTTTTTTGTAATATGAGACAGATCAAGGAAAGTGTCTATTTACCGTAACTGACCCAAAACGTAAATGAGGAAACTGTTTATATTTTTCAAAAATAATTGACGCAGCTGAAACACCTGAAACTTTTTTCTGGTGCTGAGGAAGGTTATTCCTATTACCAAAAACATAATCAGGCATTTCTAAAATTTTCATCCATTCCCAATTAGTGAATAGGCTCTTTTGGGTATTACTCTATTGGGTAGCAATATGGCAAAAGAGTAGAGATATGACTTGATATCCACAAAGTCTGATAGACATAGTAAAGAAATAAATAAATAATAAATAAATACATAATAAATAAATAAATAATGAATAATAAATAAATAAATAATGAATAATAAACAAATAAATAATCAATAAATAAATATATATAATAGGACAATCTTACACAAATCGCACTAGCCCCATAGTAAACTCAATAAGGCTTGTGTTATGGGTGCTAGACGACGATATATCCAAGACTCAGAAACAAGTATTCATGTTCATCACACAAATATTTGCCCTTACCGGGATTTGAACCCAGGACCTTCAGCTTCGTATATATGTATAAGAAATAATTAATAGATAACTTACACTCTTAAGTTAATCTTTGTTCTCATTGTGTAGTAATGTAATAAGTAATTATAAATTTCGATTGGGCAATCTTCTAATAATATATATAATTCTAATAGTCGGCGTAATCTTATTAAAATAATAAGAAAATCTTATCGCGGATTTTTTTTAATACAGTTCAATTTTTTTTAAGTTCCTTTTGTCTTAAAGTTCTTTTTCTCAAACTTGCAATGAAATGTTGACATGACTTACTTCAAATTAGGTCCGGAAATACTTCGTATCTGGTGCGATGAGTGAAGATAATATGTAAAGGAATTTCATACAACCTTACACACCTAGGCCTGCAAAGCTATCGTCTTTTGTTAATAAACGTCAAATTGTAATTGTGACACTGATACAACGTCTTGGCATTCCAACCATCAAAAAAAATAATATTAGAACTAATGAAAATGTCACCGGGTAAAAGGTTACTTCAAACAGGTTTAAAAAAAGTTTGGCGCGTAAATTGAAAAAAGTTTTATTTTCTTGCTGGCCGGATTTGTCAATAGTTCGTAATAATTTACAAACTTTTTATTAAAAGCCATCTATCTCGAAATGAGTGAAGTTATGATGTGACAGCATTGACAGCTGTCATTTCCTGCTTGATTGACACTTGTTGTCATTGATAATGTTTTGTTCAGAAACGTAATATTTAGTTGTGTTAACCTACAAATAAAACAAATTGACTACTTTTTTGTTTTTATATTATTGCAAGTTTGAGAAAACTTGCAATAATAATCTCGGTGAGAAACGGGGTTCTTCTATATCTACTTGGCCTGCAACCCTTCGTTTCCCGGCCTCTATAGTAATGTACTATTACCGACGTAGGCAAAAATCTAACGAGAAACAATCTTAGAATAGAACGGTTACACACGGCAAATTGTTTGCAATGCAAACGCGATTATCGATGCAAGTGTTGACGATCGTGATAAAAATCTTATTTTTTTGACATGTATGCAAATTTGTAATGTAATTTTTTATCATGAAATAAATAATCTAATCTAGGCCCATTTCACTAGCCACTATTACCTCAAAGGTGCTCGATAAGAACACATAAAACTGCATGATGCACAATTTGGGTTTAGACCCGGTTTGTCTACGGAAACGGCGATTGTGTGTCTTAAGAGGGCTGTCGGGTACTACAAGGACAGGAAAACACCGATTTATGCCTGCTTCTTGGACCTGTCCAAGGCGTTTGACCTGGTCGCCTACCACCTGTTGTGGGAAAAACTAAGCCGTACAACCGTGCCAGCAGAATGTATTACACTTTTAAAATACTGGTATGGCAACCAGGTCAATCAGGTGAGATGGGTGAGTACAATGTCCGAGGAGTATAAGCTTCAGTGTGGTGTCAGACAAGGGGGGCTGTCGTCGCCTATTCTGTTCAACCTTTATGTTAACCAGTTGATCGAGGAGCTCAGCAGTACGCATGTGGGATGTCATATTGACGGTGTCAGTGTCAATAACATTAGCTACGCTGATGACATGGTGCTGCTGGGCCCCTCCATCAATGCAATAAGGCAGCTGGTTAGCAGATGCGAGAGCTATGCAGAGCAGCATGGCCTGAGGTACAACTCTAAAAAGAGTGAAGTTGTTATATTTAAAACAAGTAAATATAATCCGACAGTTGTACCTCCGGTAGTGTTGGGCGGCGTAGCTCTAAAGGTAGCAGACCATTTTAAATATCTGGGTCATATGGTCACGCCGGACTTGAGAGATGATACGGATATAGAGAGAGAGAGGAGGGCCCTAGCCGTGCGAGGCAACATGATAGCCCGCAGGTTTGCTCGGTGTACGAAGGAAGTTAAAGTCACATTGTTTAGGGCTTATTGCCAGACCTTCTACACCAGCAGCCTGTGGGTGAGTCATACGCAGCGCACGTACAATACGCTCAGGGTCCAGTATAATAACATATTCAGGATGCTGATGAAACTGCCGCGACGCTGTAGCGCGTCAGGTATGTTCGCAGAGGCGCACACTGATGGCTTCCACGCAATCAGAAGGAAGAGAGTTGCGTCTCTGTTGAAAAGAGTGCGCGGCAGTTCTAACACCATCCTGGGTATGTTTGCTGAGCGACTGGACTGCCCTATGACAAAACACTGGGTAAAGATCATCACTGGCCAAATAAAGTAATGATCTTTACCCAGTGTCGCAAATATGTAATAGTTATTATTTATGTCAAATTCGTTATTATTATTATAATTATAATTGATATTGTGAAAATGTAAAAATATGGGTTTCTGCCTGAATTAAATCAATTTTATTTATTTTTTTAATCTAATCTAATAAGGGGATATATGTAAATATAGTGTAGGTAATAGGTTAAGTTAGTTTTAGTAATTTAAATATTTATTTGTAATTTATTGTATAATATTTTTATCTTTATAGCTAATAAACTTTTTGCGATTAATTTACTTGACATATTTATTTGACATTCTTAGACCGGACATGCACTAATACATTCATATATCTAATCTAATATATGACAGGAGATCTATAGCTAGTGTCGCGATACAGTCGCGAGTTTGTATCGCAGCAAAATGTCGCCGTGTGTTTAGCCGCTTTAACATAACACGTAGACGTTCGAGTTTAAGTACTGTCTACATAACTTTACCGTAGACTTACCTATGTTTTTTGCCCTACCCGGAAACCGGCAGCGCCGTCGGGCGAGACGGTAGGTAGGTGCGCGAACGCAGGCATCATTATACGCAAATAAGTACATACATACTATACTTACTTATAGGTTATTATATCTTATTTGTAAATACAATAGCTTTTGCCCGCGTCTTCTTATAGTACGTATATTATTCTTAGTTTAGTATCAGTGTTGTAATTACCTACTACTTGGTTTTATAAATAGGTGGATTGCAAAAAAAATTTAGGGCCTTAATCTAATCTATGCTTTAACTTTTTTCCATTGTGTAACGAAATTTACCCATATAAAATGTATGGGTAATTGCCGTTACACAACGGAAACAATTAAAGCGTAACTAACTTACATACCTACATTTTTTTTTGCAATCCACCCAAATGATCTCTGCATCACATACTATAAATCATACTGGTTAGATCTGACTTCCGCTACCCTGAGGTTGTCTGGAAGTGCTCGCTCTCTAGCGGTAAGACCGTTGTTGTTTGCCTCTACTTGTACCTATTGATTATTTTCTGTACAGTGTTCTTTTACGGAGGTGTGCAATAAAGAGTAATTGTATTGTTTACTCCGTTAACCGATGGCAGTTGCTTTCGTAAAACTCTTCGGATTAAGTGTCTAAGCGGACTAAAATTACAAAAATAAATGCAAAAAGATCTCTCCGGCGGGGAATCGAACCCCGGTCTCCCGCGTGACAGGCGGGGATACTTACCACTATACTACCGAAGACTTGTTGAAGTTGACGAAATTACCTACTAGTAGCTGCGCGGTGTAATTCCTCGTATCTTATCGCATTCGTAGACGATTTTTTTTTATTGTGCAATCAAATTTTATCAAAATATTTTTGCATTGTTAAAATAACTGTAAATATGTAAATAATAAAGTAATAAAATATGTGAACAGGGATATTTGGCATCGATAAAATCCTGCGCTAGAAACCTATCGCAAAATAAATAGGCTTTCTACTGTAGCAATGTAATTTTAAAACATTATAATACTCTGATACTGAAATGATATATTGTATACTGTTTTGAAAAAATGACACCTCGCCGAGTTTTTTACGCTGGTTCTTCTCGAGGCAGAGGTTTTCTTTCCGAACCGGTGGTAGTTTATCGACATTCATAGGTGCATGTAATATGCGTGCGACTTTGACTTTGAATATTTACACTTATTTACTACAGAGGGAAACAAGGATACGGCCTACTTTATGGTAACCGGACACCATAGCCTTTGGACGCTTGACTCCAGCACGGTTAGCACAAAGACCGCGTGCAAGATAGACTCGGACTATATTTTGACTCTTTGTACTATATACTGTTGAAGAAATATTACGCAAAAATACTATATTTTGGGTGTCCCTACGAAGTGCTTCAAATTGCCCAGGTTTCAATTCATCATCATCATATCAGCCGAAAGACGGCCACTGCTGGACATAGGCCTCCTCCAAAGGGTGCCAAAGTGACCGGTCCGGGCATCCAGCGGCGCAGGTTTCAATAAAATTTTATTACCTAAATAGCAACATTGCCCTGCGAAGTACCTACTATATTTTTGTCGGTTTTTTCTGGAAAATACGATATCTCTCCCAAAAAAAGTTGGCAACCCTAGTCAGGAGTGCTTAAAATGTTTAATTTATGCAATGAGTGCATCGCTGACAGCAATCCCTGCGCGTTGCACCTCTAGGGTATTTCATAGAGCACTTATTTTCATTTTCACCGTTACGCAACACGACGCCTCATCATACGTAATGAACGGATGAACAGTTATGGATAAAATCGAAAGCCTGTCCCGTGGGCGTGAATCCAATAGCAGTGGTAATGTTTATTATTGGTTCTAATGAGGCCAATAAACAGTACACACACTTCTTTAGGAAGGCATTATTTGACCATTTAATCAAAAACAGTTACTATTCAACTGAAGAGTTCATGACAAAATGCAATTTATAAGAATTATTACAAGTATAATGATAATGACAAATATAATGATTAATGTAAATTTATAATGAATGACATAATAATTATTGAGAGAAATTGTATAGGGATGAATATGAAATATGGAAATAGTAATCTAATGGGAATTTAAAATGTATAGGAATATTTGATAATATAGGCGATATCAAGTGGATTACCCATATATCCACCACCCAGATCCTAATCGTTATTCATTATTTTTTAATTATTTTAACTACTTAAGCTGAGTCTTGCATATGTACCTGTTTTGTTAATCTCCTTTAAAAACTGCATGCATGACAACACATTTAAATATTTGTACACCATGTCATGGTAAAACAAGATTGGCTATAATCATTTATGTAACATGATTTTGTACCTACTCTTGTTTATACGAATAAAATTTCTGATTCTGATTTTATGATTAGGTATTTATTCGCACGAAGCTATTTGCCTCGTCTAATGCGAACTGCGAAGGAATGAAATTCGCTCCCGTGATCTCGATAAATACAATACAATACAAATACTCTATATTGCATTCCTCACACAAACAAAGCAGTTACAAAAAGAAAACAATACAATGACATGTAGAGGGAGACAATAGGCGGTCTTATCGCCGAAGAGCGATCTCTTCCAGACAACATTTGGGTATCGGGGAAAGAGATAAAACTAGATTATGCGGTAGGTGGTGCAGAGATTATTATTAACCAAATATATAAAAATACACGGACATAAATAGCTCTATATATAAACATACAAACACAATCATACATATATAAAAATATCACGAATACATATATATGATACATAAACAGTCAGCCAAAAAGTACAATCAGGGTTAGGGGAGAGACAAATAATGTTCTTTAAGAAGAGATTCGGGGTTGCCGATAGATTTTGCTTGTCAGATGTCAAGAGGAAGAGAGTTCCACAGTCGAATAGATAGCATTAAAAATTAAAAGTGAACGAACTATTGTGAAATTTGGTAGATGACGAAGGCACAGTTAATAGCAAATTGTTAGAACACCTAACAGAATTTTAAAAAAATTGCCGAGAAACCTTATATTTATTTTGAAAGGCCTATCGATTCATGTGCCACACGTGGGCTCACGATGAAAAAAAAAATTTGACTTTTAGTTTTATGTATGGAGTACACCTCTAAAAATTTTTTTTTTAGTAATTTTAATTACAAAACTTTGTAGCGACTAACAAAATACACCTATCCTCAAAATTTTATTCAAATACACCTTATAGTTTTCGAGTAAAATGCCTGTGACATACGGACAGACGGACAGACGGACATGACGAAACTATAAGGGTTCCGTTTTTGCCATACGGAACCCTAAAAACCGGACAAGTGCGAGTTCAACTCGTGTAGGGTTATACATATGTGGGTCGTTCTTCTTTTCGACCGACAATAGCCTGTCCTTCGTCTTATTACGGCATCTCATTTGAGTAATGATGTTTACGGTTTTATAATGTTCGAATGAACGTCCATATTATTTTATTAATTAGTGATATTTAATATTTCACTTTCTCTAACTAGCATTTTTTTAAATGTTTTTTTTTTCGTAGAATGCCGTGACAGAGTGGTAAACCAAAATGTGGTCCCCACTGAAAGAGTCCACTTTGTCACATGTTTTTTTTTAGAAACCAACCGTAAATCAATATTTATATTGGCCAGAAAGGAAACTTTAATTAGTTCTAATGAAGAAACCTATGCATTTTTTGAAAATCGCACTTCAAAACCACAATTTTTGATAGTTCAAAAACCAAAAAAACAGAAAAACCTCGTTTCATTGTCGGTAAAAAAGAAGAACGACCCTCGTGTACCAAATTTTAACTCAATCGGTCCAGTAGTATCGGAGCAAATCGGCTGTGACAGACGGACAGACAGACGCACGAGTGATCCTATAAGGGTTCCGTTTCTTCCTTTTGAGGTACGGAACCCTAAAAACTTATACGTTCTTTGAGATACCGGGGAGAATACAGATAGAGGCGAATACAGAAGCGAAATAATGTGAGAGTTACGACCAGGGATCGGAACCGGTTTATTCAAAAATCCCCGAAGTAATCTAATATTTTGAATTATTTTAGGCTCTTAATGTAGAACTCTATCGTGTATTTAGGTAACATATTCGTATTATTAGACTGCCCGATCAAAAATGATATTATAACCAAAGAACGAAATAATACCGGTTTAATTTGTATGGAGAAAATACCGGTATCCGATCCCTGGTTACGACGATAACGGATAGGGAGCCACTTGAGTTTAGAACGGAAACTAGAAACATGGTTATATTGTACAGTCAGCATCAAAAGTAGCTACGCAAACTAAGGCGTCAAAAGTCTTTATTGAAAGGGAATAAGAACTTTTGACATCTTCGATTGCGTAGTTACTTTTGATGCTGACTGTACCTACATAACGTACCTACTTAAACACTGTCGTAATACTTATCGAAGACAATGGGTATGTTAACAAGTGCGCATCCAATTTTGACCCAATTCACTGAGTCGAGATGTAGTTATTTATTTAGTAACGCCCAAATAAGGCTAAACAAATATTAACACAACATTTTCATGCACGTAAGAAAGACAGTAGAATACCTCATCATCATATCAGCCGAAAGACGTTCACTGCTGGACATAGGCCTCCCCCAGAGTTCCAAATTGACCGGTCCTACGCCACCCGCATCCAGCGGACTCCCACCACCTTTACCAGGTCATCAGTCCACCTTGTGGGGGGCCTATACCCACGCCGCGCCTTCCGGTACGTGGTCGCCACTCGAGAACCTTTCCGCCCCAACGGCCATCGGTTCTACGTGCAATGTGCCCCGCCCATAGCCACTTAAGGTTAGCAATTCGGAGGGCTATATAGGTAACCTTGGTTCTGCTGCGGATAGCCTCATTTCTGATGCGATCACGCAGAGAAACTCCTAACATAGCCCTCTCCATTGCCCTTTGGGTGACTTTGAGCCTTCTTATGAGGCCCATAGTAAGCGACCAAGTTTCAGTGCCATATAATGTCATCACTGGCAACACACACTGGTCAAAGACTCTCGTCTTGAGACACTGCGGGATATTGGACGAAAAGATGTGCCGGAGCTTCCCGAACGCTGCCCAGCCGAGTCGGATTCGACGATTGACCTCTTTCTCGAAGTTGGACCTACCTAACTGGACAGTCTGTCCTAGGTATACATAATCGTCTACAACTTCGAGCGTAAAGTGTCCGTGTAGAATACCTACTAGAGTTAAATGGAATCGAAATTGATTACCTAATTCAGTGCTGGAAGCTACGACCGTAGCGCTACGCCGTAGTGCGTAGCAGCTTGAACTTTATATTTATGTAGCGAAAATCACCCCGTACTCTGACGTGTGTTGTAATAATGTGGACATGACTCCAAAATTAATCAAAATATTAATGAATTATTTATTTCTTACTTAACATATAATTTGATTACTAGTCAATAAATACAAAAGTTTGTTAAAGTATAGATTTATTAAAGACAATAATCAGTATTTTTTCCGTTATATTATCTATAGAACTAGAAAACTTCTTCTTCAGAAATAATAATCATGGCAGGATATTTACCATGTAGTAGTTGTTGGGTATTATTTCTAGTGTAAATAATCGTTTCAGTTTAAAATCGTAACTTCTATATTATATAAAAATATTTACGAAAACGATAACCACTTCAAATAACATTTTGCTAACAATCATAAGCACGTATAAACTATTATCTCCGGAAATTAAATATTTTTTCTTCAAGAAATAATTAATTGATTAACATTTTGATTAATTTTGGAGCTATGTCCACATTATTGCGAGCAATGACGCAAATTTGTCCGATCTCTGGTTGTGATTGACGCTGAATAGCTAGTCGATCACGTAACGCGCGTCAGGTAGATCTAAATGTCAATTTTAGTATGGGAAAATGACAAATCCCAACGCTCGTTCGAAACGTTCCGTGTTTACCCCTCTGTTAAGTCACATCGAGGAAACTGCCGAAGACGCTGTCGCTCCACTCCATAAAAGCGTACCTGGGGAATGCAATCTCTATCTCGCTAGATCTCGAATTCACGAGAATCTCGGTCAAGATCTCAACTAGACACATTCGTACGTTTCCGTGAAAATACGATGGAAAACATGCATTACATCTGTATTTGTTTAAGTACCTAAGCATGGTGTGGTGCAAAGTAGGATGGGTGACCGTGTGACTGGTTATTAAGAGATTCTTACGCTGCGCTGGTTCGTCTCGTGGCAAATGTTTACTTTTTGGAATAGCATGATAAATACGAACGTTTCCGAGAAAATCCGATGGAAAACCACCACCATTACATCTGTACATAGATGTTTTATAGAATCCAGGTCAATTAAACATACACACATACTTCAGTGTTAGTTTAATTGGGTTTGCGTTTGGCAATAGTAACACAGGTGTTTTAAAATGTGTCGGTTAAGAAAATGTTTTACCGGTTGTAAGATACCTACATTATTAATCGGCAATTCGGCACCAAAAAGTGTATCGTGAACTCGTTTCAGTATTCGAATATACTTATTACAGCACTTTGGAGGTGATAGCGGATAGGTACAACTGTCCCATCCTTTTTACTAGGTGTCACACAGATCATTCACGTAACGTTTGAACGCGTGAAGGACAATTTATGTGTCATTTATACATATCAAAAGTGACGTTTAGTTCTACCTTACGCGCGTACAATGCGTTACGTGATCGATCGAGCGAGCGAGACATCTTGGGAGTAGATAATGGCAAAATAACAGTTTATCAGTCTCATTAAAAAAACAGATAGTCGATACGTAAATCGTTAAAAAACTTGGAGACGGCTTGTTAGTAGTGAACATTTCTATATAAAATGTACTCTACATGCTGTGGATAAGATATCAATTCGAATAGCATAATTAATGATAACATGAGGAAGGGGCAAGCTAATATTTATAATAACTAATTTCGCCAAGAACGACAAGTCTTCGGTAGTATAGTGGTAAGTATCCCCGCCTGTCACGCGGGAGACCGGGGTTCGATTCCCCGCCGGAGAGATAATTTTTGCATTCAGTTTTTTTTTACTTGAACAGTATTGGGTTCTCCACGGAATTATCGATGCTTTCCGTATTGTATTTGCTTCTAAAAGTTTTACAAGATAAATATGTTTCGTTCAAACTAGCATTTCAACAGAAATCTCAATTATAACACAGTTATTTAAGTTTGCACATCGGTAACATGGCGTCCTATACTAATGGGACATACTTAACTGGGTCGTAGATTGTATATGCATTTTGAAATAATTTCTGTACATATGCATGTGTGCCAGCAGGTCACTGAAGACTGAAGAAGCGTGGATTAATGCCCACAATTACTAAATTCATGAATGTCCAGAATCTTACCTACCAATTGTGTGTGATTTTTCTTTTCTTTCTGCATAGGTACCTACGCAATAGAAATGTATTAATACAATTGTATATTCTATAGTGAAAATGCCCTTACATCCAATATTTGACAGCTTTAATTCCAGTAACTACAATTGCGCTACTTTCAAATAAAAATTAGTCAGTCAGTTAGATAGATTATCAAAAAAGCGTACCATATTGTGACGTCACACGGAACTTTAACGGACCATATCTTCGTCATTTTTTGTTTAATTGACAAACAAAAAAATACGTGTCCAATATTTTTTGATAATCTAACTGACGGATAAAATAGAATTATATTTTTTTTACCCAGGAAAGTACCCAATTTATGTCATCATAATATGTCATCATTGACGTTTTTTTATCGGGTGTTAAAAAAATCTAATTATAATATTATTAAGAGAAAGTGCCTTGTAAACTTAAAAGTATGTAATGGTTAATCTCCGGAACGACTTATCCGATTCCAAAAATTATTTCACCAGCGTGTAGAATAGAATGGAATGTTTGGATAGTTATAGGCTGTTTTTATACCGCGTGTTTAGTTAATTACAAATTGGCTCTTTCACAAACGCAGGGTCGCTGCGAATTGTACGGACGCCACCAGGCAAGTACTTGAATGTTATGTTTGTTCCAGACTGAACCATGTGGAACGTACTTCTAGTCCTGGCGCTGCTGGCGACCGCGCGCTCCAAGCAGCTCCCAACCACCACAGGTCAGTACTTCCACACAAATAATACCGGTAAACGCGGGTTACTTTAACCCCTGGGGGGTAACTTTGGCTTAGTTTCGGGGGGGGGGTTGTTCAATTTTCGTCTTTTTTCCTAAATTACTTCAAATCTGTTTTTGCTAAAATTATAAAAAAAACTGTACAGCAACCCCTTTCATTTGATATGTCACACAATAAGTAAAGTTTGCGAAACTTTTTTTTTTCCATTTTACCCCCCAAAAGTGGTTTACGCGTCCATCTTTGGGTCAGTAATTTACATATGTTTACCACAACTCAATCGGTCCTGTACTTTCGGAGCAAATCGGCTGTGACGGACAGGCAGACGCACGAGTGATCCTATAAGGGTTCCGTTTTTTTTCCTTTTGAGGTACGGGACCCTAAAAAGTAGGTACGTAAAAATAATTAGTCACGTGTTTTCTAACAATTGTATGTCATAAAAAAGTGACCTTATATAATTTTAGTTTGTCAAATATAATTTACTTCAAAAACAAAGTTTTAACCGACTTCAAAACTTCGAACCAGTACCCAAATTGCTCCAAGTTTGCCCATTCAATTTGAAGAGTTCCCTCGATTTCTCCAGGATCCCATCATCAGATCCTGACCTGATAAACATGGGACCCCTGGGAAGGATGCCCTTTCAAACAAAAAAAAGAATTTTCCAAATCGGTTCAGGCGTCTTCGAGTAATCGGAGAACATACATAAAAATTCTCCGACGAATTGAGGACTTCCTCCTTTGTTAAAGTCGGTTAAAATTAGAAAAAAGTATTTAAATTGGTTTCATTATAAAATTAAGAAATGACGCTATTATATTCGGTGGAGAGGGGGGTTATTGTATTCTTTCTCTTTGTAACTGCTTTGTTTGTGTGAGGTATGCAATAATAGTATACTGTTTAACGAGGGGCGTACGTGGAATATTGCGAAGAGTCTATCGGAATTTCATGACTCGAGTTTGCAATACTCTTACGCCCGTGTTATAGACAATGTTTTTCATCACATTTGCGAGGAAATAAATAACTACAAAAGACAGAAAAATCTATGTTTCATACAACCACACCAATCAAAAATTGTCGAAATTGTCAACTTCACTTCCAGATCAGTGCGAGTGGAGCGCGGCTTCAATATCTCAACCAATCACAGAGCAGTGCAGTAGTGTTCTTGTGGCGCGTGGCCAACTAGATTTTTTTCAACCAATCACAAAGCTGAATTCTTGTGGCGCGCGGCCAACTAGACTTGCTTAAACCAATCAGATCACACGCAAGCTACAACAGACGACAACGAGCAACTTTGTGATGAAAAGAGTATTTGTATTGTATTGTAGGATTTGTAGGTAAACATAGTCAGAAATACGCTGGTTACCTAAATGATTTGGGTTCCTCCCGATTTGTATATTGCCTAAAAATTTTTTGTGGTCTACCTTAGTCTGAAGGCTCCTTAGCCCAACAGACTATAAGCCTCGCCTTCGTTCTTAAAAAAGACAATTCGAATAGCAAGTCAAGTCCCGTAACGACCGGACACGTGGTCGTTGACCCTGCGCCCGCGCCGACCCGACATTTATTGAGATTCGTTTAATACCCCTTGACAAATGTGAACTTTGACGATTTTCACACATTTTAATACTCGTCTACAGATAATTTGTTATTGTTTTATTGTACAAGGATCTTGAAACACATGAAATAAAAAATATGTACTAACCTAGCAATGTACCTACAAGTTGCAGAACATTCTCAAAATATCAGAAAAGTTCTCAGAAATTTTCGGAAAGTTACATGAGAATTTAAGAATAAGTGTCCTTTAGGAAGTTTCTGCTGGGAATATTTCATGGATGTGTCATTAATTACATAATTTATTATTCATCAAGCAAGCAAATTAAACAGCTGATAATGTATAGGTATATCTAGAGACTATTTGACATATTTTCAGTGTTTATAAAATTTAAGTTCTAAGAACTTTCCTTATTAGAATTTTCGCAACTTTGGAAACTTCTCCGCGGTGCATTGCTATACACTACCTACTTACCTCCGAGTCAGTTGGTGCCTAATATCGAACGAACTCACTTCGTAATACTTCTTGTAGTTACAAAAATCAAATCTTACAAAATTCAAAAAGCTGTTATGACGACACAGCTTAGAGCCATTTACACTTGTTAAAGGTACAAAACTGATTAAATTAAAATATAAAATATCTTGATAACAGTAAGAGTTGAGATACTACTCTTAGAGGAATACTTTATTTGATCTAAATTAGAATATATTGCAATTAACGGAAATTGTCAAAAACACGTTGAATTGAAAACCAGTCCGGCAGAAAAATACCGCTAACATCAATATAAATTTAATGTTTGCTTAACGTTACATTCGCAGTAGCTACCAATGGCTGGCTTCCAACTTGATTTCCACCAAAACATCTACATTTTTCACATGACGGTTGCAAACAAGCACACGGCCCGTCTTGTGGTAAGCAGATAGTCGCCTATTATATATTATATTAGTCTTGATTCTAGATCAGTATTTATAGAATAGATTATGTAACATATATTTTTCCTATCCCCCCCCCCTATTGTAATTAATTAAATTTTATAATCGATTATCGATTTTTATAATAAAGGACCTCGTGTAGGGCTCTACCGGAAAAAACGCTATGGGGGGATCATAAGTGCACATGATGATAGCTTGTTTTATTTAACTACTGTTTGTTTTGGGTTGTATACTAATTTCATCATCATCATATCAGTCGAAAGACGTCCACTGCTGGACATAGGCGTCCCCCAAAGAGTGCCAAATTGACCGATCCTGCGCCACCCGCATCCAGCGGACTCCGGCGACCTTTACCAGGTCATCAGTCCACCTTGTGGGGGGCCTACCCACGCCGCGCCTTCCGGTACGTGGTCGCCACTCGAGAACCTTTCCGCCCCAACGGCCATCGGTTACGTGCAATGTGCCCCGCCCACTGCCACTTCAGTTCAGCGATTCGGAGGGCTATATCGGTTACCTTGGTTCTGCTGCGGATAGCCTCATTTCTGATGCGATCACGCAGAGAAACTCCCAACATAGCCCTCTCCATAGTCTCCATTGCCCTTTGGGTGTCTTTAAGCCTTCTTATGAGGCCCATAGTAAGGGTCCATGTTTCAGTGCCATACGTCATCACTGGCAATACACACTGGTCAAAGACGAGAGAAGAGACTTCTTGAGACACTGCGGAATATTGGACGAAAAGATGTGCTTAGCTTCCCGAAATAGTTTACAACGATTATTTGATTCGTAGCCTATGAGTGACCAACCAAGTCAACCAACGGATCTTTCCAACCTAAATTACTTCAAATTGTATGTCAATAATTATTTAGACCATAAAAAAAACTTGAAACTCAGAAAGCATCACAAATTAATGGCCAGTGTTACTTGCGTGTATACACAGTATGATCATAATGATATACAGTTAGTCAGTTTTATGGCCCAGCGCAGACCGGAGGTGCGCTACGAAGCATGTTTAAGTAGTATTTTTAAGTCGATTTTTTTATAGATGCAGTCGCTTTCGTAAAACTAGTGCCTACATCAAATCTTGGGATTAGGTACCAAAGCGTACCCCGGGCTGCTTTAGGGTACAACCGGGGAAAATGCGATGGTGATTTTTATTGTACTGTGGTGAGTAAAGCCGGGGTCCCACGGCCTGCTTTCACACAGGTCAGATCGCGCCAGGCCAGACCGACAGGCCATGGGAACCGCCACATTCGATGAGACCTGCGTTGGCCTGTTGTCGCCCGTCCTATCCGTCGGAAGTCGGTGAGTTCAAAGGCACGGTGCGACGGTGCCTGTACGGGCGCGCCTGCGTTCGCTCTAAAGCCGAGGTTCCACGGCCTGCTTTCTCACTGGTCTGATCGTGCTAGGCCAGGACGCGAAGGTTCCCATGGCCTGTCGGTCTGGCATGGCGCGACCTGTACTGTGAGAAAGCAGGCCGTGGGACCCACCATAAGACAGGCAGTACTGCAGCCTATGGAAACTTGCAACTACAGAATAGTCATAGTACTCTATGCTCGTTGTCAAGAGAGAGTGGGTCCTGCTAGTCCGGACTCATCAGGACCCCTACATTTTTCTGTTGCTATCGACATAGTGAATCCTCAAATTAAAAAAGCATGGGCAACGTGTGTACTACGATTTATCTTTTTTTTTGCTGGAAGGGTATTTATTGGCTATAAAACTACTTGATGATGATGGTGATGATGATGATGATCAAACTACTTATAAGGTAGAAGTACTAGTGCCCGACGCGGTACTAGTACTCGACGAATATAATTTAACTAGCGAATAATAAACTAAGATTGATCACGACATCATTTTTAAGTTACTAAATGTTAGTGACTTCAATATTTCTTATCACAATTTCAAGACAAATAACTTATTTATAAGTTATGAACATATTTGTTAAAACCAGCTGCCATCAATTGGGACAATGAGTTAAACCTTCAAGTCCCAATAAATGTCAGTCTGTCATTCATGACATTTGTACTGAAATGACATCTATTGGGACTGCCAGCATAACCGCCTGCCATTTACTCGTACATTCGGATTGATTACCTAATTCTTATATTATCAGGATTTTTTATAAGATCACCATATGAAACGAATTCCATATCAGTAACTTGAGTAAATACCTCGTCTCCCAAACCGTATGAAACTGTTTAATACATCTTAAATGAGCATTATATCGTGATTCAAATAAGTATTTTCTGTTGACATGTCGGGCACTAGTACTTCTACCTTACTTATACAAAGAGAACGAATATAAAACTGTTCTTTGTTTATATTCGGGTCGTAAGATTGTTTCTCTGTGCGTTGCTGTTAGTATGTGTAAACTGTGGGTAGGTATATTAAGGTAGAAAGCCCGTTGTTAGTGGACGCGAGGCGGAACCGAGGTGCGTTTAGCGATGATAGCAGATACGGGAAATGAGGGGTTTCCTCAGTTTGTATAACGCCTTGATTACACGAGGCAAGTAGATACAGTAACAATTACACTCATTACATTACCGAGGGCTCGATCAGTAAAACGCACAATAGACCTGGATATCTGCACTTGATTCTTCTTCTACCTTGGACGATAGAGTCGCTTTTTGAACTGTGATGCAATTCGGCCAATTAAAAAAAAGTCAAGTGTAAGTGTATTTGCAAAGTATACGTTGACAGATTATATTATAGCATAGCGGCGATATATATTTGATATCAACATGCTTAGATCACACTTTTACTGCCCTCGTCTTTGGTTCGTGCTACCTTTGTCGTTCGATATTATGGCCGTTTGTAATTGGCTCAAGTGTAACCATTTCAGTCATTGCCATGTTCGATGGAAAATTTGAATTTCATTTTTTTTTTCAGACCTATCGACGACAGCGATAGCAACAGCGACAGATGAGGACACGACGCCGTGGCCAGGCGCTCTCGCTCCTGCAGACACGCTCGCCGTTGCGTGCGAGCGGGACAGCATGCACATCACCATCACGTTAGCGCACAATGACGTGCATGGAGACAGGTTAGTTGAAATAGTTGAACTCATTGAAAGCGTCAGAAAAAGTTGATTTTGAATTTTTTAGTCAATGGTCTGATTGCGTTCAAATCGATACCTGAGGGTCTTGTTGATCAACCTGACCTGAGAGTCGAATCATTTGGTAGGCAAGCCAGCGCATAGAAAGAAAGAAAGAGACACACATTCGTAACAAAAACAATTAAACAAAAAAGAGTGTCAGAGAGCGTTTTTTATCACTCGACGGTTCTATCTCAGCATAATGCTGGCATTACTGCCAGCGCTGATCTTCCGATAGAACCGTCGAGTGATTACAGTGGATATGAACAAACAAAAAATAACAAAATAATAATAGAAACTTACCTAAACAGGCGAAGGAACAATTAACGTAGTTAAAACATCGCGTAGTGCCAGCTATACGGTCACACTTCAAAATTAGAACACAATTGAGATGAAGCTCTGTTGCACACTGCAATGCGGTCACATCTCAAAAGTAAAATACATTTGAGATGTGACCGTATTGCAGGCACTAGGCGACATAGCACTGGCTTTTGACTGCACGGGTGTGGTCAGTGGTTTTTTTTTTTGAACCTGACTGTTGCTATAATAGGACGGACCCAATATAGCTGTCGAACTGCATGGTTGGAGAGTAGGCTGGGGAAAAATCCAGAGGAACTCTCCGGCACGACCACGCGGGGGGGTATAACACTGGAATACTCTAAGAGTTCGCGCTCCAGTGAGATTGGTTGAACGGTTTCAACCGAATCTGATGTGTGAGTGGTGATGAACTACTGGGATTGCTGGTTCGCTAAACCTACCCTACCTGAGAAGAATCCAGCAAGAAACTCAGCTAGGCCCGACCCGGGTCGGGTTGCGTCGGACTGACTGGTCAGTGGTGGTTGCGTGTTGGTCTTTTATTGCTCTGAATAAACCACTCGTCACGAACTGACAGGTATATGAGAGAGTGATGAAAAACCCAGTGGTATGTTCCATTTCATTTACGGAGGCCCGATGCCACTTGAGACGGTCATTAGCGATAACATCCTATTGTTCATCATCAATTTAAGAGCTAGGCTCTTGTCGGTGGAGTAACCGCCACTGATTTTTGTCCTCTGCCAGCCTCTTCACGTCTACATACGACTCGACAGCCACTTTCTCTTTTATTTGGCTGATGTAAGTATGTCTGGGCCTTCCTCTACCTCTCCTTCCTTCGATCTTGCCCTCCAAGATGTTTAAAAAGAAGCTGTCGTGCCGTATTAGATGTCCGATCATTTTGCCTCTTCTATTCTTTTACAATAGGATTAGAGGATAACAAAGAATACCTGACAAGACTCTTTTGCTGCGCGGTGTTTTTTGACGAGATAACGTCTTAAAAATCGATGAACGCCAGCTGCACGCACGAAGAAGTGAGACTCATTGTCCCGTTCCGAACGCAGCCGCGCACGAAATATCAACGCACAGCCCAAACCGCTGGTTCTAGAGATTCCAAATTTGGCACGTAGGTGCCTTATAAGGTCTAGGGGTGCACTACGGAAGGATTTTTCAAAATTCACCTTCTATGGGGGTCCAAAGTTTGTATGGGGAAACAAGATTAGAGCGACTATTTTATTCGAAATTTTACAGGAGTATTCCTAACTATAAATGAGTAAATACTTGTTATGCAATTTCTCATTAATGTTTTCTAATGACGTTATCACGTAAAATTATCGTCCGTAAACCGACTTTACAAATGCCAATTGGAAATGCTTAGGTAATAAAACAATTAGACAACAAAGGACAAACATTATCAGCTTCTTTGTTAAGTTTCAAGGCATCGGGCCTTCGTACATGAAGTATACGAGCCGGGGATCGAACCCACGACCTACAGATTCAAAGTCGCGTGCGTTACCGCTCGACTACAGTGAGTTGGCTTGTCCAGTGTGATGTTGTATATACTTGCATTTCCTTGCCCACAGTGCCTATGACACATTCAACGGTATCGTATACCCAGCGGGTCTGGGCAGCAACTCCTCATGTCTTCGGGAGTACGTAACGGCGCGGGGCGATCTGCAGTACACGCTGCCTTTGAAGGGATGCAACACTATGTCTACTGATAATGTGAGTAATATTCTATTCTTACGACGCAAAAAAAAACAAAAATAGTGAAGTGTTACGTCACATAACACTTCCCACTCCAATGCGTCCAGCTGCCGCGGCCGTTCGGCACGGACTGAACGCGTTAGGGCCAATTGGCTCTAATGGTCCGCGAGCTAGCAACAGATTATCGTGACCAATCAACTCCCGTGCCATAACTTGTGAGAAGGTTGACGAGTTTTACAACGCGATAGAACCAGCTGACGCGTTGATATATTTATAATAGCATATAAACAAAATTGTAGCTTTTATTGTTAAAACACATAAAAATATACATCAAATACATTCAATATACAATTAAAACTAGATTTAAAATTAAAACTAACTTAAAAATAGCCTACCAAAAACTAAAAATAACTATCTAAATTTGGACCCTTTGGCAGGGTACCCATCACGCATATAAACTGTCATCTGACAAAATTTCAGTTGGGAGGAAATTACTGTTTTTTTTTACATGTTCGTATGACCAGCTGAAGGACTTTCCACCACTGTACAGTCAGCTGACGTCATAATATTGGATTAACTATCATTTGATGATAAAATAAATCGGGAGGAATAGGCCATTTTTTACATTTGGGAGGCTGCTGCTGGTCAACCCACCAACGGAGCCGCAGCTGACGTCCACGGGGCTTCATGATACAACATTCTTAACCTTCTCGCAAGTTATGGCACGGGAGTAAGTGACTGACAAAAAAATGCACGTAGCTTGCGGTCTATAACTGCATGGTGTTACAAAATATCTAGTAGAGATGTCCTCTCTAGTAGTATACATAATTACTCAAAGGTTTCCATTACCGGTAGGCATTGGCTTATGTACCTACATGTTTATATCTTGATCAAAATGAAGGGGCACTTCCTCACGTACGAAGTTGCAACGTCCACTGCTAATTTCGGTTTCTGACAGACGCGTATATTAGCAGACATCTTGACAGGCCATTGTCCTGTCAGTGGCGCGGCGCGCGCGCATCGGTAGGGGCAACGCACACTGAATATGAACCAAGTTTTTTTGTCTTATATTAAACAAATAAATATTATGGTTCACACATGGAACTAGCCCCATAGTAAGCTCAATAAGACTTGTAATTAGACGACGATATACTTAATAGATATATAGGTAAATTTACTTAAATACATAGAAAACATCCAAAACTAGGTAACAAATATTCAAGCTCATCACACAAACTCGTCACTACCCACTAGGCTAGACAGGTCCTACAATCGTGTCGTCGTTATGATGCTGAAAAGTTTGCCGATGCTGGCTACCGTTTGATAAAATTGCCCTCGTACTTACTCATACTCATACTCATTTATTGATAATACTAAAAAATATTACACGTGTATGTTCTTCGCGCACGAGAAAACACGGTGGAGTATTGCACGGGAACGACTTTTTTGAACACATTTCGGCGAATATCAAAATTTGCGAGCTATCCATATTTGCTTCTGTGAGATTTAATATGATGTAAAATACCGTAATGTTTACTTGATTACTTATGTTTTCAACTGGTTGATGTAAAATAGGAAATTAAAGACCCAACTTTCGATTTTTTATAGGTATGCAGAAAAATTTAAACAATCGTTTTCTGGATTCTGATTCTGACAAACAACAAAATTTACTGTCAAGATACATAGTTAATTCTGAAAATGGATCATTTTGTCGCTTCTGTCGAATCTGACATCCAGATTTCTAGCAGCAGGTATGTGTGCGTTGAGCATAAAGGGTTCGCGACGGTCACATTACGTAAGCGGGAAGCGTGATACGCATCTACTCCGGCGCATCGGTGACTTCACGATCGTATGAATAAGCTATGCGTGGAATGTTGTTTGGTTTCCATACAATCAACTAACTATTAATTTATGAATTGGTACCGCTTGATAGCGTTTTTATACACTTGTCTGAGTTAAATATTTCTGCTTGAAAAATAAACATTTCATAGGGACATAGGTCTCCCCCAAAGAGTGCCACAATGACCGGTCCTGCGCCACCCGCATCCAGCGGACTTCCGCGACCTTTACCAGGTCATCAGTCCATCTTGTGAAAAAAAACATTTGGCACCTGAAATATGCAGTTTTTAGTTGATTGTGTTAGACAGTTAAAGACCGCGAGGTCGTTCATCACCAAGATGGATCGGCGATCAGAAAGACTCGTCGTCCTCCAAATTATACACGGTTGTAAGGGACTCACTGGACTGAAACAATTGGACATAGAACCGCTCCAAATGCAACCCTGAAGCTGACCACGATCCTAAGACATGAGGGACCGATATAGATACAGAGGTGCGATGACGATGTCCGCCCAGACGTAACCGCCGACGGCAACACCCTGATCCCGAATTAATCCAGGGTCAGGAGTGCATGGGCTAGAGCATGACTTGGAAACCAAATTAGATTACGAGACGAGTACGGCCGCAAAAAATGAGGCTGTCCGCTAGAGTTAAGAGTAGGTTATGATTCCAGGTTTGTTCAGATTTGTACGAAACTGGCCTTGAGGTCCAGATCTTCAAGATATTTATAGTAGCATTGATAGTATTAGCACTAAACTTGGCAAAATTATAATAAATATAAAATTTGAGCCCGCTGTAATAGAGCAAAAAACGTACCGAAAATAAATGGTTAGTGACTGAGCCAAATGAACATTTTAGAGGTCAAAATATGTTGACCAAATATGTCGTTGACATTGACAAACCACGTACCAGCGTCTTATTATAATTGAAAGGGTAACTAGTTGTTAGTCGGTTTTGGTCGGTTTCTTTTAAGTAACCTGATAAAATACGTCACTTAGTTCATAATAAATGACCTATTTATCAGGTTAACTTTTGTGTGGCGCGTCTACACAATGTGCCTTCTAGGGGCGGCTCTACCTATAGTGCAGGGGGTGCGGTGCACCCGGGCGCACGGTCCTAGGGGGCGCCCGAGCGCCATTTGACGGGGCGCCACTCGCGGCTAGCGCGCGCTAGGGGGGGTGCTAGAGAGCGCTACATGGGCTAGAGACGCCTCTGGCGCCTTCATGGCCCAGCATACAGGACGTAACTAGGCATTAGAGGGAGAAAGACATACTTTCATTGCATTCCACCGCATAACTGCGTCCCTGTTCCGCGCCATGGCCTTAATAATTAGATTTTTTTAACAGCCGATATTTGACAGCCGTCATTCCGGTACAATAAACGTCAATGGTGACATATGATGACATAAAGTGTACTGGTATGACATGACAGCTGTCAAATATTGGATGTAAGGGCATTTTCATTTTAGAAAGAATAAACATGCCGTGTGTAACAATTCGATACGGGCGAATTTACGATTAGTGACGGTCCTAAACAACACATTTACATAAACTACTAACTACTACTTAACCGTTTCATTTTTCATACAAAATAATTGAGCACGCAATGTATCCACTACATCACTACATGTGATGTCATTTGTTTATAACACCCATAAAAGTCAAAACGTACGTCAAATCAGTTTGGACTTCAATCTGATTTTGAAAGTGGGGATATCGCTTTGACAATAAGGGGATGTCATATTTTGAATTTGAAATCGTGCTGCGGGAAAACGATCTCCATTGACGAAATGTTGGTTCCGTTTGTGTGTGCTTTTCGTAATGTTCGTGGTACAGAACTAAGGTTGGTTTAGGCGTTAGTAAACAATTAATCTGTTTGGTTTGAGGTGTGAAGGCTGGCGGCGAGGTAAGCCAAGCCAAGAGTCTGTTTAAGGCATATTCTTATTATTTAAACTCCTACACACAAATTTACTGATATCTTACTACTTATTATCTGTGAACGAGCGAGCGAAGCGAACGAAGTTCTCAGTTTCAGCTTAAGCAAAAATTCTTTCGTATGTCCGGCGTTTGTTCTCCTTTACAGACCGCATTTCTCAAAATTTCTCGTGAAATTTTGTGAGCAGGTTGAATAATATATATATATATATAAATGCGAAAGTTTGAATGTTTAGATGTTTGCATGTTTCTTACTCAATCACGCTTAAACGGCTCAACCGATTTGGATGAAATTTTGCACGAAGATAGTTTATAGCCTGGATTAAAATATAGGATAGTTTTTATCCCGGGTCCACGCAGACGAAGTCGCGGGCGGAAGCTAGTTATATATTATTGTTTGTAGATTCAGTTATTCGATATAATTTTTTTAAAGACAAATTCACAACTTCTACAGCGCCCAGAAGCACTATAATGGGGTAACATTATACATTGAAAAGTAACTCTCTCGGTCTTCCTGCCTGTAATATTATGTGTAATATTATGTTTTTTTAATTGTAATATGTCACCAATAAATGTCTCTTACTTTCTTTCTTTCTTTCTTTAATATATCAGTCTGTCTATCTATTTTCAACCTTTTAACTCGTAAAACATTAATTCGACAAGTGTAAGAACTAAGCTTTTCTAACACTGTCGAAAAAATATATCGACGGTGGAAATTTCAAATGTCGTAAGGGACAAGCAGGCTTTTGTCCCTTACGACATTTGAAATTTCCACCGTCGATATATAACTTAGGTTCTACTCGTATCGTACACCTAAAAAGTCCAAAATGGCGGTTGCGTAGGAGCGAGGCTGCGCGTGCGTTGAATGAAGGTGAATCTGCGGCGCCGGCTGACGTCATATAGTGAGTAAGCAGACTATATAAGGATCATTACGACCTTACAATCGGTACCTATCTGATCTCTAGGGATCTATTCGACTAGATGAGTTGAATTAAATTCAAATTGGTACAAATTTGTCTAGCACGGTCTTTATACCGCGATAACAAAATGTAATTAAATTAAATTAAATTAAATATGATTTATTTCGGACTCGGGGTCCATAATTTGTTAGTTACAGTATACTTACAACTAATATTAGTAACATAGGTATTTTACAACTAAAATCGACGGGGGGAGGCAAGCACTGGAGCGTGCGCCTGGTCCCAATGTCGCATAATCGGGCAATCCGCCCGCTCAGCAAATGCTTGTAGGATGCTGTTGGTGCTGCTGTTGGTGCTGCTCCTCACTCTCGTCATCATGGACGCCAATTGATGTAAATTAAAGTAATTGTTTGACTGAAAATTTGCGTCACGAGTGTGTCCTGTGGCTCGCTATTCAACATTATGGGCCTGGCCCAAGGACCGGAAAACCCCTGGCTTAAGCCTATCGATTTGGTAACCCTTAGGAAAACACGATGCAACGCGGCGCCGCGTGAATATCTGCGGCGCCGCGTGAATATCTGCGGTGCCGCAACACGAGTTCTTGCGGCGCCGCCAGGCCCAACAAATATTCATGCTCATCACACAAATATTTGCCCTTACCGGGATTCGAACCTAAGACCTTCAGCTTCGTAGGCAGCGTCACTACCCACTAGGCTATCCTGTCATCAAAACTTTAGTGAATCAGTGGTGAATCACATTTTACAGCGATCAGGCTTCAAATTTTAGTTTTAATATTTGTAATAACTAGGGCATGCAATCCCGGGATTTATTACTACTATAATACCGGGATCCCGGTATTGTAGTAGTAATAAATACCGGGATGGCATGCCCTAGTAAGAACCTAATCGGAAATGAGACTTGGCGAGTGTAAAAGCATGCGCGCGCAACTAATATCAATTTAAGTCTATAGGTACGTTTAGTCAATTAAATCCTCCGATCTTTATGCTGGTCAACAATTTGCAATATATTTCAAGGGTAATTTGGCTCTTAAAATTTAGGAAGGAAGACGCCCTACTGCGAATGATTTACTGTCACTCGGCACAAATGGAAATTCGTCCACTTGAAATGACCAATCTGAAGTTAGATCAAAAGTAGTCAAACTCCTTCTGCGAAAAATATAAAATTTTCAGTGACTAACCAATACGGCTTCAGAAAAAAAAGAACTACAACACTGGCAGTGTTTTGTCCGCGAAGTTCTGAATATTATGAATGAAATAAAATACGCCATAGCTTGCCTACTAGATATGAGTAAAGCCTACGACCGAGTACCTACCATACAGGTATATTACTGGAAAAATTAAACTCCATAAGTGTACCGGGCAATACTCACGATTGGTTCTCTTTCTACCTTTCAAATCGTGTACAATGCGTTGAAATAGAACACTCCAACTATATCACCGGAGAAATACACTATGTCCATCACAAATATCAGAAGTAGAACAATCAATTCCCCAAAGAAGTGTCCTAGGATGTATATTTTTTTAATTTGTATAAACGATATGCCTAAAATAATTAATTGCTGCCCCAATGCAGCCAAAATAATTCAGGGCCGTATGACAGTAAATCCCGCGAATTAGCAAGTGCGACAGAGAGGGAGATACACGAACAAAATTCGTTGTCGTTTCGGGGTAGGAAGCGCTCCTAATGATTTTTGGAATACGCTACTGAGGTACTGAAGTTAGATGTGTGATAAATAGTTTAAACTGAAAGAATGTTACATACAGCACAACAAAAACAAGTTCAACATTTTGCCTTTTACCGGTAAAAGTTCTGGTTAGGTAGATTGTGTTTTGGACTCCATGCACTTGACCGGTATAGTCGGCGGTGAACACACAACACAACCTACTTTTGTGTCACGTAACGACCTCGACAGCCGAGAGGCTTTATCATGTTAAGTAGGTTTAAAACGCAACGCCGCCATTACGTTTTTTAATGCGCTGTTGACATTCTTAAATTGGTTACGTTTTTGTAGTTAGTAGCAGATTTGCTGGTCTCGTCTGCGGTGGTCATGCGACTTAAAAGGGGCCACCTTATTTGATTGGTAGTGGTGGCGCTGGCCACCCCGTCAGAACTCGCACAACAAATTCGCTTATAATCTAATGAACGATTGCAAAATATATATTCAATTTCACATTTTCGGGATATATATCTTATTTTAAGGATTTTTCAGTCGGTTAAAAGGGAGGGGGGAAGAAGGCTTAATACTTTTCTATATAAATTTGTTTTACAAGATAACTTGTCTTATTTCACCACCTTCAAAACCTTTATAAATAATTGATATTTTTTGCAATTGACTTCTTTTAAACAGTACTCGATCGATTGATCGGTCGATTGATTTTCTTATTTTTTGGCATTTCCCGGTAAGCGAGGAGAGAGTGTTGACAGAGTTTACTTAGAAAATCTTGACACGCGGCAGCGTGTCAAGCCAAGTTCAAGCAAAGGAACTGGCTAGCCAGCGCCGAGTGTAATATTACACGAACCACTTGGTGCCACTATTGACCCTTCTATAACTCAAAACCTCTTTAACGTAAACGCATAAAACTACGTGTGTTTAATTATATCCATAAGGACATCTAGAAGCCCAAATTTCATGAAGCTTGCTCATACGGCACTGACTGACATATAGTACCTAAATCTAACCTACTTCCAGATGACCTAGAAGGATGAAATTTGGAATCCAGCTCGGTAATTGTGTGTAAGCGTAGTAAAAAATCTAAAAATAAAAAAAAATAAAAAATAAGGGCGGTCCCCATACAATTTTTTTTCTAATTATAGCGTTGGAACCGTTACAAGCAGGTACTTGAAACTATCCCAATGATACTAAGTATTATTATATTTGCTATATAACAGAAATATAAAAATAAAGTTAAGCCAAAAAATAAGTGGTGTTCCCATACAAAAAACTTGTAATACGCGCTAAACAACCTGCTAACGGTGTGACGTCGGCGGCGCGCGGCGCGGCACCACATAATTATACACAGAACAGAAGTAAATCTACATAAAAGCGCTCCCGAGCAACACGGAAACGCAAGAAAAAACATTAAATCTCAATACCTGCCTAGTTTTCTTTACAAAAAGTAATGATATCCCACCAAAAACATAAATGTAAAAAAGGAGAGCCAAGTTCAATACAAAAATTATGCTTGGCTATGGGCTTCGCCGCAAAAAGAATGGAGATCTAAACGAGTGCCAAGTTCTATGCAAAATCCAAATATGTATTTATAGGAACAAAATAACATTATGAATAAGTATTAAACTCTATTTCTTTGCTTTATTGGATACCTATAACAATTGATGTTATTTAAAAATGTGAGATCTTAAAGTAGGTTAGATTTGACTTGGTCTATACACATATAAGTTTCCTGCCTTTTTGAGAGTCCTATGCAACTTGTACATAGTCAATTTTCTAAAGTAAATACAAGATGATGATTAACATTAACTAAATTAAATTAAAACTAAGACGTAACAAAGGCCCTCGAGGCATTGTACCGAGGATGCTGGCGGCATTTCCTCGCTGGATTGCAATGCTGATGCGTTGCGCGAGAAAGCCGCCAGCTCTGTTAATTAAAACGGCTTTTAAAGAACGCGATATTTTCCAATTCACACCCAACAGTAAATATTGTGTTTGTGTTCCTACGAATGTAAACAGGATGCATGACACATCCATTTAGCAATCATGTAACATCCAGTGTTATGTAAAATGATTAGACATAGAGAAGGCTGAATCAATTGGCGGCTCGTAGGACAGACACGTTAAAGGTCTCTCGTTGTATAATATTTAGATATTAGATAGCCTTCCGTATAACACTAATCTGGGCCATCTTGCACGGCTATCACAAGATGGCCCGCGAGCTTAGTCATGGCAATATAGACTATCCGTCTCTTTCTAACCGTTCTAATTAGAAAAAGACGGATAGTCTCGCCGCGAAACAGCTCGCGAGCCGTCCTGAACGGCTATCACAAGACGGCGCACGAGCTCTCTAGATTTTTCTCGCACTATCTGTCTCTCTCTCTTATTAGAAAACTTAAAAAGAGAGTATAGTGCGAGAAAAATCGAGAGAGCTCACGCGCCGTCTTGTGATAGCCGTGCCTGTGATAGCCGTGCCTGTGATAGCCGTGCCTGTGATAGCCGTGCCTGTGATAGCCGTGCCTGTGATAGCCGTGCTGTACGGTCAACCAATTCGATTTCTGGGCCACTTCGTACCTTGTCACAGGTAAAATCTACATGAAAGCCCCTAGAGATTATTACTTAAGTAGTTTGTCTCTAAAATGTTGTGTTTTCATATGTTGTATCGGTGGATTTTGTTACCTTTGTTTGTCTCTATTTTTAGGGTTCCGTACCTCAAAAGGAAAAAACGGAACCGCAAACTGTATTGTGTGACATATTAAATGAAAGGTTGTTGTAAGCATCTCAGATATATTTTATTTATAATTTTAGATAAAACAGATTTGAAGTAATTATTCTGAAAAAAATATGGAAAATAGTTCCTTGCCTAAAGATTACAGGAAAACCTGTAAGAAGTTTGAGTATTCAAAGTAACGGGAAAATTCTCAATATGTTTATGTATTGTATACGCAACTCTCACCATGCGAGTTGAACTCGCACTTGTCCGGTTTTTCTTGTGTATTTATGTTCTATATGTATAGTTGCTCCCATACAAACATTTGTTCTTCTCCAAAATACAGGTACGAATGGCATCGTAAAAGTTCTTAGTCATGCCAATTAATTAGTGTTCCCGCCAATCATCAGCAAATCCATTAAACACTTAATTGACTATTTAGATACATCATAAATCATCACAACACTCATCCATGAAAATAAGGAAATCCCAAACGGGGCTAATGGTCAAAAAGGAAATTAAGGTCAGCGAACTCTTGATTGAATTGTGTTGCCATTAATATTCGTCCGACTATACTTTGCACCGGTTTCGGATGAACCAGTATATATTACCTGAGCTCTGAATACGCACGGTTATTACGAAGCTAGGGGTCAAGCTATGTTGGACGTTAGTACAGTTGTGTACAAAAGTGTTTTGTGAGGGTACAGACGTGACTTGTTACTGTCAATGGCCTATTGTTCGTCAAAGTCGTTTTTAACTGCATTTCCTTATCGTGACTGTGAATTTTTAATATTATGGAGGCTTGGTAATTTGTAGTGGCCTACAAATATGTATATTACTATTTAGAGTCGTAATACAAAGGCATATATGTTCGAAATTTTATCGAACTTAAAAATAGGTACCTATGCGCTGTCGTTTTTCTATTCATATTCACATTTTATTCATAAAACTAATTTACATGTCATCAACAGAGCCCGGATTTTTCACGGCAAAACAAAACACTATCGTAATCTAGCCAGTGGTAGAAACATTATTTTATCGATACGATAGTGTTTTGTTTTGCCTTGAAAAATCCGGGCTCTAATAAATATATGAATTAAATAGTAAGATGTCGATGGGTTGACAATTTGAGTTGTTTAGTTAACGTTATTTTTTTCTACCCCGCACATAGAGATCTATTAAATTCTAGGTGTAGCAGGTGTTTGCAAAAAATTCAATCGCCGCGACTTAATCCTATTTTTATTGCTAATGATGTAATGATAATGACGGTCGCAAGTGGAAACACGCCAGCTTATTCCAAATGCACTATAGGTGGTGGTGGACACAAGATATTTTTACACTCGGATAACTTCCAAGCTATTGAAATGAGGGGCGAGACTAGGGTTGCCAACCATACTATATCATATAGTATTGTACTATATTTAGACTCTTTGTATTATATACTGTTGAAGAAATACATAGTATGCAAAAATACTATATTTTGGGGGTTCTTACGAAGTGCTTCAAATTGCCCAGGTTTCAATTCATCATAATCATCATCATATCAGCCGAAAGACGTTCACTGCTGGATACAGGCCTCCCCCAAAGAGTGCCAAAGTGACTGGTCCTGCACCACCCGCATCCAGGGGCGCAGGATTCGATTAAATTTTACTATAAAGCACCATTGCCCAGCCAAGTACCTACTATATTTTTGTCGGTTTTTTCAGGAAATTATTATATTTCCCCCAAAAAAAGTTGGCAACCCTAGGCGAGACAACGAAATTGAGAACAAAAGTCAGTGTCTCAACCCTTTGAGAGCTAAAGACGGCTGTGGACGCGGACGAAAACTCGTGCCACTGAAGCCACAGACGGCCACATGATAATATTGATAAATATTGTCATTTTGACATGACAATATTTATCAGAAGTTTCATTTTATTCATATTTTGTCGGGCTATTGTTTTATTTTGGCCACAGTTGGGCACCGTTTTGTTTTGCACCCTCGCTGTCAAAAGGTTAAATAAAACAACAATTTGACGTACTGTACACCGTATTACTTCAATTATTTGTTTGAACCTGCCTCACAAACGCAGCAAGGACTATGAACTTTCCAACCATATTCTTTAAAGCCACAGAACCGGACCACACCGCCTACCGCACGCAAGGCCACGCGAAAGGTCACTAACTCCCACTGGTCCGACCATATGCAGTAACTCCCGTGTGCCGTCATCTATAGGTACTAATATACACTTGTATAGGAAAAGTCTGTGAGAGTATACCTTTGTAAGTTTGTATGTAGGGAGCATCCGGAACTATTTATACGATTTCAAAAACTAACCTTTATATGGACCCAGTCTGAATCAAATAAATAAATAAAAACACTTTCACAGGTCGCCTAGTGCCTGCTATACGGCCCCATCTCAAAATTAAAACACAATTGATATGTGACCGTATTGCAGTGTGCAATAGAGCTCACAACTCAATTGTATGTTAATTTGACGACCGCTTTAGCCTAGTTGGTCCTGCCTACGAAGCAAGAGGTCCTGGGTTCGAATCCCGATAAGGGCATTTATTTGTGTGATGAGCACGAATATTTGTTCCTGAGCCATGGATGTTTTCTATGTATTTAAGTATGTATTTATCTATATAAGTATGTTTATCGTCGTCTAGTACCCATAGTACAAGCTTTGCTTAGTTTGGGACTAGGTCGATTTGTGTAAGATTGTCCACTAATATTTGTTTATTTATTTATTTATAATTTTGAGATGTGGCCGTATCTTAGAGCATACATAACTGGAGTAGCCTTATGTCGTGTTTGCGTACAAAAAAGTCTGCCGAATTTTGCGGGGGCGGGGGGGAGTATCTTAATAGGTTATTGAAACTCGATTGTACCAAAGCTTGAAGTGGTTGAACGTTTATAATAGCAAGTGCTTACAGCAACATGCGGGCATTTTTGTGATCAGTGTTCTCTTGCGAGGCGATTTTGTGATCGATCGTGAAATTGTCTTTGTATGTTTTTTTGCACATTGTGCAAGGTTTTTTACAGAGGGGAAGTTACTGAAAGGCTACTCTAGTTGTGTATGCTCTAAGGGCCTTATAGCAGGCATTGGGCGCGGCCGCGGTATGGATGGACCTACGGGATGGGCGTAGAGGTAGAGGGGGCAAGGATTGGAAGGAATCGGGATTTTTTTCCACGATGGTGCACGGGCACAGCCTGCCTGATGGTAAACGCTCACCGTAGCCTAAGGACGCTTGCAATCCCAGGGCAACAAAGGCAACAACGTGCGCATTGCCGACCTTAAAATGGGATGGACATCCATACTCCATATAACAAATGCAAAAAGGACTGCAAAAGCTAGCTCTTTATATAACGTTTACAATGCGGTAGAGGTAGCCATTCACTAAAAGTCGTGAGCGATATTGAAGTGAAGGTGATGTCAATGATATCAATCGCGAAATATTGTGAGAAAGGAAATGACGTAATTACGAATAACTATAGTGTGCCCGCTTGGGATTCAGTCTGTGACAATTCCCCTTACACTCCCCAGGGGATGGATTCCAAATAATACTTAAAGTAGGCTTATGCTAAGTCCAACCCTAGGGCTCAAGGCTTTCAACATTCCTGAAGACAATAAGGGTGAATCTTAGAGCATACATAACTGGAGTAGCCTTGTCGTATTTGCGTACAAAAATGTCTGCCGAATTTAGCGGGGTCGGGGGGGGGTAAGGGGGCATCTTAATAGGATATTGAAACTCAATTGTATATTGAATGCTTGAAGTGGTTGAATGCATTTTTTTGTCCAATAGTAAATAGAATCCTTGCGCTTTTATAGAAACAAAATTTTATGACAACTATGGACCTAAACGCAGTAAGTATTTCGCGACCGAAACAGCAATTTACTTGATTTTCCATACAACGATATGTGTACCTACACATAGCATTGTGACATTTATGTCAATTAGTATGAAGCGTTTTGAGCTGCCGCCAACGAAGTCAATATTTGTCTCACATTTTTGGGTATTTATGTTCTTTAATTGTAGTTGCTCTCATACAAACATATGACGACTGCTTTAGCCTAGTTGGTAGTGACCCTGCCTATGAAGCAAGAGGTCCTGGGTTCGAATCCCGGTACGGGCATTTATTTGTGTGATGAGCACGAATAAGTATTTGTTCCTGAGTCATGGATGTTTTCTATGTATTTATTTATCTTATTATGTATGTATTTATCTATATAAGTATGTTTATCGTCGTCTAGTAACCATAGTACCTACAAGCTCTGCTTAGTTTGGGACTAGGTCGATTTGTGTAAGATTCATCATTCGCTTGTCCTTATCCCATTTACTTGGGGTCGGCGCAGCATGTTTTTTTCTTCCATACCTCTCTATCGCCCGTCAACTCATCACACACTTCCTTCCTATTCACATCGTCTCTCACGCAGTCCATCCTTTTTCTTGGTCTACCTCTTCTCTCGCAACCCTTCACATTCAAACTTAATACCCTTCTAGCAACATTACTATCATCCCTCCACATAACATGTCCATACCAACGTAGGCGATTTGCTCTCAGCTTTCCAGTTATGGGTGCTACTTTCAGGCTTCCTCTTATATACTCATTCCTTATTCGATCCATTCTCGTCACGCCACACATCCATCTCAACATTCTCATCTCTGTAACATGCAATCTCGTTTCATCCGTCATCTTTGCGGCCCAACATCGATTTATTGTATACCATTTTTATCTTATTGTCCGCTAATATTTATTTATTTATTTATATGTTCCTCTCCAAAAACTGGCTCGAATGGAATCATAGAAAATTTTAGTACACAAGCCTGTTGCTTTAGTTGCTTAGCCGTGAAGGTAACACAGTAGGAACTTCAAAAATGCGTATCAGAATTCGGCCTTTTGTCTAACGGTTTTCTAAGAGTCCGCAGCAAGCTCTACTCTTCATCCAAACGTGGTTATCATTTTGAAACGGCATGCTGGACTAACATAGAACTTTGTATACACAATGGCATACGCCATATCTAGGTCAGAAACGAGATTTAATTTATTAACATAAATAACTACATAACATTATTACATTATAGAAGGAATAGAAATTAAAAATAAGTAAACTATGCATATGGCACTGAAACTTGGTCGCTTACTATGGGCCTCATAAGAAGGCTCAAAGTCACCCAAAAAGCAATGGAGAGAGAGGGCTATGTTAGGAGTTTCTCTGCGTGATCGCATCAGAAATGAGGCTATCCGCAGCAGAACCAAGGTAACCGATATAGCCCTCCGAATCTATAAACTTAAGTGGCAGTGGGCGGGGCACATTGCACGTAGAACCGATGGCCGTTGGGGCGGAAAGGTTCTCGAGTGGCGACCACGTACCGGAAGGCGCGGCGTGGGTAGGCCCCCCACAAGGTGGACTGATGACCTGGTAAAGGTCGCGGGAGTCCGCTGGATGCGGGTGGCGCAGGACCGGTCAATTTGGAACTCTCTGGCGGAAGCCTATGTCCAGCGGTGGACGTCTTTCGGCTGATATGATGATGATGATGATGAAACTATACATTAAAAATTACAATCAAAATTTGGACCGCTAGTTCCCTTTGCTAGAAATTATAATAGAAAAATAAAGACGGGAGAAGTTTATTGCAGCATACCGTTTTAAAATGAGTGCCAAACTGCGTTTTTATGGGGAGTCGACTTGTGTCAAGCGTGGGACTCAAAGTGTCGGCATATAAAATGTACTCCCACTTCGACAATATAACTTAACTATGTATAATGTTATTAGGGTGCACAATGGGTGGACGTGACGTCACATCCGGACCGGTGCACCCTGCGCCCGCGCAACGGTGTTCCGAATTGGAATTTTCGGTTTGTGGTGACTCATTTTATGTCATGTTATAAAATGAGTTCCGCTTATATTAATATTTGATACGACACGATATAGTAATAAAATACCATTATTATTCGTCCTAAATCCCTTTTTGACACATGTTTTTTTTACAAAATCTAGCTAGTAGTTCACCACACTCTCATCTGATAGCAGGGAACTGAGCTATCCACAGTCAAATTTTCTATTTTATGAAAAATAGAAAATTTGCCTCAGAGCGTCTTATTAATATTACTACATTTTTCAAAATTAAGTATATAATGAATTCAGACACACTTGCAAGAAAACACAAACAAACTAACGAAAGTAAGTACCATAGCCAAAAACAAAAGACAACAGGTGAAGAAGAAATTATAGAACAAGGTTCCATGAAACGCAAACTCGCGTGACCACTGCAAAACAATAGAATAACGACGAGAATAAAACAACAACCAAACAGAACTGGACCTTAATTTAACGGGTTAGAAACTACGCCGAATGAATTTACTATAATGGTTTTGGAGAACAACAATTTTATAGAAGGATACGAATTGTACGAAAATTTGCTTTATATCATTGTCGTTAAGAGTGATGAGGATTGCTATGGTTTTTTTAGAGGAATTTCAATTCGAATCATTTCGCATTTCGTTCGGCTTCTGACGAAATGTATGTAATACGTTAGTTTCTCACGAACCTTAACCTTGGGTGTTTGGAAATGAAAGATTGATGTGAAATGTAGTGCATAATTATTTTCCATCGTATTTTCGTTTTCTACGTGTTGGGGTCGTTCTTCTTACCGACAATGAACCGAGGTTTTCCTTTTTTTTTGGTTTTTGAACTATCGAAAATTGTGATTTTGAAGTGCGATTTAAAAAAATATGCATTGGTTTCTTCATTAACAATAATTAAAGTTTCTTTTCCGGCCAATATACATATTTGTTTACGGTTGGTTTTTAAAAAAAATATGTGACAAAGTGGACTCTTTCAGTGGGGACTACATTTTGGTTTACCACTCTGTCACGGACTTCTACGATAAAAATACGTTTAAAAAAATGCTAGTTAGAGAAACTAAAATATTAAATAATACTAATTAATAAAATAATATGGACGTTCATTTTCGAACATTATAAAACCGTAAAATCATTACTCAAATGAGATGCCGTAGTAAGACGAAGGACAGGCTATTGTCGGTCGAAAAGAAGAACGACCCGTTGCTATTTCAGTCGGTCACAGTACGAAAAGTAGTTGACTGAAGTAGCATGACAAATACGAACGTTTCCGAGAAAATGCGATAGAAAAGAATTATGCACTACATCTGTAAATTTATGTTCAAGTCCTTAAAACAAGAAGTTACTTTATTCTCTCTTAGAGTGGTGACTTTTTGCAGCGATACAAACGCACATTTCACGAACGCGCGACAGTTGCCATATTTAGATTAGGTATTCTGCCAAATCACTCAATTAGGTATCATCCAATTGAAGCACAAAGTCGCCGTTTTAGTTAGTTAGTTATACTGGGCATTTTCCGCAAATCTACATCCAACGTGCCTATTTTGCGTGAAAGGATTAGACCGGTTTCCTCACGATGTTTTCCTTCACCGAAAAGCTAATAGTAAATATTTCGTACATAAGTTTCGAAAAACTCATTGGTACGAGCCGGGATTCGAACCCACGACCGCCGTTTGACAGCCGCATGCCTGCACCACTAGGCTACCGTAGCTTCTAAGTCGCCGTGTATAACCGCTCTTAAGGGACTGCCTGAGTGCCCGCGCCGCTGTGAGCGCCGTGCAGCGTTCATATAAAAAAAATGCAATTTATATGAACGCTCCACCCCCCGCTCGTAGCATAGCGTGCACCCAGGCCTTACACTAAGAGGAAGCAAGCCATAACGAAAATCGAATGTCAAGTCGAAATTATTCAATCTGGGTACACAGGAGACCTCAGGAAAACAACAGAAACAACACTTATCAAGATATCACTCTATTTGTAATTTCGTTCCTGATAAGTTTGGTACGGTCGTCAGGCCCCGTAGCATGGTTGGCCTTGTCACGCGATAGGTGATAGGATAGAGTGTGCGTCACTGGCTGACACCGTTCGATAGAACGAGACGATACTCTTATCTTGTCACTTATCGCGTGATAAGGCCAACCATGCTACGGCTCCAGAACTCAAGAGCGTGATTCTAGAATTAAAATCAGACAGGTCCTACATGTCATAGCAATATCCCTATTTTCATGTCTCTTTCTTTCGACATCAGAAGGAAAGGAGGCATAAAACAAAGGGCCATATCTTAGTCCGCTTCTGTCAATTAAGACTCGGTCCTGAAGACGCCCTCAAACTCAAACTGTCAAGAATTAGAGACACTGTGGATTTGGAAGGCAATTGAACGAAAAAATCTTCGGATCGTAAAATACTTAGCTAAATTTAGCGCTCCATCGCTAACTATTTCGCCACGAATTTCAGTTTAGTTAACTTCAATCTCAATGCAGATTTGTTTATCATCACTATTTGGCTTTAAAATTCCTTTCATAGTAGTAAAATCATGGTCATGAAATTATCTGCTATTACCCAAGTATCAAATTGCACGTAGAACCGATGGCCGTTGGGGCGGAAAGGTTCTCGAGTGGCGACCACGTACCGGAAGGCAAAGCGTGGTAGGCCCCAACAGGGTAGACTGATGACCTGGTAAAGGTCGCTGGAGTTCGCTGGATGCGGGTGGCGCAGGACCGTGTCAAGTGGACGTCTTTCGGCTGATATGATGATGATGATGATGAACCAAGTATCTACGTAGGTACTTACGTTAAAATTCTCTTTTAAAATGAACGTGGAAGATCTATTGGCAGTTCTTCCAAACTAGACGGGAACTAGACTTTAACAGGATTTGGGAGTAGAAGTGGAACTTGACTGTTCTCAACCCAAATGTCTCAATGACTACTTTTAAATAACAGTCGGGATCAACAGCTTGATTAGTAACCACTCAAACCGGTCACTCCGATTCCATTCCGTGACCGGTTTACCACCGGCGTACCGCTGAGCCTTTAAACATAGTTAGTGATAAAGAGAATTCAAATGTGTATTTCTTTTTTCAGGACGACGGCACAGTAGAATACTTCAACAACATCATAGTCCAGCCCCACCTCCGACTGGTGACGGGGCAGGGCCGCGGCTACCACGTCCGCTGCCGCTACCGACGGCGTGATCTGACGCAGTTCCACATCTACCCTCGCGCGTCTGCCCTTAGCTCAAACACCCTGGACGAACAGTAAGACCTGGTTCCATTATCTGATACTCCTAGGCCAGGCGTCAGCACCCAGCTGCAACGATCTGGACGAACTGTGAGACAACCTGGTTCCTTTTAGTTTGCGTGTAGCTCTAGACCTCACAGCAGTCAAGCTTCAAGACTACTCCAACAATCGGGACTAACAGTAAGATAATCTGATTTTGTCTTTCTCAAGTTTTGATATCTCCAAAACTGCAGAGGACCCAGCAACGATGCCTAGTATTCTGTACTTGGATTAACTAGAAGTAGTAGTCTTTTACATCTTCTTTTTAATACCTATTGACATTTGACTCCTGAGCGAATCTCTGTCATACTTGCTGATTCGACCAATAGAGGAAAATTCACGAACGAACTTCATTTCGCGGCAGTCGCTCAGTGCCCCTGAACCTCGGGCTTCCGCCATTTAAAGTTACAATATGGAGATTAACAATATTCATGTTAGGCACAACTCGTTTCTACTACTTGTGACGCTCTTCTGATATTCTGCACGACCTTGGCACTTACTCCAACCGTTGCCAATTACCATGACTAATTCCAATTCATCTCGGTCACCAAGATTGCGGTGATCTGTCTAATTGTTATTCGAAGTGTGAATTAAGTCATAGACATGGCGTGCATGTTTTTCGTGATTTAATCATTTCACTAAGCCATCACAACAAGGTCTGGTTTCTTTGGGTTTGTTCAGGAGGCAGTCACTCTCGAGAAACTATGTTATTTTCCTATCATTATTTATCAAAACGCTTGCAACCTATAGCTACTGATACTTAAACTGTTTAAATTCTTTTTCTGTTACAGGGAGGAATTTGACGAAGACTCCGGCCTGCTGCCTTCCGTTACGATGAAGATTTACAAAGGGGACCCTAAAGATAAACAGGTCTATATTTTCAAATCACTTAGTATAAAATAAGTTTATGGCAAAAAAAAATTAGTTTTCGGTAGGTACTTTTTAAGCTTAAGCAGTTTGGTGAACTGCCGCCTGTACTGCACGTAATGTTGGCACCACACTTGGCGGTATTTGCCCAAATATTCGTGTTGCATTTTTTTTCTTCCTACGGCAAATGGAAGAGAGGCAACGATGCAACGCGAACACGCAACCCCGAGTGTGGTGCCAGTATAACCGTCTCGAACGAAGAACCTAATGCTCTGCAACAATGGGGTTAAAGGGTTATCCACTTCCAATGTGCCCAAACACGACGGGGTTATCTTGTGTAGGTCGCTATGATCACCATCTGCCTTGAACATGGACCTATCCACTTCCAATGTGCCCAAACACGACGGGGTTATCTTGTGTAGGTCGCTATGATCACCATCTGCCTTGAACGTGGACCAATCCACTTCCAATGTGCCCAAACACGACGGGGTTATCTTGTGTAGGTCGCTATGATCACCATCTGCCTTGAACATGGACCTATCCACTTCCAATGTGCCCAAACACGACGGGGTTATCTTGTGTAGGTCGCTATGATCACCATCTGCCTTGAACATGGACCTATCCACTTCCAATGTGCCCAAACACGACGGGGTTATCTTGTGTAGGTCGCTATGATCACCATCTGCCTTGAACATGGACCTATCCACTTCCAATGTGCCCAAACACGACGGGGTTATCTTGTGTAGGTCGCTATGATCACCATCTGCCTTGAACATGGACCTATCCACTTCCAATGTGCCCAAACACGACGGGGTTATCTTGTGTAGGTCGCTATGATCACCATCTGCCTTGAACATGGACCTATCCACTTCCAATGTGCCCAAACACGACGGGGTTATCTTGTGTAGGTCGCTATGATCACCATCTGCCTTGAACATGGACCTATCCACTTCCAATGTGCCCAAACACGACGGCGTTATCTTGTGTAGGTCGCTATGATCACCATCTGCCTTGAACATGGACCTATCCACTTCCAATGTGCCCAAACACGACGGCGTTATCTTGTGTAGGTCGCTATGATCACCATCTGCCTTGAACATGGACCTATCCACTTCCAATGTGCCCAAACACGACGGGGTTGTCTTCTGTAGGTCGCTATGATCACCATCTGCCTTGAACATGGACCTATCCACTTCCAATGTGCCCAAACACGACGGCGTTATCTTGTGTAGGTCGCTATGATCACCATCTGCCTTGAACATGGACCTATCCACTTCCAATGTGCCCAAACACGACGGGGTTATCTTCTGTAGGTCGCTATGATCACCATCTGCCTTGAAAATGGACCTATCCACTTCCAATGTGCCCAAACACGACGGGGTTATCTTCTGTAGGTCGCTATGATCACCATCTGCCTTGAACATGGACCTATCCACTTCCAATGTGCCCAAACACGACGGGGTTATCTTGTGTAGGTCGCTATGATCACCATCTGCCTTGAACATGGACCTATCCACTTCCAATGTGTCCAAACACGACGGCGTTATCTTGTGCAGGTCGCTATGATCACCATCTGCCTTGAACATGGACCTATCCACTTTCAATGTGCCCAAACACGACGGGGTTATCTTGTGTAGGTCGCTATGATCACCATCTGCCTTGAACATGGACCTATCCACTTCCAATGTGCCCAAACACGACGGGGTTATCTTGTGTAGGTCGCTATGATCACCATCTGCCTTGAACATGGACCTATCCACTTCCAATGTGCCCAAACACGACGGCGTTATCTTGTGTAGGTCGCTATGATCACCATCTGCCTTGAACATGGACCTATCCACTTCCAATGTGCCCAAACACGACGGGGTTATCTTGTGTAGGTCGCTATGATCACCATCTGCCTTGAACATGGACCTATCCACTTCCAATGTGCCCAAACACGACGGCGTTATCTTGTGTAGGTCGCTATGATCACCATCTGCCTTGAACATGGACCTATCCACTTCCAATGTGCCCAAACACGACGGGGTTATCTTGTGTAGGTCGCTATGATCACCATCTGCCTTGAACATGGACCTATCCACTTCCAATGTGCCCAAACACGACGGCGTTATCTTGTGTAGGTCGCTATGATCACCATCTGCCTTGAACATGGACCTATCCACTTCCAATGTGCCCAAACACGACGGGGTTATCTTGTGTAGGTCGCTATGATCACCATCTGCCTTGAACATGGACCTATCCACTTCCAATGTGCCCAAACACGACGGGGTTATCTTGTGTAGGTCGCTATGATCACCATCTGCCTTGAACATGGACCTATCCACTTCCAATGTGCCCAAACACGACGGCGTTATCTTGTGTAGGTCGCTATGATCACCATCTGCCTTGAACATGGACCTATCCACTTCCAATGTGCCCAAACACGACGGGGTTATCTTGTGTAGGTCGCTATGATCACCATCTGCCTTGAACATGGACCTATCCACTTCCAATGTGCCCAAACACGACGGGGTTATCTTGTGTAGGTCGCTATGATCACCATCTGCCTTGAACATGGACCTATCCACTTCCAATGTGCCCAAACACGACGGAGTTATCTTGTGTAGGTCGCTATGATCACCATCTGCCTTGAACATGGACCTATCCACTTCCAATGTGCCCAATCACGACGGGGTTATCTTGTGTAGGTCGCTATGATCACCATCTGCCTTGAACATGGACCTATCCACTTCCAATGTGCCCAAACACGACGGGGTTATCTTGTGTAGGTCGCTATGATCACCATCTGCCTTGAACATGGACCTATCCACTTCCAATGTGCCCAAACACGACGGGGTTATCTTGTGTGGGTCGCTTGATCACCATCTGCCTTGAACATGGACCTATCCACTTCCAATGTGCCCAAACACGACGGGGTTATCTTGTGTAGGTCGCTATGATCACCATCTGCCTTGAACATGGACCTATCCACTTCCAATGTGCCCAAACACGACGGGGTTATCTTGTGTAGGTCGCTTGATCACCATCTGCCTTGAACATGGACCTAAGATACTCGGGACAAGCTACGGTAATAATAATACCACGTCCGAGCGAGATACCATACAAATCTCGATAAGTGTGACAGAAAAGGAAATATCATTCGTTGTCCTTGTCATAGTTCCACTTTTTTTCTCTTTGCCACAACTGATTTAGTATGAAGTTATGGCCAATAAATCACTACCCACACAAATTAAGTAGGTTGTTTATGGGAAGCAATCAGCCATTTTAAGACCAGTTCTTAATTTAGCTGCATAGAAGCCTTTCCGTCCCTCATTGTGGCATCAGGTATAGCCTGTCCCGAGTATCTTAGGTCCATTCCCTTGAACAACATATCAGCTCGATGGTGCTATAATATTGCGTTGTCATGCCAAATTTCAGCTCAATCGGATACCGGCAATTGGGTCAAAAATATTTTGCAAAAACCGGCCAAGTGCGTGTCGGACCACGCAAAACGAAGGGTTCCGTGCCTATTAAAAAGGTCGTATCGTCACAGAAATTTTACGGCACTTACGTCCTTTTCTTTGAGGAAGGCAGTTTTTCAGCAATATCTCGAAAACCTCTGAACCGATCTTGTTCAAAACAATTTTCGGTGAATGAAATTAATAAGCCCTATGTCCATGAATTTTTCCATATTTTTAAAATACACCGTTCAAAAATTAGAGGGGGGGGGACAGAATTTTAGTGACTTTCGGGGCGATTATCTCCGACCCTATTCACTTAATCAAAAAAAATGCTAAGAAACCTTATATTAATTTTCAAAGGCCTATCGATTGATGTGCCACACGGGGGGTCACAATGAAAAAAAAAATTTTGACTTTTAGTTTTATGTATGGAGTGCATCCCTAAAAAAATTTTTTTTTGTCATTTTAATTACAAAACTATGTAGCGGCTAACAAAATACAACTATCCTCAAAATTTTATTCAAATACACCTTATAGTTTTCGAGTAAAATGCCTGTGACATACGGACAGACGGACAGACGGACAGACGGACAGACGGACAGACGGACAGACGGACAGACGGACATGACGAAACTATAAGGGTTCCGTTTTTGCCATTTTGGCTACGGAACCCTAAAAATGGTCCTAAGTGAGCAAACCATTTGGATTAATTTGTGGGCGTGGTTATTATGACAATGCCTTTTTTAATAAATAAGTGCCGTTGCATAACGGATTATACCACTAATAACTACTAATTATAATTCAGCACAATTTAAGTAGTACTAATTAGTCCGTAAAAAATACATACTTAGTAATGAATGCTATGCGTTTTTATTAGTTTTTGGGTCAGTGGAAAATAGTTATAGTTTAAGAAACATCTCCTTAACCCTGTATTTTTCGTAAACGGTTTCTATAGAGGTATATTTCCTTTGGTTCGTAATTGGTTACTAAGCATAATTTCGTAATTGGCTATCATATAACATTTTTCCTTTGATTACTTATTGATGATTGTGATATTTTTTTTTGTTTTATTCTTAGTTTTTGTTACCTATCTGCTATGATAAAGATTTTTATTTCGTAAAAAAGACAACATATTACCTACTTAGATTCATGAAGCATGTAATTACCTATATTAGGCACACATATTTGTGAGTCGTAGTTACTTGTGTTGAGAATCGGAGAGGGATCTGCCGAAACTTCTTTCTTCAATTAAAAGCACTCACATCATCATGGAATTTGGTATATTTAAATAAATTCGAATCGTTTTCACAGCGTTACATTATATAGGTTAGCGACGACCGACCAGTGTTGCTAGAGCGCAAAATATATTGCCGCTCAAGGTTCGTTCGGGTATTCACAACATCTTGATCTTGCCACTGTAACGTGTCACCGGTTAAACCGAATTAAACAAGTAAATAAATCATAAAATTGTATTCTCTTCGGATTTCACAATCTCCCGGTTACCGCTACAAAAGAATTTAAAATGTGGGTTCGGAAAGGCCCGTCTGGTTTCTCAATCCTCTGAATTGATTAAACAAACCGATATAACGGTCGTTATTTTTAAAATTAAAATAAAATAACGTTATTTCCTGAAACGTTATATAAAAAAACGAGTTAATTGGCTGGTCCTGATAAAGCACTCCCCTGGCGACTAAGGTCGGGTAAAAATATGTTTTTTCTACTCCAGCACTGTAATTTGACAATTAAAAGGCTAACATCAATATTAAAAATATACACTTTTCGTGATTCCACTTAAATCTATGATCTATGAATTACATTATAATGCTCCGACGGATATTATAATAAATTATAAGCCAACTGGTATTTTTTTTAATTTGCGTTAAAGTGGCCAGCGCCTACAGACCATGTGCCAGCGCGAAAGTGTTTTATTTAAATTTATGTTTCAATGACCGCATCCATGACAAAAGTTTATGTAAATGAACTTATTATTACTGTAACTGCCATATTTACAATAAAGACTCGTTTATTATTACGTAAATTACAGATATGAAATAAGAATATTATTTTTCCAAAAGATTTTTATGTTTGAAAAATACATCTACTTAAACAGTATTGTTGTCTATGGTAATAAAAAAACATAAAGCACAGGAATTGAATTATTTTCAATTGTCAGTTAGGTTCATTGGTAACGCAATTTATTTAACTTTTGAGGTTGTAACTGAATTTGATCCATCTCCAATGCCAACCGCTCCGGACTTTCTACAAAATGAAATAAATATGTCCCAGATCTTAAAACAAAACAACGCGCCAATAATCATAACAAAAAACACCATTCAAAGCCTTCATATTCATTACCATAAATAAAATGTTTGTTTTTACATGTCTGTATTTTTATTTATTTATAACTAAAAGTATAAGTTGGTTCTAGCTGTCGTAGAAAAAGTACTGTATGCAACGTTATATAATTAGGTCTTAAAATTCTCGAGTCTTTATTAACAAAACTCGCTAAAGCTCGTTTTGTTACAGCGACTCTCGAATTTTAAGAACCCATATTATATAACTGTTGCATAAAATACTATTTTGTTTCCAGGTGGCGTCTAACGTTCGTATCGGCGACACACTAACACTAGTCGTGTCATTAGAAAAGCAGCGGCGTTTCGGTCTCCTTGTCTCCGAGTGTTCTGTGAGAGACGGGCTGGGCTGGGCGGAGCAGAGCCTCATCGCTAACGACGGGTATTTTTTTTCTTTTTATAGACATCATTTATTGGCAATAAAGTATTACAGGTCATTGTTTACAATTTTACATTCATATCATTATAATTATTATCTTACCATACATCGACGGTGGCTAGGGTTGCCAACCGTACTATATTATATAGTATTGTACTATATTTTGGCTGTTTGTACTATATACTGTTGAAGAAATATATAGTACGCAAAATACTATATTTTGGGGGTCCTTACGATTTCAATTCATCATCACCACTGCTGGACATAGGCCTCTTACAATGAGTGCCAAAGTGAACGATCCTCCACCTGCATCCAGCGGCGCAGGTTTAAATTAAATTTTGCTAAATAGCAACATTGCCCAGCCTAAGTACTATATTTTTTACAGTGTACTATATTTTTGTCGGTTTTTTTCTGAAAAATACTATATCTCCCCAAAAAAAGTTGACAACCCTAACGGTGGCATACATACGGCCTGCCTTATGGCACCTAAGCAGGCAGTGGCATATGGGCGTTGAGAGCTGGAGCTACTTAAATGAAGATCTCTTACTCTGAACACAACACATCCTCGGGAGCTATGGCATCCTAGTCACTCACCACCAGTAACATAACACCACATACCTACTTTTTTTTTTTTTGACGAAGTGGAAATGCACTTACGCATCCCCCCTCAGCCTGGGGACGCTATATAGGGGGGTATGTGGGACTCTCACCCTCCGGCCAACTCTATTTAAAGAGAAGGGGGAGGGAGTCTACCCACTAAAACCACTCCGGCGTTTCCGTCTCTGCCGTTAATGGGAGCGCCATGGGATCGCGAGCATGTCACCATGACACCACATACCTACTTAGCAAGTACTTGTTATTATAGATTCGGTGTTCTGTAAGGTACTTCCCCAGTTGGGCTGCTCCAATTATGAACGCGATGACATTCCCCTGTGCCTTCCTGCTGTAAAAACGCATATGAGGTGTGAAGTTTTAAAAATGACTCCGCTATTTGTTTACTAGCTTCGTCCGCGTAGACCCGGGATAAAAACTATCCTATATTTTAATCCAGGCTATAAACTATCTTCGTGCAAAATTTCATCCAAATCGGTTGAGCTGTTTTAGCATGAACAAAGATCTAAGCATCTAAACTTTTGCATTTATAATATTAGTAGGATTTGCATCAGGCAACAAGGCCTACATCCTACGAATATATTATTACCTAAAAATGCGAAAGTTTGGATACTTAGATGTTTGGATGTTTGTTACTCAATCACGCAAAAACGGCTAAACGGATTAAGATGAATTTTGATGTACCTACATATAGTGAATAGCCTGTATTAACATAAAGAATATTTTTTGTCCCGGGACTCAAAATAGGGGGCGAAAGTTTGTATGGAGTTACGATATAAACGAGTTACATTCCATATCTATGATATATATAGCATACATATTTATTGTTGTTTTATTTTCAGCTGCCCTTTAGACGGTGATATAATGGGCCTGTTCCAATACGGCAGCGAGCGGCAGGACGCACGGGTGTCGTTTCCGGCACACAAGTTCCCGTACACCGCCAGTGTATACTACACTTGTGAAGTGAAGTTGTGTGATCTGAACCATCCTACCGACTGTGTAAGTACTAGTGACACCTCAAAACCTGAGAACAGCGTACTACGGGTACTTTCACTCGATTGTAACTCAATGTGTCGAGCTATGGGGCACTGCAGCGGACAGCAATAGGCTATTCAAATTACAGAAACGTGCTCTTAGGATAATCTCAAATAAACCCTATGATTATCCGGCACAGTCATTATTCAAAGAACAAAAAATTCTGACATTGCCTTGCGTCTATATTCTAACAGCCTGCAAAAATGTGCGTTCAAATCTGGGGTTATATGTTATATATGAGCCGTGGGCAGTGCCACGGCCGGAACACGCGCGGCCAACACCTCTTGCTCGTCCCGCGCCGCCGACTGGCGAAGGCTCGAAAGTCACTCAGTGTCATTGGTGTAAAGATCTACAACACTCTTCCGAATGATGTTATTAACACCGAAAGTGACGCTATATTCGCTAATAAACTCAAAAAAATGTTAATTGACCTAGATGTTACAATATAAATGAATTTATGTTGAGGAAGACTGATGACTAAAATTCGACTGTTAAAATTTTAAATATAATGAGATAAGAGTTGTAGTAATTTTATTAAATTAAAATACTAAGTCCACATTGAGCCACTACCTAGTCAGTGGCCGCCACAAGCTGTGGACGAGTTTTTTCATACATTTTGTGTAGCATCAGTGCACACCGAGCGTTTAGTGGGCGCGTCCGATCCACGAGCTGGGCTCGCTACGAGGTAGTTGTTGCATTTAGTGGCGGTGATCGAGACGGACGTTTGTACGGATTTGTTTTCAGTGTTCCGTGCCAAAGTTGGTCCAACAAAACACTTATTTTTAAAATCCTTATCTATGTGTTAAAGTTTTCACACATTGTCGTTCCAGGAGCCGTGTTCCCGCAGCCGGCGCGTGCGCCGCGAAGACAGCACGCCGGCCACCGTCGAGGTGTTCTCGGGGCTGTACGTGAACGATCAGGACTCGCTCGACAACGACCAGGTCACTAGCGAGAAGGTTGGTTACTTTCTTTTTGACGTGATGTCTTAGAAATCGATGAACGCCGGCTGCACGCACGAAAAAGTGTGACTCATTGTCCCGTTCCGTTGACTGACATATCAACGCACAGCCCAAACCGCTGATTCTAGAGATTCCAAATTTGGCACGTAGGTTCCTTATAAGGTCTAGGGGTGCACTAAGAAAGGATTTTTCAAAATTCACCCTCTAAGGGTGTGAATTGGGGGTCCAAAGTTTGTATGGGGAAACAAGATTAGATCGACTATTTTATTCGAAACTTCACAGGAGTATTCCTAAAGATAAATGAGTAAATACGTCTTTCAGGATTTTTGAGAATCCAACCCCTAAAAGGGGGAAATATGGTGACGAAGTCTGAAAATCAACATGGGTACTGTTTCTATGGTTTTTCGGGTCGCTAATTACTGATTAATGTTTTCTTATGACGTTATCACGTAAAATTATCGTCCGTAAACCGACTTTATCTGTAAAGTCGGTTTACGGACGATAATTTTTTACCATTGACTTACTATTACTACGATTGGCCACCTAGATAATTTTTCTTGACGTCTTCCATCAGGCCGCCATCTTGGAATTCAGCAAGTTCACTTTTAAAGGACCATCTTTTAGAAGTTTATGGTGTAACAATTATTCTAAGAAACTGTCATATTGTAAGATAAATAAATAAATATTAGGGGACATTCTTACACAAATCGAGCTAGGCCTATAGTAAGCTCAATAAGGCTTGTGTTATAGGTACTAGACGACGATATATATAATAGATATAAATACTTAAATACATAGAAAACATCCAAGACTCAGAAACAAATATTCGTGCTCCACACACAAATATTTGCCCTTTCCGGGATTCGAACCCAGGACCTTCAGCTTCGTAGGCAGCGTCACTACCCACTAGGCTAACCGGTCGTCAAAATTGTGTATTGGCTAACAGGATAGAATAACAAGAAATAGTTAACTGACCCAAATATCTATCTATTTCAGAAAGAAGACGAAATCTGCATATCTCAGCGGAACTTCGCCATCGGTATCTGCATAGCTGGCGTCATACTGATGGCTTGCGTGATCGCGGCCATCGCGTTTATCCTAGCGCGCAGGCGCGGAAAGAGTCATTCCGGCAGCTCTCTATACAGCGGACCTTATACAAATACAGGGTATTCGCATACTAGCTAAATAGGGACTTCCAACTATTTTAGTATAGAGTTACAGCCATTCTTTATATTCAGTCTATGGTGAGAGATCCTTAACTATCAAGCAATAATTTATTTGGACGGCATAAAAGAGATTTTCTTGTCGTGAACTAAAGTAAGATTGTATATAGGGAACGGCTGTTAATGTCATGTACCCTAAATGGAGCCTGTAAGGGGAGTTGTATTTAAAAAATGCGTGAGGGGGAGGCAGTTTTGACGATGCCAATGAAATTGTAATTCATCTGCTCTATATTTTACTACAGTTTACTGGAGTTTTCATAGTACCATGACTTATAATCCCCCTATTATATTAGGCCGGCCATTTCTAAAAAGGTTGTCTAATTTCAGAAATATAAACCTCGCTTGAGTTTTACGCAAAAAAACATACGCTTCTGATAGGTATTCAGGGTTTTCGTAAAATATTACGAAAAACAATATGATGAAAACGCGTAAGGTAATAGTTGGTTTCGAAAACAACGAATAATGTAGGTGTACTGGATAGTCGGGTTGAGAAACGAATTAAAATACGGAATAAAATTGTAAAATAAGTGTTCCTTGTGTTGTGTAAGAAAGATTTGCGCAGTATTTTGAGAATTGGTGGTTTTGCTTTTATGTAAAATTTTATCAAATTATAACTATTTCAGCTATTTGACATAGTAACACATCGAAATCGGTTGACAGATAGTGAAAATGCATATTTTAGTAATAAGGTGTTCAATATTGTTCAATGCTAATCAATAGATGTCACTTATATAGATTAGAAAGGAATGATATTGGATCTAAAACATATTTCATCTCTTTTACAACTTCAGCTTCTGAAAAAAAGAGATAAAAATTAGACATTCTCGACTCGAGCATAAATTGCCTATTTCTGTGACCAGTTACAAAAAATAATTTCCATTTCGTAACTGAATACGAAAATGTGGAAATAAGAATATTTAATTCCCTTCATCGACAAAGAGACATCTACTGGTTTAATGTAGGAACACCTCATTCAGTCATATTTAGGATTAGTTTAGTTTTACAAATATGTATTAGCAGTACCATGGAATTTACATATTTATATTGTGATAATAATATCGAATCCGTCCTTCAGCAATATTTTTTAGTTGCAATAATTTTCTTTTACACTAACTTTTTTACAATTAAAATTTACTTTTTTAATATAAGGAAAGGTTGCCTTGAGCTACGTAACTACTTAATGTTTGTATAAACTTATAAAAGTATGTAATGTCTTGTAACCTAGGGACTTGTCACATAGACCAGTTTTGCGCAAATATGTGCAATAGGGCTTTCATTTTCCTTACTAGGTGGTGGGATGTTCCTTTTTTACACAGTACTTCAGTTCTTCTAACAAAAAACTATACTTGACAATGTTTCAAAAGTTCATTCAAGAGTAAATGCCATTATTTTTCAAAATAGAATGTTTAGCAATTTTCTTTCAATGGTGTAATGTAAACCATTGAAAGAAAATTGCTAAAAAATTGCTTTCAATTGTTTACTAAAATTGCTTTCAATGGTTTACTAAAATACCTAAGACCCTGTTGTCTGTGTAGTTTTCTGCAGTTTTAAATAATTTGTGGATGCCATATTCCTTAAGTAATCATTAAGTCTTTCTTAAATGCCATTTAAGTGATCGGTGCTAAAACTTATTTTGCTTTATATTTATACCTATTTTTAATATAAGACATAAAAAAACAAATTCTCACTAATATAAAACGTCGTACATTTCGTTCAGATCATATACAAGCAAAATACAACTATTTTTATATTTATAAATGAAAAATTATCAATTCCGTAGCCATTACGGGACAATAATATATATTAAATAAGGTATAAAACGCTGCTTATCCTGTGTATTTGTGTACAAGAATGAAAAACGGTATGTGTTTCATAATTACTTCATTGTGTACTAATCCCGATCTTAACTAGATTTAAATACAATGGGGTTCTGGAACCATATCGGCATGAGACTGTATGCAATATTTTTTAACAAATATACTGACTTAATTAAAATGTTTTTTTTATTCTAACCTGACAAGCATCATTCTCCTAGCGTCTTTCCCGGTTCTATCCTAGAAGAGTTCAGGGTCCGCTTTATCCCAAGATTTGGCGAGGGCGCCCAAGCCAAAGGGAAAACCTTGTTGGGATTAGACCGGTTTCTTATTCTTTTCCACCGAAAAGCCGATAAATATCAAATTATATTTCGTAGGTATATGAGTTTGACCTGATAAGCTGTGGCTATGAAAATGAGAACAATATTCCCATTTATACTGATTATCGAACGATTAGACTGACGTATAAATTTTCACTGGGGGCGATATGTTTGGAACCCTTCAGTTCTGCCGATTGGTATTATTCCAAACCAGACTCACAATAGTTCAACCATAAAATTTCATTAAATAGTTTAAGTATGTCAAGTAACAAAATAGATAGTAATAAATAAGTATTAATATATATTATAGCCTCAATCAATGATTTTGGTCAACATCAGAACCAACATATTTCTTTCTAAGGGAATATGATGATCAGAACTAGGTATCTTTCAGTGCAGACTACGCGGAGTTTAACCTTTTGATAGCGAGGGTGCAACACAAAACGGTGCCCAACTGAGGTCAGAACAAAAACAATAGCCAGACAACATATGAATAAAATGAAACTTCTGATAAATATTGTCATGTCAAAATTAATGTACGTATCATGAAATTCATGAACTATTTAAAAAATGGGTCAAGATACTTGTAAAGCTTTTTATTACATAAAATTAACGAAAAAGCGCAAAGCGCACGCGCGGCTGTGGCCGTCCATGGCTTCAGTGGCACGAGTTTTCGTCCGCGTGCACAGCCGTCTTTAGCTCTCAAAAGGTTAATTACCTTTTATAAAGTTTTCGTATCACAAATACCATTTTCGTAACTAGGTAATTACGAAAACAAACTGTGCATTTAACTTAACACTAAAATAAATCTCGATTGTAAATGATATCGTGCACATTACGCGACAGTTTACACTACAGTGTTAACTTCCCAAGGGCCACCACACAACACAAAATGGCATTGAAAGATTCGTAATGATAGTGTAGTGTCGAAAATAGAGTTCTTTCTCTCTCTCTCAACTCTATTCTAATTGAGAATTATAGAAATTCCTTAAAGAGAATAAGCCCTATGAGTAAGCACATGGGCCCTTAGGATAAAACGAATAATTAAGTCCGCCTTATGTACTTATTAAATAAATAAAACAAATAAATACATGACAAACGCAGGCTAGTTATGCTAACCCCCTAAAAAAAGGAATATGATAATTAAATCAAATAACTGTCTTATTTATTTTATTACTGTGGTATATTAAACCAATTATATTGGTCATAAAAAAAGGTATTGGAAACATCAAAATGGTATCATAAAAACATGAAACACAATACATTTTGTCTTAAGTAACATCACAAAAATTCAATTTAAAATAATCATTAAGTTACAACTTTCCCTCCATACTTTTCCGAGCCATGTGCTAGAAAATACAAAAAATAACCCTATTGTAATATAATAATTTATAGGGCGGGTTGCACCAACTTACGATTACAGACCGATCAACATTAAAGATGGCGCCGACAGCTGTCATTCCATAGAAACTTGTCAAACTTTCCATAAATTCAGAGTTTAACGAACACCGCTTAAGTTTACGGACGGTTCATTCGTGTGGGTATACCACATATTAGTTACTGTAATATTGGCTCCAAGGCTCAAATATTCATCAATATACGATTTTTTTAAATATATTTTAAAATGTCCATAGAATTTCGAAGGTAAAATGTCGATAGTCAACTGGTATTTTTATTTCCTCAAAATAATATCGCTTTATGCAAATAAATAATGGTTGAAATTTTAACGTTAAATATTCGCGCCAAAAAGGCAGCTGCCATTATCTTGACGTCTCAGTAACAGACCATAGACTACTAAGAAGATACTATGTGCAGAAACATAGAAACGTCAAATGTACATGTCCGTCTACGCTTTCTGATTTTTGCATTTGCTGTTCTGACGTCGCTCACAGAACAAAATGGCGGTCGGTGTTTTCGGTCACGTAACATGCAGATAATAAAACTAAATCTTATGTTTTCGTAACAAAATAGTGTTATATTCGTATTTCTTATGGTACAAACTATATAAAAAATACTTTGATAATTTAATTTTGATACATGAAAATACCCTATTAAACATTTTTCAGACAGAGGCGTTTTATCGACCACATACTGCCTCAAATATGTACCTTAATATGTACGAGTTCGATTGCTATTTTTGAGCCTTGAAAACATTGAATGGCACTTAATTCCATACAAAAGTATTATAACTATTTGTTAGTGTTAATAAGTTTTTAGAATCCATTGTATCAGACTTAACAATGATTAGGGGAATACAGTATACAGTACAAACATAATCAAGGTCAAGAACAAACATATGTATCGATTTAACCCGCTGACATAGGAGCGATGCGACATATTTATGAGCAAGTTGTTATGCACCCATATTTTTACACTGGACAGTACAGTAAGGGAAATGTATTCACGTACCATAGTAGAACGCTATCGCAATAAGGTGACATATCACTCGAGTTCGAGAGACGGCGGCCTGTCAATTGCGACAGGGTTCTACGGTGGTACTTGAATATATTTCCCTTACTGTACATAAGGTTAGTTAAAGAGAGTAATCTGTAAGCTGTGCCTTTGATTGACACTAGATTGAGCTCTAATGTCACACTTATACCGAGCAGGTATCGCAGACACTGACGGAATTAAAAAGTAGACCTATAAATGTGTCTATCATTTGTAAGCGTGTCACACACTATAGTCCAGGCAATGAACTGACAACTTGTATGGAAAAAATGACATATTTGGAAATAATTTATAATAGCTAATTTTTTTAATGTAACGGATATATTATCAATTAAATTGTTACCTAGAGGCAAAATCCAACAAAAAATCAGACATCAAAAAAATCAATATTTAATTAGCTCCTAAAAAGTCCAGATAAATATTAATTTTTTTTTTATCTTTATTTAGGTTCATTTACATTTGCTTTAAATTATTCAATATAAATAAAATATAAAAGACAATTAATGTTTAATTTAAATCTATATAATTACTTCCGGGTGGAAAGTTTGTTGGATTCTTGAATAAAGCATCTTAGAATAACGTTTTAGAATGAAATAAACAAAAAAAAAGCTATTATAAATTAATGTTTTTCGAAACAGTATTTTGCCTGGAGTACTATCATTTGTAAGCGTGTCACACACTACGCAGATACGCTAAGATATCTGTGTCTGAACGCATATCTTTCACGTACATATAATTCAATTAACTAACACACACAGCGCAGATAATTTATATTTTACCGACATATTTACTACTTTCTTATAAATTGCAAAGAAAGTAAGAACAAAAATATTTTGTCTCATACTGCAACAATTTCCTCATACGTACATATATAATGTTAAAATGAACTTACTTAGAATAAATTATGCTAGATACAATGCAAAATAACCAACGTTTCAGTCTTGCATTAGAACATTAAATACGTAATCTCGAATCACAGGTGTAAATTTTATACGGCGAGTACATTCACTAAAAACTTTCGAATCAATGTAACGGCAATTTGACACATCTAACAGCTGCCAAAATCTTTCAATTTTTGAAGTGTCTGTCTGACACCTCGGCACAATGCTGAGACAGCGACCGTTTCACTGCCGCGAAGACACACAATATGTGTCAATTGTATTGTATGTCTACTCCTTTGTCTCTGTGTGTCTTTTGTGTAGTGAATAAATGTCTTCTTTTCTTTTCTTCTTTTTTTAAGTGTCACTTTATTAATAGGAACTCGGTTTCAACACAAACCGCAAGTTATTTCATCAACTTAGACTTTTTTTACGTATAACATAATTTTCATATTCGTATTTGTAAAAAGTAAAGCGGGGCTATTCCGTTATAGGATTAAATACCTACAATCTAACTGTTATAACTCCAGTTTTATTTTTAGGCATTAGAAAGAAATTATAAAATAACATAGCTGACATTTTTATCCGCACCATCATCATATCAGCCGAAAGACGTCCACTGTTGGACATAGGTCTAACACAACAGACAATTTTATACTAAAATTAATAATGTTAAGAACCCCAACACAACAAACATCGCGACAGATACGACTTTCAATTTAAAAAAAACCGATACACATTTTAAACGTATTACTGCGGCGGGGTTAATAACGGAAGTTTTAACAGTTTTATATAATTACCCCTCTGACGGTATAACCCCGATTGACCTTATGTCCGTTTCATCAATTATTTGTGACTAATTAATTTACTAACTGAACTCACTGACTTATCTAGTTTATAAATAATTTCATCTCTAACTAAACTAAGATATAATATCGTAAACAATCCTACAGAAAACAGATATATGGGTCAATCAACTTTTTCTTTTTGTTCTGTCCTAGCAAGCGAAAATAACTGTGACAGTGTCTTATTTTTTTAATGAGGACTTAGGAGTCCATAGCTAGGGCATGCTTATTGGTAAAAAAAATGTGTTTAGTGGATTTCATAGTTTTAAAGAGTATTTGATGAAATTTGTCAAACCAAATTGCTATAGTTGGAGACGGCAATACATAGCTTTCACTATGAGTATATCAAGTTGTTGTGACAAATTGCTAGGCGTGTCATGGCTGTCACGTAACCATGGCAACAAGAAACAAGAAAAAGATTGACCCATATACAAACGAAATAAGCAGAAATGCGGAATAAAAACATTGGATAGGTAGGTATGAACATAGGCATATAAACATAATCACTGTCTTTTTTACACACAGCATTATCAAAACATTAACGTATAAAAAATTTATCGTGACGATCCTAAGACCAACAATTCAGCTCAGCCCACTACGGTGATTTTTAATCCGTGATCAGGAGTCGAAAAATATTAATAACCAGCCAAAACAGATTACAATGGATGAGGTCTCATGGAATTACATCACTGCAGGGATCGGAACCGGTTTATTCAAAAATCCCCGAAGTAGTCCAATATTTTGAATTATTTTAGGCTCTTAATGTAGGACTCTATCGTGTATTTAGGTCACATATTCGTATTATTAGATTGCCCGATCAAAAATGATATAATAACCAAAGAACGAAATAATACCGGTTTAATTTGTATGGAGAAAATACCGGTATCCGATCCCTGTCACTGTTTAGTTCATTACTGAACTAATTCGGGGATTTAGCGGAATTTAATATGCCTTACGTCAATAAACCATGGACATAGGAAAACCTATGGACCAGGTGTATTTTTCAAATATCATTTGTTTAGACGTAAAATTCTTAAAAAATAACACTGCTTCATTTTAGCAACACCATTTGGCTACCAAAAAAAAAGATAGTGTAACAGTCAGAACCAAAAGTTGATCATCAAATGTCAAGTGTGGCCAAAAATCGCCATTATATGTCACACGATATGTCAGTTCCCGTCAGTTCAGTGGGTACATAATATGTCAACGACTGGTGTAAACATTGAAAAATAATAAAATAACAATTATTTGTAAATTAAAAACTGCACAAGGCCCAAAGAGCACGCTTAGTGGGATGTGGTGACCATACCCAGGTGCAGCATAATACGATGTGAATTAAGAAAAGGCCCAAATCAGGAAAATTTATCCTTGCACCGGTATGTAAATTAGATTAAATTTTTAACAAAATATTGGATAATTTAAGCATTATCGAGAGCTGAGCGAATGAGCCAAGTATAATATGTTGTAATGAGAGAATTAAGATTCGTTATACGTTTTAATAGGGTTTAGCTTTATTTTACATATTTTTAAACTGAAAGTTACCTTTGAGTGGCAGTTAGGGTTGTTCTTGAAAATATCGATAATGAATGGCGATTACGTCATTCGCAATATCGATTTTTCTAGTTCTATAACCAGTGAGCTTTGAGACAGTATCTTGAATTTACAAATCTTTAAAAACCGTCTGGGTTGTCAAGATTGGTAAAATTGTATAGTAGGTACCTTGGAACTAAAGAAGCTGCATTGATTCGCTAATATAGCTATTTTTAAAGGTTACCAAGAACCGATTATACTAAGAAAAAATGGTTGGAGGCAATTGGACCTGAAAATATAAGGCAAAACGTAAAAGACATGTATAAAAATTTGCTCTCTACATTTCGCTTCAACAAGACCCTAGATATTATTAGACAACGAGATGGTGCAGTGCCATCATTCATTTCATTTATTTATTTCTATAGCAATATTTTGGTGTTAGATAATCTTAAAAACTAACTACATGTTTAAAATTTTACAATTAAATAAGGATCAGGACATAAATTCAGCAAATAAATAAATTTCCATACCAGCAAAAAAAAAGTACAAATAAATAATAAAAAAAAGTTTTTAAAATTAATAAATTACAATTAAAGAAATATTTGATTACATGTCAGTCCATATAAAAGGGTATAACTAATACAAATAACAAATAAATAATTCATTTTACGATACATATGTCAGATTAAATTCATTCATTATTGCACTAGAAAAGCTCTTCAACGGAATAAAAACATTTAGTTAGTAAATATGACCTTCATTTATTTTTTAAAGTATGTCGATTGTCGAAGTATCGAAATATATATTGGTATTTTGTCGTTTTTTTCAGCAGTTAACTTTGTATCTGTTAGGTACCCATAAGCTGTCGCCAGACGAGTAAAATCGGTGGACTGCATGCATTTCGGCCCGCCTGGATAAGTGCTGGAAGCCGAAGTCCGGTGAAACCAAGGTCACGTCAGTACTAGATTTTCTTTGACCTTCGTCGGCAGTCCGCCGCACCCGGACGTTTGTACGCAGCAATAGATGGAATGAAATTCAATTAAATTCCGCTAAGTAATGCCTAATACAATCAATTATTGAAAAAACTACACTGTCAATTAGCTCATCTAAAATAATGTACTTAATAATTACATTACAGAAAAGTTCCGATAAGTTCTGAGATCTGTCTATATTATCGATAAACATGTATTATCGATAGCGGGACAGCACTACATCCGCCATGTTGTGATTCAATACTGTCAATACTGTCACGCTCATTTTGTTTGGTCATTGCCGTAAACTCTGACATCTACTTGTCACGTATGTGACAATTGACAGTCTATTACTGGACACAAGGGTGTTTAGGTTGGTTTATAAAACTTATTTTCAAGAGGGTTTAGTTTCATGGATTTTAACAACCGTTAGGGTGACAATGATTTTTAACTTAAACGAAATTCCTTATTCAGTTTAATCTTGTCATCTTTAATCGAGTTTATCCTGTTTGGCATCAAGTACTGAATTGCAAAAATTGGTTCCTGATCACGAATTAAAAATCACTGTGTATTGTCCCATTCTAACTTATTTCGAGGCAATAAGTGACAATACATAACCAAAAGAGCCAATAACTATAATTTCAGGTGCCAATTAATGGTTTTTAAGCAACTTACTACCCACGGACGCTATAAAATACAGCACCGAGTGCCAAGACCTGGAATTTCGGGTGCCAATAAATGGTTGTTTCCTAAATAGGTAACTTACGACCCGCGGACGCTATACGCGCGCCTTGGCACCAAGTGCCAATACCTAGAATTGTAGGTGCCAATAAATGGTGGTTTCCGAACTTACGAGCCACAAACACTATAATCAATACGGCAGCGAGTCGTCCATATGGACGGTCATGAGCGCATCTTCGGGGTGTATTTCCAGTAGGGCTTCGGTGCCGTCGTTGAAGGGGAATGAGACGCTACCGTCGATCACCAAACCTGTAGACAATAACAATGCAATACAAATATCATTTATTGTTCACCAATATATATACACGGTGCCCGTGAGCATTGCGAGAGATTTTAATCACGAATTCCTGAGGCTATAAGGAGTAATAAATGTTATATGAAGCTAGGTCGAATTATGATTTTAATTTTTTTTTCTTATTTTCATACACAATAATTTTTGCTTTGTTTGTGTGAGGTGTGCAATAAAGAGTATTTGTATTGTATTGTATTGTAATAATTGCTAATCTAGTAAAAACGTGTCTTTAGGACGAGCTGTCAAAGTAGATGGTTAAGTCTCGCAACGTCACAATCATAAAGGTGCATACTGGAGATTCATTACAACATTTTTACACAAAAATGGAAATATCTCTAAAACCGAACCGAATTTACTCGACGTTACTTAACATTTTTAACTTAAAATGTAGTCAGGAATATCCTGTTAAAATCTCTCGCAATGCTCACGGGCACTGTGTATATACCGCTATACACCTGTAGACAATATGCGGTATTATCGCTAATGATGGATCAGTTCCAGATAACCTTTAACTGCTGGTTTGAAAGTGATTATCGAACAGAGGTGTAGGTGTACCCTTAGGGTGTCAATTGATAATTAGCAGTGGCAATCAATTTTTAGGTGCCAAAGGCTTTAAGATGATTATCAATCAGAGGTGTAGACCTTAGGGTGCCAATGGGGAATGGATGAAAATTTTAGAAATGTCTGATTATTTTTTTGGTGATAGGGATAACCTTCCTTAGTAACAGAAAAATGTTTCAGATTTTTCAGCTGCGACAATTATTTTTGAAAAATATAAACAGTTCCCTCATTTACGTTTTGGGTCAAGAACGGTAAATAGACACTTTCCTTGATCTGTCTCATAGTACAAAAAACTATCTTAAATATCTGTGGTAAAATGACACTGGTAATGACCAATATAGCTGCTGCAAGTGTCAATATCATTGCCAGTGTCAGTTTACCACACATATTTAATATATTTTTTTGTAATATGAGACCGATCGAGGAAGCTGCCGTAACTGACCCAAAACGTAAGTGAGGAAACTGTTTATATTTTTCAAAAAAAATGGACGCTGCTGAAAAATCTGAAAAAAAAATCCTGGTGCTAAGGAAGGTTGTTCCTATCACCAAAAATATAAACAGGCATTTCTAAAATTTTCATCCATTCCCAATTGATGGTTAGACGGTGTCAATCAATGGTTAGGCTACGGTCGTACTGCACACGCCGCACGCAGCCGACAACGTCCCGTCGCACTGATGGAAGACGCTGGACGCAGCCGACAGCGGGTGTTTGGTCGTTTTGAGACCGTAGCCGCAGCGGCCAGTCGCGGCAGTGTCCGAGGGTTTTTGTAGCGAACGGATGTGTGTGTGGGTCGTTCTTCTTTTTTACCGACAATGAATCGAGGTTTTTCTGTTTTTTTGGTTTTTGAACTATCGAAAATTGTGGTTTTGAAGTGCGATTTAAAAAAAATGCATAGGTTTCTTCATTAGAACTAATTAAAGTTTACTTTCTGGCCAATATAAATATTTATTTACGGTTGGTTTCTAAAAAAAACATGTGACAAAGTGGACTATTTCAGTGGGGACAACATTTTGGTTTACCACTCTGTCATTCTACGAAAAAAACGAACATTTAAAAAAATGCTAGTTAGAGAAAGTGAAATATTATATATCACTAATTAATAAAATAATATGGACGTTCATTCGAACATTATAAAACCATAAACATCATTACTCAAATGAGATGCCGTAATAAGACGAAGGACAGGCTATTGTCGGTCGAAAAGAAGAACGACCCTTGTGTAGTATTTCTCCATTTCGAGCCAGCGTCCAGCCGCAGCAATGCTCCAAAATGACTAAAGACGCAACGGCCAGCGGGCGGCTGCAGCGGGCGGCCACTCCCGAGCATTCTCGAACACACCATTCAGACGCTGCGTGCGACGGGACGTTGTCGGCTGCGTGCGGCGTGTGCAGTACGACCAAGGCCTTAGGGTTACCTGCGTCGATGCAGTGCGACTTAACCCTCACGGCGTCGGCCCGGTCCCGCACGCGGAGTCCCCGCGGCGCGGGCCACTCCTCGAAGGTGATGTATTCGCGAACGGAGTACGCTAGTTTGTCGCAGTCTGTTGAAGGAAATAAATAAATACTAAGTTATAGTACATTGTTTAACGAGGGGCGTAAGTGGAACATTGCTAACGAGAGTCTATCAGAAGCCCGACGCCGAAGGCGGAGGGCTTTTGATGACTCGAGTTTGCAATATTCTTACGCCCGTGTTATACACAATGTTTTTCATCACATTTGCGAGGAAATAAATAACTACAAAAGACAGAAAAATCTAAGTTTCATACAGCCGCACAATCAAAAAGTGACAACTTCACTTCCAGATCAGTGCTAGTGGAGTTCAATATTTCAACCAATCACAGAGCAGTATTCTTGCGGGGCGGGGTCGGCTTGACCAACTAGATTTTTTTTTCAACCAATCACAGAGCAACCAGATTCGCTTAAGCCAATCAGAGGATTCTATTATTTTAAAACTAAACTTAACTGCCCGTGGGAGGTAAAACGGCTATAACTGCTCTGTACGCTCGCAAGTAATAACGCCAGTGACGAGCAAGTGCGATGAAAAATTCATTATCATTCGTCAAAAATCTTTCCTACTTGATGATATATTGGGGGACAATTAATCTAATACTAATCGGCGATATAGTCCCAAACGAATCATGGCTTGTACTATTAGTACTAAATACATACATATAATCACGACTCTTTCCCAGAGGGGTAGGCAGAGATCACGGATCTTCATTTGCTACGATCCTGACAAACCACTTTCGCTTCACTATTAGTACTAGACGAGTGAAAAGAGACATGACGTATTGTATAAGTATTTATATCTTCGCGAAGATATAAATACTTATACAATACGGCATGTCTCTTTTCACCGAATAAGATAGTTTCGGAATGAATTACGAAACACATAATATATTTTTAATAATTTTTATTTGCGTCAGGTACTAGTCGTCACAGACTAACATACATATCAATGTACAAAACTTATAACTCAATACCAAGGCGGCGCCTGTTCTGGGCATCTAGTTGGTCACGATTTGAAATCTAGTCGGCCATGAAGGTGCAATGGCGCTTAATCTAATGGTTCCCGAACGAATCATTGAGGATTTATTATATGTGTGTAGATAAAGTAGTGTATGCAACTGTACATAATTAGGCCTTAAAACACTCGTGATTTAAGGCCTGTCATTATGTACAGTGACATAAACTACTAATAACAAACACTGACCGGGTGCGAACATGAGTTTCTGATTGTATCTCTCGGCCACCTCTCGCGCTTTCTCGAGCGTAGTGTCGACCGCGACCCCCTCTGCCGCGAGAATCTTCATCAACTCGAGTACTGAGTGGGTACGGAGACAGTTTATACTGAAATAAAGAGATTATGTTTACATTTTATTCTCAAACAGAAGCATGAAAAAAAACCTGCTAAAGTCCGAGAGAGATACCTGTAGTGCCATGAAGTACTGCCAGTGCCTGTAGTCACGCAAAGCCCGGAGCTCTTCGTGTGAGTCCACGCGCCCTTGTCTATTTGGAGTCGGAGCAGGGATACTCGCGATGTCACGCTCTCGCCTATGAAGACCTGGTAATGACAGAAAGAGATATTATGTTATAGCTATCTTAGTTTTTATAATATTTATAACATTATGAAATAAAATAAGTAAAACAATTTGAATATCATTCACTTTTTGTATTTTTTTCAGAAATTTTAAAAATATTGGATAGTAAATAGAAGAATGATCCTTTTGTATTGTATACGAAAACCAAAGAATTGCAATAATCACAAATAAGAATTTGTAATAAAAAGCTAGTCTTAAAGTATTTTATTGCTGACTGTGTACTTTTTTGCACAGTCATCAACTACTCGTTGAGAATGAATGAATGAATGTATTCATTTGTGTAACATAGGTACAGTCAGCAGCAGAAGTAGCTAAGCGGGCCGGGTGTTCAAAATAACCTACACACGCTCTTAATTTCTTAAGAATCTTTTTATTCTTTATGTGTATTTTTATTCTTTATGTTTAATAAATTACTCTAAAAAATTAACTGACTATTTCAAAGTGCTTGTTACTAGAACTACTCGAATAAAGATCATTTTGAGTTTGAGTTTAAAAGAATAAAGTCGTGTGCAGGTCATTTTGAACCCCCGGCCCGCTTAGCTACTTCTGCTGCTGACCATGTATAATTTTTTTTGTGGAGCCACTAATTCGAAATTTAAAAAATATTGAAAGAAAGGAGGCTCGCGAGTCCACAGCTCAAGGAGCTACTAGTTTTTAACCCCCGATGCAAAGAGAGGGGTGCTATAAGTTTAACGTGTCTGTGTATCCGTCTGTGGTATCGTAGCTCCCAAACGGATGGACCGAATTGAATGCGGTTTTTCTTGTGTCATAGATAATTTTAACCCGAGTGTTCTTAGCCGTGTTTCATCAAAATCGGTTCAGCCGTTTTCGAGATATTGAACTTTGAAATGAAAATGTCGGTGGTTTTCCAACTCTTCTAAGTTGTATTTTTACTCATGTTGCTATAGTTGTAAAATACCTATGTTACTAACATTACCTGTAAGTATACTGTAATTAACAAATTATGGACCTCGAGTCCGAAAAAAAAAAAAAACAAAATTATTTATTCGCTTTAACACGCAAGTTATAAACAAAACAGAGATATCCGGCGGACCCCAAACTAGGCTGAGCCAAATCATATTTAATTTAATTTTCTCAAACATGCTCGGAAATGTATGCGTTAATATCACGAAATGAAGACATGAAGTTTCTTGTTTAAGGCTCCCTACATTGGACTCGTTGTATCTACCCCAAACTCGTCCAGCAATCTCTTACTTCACGGCCTCTGCAGTAATGTACTATTATATTTACCTCGTTGAGCGCCAAAAACGGCAGCACTTTAGTGTGCAGCAAGCAGTTCCGCTGCTCGGCCGTGAACTGCTCGCGGTGGGGGGACTCCGCCCCGTCCAGCGGCTGCGACACCGCCGGGTACCTGCGACACCACCAGCTTCACACAAACCATCTGAGCGTTGCGAGGGATTCAAAGGGATAACAAATGTTGACTTGGGACTAATTATAACAAAAAATTTGTACAGCAGAGAAAGATGGAACGCAGTATACTGGGAATTAAAACATCAGATAGAGTTAGAAATGAAGATATTAGGAAAAAGACAAAGATAACAGACATTACAGAGAGAGAAGTTTAAAATGGAAGTGGGCTGGACATGTCTGCAGAGCAAATGATGATAGATGGACGAAAAAAGTCATAGACTGGTCACCACGAAACGGAATGAGAAAGAGAGGTCGACCAAGAAAACGATGGGCAGATATATTTAAGAAACGATGTGGAGCTATTTGGACAAGACGGGCAAGAGAGAGAGAAAATTGCAAAGCACCGGGGGAGGCCTGCGCCAAAGCGGCGACTTCCATAATTATATGAAAATCAATAACTGCATGATAAAATCGAATATTTATAATTTATTAATATGAATTAATTAATGTAATAAGAAATGAATTATTTAATCAATATTATAATTAATTAATTAATTAAGCAGGCATGAAAAGTGTAAACATGTTACGGTAGAAATAAAGGCCATTTTATTTTATTATTTTAAGAATGAACTAAGAAATCAATTTTATATATAGAATCTACAATCTTTATTCTGAGTCACAATATAGAAAAATACAGTTTAAATACAATTTAATACAGTCAATAAAACTACACTTAGTCAAATAACCCGCCCCGTGTCATTCCGGGTGCAAAGGTTCCCATCACACTCGCTGCATTGCCGCGCTGAATCGCGATCGACAACCTTTGCAACAGGAATGACCCGGAACGGGAGTCATGTCCTCTCAGTCGCAAACGGCGCCCAACTTCCGCCAAGAATGTTCTGGCCTCTGAGCACCAGCAACCCATCGTCTCCACCGCCAGAGGGACAAACGAATAAGTATTCAGCGCGGAGTATTTGTCCCGCTTTCTGACCGCAGCTGCCTCGGCAGCAGCTCCTGCTGTCCCGGTGGTGCGACCAAGGTGCGAGGCAGCGAACGTGCTCACACAAGTGGCGTCCCACAGTAGGCATTTGCCCTTCTGCCATGGCACCAGGGTCAAGCCATCCGGCCTTTTGCCATCCGACCGGCTTAGGCCTGAGGGCTCCAGCACACATGGAATATTGGCCGAGACTAAAGCCCTCCGGACAATATCGTTCAGAGCGTGGTGACGAGAGAATCTCCCCGCACATCGACAGCAACTCAATGCGTGGTGCCCGTTGCTCTCCACCCTGGCGCCGCAGATGCATAAATGGGGTTCGCACACATCGCAGCCCAGGCGGAAAGCCACTGCCACCCGCATCGACTCGTCGTCAAGCAGAGTGCCCAAGTGTGGAGACGGAAGCGCATTCAGCCAAGCCCCAGAATTTTAAGAATTTAATTTAATTCCAGTTTGTTTTCTATGAAATAAACAGGTCAATCGACCTAGCCCCAAACTAAGCAAAGCTTTTACAATAGATACTAGACGACGAAAAACGTACTTATACACTCAGCGGCTGATATGATGATGATGAAATAGCAACATTGCCAGCAGCAACTATATTTTTTTACAGCGTACTATATTTTCGTCGATTTTTTCTGGAAAATGCTATATCTCCCCCAATAAGAGTCGGCTACCCTGCTGGTTACACCTTAAAACCATACCTGCTGTAGTGAAGGGTATGCAGATCCACTGGGGTGATAGTGTCCAACAGTTTCGCCTCGCACGTGACCGTCGTTCGTATCCGCGACCGCCGCATCCATCGGAACCGGCCCTGTAATACCATACTAACATCAAATATTTTTTCACACCTCTCATTCAGAAAAGTAAGTTTTGGTCCCCGACGAGAGGGAGCAAAATGCCACTTTTCTGTTCAAGCTACTTTTTTAATTTATTCATTGGCATGTACCTAGCGCTTACGCAATGTGCCAATTGAACACAGATCTTAATAAAATAATTGATTGTAATTTCATCGCAATCGATTAAAAACGAACCTTTCAAGTTTTAACTTTAACAACGTTATATGAAAATTTATATTTTTTTGTAATATTAAAAAAAAATTGTCACTTAAAATTTTCATTATTTTTAGAGCATTTTATTTAAATTTTCCTCATAATTGGTGTGAAAAGTTACATGTGTCACTCAGGAGCAAAATTATTTTCGTCTTGGGCGTTAACACTTGAATCCCTCACTACGCTCAGGATCCTACGTTAGAATCCCTCGCTACGCTCAGGATTCTATTGTAGGATCCCTCGCTACATTCAGGATTCAATACACCGCCCTCGCCGTAAATATACTATTTTGCTCCCTTGTGACACAAATAACTATTACTATGTTCCGTTAATTGACCAATCTTCGTTTTGCCGGCCACATAGTTCTGTTCTCACCAACAGCTTCCGAGCTACGACTTATGCTCCAAGACAAAATCGATGCCATTTTCGTAATTAACGTCCCAAAAATTGACGACCGGTTAGCCTAGTGGGTAGTGACGCTGCCTACGAAGCTGAAGGTCCTGGGTTCGAATCCCGGTAAGGGCAAATATTTGTGTGATGAGCATGAATATTTGTTTCTGAGTCTTGGTTGTTTTCTATGTATTTAAGTATTTATATATATTATATATATCATCGTCTAGTACCCATAACACAAGCCTTATTGAGCTTACTATAGGGCTAGTTCGATTTGTGTAAGAATGTCCCCTAATATTTATTTATTTACAATACAATACTATACAATAAAATACTCTTTATTTATTTATTTATTTAAAAAACCGGCCAAGTGCGAGTCGGACTCGCGCACGAAGGGTTCCGTACCATTATCTATAAAAACGGCAAAAAAATCATGTCTGTTGTATGGGAGCCCCAGTCCGACTCGCACTTGGCCGGTTTTTTAGTATTTGTTGTTATAGCGGCAACAGAAATACATAATCTGTGAAAATTTCAACTCTCCAGCTATCACGGTTTTTGAGATAAAGCCTGGTGACAGACAGACGGACAGCGAAGTATTAGTAATAGGGTCCCGTTTTTACCCGTTGGGTACGGAACCCTAAAAACCATAAAAACGACACCCATATTGTTATTTAGACATTTCAACCCCATCGCACCCCAACAGGGGAGATGGTATTTCACGTCCGCCACGTTGGATTTTAAAATCGTTGTTGTTGTCGTAATCAGCGACCCGGTAAAACATAGAAACAATACCCATGTTGATTTTCAGACTTTGTCACCACATTTCCCCCATTTAGGGGTTGAATTTTCAAAAAAACCTAAAACAGTTGTTTACTCATTTATCGTCAGGAATACTCCTGTGAAGTTTCAAATGAACTAATCTTGTATCGCCATACAAACTTTGGACTTTGACCCTTTTAGGGGGTGAATTTTGAAAATTCCTTTCTTAGTGCACCCCTAGACCTTAAAAGGAACTTACGTGCCAAATTTGGAATCTCTAGAACCAGCTGTTTGGGCTGTGCGTTGATATGTCAGTCAGTTTCTTCTTTTATATATTTAGATGTCCGTGATGGACAAGTTGTGTCTAAATATGTATATGGAAAGGCAATAACGAATATGGGTATAGGGTATGGAGTTGTATTCTACCTGCAATATTAAATAGATTTCCGTAATATTGAGGGTAAAGTGTAACACGTTCAATAGTCAAAAGACATATGTTAAAATTAAGTCATAATGTCATAAACAATAAAGGTACTTACCCTACTGTATAAAATAATATACCTAGTAACCTACTTAATTAAAAACTAGTGAATAAATCGAAAATATAATAGCAAAAAAAAAACTAGTTATAAGGCAGGCTCCTTAACTCAAAATAGTTATTTACGATACAAGTGCAGAAAATAGGAAATTCGCAACGAGTGGCAATAAATTAAAACACGACCGAAGGGAGTGTTTTAAATCGACACGAGTTGCGAATTACCTATTCGCACGTGTATCGTACAACGTTTTACAGTACATATGGCTCTTTAAAGTTTCAACATATGCAAGGAAAGTGCTCATTTCCGCACTAGTGCGGGAAAGTAACACCATGTGTACTGTAAAATCTTTTACATTTAGGATTAGTACTGTTGTCTACCTCTACCTACATATTTTTTTATATGTCAATTAACATCCTTGTACACAGTTCAACAATAAATAATATTCTATTGTATTCTATTCTAACGAAGGTATTTACCTCCTTCAAAGCGTGGAGCGCACCTTTGACGTCGTTGGAGCACCAGGTGGGCAGGCAGAGCCGCCCGACGGACTTGTGCGGCGCGCTGTTGAAGCCGATCACCGGTTTGCTGGAACAATACAGTGCCATTACCAGGGGCGGTTCACTCTTTGATTTCGTCGCGCCGCACAAAAACATGCCGGCCAGCCGCCTTTAGGCGGTCTATCAGTGGTTGCCGCGCGCTGTTACGGGAAGCACGCGTTCGCGCAACGCATTCGCAGCTATTAAAATTTGTTATTACTGGCGTAAAGCAAAATTTACATTTAAATCATGCTTAAAAAGAGTAAATCAATCATTCAAGATAATAATACTTATTATCAGGGAGCGTACATTTCATGCCGGTTTCGTCATAATGACGTATTCATATAAACACACAGGATGTTTCAAAAAACGTTGATGTTGCTTTCTTTTGGTGGCAAACTTTGTTGACAGCAGGAACAATAAATTTGTTTATTATCTATAACTAAACATGGATTTATTTGGCACAATAATTTTATAGCCTCCATGGCAACGTTGGCCACTAGCAAAGCATTAAGTTTCTTGATCTTATTAAATTTAATTGAAATGTTGTATCCGCACGTCTTCTATTTGTGACAAAGAGTAAACTTTGATGTGACAATGTCAGATAATGTTCTTTCAATGTCCTTCTCAAGTGGCAATATATTAGACCTACTTAAACGGAAGAGGTTGATTAGATAACAATGATTAATATACCTAAATATTTTTCTAGCAGGAACAACATTTGCTTAGTGCTTGCCACAATAAAAATATCGACAATCCTGTTATCGATAAGTACATACTACTTCAACGACAAGACGTACATACAACCATAGACTTATATTGGCTACCTACCATGACGTCGCGTGCACCTACACTAACCATATACAGACACACAGATTTGTTTTGGGACCGAAAATGGATTTGGGAAAAATTACATGTTTTGACATTCTGCGTCGATTTGAAAGACAATTTCGGTGTGTGTGTGTGTGTGTAATGGAGTGGCTTATGGGATAATTAATTCAGAGACACGAACAAAGAAAGTTACGAAAGTATTGCAATCCTTTTTCTGAAGTATGTAAAATATAAATCCATTGAGAGTTTTGTTATCTATTTTCTAACGCACCCTATATATATTTAAATAAATAAATAAATATCGTGAGACAATTCACATCAATTGATCTAGTCCCAAACTAGGCAAAGCCTGTACTATGGGTACTAGACAACGGATAAACATACTTATATATAGATAAATACATACTTAAATAGATATTAAACATCCAAGACTCGAGAACAAACATTCGTATTCATCATACAAATATCTACCCCGACCGGGAATCGAACCCGGGACCTCAAGCTTCATAGTCAGGATCTCTAACCACTAGGCTATTCGGTCGTCATATTTGTCTTTGTAAGTGGTACTTATCGATAACAGGACTGTCGATGTTTTTATTTTGTCAATCACTTACAATAAGTCGTTCCTGCTAGAAAAATATCTATTTAGGTATAGTGATTAATCATTGATTAATCACATTTTCCATTATTAGGTACGGATAAATAAACGTTCGTTATGAACTCTTTTCAAACTTTTTCCATCCTGTATGTAGCTTGACGGCATACGCCTGTCATCGGCATGAAATGTACGCTCCCTGCTTATTATTATTACCTCCGATTCATTTTTGCATTTTTCTCAGATTCGCTTTTAAGGACTGAGATTCATTGACCCCTAACACAGATTTGCCATAATTAATCTCAACTATGCAAAATATGCACATCATTATTAGGAGTTATGAAAAAACCCGCAAAACCCACTCACGAACTATGGCATTTGACATTTTGAAGCCCCGACACGCCACTAGCGCCTCTAGCGGCGAATTCACTCGCGGTAGCCCTCATTGGGAAAATAGCCAGGGCAACAATACTATTGTATTGTAAACGGCAATAGTACTACTTACTTGGCATCCCGTACTCGAGAGGCGGCGAGTAAAAATGTGCCGTCTCCTCCGCAAGGCACGACCACGTCGCACCATTTTATCAGGTCTTCGTTGTACGTCAATCTAAAAAAAAATGCTAAATAGTATTTTTTATTTTCTCAAACTTTTCTGGGGGGCTGTCTCTAACATGTACGCATTGACGCCGGGGGGATTTAGACGCTCATACTTATTACTTGCCACATCACTGTGTGGTCAAACCTAGCAGCATCCCCGCCAGGCTGAGAGTGGTCTGTGACGCTACTGCTCAGCCCGCTGGACGTTATATATTTATTTATTTAAACTTTATTGCACAAAATACAAAAATGTACAAATGGCGAGCTTAATGCCACATGGCATTCTCTGCCAGCTAACCATTGGGGTAAACAGAGACTTATAAAAGGTGCAAAGAAAAAAGTATGCTAATTTATGTTACGAATATAATACGTGATGAGAAAGAAAAAGCAAATGGTATATAAGATACATACAAAAAGATATACTACAACATATTCAATACATACTATCATTATGTGTTATAGTGTCAGCACAACACTTATGAGGAATAGCCAGAAGGTCCGTGCTTAAGGTGACATAGGTTCATGGTCTTCTCTCCCTCTCACTGAGCATAAGCGTGAGCGAGATGGAAGTGCGTGTTCGGAAGCGCGGATATCATGTTTTTTTTATTTTACATTTTTGTGCGCTTATAAATAAAAAAGTAATAGCTAAGTTCCCTCAAACATGATATGGCCGATTTTTGGAACCAATTTTAATATGTTTAGCTTTTATGCATAATTTGTTACGTGTGGTTTAAGTATATTTTAGACCTATGTTCGTGATTTTTTTCTATCGAGTGAAAGTCAAAAACTCAGGATTCGAATAGCTATATAGTCCCTCGAGAAAAGCCTCAAGATTGCAAATTAAATTTAGGGCAGCCGTATTATGATCCAAACATAAGCGCTGCGACTTTTTAAAAATCCGTTTCCTGAAACTACGTCGCCTTAAATCAATTGTGACTTGTACAAAGGACCCACACAAAATATCTAATGGGACATCGTAATGAAACATTAATTGAAAAAAGTATGTATTTAAGTTATCATTTCAATGAAGCATCATTTTGGGTCATGGTATCGTGCTGTATCATATAATATTGTATCATGAAGATGACGTGACATCGGGACATATAATAGTGTATCATTTCGCGACAAATAGTATCGTATGACAGTTTCATTTTGCGTCATGTCAAATGTTACAAAAAGGCCAGGTCAAAAGTACCCTAAACCGACGAGCATGTATGAGAAATGTTATGAAGGTGAGTGAAGCGAAAGTGGTTTGTCAGGATCGTAGCAAATGGAGATCCGTGATCTCTGCCTACCCCTCTGGGAAAGAGGCGTGATTATATGTATGTATGTATGTATGTACGTGTCATGAAGTGTCAAGTTTTGTCACCTGCTCGCCATCTCGACGCGTCGCCCCATCTCCCGCAAACTCCTGGCCACGCTCTGCTCGAACGCTTTCTGTTCTCTATGGTTTTGCAGCATGGCGTCGAAGTCGGAGCCTCGCTTCCGGAGCACAGCTTCCAGTTCGCTGTCGGATATGTTGTCGAGGCTGTGTCTGTAGAGAAAACATAATTGGTTAGAGAGAGCTTAAAGATATCATTTGACTTGTCAATATCACAATACTATTGTATTGCAAAGGGCAATTGTACTACTTTTTAGATAAAATCCTGCACTAGAAATAATCGCAAAATAAATAGGCTTACTACTGTAGCAATGTAATTTTAAAATTTTATAATACTCTGATACTGAAATGATATATTGTATACTGTTTTGAAAAAATGACACCTCGCCGAGTTTACGCCGGTTCTTCTAAAGGCAGAGGTTTTCTTTCCGAATGCCTAAATTGAAGAATAAATCACTTTGACTTTGACTTTATAGTATAAACCGCTGTTTTACATTACAGCTAGCTGTTTTACAAAACAGCTGGTCGATTACGTTACGCATTCTACGCGCGTCAGGTAGATCTAAATGTCAATTGCGCGCTGTTTTTGTTAAATCGCTAGCTGTAATGTAATTTACAAAACAACGCTGTTTTGCAAAACAGCTAGCTGTTATGTAAAACGGCGGATTATACTATTCCACTGCGACATATATACAACGTCGCTTTCCTTTCAAATAATGAGCCTGCTGTTATTAGTTTCACTATAGGGAAGACTCTACCATTCATTTTGTATGGCACTTAGAACTTAAAACACCGGCACCATATTTTTTTTGTTTTACGCTTTTTATTGAGTTCATAGATATAAGCGGATTTCAAGACAAAGTAATCCTAGTAAACATTCTAAGGGTGGATAATATCTAAAAAAAAATCGGTGACCTCGTGTTGATGCTTTTTAGACTTTAAGTTATTTTCATTCTAAGGATTTTTTCAGGGAGGATTTTTTAAATTTTTTGAGACATAGACATTAGACATACACGTGGAAGTAGGAAATATAAACCAAAAGGTTATCACATTATCAATGATTTCAATAATTTCCTGTTTACAGAAATATATCACTGCAGTAATTATCATAGGGTCACGAACCAGTAGGAACCAGTAAAACATTCCATTGTGATACTTAACGTATATTTAGAATTATAACATATATTATATTACACACATATCAGTTGCAGATAAGTGTTTAAATAAATGAGCGTCATCGATTGTAGCAATGATAGGTTATCAAATCAAATCATTTATTTCGGAAGTAGGTATTTCCAATTATGGAAATAGTAACAATGGTCTTAAAAAATTATGTTAGTAGGTATAATTTTACAAATTTATCAGTTGGATGGTCCATGCAACCTGTCCCAGTGGAACAGGAAGGGACCATCCAGGCGCGCCGCCACCGTCTGCGGAGGCTGTTCGGGGCCGCGCGGGCGCCGCAGCAGGGACGCGGCCCGCTTACGCATGATGGCGTGAAACCCATCCGTGTGCGCTTCGCAAAACATCCCTGATGCACTGCAGTGGCGCAGACAGACCAAAGAGATTCTGTCGAAGCGCGACTACAAACTCACAACTGCACTAATGAAGACGCACAGAAACCAACTACGCAAGATAGTAGGAATGATAACCGGACACAACACTTTGAACAGACACCTCTATAATTTAGGTATCACAGACAGCCCCATGTGCAGAGCGTGCATGGAGGCAGAAGAAACGACTAAACACATTCTACTGGACTGTAAGCAGGTAGAAGTATACAGGAGAAAGCACCTAGGGTCTCCGGACACACTACGGAACGCAGTCAGTAATACCAAGGCACTCTTAAACTTTTTAGAGGAGCTGGGGTGGTTAGAGTAGCGCCACCCTGCCGTTTCACGCAAAATAGGCACATTTGGATGTCGACTTGCGGAAAATGCCCAGTAAAACTAACTAACTAACTGCAGTGGCGCGGCAGCACCAGCAACATCCTAAATCCATTATTATATTGGACGCGTAGGGCGCTGTAAGCCTTTTGCGTATAGATGATCCATAGGCTGCAGGTGTAAAATGATAAGCGCTCCAAAAGTGGCACACTAAAATATTGCACCAACTTGCCTCAGTTTCAAGTCGTCAATAGGAACGTGTAAACGTGTCTTAGCGGTCAGATTTGGTGGCCATTTTTAAACACGGAATTTCGTATAGACAACATGTATACCTCTTTTTACAAGCTTTATATTAACTTGACCTGTTCGTATGTAAGTATATAAGTATGTAAGTTGTCCGTCAAAATTTGCAATCCATTTTTCAGTCACTTGCCGCTATCCGATTGAGCTGAAATTTTGGGTATTGGTATAGTTTGGATAATATTATCGTACCATCAAACTTATCTGATGATGGAGACAGAAGGTGGCCATGGGAATTCAGTATTTAACCGACTTAACCCCGTCCGTCGTGTTTGGGCTCGTTAGAATCGTCTCATTGAGTAAATAATGATGGTATACAGAAAAGTACTGTCTGCAATAAAAGCTTGTACCAAAAATGAAATGTTTGACAGAAACATATTTATACTTCATCATTCGATTACAAGTATACGATTTCTGGATCATACAGAGTCAAAAATACAAAAGTCATTTTCCTGTGGTCAATATGGAGACGCCGTTTAACCGAAAATTAGGTTTTTTTAGCCCTTCACTTTGGTAATGTCGACTAGAAAGACGCGAACCAAGTTTCTAAGGAAAAGTCTATGAGGTTTGCATGTTAAGGGTTTCCGATTAAAAAAAAACACGAGTACACTTTCGGGGTAGACATAATAGTAGGTACATTGTTGTAGAGGTTAGAAAGTAAGCAATAGATGGACGAGTTCGTTCGTTCGAAAGTACGAGTCCAGCTATTGCACTTTCGGCCGAGTGCTTTTCACGCCTACTGCAAGGTAATTGCAAATACTAAATAATAAATTTTAAATCAAAATTGAAGATCATAATATGAAACAGGCTCCCTTGCCTCGCGCCCGGCGTGGAGGAGGAGGAGCACAGGCAGCGCACGCCGGCGCGAGCGCGCGCGGTGTCCTGTGATTGGTCGATCGCTGTTCAAACTGTACAACAATAACATTGTTGGACAGTTTGAAGTCATAGATGGCCTGTTTGTGCGACGTCCAACTAACCCCAGCTTTGACGCCTGAATTCTGACCATCTTTTGCCACATTTCCGAGCAGTGACGTGAAAATTATCTGCTCTCTTAAATTCGCGGGCAGGTAGTAACTTCTAAACGTAAAAAAAATAAAGAGGTCCACGTACGAAATTGCTCACGTCAGTGGCCGAACTTTACTTGTTTATACACAAATCGGAAAGTAGAACAGTACGGATATTAAGTCGTAGTAAACTTGTTGGTGTTATCGTCGCGTTATCACACGACACACACACACACGATTTAGTGCAACCGATTATTACTGGTAGCGGTCACTGTAGTGTAGATAGCCTGGGAATAATTGTTATTCAGAATTTGCTCACCACTTCGCGAGTAATAAAATATATTGGTGTTCGTATAGTCAGCATCATAAACATGTATACATTCGGGCACTACAATACGGCTACGGTATCCCCTGCCTGTCGTACAAGGCGACTAAAAGGGGTCCTCGGGGTGGTACACGGTTGCAGGGTTGCAGTGGGGGGCTGCGATCGTAGAAAAAAATAAAAGGTAGGACCCGCAGAGGCATGACGTTAGGGCGGACGCAGAGGCATGACGTTAGGAGGAGGACCATCGGGGGTTTTTAGTTGGTGCGAGCGAAAAGGATTTTCTTCCCATTAAAAAAAAGGTAGCTCTAGGACCTTATTGCTTGAAGACAAGGTTGTATTTTGGCAGAGATTTACAAGACTTTCATTTTCAACAGGTTTAGAGATTGTAAAAACATGCGGTCTACATCTCTCAGGATCGTCTATCGGTATTCTTGAACATTATTAAGCAGAACTCGAAGATGAGCATCTCTTACATCTTAGTGCATATCATGCCTACGTCTCATCCATATTGAGATGTGGCATACTTTTATGGGGTAATTATGTTGGTACAGATAGACGTGTTACATGGCAGGCCTCAACAAGTATCAACATAATTATTAATTATTCATTCTTATCAAAGAATGTCGCAAAGTGTAAGAACGTCCTGATTTCTTAAAGCCTGCTAACTTTTATGTTCCAATTCTATAAAAATGATCCATGGTCAAATACAAATGCCAACACAGTTAACTGACCATCCTGTATTTATATTGAACCTTATTACAATGCACATAAAGTGCACGGATGAACAGCTAACTGTGTGGGCGATAGTACTAGTATATGGCATGGGCACTCTATGTCAAAGTGACATGGCTTAAATTCGAATAAATAAAATCCTCTTAATTCGATTTTAACCCATATTGCTTTGGCATAAAGTGCCCATACAATATACTAGTACAGCGTCGAAGACTCGGACGTTTACCTTACATATATTTTTATCTGATAATTGTGTTGTCATTGACTTTTTATCAATGATTGCAAGCTTCTTATTGATTAAGACGTAAATGTATTTTTCAAGCCACTGCTCGGAAATGTGGCAAAAGATGGTCAAAATTCAGGCTTCAAAGCTAGGGTTAGTTGGACGTCGCACGAACAGGCCATCTATGACTTCAAAATGTCCAACAATGTTATTGTTGGACCGTTTGAACAGCGATCGACCAATCACAGGGCACCGCGCGCGGTTGCGCCGGCGCGGCGTGCGCTGCCTGTGCAGCTCCTCCCTCCGCCGGGCGCGAGGCAAGCGAGCCTGTTTAGTATTATGATCTTCAATTAGATACTTAATTTCGATTTAAAATTATAATTATTTGCAATTTCCTCGCAGTAGACGTGAAAAGCACTGTGTTAAGCCTCGACCGAAAGTGCAATAGCTGGATTCGTACTACTCGAACTAACTCGTCCATCTATTGCTTACTTTCTAACCTCTTCAACAATGTACTATTGTTGTTGTTATATTTTTTTATCCGTAAAATTTTAAGATAAAATATTTGTACGCTGCTCAGTCAGACATACGTTAGAAATTTGTATGTGTTTAATGAATAAATTATTGTACCGTATTCCGTCACGAGTGTGTCAAACAAGTCACATGCCAAATTGGGAATGTTATAACAATAGGGTTACACTATCAGTAAGGTTACCTTATCATAATGTTACCAAATTGATAGGGTTACCAAATCGATGGGCTTACGCCTGAAAAGGGGTTTTCCGGTCCTTGGGCCTCACACAGTCGGAATCAGTCACTGAATTCAGCATGTGGACCACTCAAGAGCAAAAAAAGGGACACACTTAGGTAGAAATTATGCACAACGTGTACCGTTTTATTTGCTCTAGTGATTGCAGAAGATGTAACAAAAGCTGATATTATATTTTTATTTGTTTGTGTCATTGTCTGTGTGTTGTCAATATCATCATCATACATTGAAAACATTGAAATCAAGTGGTTCTTTTTTCGGGATCTCGAAAAAACAAGTTAGTTTGCAGAATGGATAATCCGTCAAACTTTTACTATTCCGAAAACCAGGTTCCGCCGAAGTATTTTGTATTTCAGGATAATATATTGGATTGTATCATCAGCTTCCAAATGTTCGTTTAGCGAAAAATAACAATCGGATTTTTCGGAATAATGATGCTTTACGAAATGCTTTAATGAAAAAACTCCCCGTCTGAAAAAGGCAATCGGATTAATGATGCTTTCGGGCAAAGGATGGATTTTTTGTGAAAAACTCACCTTGGGAAAAAACATGCCATCGAATAATATCGCTTCCGAAATCCCCAAGGACGCCATATCGTTTAGTCCATTTCAATTTTATGGATAATCTGATAAATTACCATTATCGACACACGTTTGTACTACAACATTTTATCGATGTTATTGTACCGAAGTATAGGTATGCTATGATTATTATTCATTTCCTGATAACACTTTGTTTTGTCAAACTATTAGTTTATATCTATTTTGACGTCAACCAGTAAGCACTGACTGTGGTGTACTTGAAATTGCATGAAAGTAGTATATTCAAATAACGACTCTACCGTCCAAGATAGAAGATGCATATTCCAATGACAGTTTAAAAACAAGTCGGCCATCTTTAATCTCAATCATACGTTCAGGTGTTTGTTGTTTGTGGTCCCCCAATTGTTTTAAAATGGAGGAAAATGTCTCCCCACCCGCTCTCATAGCGGCCATGGCAGAAAAAAAACCAGAGAAAACCACCGAGGGTTCCATACAAAATTACAAATGTATAGTTTTCAGATTTTTCCCTGTACCTGAAGTATAAGATATTGCTTACCAAATTTCATAGTTCTAGGTCAACGGAAAGTATAAATTGTGATTCCCTTGAGTGTCGAAATATACCTTTTTTTTACGTTAACTTAGAAGTTTGATTTCTTCACAGCTTCAAGGGACTGTAGACCTGCACGGCTATCACAAGACGGCGCGCGAGCTCTCTCGATTTTTCTCGCACTATACCTCTCTTTCTAAGTTTCCTAGTAAGAGAGAGACGGATAGTGCGAGAAAAATCGAGAGATCGCGCGCGCCGTCTTGTGATAGCCGTGCTGAGTACATGGTTTTAATTTCAACTCGATCCCTCCACGCGTTTTCGAGATAAAGGGTATTGACAGACAGAATCACTTACTTCTCGTACTCGTATCGGGTGACCTTGGAGACTATGAGACACTTGTCCATGTGCAGACGCGGCTCCGAGCTGGCACTGCGCACCCCGTTCAGCTTCGATTTGCGTAGACCTGGAATCACAATAATAAATCAATTACATTTCAGCAATAGGCAGTCCGCTGGATGCGGGTGGCGCAGGACCGGTCACTTTGGCACTCTTTGGAGGAGGCCTATGTCTACAGCAGTGGACGTCTTTCGGCTTATATGATGATGACGAATAGGCAGGCCTCTTGCCTATAGTACGCACATAGTCGCGTGGCTGATGGTGTCACACAACACGCGAAACCTTAGCTAGATGAAGGATCACGTGCTATGCGTTATAAGGGATACCAAGGTTTAAAGTTTTCTAGCTGTCAAAAGGTTTTGTCAGATAGAGGAAGCAGCAGAAGTAGCTAAGCGGGCCGGGTGTTCAAAATAACTTACACACGCTCATAATTTCTTAAGAATAAAGTCGTGTGCAGGTCATTTTGACTGTACCTACTATTATTTATTCTATGCTGCTATTAACTGTCACGATCCACACACATTATTTTTACTAAACCACATAGGTTAATATAAATGGATTACATATGTGATTAAGTCTCGTTTAGTTAAAAAATATTTGAATGTACTACATACCTAGTAAATAGTTAGTCCGAACTCTAGCTGTAAATAAGCCATTAATGGCTTTAGCAAGTAATACCATGAAACTCTGCGAAATATAATTATTTGGAACTTTAAATAAAAAAAAATGCGATGGATATAGATAGATGGGTGGATCAACTGTTTTCTGTCACTAGTTGCGATGGTTACGTCTCCTGAGTCACTTTTTAAACCTGCGATTTATGGGTTTTAAAACAACAAATGTGAGGTTTTCTTGTCAAATTCGACCCCTTTTTATCTTCTAGGCACGTTAGAAGTATTTGTAACATTCCTTTCTAAAAATCTCTGTAATTGTGTCTCCTGGCTAACGGGACAGAATAACAACAAGAAATAGTTGATTGACCCATTTATACCACGTCTATGGCAAACAAGCGCACGGCCCATAACCTATGGACTTGCAACTCCAAGGTTGCCACATGCGCGTTGTCGACCCTTCGAAAAATTTATAGACATAGACATAGAAAAACTTTATTCAACATCACATATTAAACAAAAAGTGTACAAATTAGACTTAAGATTAGACTTTAAACCTACAGTACCGTACATTCGAGGCATAACAATGTGTGATGCTAAAAAGGGGCTAGACTAAGCATAATGTTGCAGTGAGTAGGTATAGGTATACCTACACCGCAACGCTGGTTCTGGAAGAAGGAAATTCCTCTATACTCCAGGCAAAATACGGTTTCAAAAAAAAAATTATAATAGCGTTTTTTTTTGTTTATTTCATTCTAAAACAGAATCCAACAAACTTTCCACCCGGAAGTAATTATATAGATTTAAATTAAATATTCATTGTCTTTTTTTATTTTATTTATATTGAATATTTTAAAGCAAATGTAAATGAACCTAAATAAAGATAAAAAAAATATTAATATTTATCCGGACTTTTTAGGACCTAATTTTTTTTTTGATGTCTGATTTTTTGTTGGATTTTGCCTCTAGGTAACTATTTAATTGATAATATATCCGTTACATTAAATAAAATTGCTATTATAAATTATGTCCAAATTTGACATTTTTTCCATACAAGTTGTCAGTTCATTGCCTGGACTACTAGTCCTATGTTTATTAATTTTGTATTCATATATTATTTCAGTAGCGTCTGCTAACGAAACTGTAAAAAAAATATAACTTCGTTAAAGGGAAATTAAATTGTACCGAGCTGGATTAAAACCAGCGACCTTGTGGCGTGAGCGGATTTTTTCTTCGAAATGTATAATCATTAATCAGTTAAGCTACCCGTTATCTGTTCCGTATCTCAGCAAGTCAGCATGCTATGCTTCAATAGTTATTATTCGTTAAATACCTATTGTAAGATATTAATAACAACACGATGTGAGGCAAGGTCCCGGTGACCTACTGACCAGTCACGATTGGATGCAACTGCCTATCAGTTATCGTTCAGGAATACTCCACGGAATTTTTATGGATATTGTTTATTATAACTGGTGTCTCAATAGGAATGCACTATAAAAGCACCCTAATTTAAGGGTTATTTTTAATCGAATTAGTGCACTGTTATAAAGACCCCGTTACAAGATCTTCGGGAGAATTCCAATAATTTTACTGGCGTATTCCTGACCATATTTAGAAAATGAAATCGAGGTTTCCCGACGTTTCGTGTCACAACAACATCCTTGGTCGCGGGCCGACGCGGGAAGAACTAAATAAGTTAATGTTAATTGTACGCGATTAAGTCCCGTTTAGAAAAAATATGTTCTCGGTATATATTTATGTATTTTTATCTTTGTCTCTTCTAATAATAAGAGATAACAATACCACCTCTTTCTAAGGCATATACTGGACAAGCAAAAACGTGCCAATTGTACATTGTACATCAATATTTTGAAAGAATTTTCAATCCACATAAATATTTTGAATAAATAAAAATGTATATGTAGATATTGTAGACTGGAAAACACGGTATTTACATAATGTTATCATATGTTATTATAAGCCATTTGCACACCTGATACGGTGGAACAACAGATGAATGTAAACATAGTAAAAATAGCATTTATATCATCAGGGTCTAGACTAGAATAAACAAGACAGTTTAAAAGACTTTTACTTATTTTTTTTTACTATTTCCTCGCAGTACGCGTGTAAAGCACTATGAAATGTGTCACCCAAAAGTGCAATGAATGGACTGGTTGTTCTCACCATCGGCTCGGACTTCGAACTCAATGATTTTATTTTTTGCACAATATTAAATTACCTCTGCTGAATTCTAAACCTTGCGTCAGCAACAGATTGACAACACCTACATCGCACTCGTTGGAACTATCTACCAACAAAGCACAGCCTGCATTAAATTGAATATTTCCGGCCCTCGCATCGAAAAAGGGGTTAAACAGGGACACCCGCTTTCTCCGAAATTGTTTACCAGTTGCCTACAGGAAATTTTCCTGAAGCTTGCGGCGAATTGGGAAGCAATTGGCATCGACATCGGCGACACAAGGCTGACTAACCTGCGTTTCACCGATGACATTTTCTTGTTCTCCCACACTGCACCCCATCTAGAACAAATGCTCCAAGATCTGAGCACAGCCAGTCTTGAAGTCGGGCTCCAAATAAACAGGGCAAAGACCCAGTTGATGACCAACGGCGTAAAGCATAGGGTTAAGGTAGATGGGCAGGATATGCAATATATCGACGAGTATACCTACTTGGCCCGGACAGCATCCTTCGATAACAGGCAGTCTAAAGAAATCGATCGACGCATCGCAAACGCCTGGAAGAGCTTCTGATCCACGAAGGCGCTAAGGAAGGGTAACCTTCCTTTGACACTGAAGCGCAAGCTGTTCGATATGGTGTAGGATACACATATCGCCTATCCTAACCTATGGCGCCCAAACTTGGTCACTAACCGAAGCCCAAAAGTCTCGACTCAAGATTTGCCAGCGAGCAGTGGAACCCAGCATACCCGGAGTTCGTAGAATCGATCGGATCAGGAACACGGAGCTGCGTACCAACAAGATGGTTTCCGAGGTAGTGGCAGACCGAAAGCTAGATGGCGGGACGACCTTGAAACGTTTTGTACAGATTGGTGCTAGTCCACAGGACCGAGACGAGTGGCGGAAAAATTAAGGGGAGGCCTTTGCCCAGCAGTGGGTGGGACACAATATAGGATAATAAAAAGATTAAAACATTAACCTACTTGGCATTTTGCTTCAAGAATTTAGGCCGCATTTCATACGCAAACTAAACAACTCTTGGCGTTTTTGACTATCAGCTTCTATAATAATCCGAGAATAATGTGATTGATCTTATCCCTCACCTCAATGCATCATCTACATCAGAGTTAAATACTCTATTAAGGTTAACTGCAACATACACTATTAAGATAAACAGATATGTTATTGGACTTGTTATCATGTTACAGAAATAGACTTATGAGGAAGTGGCATAAACAGTCTACCATTTCACAAAATTATGAACTCTTGTTCTCTCGATGATCACAGGTCATATTAACACTGGTCCTGTTGATACGCTCGATAACGCCGTTGTGATGAGGGTGTAATTTATTAGCTCTAGGTCGCGAAGATAAACCTTAACATCATTAGATGAATGTTTATATTGTACTGGTGTAAATAATAATAAAACAAGGTTTTATCTCTAGATAGTGTCCTTTGAAACATTTGTCTTGAAATTTGACTATTTCACACCAGAATATAGAATGGACCTTCGTCCTAAGGGAGTAGCTAAGTAGTTTTATGTAAAATGGGTACGAACGAAAAAAACAAAAATTAAAGTTAATGTACTTAGTTTACATACTAATATTATAAACGCGAAAGTAACTCTGACTGTATGTCTGTTAAGGTACATTTTCACGCATAATCACAATTGATGAATCGGTGAATGTGAATCGATTACGGTGAAATTTGGTATGGAGGTAATTTATCACGGGGAAGGACATAGAATACTATGAATCCTGACAATCATCCCCTAGGGGAATGAACTCGGGACCAAAAAAAAAATTACTAATAAAAAAAAAATGTATGTAGGTAGTTAGGTACAATACCAAAAAAAAAGTTTCACGCGGACGAAGTCGCGGGCAGAAGCTCGTAACAACATATTATGAAATATCAAACAAACAAACACTAAGTGTGTACTCAAATTAATTGGATCAATAATTGTAGATAAACAAAACTTGTGATGTCAACAATCTAGGAAGTAGACATTAAATATGCTTCCTTATTAGACACTTCCTTAATAATGCTTCATTATTTAATGTTATCATTAGATAGGATCGATTACAGCAAAACCATACTAAACAATTTATAAGGATATGAATGTGTTGACCGTACGCTCTTTATTCATCATGCGAATCACTACGAAGACGCACGCTGAAGTCCTGAAGTCTCCCAGTTATTATTATTATTCTGGTAGTGGCTATTGTACCACTGCGACCATTGCTGATCTATTGTGATCGCCACTTACTACAATTCTTGGTCAAGTCCTGCGAACTCGAAGAATTGCAGGATTTTGTTGAACTCAAGAAACTTGATCTCCTCCGGGCACATGAGGTGTTTGCCCAGAATGGAGTTACGGCTGCGCATAAGACAAGGGCAATCGGTTAGGATGTGTGTAGGCGTCTCCTCTGCTTCAAGGCAGAGTCTGCACTACCTTGTGTCACACAGCCCCAACACTTGCATGTGCTTGTTTAGGCGACAATGCCCTGTAAGCACCCTTACCAGCATGCGTAGACGGTTCCTGCTTAGTGCCAAGGTGTTAGTGGACGCCTTTTTGCTAAAGGCTCTAATGAGCGCTTTGGAATGTTTCAGTCCTGGGATAGCTCTCCAGGCTTGAATGGTCTTGTAGAAACGATAGGTCTTTAGAGTGAGCTTGGTCAGGCTTTTGGGGACCCCACAAAACGGTTCAGGTCCGCAGTGTGTCCCCTTTGACCCCGCTCGTGCAAGCTCGTCGGCCTTTTCGTTTCCCTCGATACCTGCATGTGGCCAACTGTGGCCAAAACAAAACAATAGCCAGACAAAATATGAATAAAATGAAACTTCAGATAAATATTGTCATGTCAAAATGACAATATTTATCAATATTATCATGTGGCTGTCCGTGGATTCAGTGGCACGAGTTTTCGTCCGCGTCCACATACGTCTTTAGCTCTCAAAGGGTTAATACTTGTTTAACATAATCTGGATACACGTCAAATTTGATACATTTTGGTAACTTGGCTATAATCTGGTTTACCACGGGACAGGACAGGCCTTGCCTAGTGTAGGAACCAGGCAAACTCTGTGAAAAGCACATACAAAATGTAGGTTCTGTATGATTTAACTAGAATGTCTCTATGTAAAATCTGTTTCAGAATTTGTCAAGATAAGTAAATAAATGTTTTATTGTTGTATTTAGCAAGGTTCTGTTAAAAAAACTTATTGTTATCCTCTCAATGAGTAGTTGCGAAAAAGGGGTATAAAAGTTTTTTTCAAAGTGCCATCATTGCAACTATGTTGTTATTTCTGCATTACACTGCTCTCATAAGACAAATAGCGGTATCTCAAAGGGTAGAGGAAATGCAATAAGGGGTTATATTTCATAATAGGTTTGTTTCCGTTTATATAGGGCTGCTCAATACAAAACCACCCTGGGTGCTCTATCTATCCTGTGGCACCACTGAGAGACTCTACGGTACCTCAGGCACCCATATAATTTCTGGGACAAAAATGATTAGACCACCACACATTCTAAATGCTGAACCTACTTATTTTTTCTTAGAGATTTAATTTTTTTTTTTTAACAAACATGAAACTCTATGGGATAATGTATGTTAGGTAAATGTGACTGTGTCTGGGCAAAAGGGACCACTTTAGCGGTACGGAGTTATTAATATTTCCTAAAACTAGGTAAAATTAGCTATTCAGTGAAAAAAGAATCATTTTCCTAGGTGCAATAATTATTTTTTTATACATTTTTAAACATGCAATAGGCAAAATGTATAATTAAAAAAAAAAAAAGTTTATGCTCGTGAAAAATACACTTACTAGGTAGTTATGGAATGATTGGTACTAAGTTAATCTACTATCATCGAAGATTTATGATATTTAAGGTATTAATAACCGATTAGTATTAAAAACCCATTAACGTAATTTTCGACTAATTTTTAAAAATGCATATAACTCGGAAACTAAAATCCCCTAAGTGGTCCCTTTTACTAGACACAGTCACAAATAGTGTTCTTCTCTGGATCTAAAACTATTTCCATGTCATATGTCATCAAAAGTATAATATAGTGGTTTAAACATTAATGGTAAGTGTTCTTTTGATATTATGTTAGTGGGGCTAGTACAGTTTAATTATTATAGAATACTTATCTATAAAGGTGTAATGTTAATTAAGAAAAAAAACATAATCAACTTAATTATTCATATTTCCTTTATCTTAAAATAAAAAAGAGAAATAAATACTTACGTCTCAATCCTTTACTTATAGATAAACTGAAGTTATTTAGCACAGACATCGTTAAAACTAAATTCCACTTAAACAAAGTTAATCTTACACTTTAAGAAAAATCACTGATTAAAAAATGACGAAATCAATAACGACTGTATCACTTCGTTCCTTAGGCACGTGAAATGCAATAAAAAAAAGATAAAAGTTCGCAATCTCAACGTAGTTGTTTATCGAGTAGAAAATTGTTATCGACTAAGAATGACGACGATTATATTGATATTATTTAAATTATCGGATGAAGAGGCGTGGCGCTGACATTAATACGTTCTTAGATACGCATTAATTTGTTTTTTAAAGGTAAAATAAAGTCTTAATTATGCTTAGGTGCTCATTGAACAAATGACCACTACAATCTACATGACATTTGACAATGACAATGACAAACGAAGTGACAGCGACCTTTTGACGTTTTAGAGGCGTATTTCATTGCGATCTCTCATGGTCGTACCACACTTGGGGTTGCGTGTTCGCGTTGCATCATTGCCTCTCTTTCATTTGCCGTAGGAAGGAAAAAGATGCATACACGAATATTTGGGCAAATACCGCCAAGTGGAGGCCGCCATTACCAGATTCATCCGTCAATCACAAATATTTCATAATTTATACTTTTTATATTTTTTATTAAATATTTTATATTATATAATTTTGTTCGGTTATGTATTGGGTTGGGCACGATAGCGAACATGAACGAACTAAAATCCACACAGCGTTCACCTATTGGAATCGAAGCCAAAAGTTAAACGAACTAATTTTATTCGTTCACCTTCTGGGCACAGGTTCTTTGCTGAAAGTTGGTGCTTTTCATAGTAAAACAAACCCCAAAATAACCATGTTGCGAATGCATAGTCACGTTCAACTTTTGGTCCAAAAATCAACGGTTAAGTAACGATTAATTTAAGCCATCAATATTTTTATGTACCTTTTCAATATGAATTTATATCAGCATTTGAAAAAAACTACACCTTGCCCAGTACACGTTCATCTATTGGCTCAGCTCAGGTACACAAAGTTGGAACCATTAGTTGAACGATAAATATCACTTAAATTAACAATAAATATGCAATTTGTAATAGATAATGCATTAAAGGCATTCATCAAGAATCTATATCAGGCGAAACAATGCATGTAGACAGTGCTTTCCTTACGTAGATCTCCATACAAACGGTGATTTTGGCCGCGAGACCTCGACGTGACGACCGCTCACAGCCGCGTGTGTGTGTGAACTGTCTAAGAGTTTACCTAAATGCCAGCCTCGGCAAAGGAATGATGCATTAGGGAAATAAATTCCGAAGGCGTAAAATGCATCGAGATTTTTTTATTCAATTTTTCGACAAAACGTTCAACTATTGGGTGGCGTTCACCTTTTGGTTCCACACACAAAATAAAACACAAATAAACCTGGTACTTGTATATTAGTTCAATATAAAATACCTACCTAATGAATACAAGCATAAATAACAAATTCAACAACACTATTCACTTGACTTCATGATTTAAAAACACAATGAAGATTCATTCCTTAGTAAAACCTCATTATTGAACACTAATGCCCGGTTCTTATACTCAGAAACGGTTCGTTTTGCCTTCCGACGTAAAGGGTTCTATAGAATTCATGAATATAATATTTTTTTACGTCGGTAGGCAAAACGAACCGTTTTTGAGTATAGGAACCGGGCATAAGAAACATCGCACATGGCGTTTTTTGCAACAGTACTGTCACAGCACCCCACCCACCCCGCGAAACATCACGCGATTACATCGAAGTAGAAGCAAAAAACTCAAACGCTACTTTATCGCTGCGAAAAAACGCCTTATGTAATGTCTGTAATCGGGTTCATGGGGATTTCTAGCATAACCACTCAAGTATTTTATATTAAGGATATGACTATAAATTATTAGATAGCTAAGACCAAAGAGTAGAGAATTACAATAATAGACGCAAGTTAAAAAGTCGTACCGTCAGAATAGTAGATTCATCACTATGAATTTGACATTTTCGTTACCGTTTTAAAAATACAATTTTACTAGTCTAAACTGGCAACACTTTGGGCCAATAACGACTGGCGTAGCCTGTTGCCAGTTTTTGCCTTGCACTTGTAACATTGTAACTTGTAGCTATGTGAAAAGGGTCACTGTAAGTACCTACAATTTTCACGGCACGATTTTTCTTTGACATGTATTGTAATTTTCTAGTCTCTGCTTAAACTTACGTTTGATCAAAAAAGGAAACGGAGTGGATAGACTACAAAACATTTCGGCAGTATTATGTGAATTTACAGTGCCACATACGACATAAACACCAGGGAATGTCTAAGGAATAAAATTATTAAAAAACATAATTTGCTCAAAAATGGTAATAAAATAGGGGAATTTAATAAAAGGTTAAATTTTTAATATCAGGTTAAACGCAATTAAATTTTAGAAAAGTGCTTGTATTAGTGGCTGGTGATCCAGAAAATATATTTACTGTTAAATATATTAATGAGACATGATTATTACAATGCATTTGGTTATTAAATGCGCCTTCGGGATCACCAAGTACCGTGACTAGAAAAAGCGTATAATTGTGAAAAGTGACTTTATTTTGTTCTTCAAGATGTTAGGATATCTTACATAGTTTAAAATAATATGAATTCCTCAATAATAAGATTCTTTGATCGAAGGAGAAGTCAAAGAAGAAATTTTTATATGATCAATGTTTTCTAATATTTTTTTTGTAATATCTCAAATTCTCGACGTTCTGGATTTTTTGCGCATGTCGGGTGTATTTACTTGTTTTTATATGAAATATTATTTTCCACCTTTTAAAAAATAAAATTTAGTCACTAGACAACTTCTAATATTGTTAGTAATTTATCGATTGAGATAAAATGCAGATAATTATCGGAATTGTTAGTACAAATTATTGTTTCAGGTTATATAGTAACAGGGCGAGGGAGATCAACGAATTGTGGGTGGAGCGCGGGATTCAAACATGATCGAATTAAATATTATTTCTGAAGGAGGTTATTGTATATTTTAGAAATTATATCACTTCAATTCCTCTTACAGTATTTGTATAAAAAAATGACGAAATAACATTGTGATATATAGGTAAATAAAGTGTATTATATTTATCGATGTACCAAATATAAACTCAAACTAATTTAAGTAGCGGGCCCAGAATAAATTATATTTAAAATTAAATTATGTTTAAAATAAATTATTTAAACCAGCTAAAAACTATGAAGATTCAAAATAACTTACTAATGACAAAAAATAAATAAGAATAAATATTCATTTGCATCGAGTTAAATATCAAACTAAAAGGCATTTCATGTAGTAATGTACCGATGATTAGAAAACAAATTAATGTTGCTAAAACAATACTGCTACAAAGAACTATCCTTCTATTAAGTTTATTTACCCATAATAGAGATAAACCAAACGCAATTATGAGTATTAAGTTGGCAATATTGGGAGTTTAGTCGGAATATGAAAAGTCAAAATGGAAGCGAGAAAAAAAGAAACATAGCTTTACTTTTTAGAACCTGCGACTTATTTAGGGACTACAACACTCAATTTGTCTTTGAAAAAAAGGTGCATTCCATTCGGTTTTTTTAACGGATACATGTTAACATTTGCATGTAATTTATCTCTTAAGACTAACCAAATATCTTTTAACAAGGCACGAATGTGTGTTCCTCAAGATTAAATAATTAAAAGAAATCCATTTCATTTTGCATTAACATTCCAATTTATTGTATTACAAACCACAAAAAAATGAGAGCTATTACAATTTGGGTACTCAATCTTCAATTGTATAATTGCAAAACTCCGCATAACCCATCGAAATAAAGTCCAAATTTTAATTCAAGGATTGACTGGCCTTTCCATCCGATATTACAATAGTATTTTATTTCTATGAATTTTATTTAAATCACTGGCTGGAAGCTTCAGATCATGGTTTATATAAAATAGTTTTTGACAGCTGTCAGTCAAATATGGCGCGAAAATTACTGAGGCACATTTTTTCTAGCGATGAAAAGTGAATTTAAAATAGTTCCCTGTGAGCCTTTTTAATAAACCATTACGAATCTATAAAAGTTACACAAACATCATAAGATCAAATTGCGACAGGCGTTAAAGGCGTTTTATTACGATTAATTTTTAGTAAACTAGAACCTAAACGCCGTCAAAATTGAGTTTTAACTTCCTGTGTAACTTACATTGAACCAAAGTGATAGTATCTCTTAAGTATAAACATTTGAAGAGGTCAGAATAAATGCCCATTTTACCCATCAAATCGTCAATCAATTAGGCCCTTATTCTTCTAACCTCTTAAATTCCAAGACTTGCTCCATAGCTTAACGCTCGCTACATCGTCATAACCGCAACGTCAGAATGTTTTAACCTTTTAACCTATATTTAAACACTAAATGGCCTATGGCTGAACATGTTTTAGCAGTACAGAACGTCCGTGTTTAGTATGTTGTCTTTTCTATATAAAATCTGCCATATTTTAGCTTAAAATTTAACCCTGAAATTTATTTAACTACTGACTTGACTACTCTATCAAAAATTACTAATTTTAAGAAAAAGTTAAAAGGTTTAAAGCACTAACCTGCCACAGATACATTTCTGACAAAGTCTTAACAGGCCAATTCGCCACCTGGAAAACTTGTTTTCCGTACAATTACTTCGAAAAATTTCGCGCTCCTTATAATGAAGGTGAGGAACTTGTTAAAAGTATTTAGCCGTTCAGTCTTTTTTCTTTTCTACGGGGGATTTCGGAGACCCTTCCAACGAGGAGGGGGGCCGATCCGCTTCTTCTTCTGAACCTGAAATGCACAAATTGATTATTCAAAAAACTATCTTGATTCGATTAACACATTCACTACCAAATAATTCGTAGCGCTACGCTCGTAGGTGATACCGTGGCTGCGTTGTACAGGAAAACAATCACGAGCAGAGTGCCCGCTGAGTGGGTTCCTGGCATCGAAAGCGGGAAACCGTATTAAATAACGAAGCAACAGTAATGCTACACACCAATATTCATATTTTATTATTCTACTAACTCTATATGTTAATCCAGCAGGCTATACTCTATTTGAATACTAAAATTCATCTTATTCCGTTTTACCGTTTTTGCGTGATTTGGTAACAAGTATCCAAACATTCGCATTTATTGCGCTCTATGTAGCAACTACTTCTGCCATGATTGGTGCGACAGAGAGCGCCACGGAGGTGTCATTAGGACTGGCATGGCATTAGGATTTCATTCCTAACTTTTTAAGTGATGGCAATCTACATTCACAGATTTTTGAAAAAAAGTACAGTTAGCGAGAAAATCATAAATTTTGACCATTTTTTTTAATGCCATTCGATCCCATTCCTATTAAGGATGAAAATACTCTTTGAGACCGACTAAGCTTTGACTACTAGAACGCCCAAAAATCAAAGAAAACTTTTTCCATACAGTGAGTATGGGAATACCAAAGTGCAAGTAGTCCTTTAGTTAGACGATCATCAAATTGTATGGAGACGGAGATAATTTCATTTAGATTAGAAATGAGAGAATTCATTCCATTGTAAAAAAAAACCCTTACCTAAGTAAATTTTAAGTTTCGAACAGAATTTCTGAATACGGATGTTAGTATTCTTTTTACAAGCTTTGGGATTCCCATACTCACTGTATGGAAAAAGTTTTCTTTGATTTCTGGGCGTTCTACTAGTAGTCAAACCTTAGTCGGTCCCAAAGAGTATTTTGATCCTTAATAGGAATGGGATCGAATGGCATAAAAAAATATCGTCAAAATTGATGATTTTCTGATTGCCACCACTTAAAAAGTTAGGAATGAAATCCTAATGCCATTTTTGCGTGGCGGCAAGGGATCTAGTAGCTGCCCTTACTGCCCCGTTTTAACTTTCCACCCTGTATAGTTTTTAATAATAGATCAGATTAAAACCAGTAATACTAACTTCCAATTTAATACACTATCTTGAATGTCTTGTGACGACAGCGATGATGATCGCTGTCATTGAAGGTCAATATGGAACAGTCGTCGGAGCTGCCTGCGTCGCATGAATGTGATATAAGAAGGCTATACTTTATATGACTACTAAAATTAATCTTTTTTTGCGTGATTTGGTAACAAATATCCACACATTCGCATTTATTACCTCTGTTGTTGCGCTCTGTGTAGCAATTACCTGCCATGATTGGTGCGACAGAGAGCGCCACGGAGGTGTCACGTTCCCACATTTAATGTTCCGCGCGAAGTGAGCGTTTGATAATAGTATAGAGCTATAGTCCCGGACGGTGCAATGTCGCCGCTTCCAATCCAATACAGACACATATAGTTTTTTAGGGTTCCGTACCCAAAGGAAAAAAACGGGACCCTATTACTAAGACTCCGCTGTCCGTCCGTCCGTCCGTCCGTCTGTCACCAGGGTGTATCTCATGAACCGTGATAGTTAGACAGTTCAAAGTTGCCGCTGTAACAACAAATACTAAAACAACAGAATAAAATAAATATTTAAGGAGCTCTCATACAACAAACGTGTTTTTTTTTACTTTTCATAGATAACTAGCTTTCCGCCCGCGACTTCATTTCCTTAACTCATTAACGGCTGAGTTCTTTTAGCAAAATTTTATAAAATTTCAACGAATCGGAGTTCGCGCGAAATTTGGCGCCGAATTTGAAAAGTCTGAAAAGCCTGAAAGGTGATGCCATATGGCATCGCTAGCCGCTAATGGGAATGTGAGTTTTGGTATAAGAACTATCTTACATTCATCCCCATAAATTGATATAGGTAGCCTATAGCCATTTAGGCGAGAAAACGGGACACGTAGACAGACATAGTTTCATTTACAAACTGTTATTAAATACCTAATATCAATTAGAATGTTGGTCAAGTGCGAGTTGGATTTTAGTTTTCCCATACATTTTGAGACCTAGCGCCTGATGAAGACAACGAGCAAAAATATTCAGTCTCCATACAAAGTTTCATCCCCTTTTTCGTCCCTAAAAGGGATGAAATTTGACATATATTATAGCCTTTCCTGTTCTGATATATAAGGTACATAACTGGAAAGTTTCATATAAATTCGTCCAATAGTTTTTGAGATTAAGTGGAACGTACATCCATCCATCCATACATCCAAACTTTCACGTTTATAATATTAAGGTGCGACCAGACCGCCGCTTAAAAAACGGTCACGACACGGAATCGCAGTGACGCGTCGTATGCGTACCGTTTTTGACGCATGCTCCCCACACCACTGCTTAAAAAACCCTTCGTGCGCGAGTCCGACTCGCACTTGGTCAGTTTTTTAATAATAGATCAGATTAAAACCAATAATACTAACTTTCATTTTCGCATATCGGGTTCTTCTCATCTTCGCTGTCACTTAAGCTCGCTATGGACAAGGAGTCGGCACTGCCTGTGTCGCATGAATGGGATAACATGTAAATGACATGCATGGTATATATTACAATGTACAGATCGATTCACGAGAGCTGGCATGAATGAATTGACCGAAAGTAATGTCACTTGTCACTGTGAGTGGCAGTGTGAGTGCCGTTCTTATACAGGGGCCTCCTAATATTTTGTAAACAAACAAGAAAAAAAAATTAAAATCTGATGATATACATACTTATACATGGTGAAATAGGGGTCGTAGAGCAAGAAGACCAAAAGCGAATAAGATGGTCAAAAAAAAATCAGCTGTTCCATACATTAACTCCAATTAACTCACAGTTAACTCTTAATTGGCTCTTTTTATACGACTTCGTGGTCGGTCCCATGGGAAAAGTTGTACAGTATGACCATCTTATTCCCTTTTGGTCTTCCTGCTCCACGACCCCTATTTCACCCTGTATAGATAAATATATACAAAATATACATAGAAGACATCCAAGACCCAAAGAACAAATATCAAACCCAGGACCGCTGCTTAGAAGGCAACTGACGTTACCGCTAAGCCTAAACGTATCGTCAAATATTAATTATACATTTTATTCATGATCAAAGTACACCTCAGCTTAGACATCTTCAGGGATCGTTGGCGTGGTAGGCACGGCATTTTTTAGGTATACTTTAGGTGTTTTTGGCGTCCAAAGGTTTAATATTTTAGATTCTCCATAGATTCTCTAAAACCCAATTATCATAATCACTTTTTGCATCAACCTGTATTTAATAATTATGTGATGCACACATAGACATTATCATTCACTCGTTCAATTCATTCGTGCCAGCTCTCGTGAATCGACCTGTATTATATGCGATAAATAAATGGTTATGTCACCTGTGACTGATATTTTAACATTAGATTCACAATCAAAAAATTTGCAATTATTTGCTTTCCACGCAGGCCGAGTCAAAAACATCCATCTCAAAGTGCATGTTGCATGGGACTGTAATCTGCGTGAAAGGGCTAATCGAGTCTGTCACAAAAAGTTTATGTTGCATATACGGTCGACGTCAGATATATGTATACATTGCTTACACTTCAGCACCTAAATCCCTTGTAATAAGGCCGAAAATGAGTATATTATCCATATATTTGACGTCGAATGTACTTTAGAAAAGGGTAAACACGTTGCTCTCCATTAATTTCTAGCGGGAGGGGGTCATAACATTAGAACAAGTTGAAGTTGAATTTGAATTAGAACAATAGTAAGTAATTTAACATTAGGTTAAAAGGTTAAATACCGATCCGACGAGGTATGTCAGGAAGAGCGCGGGGAGAGGACAACAGCGGCGCGGCTGGACGCTGCTTCCGCGCCGGGTTGAGGCGGCCGCAGTACGCGCAAACGTAGGAGACGAAGTCGAATTCTTCTACCATTGCCATGCCTAAGAAATAAACGAAAATAATGTGACGTATATTGGGAAAATGGTTTTTGTTTAAGTCAGCATAGGGTCTCTTTTCGTCCCGTACGTAGAACCGATGGCCGTTGGGGCGGAAAGGTTCTCGAGTGGCGACCACGTACCGGAAGGCGCGGCGTGGGTAGGCCCCCCCGCAAGGTGGACTGATGACCTGGTAAAGGTCGCGGGAGTCCGCTGGATGCGGGTGGCGCAGGACCGGTCAATTTGGAACTCTCTGGGGGAGGCCTATGTCCAGCAGTGGACGTCTTTCGGCTGATATGATGATGATGATGATGATGAGGGTCTCTTTTTCCCAGAAAACATCGTATGTGTGGTTCCCAGTCAAAAGGCGCCACTTTGTCTGTAGTAAATCTAGACGTTTTTATAATAGGCTAAAGGCGCGTCATTGACAGCCGACAAAGACCTTTAGACATTTTTTGAGAGTAACGCAGAGTTATTTTTCTTTAGTTTTAATGTGTGTTTGTATACCCTTAGCCTGTATCCCAACAAGACCGATGCATGCGAACTGCTGTGATCCCCGCCTATGTATTTTTGCATAAAATACAACTAAGATCTGAAGTTTGTTTCTGTAGACGGTGCTGTGGATCTGTTACTTGCCATTATGGGAAGAACACTCGTTGCAAATCAGCGCCATACGATGGTTGGGTCCGTCCTTCAGCAAATAGTCCACCACCTTGTCGAGCGCTGAGCGGTTCTTGTCAAGTAGTGGTCGCGGCAATTGGTCCGACTATAAACGTATTTTTTTAATACGGTCGGCCTCACAATGGGCTGAACCCCTTTGTACCGTGTCGCTTTAACGTCATGTTTTAACTGTCATACGAATTAATCAAACGGGTGAAAGCGACAAGGTATTAAGGTGTTCAGCTACTTGTGAGTTCGACTGTACTCGTAAGGCTCTAAAAATTTATTAATAGAGAAGATTTCTAACATTATGTGATAAAGGAGATAGAATGAGACTGACAGGTCAATTTTACAAGTCTATGCCGGCGATATTGTCCGGAAGGCCTCTTGTCATAGGACAAACGTTTTAAGGTTCCCAGTTTAAATTTGTAAAATTATTACTAATTTCATGGAACTAGACAGTTACAGTATGAGGTCAGCTTAAACTCCAAGTAACATGCATTTTGTCGATTTTTTATTACATTTGCAAACCTATTTTCATGTTTCTAATCTAACGCAAACCATATTAAAAATAAACAAAAAACGACTCAACAAACATAGCTAAGAACCATAATTAACGATAGACAAGACTTTCGATTGAAAAAAACCGCACTGAAATTGATTCAACCGTTTGGGAGATACGATGCCACAAACCGACACACAGATCACATGTTAAACTTATAACACCCCTCGTTTGCGTCGGGGATTAAAAGGAGAACAAAATCCATTGACTGTTAGTCTTAATTGTGAAGTATGTGGTAATATTTACACAAATGGAATATATACATCTAGAATTCAACATATAGAATATTATTAAAACTGATTACTGGTTTGCAGTCATCAGCAAACCGTACTGTGGGCTGACCAACGTCTCCATTGCTACAGGCCATCTGATAAATAGCAGAGTTGAGTTGTGAGTCCTATACAGTGCAGCAGGTGGATTTACATTTTATAGTGAACATTATATAGAATACCAACATATAGCAGAACTTGAAATATAATGAATATAAGGAACGGCTGTAAGTTATGCTGGTCATTGACGACCACTCTAACAAACCGATTGGAGCGGGGCCCCGCCAACATCTGGTCATGAATTTCAAAACTGTAGCGTTTAAACATGGCTGGCGCAGCCCGTTCAATATCCAAACGGTTGCGTATCCAATGTAGCCATAGCAATGCGGCAAAGCGCCATCCGAATGGAACGGTCGTAAATGTCAAAATTCAACGTTGTAACATACCACAAGCCAATTGGAAGCATCAATGTGTCGCCGAGACAAATGGCGAGCTAGTGAATGTCAAAACGACACACAACCACGACAAAGTTACAGCTGACGGGGCGTGCGTGCGTATTATGTCCATCCATTTATCACTGAATGTCTAGTTTTATCCATACTAAGTTGTGTAATAAGCTGTTAAAGCAGCCTTGAAAGTATTATAGTCTTTTTACTGGCATTTATTTTCCTGAATTCATATATCAGTTAACTTACCCTCAACCTGGGTCCCTTGAATCCCACTCTGTTCATCGGCATCAGTTCCCTGTTCGTGTTGATCGGAGTCGACGTGAGCGCCAGTTGCCGCTGCCGCAGCTGGCCAGGGGTTGCTGTAACGAGCATATTGCCTCCTAACTCGATATAAGATAGATTCGTATGAGCGTTAAGCATAGTAAAAGCAAATCAGGTAGTTGTTACTTAGAAAGGTGTGCTCTATTTCAGTCTACGCTATAGACACGATTTAAAGTTCTTAATGATAATGCCATGTATGATGTGGGAATTAATAAAGTTTTAATCAATCAATCAATAATATGAAGGACCTAAATGGCTTATATAGACTTACATAACATGTATAAGCAATAAACATAGATACACAAATAAATTAAAAATGCTGTATATTTTTAATGTAAATAAAAAAAACAGTCAAATAAGTTAAACTGTTTTCAGGGGTACCCTACCCCCCACCGCACTCCTTAGCTAAAATAAAATCTTAGAATATAAAGACTAATTTAGCTAAGAAAGATGTATACAATTAATTTTTTATGAATAATAAACAGATTATAATTTTTTTTAACCGTGGATTTTAAACCGGGGATGCTATAACTAAACATTAACTTATTATAAATTAATAATAAATACCCTTCGCTTTTAGATTCTATGCGTAAAAATACACAACTAAATAAAGCACCGCTTATGTAAAATATTCATTCACAAAAGGATCCATGTTTTAAACTATGGAAAAGGTAGAATTTGGACCACTGCACAGGTATTTATTGTGATAACAAGTTATACTAATTAAATTAATTTAATAAAAACTATATAAAGTTAATATACTAATGCAAAAGTTGCAACAAACTTCACGTTAATTGCTATTTATGATAGCGTCAAACAACTGATAACTTTCCTGTAGTTGAAACCTTTCCATTACCACCAAGGAAGGGCACAAGCAATTAGCATGGAACAAAATCTATATTAAGTGACTACCTGGGGGCGTGCTAGGATTACCAGGCACGTTGATCGTTGGCGTGAATGGCTTCAGGGCCTTGGACTGGTCTTCGGGGCTGCCGTACTTGTCTAGGATCTCTTTCGCTATCTGTAATACGATTTTAACCTTTTTTTAAACACAAGTTTTTTTAAATAAAATTTAACCTATCCTTAAATTACTAGATCGCATATTAGATACATACTTGTACGTATCTTATACCTTTGTCAACTTCTGGTAGATCATGGGTTGGGACTCTTTCCATTCGATCTCCATCGAATATCACAAAGTTTCCCCCACGATCCATCATACGTTGACAAAAATATGACAAACTAGAATAAGGAGTAAATTTGAAATTCAATGTTACGGAATAAACTGTACTCCTGTTTGGACGAATTATTATAGTAGCAATAAATTCTATGCTTGATTGGTATTGTTTAGCATACCAGATAATTTAAACAGTAACAAATGAAATGACATTCTTACTCGAGGGATTTAAGTTTTACCTTCTAGGCCATGGGTACCTTATTTTTCATACACCTTAAGTAAGAAACATAAAATTCAAAAGCATGTGATCCTATATACTGCTTGGCTAAGTCTTAAGTAGCTTACTTTGTATGTTTCAGTGTTCATAACCTCTTCGAGTATTTTCTTTTTCTCCTCCTTCATTTTGTTGAGTTTTATCCTGTTCTTACTGATGGTCCAATTGTAGTACCACGAGATTGCGGTGCGCAGGAAGATCACACTGAAATAAGTCAAATCTCCTTGTAAGTATAGATTTGTTTTTTTTTTCTTGATAGTAAAGGGGGAAGACCTATCTGAAGCCGTTCGAATCCGTTATCGGACGGTTCTTCTTAATACAAATTTGTTTGATTGAAAATGTCCGTTTTATTAATAGTTCTGAACGCTGAATTGTACAGCACAGAATAATTCAACGCATGTTCAATTGATGCAAACGAATTTAAAAAAAGAGTTAAATTACTCACACTACAGAAACACCAAGAGTGGAGAAGCGTGCAGCATGGAGTTGAACCAGTGCTGATTCTTCCCACAAACTTGAAGAAGCACAATATAGGAGACGCATGGAGGCCGACAGGGTACGCCATCCACACAAATCCAATTGGTGTCATTCAAACGAGTTTAAAAAAAGGTTAAAATACTCACACCACAGGTAAAACCAGCAACGGAGACGCGTGCAACACCGAACTCAGCCAGTGCTGACTCTTCCCCACATACATGAAGTAGTACAATATCGCGAACAACACGTAGAGGCCCACAGAGTACGCCATGACGTAGCCGATGACCCGTTTGTGTTTCTGCTCTTTGGTCTGGCCATCTTGTTCGATCCGTTTGATGTTGGTTTCGAGTTTCTCTAGGACTTCTGTTGTCGTTTTTTTGCGCTGCAATCATAATACATATTTTTACTGAACGTGCGAGCGAAGCGAACGAAGTTCTCCGTTTCAGTTTGGGACAAAAACGCTTTGGTATGTCCGGCTGTTCTCCTCTATACTCGCAGTTCTTAATCGATTCATCATGTATTGTAGTATAACTTGTATGTGATGGCATGAATAAACGAATACGAATACGGATTCTCGTGAAGTTTTGAGGGCAGGTTAGGTAATTGTATAGATTTTTGTCGATAGTTTTTAGGGTTCCGTACCTCAAAAGGAAAAAAATGGAACCCTTATAGGATCACTAGTGCGTCTGTCTGTCCGTCTGTCACAGCCGATTTGCTCCGAAACTACTGGACCGATTGAGTCGAAATTTTGTAATTATATGTAAATTGGTGACCCAAAGATGGACGCGTAAAGTAAATTAATGAATTCTGAACAAGGGGGCCACTTGTGGGGGGGTAAACTGGAAAATTTATAATTTTAGCAAAAACAGATTTGAAGTCATTTAGGAAAAAAGAAGAAAATTAACCTTTCTCCCCCCTCCCCCCTATACAGAGTGTTTTTATTTAAATGGGACAGTATGGGGAAATCCGAATCTAAAGGAGATAGAGGAAAAGTGTCCAAGGAGACATTAGGTGTTTTTTTATGTAAACAAATTTGGCTCATTAAAATTTTTGGTCAAGCGTGAGTTGTTCTTAAAAAATGATAAAGTTGGTCAATTTTTTTTTTGACGCGGGTCGACTCTGTTTCATGTAAGGATTATTTCATTGTATGGAAAGAAAAAAATCTGAACAGCAGAAGTTGGTCAAATTTAATGAAAACTAATCTTCATACAGTTGGTTTATTACTTGAGTAAATGTTCGATGTGGCCGCCGTCTTGTCTTATGCAGGTACGAGCACGCTTCAAGACACTTCTAGTTGCATTTAACAGAGACTTATGGTGAATTGTGTTTAAAGTGTTGTAAACAGCATCTTTTAATTCTTGTACGGAGTTGTATCGGGATTCATAAATTCGACCCTTAAGGTAACCCCATAAGAAAAAATCTAATGGCGTTAAGTCGGGCGATCGTGGGGGCCACTCGTTCCAAATTTGAATTCTTTTTTTTATAATTTCAAGACTATCGCGTGCCATGATGTTTACGAAGATTAAAAAAAATGTTCTTCTCTTGAATCATCTGGAGCTCTTATGGATTATCGAAATTTAAAAATGGAATAATTTTAAATATTTTTTTACACGCCTAGGCACCTGTAGCAATATTAAAAGGCGAATACTGCAATTGTATGAAGATTAGTTTTCATTAAATTTGACCAACTTCTGCTGTTCAGATTTTTTTCTTTCCATACAATGAAATAATCCTTACATGAAACAGAGTCAACCCGCGTCAAAAAAAAATGACCAACTTTATCATTTTTTAAGAACAACTCACGCTTGACCAAAAATTTTAATGAGCCAAATTTGTTTACATAAAAAAACACCTAATGTCTCCTTGGACACTTTTCCTCTATCTCCTTTAGATTCGGATTTCCCCATACTGTCCCATTTAAAAAAAACACTCTGTATATCTCCGAAACTACTAGGATTGAAATTCTGAAAAAAATATGGAAAATAGTTCCTTGCCTAAAGATTACAGGAAAACCTATAAGAAGTTTGAATATTTAAAAACACTTATGAAATTTAGATTATATACGGAACCCTCACCACGCGAGTTGAACTCGCACTTGTCCGGTTTTTTTTCTGGTGCTAAGGAAGGTTATTACTATCACCAAAAAAATAATCAGGCACTTCTGATATTTTTATCCATTCCCTATTGACCTAAACAAACTAACATACATACATACACTGCAAGTTACATACAAGCTTTTAATAATTATGAGTATAAGTGAGTGCGTAAGCTCGATAGCGCTCAGTGTCACAAGTCTATTAAGTGTCTCGAGCAAAAAACTTGGACCAAACAGTTGCGTTTTCTAATACAATGACCCATTAGCTATTTTCTTCTCCCTCTCACACAACTTTCTGAACAACCAAACTAATCTTGTGAGATGGACAAGGATGACAAATTACACTTTATTATAAAGCCCGCTCCACACTATGGGCCATCATACAGGACGCGGATATGTCTTAACAAATTCTACCAAATTTTACAATAGTTCGTTCACTATTAATTCTATCCGACTGTGGAACTCTCTCCCTCTTGACATCAGACAAGCAAAATCTATCGGCAACCTCAAATCCCTTCTTAAAGAACATTATTTGTCTCTCCCCTAACCCTGATTGTATTTTTTGGCTGACTGTTTATGTATCATTATATTTGTATTTGTGTTATTTGTATATATGTATGATTGTGTATGTATATTTATATATAGAGGTATTTATGTACGTTTATTTTTATAATTATTTTGATTTTTGATTAATAATAATCTCTGCACCATCTACTGCATAATCTAGTTTTATCTCTTTCTCCGATACCCAAAGGTTGTCTGGAAGAGATCGCTCTTCAGCGATAAGACCGCCTGTTGTCTAACTCTACCTACATGTTATTGTATTGTTTCTCTCTGTAACTGCTTTGTTTGTGTGAGGTGTGCAATAAAGAGTATTTGTATTGTATTGTCTTAACGTCGTAATACGTCTTTCTTCGTCTCCCTTTAACGCATAGTTGCGTCCTGTATGATGGGCCACGATGGCCCATAGTGTGGTGCGGGCTTTATACAGACGACAATTTGTGGATCATTATAGAGACTATACCAATTATATTTAAAGCCATTAAAAAATAAACCTAAATACCAAGACAATAAGAGCTCCAAAAACGAGACAGCTATTTGAATAGCCTAAAGTTTTTGTTGAATTTGAAAGTAAGTCTCTATTATTTAGAGCGTGACTATCTAAAGAAACCCGTCATACGATTTTGGACTTTACTGATTTGTGTTAAGGTCTACAGATAGTTATTTTATAGAATTGTATGTACATATAGGAAATCATATCCTTGGTAAGCATCTTTTTTTTTAATATTAACGACAGGCTTTAGAATGTAAATAATTTATAAAATAAACATTGTTCTGTCTGTCTTTGCGTCTTCTTTACCAAAAGGGCTGTAATATAACATAGCCTAACACCCTTAAATTCCTCTCAATTGCTCAAAGGTTAGCTGGAAGAGATCCCTTATATGGATAAGTTCACCTTTGTAGTTTGTACTTTAATCTTATTTGTGTTTAAACCTGGTTTTGTATACAATAAAGTGCTTACGCACATAGGGTAAATCGCCAGTAACTGGCCACCATTCAATAACTGGCCACCTCATACTAAATATGAACTGATGATGAGATGACCGACTGACAGAGACACTTTAGCATTTATAATATTAGTATGGATTAGTGTGACAAAACTGGCGAGATCGAAATGGACAAAACGAATGTCGTTGTGCGAGTGCCGCTCTGTCATATCGAAATAGACTATACATCTCTTTCTAACTAGATCACTTAGAAAGGAGACGGGTAGCATAAGTCGCGCCCAAAATAGTTATACGTGTGGTCTCATGCTAGCCGTGCTGTATTGTATGTGAGCATTTTGACATACACACTTGCATATTTTTTTTCAGTTATACAAGGTCACAGAGACAAGGTTCAAGTATACTACAAGGTTTTTAAATGGTCCTTAAATGGACCAGTAACGGCAACTACTGTACATCCCATTTGATTTTTGAGTCATGTCAATAGCATCAATATTGGTTTTTCGTTGGACATTGCGTATCTCTTAGCTTAGGTTAATATACTCTTATTATGTTAATACTTTAGTTTTAGTTTATCAGCGTTGCTGCGCTCTGTGTGTCGACTCATGCTGAGTGGAGTCCTTTTTTGTAGCAACACTAGATTTCATTTTTTTTTAGATTAAAGCCTTATGTAATGTTTATTAATGTTGTTGTTACAAAATAAATTTATTCTATTCTATTCTATTCTATTTATATACATATTTATTTATTTATTTAAAATTTATTGCACAAATTGACAAATAAAACTCCAATTGGCGGACTTAACGCCATCAGGCATTCTCTACCAGGCAACCATTGGGCTAAACGGAAACTTTAGTGGTGCAGGATCCTAAATAATATATTATTGAAAAAGAAATAAGTACAGTCAAAAAAATTGTTTTAGCAATTCTGGAAATGGCATCATAGTTCCACAATGCATTCAAAGATAACAAAGGTAGATAAACTATTGGCAATAATATGAAACCAATCAATCAATATTTTTATCGCCAAATAATCTTGGGTAAGGTAGCAAAGCAGACCCCGGGCTCCTTTAGAGTAAAAAAAAAAATTTAGCCCCATTTAGCTTAGGACTGTTTGGCTGTGGATAGTGTGGATTTATTATAAAAACACTCCTTTGAATATTGTTCATAATTGAAAGCTATGCAGCAATAATGCATTGTTTTGAAGGACAATAGCATACATCAAAATACATTACAATGGGTAAAACATTCATATAAACTGAATTCATTACTACACTAGACATTCTATATAGTCAATAGGTAGTACATAGTGTACATACCTAGGTATTTCATTACACAATATCATTCAGTTGAAGAAAGTGATTGATATCCATACTAATATAATAAATGTGAAAGTAACTCTGTCTGTTACCATTTCATGCTTAAATCGCTCAACCAAATGAGATGAAATTAGGTATGGACATAGTTTCAATCTCAGGGAAGGACACAGGATAATTTTCATCCCTGAAATTATCCCCTAAGATGAGGAAAGGGGGGGCCAAAGTTTGTATGGAGGCACAATATAAATGAGTTGCATGTGATTGAAGTCATGGGCAGAAGCTAGTTGTTAAACAATTTAAGGTCATTTAATCATAATCATAATCATTCATTTGCTTAAATTTGTATGATTTTAAACTCCTGAGACCACATACAAAAAAAAAACAAAGGAATTTGAACCAAGCGGCTCAGATAATTCAGACTTCAAGTGACATTTGTTTTGAAACAAATTCGTGACAGAAAATTTCACATGTCACTTACACATTTTTATTTCCTTGCGTGATTCATTGTAAAATATTGTATGATACACGGGCGGATAGGTAATTCCCAACTCGTGCCGATAAAAAACACTCCCTAGCGGTCGTGTTTTTGGTCATCGTAACTCGTTGGGAATTACCTACTTTCCGCACTTGTATCATAAATAACTATTATTGCATATCTGTTGTGCTTATTAAACTCTCTGTAATAGTTTATTAAAATTTCCAAACAGTTTCAAACAAAATTAGAAAATTGGTAAGTCGAAAGAACTGTAAAAAGTATAAACAAATATGTGATTCCGTCCATTATATGATGACTGTATGATTGATTACATTTCAAATATCTTAATAAGTAATTACCTAATAAAATAAAGATACTATGCTAATGATATCCTCATGTAATCAGTTATGGCAGCAGAATGACAATGTTGCATGAATATTCCGAATTCAAAATGCAAGTTCATACTTCAAAAGTGAGTGTAATTCATAATGAAAGTAAGAGTATAAGGTGGTGAGGCCTATGGCCCACGCAAAAAGTAGTCAGTAACAATATTCATAAAAAACTAAATCAATTGAATAATAATAAATCATAGGTCATGGTCGAGAGCTTGAACTGCTGCCAGGGGATTATTAGACATATGTTCAACTATCGAAATAGTTCTGGCACACTTACAAACTAAAAAATATTAATAAAACCAAGTCCAAAGTACTTACTCGAAATCTGGAGATAATTAAACCCATTTTCACCGGCGAATCACTGCGGCGCGTTAACAGCTGTTAATTTTAATTAACACTCGAAACATAGGCTTCGTTAAAGAGTTATAACTATCTAAAAATAGGTTCGGCTGAACCAATGAAATGATGACGATACTAAACAACGAATAGGTACACTTTATAACCTACAATGCCGACAAATATTGCAGGTATATGCGTTTTTACAGTTAGCAGAACAGGCTATATGTTAGAGGAGTTATTTTCAGTATTGCCTTCGTACATATTAAATGGCTAAAAGAAACAAAAAGACGCGAAATCGCGAAAAAACATTCACTTTTCTAGAGATTTGACAGGTGGTTGTCAGTTCAGTCATTTTTTTTTTTTTTTAATTTATTTGGAGCATTGGCATCGAGGCCATCAGCTCAAACCAAAATACAAGTTAGTTACAATACTTAAAATCCTAAATAATAATGCCTAATAAAACTAAACAAGAACAACATAAATGAAAATCTTATCTTATCTGAAAAAAAAAACATCTTTTACGAAATATTAGTAACAGATATATGCATTTATAGGAAGAAATATCAAATTAAGCTATTTACAGATCACCTATAGTGTGAGAAACAAAATAATAAATTTCGGGATATAATTGTGGATACTTTAAAAGATCCTGTACTGAATTCGGAATAACCTGTAGACCGGTATCCATGCACATCGCGACAAATAATAACCTTTGCAACTTAAAATTAGTACAGTGAAAAAATATATGGTCAAGATCACATACATTATAATTACAATATTTACATGCAGCAGATTCACTAAGTTTTAACCTAAAAAGATGTGCAGGAAAACGAGCATGACCAATGCGCAATCTACACAATGTTGAAATGAAAGATCTTCCTAAATATTTTTTGTAATTTTCAAACCACGCATGAGTACTAGGGGCTGAAACAATTTCTGCCAACCATTTGCCTTTTACTTCTACAGATTTAGCCCAGGAATTAGACCAGCGTCTAGTCATTAGTTGTTTTACAAAGGGCGCTAAATCAGAGTGAGGGACTTTTAAATCGCAAACCTGGACATCCCTTGCACTCTTGGCAAGCGTGTCAACGAGTTCATTTCCAACAATTCCTGAGTGTCCAGGAACCCAACAGAATTCAACAATCATGTTTTTTCTATAAATATAGCTTAGACTACTTCTTAACTTATAAATCAAGTAATTTACAGATGCATGTATGCTTTTCTTTTTCAAAGCTTGCAAAGCACTCATGGAATCAGATAAAATTAAAAATTTGTTCTCATTGACGTAATTGGCATTAATGTGTTCTAAGGCATAAATTATGCCTAAAATCTCTGCCGAAAATACAGAGAAGTAATTGTTACACTTATAAACTTTACCTATATTACAAAATGAATCATAAAATGCAAAACTAGTCCTATCTTTAGTTTTAGAGCCATCTGTATACAATTTAACAAAATCAGTCTTATCATCTAGGAACTCCAGAAAGTCAAATTTAGAAGTAAATTTAATCAATTCAACATCTACATCTTGCATCAGGTCATGATAATGATACTCGAAACAAGGTAGTAATGCAGACCAAGATACCGTGTCTTGAAATTCAAAGTTTAAATATGATATGGCTCCACTAATAGAAGCGGATTTAGGTAACGGGATCAAGTTAAAATTTGGAATATCAATGTTATCAAGATACCTAGGCGTTACTTCATTATCTCTACTAATAAGTTTGAGACAGTACTTGTCTGTTATATAGCTTCTACGTATGAATAAGGGAACAATACCAGCTTCAATTTCCAATGAATTGATTGGCGAGGACATTAAAGCACCCGTAATAATACGTAACGCTCTGTTTTGTATAATATCTAGTTTCCTCAAGAGGTAGAAACTCGCGTCCGCAAAAAACATACAGCCGTAGTCGAAATGACTTCGGATTGTCGCAATGTATATAATTTTTAGAACCTTTGGGTCTGCTCCCCATTTTACTCCAGTTAATGACTTCAAAATATTCAAACCTAATTCAGCTCTTTTACAAATTGTATCTATATGAGTTTTCCAAGAAAGGTCGTAATCAAGAAATATTCCGAGATATCTGACAAAAGACTGTGCAGGAATAACTTCAGAATTGTATAAAACTTGAGGACAATGTAAACCATTTTGAGAGAAGAGAATTACAGAACTTTTGGAAACATTGACCTCAAGCTTTAAAGAATATGTTAGTAAGTTATAAATAATACGCAGACAACTATTCATGATAGATTCACCACTTTTAACATCCATACAGTTCACATATATAACCAGATCATCAGCGAAAAATAAGTGCTTTACACAAGACGGAATCTGTTTTATAAAACAAACCAAGCTCAGTACAAATATAAGTGGAGACAAGACAGAACCTTGGGGGGTACCTTTAGAAGAAATTTTAGTACCGGTCAAACTAGACCTAACTTTTAAAGACAGATGCCGATTATTAAGAAAACTATACAACCAAAACAGTATATGACCAGGGAATCCCAAAGAATTTAAACTTTTGATAAGATATGAATGATCTATGTTATCAAATGCTCCTTTAATATCTAAAAAAACAGCTAATGTATATTGGTTATTACGAAAATTATTTCTAATATCCCCAACTAAACAGCTAAGATTATCTATTGTACTTTTACCTTTCCGAAATCCGTACTGAGTATTTGGAATAACGTTATTATTTTCAGTAAACCATTCCAATCTATTTTTTAACATCGTTTCAAAAACTTTAGAAAAACACGATGTTAGGGAAATGGGCCTATAAGAGTCAACACAATTGGGATCTTTGTAGGGCTTTAATATAGGGACAACATGTTGACTTTTCCAAATTGGAGGAATACAATTACATTGCCAGAGACCATTATATATTTTACATAATATTTCCTTTGCAGATTGAGGAAGATTTTTGATTACTTTATAAGTGATTAAATCTGGACCCGGTGAAGTCTCTTTTTTATTTTCTAACGCAGCTACAAACTCACAAAAAGAAAATTCTTTAACCATCCATTGAGCTTCTGGACTGCCAGGATTGTCAAAGCATTCCTGAAGATCGCTATTTGACACAACTTCACCAATGTGAGAAGCTATTTTATTTAAAAATAGCGCAGCATTGGTTGGGCTTTGAAATAAACTTGGTGACGAAGAGATGGTGTTCAATTTGGAGTGCTTAAATCTACGTATATGGTCCCAAATAATTTTGCTCGATGTCATACGATTGAACGACGAACAGAGATTAATCCAACTAACTCTTTTTGTTTCGAACAGCGTCCTTTTCTTTAAAGCATCTAATTTTTTATAAATTATATAATTTTCTATAGAAGGGTACTGTTTGTATGATAATAAGGCAATTTTGGCTTGTAAAACTACTCGGTCACAATCGCCATTCCACCAAGGGATGGCCTTTAAGCAAATTAATTTACTTTGGTAACATTTTTTCGCAAATGACATTAGAATGTCATGTAGAATACTCAAAAACTTGTTATAATTTTCTAGAGGATTATCCTCAAATTGAAAAGTTGCAAATTCAACTTCACATAAGTCTTTGAATTGTTTCCAATCTATCTTATTAAAATTTACATCAGATAGGGAATTATTATCTCGAATATCACCTTGTCTACTCAACAAATTGTTAGAGTTGCTAACAGGAGCTGATGAGTCAATAAACACACTGATAAGTAAAGGGAAATGGTTACTACTAAGCAGATCATCAAGTACAGAAGCCGTGCAACTAGAACTAACAGAACGGGACGCGAATGCCAAGTCCAATACGTTACCTTGTTGGCCGAACGGAGCGAAAGTCGTTATCTTGTTGTCATTTAAACATACTAAGTTAGAACTCTCCACAAAGGCGTGGAGAGCATTGCCCCTTCCATCATTGAATCTTGAACTCCAGGAGAAGTGATGTGCATTAAAATCTCCTATTATCAGATTATTTTTAGAGACAAATTTTAAGCATGCATCTTTCAGTAAATTAATTGTAAACTTACCATTAGGAGGTGGTGGTATATAAACACATAAAACCTCAAGGGAAAAACTATTAAAATAAATGGTTACTAAGATATTTTGAAAGTGATATTGAGATAGAGTGTTGACAACTTTAAACTTATATTTTGTGCGAATTGCTACAGCAACACCCCCATGGGGGCGATCAGAATCTCTTCTTATTATAGTAAAACCCGGCAATCTAACAGTTTTATCATGGCTCAACCAAGTTTCATTCAATAAAATCATATCAACCTGTTCGCTAAGATTGCTTATGAAATGGCGCAATTGACTCAACTTAGGTAGTAAACTTCTGGAGTTCCAGTGAATGATGTTAAAATTATTATAACAAATATTATGCAAATCAATATTAACAGTATTATCCATTGATTAATTTGAAAAATTGGTTACAAGCAATTCTTTGATGGCTGAAGAAGAAATAGGACCAGAAGGGTTTTTAGTATCTTTTTTTTTCAAAAGGTCTACTATGGTTTTTGTAATAGCACTAAGAACAATATCAGAATTAATAATGTCTACGATCAGTGCTCGTCCTTGAGGAGTTTTAGATGTGGTGGCAGCTTTTGAGCTAGAATTATTAACACTAATATTGCTCTTACCTACAGGTACTGCTGCAGCTGCAGCATATGAAAACTTTCCACTTATCTTGTTCTTGATTTCAGTATTTTTGGCCGCTTTGACTGGACATGAGTAGGAGACTGCTGAATGAGGACCGCTACAGTTTGTACACTTAAAGTCATTGGGATTGGAACATTCACGATAGAAATGGCCTGCGGAACAAATGGAACAAATTTGTGTGCTCTTGCAAGCTCCACTTCCATGACCGAATTTGTAGCACTTGAAGCATTGAAGTAATGGCTTGATATATTCCAAAACTGGCATCCAAATGTGTTCATATGTGACGTGGTCTGGCCGAGTAGTTGCCTTAAAAGTAACAAGTACTGTTTGCAATGGTTTATGTGAGCCATTTTCTTGTTTTTTCATGAATCGCTTCACTCCCAGGATCATGCAGGACGCTTTTAACTCCTCCAGCAACTCCTCTTCACTAAGCTCAATGGGAGCACTTATTATTCCTTGGCACTCAATAGTATCATATGGAATTTTGGAAATCCAGCCATTCTCTGTCATCACTTTGTTATTCAATAAAAACTTATTAGCATCCCTGGCGCAACCAAAGAACACCTTTACAAAATAGTTGCCAGCAGCTTTTACATATTGGACTCCATTAACATTCTTAAGAACTTTGTTCACCTTCATAATGTCCATAGGGACCTTTTGGTTAGGCTGTGTTTGAGCTGATTGTAGTAAGACTGGATATTCTTTTTTAGTTAAATCCTCATATATTGGGTGGTGGTCTTTAAAAAGACCACGATTGTTCCTTAGAAAAGTCATTTTTTGCTTGCCGGGTGAAATTATCTCCGTGTCACTACTTTTCCTTTTATTTGCCGTAGGCACTGATGCGGTATCCATGGGGGTGGAGCCGCCGCCCACACCCCCGTCTTTGCCACTCATGCGATTGTATTAAATCGAAATTATAACAATTATAATGTATAACAACAGAAAAAGAAGAATGTTATGTGAAGAAAAAGGGCTTTAAAATAAATTAATTAAATGAAATTGAAAAAATCCGCCTTTTCACTTCAACTTTCCCGCCCTTTTTTTTTCTCAGTTCAGTCACGATCAGTTTTGTTTTTTTATGTAAAGTCAGCGCAGTGCCTCGAATTCTTCTCATTTTAAGCCTCTCACCGACTGGCGCGGCCTGGCCACGGCGGTCAATAGGAAGCTTATCAATTGTCATGAGCTGTCATATTTAAGCCGTGTCCGCTGCACCAATGTTTTTAAATATCTAACATGTTATCCGTCAGTTTCGGCAAACAAATAGGGTTTTGGTTTGATTGGCAAAACATGTTAGATTTTTAAAAACATCGAAAATACGGCGCAGCGGACGCGGCTTTACTATTGACCGCCACCGCAGGCAGCGCCAGTGTGGTTCGGGCCTTAGCCTGTGTGAATATGTATGTCTCGCAGTAATCTAAATCACAGTCTAATGGTGGCACCACACTTGGCAGTATTTTCCCGAATATTCGTGTTGCATCTTTTTCCTTCCTACGGCAAATGAAAGAGAGGCTATGCTAACTATGCAACGCGAACACGCATTCCCAAATGTGGTGCCCCCATAAATAAAGCAGTTACGAAACGCAAATACGCACAGAGTAAAAATATAATGACACAAGGCTACCACAATTTCAAGATAAACTTAGCGCGGGAGTTTCAAAAATACCTACTGTATTTTTTATTATTGGGTATTTCATTTCTTATATTTTTAGTAGTTTAGTAGGGCTAACATAAATAAGAGACATTATGAATCTCAAAGCTCCGACACAGAGACACCACAGTTAGAGAGAGTAGTTTGGCTTGACTATTGATCTTATAGTAAAAAAAACCAGACAAGTGCGAGTCGGACTCGCCTACCGAGGGTTACGTACAAAATTACAAACGTATAGTTTTCAGATTTCCCTGTACTTGTAGTACAAGACGATATTACTTGCCAAATTTCATAATTTTAGCCTCTAGGTTAACGGAAAGTACCTACCCTTATAAATTTTGATTCCCTCGAGTGTCGATATACGTTTATTCCGGCATAAACGGCTGTTTATATATTTTCATCACACTTGCTCGTAAATGGCTTCATAACGCACAGGCATACAGAGCTACAATAGCCTTTATTAAGCCTAAGGGCGTAATGGTTTTTTATTACGCCCAAGGGGTAATGGGTGTGATCTCATTGGTTTAATCAAAAAATCTAGGTGACCACGAACCGCTGTACTGCTCTGTGATTGGTTGAATTAAATATTGAAGCTGCACGCTCCACTCGCAATGATCTGGAAGTGAAGTTGTCAATTTCGTTTGGTGCGGTTGTATGAAACATAGATTTTTTCTGTCTTTTGTAGTTATTTATTTCCACGCAAATGTGATGAAAAACATTGTGCGCGACACGTACGGTAAGATTGTTAAAAACTCGAGTCATCAAAGCCATCCGCCTTCGGCGTCGGGCTTCTAATAGACTCTCGTTCGTAATCCATATCTTACCGTACTTGTAACACAATGTACTATTTTTACGTTAACTTAGAACTTTGTTTTTTCACAGCTTCAAGGGACGGTATGTATAGACCTGAGTATATGGTTTTAATTTCAACTCTATACCTCAACGCGTTCCGGAGATAAAGGGTCTTGACAGACAAACGGACAACAAAGTGACGTGATGAAGAAGTGGGTGAAGAGAGTGAAAAAGGGTACCCTATTACTAAGACTTCGCTGTCCGTCTGTCTGTCTGTCCGTCTGTCACCAGGCTGTATCTCATGAACCGTAATAGTTAATAGACAGTTGAACTGTTCACAGATGATGTATTTCTGTTGTCGCTACAACAACAAATACTAAAAAACAGAATGAAATAAATATTTAAGGGGGCTCCCATACATCAAACGTGATTTTTTTTGCTCGTTTTTATAGATAATGGTACACAAGCCTTATTGAGCTTACTATGGGAATAGTTCGATTTGTGTTAGGATGTTCCCTAATATTTATTGATTCTTAATGGTACGGAACCCTTCGTGCGTGAGTCCGACTCGTACTTGGCCGGTTTTTATTTCCTTGCGAGGTACGGATCCCTAAAAAGTAGATACAACACAATATTGTAGTATAAAAAAAATGTTTATTTCATAAATAGTACGCGAGTACGTATTAACATGTTTTCCAGTCCTCGGTCCCACCGTAGCACGACAGTTCGGCCAAATTGCTGGATTCCACGCCGACCTGTCGCCCGTCGCTGTCCACGCACCTACATGCTCCTCGGCGACACTGGATGACCCTGAAGTTGCCGTTCTTGCAGCATACGGGCTTTTCAGGCTGGGATGCCATTAGCAGTTCAGTTAGGGCACAGTCTGGAAAATAAGATAAACAATAAACTCGTGTTTTGGGCAATATTATATTTCCCACCCTTCATGAGAAAAGACCTGTGTGTAACACGTATTTACGGATTTATCGTTAATACTCCTGTGAAGTTTCGAATAAAATAGTCGATCTAATCTTATTTCCTCGTACAAACTTTGAACCCCCATTTCATCCCCTTAGAGGGTGAATTTTGAAAAATCCTTTCTTAGTGCACCCCTAGACCTTATAAGTAACCTACGTGCCAAATTTGGAATCTCTAGAACCAGTGGGTTGGGGTGTGCGTTGATATCTCAGTCAACGGAACTGGACAATGAGTTACACCACAGTCACACTTTTTGGTGCGTGCAGCCGGCGTTCATCGATTTATAAGACGTTATCACGTCAAAAAACACATAAAAACAGTTCAAAATTGGGCTGCTTTTGCTATAAAAAGTGCCTGTAATGCCATGCCATACGGGTCGACTTATAAATTGTTTTGCTAGATTTAGTTCGTGGTCTCCTTAGGTGGTATCCAATGACGATATTCGCTATACCATAAAGAAGAATAATGCTTTTCAACCGTGCTATGTATATATATGCAGTTATACGTAGGTATTAACTTACTGCAATTCATTTCATCGAACTCTGGAGTGTCAGGCATCGCTCCATAGCCCTCTATAAGCTGCCCCCGCTCGTCTACGCAGATTTTACTGCAATATCGAAACGCAAATCAATACCACCAACCACCAAAACATGGTAGAAACTAAAAATTCAAATAAATTTACAGTGGATTACAAGAAACCTTTTTCAATATTACACCACGCCATGCATATCTTCTCTGTCATTGATTGTGCATACAAGTATTGAAATGCTGGCCATTTTGACTTCACGAAGGCGTTGGACCTAGTCAATAACTAATGTTTATTACACAAGCTTATTAGCTTAGCTTTGAGATGCTTACCAAATTTGCATTTATTCTAAGTACCTTAAAGAACGAGGGAATATATCCAGCCGGAAGATTTTGTATGAGGAAAGTGAGCCATCGAGAAGGTGTACCCCAAGGTAGCAATCGAGGGCCAATCTTTTATCTGCGGCGATCAACTTTTTCGTGTTGTTTTTCTGTCCCGATAAGCCAGGAGACAATGTGACGGAGTATCTTAGAAAATGCTTAGGAGATCTCACATTATCACAAAAACCCTAGTTTTGGTACGTTTACACGCTTGGCAAGTCTCGACAAGCTTCCACAAACACAAGCGTGTGAACGGGGTTGTTTGGCTTGGCTTGCGTGAGCTTGTCGCGATCCGGACTAGTGTCGGTTTTTGAAGACAGATCAAAGGGAGCTTGCGGCAAGCGCTTGCGACATAGGTATTCACACGCTGGCTCCAACGTTGTCAAGCCAAACGCAACAAGCCGTCGCAACTTCTACGCCCACGTCTCGTCTGCCATGCTTGCCTGACCGGAACTCACTAACGCACTCGCAAGCGTGTAAATGGCATCCAAGCGTTTGTAAAGGCTTGGAGTTCAAGGGCGCTTGCCAAGCCACGACAAGCATGTAAATGTAGCATAAAGAGGAGACGTAAATACGGCAACGAGCAGCAAAATATAGTTTATTGACCTTTCTAATACTCGTAATGATGCTGCAACGATTTACTTACGAGCCGTTGTTATTCTTCACCACTCTCCCATACGTCGCGTCCGGCATACATTCCGGTATACTACTGAAGAAGTCGACATTGAAGCCGTCCTGCTCGCTCTCCTCTAAGAACGCTATCCTCTCTCTCATTTCTTCGAGGCAGGGCGACGTGTAGTTGTAGGGGGGATCACCGATGGATGGGAAGAGGTCGAGAGTTTTGTCATCTGGAATAAGAGGATAGGTAGGTATGGTCTCTGTCAAAAATCTTGTTTAGTTGGAAAACAATAATAGAGGGAAAAATAGAAGAGAAAAGAAAAAACTTTCCGGTTCATCCGACACTAAAATCAAAATGCACCAGTACTCAATACGATCCAATGTTTAAAAGATCCATTCTCATTACGAGTGGAACCCAAATTAACTTATTGCCAAAATGAACCGTTCTCGACGCACTCTTCTCAGTATGAACCAATGTCAAATTGATTGAAGCCCATTAAAACCGATATCCAAAAGGCTGCATTCCCTAGGACCCTTAATTTGTAATAGCAGAACACATTATTCCCATAATGATCGATTCACAAAAAGGTCTTTTCCCAAAATACACTAAATTCTCGATTGTCGTAGGAGGGTAAACTATGGTTGACAACATGCGCACCTATATTAGAACAAAGACGTAAACGCAAGTTTTAACGATTTGCATTTACGTCGTTGTTCTAATAGAGGTGTGATGTGATCTGAGGCTTTCTTTACTTTCCGAGGAGTAAATAATATTTTTCTGCTCTACGGATCAGCACAGGCCTTAAGATAGCATACGCAGTGGCAGTTATGTTTACACGAGGTTTTATTCTATTAAAAACCGGCCAAGTGCGTGTCGGACCACGCAAAACGAAGGGTTCCGTGCCTATTAAAAAGGTCGTATCGTCACAGAAATTTTACGGCACTTACGTCCTTTTCTTTGAGGAAGGCAGTTTTTCAGCAATATCTCGAAAACCTCTGAACCGATCTTGTTCAAAACAATTTTCGGTGAATGAAATTAATAAGCCCTATGTCCATGAATTTTTCCATATTTTTAAAATACACCGTTCAGAAATTAGAGGGGGGGGACAGAATTTTAGTGACTTTCGGGGCGATTATCTCCGACCCTATTCACTTAATCAAAAAAAATGCTAAGAAACCTTATATTTATTTTGAAAGGCCTATCGATTGATGTGCCACACGGGAGGTCATAATGAAAAAAAAAATTTTGACTTTTAGTTTTATGTATGGAGTTCACCCCTAAAAAAATTTTTTTTTGTCATTTTAATTACAAAACTATGTAGCGGCTAACAAAATACACCTATCCTCAAAATTTTATTCAAATACACCTTATAGTTTTCGAGTAAAATGCCTGTGACATACGGACAGACGGACAGACGGACAGACGGACAGACGGACAGACGGACAGACGGACAAGACGAAACTATAAGGGTTCCGTTTTTGCCATTTTGGCTACGGAACCCTAAAAAAGACTAAGAAGGCAATAATCGAGAATTTAGTGTATTTTGGGAAAAGACCTTTCTGTGAATCGATCATTATGGGAATAATGTGTTCTGCTATTACAAATTAAGGGTATTTTGGGAATGGAGCCTTTTGAGTATCGGTTTTAATGGGCTTCAATCAATTTGAAATTGGTTCATACTGAGAAGAGTGCAAGTCGAGAACGGTTCATTTTGGCAATAAGTTAATTTGGGTTCCATTCGTAATGAGAATGGATCTTTTAGCCATTGGATCGTATTGAGTACGGGTGCATTTTGAGTTTAGTTTCGGATGAACCGGAAAGAGAAAAAAGCCGATGATATCTTACTTGGAGCAAATAAAAGAAAAAATAAACGGTTGATCTTATAGAGGAATAAAAAGAAATTAAGGTGGAATTTAGAATAAATTGGAAATCACTCCACTGACAAAAGCCTGAATGACAAAGGACCGTGCGCGCGCGCGGTAACATGGCTTTTTATAATGTCGAATCTCAGGTAGGCAAATCACAAAACATTTTGCGGTCCGCAATTTTTGCGTTGCCTTCGTCTTCTTTTTCAACTAAAACATAAGTATTGGTAGCTTTTCACTGTTATACTGAGTGACTCTGGATTGACAGAAAGAGAAGAAGGTAATCTGAACAACTTTTCTCATGGGACCATCAAACCACCAACACGAACAAAAAAGCGATAATTACGAGTTAATTCAGACTTTTACGTATGGAATAACGTTTTTAAAACTGATTGGTCTGCTGGGAAAAGTAGATACTAAATATCTTCTTCACATTTGATCATTCCTGATCATGACCCACCCAGTATATCTACAATACCCAATCCGTAGTAATCATTAAACTTATACACGGTGCCCGTGAGCATTGCGAGAGATTTTAATCACGAATTCCTGAGGCTATAAGGAGTAATAAATGTTATATGAAGCTAGGTCGAATTAGACGTGTGCGCCGCGCCGCCGCGCCGCCGCCGCCGACGATTTTTCCACGCCGCCGCCGCCGATAGATTTGACCGGCGTGGAATCGGCGTGGCGTAATTGCGTTTTTTTTCGGAAAAGTGTTAATTATTCTATGCAATTTATTTAAGTAATTTTAATTCCAATGCCGAATAAGGAGTCTCTACGGCACAAGTCAACTCTGTTATTTTCTATATTAAAGAGTTTGCTTTAATTCGCTTCGCAATAAAATAAAAAAATCGGCAATTTCTGCAGTATATGTATACAATACACGCATGATTATAACATTCTTGCGAACATACACGCCGTGGCAGATATCGTCGGCTAAAGTCACAAACCTCTTAATTCCATTTTTAGGGTTCCGTAGCCAAAATGGCAAAATCGGAACCCTTATAGTTTCATCATGTCCGTCTTTCCGTCTGTCCGTATGTCACAGGCTTTTTACTCGAAAACTATAAGGTGTATTTGAATAAAATTTTGAGGATAGGTTTATTTTGTTAGCCGCTACATAATTTTGTAATTGAAATGACAATTTTTTTTATGGTGCACTCCATACATAAAAATGGAAGTCATTTTTGTTTTTCAACGTAAGCCCACGTGTGGCACATCAATCGATAGGCCTTACAATATAAATATGAGGTTTCTCAGCATTTTTTTTTGATTAAGTGAATAGAGTGGGAGATAATCGCCCCGTAAGTCACTAAAATTCTGTCCCCCCCACCTCTCATTTTTGAACGCTGTATCTTAAAAATATGAAACAAATCATGGATATATGGCTTATTTTCACCAAAAATTATTTTGAACGACCTTTTTAATAGAGACAGAACCCTTCGTTTTGAGTGGTCCGACACGCACTTGGCCGGTTTTTATTCAAATCAGGCTTTGGCACAGTTATACAATACAACATTTCCTTTGGGTTGGGTCGTCAACACATAACAAATGGACATCTTGTAATGATATTTATAAGTACTACTGCTGCAAATCTTTACTTCATTAATATTATTGTGATGTAACCTTGAAGTAAATTAAATAGGTTTTTTGTGCCTCCTGTAAAATTGGATCAGATAGAGTTAAAAGGTTCGCGACTTCAGCCAGCAAATAAATGTGCATTCGTTCCTCTAATGCTTGAGCACGTGACCTTATTTCACCTAAAAATCTATAATCATAATCAACTGGGGCATGTTCCAGTAACTAAAAGTTGTTTAACTCATTCCATGAAGAATCTGTTCCCTAATACCTCTGGTCGGATCTGGGTATACTACAAAGGGCAGATTCCATGGTTGTCCCACTACATAAGTAATGCTCTACCCGTAAATGTGACAACTATCGAACTAATTATCTCTCTTATATCCCTTGCTGGTAAAGTTCTATTGTATATTCTAAACAAACGTCTGGAGTACTACAGAAGCGGACAAATCGCAACAGAGCAAACGGGCTTTGTTAAGGATAGAGGCACAAGAGAGCAGATCTTAAATATCGGGCAGTTAATCCAGAAGAGCAAAGAATTTAACATACCTATGGACTTATGCTTCATCGATTACGCCAAAACGTTCGACTGTATAGATTAGCGATTAATGTTTAAAGTGCTTGGAGAAATGGGTATTATACCTGAACATCAGTCCTTTTTGGTGAAAAACCTATACTTTGACGGCAAATGTCGTGTCCGGTTGGAAGACCTGGAGTCCAAATCCTTTAAGACCAATCGAGGCAGGGTTGCATACTGTCTCGTCAACTATTCGTCTTGGTCGGCGAACACATAATGCGCGGACTGCGCAGAGTGCTTTTGAGAGCTGGCAGGGCGGCATCCGAGTTGGTGAATAACAATTTGCAATACATAGTTGCCTATGAGACTAAACTAGCTAGCTACACTTCTAAAGAAAGTCGAATTGATCAGTGCACAATACGGCCTCCACTTAACTTTTTACAACCGAGAAATCCCAGGAAAAAACGGAGCTAATGTTCATAGACAGAGCTGGGTTGATGCAGAGGGCACAGGTACTACATGACCTGGACTTAGTAGAAAACTTTGTCTATTTAGGCTCACAGATCTCCAAAGACGGAGATTGTATGAAAGAGGTCATCAGAAGATCGAAAATTGCTTAAACTAAACAGCAGTAACGCGCTTGGAAAATATATGGAAGAACAGGAATAACCACCGCAAGACCAAAGTCAGACTTATGCGCACCCTTATCTTCTCCATTTTTCTTCATGCCTCTGAAACATGGACTTGGATTGGAAGCCAGCTAGGCTTGAGAGCAAAAAAAGATACATTTGAAATGCGGTGCTGTCGTAGAATGTTGGTCATCTCATGTATACAACGGCGCACTGATGTGTCGATACTCAAAGAGCTTTGTATCAACATCAAGCGAATGATGACATTATTTGGCCACGTGGCCGGCCAAGACCAGTCCAGCTTAGAGAAGATGATAATGGTTGGCTGCGTTGAAGGAAAGAGGAGTAGAGACAGAGCACCCATATGATAGATTGATGTATTCCGCGATGCTACGGGCGTCAATATCCAAGGCGTAATATAACTAGCCAAAAGTAGAAGGGTTTGGAAAATGTTTTTGAAGAACTGCGCTCTTGGTAGTCACGACCCTAATCCTTGAGGAACCGACAAAGAAGAAGAAAAATCAAGATTCCCACGTAATTCATTCTTTTGATTATTTCCTAATCTTTTTCATTTTTTTGGTGCAATTAAATTTCAGAAAATATCTTATTTCACCATAAGAATTTACGCTTTATACTTATCAAACCATAAACCGAAAAAAAAGTACCACGCCGATTTCACGCCGATCACGCCGCCGCCGCCGATCAAAATCCCACCGGACGCCGCCGCCGATGATTTTGCCATCGGCGCACACCTCTAGGTCGAATTATGATTTTTAATTTTTTTCTTATTTTCATACACAATAATCGCTAATCTAGTAAAAACGTGTCTTAAGGACGAGCTGTCAAAGTAGATGGTTAAGTCTCGCAACGTCGCAATCATAAAGGTGTTTCATACTGGAGATTTCATTACAACATTTTTACACAAAAATGGAAATATCTCTAAAACCGAACTGAATTTACTCGACGTTAATTAACATTTTTAACTTAAAATATAGTCGGGAATATCCTGTTAAAATCTCACGCAATGCTCACGGGCACCGTGTATAGGTACCTACACTAGGTATGAAGTGAACACTTACAACACGACAATTCTGACAGCGGGTCAATATCCAAGTCAATCTTCTCATCGCCCTTAATCAGTCCAGTGATCTCGTCCACGCAATAACAGACGTTATTAAGACACTGCATAGGGTTGAAATTGCCGTCTGACGTGCAACGGAGACCGACCACAGGCTGGGCGACTCCGGGGGATATGGTGGTCTTGATTTTGTGATGAAGGCGGGAACAGCCTGAACAATGTAACAAAAAAAATGTCATGATGCTACTGATTAGGGCTTCCAATCCCGGGATTTATTACTATACTACAATACCGTGGATCCCGGGAGTTAGTTGTAGTAGTAATAAATCCCGGGATTGGAAGCCCTGCCTCGGGGTAAAGGCGCTGTTCTGGTAGGTTCGATTCCTGCCTTGATTTTATTTCTATATCAAATGATTAAAATTGGATCGTGATAACTGCCTCATTAAATTATTACACGAATCACTGTACCTAATGTGAGCCGATAATATTTGAGGAGTTCCGTCGATTCCTCTAGGGTCTCAAAATCACCTACCACTTCACTAGTTGCTATTTCAACGGAATCATATCAGAATCTGTGACGTACTTTTATAGTTTTAAATACATCCCATTTAAAAAAAACGTAAAAAGTTGGCCAAGTCTTGAAACTATTCCACCGTAAAATGTTGTGAGATATTACATAAAGACAAGGCAGGCATTCTTATTAATCTTTATTTGATTGCTAAATAAAATTCTGAAACTTGGAAATCATACAACTTTACAGCATTTATTAATTTTTGATGAAGGTATACTTTCAAATATAAAAATAATTATACGAATAGGTTCATGAATGACGGAGTACTGAGGTAACACACATTAAAAATATATATGATTTTTAAAATCGGTTAAAAATTATATTAGACTAGCTTCTGCCCGCGACTTCGTCCGCGTGGAACTCGTTTATATCATATAGCTCCATACAAACTTTCGCCCCCCACTTCACCCCCTTAGGGGATGATTCCCGAGATAAAAAGTATTATACATGTTAATCCAGGCTATACACTATTATGTATACCAAAATTCATCTTAATCCGTTTAGCCGTTTTTGCGTGATTGAGTAACTGTACAACGTGTTGTCACTCGTATGAAACCTTATTAGCTAGCTTTACTTTTCTATTCATAATTCAGTTTAAAAATGTCAAATAGAACCGTGAAAATTATATGTCACTTTACCATGTCAGAGAATTAAACTAATAGCTTTACAACAACGGATTTTTATTGAAAGTATAAGGGAAACTCAAGCTAGGCTAGGGAAACATAGACGAGCCAAACATTGGTCCTTACGAAGCCGGGAAAAACCAAAAGAATTTGTAAACACGAAGAATTCTAAAAATTGTGAACCTGTAAACATCAGTGGTCTCGGAACTCAGAGCAAATCAGGTAGCAGAATCGGCGAGCGAAGTCGGTACTGCAGACGGGTCACGGTAGACCCGTAGGGTGTTCTGCAGTGCGAACCACCACCTTTGACCAGGCGGGAGGATAGGTTCACCAGGAGGTATTGTGTACAGCGGACAAAACGTGAGTTGTCGATTAATAATTTTATTGAGTGCAGTGAAATTGCGATGTTTTTAAATTGATTATTCATGCGGAATTTCGAAAAAAATTGAACTCTATTTTCATCGGTTTTGAAAAACTTTGAAAAATTGTGCCGTAGTTCGAACGCAGAACAATTTATCGAAGTGTAGTGTGCTTAGCGATAAACATTTTAAAATTTGTAGGTACACTTCGTCGCATTTAAAATTACGATTTTATTAATTTTATACGTGTGTGATTTTTGACATTTGCCAGTGAACATTTTAAATGGAGAACTTGGAAAAATAAGCGAATGATATTTTAGTTTAGCGTACCGTATTTTATTGTTGGCTTTTATATTTTAAATACTGTGATAGAATTGTAACAAAATGGAGACGTTACTCAAAGGACAACTTGAGAATTGTAACCAAATAAGCAACGCATTTAAAAATTATAAAAAGTCACCTAAGATACGAATTACCAAACCTTATGTGGAAGTCCGAATTCAAACTTTGGAGCAAAAATGGAGCAAGTTCACCACTTGTCACGAGCAACTCATGTCAATATACTCTGACGAATTAAAAGAAAATCCCTACGTCACACAAACAGTTTATGATGTAACCGAGGAGATATACATGGACTACCTGGTTGAATTAAAAACAGCTCTTGAATCTTTGGAGTGTTTGACGCCGGAACTGAAACCTAAGGTTATACAGGGTAATACGGAATCTGGTTTGACAACTGCGTGCATTAAACTTCCAAAAATTGTTATACCAATTTTTTCAGGATTGTACACTGAATGGGTTACTTTCAGAGATTTGTTTGAATCGTTAGTACACAACAATAAAAGTTTAGACAATGTTCAAAAAATGCATTATCTTAAGGGCTACTTATGCGGTGAAGCGGAACAGTTACTACGACAAATACCAATCTCTGGCCAAAATTACACAAAATGTTGGGATTTACTTAAAGAAAGGTACAATAACAAAAAATATATTTGCAATACAATTTTAAAACGATTTTTAAGTCAACGAAACGCGGTTACGGAGTCAGCTACCTACTTGAAAGAGTTGATTGATACTAGTAGTGACTGTTTGAGCGCCTTGTCGAATCTGGGGGTTGACGTGAGCTCGTGGGACGTCATGGTGATACACCTGCTCACCCTTAAACTTGATCCTGAGACGCGAAAAGCATGGGAATTGAGTGCTGCAGATACCGGAACTTCTGACATCTTGCCCACGTTCCAACAGTTTCGCGAGTTTTTGACCAACCGTTTCCGTGCTTTAGAATTCATTGAAAATAAAAAACCAGTTTACAATCAAAATTTTATTCAAAATAAACCTCGTGTATTACACGCTATGCAAAGCACTCAATGTCCTTGTTGCACCGACAACCACAAACTAACCTTTTGTAAACAGTTTGGCACCTTTGATGTAGACACCCGTCGTAATTTCGTACAGGAAAAAGGCTTGTGCTTCAACTGTCTGGGCGGCAATCACTCAGCTAAATTTTGCCAAAACCCTGCAACCTGTAGAACTTGCAAACGTCGCCATCATACGTTGCTACATCAAACTAGTGGAATGGAACCTAACACATCGGGATTTAAAACAAGTAACGTGGGAGTGGAAAGTGTAGAAACCTCACCAATTATGAGCTGTTTTTCAGCAGGGGCTAGCCAAGTGTTGTTGGCTACAGCTATTATCAACGCCCAATCTAAGAGTGGAAAATATTACCAGATTAGGGCATTATTGGATCAAGGGTCACAAGCTTCCTTTGTGACAGAAACAACAGTCCAATATCTTGGACTAAAACGAGAAAATAGCAGTGGGAAGGTAACAGGTCTCGGAGGAGACAATAATGTGGTATCAAGAGGGGTGGTAACAATTAATTTGCAATCCTTGATACACCCAGAAATAACAATTACGGTGAAAGCGTACATTTTAAAAACGGTGACAGCCTTTCTGCCAAGCAAGAGTGTAGCAGACTTGAATGGATTAGATATGGTGGGAATGCGCTTAGCGGACCCGTATTATGACACACCAAATAAAAGCGATATTTTATTGGGCGCTGAGGTGTATAGTCGCATAATTCAGGAGGGTATGAAGAAAAATTACGAGGGCACTTTAGTTGCCCAAGCAACAACTTTCGGTTGGATCCTGTCTGGAATGGTGGAGACTTCGAAGCAGTTGACTTCAAATGTGGTTGTGTTACACTCCCAAGTGAATGAAGATGATATTCTCAAAAAGTTTTGGGAGTTAGAAGCGGATCCAGCATATAACCAAAAGCGGTTGACTGTGGAAGAGGAGCAGTGTGAAGCGCTCTTCACTGCTAACACCACAAGGGACGATGAGGGCAGATATGTTGTGCGGCTGCCATTTAAAGACGAAGATCCAAGCTGCAAGTACGGGCACCTTCGGGCGATATCTGAAAAAAGATTTTATTCATTAGAGAACAGGTTAAACAAAGACAAGGAACTAAAAGCTAAATACAAAGAAGTTATTGATGAATATGAAAAACTTGGACATATGGAGGAAGTACCAGAAAATGAAAAGAACAATGCTGGAGTGGTATACTTGCCACATCATGCAATTGTAAAACCAGATAGAGACACAACCAAGGTTAGAGTCGTCTTCGACGCGTCTTGTAGGGGAACGAACGGAGTTTCGTTAAACGAAAACCTCATGATCGGCCCTAGATTGCAACCTGATCTGCGACATATCATATTGAGATGGAGATTGCATCCAATTTGCCTCATATCTGACATTGTAAAAATGTATCGTCAAGTTAAGGTGCATCAGGAAGATGCTGACTTTCAAAGACTTCTGTGGAGAGATACTCTTGAAGGTGAATTGAAGCATTATCGCTTACTCCGGGTAACGTTTGGAACTGCAGCAGCTCCTTATTTGGCGGTCAAAGCCCTACAACAAGTCGCAATTGACGATGGAGACAAATATCCCATGGCATCAAGCAGAGTATTAAAAGACTTCTACATGGACGACTTGATGAGTGGCTGTGATTCAGTGGAAGAAGGTGTTCAAATATTCCGGGAAATGAACGAACTACTTAACAAAGGTGGTTTTGAGCTACAAAAGTGGTCAAGCAACAATGAAATGTTGCTACAAGAAATTCGAGAAGGAAAAGAGGATGAAGATGATGGAAGGAAATTGGAAATAAAACTAGATTCTGTAATAAAAATATTGGGACTTACCTGGAACCGAAAACATGACGAATTTCAATATTCGGTAAAGCTTCCGCCGATGAAGGAACCTGCAACAAAAAGAAATATTATAGCGGATATAGCAAGACTCTTCGATCCATTAGGGTGGATCGCACCAAGCGTAATTCTGGCTAAAGCAATGATACAGAAGCTGTGGTTGACTGGTATTGGATGGGATGAAGAAGTGCCAAGCAATTTATTACATGAATGGACTACTTACCGGGAAGAGTTGTCTCTGCTGACACAAATTCAAATACCTCGATGGTTGAGCACTAAAAGAAGCAACAAGAGAGTTGAACTGCATGGGTTTTGCGATGCTTCCAAAATAGCATACGCTGCGGTTATATATGTTCGAGTAGTCACCGATCAAGGTAATGTCATCGTAACGTTACTCACCGCGAAAACTAAAGTTGCGCCTATCAAGCAAGTGTCAATACCGAAGCTCGAATTATGCGGTGCAGTACTGTTGACAAGATTGCTGGCAGAAGTATCGCAAATAATAAATATAAAAAAGCAGAATATACACGCATGGACAGATTCTACTGTAGTGTTGGCTTGGCTCGGCAGTCATCCAAGCAGATGGCAAACATTTGTTGCGAATCGGGTTTCAGAAGTACTAACCACGTTAGACTCCAGTCAGTGGAGCCATGTAGTGTCTAAGCACAATCCTGCGGATTGCGCTTCGAGGGGGGTGAGACCTTCGGAATTACTAAACACAGGTATTTGGCTAAACGGACCAGAATTTCTAAAAGAGGAAAACATACAGTACTCAAAACTAAAAGAGAACGATACCGACTTAGAAGTAGCAAAGGTGCATCACATTACTCTAGACACCTCATTATGGGAAAAGTATTCAACGCTTACTCGATTAGTAAGAGTTGTGGCTTACTGTCGACGATTTCTAAACATGAAGAAACCAGCTGCTGACAGAAACCACACTAATCATTTAACGGGAATAGAAGTACGAGAAGCTATGAACACATGTATACGGCAATGTCAGCGAGAATGTTTCGGACAAGAATATGAAGCTTTAGAAAATTATGAGACGAACTTACCTAAAAAATCGGCCATAAAATCATTAAATCCATTCCTAGACAACTTCGGCATTATGAGAATCGGTGGTCGATTGGAAAATGCAAACATGAACTTCGGTAGCAAGCATCCTGTTCTACTACCTAAGAAATCAAGGCTAACGGATTTGGTAGTTGCTGATGCCCACGTGAAGACTTGTCACGGAGCAAACCAGTTGATGCACAACTACATCAACTCCAGGTACTGGATCTTTGGAGTTAAAGAGTTGATTCGGAAACACATACGCAAGTGCGTTACCTGCGTGCGGTATAAGGCGACAACTCAAACGCAGCTAATGGGACAGATACCTTCAGCTCGAGTGACACCCACTCGGCCCTTTAAGTTTTCGGGTGTTGACTACGCGGGACCGATAAACTTAAGAACAACAAGTGGACGTGGTCACAAGTCGTATAAGGGTTACATAGCCTTATTTGTATGCATGTCAACACGTGCCATACACATTGAAGTAGTCAGTAACCTCACTTCACAAGGGTTTATTCAAGCTTTTAGGCGAATGGTAGCGCGAAGAGGGTACTGCCAAGAGATCTGGTCAGATAATGGCACTAATTTTGTTGGAGCAGCAAAGGAGTTAAAAAACTTGTTCGGATCTGAAAGGTCAAGAATGCTCAAGGAGATTGAAGATCAGTTAGCCACTAATGGTACAACGTGGCACTTCATCCCAGCACATGCACCGAATTTCGGGGGTTTTTGGGAGGCAGGTGTCAAGTCGGTCAAGCACCATTTAAGAAGAGTCATTGGAGACACAACCTTAACTTTTGAAGAAATGACAACAGTGTTATCACAGATAGAGTCTTGTCTGAATTCAAGACCTCTATCTCGAATGGATATGGATCCTGCAAATACCAATGTGTTAACACCAGGACATTTTCTGGTCGGCGAACCATTGATCACATTACCCGATCAAGAATATTTGGATAGGCGTATAAATTCTCTACGTAGATGGCAATTAACACAAAGAATGGTGCAAGAGTTTTGGAAGAGATGGTCACAGGAATATTTAAATAAATTCTTGCAACGTTATAAGTGGACAGATCAAAGTCCTGAACCATCAATTGGCGATATTGTGTTGGTAAAGGAAGATGATTTGCCGCCTAGTCGTTGGTTGCTCGGTAAAGTACTAGATAAACATCCTGGCAAAGACGGAATTACACGGGTAGTCACTTTAAAAATAAGGAACAATTGTATAAAAAGACCCACCAACAAGTTATGTGTACTACCTGTAACTGATTAAGGATTTTGTAGTATATTATGGTGCGTAGAGTACTTAAGTATTAAAAATATGTAAGTCTTGAAAGGTTTTAGTTACCTGAAACTTTGGTTGTTTCATATTAAGTTGATTATTATACTATGTTATGTTATGTTGTATCCTCACGGTGGGCGGTGTGAAAGTCCGTTATACGTACTTGGTGGGCGGTATGTACAACGTGTTGTCACTCGTATGAAACCTTATTAGCTAGCTTTACTTTTCTATTCATAATTCAGTTTAAAAATGTCAAATAGAACCGTGAAAATTATATGTCACTTTACCATGTCAGAGAATTAAACTAATAGCTTTACAACAACGGATTTTTATTGAAAGTATAAGGGAAACTCAAGCTAGGCTAGGGAAACATAGACGAGCCAAACAGTAACAAACATCCAAAACATCTAAACATCCAAACTTTCGCATTTATAATATTAGTAGGATTCGTCAAAAGTATAAAGTACAAACCACAGTGCATATTCCGTTCAGTTACTGCACCCTGATGAAGGACCTCTCCAAACAGCCGCTCTCCTTCGTCTGATTGGCAGAAGCAACTGAAAGAAAACAAGTTATTCATGTTAACTAAAAGCACTAATAAATAGCACGATAGCCTTTTTGTACGCAACGCAACACAACCGCGCTTTGAGCTGACTTGGAAACATTTACCAAATTCCACTCGTGCAAAATATGGCTGTTGTGCAGCGAAATGGATAGTAGGCAGGCATACGTGTAGATATATATGAATCTTTAACTTCACAGGTTCTCCTCGACGCAGAGGCTTTCTTTCCAAACTGGTGGTAGTTTATCGACATTCATAGGTGCATGTAATATGCCTAAATTGAAGAATAAATCACTTTGACATGATACTTACGTCTGCGTAGGCACACAGTGGTAATGTTGATAGCGGCCCTTTCCGTCGCAGGCTGGTCGCTGCTCCAGCGAACCGATCTGTCCTAGCTCGTGTCTCGTATCATACTCGTCCTGTGCTGAGTGGCATTCGGAATCCACTACAACGACACGAACATACTTGGTTTAAGTAAATGATAACAAATCTGGAGTATAGAGACATAAGGGCGTTCCACCAGAGCTGTGCAATGTAGCAGAATGGTGTGCAAGGGAAAACCATCAATAGGAAGATATGCGCTAGCCCCGCTCACGCATTTAGCTCGCACACCCGCTTCGCTACCCCGCACAGTTCTGGTGGATATACCTATGCTCTGGAAAAAACGTGGCTTCACTATCCATAACCTCTAGATAGTGAAAAAATGTCCCGGCACGGTTAGCAGAAGACGACGCGCGAGCTGTCTCGCAAAAAGATAGACTATTCGGCTCTTTCTAAGTGTTCTATTCAGAAAGGTGGATAGTCTATGTCGCCGCGAGACAGCTCGCGCGCCGTCTTGTGCTAACCGTTTCTATAGGACTGATCGGAATATCAATAACATACGACTTGGCCTTGGTAACTGATATAGCCCTCCGAATCGCTAAACTTAAGTGGCAGTGGGCGGGGCACATTGCACGTAGAACCGATGGCCGTTGGGGCGGAAAGGTCCTCGAGTGGTGACCACGTACCAAAAGTCGTGGCGTGGGTAGGTGGGTAGGCTCTCCTCCACAAGGTGGACTGATGACCTCGTAAAGGTCGCGGGAGTCCGCTGGATGCGGGTGGCGCAGGACCGGTCAATTTAGCACTCTTTGGGGGAGGCCTATGTCCCGCAGCGGACGTCTTCGGCTGATATGATGATGATGATGATGATGACGACTTCAGAGCTGTTCCAAAAAACATGACTCCAGACTCCTCGATAGTGGCAGTGACCTATAAAGGGGGGATTTGAGGGTTGCCCGAGCATGTCACTCTCACCGAGTGCTAGAGCTACACACCACTGGACAGTCTCTCTGAAAGCACTCGTCTCAAACTTATAAAGTAGCCTTTCGACCCACGTAGTCTAAAGTGTAATCTCATCGTCATCATCATCAGCCTATATACGTCCCACTGTTGGGCACACACGCCTCCTCTCATGAATGAGAGGGAACGTGCAGTAGTCCCCACGCTGGCCCAGTGCGGATTGGGGACTTCACATACCTCTTTGAATTTCTTCTCAGATGTATTCAGGTTTCCTCACGATGTTTTCCTTTACCGAAAAAAGTCAACGAAAGTGTAATCTACGTCAATAGGTACTAACTTCTTCTACAAAAATTGCCATCGTCCTCTTGCACGCAGGTCAGCCCGTCCCCACAGCGGCCCACGGTCGTGCCAGTCCCTGGTCCACCCATGCTGCAGTGATCACCTTCCACTGGAATCATATTAGAATTGGGAATGGATTTAGAAATGCCTGATTTTGGTGATAGGAACAACCTTCCTTAGCACCAGAAAAAGTTTCAGATTTTTCAGCTGCGTCAATTATTTTTGAAAACTCTAAACAGTTTCCTCACTTACGTTTTGGGTTTAGGACGGCGCTTTCCTTGATCTGTCTCATAGTACAAAAAAATATCTTAGATATCCGCGGTAAACTGACACTGGCAACTAAATTGACAGCTGCAGCAGCTATATTTGTCATTGCCAGGGTCAGATATTTAAAATATTTTTTGTAATATGAGACGGATCAATGAAAGTGTCTTATTCGCCGTCCTAAACCCAAAAAGTAAGTGAGGAAACTGTTTATATTTTTCAAAAAAAATGATGCAGCTGAAAAGTCTGCAACTTTTTTCTGGTGCTAAGGAAGGTTATTCCTATCACCAAAAAAATAATCAGGCACTTCTGATACTTTCATCCATTCCCCATTGACCTAAACAAACTAACATACATACATACACTGCAAGTTACATACAAGCTTGTAATAATTATGAGTATAAGTGAGTGCATAAGCTCGATAGCGCTCAGTGTCACAAGTCTATTAAGTGTCTTGAGCAAAAAACTTGGACCAAACAGTTGCGATTCAAAAAAAAATATCCATTCCCAATTCCTCTAGTCTTGTGAACATTACTCCAGTTGAACTTTTTTCAACTTACCTACGGCCGATTGTACGGTTGATTGTTGTCTTAGGAAATATCGGTGAAAACTGCTGGTGGCTGCGTTATTATTGAACGGAAAACATGAAGAGAGGAAGGTTACATCTCTGTGCCCCCGTGGCCAGGTGCACAAGGCTTCAAGTTACAATTTTACTAGTCTAAACCGGAAACACTAGTCAAATGGCCAGTCGTTATTGGTCGAGCGCCTCAACAGTTTAAGTATACCGATATTTCCTCTGGACTCGGAGCGAAAAAGTTGACCAATAGGACGTCGCGTTGACTCCAATACAAAAGACATCAACGACGTTGAGCCGGGGCACGTCTGACTTGCACTTCGTTCCAACAGGGCTTAGATTTTCATTACATACCAAGTCTGTTTAATTATTTATGTTGACTCGTATAAAACCTATACAATAGTTACACAAACTTCTTAACCAGCAACAGTCAAAAAGCTAGTCGTTATTGGCGAAGCGCCTGAGTGTTGTTCTGCCTCTGGATGCCTCGCTGGGTGCGTTGTCTTAGTAAGTATGTGGTCTCAACAACAGGATTTGAAGGAGTCTGTGCAGTCTTTGTCTGCGCTTTGTCTCCTCTAAACAGGAAAGTATTTATCATAGGGCATAGAAGCTCTAAAGGCTCCTCTGCATAATGGGCCATCATGGACGCAGTTATGCGGTGGAATAAGATGAAACTAGGACTTCCTCCCTTTAATCTTTTCGACGCCAACGACGCATACTATATCCACACCGCAGGTTCAACGCCAACGACTGATACATGCGTCAAGGAACCCAGCGCGATAGCAACCATCTTGCATTGACATAAGGTTTAACTCCGCTCTAAATGTCTTGTAGATTTGGCATGTTGTTGACCACTCTTTCCCTTTGACAGAGCTTTGTCAAAGTCAATTATTCTTCAATTTAGGCATATTACATGCACCGGTTCGGAAAGAAAACCTCTGCCTCGAGAAGAATCGGCGTAAAAAACTCGGCGAGGTATCATTTTTTCAAAACAGTATACTGTAGTATATCATTTCAGTATCAGAGTATTATAAAATTACATTGCTACAGTAGAAAGCCTATTTATTTTGCGAAAGATATCTAGTGCAGGACTTTATCACTGCCAAATATCCCTATCCATGATGTAATCGTTTACCTTATAATATGCTTTTCAAATAAGTGTCTGTTTTGCGACAGATTTGAATTCAAAGAGTCAGTAAGTTTGGCAATGTGTTTTGGAATTTTATTGCAGAATTTTGTACAGTCGACGCCAAATATACGTTTACACTTTTGCACCTTATTCCATTGCAATAAGGAGAATAGTGTAAACTTTCGCTTTTACTAGTCTGTAAAAAGTTGTTTTGAGCTTCCCTGTGCTCCTGGTAATCTTGGGCCTATCAGTGTTCGTTGAAAAGGTTAACGCATAGTAGCGTTCTGTGTGATTGCCCATTGCGTAAAGGAGCCTTGAAAGTCTTGAAACTAGGGAGTTGGAACCCGACCTATGGTTTCTTTGGTCGCTGGAAGCCCTTTATGTGATTCTTTTTATGATATTCTTCAATGTGATTAATATTAGCAGTAAGACAGCCTTTAATTTTTTTTTAAAGCAAAAACAGTCCATTTTATTATGGAATGGTTACTTTCTCAAGTTACTATATCAAGTATCAAAATTAGGACATCATACTATTTAACACGTTTGACACATTTGACAATGATATTTTTGTTGCCATATAAAAAAGGCTCATCATTCCCTGGCCAGATTCTATAATGCTTGTAAAGGCGCATCCCCACGTGATTTCGGCTCATGGACAGTTCTAGGCAGCACGCGGCGTCCGGCAAAATCAAGGCCACACCGTACTCGATTCCCCTTTGACCTTCCTATTCAGACTAATCGCCCGTAGGGATGTACCTTAAGAGTCTGCTAGAGACGGTCGCCAACAAGCCCCTCCGACCGAGCGACCTTGGTCGGCACGGACCATTGAGCTGGGTCCACATTTGTATCATTTTGCCGATCACGATCACGCGTATCGTATCGAGCTCGCGTATCCTAAGTATGATGGACGCTCACTTTGGGCACACCGTATCACTAGCATCGTCGCGCGAAAAAATGCGTCCAAATTAACAGTAGCATAGCAGCGTATCGTATCATAACGCCGAATCATTAAGTGTTGACGTGTTCTGTATCCCCTTTGATGCTGATCGGGGAAAAACCGCCTCGAGAGCGATCACGGCGTATCGCGTATCAAATCATAACTTCGTATCGTGATACAGTGTCAAAACACGTCCATACTTACCGATTTTGATACGCGTATCCAATCGCGAGTGTGCGGGGTATATAATAAAGGCGTGTCAACATCGATCCCGAGCGATCAGATACGGCGCGCCGCATGATCGCGCTGTTTTTGCGTCCACACTAGCGATTGCAACGCGACGGAGATACGATACGACAAAATGATACAAATGTGGATCCAGCTCGTAGTATGAAATTTTGCGGCAAACAACTGTCTACACGGTAGACTCTTTAATGTAGGCCTGTTGCATTACCAATAAAGGGTAGGCAGTAGTCACAGCAATTGCAAGTCGTCGGCGACAGCAACCAGATGCCTGTGTGTGTCGCATTGTTGATGCTGCAGTGCTGAGCGGTCGCTGTGCAGCCTACGTCGAAACCGTAGGACTGGAAAACAGTATAATTATTTACTTTAAAAACAAAGTGTCCACATTTCCTTTCCAATTTACCACATCACCTGCTTTCCGAGAGCAAATGCGTTGATTATTCCAGAAAAAACGCAAGTCGCTTTATGTGAGCTGATAATATTTGAGGAGTTCCATCGATTCCTCAAGGATATCAGAGAGATAATGTAAGGAACAATTGTTGCTACTACAGGAAAATGCCGTATGTCATAGTTTTATGTACGGAAATGGATCTTAATTTATGCAAAGAAACGATTTCCGACTTTTAAGCAAATTTTACCGGGTTCGATCCGGCCGTGTACGTATCAGGCTTTTTTGAAAATCTTTGAATACTTATTGATTTAATTTGGTCTAAAATCGGTGTCGGGACTCCGAAGAGCAAACCGTATCTATCTCTTATAGTTTCGGATTTCCCCTCACTGCCCCGTTTGAATAATAGGTACACTACACCTTGTATATATTTTATTTATTTAAACTTTATTGTACAAATATACAAATAAAAGTGAAATTGGCGGACTTAACCAATGTACCAGTCAACCATTGGGCTAAACAGAAACTTTAGTGATGTATCCATATTATCAAGATCAAGTACTCACCCTGCAATATCCATCCTCACACAATATCTGACTGTGCACCACACTAAAACACACAAACAAAGGAATCAACGCGTATAAACCCATTTGTTTAGCATTGCTGTCTGTGTCCTACTGATTAATTCATTGTCTTATCGACGGGAAATAATTGTTATCGACTGATAATTGAGTTATAGGTAAAGCATTTTAATCAGCGGGCAGATCTTGAAGATAGCCTACGTAGTATATTGCATTCCAACGGGTCAAAATCTACTACTTACTCGTTGAGAGAGCCCAAACACAACGGGTCTGTTTAATCTTCTGGAATAAAATAATAAAACTTTTATTTCGGTCTACTGGTGGTCCATAGGTATTTTCATGTTGTTAATATATGTGTGTAGATACAGTCACACGGAGACATCCAATTCTTTGCGGGAACTGTTCTTTGTAGTTTGTTGTAGGGTCCGATTTAGTGGCAACAGTATTTCAATGCACCCGGTAGGATCCTGCACCCGTATACCTAGCAAAAACGGTTCTCGCAAAGAATCGCATTGTCTCCGTTTGAGAGAGACGGGTTTATATCTAATCTTGTGGAATTTAGACTTACTATGGCAACCTTCGAACCCCATCATCAGATCGGCTCAGTTCAGTTCAATTATTTATTAGTAAATATAATTTACACGTCAACAATTTATATAATATTCACATGGCAATCCTTAATTTAAACGATTATTGTTGTACATACATGGATTATTCTAGTTATTATTTAAACATAGTGCCAAAGAGAATATCATAGTGCATTACACTTTCGACATTTTTGTCAGCACTTCATCCAAAGACTACAATACAACTACAATATACATACTTCATCCACAGTATAAAAAGGCATGTCAGCCAATACTTTTTTTTTTCATTTTGACGTGAAGGTGGTGTCACTTGGCGCTTCTTATATCTCGTTTGGGATAGCATTATATATTTTTGGTCCCATGACCCGCAAAGATTTCATGGACTTGGCCAGCCTCCTCGCAGGTAGGTACGTATAAGTGGTGCCGTTTCCGACTGTTGGAGTTGTGGTGTTCGGCGTTTGTGGGGAGCTAGTGCAGATGTCGTCTCACATACTTACTTACCTCTAAAATGTAGAGGCACTGCAGTGTGAGAATATGGTTTTGACGGAATAGGCTCAGAGCAGGCTGGTCTGGTGGAGATGCTGTGATGGTGCGGCTCGTTTCTGGAGTCTGAGAGGTATTTCAGGTCAGCGGCTGTTCCCCAGAGATCGATTCCATACGTTAATATAGACTGGAAATATCCGTAGTAAACTTTCTTGAGGTTCTTTAGGCGCGGCTCTTGCCAGAGCTTAAAATACCCGTAGTAAACTTTCTTGAGGTTTTCCATTGTGAGACTAGGCGCGACTCTTGCCAGGGCATAGCATGCGCTTGCTAGTTTTGCGCACGTGGCATCTATGTGTGGGGTCCATGTGGGGTCTATCACGAAGCCTAGGTACTAGGTACTATCACTTCCTCGACCTGGGGAACGGCCGTGCCGTATATGCAACATACAAAGCTTGAAAAAAATATTCGTATTTGTATAACATTAAAGTTTGCTCTACGTCTGATATGAAATCAACTCAAAACCATCCCATCCTTGATTTCATCGTTACAATTAGGCAACGCCGAGATTCTGTGCCGCTGTTTGTTCAACTTTGTTCCCTATCTCTTATCAGTGAACTCAGCTATCAGTTGATAAGGATGTTTGAGTACTTAGTTAGGTAAGATGAGTTTGATCAGGCTTACGTCTGTGTTGCGCACTTGAGTATTGAGAGCAACTTTGTCAGCGTAGGTACATGGTATATCTATTTTTCACCTCAGCAGCTCCAACAAATACATTTTGCTGCTTAAAAACAGTGAGACTAACTTTTGAACGACTCGTTCGCTTGCTCGGGACACTAAATCAGCCCTCGCAGCAAAAAAAGACTTTTACAATGCACTCGCTCTAGGGTTTGCAATCCGGATACGACTTGTATGTAAATATCCGGATCTGGATCCGCGGATACGGATATTTCCGTACATGTCGGATCCGAATTGCAAACCCTAACTCGCTCTGAAAGTGCGCCTTTATATGGGACAACATTAACACGGGAAGTCCTCTATGCCCGCATGGCAGTGCAGGCGGTGCGCAGCCGCGGGGCCGTGCGGGAATGGATTTCGGGCCAATATTCCCACACACATGCGAGAATGAGATTTCATGACAGTTAAAATTTCACCTTTTATTTATATATTTTTATTTCCTTGCGCGATGCATTGTAAAATGTTGTATGATACACGTGCCGATAGATAATTACCAACTCGTGTCGATCAAAAACACTCCCTGACGGTCGTGTCTTTGGTCATCGTCACTCTTTGGGAATTACCTACTTTTCGCACTAGTACCATAAATAACTATTTACACCTGCCATTCAGAAATACCCTCATTAAGCCACATTTTTGTATGTTTGTTAACAAAATTCCTAGTCTCACTGTATCTTGTTTGAATTAAAGATAAGCGACTGTCAACATCACACAGACCCAGTAAAGATACTGTGATGCCATTATCTCAGCGTGGACAAATAAATGTTATTTAAATAATCTAGATATTACAAACTGTTGTGAGTTGTGTAAATATAAGTAATTTAAAAAAAAGTTCTATTCTCACACTGAGCAAAAACGAACTTCTCGGTAATGGAACCTTCACTCCGTCTTTTTACGTTATTTATCATACTTGCCAAATATCCCATTATATATATAATTAAATTTATTAAATTGCCCATACTAATCTATTTATTTTCTTATTAAATTTCACTTACTACATTTTCGCTTCGGACCTACTGTCGTAAATTTTAGCACCAGTATTTGTGGGATTCAGCTATAGCAGCTACGCGCAACATTAAAATGAAAGTCAAAAAAAAAATTTTCATTGTAATCGATGCCTTTTAAAATAAATATAAGGTTTCTCAGCAATTTTTTTTTCCGTTCCCTCCACCCTAATTTTTTTAACGGTGTATTTTAAAAATATGAAAAAATCATGGACATAGGGCTTATTAAATTCTTTCACCGAAAATTATTTTGAATCAAGATCGGTTCAAAGGTTTTCGAGATATGCTGGAAAACTGCCTTCCTTAAAGAAATGGACGTAAGTGCTGTAAGATTTCTGTGACGATACGACCTTTTTAATAGGCACTTTTCGTTTTGCGTGGTCCGTAACACGCACATGTTTTAAATTGTATTACTTACTGTGTTCCTGTCTTCTATTCTATTCTATTCCATTCTAAATAGGTACTGTTTAATTCCCTCGGCCATGGACCTTAGAACTGTTTAAGATTGAAAGCACCTTAAATCTTCTTCTTCTAAGTCGGGCACTCTTGGCTGAGTGGTCGTGGTTGTGCACCTGTACCTATAATCCCCGGCACGTAACTAGAACCAAGATGGTGGCACTCGCGTAAGTTCACTAGTGTGCATGCTCAGATAGTATTCATCTCAAACTACACCTAAGAGTCGAGTAGGGCGCAGATTCTTTTTAAGTACCGTAACATTATGTACAGTCAGCAGCAGAAGTAGCTAAGCGGGCTGGGTGTTCAAAATGACCTGCACGCGACTTTATTCTTAAGAAATTAAGAGCGTGTGTAGGTTATTTTGAACACCCGGCCCGCTTAGCTACTTCTGCTGCTGACTGTACGTGTATAATAATTAATAAGAGATAACGAGGATTAAATGTTTCAAAAGTAAATACAAGATGATGATTAACATTAACTAAATTAAATTAAAACTGAGTTAAATCTATAAAAGGCCCTCGAGCAGTGCTACCTAACTGCGCCGTGGGAACTCAGAATTATACCTAAACTTTGCGCGCCGCAATCGGTACATCCGCCAGTGGGTTGACGCACGCGCTCACGGCCGGACGCTGCTTACGCGTACAAGAAAAGTTATTCACCAATTCTTTAAAAATGAGCTCGTAATGTTTTTTACGGAACACCTAATACCTATTTCAAATACTTACGTAATACATTTTTAAGGCCTGCTTGAGTTTCGGTAATTTTGTATAGGTACCTACCCCGAGCCTCTGACAAGTTTATAGGTACTTCACCACTCCGTTGTTTGTATTGATTTCATGTTTATATTTATCCCTGTCTAGCAGCAATTAGTATAATAGTTTACTTAGTAAGATTTGCGGGGTGCATGCATTGCACGGCCTAAGAAAGGGCGTAAACATCGTCGTTGCTGTGGGGACTGGACTTATAACCTTTTGGAAGTGCTTGGAATGCACTCGCGAGGATGAAACACGTATCTAATCAGAATATTTTAAAACAACTTATGCCTAGTGACTAATTCCAAGTTTGCAATGCTACTTTTAGACTATTATACAATATGTCGTTATTTATATACTTACGTTATAAATAACGAAGATAGGAAGGTACCTACCTACCTACCAAACTTTATTTCGTACTGGCGTCGGGATAAACCTACTAACTTAAAAAAATTAAGTTACCTACACAACAAGTTTCGCTTTCTTAAACCTATGTTGTAGGTAGCTGGTAAATTAATAGGTAGGTACCTACATTCAGACTGTCTTAACCATAGACAGGGTGAGAGATACTTGACATTACATTTTATTTAACATGCTGCGTTGATATGCCTGTATGTAGGTATGTAGCTATGGAGTTCAGATACAGGCAGAATCTCCGGAAATACAAGTCTCTTGAAAAATGAATATTGAAAAACGATAACAATTAAATTAATCTAATCAGTGAAGTGCATGGAATGTGTGGTTCTGCACGAAAAATAAAACGTCCTAGCCGACACAATGTTTTTTTTTTTAATACTACGACGGTGGCAAACAGACACCGTAGCCTTTGGACGATTGCGATTTCAGAAGAATCACAAGCGCGTTGCCGACCCTTTATTGATTTGAGGATTTGTTGTGACAGCTGAACGGAGATTTTTATTTTTTTTATTTAGGTTCACCAACTAATTGTTAACATCAGTACATTCATGATTTCATTCATTTTGCATTGTAAAGATAGATGTCACAATCACTTATAGGTAAACACCACATGCGTTATAATTTATACAAAAACCTTAGAATTTAAAATATAAAGTAGGTTCTTAAAAAAAACTTGTATTTTTATTAAAACGTTACGACGTCTGTTACGTAGATACATACAGCAGGGCAATTGCGTAACTCTTCATACGCGTGCCCGTACATATCACCTACCAGACTGCCAAAATATAATTGTCATGCCATAAATCTCAACTTTAACATTAAAATTGACATGTAAGTACGAGTATCTGAGTAAGGAACGTGTGATGTTCTAATAAAACTACAATAAATTTTAACTATCGTTAAGGTGCGTACGAATTAGAGCAGCCTCTGGTTGAGGCACGCACGGTTCACCTATTTTGCTCAACGCGCTCACGCGCTAAACATTTAGAGAAGGATAAAAATTCGTGCAACATTACATCAAGGTGAAGCAATTGTAGTTGGTTACACATCATTATAAAAAATATTTCAAAGAATAAACCGTTTTTTATTTCACTCAACTATTAATTATAACTTCATTTCTAAGGTGTCAACCCTAGCGTCTATTGGCCGGGGAGTGCGGGCAACGACCGGCGCGTTCAAGGTTGCTCCATTGTTAAATTTAGTAGGCATGGAAATCGGTAGGTATGCGCGTTTTTATTCAGAGTCGAGTATCTGTTCGTTAGAACTATTATATAATCTGTGCCTCGAGGCATTGTACCGAGAATGCTGGCGGCATTTCCTCGCTGAATTGCAATGCTGATGCGTTGCGCTCTTCGGTCACCAGTTACATCGAACAATGTTTCACGGAACGAAAAACGAACTAAGTAGGGCTGCTCTTTTCCAAGTACAAGTCAAAAAAGTACAGTCAAGGGCACCAATATGTATACACCACAAAGTCTCAAAAAGATGTACACAGACCTTATTTCTGCAACAATAAGGTTGTAGTATACATATTTATGAAACTTTGAGTGACATATTGACGTCTTTGACAGGTACACCTTCTACTGGAACTGCACTCTTATTATTTATTTCATTTAATTATTTATTTAAGGATTGCCAACGGAGTTCACAATGTTTCATCCTATACTATTAAACGAGCAATATTTGTATATACCTATATATATATTTGCTATATGTATATTTGCAATCACGTTCTCGGAAACGGCTCTACTATTTCGTAAATTTAGAAAATATCGGTTTACGGGGGCGACAAATCGATCTAGCTAGGTCACGTGCCCGGGAAAATTCGTTTTCTTCGTATTTTCTCTATTTTCACCCGAGCAGAGCTCGGTCGCCCAGGGACTTTTATGAAAAAACAAGCACTAATATAATGTCTAATTGTAACCCTAATAATAGGCGACCACAGCATGCGTTACAATTTTAGCACTGATAGTAATTAGGTAATTATCTAAGCTTAAAAATAAAATAAACTGAAACACATCAGTCGGACTATGATCAAGGTTCAACAACAAATCCCAGATTTTGCATTTGAAGCTATTATTTATTAGTTAAACGATTTATTGTTAAAACACATAAAAATATACATTATTTATAGGTTTAAATGTCTAAAGTTGTAATTTTAATTAATTCCATGTCTTCCTCGTCGAAATCAAGCGAATTAAACTACCTCATCTCGTGGAATAAGGCAGCTTAACACACTAGAAAATTGTTCGTATAATATACGTCATATTATGACCATCAATTCTGTAAAACAATGTGTTAATAACTGGTTAATAAGGCCGCGCCGCGGTCGGACGCCAGCTGGCAGTGGGGTGGGACTGGGGCGCGAAAAGCGGAGCGGCTGTTCATACATTTGATCGAGTTCAATCTATGAATGGTGGCTATCCATCAGCACCTGAGCACCGTTATCACAAGATGGCGCGGGAGTGGCGGGAGCCGTATCTTCTGTCCTTTCTAAGTGTTCTAATTAGAAAGAGACGGATAGTCTATCTCGCCGCGACACAGCTCGCGCGCCGTCTTGTACTACGTCCAATCTGACGCACGACGCGTCTTCACTGTTGACACTGAAATCGTATTAATTCAATAAATCTTGAGTCTTTTTTTTTTTAAACACCACATAAAAAAGCGTCGAGTTTATATAAAAAAAAACTAACTAAAAATATTTTAGCCTCCAATGCCAATGAAGCTCTCAATATTTTGACCAGGACTTTTAGACTTTTAGGTAATAAGGTTATGAACTCCGAGAGTCTAGGCTCTTCATTAGAACGAGGCTTGAGGGCTAAAGAGCTTTTAGCCCTATAGGCGTCAAAAGTCGAAGCGAGCTTTAAAAAAAGAGCTAAAAGGCTCGAGTCCTTATAAACACTATTGGTAGATTTTTCCTTACTAACTAACGCTAACTGGCGAATGCTCATCCTTAGAATTGTTTTGTGACATTGGAATACACATTAGAATAACAACCAACATACTCGTATACATTCTAGGTTATCTTCTGTTCTCTTCTCTTCTGTCCCGTAGAATAACTATCCGTTCATAAAGAGAGCAACTCCATGACAGTGTTTACTGGCAATACTGTCGACGGATAGCTCTCTTCATTAACAGAATATGCGCTGGTCTTCTTTCTTCAGATCCTAACCTAGGACACATATCATCATCATCATCGTCATCATCAGCATTATTCTGCAACATGTGTCGTAAATTGTCATGATTACATTTATCATGATATTAATAATTATGTCTCAAACAGCGGATTTATTTCATGTAGCAACAACCTACAAGAAATCATGTTTAACAATGTTGACGGGTAGGCGGGTAGTAGGGCATGCAATCCCGGGATTTATTGCTACTACAATACCGGGATCCCGGTATTGTTAGTAATAAACACCGGCATTGCATGCCCTAGAGGGTAGTCAGAGTTCCTCACGGATATATTGCGTACGAACAGTTCAGTGCAGATTTGTAGTGTTGAATTTGGAGGAAAACCAGGGTGAGCTATTTCCATAATCACTTTCGATGCATCCTATGATATTGTAACGATTTGGTATCATTTACATTTATTCATGTGCTTACACAGATCGGACGATGACTGTTTATGATGTGATGTATTTATGTGCGTCTACACGTCTTATTCTCTTCGAGAGGCGTGATGGTATATCATGTATGAATAAGATTTTCCTACAGATATGCGACAACTCAGTTCTTTAGTATGAGAGGATCAGTAAGCTAGCACATGACCCCGCGTCCCCGCGCGAAATGTCTCACCCGTGTCTTTCTGAGTTCCACACGCAGTAGACAATTAGGTACCTATACCTACAAGCTGTTCATGGGAATATCCGTCAACTTGAAGTTTAAAAACTTGCAAAATTCCAAAACCAAACGGTACGTCACAGTTTATGAACGGGAAAACATACAACCGAATTGAGAACCTCCTTTTTTGGAGTCGGTTATAAAAATGAGAACCAAACCACGTTTGTATGGAGAGTCGACTAGTAGACCGCGCTGGGGGACTCGTAAAACCCCCGGTTTCCCGTGAGAAACCGTTCTGTTGACAGTCTCCTAACCCGGAACAAGTAGTGTAAATTGGTGCAGCACGTTTTAAGAAGTACCGTCGAGTGTTAATTGGACTCGAAAGATCGAGCTACGTTGGGACATTTGATGGTGGCACCGTGGCACCAGTCACCACACTTGGCGGTATTGGCCCAAATGTTCGTGTTGCATCTTTTTCCTTCCTGAGGCAAATGCAAGAGAGGCAACGATGCAACGCGAACACGCAACCCCAAGTGTGGTGCCAGTATGACAAGTTGTAGCTTGACGAAAATTCTTTGATTTGCAGGACACGATCGCTTGACGTTTGGCGTTGAGTAATAGGTTTCGTGGTTTAGACAATTTGTGCATTTTTAGGGTTCCGTACCTCAAAAGGAAAAAACGGAACCCAGGATCACTTTGGTGCCCGTCTGTCTGCCTGCCTGTCTGTCTGTCAAGACTCTTTAGCTCAGGAGTGCGTGGAGCTATCGAGTTGGAATTAAAACCATATGAAGGGTCCACGAAAAGAACATGTCTAGTCACTTTTTTTTTCAAAATGAGACGTGACATTAAAATCTTTTTTTTTTAAAGTGACTAGAATGTTCTTTGCGTTCTTTGTGGACCCTTCATATACTCAAGTCAACTGTCCCTTGAAGCTGTTAAAAAATCAAACTTCAAAGTTAACGTAAAAAAAAAGATACGGCCGTTTATGCCGCAGAAAACGTATGTTTCGACACTTTCAAGGGAATGAAAATTTATGGGGTACCGTAAAACCACACAACTATAGTCCACTACCCCAACTATGGTCCAATAATAAACTCATTCGTTTCTATCAATGCCGATTTTGTATTTGTGATTTTATAGGTTTTTATATAAATTTGTGTTACTATATTGCCTGTCTTTAAGTTCACCCATGAAAGCAGTCCCCACCTGAGCAAGTAATATGTCAATTAATTTGGACCATAGTTGGGTGACCTGGACTATCTTTGTGTGGTTTTACGGTACTATGAATTTTGCCAAGTAATATTGTCTTATACCTACTAGTCCTACTACATACAAGTACGGATGGACGGGAATTTGTAGAGGACCAAGACGCATGGCGGAAAAAAGGAGAGGCATGTCCAGCAGCAGAACAGAATAAGCTAGATAAAAAAAATATTCCTGAGTATGGTTTTACTGTAGGTACCTATTCCTACATGCAATATACTACGAAATTTACGAACAAATACCGCTAGCATAGCTAAATTGATCACCTAAACACCATTTGGCCCTCAACGAAAATCAAATTCAAGTATCAACTTTATTACATAATGTCCCAATGTTGATTATTCAATATCAAACTATATCACTTAGGACTTTTCTAGACTGTAGTCACAAAATTGGAATTACCCTTGAACCTTATCCAGCTGTTAATAAAGTTGATAATGCATTGTCTGATTCTACAAGAAGGTGTTCGCTAAAACAATTGGATATAAATTTTAAGTATGACTGATTGTTTTGTATGTAATGAGTAACTTATGGACTAGGTTTGCTAGGATATTCAAGTAAAGTCTAAGTTTAAAGCTATGGTACCTACCTAAAACCTAACCGTTCTTTACAAAACAAAATAACAATACATACGCAACAAGTTTAACATTTTTAGGGTTCCGTACCTTAAAAGGAAAAAATGGAACCCTTAAAGGATCACTCGTGCGTATGTATGTTCGTCTCAGCCGATTTGCTCCGAAACTACTGGACCGATTGAGTTGAAATTTGGTAAACATGTCAATTGGTGACCCAAAGATGGACGCGTAAAGTAAATTAATGAATTCTGAGCAAGGGGGCACTTTTAGGAGTGAAACTGGAAAATGAAAAAAAAAGGTTCGCAAACTGTATTGTGTGATATGTCAAATAAAAGGGGTTGTTGTAAACATCTCAGACATTTTTTTTTATAATTTTAGCAAAAACAAATTTGAAGTAATTTAGGAAAAAAGACGAAAATTGGGAAAATCTATAAGAAGTTTTTTACTAGGCACGGAACCCTTCGTTTTGCGTGGTCCGACACGCACTTGGCCGGTTTTTTGCATCTGTTCCACACCCACGAACAAGTCTTTGGAACTTAAGAACAACCACTGACGTTAGCTGGTAAAGCCTTCGGCACACTGAATGCTACTGTGATGTCTGTGATCACCGCAGTTCAACATCATCATCATCATATCAGCTGAAAGACGTCCACTGCTGGACATAGGCCTCCCTCAAAGAGTGCCACAATGACCGGCCATGCGCGACCCCCTTCTTTTCTTTTGCTTTTCACGTTAAAAAGATATCAGATTGCAAGTAAAAGATATCACATAGTCCAGTTAATGAACTGACAGCTTATATGGAAAAAAACCGAACAAGTGCGAGTCGGACTCCTCCACCGTGGGTTCAGTAGGTACTAAATTATAAATGTATAGTTTTCAGATTTTTCCCTGTAGGTACTAGAAGTGTAGTAGAAGACGATATTACTTGCCAAATTTTATAGTTCTAGGTCAACGGAAAGTATCCTACTAATCATACTAATCCAACTATCCAACTAATCCTAATATGTTTGGTTGTTTAGATGTTTGGATGTTTGCTCAATCACGCTTAAACGGCTCAACCGATTTGGATGAAATCTTGTACGAAGATATTTTATAGCCTGGTTTTTATCCCAGGTACACGCAGACGAATTCGCGGGTGGAAGCTAGTACCTTATAATTTTGAGTCCCTTGAGAGTGTCGAAATACCTAAGTTATGTATATGTTTTTGCGGCATGAACAGCCGTATCTTTTTTTTACGTAAACTTAGAATTTTTATTTTTTCACAGCTTTAAGGGACTGTAGACTTGAGTATACGATTTTAATTTCACATCGATACGTTTACGCGTTCCCGAGATATAGGGTCTTGACAGACAGACAGACGGACAACAAAGTGATCCTATAAGGGTTCCGTTTTTTAAACGATAGCGCTATGCGAAAATACTGTATTTAAAAGCAAGAGGGCCTACCGCGAAACGAAAACAAACTTCTCGTTCGTGTATGTCTGTCTCTGTGACACTTGCTTCGAGCGACAGAGAGGGAGATACGAAGTTCGTTTTCGTTTCGCGGTAGCCCCTCTGGTCGAAATGCCTATAGGTACCTAACCTAGAATAACATCAGCGAAATCGTCCCGGCAACCGCATTTGGTGTGCTAAAGCCTTAAGTTGTACATTCGTGTTGCCTTAGTTTGCACTATTAGACGCTGCTCGATAATAGACAGTGAGGTTACGGGTACAATGTGGAGTAATCTTTCATGTAGGTATACTGACATAAAACAACTGAGTATTTTGCTTAGGATTCAATTCCTAACCCAGTAGGGCGTGCTTTTCTGGGGTAATGCAAATGTAGGTAGAGATGTTTAGACAAAAATGTATAATGTTAACGTTTTCCCGATAACATCCTCAAATAGGTACAATATATCACTGAATGTTTATTTTATTTTATTTACTCCACCACGAAGTTACAAATGGGCCATTTTACGGAAAGTTGTACACTCGACTTTTTTTATTTTATAAAATCGGGTTTTTTTTTACTCAGAATCGAAAGCACTTTCGAACCTAATAGGAGAAAAAAAGTGTTCAAAATGTTACAGACTATTTTCGGTTTTTCGTTCCGTTACCACAATACAAGCTTAGTATGGTAACGGTAACGGTAACGGAATGGAATAAAAAACTTGAGTCACTTTTCGATTCTAAGTAGAAAAAACCGGCCAAGTGCGTGTCGGACCACGCAAAACGAAGGGTTCCGTGCCTATTAAAAAGGTCGTATCGTCACAGAAATTTTACGGCACTTACGTCCTTTTCTTTGAGGAAGGCAGTTTTTCAGCAATATCTCGAAAACCTCTGAACCGATCTTGTTCAAAACAATTTTCGGTGAATGAAATTAATAAGCCCTATGTCCATGAATTTTCCCATATTTTTAAAATACACCGTTCAAAAATTAGAGGGGGGGGGACAGAATTTTAGTGACTTTCGGGGCGATTATCTCCGACCCTATTCACTTAATCAAAAAAAATGCTAAGAAACCTTATATTTATTTTGAAAGGCCTATCGATTGATGTGCCACACGGGGGGTCACAATGAAAAAAAATTTTTTGACTTTTAGTTTTATGTATGGAGTGCACCCCTAAAAAAATTTTTTTTTGTCATTTTAATTACAAAACTATGTAGCGGCTAACAAAATACACCTATCCTCAAAATTTTATTCAAATACACCTTATAGTTTTCGAGTAAAATGCCTGTGACATACGGACAGACGGACAGACGGACAGACGGACAGACGGACAGACGGACATGACGAAACTATAAGGGTTCCGTTTTTGCCATTTTGGCTACGGAACCCTAAAAACCCGATTTTATCAAAATTAAAAAAAAGTCGAGTGTACATACAGTCACGGACTCTATTGTTGAGCCATTTAGAGCTCACTTTATTCTGGACACTTCATAGCTTCATCATAGAAAACCAACATTAGTTGACACCTAAATGGCTCAACAATTAAAGTCCTTGACCGTACAACTTTCCGTAAAATGGCCCAAATACACAGTAGGTATTTTATTAATAAAATAACCATTCGTAAAATCGACTGTAAGAAGACATTTCGTATCTAGCATTGCCATGGGCCACTGCAGTAGATCTTTTGCATCACACATGTATCTATACAATGGTCAAGCATGTGTTTACGCACATTGCTAATTTCCACTTGTCCTTGTCACTTGCTACGAGTTTCATCTTTCATTACATTAACCCATTCGGCGCCACAGAAAAAACTGCGAGGTGGCACCCCCACGCCACGCAAGTCTTAGGTCTATTGTTTTTGGACTTCGTGGGTGGCATGGCAACGGTGACAAACTTGAGTTGAGAAGTCAGTAGCGGTGAATCGGTTAAGTAGATTAGTTTAGCCATATTATAGCATTTAGTTTCATAATATTTTTCATACGTGATCGTCTAGGCTACCCTTGACCTTTGCCTAGGTTTCATATTAATAAACAGTTTTGATTGGACGTGTAGAGATGATGAATGAGAGAAGACTAAATAAGCTTTTCAAAGAATTTTTCGACCATTAGGTCATTGTCTAGGCTAGCCTTGACCTTTGCCTGGGTTTCATTAATATGAAACCTAGGCAAAGGTCAAGGGTAGCCTAGACGATGACCTAATGGTCGAAGAATTCTTTCAAGAGCTTATTTAAGTAGTCTACTCTCATTCTGCTCTACATGTCCAATCCCAACTGTTTATTAATATTTTGGTAGCTTGTAAATATTTGTCATAAGTACTTTCTCTAGTCGTTTAATACATTCTTGACATAGTGGTCGTGGTTTCATGATGACTTATTTACTGTGAATAGAACAGCTCCCGCGATGCGCCTCCACATGCACTTGTTACGGTCTTCAGCATTGACAAAATAACCTCAGTCCTAGTTTTTAATCGCAAATCGTGACTTTAAAACAATAAAATATGCATAGTTCCACTCCACCACGGTATTAAACCCAGCAAAACTGAAGGACGTCTTTTATGATTTACATAAGTGTGATAAACCTCTTTACTATTTACTATATATAAAAAAATTCTATACATATGTCAATTTCACATCACATTGTCATTTATACTAAACGTAGTGGTTATATTCTCTTTGATTTATATACCATTACGTCAAGATTTCCTAATAGACCTATTAACTAGATTCTGTCTATTATTACAAGTATTATGTGTGTAGATACTATTTATGTGTTAAAATTAAATATAGGTATATAGGGCACGCACAGCATTTCTATGAAAGGTAATAAATAATGATGATACGTAGAGGTAATCCTAGGTCAAATGTCCACAAATCTCTATCGCAGGTTCTTTCAGAAGTACTTAAGCCGCCAAATTTCACGCTCAATCACTTTACCGTTAAAAAGATATATTACACTAATTAACTATCTCATGTCAATATCAGCGCGACGAGGACACATTTGGCTATGCGGTTACGTGAAATAAAACGCATGAACCATGACGATTCAGACATTATTTCAATCATTACAGGGCTGCCTCAGATGATGATGATCAATGACGAAATGCTTTACATCCGACATATAGTTACGTGAAATAAAACGCATGAACCAAGACGATTCAGACATTATTTCAATCATTACAGGGCTGCCTCAGATGATGATGATCAATGACGAAATGCTTTACATCCGACATATAGTTACGTGAAATAAAACGCATGAACCAAGACGATTCAGACATTATTTCAATCATTACAGGGCTGCCTCAGATGATGATGATCAATGACGAAATGCTTTACATCCGACATATAAACGCAATCATCTAAGCGGCTGAGTTTTAACGATTTGAGTTGGTTTAATTTGAAAATTGGTGTCTACTTCAAGTGTCGTCTCAATGACTTTACTGTCAAAAGGGTTGGCAATAAATGAGCGTAAACTATACTTCACATTCAAGAATCTTTTTAAGTTTGGAGACATCTCAACGGCGTCAAAAAAAACTTGAGGTAAATAGGTATTCTTAACTTAAACCTACGAATTTTGTAATAATCTCGCATGAAACTAAATTATCTAAGGCCAAGATTATTTTATCTTGGTTCGAGAGAACCATCTTAATTCAAGATGATTTCTGTTCAAGATAATGACGGTCTTCCTAATGAATTTCTTGATTCAAGTATTTTTTTCTCGGTCATTTTTAAAACGTGCCACATTACTTTGTAACTTCAAAATGGGTCAGTTGCATAACTTATTACTATTCCTAGCTCTTAGCGGAGACAATAGGGTAGTTATTGATATGTTAATGTCCAAGTCCGGACAAATCAAGTGTGTCGGTTGCTTGCGAGCCATTTGCGTTTCAAAGGAGTTTCTAATGTTCGTTTAACAGTTTAAATGGTGCTAGTGAGAGTTCGTACGTAAGTAAACTACACAATATATCGTTCCGTAGAACCTAGTAGGTATACCATGGGTCGTTTTAATCAACGAAGAAGCTCTCTTCTCCTAGTTATGTTCTAGCGGGCCAAAGGCATATTTAAAGGCGTCCTCCCTTAAAGGGATACCGTTCTAAATTGAAATAAAGTTGCATTTGTTATGTTTCATTTAATTTTAAAATAAAATAAACTTACTGTATTGCCTATTATGGTTGATTCGATTCTCGAAGTAAATTTTTCTAGTAGGTATGGTGGGCGGCTAGAAGATATACCTAAAAAACTTAAACGTTTATAAAAGAAGACTGCGCACGATAAAACGAGATAACACTTTTAGGAAATGGCTTTTTTGGACAAATTTCAATAAATATCTAACTTTGTGAAGTTTTATTCATATTTCCTGCTATGTGATTTTAGATGTGGTAATACCATAATTTTAATCTGATTGTGTCGTTTAGTAACGTATTGTATGAGTAGGCAACATTAAGGTAAAAAAGGAAAGAAATGCTTAGGTAACTTTATTTGGTCTGAAAGGCGTTTCAAAGAACGCGATTATGTTCCAATTCACGCCCAAGGAACGGCCATCTTGCAAGTAGTTATGTACAGTTTACAAAAACGCAAATTTAACTCATTCGTGAGTGACATGCATCACAGTTATTTACGCCTAAATCTTATCATGACAGTTAAAATATAAGTAGACATGATGAATCAAACCCACACTGTTTCATAGTAACATGTAGGTAGTTCATTTAAAAACACTTTAAACTGCACATTCCTGAATCATATTCGATCTTAGACACACAAGTTTCTTAACACAATTGGATCATACCACCAACATGTATAATAAGCCCTATAACATTGTGATAAAGAGTATTATAGCAAAGCTAAAGCCAAATCAGCTGTGCAAACAGCAGAACAGACGGAACACCTAATTTCTTAACGAATTTTTAGTGACGTGTGTTTGTTTGAAACTTAATACAGTACCTATTGAAAGGTTTTTGTGATGTTTCTGGGGCATTTTAATTACTTAAACTTAAACCACGGATTCATTTCAATATGTATGACAACTTGTGCTTGTCTACGAACCATAAAAAGGTACACAAGTATAGGTATTCAAATGAAGTGGACATATCGCCAATTTCATTATGTCAAAATACAGGTGATGCCTCAAAATTTATTCTATTCGGCTGCCTGTAATCGCGTTCGTACTCGCTTTAACCCACTGCAGCTAATTGATTTCAAATTAACAAGCATCTCATCTGATGGTTAGTAGACTCTGGCGTCAATGTTCATAAAGAAGCTCCTACATACTCGTACTTGGTTTTTTTTATTATACTGGTAATAATATCCTAAGGTGGAGAAATAAGCGATAGTAAAGGGATTTGATAGTCAACCCAGCCACTTCAAGTGAAACGTCTTAAACGCTTTGTAAGTATAAGGGAAATAGGAAAAACTGACTTTTCGATTTTCTATGGTCAAACGCCGGCCATATTTTATCTTTAAGAATTTTAAAAGAAAAAAGAAGTTGAAGCGTGTTTCGAGTACCTACCTATTTTCCTGAGTTTTGTATAAACGTTTGGCAGAATCATTTATTTTTATACAGTAGTCAAGTAGGTATTAGCAAAACATTTTGCATGGGAGTAGGTATTAACGATAAACGAGTCCACCTACAATGCCAAAATATGCACAGACCCTCAACGTGTGTGCAAAATCAATTACTATAACCATGCAACCGCATATTATGTATTGTTAAAGTAGGAGGTCGCTAAGTGACTTACATAAACGCTGCATGACATTTTGCGTGTTATTTCAAAGCTGGCTTAAATCAGTCTTTACACTTGTGAGTTTTTACGTCATCCCGGATAGGTAAAGTGGCAGTTAAAGCACGCGCGGGGAAAATCTTGCTTCATGCCAAGAATTCGTCCCTTACTAGCAAGTATGCGATAGGGGCGAATGCTTTATGACCGACATAAACGTGATCATGCTAGCTGAGCTGGCCAAAGGATGACATAAAATTTGTACTCACCCGGAAGGTATCTACCTAATAAAGAAAGTCTTAGACCGAATATTTATCGACATTTGTTACATTTGTGTCTGTGATCTCGTACTGCAAATATATCGCAACACGTCTTTATCACTTTAGGAGCAAGGATAAGTTACGATACGATATATTTGGCTACTTTAGCTGCTATCATCTATATAATGCTGACTGTACTATATCAAATAGGGTGAATATCCACCAGATATTGATGAATATGTGGTTTCTCTAACATATTTCTGAAAAGGTAATGCTCTATAAGTCTAGGAGTCAGAATAATAGGTAAGTAGGTTAATGCCGCCAGCATTCTCGGTACAATGCCTCAAAGGCCTTTTAGGGTGCCTTACCTCAAAAGGAAAAAAACGGAACCCTTATAGGATCGCTCGTGCGTCTGTCTGTCCGTCTGTCACAGCCGATTTGCTCCGAAACTACTGGACCGATTGAGTTTAAATTTGGTAAACATATGTAAATTGGTGACCCAAAGATGGACGCGTTAAGCAAACTAATGAATTCTGAACAAGGGGCCACTTTTGGGGGTAAACTGGTTTTTTTTTTTTAAGTTTAGCAAACGGTATTGTGTGACATATCAAATGAAAGGGGTTGTTGCTGCATCAGGCATCGCAGATATATATTTTTTTATAATTTTAGCAAAAACAGATTTGAAGTAATTTAGGAAAAAATGACGAAAATTACCATTCCTCCCCCCCCCCCCCCCTTATCTCCGAAACTACTAGGCTTAAAATTCTGAAAAAAATATGGAAAATAGTTCCTTGCCTAAATATTACACGAAAACCTATAAGAAGTTTGATGTTCAAAGTAACGGGAAAATTCTCAATTTTTTACGGAACACTCACCACACGAGTTGTACTCGCACTTGTCCGGTTTTTTAGATTTAACTTAGTTTTAATTAAATTTAGTTAATGTTAATCATCATCTTGTATTTACTTAAAATAAATGAATGTTTATCCTTAATCTGATAGTTTAATTAAGATTTACAAGGTAGGGCTTTAAAATCACTATAGGTACCCAACATAATTAAACTGCACCATATTAATGGATATAGTAGTTAACGAAAATTCGATCAAGCTGTAGCAATAAAATACGTTTGCTTATTTACTTTATTTAATCCCAAATTATGCAATTAATGATCGTTCTGCCCACTGTCCTAAATAAAGAACAAACTGGCAAAATCTAATCTTCAAATGACAACGTGTTCCATTCAACTACATACATAAGTATTATAAGTATCTCGTATTGGAGTTGTACTTATTATTCGTAAAATTATTAGAAAATTTAGGTCACTAGGTATATTCTTATGAAAGCAGACTTTATAGGAACAATTATTAAATACCTACGCCAAGTCAATTTTTTTTATTTTTCCAGTTTACCCCCCAAAAGTGGCCCCCTTGTTCAGAATTCATTAATTTACTTTAAACATCCATCTTTGGGTCACCAATTTACATATATGTATTTACCAAATTTCAACTCAATCGGTCCAGTAGTTTCGGAGCAAATCGGCTGTGACAGACGGACAGACAGACGCACGAGTGATCCTGTAAGGGTTCCGTTTTTTTCCTTTTGAGGTACGGAACCCCAAAATCCTTTCACCTGCGTGTAGAATGGACTTTCTGGTTGGTACAGTACAGGCTATATTTCATCCCGTGGGTTTGCCTGCTTTCTATGCTGTGTACGCGGGCGAAACCGCGCGGGCAGCCAGTAATGTACAGTAAGGGAAATGTATTAACGTACCACCGTAGAACCCCATCGCAATAAGGTGGCATACCACTCGAGTTTGAGTGACGGCGGCCTGTCAATTGCGACAGGATTCTACGGTGGTACGTGAATACATTTCCCTTACTAATAAATAAAAATAAAAAAAAATAAAAAAAAGTGAATAAATGTCTTCTTTTTTTTTTTCTTTTCTTTACTGTACTTATATATATAATCAATTAATAATTTACTAAAATGAAAATGTTTTTATCGCAACTAGAAAGAAAATAACCATACCTTAAGAGGCACTTAACTAAGTAAATAGAACGCACTGATAAGCGGTATCAAATGTAGTTTACTGCTGTGTAATCTAAGATTAGGTTTTTATTTATACTTAGCAATGTGACCCCGAAAGGTATTTAACTTTTTCGACATATTTGTGTTAAGTTTACTGAGGTTTAGACGGAATAAACTCTTAAAAAACGAAAAATAAATATATTTCTCGTGTAAAAGGAATGTTTACTGGTTTGTCAGTTAAGTCAAATTAATCACAATGAGTTACATTCTGACAGTTTTATAGAACTATAGAATAATCTATCTCGTGAAAGTACTGAAAAACTCCAGGAAAATCCCAGCCTCCCAATTCATTTGGAGTTTATAAATCCTACCATACACCGCCTAAAGTCCAGGAACGCTTCCTATAGCATCGCCAGAAACCTGCTCGACAATAATTTCAACCTGAAGCAGGAATGGTCGAAGCTAAGGGATTCGGAAATGGCGGGCAAGCTAGGCTCCGGGATCATTCCAGGATTTCCAGGATCCACAATAGAAGGGTCAGATCTTCCAAGACGACATTGGTGCAATATCAATCGGCTACGTACTGGCCACGGCCGTCGCGCTCAATACAAACATCGTTGCGGGTGGGTGGAGTCACCAGCTTGCCCCTGCGGTGCCGATGTACAGTAAGGGAAATGTATTCACGTACCACTGTAGAACCCTGTCGCAATTGACAGGCCGCCGTCACTCAAACTCGAGTGATATGTCCCCTTATTGCGACAGGGTTCTAAGGTGGTACGTGAATACATTTCCCTTACTGTACAGACCATCCAGCACTATCATCGAGGCCTGCCCCATAACGCGCTACGCCGGTGGCCCTCCAGAAGACCCGATCGTCCTTAGCGACGAAGCCACCAAATCGCTGACTAGCCTCAGTATTAATTAATAATTGATTATGTATATTTGCTACTGTTTCTTCCTGTTTGCCATACGATTAAATAAAATAAAATAAAAAACTGAAAAACTACAAGTCATTGAAGATCGGTAAATTCTTAAAGAAAGTTTAAATACAAGAACTAAAGATTCAATAAAATAAAATAAAACTTACTTAAATGAAAATTCTTACCACAGAAGTTACTTTCAGCGTTCAAAACTGAAAGCGTCCGCCATCTTGAATCACATGTTTATCTCATAGTCAAGTCGGTACTTACTTCTATTCTGTTCTTATCATGTGACCAATCACAGAGCACGAAACAATTTAAATATCAAACAATTATAGATAAAACAATATAATAATCGCGACTTTATCAGTTAAAATCGATATATATTAAACTGCCGCTTCAAATGGACAAGCCGTGATCAATTGAAACACTTTTAATAATCCATACTTACGTAATAACGCCGAAATAGTATCAAAAACTGACTCTAAAATAACAATTAATTATTCAATTAAATTTAAACTACAATTCGCACTAATGAGGAGATAATTATACTTTTAAAAGTTACAAAATGGTACGCACGTGCTGGCGCCTAAGTTAAAATGGCGGGACATGGTTAGATCTCCGTTGTTATATACGTTCACACCTGTTACGTCACACCTGTAGCATTATTCATATTTTCTTATCGGTTTTCGACCGTTTACGGGAAAAACAGCCTTAAGCTTAAACACGGAGCAACATAAGTGCCATCTGAAGAAACGCTCCAACCGCCGTTTGCGTTTAGAGTTTAGATTTAAATTTGAATGCTTCGGATTCTAGCAAGTTGAGCTTGCAACGGTAGGACTATTTACACTGTTTAGAGCTTTTTAGAGTTCCGTGGGAAGAGCAGGATAGGTGGTAGCTGTTACGAATTCGTGAACTCGTTCTTAACAACGTTTTGTGTATGTATAGCTTCTATACGTTCCGACCATTAAGGAAGTATCCTTGTAAGCCATGGAATTTGGAATAACAGCACTTTTGACTACCAATTTAGGCTTTACATTCTAATAGCGTCTTTATACTTTTACGAATTATACATATTTTTAGTTTATTCAGAAAACAAATAGCCATGTGTACAAAATAATACTCGCAAATATGGACAGGAATTAGGATTAAAGTTCCAAATTACCACGTACATTTACAAGTTAATGTAAATTATACAATTAATTTTGTTGGTACTACACGCAAAAAGGGTAACAAAACAGATTACTACAAACAGTATTGACACTTATTTCTTATCGTCTAGAAAACAAAATTTGCCGAAATTTATTCTTGAAAACGGACCAACTATGAGCGGAAACAATCAATTTCATTGTAGGTACATATTACAAGAGCGCCTAAAGAAAGAATTTTATGCATGGTACTTACTTTGTGCCACAGGATGAGATAGCAAAGGTAGGCTAAAAGGTCTGCTAGACGGTCGCCAACACGCCCCTCCGACCAAGCGACCTTGGTCGGCCCCGACCGTTGTAGTATGAAATTTTGTTGGAAACAACTGTCTACACGGTCGGTGCGGACCAAGGTCACTCGGTCGGAGGGGCGTGTTGGCGACCGTCTAGCACGGGCTTTAGAACGTGCGTGGAAACGAGACATTTTGAAGGGAATGTTTTCTAATAAGCCTCGGAAGTTGGAAAAGCGGCACGTACAGTAAGGGAAATGTATTCACGTAGAACCCTGTCGCAATTGACTGGCCGCCGTCACTCACACTCGAGTGATAATGTCACCTTATTGCGATAGGGTTCTACGGTAGTACGTGAATACATTTCCCTTACTGTACACCTACCTAATACCTTTTCTCAAAGTATTGATACGTTCTTGACGGCCTCCGTTAATCACGTGAGGTGACTTTGGGCAATTCTTTGCCATCCCTATATGAAGTGTTCACATCGCTAAGCTGAAAAATGGTAACTAATGGTTAAACAGAAGGTAAAAGTAAATTAGTACCTGTTCTTAAATTAGGTAGGTATGGTTGACATTATTTAATTGACTTTTTATAAAACTATAGATGAGAGTTTTTCAAAAAAAGTGTACATGAACTTTTTTTTCAGAATTGGATTTTTTTGGGTTTTTCTTAGTCAGAATCATTGATACTATCGATCCTCATACAAGAAAAAAAGTGTCCCAAACATTAAAAGTATATAATATTACCTCAAAAGGAAAAAAACGGAACCCTTATAGGGTCACTCGTGCGTCTGTCTGTCCGTCTGTCACAGCCGATTTGCTTCGAAACTACTGGACCGATTGAGTTGAAATTTGGTACACATATGTAAATTGGTGACCCAAAGATGGACGCGTAAAGTAAATTAATGAATTCTGAACAAGACGGCACTATTGGAGGGTAAATTGAAAGTTTAAAAAAAAAAAGTTTCGCAAACTGTATTGTGTGACATATCAAATGAAAGGGGTTGTTGTAAGCATCTCAGATATATATTTTTTTTATAATTTTAGCAAAAATACATTTGAAGAAATTTAGGAAATAAGACGAAAATTGGCCATTCCCCCACCCCCCCCCCCCCCCCCCCCCCCCCCCCCCCATCTCCGAAACTACTAGGCTTAAAATTCTGAAAAAAATATGGAAAAAAGTTTACAGGAAAACCTATAAGAAGTTTGAGTATTCAAAGTAACGGGAAAATTCTCAATATTTTTGTGTGTTTTATATGGAGCGTCTAATGCTTAGAGAATAGGAATTTTACGAAACCCTCACCACGCGAGTTGAACTCGCACTTGTCCGGTTTTTTTTAGGTGATAGGAAAAACCTTCCTTAGCACCAGAAAAAAGTTTGAGATTTTTCAGCATGCTCAATTATTTTTGAAAAATAATATAGTTTTCTCACTTACGTTTTGGGTCAAGGAAGGGCACTTTCCTCAATCCGTGTAGTCCGTCTCATATTACAAAAAAATATCTTAAATAATTATGGTAAACTGACACCTGACACTATCAGTGATATTGACATTGCAGCTATATATTTCAGTCAGTTTACCACAGATATTTAAGTTTTTTTTTTGCAATATGAGACGGATCAAGAAAAGTGTCTATTGACCGTCCTTGACGCAAAACGTAAGTGAGGGAACTGTTTATATTTTTCAAAAATAATTGATGCGGCTGAAAAATCTGAAACTTTTTCTGGTGCTAAGGAAGGTTATTACTATCACCAAAAAAATTATCAGGCACTTCTGATATTTTCATCCATTCCCCATTAGACACAACAGCAGACACAAAATTTGAGAATGGCCGATTAATATAATCGCATGCATTAACGCTCGACTTCAGTGACTTGCTACTTACCATAAATCAGATAGCTATTCGTGACCTATTTTTAGGACACTGAGCCATAATTATAATCATCCTAATTATAGGCATTTTGGGGTAAATAATTGTTTAATTACAAAGTTTCATCGGCACGAGGTTTGAGGACTTGGAGATCTCGCTCCCAATCGTTATCAGAATATCAGATAGCGAAAACAAACGCCCTAAGCACACAAGATACGGCGGATCTCGGGGATTGCTCCACTAACTAGAGCAGACTGATGCGAAGGTATTCCAATATAAAGAAATATGGTATTAGACTTTGACAACGGGGTAATTATTTCATTTGGTGCAAATTGGATGTCCGCGATAAAATCACCCTCTTAATGAAGTAGGATCCTTACCGTGTCATAAGATAACTTGTTATACAGAATAATCCCTAACTGGTGCTTCATTAAAATTTATTTTATATAAAAGTATAAGAAAGTTATTTTCGTCAAAAGGGCCAAATTGTCATTACCAAGGGGTGTCCACTTTCCAATTTTCGGTAATACTTCTGTAAAAAGACCTATTAAATGCATGTCTACGACTGAAATTGCTATTTACCTCAAAAGTTTGATAGTTATGACATACATTATTGATAGCACAAATTAAATAGTATTCTATAAAACTTAACAGCGTTATCATACATTTTGGTTCCTACTTAATTCGTCATCACCGTGTCACTATATGATGCGACGTGCAGCTCCTCACTAAATAGTTTTGCATAAACCCCGCCGCTGTCCCCGCACGCCTCCAATCGTTATACGGATGGCAGAGTGAACGCACGTCGCTCACGTAAAAATTGGTATTTATTTTGGTTTTCACAGTGTCGTACCGTGGCTTTTGTCAAAATAAGTTGTCATTCTCGTGGGTCTTATTCCTCGGTAAGTACAATCACTGTTTGTATTAATCCCATTTTATCTTATAACCTAGCTGATTTAATGTGTCTTAATCGGTAGATCATTCTGGAACATTTAATATATCGCATACCCAACTGGACATTTCTGGATTTTGTCATTACCATGGTAGTCATTACCATGGATTACCGTGGACTTTTCAATCCCCGGCAATGAAAGTGACTCCACGGCAAGGACCATCTGCAGTTAGTCCCTACCGCGGAGTCACTGTCACTACCGTGGATAGAAATATTCGTACATATAAAATATTACATGTACATATTTATGAGAGTCCGAATATTAATATGTTTGCTTTTTATATCTGTGCATAGTTTCCGTGAATTTTGGTGTATTTCTCGTATACTAATCATACAAGTATAAAAAAAAACATTGTATTGCTTGTTTCAGTTTATAAAGTAGAGATGATGCTATTAAAATGCATAACTGTAAAAAACGGCTTGAAAGAATTGAATCTAACCCTAAGCTGTATAAAGAATACCCAGAAAAAGAAAAAGCACGGTATGCTCAAAGAAAAGAGGCAAAAAACTGTTAATAATAAATAAGTTAACACCAAGACTCCAGAGATTGCAAAGAAAAAAATCGAAGATCAATCAACAGAATTTAAGAGCAAGAACATTACGGATAAAAAAAAACTGATGCAAAAAGATACGCTGCATCTGAACCTGAAGACGACCTCGGGATTATCGAGGGATAACTTGTGCCCTCTCACGATCATTCTCCTAAACGGCGTTCATCAACATAAGCAATTAATCCTCTAGATGAACCTCCCGGGCCATCTCGTGATCATTTTCCTAAAAGGCTTTCAACATCATCTAAACGCAACCCATAAGATGAACTTCCTGGCCCGTCTTGTAGTCCATCTCATTGTCCCTCCCCTAAAAGGTCAGCAAAAGGCAAGTTTTCTGATGCTTGTAAATGTCGGTATGAAATGGCCAAAAATTAATCTCGCTACAAGAAGAGTTTGTTAGATATGAAACAACAAAATAAATAATTGCTTAGGCGCGTCAGTCAACTATTATAAAGATAATGTACCTGTGTAATAAGTACTATAGGCCCGTGCAGTCCAGCTAGTTGTTATAGTTTTTATGAGTACTGATTTTTTTAAATTTCTTTTGCCAACACACTTACAGTAACCAACACATTACCCTATAATTTTGTGGAATTAATAAATGATTATTAATCATAATTATGGTATTTTATTCATCTTTTTAATAGTAATAATCTTTATTTTAGAAATAAACTGTATACATCACAACACAGTACTCTTCAGATGCTGCAAAAACTGATCAAACGAAATGGAAATAGAAACATTTGTCATTACCATGTCCAATAGTCATTACCAAGCATGCAAAATGTCATTACCGTGACGTTTAAACATTTGGGGGCCCATATCTTCAGTAATTGGTCCCCTAGGACAGGGCCTCAATTTTTTTTATAATTCTTATATAATAAACTTTTAGTTAAGATTTAATTTGCTATTAAAAACGATATTTTTTTCTTTTTTTACCAAACCGCCCAATTTACGCCAATTGAAATAAATACCCAACGGTAAATCAATTGGGAATGAATGATTTTTTTAGAAATGCCTGATTTTTTTTTTGGTAATAGGAATAGCCTTCCTTAGCACCAGAAAAAAGTTTCAGATTTTTCTGCTGCGTCAATTTGTTTTTAAAAATATAAACAGTTTCCTCACTTACGTTTTGGGTCAGTTACAGTTACGGCACCTTCCTCGATCGGTCTCATATTACAAAAAAAAAAAAAAATATGTGTGGTAAACTGACACTGGCAATGATATTGACACTTGCAGCAGCTATATTGGTCGTTACCAGTTCAGTTTACCACAGATATTTAAGATAGTTTTTTGTAATATGAGACAGATCAAGGAAAGTGTCTATTTATTTACCGTTCTTGACCCAAAACGTAAATTAGGAAACTGTTTATATTTTTCAAAAATAATTGTCGCAGCTGAAAAATCTGTAACTTTTTTCTGGTGCTAAGGAAAGTTATTCCTATCACCAAAAAAATAATTAGGCATTTCTAAAATTTTCATCCATTCCCCATTAGTTATTCTTACTGCTAATAAACAAATTCACGAAAATATTTGGAAATAGACAAATGGACGTGTTCGTATTTGTAATAAATAAATTATAATATTTTTTTTTGCACCTTTTACAAATCTATGTTTAGCCCAATGGTTAGCTGGTAGATGCCATTTGGCATTAAGCTCGCCATTTGTTTCATCATCATCATCATCATCATATCAGCCGAAAGACGTCCACTGCTGGACATAGGCCTCTTTGGGGGACCAAAGAGTGCCAAATTGACCGGTCCTGCGCCACCCGCATCCAGCGGACTCCCGCAACCTTTACCAGGTCATCAGTCCACGGGCCTGCCCACGCCACGCCTTCCGGTAAGTGGTCGCCACTCGAGAACCTTTCCGCCCCAACGGCCATCGGTTCTACGTGCAATGTGCCCCGCCCACTGCCACTTAAGTTTAGCGAATCGAAGGGCTATATCGGTTACCTTACCTTGGTTCTGCTGCGGATAGCCTCATTTCTGATGCGATCACGCAGGTAAACTCCCAACATAGCTCTCTCCATTGCCCTTTGGTGACTGACATAACCACTATTCGCCATTTGTTTAAATAAATTATATTTCAACAAGAACTCCAGAAGAGTTCGAAACATGTCGCCTGACATACGTGATCATGATCATACGTGAGTTTAACCGTGGATTTATTAGTAGTATTTTAGACATGTCTCACGAAGTTTAAATTCGATTTAAATAAATATTAGGGGATACCAGGGGACACCCACTTTTACGCACCCTTAGACTCTGTGGGAGCGCACTAAATTAAAAAAAGCGCATTAGGTACGGAGCGTTTCTGACGCTTCGTATAAAGGTTAGCTGTGTTGCAACACTCGCTACGCTCAGGATTCTATTTTTGAACCACTCGCTTTGCTCAAGATTCTATTCTTCTCTCGTGGTTCAACCAGAAAATCCTTTCGCTAGCTCGTAGTTCAACCCTAGAATCCATTCGCTAGCTCGTGTTTCAATTCCACACTCGCGGTTAAAATACAACTTTGCACCATTGTATAACAAATAGGTTACTATTAAAGATTTAAAAATATATTATTCAATTACATTACGGTTTAAAGTGTACCTGGAACAGCGTTTTGCTTTGTTGTATTGGCAGCATTGTAAAATAATGTTACCCTCATATGAGATTTCCCCTTACACGCTGTAAATATTATATCTGAAATGGTACGAATGTAAGTATTAAAGAGGTACATTTAGTTTTAATTTATCTTAGTTAATGTTAATTATAATCTTGTATTTTTATTTCAATAAATTTTATTATAACATAAAAGGTACATTATTTTAATTTCTCGTAGACTTATTTAAACCATTTAATTTAGTAACACATAAGTGAATTCTTTTCAAAATACCTGCACTGGTAACATCAACACGTTTGCGTCCGACATGAAGCATTCGTCCCTCTCGCACTTTTGGACTTTTTTGAAGGACAGAACAAAAATTTTACGTCATTCATAATTGTGGTCATGCTAGCTTCGTTAACATATCTTCAGTTTCGTTTTAGTATAATATTTAATGAAACATACTATTGTTTTGACATATGCTTCAGCATCTCTTAATTTTCTAGTCAACTTGCAAACCGAATGAAACAGAAAGTAAGTCAACAAACCATATTTTAATTCCTCAAGAAATAAAATCAATACAACAAACGTTTTGAGGAGAAAACGTAACTCAGCACTGGCAACGCTGCTCAGAAATGTCATTGAACTGTCAAAATCTCGCGAACGATCTCGCTGGTTGCTTCTACAATTTTCTTTCATTCGCAGAAGCTAGCGGGTGCAAGTACGTAAATTGTGATTTAATGCATTTGTAGTTAAATATAGTCTGAAATAAATATTTTGCAACATCGGAAGACTCGGGGCTCCATTCTCGTATTAGTTATTTGTTTAAATTTGATGTTATAAGTGAGAAAAAAAATTGCATTTAGGTTATGTAAGGGTGCATTTTAAGGTGATTTTTGTGACTGTGATTTTTGATTGGTGTTTTATGGTAGTGTTTTTGTTTGTTTTTCAGCATACACACTGATTTAGACAATGAAAACGACTCAAATTGCCCAGTACGCCCTTCGACTCACTTATTCGCAGGTAAGAGATTTTTTTCAATGCCGATTTTAAACATTAGTTCCTGATTTTCTGCATTTTAGCAGTAAAATTCTTTCTTTACTACATTTATAATATACCTACCTATCATCTCTTGCTACATCTGACTACAAAAGTCAGAATACAAAGTTAATTTTGAACATTTATGTACTGAAAGATTCCTGAATTTTTAGTTAGCAATATATTTCCTATTATATATATGTATTTCTAGAAACTATCATCATAAATTTCCGCAAACTAACACCTGATATCTATACTATCAATTACTTAAATGCTTAATGTTTCTGGGAATTCAAGGAGATTGAAGTATATTTTTTTGATAATCCTAGTAATACTATATCCAACATATTGATATTCCGGTATAGTGTGTATCATAAACGATGTCTTTGGTATTCTAAAAATGTATTGTAGTTTAGGAACAAGTCTTATTCCATTGGACAAGCAACATTAGTATACCATACAATACAAATACTCTTTATTGCACACCGCACACGAACAAAGCAGAGGGGCTACCACAAAACGAAAATGAACTTCGTTCGTGTATCTCCATCTCTGTCGCTCGAACTAGCTAGTGCATACATGAACGAAGTTCGTTTTTTCGTTTCGCTGTAGCCCGTCAGTTACAGAGAGAAATACTACACAGTTTAATTATTTGTTTGTGAATAAATGGGTCCTCAACAAAGGGCTCTAACAAGTTCGACAAAATATTATATACATGTGTGAAAAATGGTCACCCTAGGTCTCATTTCTGGAAAAAATATATTCTTGCAGGTTATCACACACAATGCTGAGCAAAAGTCTATTTCCCGTGAACTAAGCATGATATTAATATGGTTAAATTTTCAAAGAAGCACTCTAATTAATCTTATACAGTGGTGTAGCTAGCATGGGCATCACCCCAGGGTGAAGATTGTGTGGGTGTGATGTGGTTAGGCCCCCACAAGGTAGACTGATGACCTGGTTAAGGTCGCGGGAGTCCCCTGAATGAGGATGGAGCAGGACTGGTCACTTTGGCACTCTTTGATGGAGGCCTGTGTCCAGCAGTGGGTGTCTTTCGGCTCATATGATGGTGACCTAGTGTGGCTGAGTAGCTGGGGGTTGTTATGTCAATGCATTGATTCTGATTTCTGACCCTCCCAGGTCCCCAATGTCTTCCAGACCCCTAAAAACCGTCTGGTGGTATGATGATCAAATAAATGTTTATGCACGGACACAAAGCCTCTTTTACAAATCATACAATAAGAACAATGGTGTAAAAATATAGCATAATATTTTGTGACATGACAAATGAAATGCTATAGAAATCCATTTTTGGGGATTTAACAATCTGTGTAAATCTTTGTGTAATCTGTTGAGAAACTTAATTTAGGCTAGTGTTAAATGTGTTAATGAGCCAAATATCAATTAACTATGCTGTTCCATAAATGAGGAAGTTGGTGATTTCTATTCTTATGCTAATGTTATGATAGATTAGTGTTGATTTGGTGTCCAAACCAACATTAGTAAATGACCCATGTTGATCATTTAATGTAATTATCAGAGACTTGAACATATCGCGTCCCAAAAGGGATAGGCAGAACACATGGAATTTAATTTTCGGTGCCATTCTAGCAATTGTGGGTTTAAAGATGGAGAAAATGACACAGCTGTAATACAGTTGGAATTAAATGATCTGGTATGGGTATACCTCATCCTTTATATTTGTATTTTCTAGTATGAAGTACTGACTGGATTATTTTGAAAAAAATATATATGGTACACCCATATATAAGCAATTACCTAACGAAGAACTGTAGGTGTCGCTCTTCTAGAAAGCAAGAAAAAAAAAGTCTGAAGTTTTATTTCTTACATTTATGCAAGATTTTTTTTGGCAGTATTCAATATTGTTTTAGGAATACGTGACGTGAGTCATTATATGTTTATCACTGTTCCAAAAATTCACGTGAATCGCATTAGCCTATGAGACAAAATTCGGATTTTTTTAGAAATTTTCAAAAAATCATATCTTCGACAATAACAAAGATAGGAAGCTGAAACTTACAGAAAACAATATTTGTCATAAGAGCTCTTATTGAAAAAAATACAGAAACCATTTCGTGAAAGGGCCGATTCTATATGAAAACACGGCTACGCTCTTTATAATATGCATTAGAAGGTCGATTTTTTTTTATTGTCTATCATAGTTCTGGAGCATTTTATGATAATAAAATAATTCACCATGACGTACTGTCACCCTTGCAACCGAGTAATTAAGAGCTAGTTTGGCCTAGCCAGCCATAATAGGGTACTCCAGAATTTGTTAGGGTCGCAGTCACCGAAATAGATGAGGACTATATTATGGTGGTGCAACCATTGCGCCACCAAGACAGCTAGCTATCTCAAACAATCATTTGTGATACTCATTAAGATTTCAATGTAATCCGATGTATAAATAAAGAACACATTGCAGTATTAATCCTTGCGGAAGAGAAAGCCTTGTAATAAGCCCATTAAATCACGTTGCAACGAGCACGCTCCACACATGAGCCGGGCAGAAACGTGACGTGACGCGCCACATGTGCGCGCGTAAACTGCATACGCCATTGAAGTAGCCGTAGTAGTTTTCTAAAAACAAATCAAGACCGATGACATTACCCTACGGGGTGGATTGCATTAAAATTGTACATAGTTAAGCGCCTTAATCTAATCTACGGCAATCACTCATACATTTTATATGGGTAACTTTCGTTACACAATGGAAGAAAGTTAAAGCATAGATTAGATTAAGGCACTTAACTATGTACATTTTTTTGGAATCCACCCAAATAATAACACTGTATGAATTCAAATCACAAGGTAATTGAAGAATGAATTCAAATCACAAGAAATCAAAAACTTCTGGACAGACCCCATTCTCGTAGGGAAAATCTTAACAGCGTGATTCAGGAATCAACGTAGGCGATACAGCGCCATCTAGCGTCCAATTCGACCAACCTTTGCTTAATCTGAGTGATGATGATGATGAATCTGAGTTGATACGCGGTCAACCGGAATAATGACATAATTTCTAGCTATACCAAAATTGGGCGTTACAGTGCACACTAGCGCCACTGATAAATAATTGTGATTATTTAAATTTAACGGTAGATATTTAAAAAAGGAGGCTACTACTCCCTTTATTTTGTATTTATGTACCTTGTGATTACATCAACATTGTTTTCATGTAGCTGGATTCGTCAATCTATGCGTCCAAAGTTAAAACGGCCGTTTTTCTTTGGAGTTCATAGATCGACGAATCCAGCAACATAAAAACTAGTTTGACGTATTCACAAAGTACTTAAATACAAAATACAGGGTGTAGTGGCCTCCTTTTTTAAATATCTGTCGTTAAATTTAAATAATCGCAATTATTTATCAGTTGCGCTAGTGAGCACTGTAACTCCCTCTTCATAGATAAAATTAACACCTAGACATATTAATCTTTGACGTCATAAGTTCATTATATTAATAGTGAGAGGTCAAACGACTCGCACGCGTCTTTCACACGAACTTAGCTGGTAGTGTTATCAGTAAAGTCCGTGTTCGATATAAGACATCGCATACGGCGATAATGCGTCGATCCATAATACCTGTCCAACGAATGCATTGTGGCTATTGCCACTTGCCCGCATTCTGCACCCCTTAGTCCGCATTGCGAACTACTGAGTGTATTACATTACCAGAGAGTGAAATTTTCATGGCATTTTTGATCTGTCATTTTGACTTCTCATTTATAGACTTTTAATGTTCCTATATAGGTATCGATTCCGATATACATGCGAGTGGATTGCAAAAAAATTGTACATAGTTAAGAGCTTTAATCTAATCTATGCTTTAATTTTTTACAGTTTCGTGACGGCAATTACCCATATATTTTATATTAAAGCTCTATTTTATATTAAAGATTAAAGCTCTTAACTATGTACAATTTTTTTGCAATCCACTCATGCGTAATTTCAAAATGGACATTGAGCAGCCAGCTTCGTGCTATGTAATTGGGTACTTTCCTGGGTTAAAAAAAATATAATTATATTTAGTCCGTCAGTTAGATTACCAAAAAAATTAAATTAAATTATATAATTGTCAATTAAACAAAAAATGATGAAGATATAGCCCGTTAAAGTTCCACGCTAAATGCGCCATTTTGTTCAAGTCATCTTTCTCCCATCTCCACACGTGTATACTATATGACATATGTACTCATATTAAATTCCAATAAACCCCATACATTATGAAAGATAACGTTATCATTTTGAACAATAAACTATATTCGATACCCTAGTTCACAGTCGTACTAATTACATTTTTTTTTTGTCACTGAAATTGTAACTTTATAATTTGTGCACTATTGTCCTAATTACGCCACTTTTCTCTCCGTAATTAGGACGATTGTGAACTACGGTATCGATATAACCTGCACACGCTGGTTTACATACTAATTATAACCAGAAACTCGCTCACCTTGACGCCTAAAGATTTGCGAACCAAACGCTTATCATTCTCGTGATCTGTCTCTATGACATGTTGCCGGCCATTGATCTTACATCTTATAAATCGTATTTGCCTGTGACTCCACGGATAGAAGACTTTCGCGCTATTTCATCCTCTTAAAACTACTATCTTTACCGGAACTAAACTATTTCGATACCAAATTTACCTATTACCACTAAAGTTACAGACAGAGGGCCTACCGCGAAACGATATTCGTTTTCGTTCGTGTATCTCCCTCTTTGTCGCTCGAACTAGCAAGTGCGACAAAGACGGAGATACACGAACGAAAACGAAAATCGTTTCGCGGTAGGCCCTCAGTTTCGGCTTTAGTATAGATCTATAGATAGACAACTATTGTTCATTTCTCGTGATTTGTCACTGTTACTGTACTTACACGATTAGAGGCCATTGATCTACTATTGTAATGAATGACCGATACTGCATGTCGCCAGTTCTACAACAGGTAGGTACATTTCTAGAATCAATTCTAGAAAACATTTTACCCCATTAAACTAGAGAAATTCGCTGCATTAATTACGTCACTTATTACATCGAGTGACGGAAAATCGTAAATTTGGCGCGATTCCACGTATCTGTGACGTCGTTATATACGTCATTCCAATGTCGTACCAACGCTAATAAATGAGTCACGGAAATATTCGTCGCAGAACATTAACTTTTCCAGTTACGAATCATAACCCGAACAGTTGAAATAGAATAGTGTTGTGGACAAAAACCTATACATTTAGTGTGTCTAGTTGGCTTGATCGAATAAATGCACTTAAGGGGATCCCATACGCCAATGACCTTCGATTTGAATCCCTTAGTTTTTTAATGTTTTTTGTGGCCTATTATATTAACAACAACAGCTTTAAGCAATATAGTATCCCATATTTACTTCAAACATCACTGTCTTCGAGATATTTGGCATCAAAGTTGAACAATTTTAGACCAAAAAACAGGTTTTCTGGCCATAACTTTTGTGTTAATTAGTTTAAAATCAAAACCCTAGACACGTTTATAGAAACATCAGAGACAAACCCAAATATGTAGATTTCGTATATGATAGATCTTTCACAGCAATCTAGATGCGAAAAAGGTGTTTTTTTAGACAAATGTTTAAAAAATCATAAAAAAATAACTGTTGATTTCTTTCAAAATATGGTATACAAAAATGGAGATTAAAGATTGAAGAATCGATAGCCGTTTTCCTTATAATTCTATTTGTAGTGCAAAAGTAGGAGATGCGATTCAAAACTAGTCAAAAATCGATGAAAACGGCGGGTAGGGCCTTAAAGGGAATGTGAAATTGTGGTGACAAGCGTAAAGGCGAAGTAATGGTACGCGGTAACGGTAACCATCACCTATGGACGTTTTTACCGCCCATTCCCTCTCATCCATGAGAGGAGGCCAGGCCCCGTAGCATGGTTGGCCTTGTCACGCGATAGGTGATAGGATAGAGCGTGCTTCACTGGCTGACACCGTTCGATAGAATGAGACGACGCTCTTATCTTGTCACTTGTCGCGTGATAAGGCCAACCATGCTACGGCTCCTGTGCTCTGCAGCTATCTCGATTTTTCTCGCACTATACGTCTCTCTGTTATTAGAAAACTTAGAAAGAGACTTATAGTGCGAGAGAACTCGCGCCCCGTCTTGTGATAGATGATGATGTAATAGTATTTAACAATCGACGAAAACGAGGGTTGCTATAAGTTTAACATGTGTATCTCTGTGTCTGTCTGTTGCATCGTAGCTAGAGTTGCCAACCGCACTATATTATATACTATTGTACTATATTTTGACTCTTGTCCTATATACTGTTGAAATATATAGTACGCAAAAATACTATATTTTGGGGGTACTTACGAAGTGCTTCAAATTGCCCAGGTTTCAATTCATCATCATTATATCAGCCAAAAGACGTCCACTGCTGGATATAGGCCTCCCCTAAAGAGTGCCTGAGTGACCGGTCCTGTGCCACCAGCATACAGTGGCGCAGGTTTCAATTAAATTTTACTAAATAGCAACATTGCCCTGCCAAGGTGCCAAGTACTATACTTTTTTACAGTGTATATTTGTGTCGATTTTTTTCTGGTAAATACTTGATCGTCCCCAAAAAAAGTAGGCAACCCTAATCGTAGCTCTCAATAGGATTAATCGATATGAGTACAGTTTTTTTTTTAATTGAATTTCTTGTCTGTCAAGATGATTCTTAGCTATGTTTGTTGTGTCGGGGGTAGTGTTTGCAATTCGAATATTCGCCTCATACAAATATTCGAATAATATTATTCGAATATTTTGTATGAGGCGAATATTCGAATTGCAAACCCTAGTCGGGGGGTTTTGAATGTTTAATGTATGTGACGACGAGTAAATTGCATGCTAGATACTAAGTGCAAAGTCTATTAATAAACTAATAGACAGACAAACAGTTAAATTGACTCGCCCTTGAATTTGCAAATGTAATTATATCCATTAGCGTTATCAACTCCGTTCACAGTCCATTACCATACTGTATTCAGGTGTACTGAAACCGTTTCAATGGGCCAGACGAAATTGACCGTTATGTCAATGTTTTAAAGACTGATGTAAAACTTTACTCACTTTATCTGTAGATACTATGCAAACATTTTATTAGCTGATATTACATGGACTGCTTTCCGAGAGTAAATACGTTGATTATTATAGACGAAAACCATATCACTATGGGGGCCGATAATACGAGTATATGAGGAGTTCCGTCGATTTGGCACACTTGACATTTAGCACTTCATTAGTTGCTATTTCAACGGAATCATGTCAGAATAAGTAACGTACTTTTACAGTTTTAAGTACGAGTTCACCAGTCACCTCATCAAGTCATCTGTGGTCTTCATCATCAGTTCCACTTCACCAAATTTGTGATTTCCGGGTGTAAATACACACTAGTTATAATAGAAAATACCGATATTACTACATGCGTGCCTTCTATATTTGAGGAGTTCCCTCAATTCCTCATGGTTATCATCTTCCAACTGAAGTTTTGATAACAATGGGACCAACCTGGAATCATATACTTTTAAATAAAAAAAGAATTGTACGAATCGGTTCATAAATGACGGAGTTCTGAGGTAACAAACATGCGGCTAAAACAACTCATATCATATCCATTTTGCGGATTGCTAACATGTTTGGCGCCCGCTAAAAGGTTAATTACAAATTCGTGCATACTTCCTGTTACTAAACATATCGATTCATTCACATATGAAACACACAAAGTGTACTTAAGGAAGCGTTGCATTTTACTAGCGACAAGCAGACGGGAAGAACCTTGTGCAGATCGCTCTCGGCATTACGAGACTTACCTACTGTATTTTCCGGAATCGGGCCGGCCGAACCCCGAGAAAAATTAATAATATGCATGTATATGTATCGTTGTCTTGTTCTCACGTCCTATTGTTCGAAGACAACAGATAAGTCTTATTAACTGCGCAGTGTCACGCGTCACTGGAGACGCATACTGCGCTAAATTTAGCGTGTTTACTGACACGCGCCTCAATGGCGCCGCATGAGTCAAAGTCAAGGACATTGAAATTAATAAATCGTCTTTTAAAATCCCGCTTTTTATAGGGGTCGAAGACCTTAGGAGCGAGCATGTCTTGCTTGGACACGGCGAGGACGCATCGTATATCGGTGTGGGGGCAGTTTTTAGAGTTCCGAATGTCGGCTAGCTCATTTTTGGAGCAGCCCAACTCTGGAAGTACCTTACAGAAGACTATAACACCACTACTTGCTCTGTGGTAGGTATGTGGTGAGTAAGGTCTCCAGGACCCCCGAAAATACGCTGTCGTGAGGGTTCGCACAGCAAACGTGAAATCAATACAAGTTTCTATCAAAAATTTCATTTTTGGTACAAACTTTTATTGCCGGCTGTACTTTTCTGTATACCGTCACAAACTACTCATTGAGACGATTCTAACGAGCCCAAACTCAGCGGGTTTACGTCGGTTAAGTACTGAATTCCCATAGCCACCTTCTGTCTCCATCATCAGATCAGCTCGATGGTACCATAATATTGAATTGTCATCCAAACTATACTTAAACCCAAAATTTCAGCTCAAACGGATAACGGCAAGTGACTGAAAAATGGATTGCAAATTTTGACGGACATCTTACTTAATAGATACATACTAACATATTTACACACGAACAGGTCAAGTTAATATAAAGCTTGTAAAAAGGTCGGCATTTCGCTTGTCTTCTGCGTCAGACTTTTTCGTCGTCTGATTTAAGAGAAAAAAATCAACGTGTCGCACATTTTTACCAAATTAAGGTGAGTACTTAATTGGGCAACATGTAGGTATCCTATTGATTGACAAAGCGCGCCGTGAATGACATATATGTAAACCCATACCATTTCGTTCTGCACTCACGCCACGTCTCTTGAAACCTTCTCCATCGCCCCCGCAAGAATGAAGAACAATACATACATAGAATATTATTCCACCCCCCAATGACATTCCACTGTGCTATATCACTGTATTGACCAAAATTCTTCATGAAGGTCTTAAATAGATTGTCCAGCCCTAATTCTATTTTAGAGACAAGGACGTTAAAAATGGCGAAACGCCAAGTAAACAGAATAAATACCACGTGATTTAGGAGTGAAAGTATTTTTAAATAGTAAAAAGTATTTTAGAGTTAAATGTTCGCATAAAGAAGAAACGGAATGCTCTGAAATTCGTTTTTGGGAATTGCATCATCATCATGTCAGCCGAAAGACGTGCACTGCTGGACATAGGCCTCCCCCAAAGAGCGGGTGGAGCAAATGACCGGTCCTGCGCCACCCGCATCCAGCGGACTTTCGCAACCTTTACCAGGGCATCAGTCCACCTCGAGGGAGGTCTACCCACGCTACTTTTTGGCCAAGATGTAGAATGTTTTAGTGGGATATAAGATTGTACTAATTGTAGTTACAACAATCTCTACATTGGTAGAGCCAAATATTTCGCTGCAGAAGTGCCAAGTACTTACTATCGCCCAAGGGTACGGGTACACACCCTTAGGATCATTTTCGAGCGTTCGCTATGCATGTGCAGACGATTTTGAACAGAAAGTGTGAACCCGTACCCTTGGGCGATAGTACATAATTTCGATAACGCCCCTAGCAACTTGGCAGACTTTAGAGTGTCTATATCTGATTTGTTTATCATTATGATAAACTAGGAATTTTATGTCTTATCGGTTATACGTTTTGTGACATGACGTGGGAAAGGCGTTCGTAATGCGACACATTGTCCCACTGCCAGTTCTTGACATCGGCTTTCGTTTTTAATTGGACTTGTACATATATCTCTTACCGACATCTCTGATAAACCAGTTCAAGACAAGCTATGCGGCGGCATGCGGCGTTTATGTCGGCCTCGGACATATAGCTTTCGTCCCTTACTAGCGTGTATTAGTACTAGATTGACGTATGCCATGATATCTAGAGGTTCGACTCGAACCGTTCGAGCCACTAATTACTCCACTTCGGTCGCCATCTGCGCTATGCCCTTCGGAGGGATCTAGTATCTCAAGTTGAACGCAGTAGAGCTTTGCCCCTGCGGACTCATTCTGGGACATCACCGCCTTATTATTATTATTTTGTACCACGTCGGTGACAAACGAGGATAAGGCCCGCCTGGTGATAAGCGGTTACCGTTGCCTATGGACGCGTTACCGTAGCCTGGTATAGCTTTCCCGACCCTTTAAAAACGTGTACACTCCTTTCTTGAACAACTCCATACTTAGTCCTTCTGGAAAACCGTGGCGGGAGTTCATTCCGCAGCCGGAGCGTACCGGTACTTATTTATTTATTTAAACTATTGCACAAACAAATAGTAGAAAAGGCGGACTTAAAGCCTCACGGTATTCTCTACCAGTCAACCGCAGGGCTAAACAGAAAAGCATACTTAGTCACATGCCACAAAGCTTTAGCTTGCTTAGTCACGAGTTGGAACCCTTTGAAATGTGGTGCTGGAGGCGGATGGAGAGGATTAGTTGGACGGAGAAAATAAAGATCGAGGAAGTGCTTGAGAAGGTGAAAGAAAACAGGACGTGTGCGCTGGCGACCCCGGATGACCCATTTAGTCACCTTTTACGACTGGCTGGAGAGATCGTAGACCTTTTTACACTAACTTGACCTGTTCGTATGTGAATATGAAGATATCGTATGTAAGAAGTTGTCCGTCAAAATTTGCAATCCATTTTTCAGTCACTTGCCGTTATCCGATTGAGCTGAAATTTTGGGTTTAAGTATAGTGTGGGTGACGATTCAATATTATGGTACCATCGAGCTGATCTGATGATGGAGACAGAAGGTGGCCAAGGGAATTCAGTGCTTAACCGACGTAATGAGTTTGGGCTCGTTCGAATCGTCTCAACGAGTAGTTGATGACGGTATACAGAAAAGTACAGTCGGCAATAAAAGCTTGTACCAAAAACGATTTTTTTGTCAGAAACTTATCTTGACCGAGCCTACACTAGACTGGGTCAATAATCATAATCAACGTTATCTGGGCCGCCCAAATACCTATTTTTATCTGTGATAATGGTTATTATTAACTGTCCACAGAAATCTGTGCAATACCTAGCAAACTCTTAGTATCACTGAAGCCATAATTTACAGGCTATCGTGGTCTGACCTTTCTCCACGTAGTTCTAGCGTGAGAGTTACATAGATTTCCTACGTCAGAACAGAATTATACAGAATACATAGAGGTCATTCATATTGAAGACACAGGACATATTGAGGACACTCTAAGCAGATTATTTAGGGTTCTCACTTTCAATCTGCGTTTTTACGTTGGTTTTTCTGAACGTTAGAGAGATATACAAAACGTCCAGATATTTAATTCATTGCCGACGCTCCCAATATCTACTTTACCAGTGCCGGCGCCTTGCAAGCAGCAAACGAAAAAACCATAGAAGTCGTAGTCTAACTAGCCCCGAAAAGTGGCCCCACAAAAAGGATGCACATTGCCATTATGCGGACGTGGGAGCGGGGTGTCAAAAGGATGCCACGCAGCCGTTTAGTATGAACATGCGCACACATGCGCATAGAGAGTTTTGGGCGCTTGTTTGGGTAGAAATTTGTAGGAAGTTCGCCTTCTATGGTTTTTTTCGTCCGCTGCTTGCAAGCGATAACGCGAATTCGCGTCCGCGGCATTACGATTAACAAACCTCGTGACGCGATTGCGCGTCCACGGCAATTACCTAATGGGTTTAGTTATTTACGATACAGAAAATAGGCAATTCGCAACGAGTGGTGATAAAGATAAATTAAACACGACCGAAGGAGTGTTTTAAATCGACACGAGTTGCGAATTACCTATTCGCACGTGTATCGTACAACGTTTTACAGTACATATGGCTCTTTAAAGTTTCAACATATGCACGGAAAGTGCTCATTTCCGCACTCGTGCGGGAAAGTAACACCATGTGTACTGTAAAAATTGTTTCCTTTTTACAAGCTTTTATTTGAATTGCACTGTTCCTATGGAAATATGTATGCAGTAAGTTGTCTGTCAAAGTTTGCAAACCATTATTCAGTCACTTGCCGTTATCCGTTTGAGCCGAAATTTTGGGAATTTGTATAGTTTGGATGACAATTCAATATTATGGTACGATCGAGCTGCTCTGATGATGGAGACAGAAGGTGGCCATGGGAAGTCAGTATTTATCCGACGTAACCCTGTTGAGTTTGGGCTCGTTAGAATCGTCTCAATGAGTAGTTGATGACAGTATACAGAAAAGTACAGTCGGCAATAAAAAGCTTGTACCAAAAAAGAAATTTTTGACAGCTTATATGATCTGAGTAGAACTGAATTGACTACTCCTTTTGTGGAATACTGGCGCATCTATGCATGTTTCACAATATGTCAACTTGCATATCTAGCGGAATACAATGACCAGTCACAATTTATTGTTTTATATGTTTAGTTAGTAGGTAGTTTAAGCGATTAGTTAATATGTCTGTGTATTACTTTTATGTTATTATATTTATACATTGATAAGATATATGTCTCAGTCTCACTGATATCGACGGCGCCCTATAAAAATTCGCACTTCCAGTATAATCTTTCTGTATAATGTTAAACCCCACTGTGCGAATGATAAGATTGCTACAATACGAAAATTGCGTAATACCTCTTATTTTTGGTATAAATCAACCTCCAAGCGATTAGAAAACGCTCAGTCTTAGTCATTGTCGGGTCCCGTTAATTCCAAAGGTACAAACTGCGAAATCTATGATTTAAAAACTTAGTAAGTATAGTCTGTCTAATGAAAGCTGAACCCACTAGATTCAATCACGCGGCAACACTTTCAGTCAAAATGTATGCGTATGACGTTTAGTGTTGCCGCGTAATTGAATCTAGTGGGTTCAGCTTTCATTAGACAGACTCTACCTATCGGGTTTTGTTTTAGGTTTTGACAGAAGTGATCATCTCTTCGGTAATCGTAGTATGTAGTTTTGTATATTCATATGCATTTTAGTCTATATATTAATATCTCTATTTGTTAATATGGGCCTTGTTGCCTGAAGTAAATAAATAAATAACACCGGTTCCGAGGAAATGTGGGTCATTCCACGCACAATTGTTTCAAGGATATAATATTAATTACGATGTTATTATCTTAAAATAATGTCGTATCTTAGTCGGTGAAGGTTACACTTGCACTGCTACTTTCTCCTTCCTAAAACGACTTGATATTACAAGTTACTATAACTTAAGAGCTACTTCCAGGCCCCTATTTCACCAACTTGACAATTGTCACCTGAATCTGACAATTCGCCATACATTGGTTGTTCTAGAAGTTAAGGTGGTCGCTAGGTTACTTGTGGAACCAGCAATGTACGCAGAATTGTCGTTGTCAGGTGACAATTGTCAAGTTGGTGAAATAGGGACCTGATTGCGAACCGAAAAGTCATTTTAAGTATCTTCAAGTATTTGCATATGTTTTTGAGTTAGTGCACCTATACATATGATACGTCATATCATAACCCAATGTATTGTGTATTGTACAAAATATGTAACTCCATTTACAAACAAACGTCAGATATGCGTCACATAATATATACTGAATGTGTCATTATAAATACATGTCTTGTTGGCAACTGAGTCTGAAACATAAAATACAAATAATGACGACCGGTTAGCTGAGTGGGTAGTGACGCTGCCTACGAAGCTGAACGTCCTGGGTTCGAATCCCGGTAAGGTCAAATATTTTTGCGATGAGCATGAACATTTGTTTTTGAGTCTTGGTAGTTTTCTATTATATTTGTATTTATTAAATATATCGTCGTCTAGTACCCATTACACAAGCCTTATTGAGCTTACTATGGGACTAGGTCGATTTGACTAATACTCCAATACTTTTAGATCTCAAAATAACTGAGTGTCGAAATGCCTAACTAGGCTAGTTTTTTTTTTAAAGTGGCTGGTTGAATAATAAAATATTTTAGTCAAATAATTCTAAACACCAAACCTATTTACGTACGTGCAAAAGAATCCGGTGTTTTGAGAAAAACAAATAGACATTTTGACAATAGGCCAGTTAATTTTGTGATCTAGAGTATTACGCAAAATTAAATTATAATTAGATTTTTTTAACAGCCGATATTTGACAGCCGTCATCCCGGTACAATAAACGTCAGTGATGACATTAAATTGTACTGGGATGACAGCTGTCAAATATTGGATGTAAGGGCATTTTCACGTTGTCTTAATGAAACCAAAAAGACAAAATATCGCGAATTGAGGATGATATTTCATTTACTATTGCTAGTGCCATATATGCTCGTCCTTTCGTGTTCGTAGGGCGTGCTTCAACAATGTATCACATGTATGTATGGCTGTCATACTGTCATGTGATCGGTTTATAAATACAGGCGCCGGTGCCGTTTGCCAACATTCGCTAGAGTTACTTGACATGTTGAAACACAAAATGGAGAGTTGAAATGTTGACTAGGTAGGTAAATGTTGAGCAAATGACAGACAGTCTATCCCGCGCGCGATTAGAGTCGAAAGTCAATAAGTTACGCTAGCAGGGCAAAAAAGAGATACAAATTGATAAACTACATAGTACCTATATTTGTACTTGTGGTTATCAAATCTCAGTCATACATCGGTATGCCTTAGAAATATGCTCGAGTTTGCCAAATTAGTTATATAACTCCTGGCAGACGGACGCCTAAAAATATTTCTCGTATGAACACTGACATTACGGCTGTAATGGTCAAGGCGGCCTTGTTTTAAATAGTTTGTAATTACAAGATCAGTTTGTTTCGGTTTCATCATCATTTTAAGAGCCAGGCTCTTCGGTGGAGTAATATTCATCATTTAGGGAAGTGGTTTGGTGGTTCCCCCCTTGCCTTCCGCACCGCAGTTTACGAACCGAGTTTGTCTTGCTCCGTGACATCTGAACAAGAACCCTGCCAGCGTATCGAGTTGAAATTAAAACCATATACTTAGGTCTTCGAAGGTTAGGTAGTCCCCAATCCGCACTGGGCCAGCGTGGGGACTACTGCCCGTTCCCTCTCATTCATGAGAGGAGGCCTGTGCCCAACAGTGGGACGTATATAGGCTGATGATGATGATGATGATGATGATAACTTAGGTCTACAGTCCCTTGAAGCTGTGAAGAAATCAAACTTCTAAGTTAACGTAAACTTATATTTCGGCACTCAAGAGCATCAAAATGTATAGGGTACCTTCCGTCTTCGGTTGACCTAAAAGTATTACAAATTTGGCAAGTAATATTGTCCTACAAGTAAAGGGAATAATCTGAAAACTACATTATACATTTGTAATTTTGTGCGGAAACCTCGGTGGGCGAGTATAACTCGCTATTGTCCGGTTTTTTATTTAATATTAAATTCCATTTCTCTTCTTTCCAGCCCGCGAATCGTGAGAAGATGATGTCTAGATCCGCCCTCGCGCTAGCAGCCATTGGCCTAGGCCTGTCCACATTCAGCGTGCGACAGATGGTCCTGAACCAAACCCGGCGATTCTAGACCACAGCAATGCAATGCAAACCAAAAAGGTTAACAAGAATAATTTTTTGCCATGGCAACACTGAAACGTCAAACGTGAGCGTTAACAAACCGCTCCAAAAGTATTATTTAAAAAAAATGGCTGCTTGAGGATGCGTTCAAGTTAACCTTTTGATTTTAAGTTGAATGTTTGTTGAAAAAAAAATGTAAATGGATGATAGAGATAATGAAAAAAAATTGTAATTTTTTTTTTTAATTTTGTGTAACGTATGGAATGTGTCAGCCGTTAGGTGAATTTAAATTAAAGTTAGGATGGAATTGGTATTGGCGGAGCGGCCGCGCGGTCTGACTTTTTAAACTTTATTTAGTGAAATATTCGCCACTTTTGAGGTTTTGCTAAAAGGTTTACCAATATTAAAAGCTTACTTGCCGCAAGAATGCACTGCAGCCAGAGCATGAATTTAGTGAAGGCCATTTCACACCCAACAATTTTAATTTAACTAAAACAAGTTAGTGTGACAAATTGCACCGTTTGTAGTGTGTGTGAGCCTAATGCTCCAAACCTCAATGACCACATCCCGAAACGACCAATTCTCAAAATGACTCCTGACTTGATGTTTATTTTAGAGGTCGTTTTGAGAAAGGAAAAGCTGAAAATGATGAATGGTAATCAATTTTGATGGACCTTGAAATGATCTTTATGTGGTGTATTGGCGAAGCGTCCAAGTAGGCGATTCCCACCGATTTGCTAATATCTAGGTAGTTATTAGGGCACCGTAACATAAAGCATTTTAAGGTAAAGTAGGCCTTATATTCTGGCTCTACCGAGAAAATATTTGACGTTGCGTCGATATTTATGCTGAGGTCTTGGTATATGGTAGAGTCTAGAATCAGATGCAGAGAATACCACACACGGCAATTTGTCACAACTTGCTAGTTAGAAAGAGACCGCAGCACAAACCTTTCATTCTTACTATAGCCAATTGTTTTGGGAAATTGATAGGTGTGCAATGATCTAAAACCATGCTATGAGAGCAGTTACCAAACTATTTCATTTTTGTTTGAATTTGGCAACACTCGCAAGCCGAAACGTGTCAACACAGAAAAATTTTAGGTGTAAAAACATGGCAATACTTATCATATATTTTTCCACAAGTGTTGCCAGTTTTTACTTTCAACTGGACATTTTAAAAACATGCTAGTTTACTGTGTTTTAGTGAGGTGGGACACAATTGCACGGTTAGCACAAGACCGCAAGAAAGGGTATCCGTCTTTCTAATTAGGACCCCTCAAAGATGGATAGTTTATCTCGCAGTGTAGTGCTTGCCGGGCTGGTTAATAAAATAACCAGTTGATTTAACAGCCAAGTTATTACATACTTATCACTGTTAAAACTCCCTAAGTATTCTAAACTCACAACCCATAATAAATTGTGCATGTTGGTAATCAAAGACGGTGCAGATGTCATGCCATATGTCATATGATATTGTTATTTATTTTCCATATCCTTTCTGTCAAGAGCGATATCGTATGACATATGGTGTACGACTATACGTATAGATATCGGCGGCATAAAATATTCGTCTCTAGTATCCGCGTGCGAGAGCGAATGTCGTATGTCGTCGAACATAACCAAAAAAATCGTAAAGGGCGGCCGAAAGCAGAAACTTAGTCGCGTGCACGCGAAACGCGCGACTGTCGCTTTAAAGTGTCGCCGCGACAAAAACCTAAGTATTGTTCTTAAAAACCGTGTCTCAGTACTGAATCGATACTGAGGCACGGTTTTTAAGAACCGTGATTGGTCTTTGATTTTTAGTTTGTGAATCTGCACCGCATGTGACCAGTACTTGCTGTGAAACTTTACAGACGTTCGTACGCTTCGTCTGTCATCATAAACTGACCGTAACTGACGTCCGCTTGCAACCACGCAATTGCCTTGCAGGGGCCCATGTTATGAAGAGCTACCGGTGTCAATACCGACGACACCGGTCTAACCGCCTCAGTGCTGACAGTGGCCCGATTTGCAAAGCTACAAGTCTAAGCAGGCAACACTGCTCAAATGGCCCGTCGTTATTGGTCAAGTGCCTGTTGCCTGTTTAGACTTTTACAATTGTATGATGTAGTATTGTAAAATGGACCGCTATACTATTATGTTGGTGATCCAAATAAACAAATTATTAAACGCACACTGCGGGCGAGGCCATAATGTGTAGGAACGGGGCGTCTCTGTTGCACTTCCCTGCTATGCTTTGGTGCGATAGGGAGCGCAACAGAGCTGTCTCATTCCCGCATTGTATGGCCCCGTGCGCAGTATGCATTCTAGCGCGGCAGACTGACGCGGCCTACGGCGGCTGTCAATAGTAAACTTGACAAGTTTACTATTGACCGCCACCGCAGGCCGCGCTAATGTGTTTCGGGCTTGATAGTACAGTCAGACCGCGCGGCCGCGTCGCATAATACAATTCCAGTCTTAGTGTAAGAGTAGTGTTGGTTGGTCGTAGTCAACATGTTGTGCGAAAGATTATGGAAGGTACCTCTTTATTGTGATGAATACCAAATAAACATAGACAGCGATTTTATTTGTTTTATTTTATCAAATTATACCCAACTAAGGCCTCCCCCAGACTGGCCGGCCTGGCTGCGGCGGTCAATAGTAAACTTGTCATTAGCTGTCTAATAATGGACCGCCACCGTAGGCCGCGCCAGTGTTGCAGGCCTAAAAAGGCATTATCCGCAAAGAAATGATTAGGACCTATGCAGACTGTGTTTTTTAAGGGTGGTTTCAGACTAGCGTTTTTCTCTGCGCGTATAAGGTCGTGTCAGCATACGCGCTTACACGCGCGCTACATTTCGCACTTCACGCGCGTACACGCCTACACGGGCTTATTCCGGCGTGTTCGCTCGGGGCGCGGGGAGGCGTCTCTCGCGACTCGCGCTTATACACGCTTATAAGCGCGTCAACGCTCGTACGAGGGCAAAAGGCGCGCCTACATGCGCTTCCAAAAACGAGCTTATACGCGCGTATAAAACGCTAGTCTGAAACCACTCTAATAAATGCAGTCTGCATAGGCCCTTAGGTAGCGCCAAAGACAAACAAAACAACACTATCATGGGTACATGATGAATTAATCCGCAATTATGCGGAGGACTGCTCATCGTTACTAGTCGACTGTGGTTTTAAACGAGTGTCAAAAGTGTGGTTCCAGCAGTGATTAAGCTTTTAAAGCGGTCAATTGTCTTAACTTGGCTACGACAGTTCCGCGACTTGGCGCTTGGTATAAATGGTATAATATTAGTCACTATGTGGTCCTAACTTAGTTAAACTTCAACATCAACTGTTTCTAATCGGATCCCTATAATGTACGGCCCAATAATACGCGTCCACTATATCTCTTGTATCTTTTTAACCCGTGCAAAAAGAGAGAAAGATACGTGGACGCGGATTTGGGCCGTACATTATAGGGTCCCTAATCATGTCTAGCCCGCTCTTAGTCGCATCTCGACCGCCATAAACCTATGCACGGGTTAATAAGATAATAAAATGAAACCATTTATAAGAATACTATATTATTCAAACAATCTCAATTGTGCAATCAAATTATGACTTTGATATGTAAAACAATGGATTCAAATGCTTTGCACGGATCCGTGTCTAAAGCATACGAGGGGTTGAACTCGATCGCCATGGCCTATGCACGGATTAATCTTTTCGACGCCAACGACGCAATATATATCCGCACCGCAGGTTCAACGCCGACGACTGATATATAATATTTGTGGGCAATCTTACACAAATCGAACTAGTTCCAAACTAAGCAAAGCTTGTACTATGGGTACTAGACGACAATAAACATACTTATATAGATAAATAAATACTTAAATACATAGAAAACATCCATGACTCAGGAACAAATATTCGTGCTCATCTCATCACACAAATAAATGCCCTTACCGGGATTCGAACCCAGGACCTCTAGCTTCGTTGGCAGCGTCACTACCAACTAGGCTAAAGCGGTCGTCAAAAAATATACGTCAAGGAGCCCAGCGTGATAGCAACCTTCTTGCATTGACATAAGGTTTAACTCCGCACTAAATTTCCTGTTGATTTGGCGTGTGGTTGACAACTTTTCTCTTTGTAAGAGCGTTGAAAAGGTTAAACCATTTCGATCATGTCTAGCCCGCTCTTGGTCACTTAAACTCGACCGCCATAGGCCTATGCACGGATTAATAAGATTAGAAAATGATACAAACATTTATAAGAATACTTTGTTACCTATTTAAATCATCTCGACATGTCTAGCCCCCAATCTAGCCCGCTCTTAGTCACTTGAACTCGATCGCCATAGGCCTATGCACGGATTAATAAGATTAGAAAATGATACAAACATTTATAAGAATACTTTGTTATTTAAATCATCTCGAAATGTCTAGCCCCCAATCTAGCCCGCTCTTAGTCACTTGAACTCGACCGCCATAGGCCTATGCACGGATTAATAAGATTAGAAAATGATACAAACATTTATAAGAATACTTTATTATTTAAATCATCTCGATATGTCTAGCCCCCAATCTAGTCCGCTCTCTTAGTCACTTGAACTCGACCGCCGTAGGCCTATGCAATGCACGGATTAATAATATTAGAAAATGATACAAACATTTATAAGAATACTTTGTTACCTATTTAAATCATCTCGACATGTCTAGCCCCCAATCTAGCCCGCTCTTAGTCACTTGAACTCGATCGCCATAGGCCTATGCACGGATTAATAAGATTAGAAAATCATACAAACATTTATAAGAATACTTTGTTATTTAAATCATCTCGACATGTCTAGCCCCCAATCTAGCCCGCTCTTAGTCACTTGAACTCGACCGCCATAGGCCTATGCACGGATTAATAAGATTAGAAAATGATACAAACATTTATAAGAATACTTTATTATTTAAATCATCTCGATATGTCTAGCCCCCAATCTAGTCCGCTCTTAGTCACTTGAACTCGACCGCCGTAGGCCTATGCAATGCACGGATTAATAAGATTAGAAAATGAAACAAACATTTATAAGAATACTTTGTTATTTAAATCATCTCGAAATGTCTAGCCCCCAATCTAGTCCGCTCTTAGTCACTTGAACTCGACCGCCGTAGGCCTATGCAATGCACGGATTAATAAGATTAGAAAATGAAACAAACATTTATAAGAATACTTTGTTATTTAAATCATCTCGAAATGTCTAGCCCCCAATCTAGTCCGCTCTTAGTCACTTGAACTCGACCGCCGTAGGCCTATGCAATGCACGGATTAATAAGATTAGAAAATGAAACAAACATTTATAAGAATACTTTATTTAAATCATCTCGATCATGCGCGCGAGCGACCAGTCCTGCTTGATCTCCGCCGGCTCCTCGATGGCGACCCCCGCCGCGGTCACCACGCCCAGCTGGTAGCGCCAGAACGAGCGCGCGTCGCGGTAGAATAACACCTCCATGCACTTGCGGACCAGCGCTCTGGAAAGAAACATCAATCAATGTAATTGTAAAAGGGGATGCGCGAGATCTCGTCCATATTTTACGAGACTGAGTCTCGCCCAATTTGCGAGAATTCCTATTTTTAGGGTTCCGTACCAAAAAGGTAAAAAAGCGGCCAAGTGCATGTCGGACCACGCACAACGAAGGGTTCCGTGCCTATTAAAAAGGTCGTATCGTTACTGAAATCTTATGGCACTTACGTCCTTTTCTTTAAGGAAGGCAGTTTTTTTTTAAATATCTCGAAAACCTTTGAACCTATCTTGTTCAAAACAATTTTCGGTGAAAGAATTTAATAAGCCCTATGTCCATGATTTTTTCATATTTTATTTTTATTACCTTATATTGAAAGGCCTATCGATTGATGTGCCACACGTGGGCTTGCAATGATTTTTTTTTTATATGTATGGAGTGCACCACTATAGATTTTTTTTTTAGTAATTTAATTACATAACTATGTAGCGGCTAACAAAATACACCTATCCTCAAAATTTTATTCAAACACACCTTATAGTTTTCGAGTAAAATGCTTGTGTGACATATGGGCGGACAGACAGACAGACATGACGAATCCATAAGGGTTCCGTTATTTGCTATTTGGCTACGGAACCCTAAAAAGTAACTCACTTGGCGCCCTCCTGGTCGAGCGACTTGTCCCCAAGCCTAGACAGTGTCTAGGGCGTTCTGATATTGTTTAGGCTACTTGTTCGTAAGCGTACCTTAGCGCTAACAGTAAGCCTCCCAGCAGCAGCAGTGATTATTCCTAGTTCCAAAAGTCAATACTCTTCGAACAATGCCTTGTCTTGTCTTGACTCCTACAGTCAGCGCGAGAGCAGAGTTTAGCCGAAGCGGCAATTGAACAGGTCTGCAAGTATCTATACTCGGCTTCAAGATAATCTTTACTTGCATGCCACAGTCCACCATCATCATCGTATGCACCGAAAGATGTCCACTGCTGGACGTAGGCCTCCCCAAAGAGTGGCACAGTGACCGGCCCTGCATGTCAGTAACTCCCTGAAACAGTGACTCACTTGGCGCTCTCCTGGTCGAGCGGCCCCTTGTCGGCGGCGTCGCGCAGCAGCGGCGTGGCCATGTAGGCGCCCAGCCCGGTGGCCACCACGGCGTCCTCGTACGCCGTGCCCAGCTTGTCTACGGTGCCGAGGAACGGCGCGCCGTCCTGTAACAGGAATTATTCTATTCAAGTACTAGCTTCTGCTCGGGGTGAAACCTATCACATATTTTAATCCGGGCTATAAACTGTCTTCGTGCAAAATTTCATCCAAATCGGTTGAGTCGCTTAAACGTGATTGAGTAGCAAACATCTAAACATCCAAACGTTCGCATTTATAATGTTACTTTCTTCCGCCCGCGACTTCGTCTGTGTGGATCCGGGATAAAAACTATCCTATATTTTAATCCAGGCTATAAACTATCTTCGTGCAAAATTTCATCCAAATCGGTCAAGCCGTTTTAGTGTGATTGAGTAACAAACATCCAAACTTTCGCATTTATAATATTATTTAGTAGGATTATGATAGTTCTTTGGTTTCATTATTGCAACCACATGGGACACGGAAGCTACAAGTTAAAATTTGACAAGTTCCTATTCGCAGCACTGAAATGCTTGGCCAAATAACGATGACCTGTGTTGCTTTTGATCCTAATTGCTGGTCACACAGCAGAATGCTGCATTATATAAAACACACAACTCATGATTCAGAGTGAAAACCAGACAAATTAAACAATTCTTAAATATCTTTATCAATTAATAAATAATAATAAATAAATAAATCCTACTAATATTATACATGCGAAAGTTTGGATGTTTGGAAGTTTGTTACTCAAACACGTTTAAACGGCTCAATCGATTTGCATGAAGATAGTTTATAAGCCTGGATTAAAATATAGGATAGTTTTTATCCCGGATCCATGCAGACGAGGTCGCGGGCGGAAGCTAGTAAATAATAAATATCGTTAGACAATTCACACCAATCTATCCAGTCCCAAACTAGACAAAGCCTGTACTATGGGTACTAGACAACGGATAAACATACTTATATATAGATAAATAGATACTTAAATAGATATTAAACATCCAAGACTCTAACAAACAACACAAATATCTGCCCGGAGACCGGGGATCAAACCCGGGACCTCAAGCTTCATAGTCAGGTTTTCTAACCACTACATTATTCAGTCGTTGAATACAGTATTTTTTGTCCATCTGAAGTATAATTGTTTCCTTACCTGCATCCCAGCAACAATGTAGTTGCTCCAGAGGGGATCCATCTTGCTGCGCTTATTGTACAAGACACGGGTCAGCCAGCAGTGCAGCGACTTTGGTTTCAGGTGCAGACCATCTCCAATGCACTGCTCGTCAATACTGAAATGAAAAGGGAATGTTAATCTATAACATTATGGTAGCATTTAAAGAGGATTGTCCTTTCGTCGTGTACCGTGATTGGTTGAGGCAGGGAACGGGGTGCAAGCGGTGGTGGAAAAGGGACAGACAGGAGTAGGCGAAAATTAGCCTGGGTCCGTCAATGTACTCACTGAGTCAACTGTCAAATCCGTCATTGCACGGTATCAAATTTTGCGAGTGATCTGGGGTACAACAGGTTAACCTGTATGGGTATGACTGACATTTTGTTGTCATTTCGTAACTCCCAGACCGAAAATGTGTTAATTTACTTACATTTTCTGCTCAATAATGTCCTTCAAGTACTGATAATCCGCATAATCTCCTCCATTCCCCAACAGTATCAGATCATTGACTTTGGTGACTCTAGGACAGTCGCGGAAGCGAGCCAGGGAGCCGTAGGACCCGAGCATGTCAGCAGCAACCACGCAGCCCCCGTTGAAGCGGACGCCGATCACTGTGGTTGTTGTTGTGATTGGCTGGGCGGAGCTGGAATAGGCAAAGTAATTGATTTCACAATATTGTTAATACAGTTATTTCAATTGGTAATGCATGTAACACGTTGATGGTCACTACTCCAGACACAATAGAATTAACATGTTGAAACTTGCTGTTAGATTCTTAGAGATAAATAATAGGTGAAAAGTATATGTATTTTGGTTATAAATCTGCCGTCGTAGAGCAGGCACGAAGCTCGAAGGTTTCCTAACCGAAGGCTTGAGCAGGGTTTTAAACGAAGGGATCTATAGTGACTAACCTCTATACAGACTAAAACTAGTAGAAGTAACTTACTGTGCCTTAAATTCTTGTACAGGGTGGTTAATTGGGCCGTAAGAAGACGAGTTCCCCGGGAAGTTGTAGAAAGCGCCCGGAGCGGGCCCATTTTGCCAAAAGGCCGCTGGATTCATGATGTCACCTGAGAATGCCATTGTGGAAATAGACTAAAATATTTTCTTTATTCGCCAGACCGAAGAAACTTGCAAAAATTGCTTTTGCTGGGCAATGACAAGCGGCTTCGAAATGACAAACAAATTTTGAAGACGTTCCGTTACTAAAGAAACTTATTTTTAGAAAATATATAATTTTATGGAAAACCGTCGATTTTAGCAAAAAAACAAACCTTTATTCGTCATATTGAACTTTATTCCTAATATTTCCTTAATCTTTCAATTCACTTGCTTCGGGTTGTTTAAATACGAAAATAAAGTGACAACACTAGGTGAAAAACGGAACGTTTTTATTCGTTTAGAAATCAAAGCGTTTGTAGTGTGTTCATTGAAATGGCTGTACTAATTTTATTTCCAGTTTTATAAAATAATAATCTGTAAATTTAATATTTTTTAACAAAAACAATACATGCAGCAACGATACATATTTATTGTGCTTGAATTTACGTTTATTGGTAGCTCAGAAGACTTGCAGCTAACTTCGTGGTTCTTGCTGTTTCTGAACGAAACCGAAATGCGAATGTCCAGCTAACTTCACGTTCTTTCAGATTCCTCTTCTAAAATTGACACAACAAAATGTCTAAAAGAGGTTTGTGAAATTATAAAATATCCATTTAAATCCCTTTCTAAAGTGCACAAACGAATTAACAAACATGTGAAGATCGTGTCTAGTGTTGTAGCCGTTGTGATACCATGTATATTTTTGTAATCCCGCCTTTGCGCTAGTGTTTTGGTGAAACAGAAATACGCACTAAGTTATGAATTCTCTTGTTTTAAGGACGTGGTGGTTCCGCGGGAGCGAAGTTCCGCATCTCTCTGGGTCTCCCAGTAGGTGCCGTCATCAATTGCGCCGACAACACAGGTAAAACTTGGATTACTTGCATATAACAATTATAACCTCAAAACTTAGCACGTTCGAGGCTGATAACTGATGATGATCCTGTACTAGAATACACAAAGTGTATTGATTTATGATGATTTCTTCCTTGGCTGTGTCTGAAGTTATTCAGTCCTCGAATTCAAACCAAATGCTGCTTAAAATACATCAATTTTAAAGGAACATGTATGTGTCTCAGTGAAACTTCTTTTTTAGCTGTCCTTATTTAAATATTCTCAAAGTTTCACTATTTAAAACCTTACTCATAATCCTCTAGCGAAATTGTAATGTACAAATAAGCTAACTTAAAATTTAGCAATAGACAAACATGCAAACTTTTTGGTTTTCAGGCGCCAAGAACCTGTATGTGATTGCCGTGCAGGGCATCAAAGGTCGCCTGAACAGGCTGCCGGCGGCCGGTTCCGGGGACATGATCGTTGCTACCGTCAAGAAGGGCAAACCTGAACTCAGGAAAAAGGTACACAATTTAAATTTTCGTTTTTTATCTGTAAACCACATGTTTAGACAGTCACATGTTTTGTTTTGCATGTCCCACTACTCATACTACATGCAATTCTTAACCCAATTTAATATGGATTATTCTTTTATTTTACTGGAATTGTACCTTAACCACATAACAGATATTGTTGAAGTTCAAATATTGAACCATAATGCAGTAACATGTATTTTTACAAGCCTTTTAGAACTATCTCAGCTGGGCAAAGGCCTGTTCCCAATCAAACATTTATTTATTAAACTAAATCCCCCTTAGTATATTAATCTTCAGTTTTTTTTATTTACAAATATCAAATACTAACATCAGTTTAAATTTAGAGATACTAGCTGTGAAATAATGCATGCAGCAGCAGCAGTTAATTAATTACTGCAATGGATGACTGGAATAGTAGTCAATGATCAACATTATTTTTTTCTTTTAATATTTCACCTGCATTGTGATCGTGAGGAGCAGAATATCAGTGCTCACGCGACCAAAGCAAAACTGAGCTAGTACCTTTTTGGCATTGTTGCAACATACAGTATGTCTTATTTTTAATCTTTTTTGTAACACAATTGTTTTTACTTGTTCTTCTTACCTTTTTTTCTCTTCTTTTTTTTGTATACTTTTTTATTTCTGTTTGTTGGATGTTGCAAAATGCCAAATAAATGATTTATCTGTTTATCTAATTCAACAATATCTCCTAATTAGTCTGAATTGCTGCAAATAATTATGGTCATTTGATGTAATTTATACTAATAAAAAGAGGAAAAGTCTGTGAGAGAGTCCCTTTGTAAGTTTGTATATAGGAGGTGATATCCGGAACCAATTATCGAATTTAAAAAATCACCTATGAATCTTCTTTCTGGGTGGACATCTAGATCTAGTAATACTAATAAATAGCAGAGAAAGCACTACACTATCTGCTATGTGTATTTATATTGTGCGATGTGTTTGCAGTGATGATATGCCCATGGTTTCGCTAATATACTTTCTGAACTGTTTTCAACAGTTTGATGATATGCCTTGGCTGACTGAGCAACACAATAATCAATCAACGATCTTTTTGTGGTTTGAAAGATAGATACATTTATTATTTATTTATTTGCTGGTCTGCTTAACCCATTCCCGGCCCATGACGAGACGTATGCGTCCCTACACCCGATTCGCTTTTCGCTACATACGGGAAAACCACGGGATCGGCTACGAGCGTAGCGCGTAGTGATTCTGGGCACTGCATGTGTTAAGGGTGCTGTACAGTAGCATTCATTTGTCACAAAAATGCTCAAAAAGGCCCGACATGTCCTTAAAGCGGCCATATATTGTACGTCTAGTGGACACCACAAAATGTGGCAGAGTTATTTCATGCATTTTGTATGTCATCGGCGCACACCGAGCGTTTGGTGGCCGCGTCCGAGCCACAAGCTGCGGGAATGGCGGCCATTAGTGGCTGTAACATGCGGGCGCTCTGAGCCACCCTCTAACTGCTAAGCACACACAATATGTGTCAATTGTATTGTATGTCTACTCCCTTTATCTCGTGTGTCTTTTGTGTAGTGAATAAATATCTGCTTTCTTTCTTCTTTTTTTCTTTCTACACATTTTTCTTTTCACTACACTAAAACATACCCAATCTCTTCCAGGTAATGCCGGCAGTGGTCATCCGGCAGCGGAAACCGTTCAGAAGGCGTGACGGGGTGTTTATATACTTCGAGGACAATGCTGGCGTCATAGTGAACAACAAGGGGGAGATGAAGGGCTCCGCCATCACCGGCCCCGTTGCCAAGGAGTGCGCGGATCTGTGGCCCCGTATCGCGTCCAACGCGAGCTCTATAGCTTGAAGTTGAATATATGGTTAAGAAAATTTGGTTGTTTTATTTGTACATAGTGCAGCCGTGGCTGCCGGTCAGTCGTGCCCGATCCCCTAGGGGCTCAGAGACGAGGCGTTGTGCCTCCTTGAAAAACAATAAAACTATCCTACTAATGGGGCTTCTAGAAGGGCTATACTTTTCCGGAAATGTATAGCCGGCAACTATGGGTGTCTGTTTCTAGCATGGAAGTATCTAGATGAAGTTTTGCATGAAGCCTTTGGGCCCATGTCTACAGATTCCCAATTCTACAGATTCTCATGTCTACAGATTCCCAATTCTACAGATTCCCAAAACTACAGATTCTCATGTCTACAGATACTATAACCAACCAGTAATTATTCATCTAGAGAAATAGATTTTATCTCTTCGGAATAAAGGTACAAGTTCCGATTTTAATAAATGTTCTCATTCTAATCACATGATCACACTTGTATGCATCTATATTCTGAGATAGACTAGAATTGGGAGTCTGTAGAATCAGAAATATGATGAACTGGAAATTTGTAGAATTGGGAACAAACCGCATGAAGATAGCCTGGATTAAAATATAGGATAGTTTTTATCCCGGGTCCACGCAGACTAAGTCGCGAATTTATTGATTGTATGTATTACCTGTTTCACAATAAAAAATCTGAATCATAGTTTATTATTATGTATGACAGTCGAAAATTGCGAGTAACTTATTTGACGTGTTCCGCGAGCTTCGAATGGCGTAGTCAGAGATCACAATTTCTACTTCTAAAGGATGGGTGAATGTAGCAAGGAAAATGAAACAATGTCAATATTAGAAATATCTCTTATATTTATGTTAAAGTCTAAGGGAATCGTTACGCAAAGCACTTTGACACACCGACAAACCAAGCTTACATATAGATACAACATACATATAACAAAGTGCGTCACATAACGTTGGCTAACTAGCCAGTCATATATATAATCACCGAGCCGATTCGGGCGACTTTTTGATCTAATTTGACCGTGTTAGGCAATGATGTAATATAAAAAAGAGGTAGGTAAGCTCGAAAAATGGCACTAAAATTGAGTAAATTGGCACAACTTGCCTCAGTTTCGAGTCGTCAATGGAAACGATAGCTGTCAGATTTGGTGGCCATTTTTAAACACGGAATTTCGTATAGACAACATCTACCTCTTTTTTATATTACATCATTGGTGTTAGGCTGAAGAACCACCAGAGCGGTGCGAAGTGAGCGCGAAGATGTGCTTCGTCTTATACGTCGCTTGCTTGACGGCTAGGTGTCAAATACACGAAAACACAGCTATGCACTCCTCTGCTGGATATTCACTCTGTAATTATCAATTGCAATGTATCAGCCAACCAACTGGTACAAACATTAGTTATACAGGGTGTTCCAAAACTTTGCCACACGGAGGGAAAGTACTTTAAATATTGACGACAGGAAATTTTACTGAAAGAAGACCTCATTGTATTAGTGAATACAAGATTATAATTAACATTAACTAAGATAAATTAAAACTAAGTTAAATCTAAAAAAGGCCCTCGAGGCATTGTACCGAGGATGCTGGCGGCATTTCATCGCTGTATTTAAAAAAAAAATTGGATCTGCATACAAAAAAAATTTTAAAAATCGCATAATCGCGCAATAATTAAAATTTGTGTCATGGTCTTCCTTTAGATAACACAGCATCTAAAGGAAGACCATGACATTTTAGGTACTTTCCCTCTGCGTGGCAAAGTTTTGGGACACCCTGTATAACATTTTGCTAGTTAGGAAGGCCTTAAGGAATAATCGGTATCTCAGCAGTTGGGCTAGTTTCTCACGAAAGTTTCCAGAGTTCCTTCCTCATAATTTCCTGATCAATTTCAGAGCCTGTACAATAGGGGTGTAGACTAAAAAAAAAAATATTACTTCAAAAGAAAGAAGGCAAAAAAATGTGCCTAGTGATGAAAATCCCATTCAGATATCTCAAAAAATTACGAAGCTACAACCGTTTTAATATTGCTCGTTAGAGAGAGAAAACGCTCTGGGATCGTGACGTCACGACACTCGAGCGTCATAGTAAATGACAATCGTTTCATATGAACGTGCGTTTTGCGGAAAAGGGACGGAATATACCCCCTCTTAAAAGTTTGGACACTTATAACTTTGTGACTATTTAATCCACTGCTTAACTTTTTTACCCATTCGACAATATTTTTAATCCTTTCTCGAGAAAATTCATCTTTATTGGTTATTTTATTTGGTGTCTACACCCCTATTGAAGTCTCGAAGCTATCGAATAGTATATCCCGTATATCGAATGACACAAATGCAATGGATACCCTATTCAGGACCTCAAGGATGCTGTGTTGAGAGCGAAGGCCTTAAATTAGTCGACACAGCAAATCCTCAAATCAATAAAGGGTCGGCAATGCCCTTGTGATTTCTACTGAAGTCGCAAACGTCTTTCGTGAGAAACATAAATAAAACGAAGCAAAGACTTGGAGATACCGAACATAGCCCCAATATGCCTTTAGGGATTATCGCCTCTTCTTGTGGACTTTAGTGGGGCCCTTCACGAAGCACCAGTCCACCGAGATCGCCTGCCCGAGGATGTCCGCTCCGTCCAGGGCTTCGCGGGCGCTCTGGAAACATTCATAAATTATTAACCCTTTGAGAGCTAAAGACGGCTGTGGACGCGGACGAAAACTCGTGCCACTGAAGCCACGGACGGCCACATGATAATATTTATTTATTTATTTATTTATTATGAAACAAACAGTCATACAAAGATATTTGTGCAGGCTATCTTAATACTAAACAGACCTATAGTTTCCAATATAATCCAATCCAATAACATTCCAAAGACAAAAATGTATTACTAATTATTACAAATTGTTTGTCCTAAAGGCACTTTTTAATGAGTCTACGGTGCAGTTAAATATGTCTATATCTACTAATCTATTACAATGGTTATTATTGATAAATATTGTCATTTTGACATGACAATATTTATCAGAAGTTTCATTTTATTCATATTTTGTCTGCCTATTGTTTTGTTTTGGCCACAGTTGGGCACCGTTTTGTATTGCACCCTCGCTGTCAAAAGGTTAATAACCGGCTCCCGCCCGCGACTTCGGCTACGTGAACCAGGGATATAAACTGTTCTATATTTTAATCTATCTTCGTGCAAAATTTGATCCAAATCGGTTGAGCCGTTTGAGCGTGATTGAGTAACAAACATGTAAACATGGGTGTCTAATGTAGTGCTTATACATTTGTTTTTAGGGTTCCGTAGCCAAAATGGCAAAAACGGAACCCTTATAGTTTCGTCATGTCCATCTGTCCGTATGTCACAGGCATTTTACTCGAAAACTATAAGGTATATTTGAATATTTTGTTGGGATAGGTGTATTTTGTTAGCCGCTACATAGTTTTGTAATTAACGGACTAAAAAAAATGTTTTAGGGGTGCACTCCACATAAAAAATCATTGTAAGTCCACGTGTGGCACATCAATCGATAGGCCTTTCAAAATAAATATAAGGTTTCTCAGCAATTTTTTCGATTACGTGAATAGAGTCGGAGATAATCGCCCCGAAAGTCACTAAAATTGTGTCCGAGGGGGACATACAGACAGACTCTAATTTTTGAATGGTGTATTTTTTAAATTTGAAAACTTCTTTCACAGAAAATTATTTTGAACAAGATCGGTTCAAAGGTTTTCGAGATATTGCTGAAAAACTGCCTTCCCTATATAAAAGGACGTACCTAAGTGCCGTAAGCTTTCTGTGACGATACGACCTTTTTAATAGGCACGGAACCCTTCGTTTTGCGTGGTCCGACATGCACTTGTTTCTTTCTCTTCACGTATATTCGTAACAGAAACTATCATACATTTTTCTTTGCACCTTTTATAAGTCCCTGTTAGTCCCGATTTGATATACAGGGTGGAAAGTTGAGATGGGGCAGTAAGGGCAGTTGTCTACATACTGTTTAATTTTCTTAATGCATAAAGGAGTCATAAGCGTAAAAAACAACATGCGAAACTTTCAAGTAATTACTCTACGAACTGTATGAAAAAAGTTTTGTTTGATTTGTGGGTGTTCTAGAACTCTAACCTTAGTTGGTCTTAAAGATTATTTTAATCCTTTATAGAAATGGGACCGATAAGCATTAAAAATAAAACTACTCAAATCTGTCGATCTTCTCTCTGACTGTACATTTTATCAATTCGTCGTCTAGTACCCATAACACAAGCCTTATTGAGCTTACTATGGGACCAGATCGATTTCTGTAAGATTGTCCTCTAATATTTATTTATTATCTCTGATTGTAAGAATGTTCTTGTCTGTAAGTGTCACAAGGAAACCACTCACCGCCGCCTGTTTGTATGTCTCATATTCGACGAGGGCGTAGCCCTTGAGGAAGCCAGTGCGCCGGTCCAGGTTCAAATGGATGTTCTTGATCTCACCAAACTCGGAGAATTGGTTCTGGAATGACGAAACAAATTACAGTATCTTTAGAGTTGCGCTCAGTAAATACATCCCAAGGTAGATAAAATCAAAATGCTGCATAATAGCCCAGGATTTATTGCTGTTAATAGTACATTACTGCAGAGGCCGAAATAGCAATAGGGAATATGCATGGGACTTCAATTTTGAATAAATTGCACTGAATCAATTTGGATATACATAGAAATATCATACAACATAAATATATATAAAAAAAACTATTGTGTTGTTGTCTCACGTTAAAACCACTAAATAATTTATTTTTTATTTTTCGATAAAATTACATAACAGTAAGACAGAATATTGAATTAAAAATGATATTTTGTAAGACAAGTATAGATTTAAACGCAAATTTTAAGGAGATAATTACAAAAGAATGACTAACTCCATAGTAAACGCTCCGAGAATATGGATTGTGACGTCATAGTCTATGCCCCTTTAATATGGAGCGTTATCGGTGCTGGCTCGTGCAGATTTCGAATGCCAATAACATCAGAAAAAAAAAAACGTAAAAAAGTTTTAATGTTACAGTGGATATTCCTCTGGATTATACTTTTGATTTTCGCAATAAAAAATAAAGACGCATATTCCCTATTCGTGGATGAGTTGATTTTGTCGGATGAAGCGAAGCTTTGTAATTTCGTCCTTAATTGTGTACTTCGTCGTTCCGAGTAAACCAAGGTGCGTTCGCAATTACGCGTAGAATTGCGTTTTGTGCTCTTTGCAGACACATTATGTTGCCGTCACTGGCAATCCAACTAACCTGGATATCCTCCTCCTGTGCCTCCTCATGAACGTTGCTGACGAATAGGATCCAGCCTTCGACAGAGCGCTGAGGTCCTGGTGTGTTTCCGTCTCCCTCTGGGGCAAGGCTGTCATACCTGTAGACAGAGATGTGTATAGGTCAATCAAATTCAAAGATGATGGCAGCAACAGAATTTTTTAGTTTCTCAAACCGATATGAATTTCAAGTACCGGAAAATAAACCAGTATCAAAGAGGTTTTTCTGTTTTTTTGGTTTTTGAATTATCGAAAATTGTGGTTTTGAAGTGCGATTTAAAAAAAAATGCATAGGTTTCTTCATTAGAACTAATTAAAGTTTCCTTTCTGGCCAATATAAATATTTATTTACGGTTAGGTTCTAAAAAAAAACATGTGACAAAGTAGACTCTTTCAGTGGGGACCACATTTTGGTTTACCACTCTGTCACGGCATTCTACGAAGAAAAAAAAACATTAAAAAAATGCTAGTTAGAGAAAGTGAAATATCACTAATTAATAAAATAATATGGACGTTCATTCGAACATTATAAAACCGTAAACATTATTACTCAAATGAGATGCCGTAATAAGACGAAGGACAGGCTATTGTCGGTCGAAAAGAAGAACGACCCACCTATACGCGAAGACACACAATATGTGTCAATTGTCATGTATGTCTACTCCTTTGTCTCTGTGTGTCTTTTGTGTAGTGAATAAATGTCTTCTTTTCTTTTTCTTTTCTATACTTATACAGATAATAATTATAGTAATAATAAACAGGTGTAACGTCTATGAAATGTAAGTTTGTTGGTTTGCATGTTGGGGGTAATCTCAGGAACTGTACTCATCCTATTCTAAAAACCCTTTCTTCAGTAAGTTATATGTATAATGAACCAAAGTATGTGCTATATTTTTTCCATCGCTCCACCTAGGTTCTTTATATAGGGCAGCTAGTTGTTTTAAATACCAAGATGGAGAAAATGGCTAAGAACAATATTGAAAATATAGTAGGCATATAGCCATAGAGGTCGTGTTCAACGTGCATTTTTCAAAGCAAAGTCGGACTCGCCGAGGGTTCCGTATAAAATTATTATAATTTTCAAATTTTTCCCTGTACTTGTAGTATAATACAATATTACTTGGCAAATTTCATAGTTCTAGGTCAACGGGAAGTACCCTGTGAATTTTGATTCCCTTGAGTGTCGAAATATACGTTTTTTGTGACATAAATGGAGGTATCTTTTTTTACGTTAACTTAGAAGTTTGATTTTTTCCACAGCTTCAAGGGACTGTAGACTTGAGTATAAGGTTTTAATTCCAACTCGATACCTCCACGCGTTCCTGAGATAAAGGGCCTTGACAGACAGACGGACAACAAAGTGATCCTATAAGGGTTCCGTTTTTTTTGAGGTACGGATCCCTAAAAACATAAATTTGGCCGAGCCAACTTGGCTTGGACTTGCCGTGTTTGCCTCGGACACCATTAATTTCGACCGATCCGTCCTCGCGCAAGCAGGCGTCTGATCAGCCACACGCCTCGCCCGAGGCATGCGGACCGCCTCGGGCGAGGCGTGCGGCCTTGCGGCCGAGCATGCGTCGGGTGTAGACACGGCTAATGAATCAAAGAAAGAAGTCTTCTATTTAAAAAGTGCACACTCACGAATGTCTGAAATAAAGATATAAAATATTGGAAAGTTATGTTGATAACTGTTGGATTAAGTTCAAAAGAGGAACATTTATCGCTGAGACCCAGTCCCTGGCTACTGGCTGATTATGAATGTTTTGTTATTTAGTATACCAGTTTATTATGTTAAAAAAAAATCTTAAAATTTTAACTGTGTCATCAACTCATAAAGATTCGAATCTTATGCTGTGTCATTCACAAATTCTAAGCAAATGAAGTCTCAGATAAAAGCGAAATAATGTACAACTGAACATGTTTATAAACAGTAAGTGGCAATGCCATTCAGAGACCAAACTAAATAAAGGATGGCTTGAATGCTATACGCATGTCTGCAAAGGTGTTAATATTGTCTAAGGCTAAAAATAAAACAGGTCAAAGCTAACCTTCCTCGGTTTCCGCGCTCGGCCGCCCCACCAGAGCCCGCCTCATTGCCAAAGCCACGACCTTTGCGTTTCCTAGCCTTTTCCTTCAATCTAGCAATTCCCTCTGAAATGGAACAAACATTTTATTAGATTTAAAAATTTACTACTATTCCTGATAGTTGGTTGGCATAAAATTGATTCACCAGTAGTATAGGTACAATAGCAATGAATGTAAAAGTAGGTGTAATATTGTTTACGTCAGTCTAGGCTGTAAGTGGGATTTTCTGTCTGCTACGCGAGGAGAAAATCTCACTTCCTGGCCAAGGCAAGACAATTTTACGTCTTGCCTTGGCCAGGAAGTGAGATTTTTTAGACAAACCACGGGCGGTAATTCGTTAGGTTCGGGCCACTAACACTTGCGATCTGGGGCATTCACGAATTCACCACCCTAGGTAAGTAATGTACTAATAATGTATTAATATTGAATGGCAGAAACTAAAACAAAGGCGCGAAATACCTCAAACGAGGCTGCATTTAATTCTATTTAAGCTACTGGTCGTTATATTCTAAATAATAGAATTGAATAGAAAATGTTTATTCAAATAAAGCACACATTACAGAACAAAATAGTTAAAATTCAAATATAACTATCTTATATGAGTTTAGCAATGTGTGCTATAAAGATAATGAGATCGGTAGTGGAAATAAACAGTTATTTTCGCATCAATTTGTAAACGACACGAAATATCGTAGAAAGTATCACACATAACCTACAATACATTATATACTTTCCAAATTTCGTTGTGAAATAACCAACATTAACATTTTTTTTATGTTAAGCTATCAATACAGATCTAGTTTATATCTAGTTTGATCATAAAATATTAAAATGGGAAAGAAGCAAAATTCAAATGAATCAGATGCCTTACGTTCACCATCTTCGTCGACTTCAAATTCCTCAGAATTTTCAATGTCCAGGACGTCAGCCATAGTTTAAACTTATTTGGTTATTCTTAAATGGTAATCAAATTACAATATTAATAAATATTGCAATAAATCAAAAAGCTTCGCTTCGATTTGCGTTTTGCGTGACAAGTTATCATTTGACACTTAAACAATGCAATGCACACGCCGCCATGGTTTCGTAAAGTCGCGTTCAGGTTTCAATAGTTCGAAAATAAGATCAAATAAATTTTAAAGAAATGAACTGTATGCTGTAAAATCTTTGAAGATGACAATGTCATCATAGAATTATTTCCAATTATTTCTGAAATTTATCTGGAATCTGAAATCATTTTAAGGTGTAATATATTTACCACCTAATTTATGTGGTAAAGTAAACCAAAATCCCCCGTTATTAGAAACAAGACACTGCTTATATTAAAATGAATTCAAAAGAAGCAAAACTAAAAAAATCTCGTACTTCGGTTTGGGTATTAAATTCTGCAAAAGGATCACGATCCAGTTCACCACGAGGAAGAACTAGCGAACGAATCCTTCACAAATATATTGACATAATCGATTCAAGATCAAATATCTCCACCGACAGAAAAGCAACTGAACATTTAGATCGACCATTTGACTACTTTGACGATGAAGAGTTTGCTTTTGGAGTAAATTTAATCAGCAATAAAGTTGCATGCACCAGCGATAACATAAAAAAAGTTATTCAAATGGGTAAGCCTAATAGTTTGTATTGATTGAATAGAATATAATAGAATAGAAAAATGTTAATTCAAACAAAAAGACTGACTGAAAAGTATTATAATTATTAGGAGAAAAATATGGGAGGTATTTCAACTTACCATTTCTCAGGTTCCGTTATTATAGTTTTACGCTGGTAGTGGCTGGGTTTCCGCAACTCGACGTCTTATATGCGCCTATTGCAAAATAGGCGTATATTTGTGTGGGTAAGTATTGAACTTATCGGCACTCGCTGCTCGTGCCGCCCAACCCAATTTTACCAGAAAGTCTAACAAACCCTTGATGTTTCTGAGGACTTCTGATAGTGAGCTAAGCGATCGGAAGTATTTTGCCCGGTACGCTGCCACCCCAGGGCATTACGACGTGGGCGGCTGTTTCTTCGTCCTCAACGCAGGCTCTGCGGAGAGGGCTATATCTGCGCTGTTTCCAGCATCCGTACAGTTTTCATAAACTCCACACACATCCCCGGCACGTAACTAGACCTGAATAAAAGTCGATTTACCCCCTGCGCGTGCCTCTTTGCTATCTGAGTTTTTGGTTCCAATTTCGTGCCGGGGATTATGGATATCCTACCTGTGGTTAAACGGTCGCTGTTCTATTTTAAATTTTCGGAGTTAACCATTTTATTGACTCACGCACGTCAATAGAAGGAGAGGATGATTTCTGGCCATTTAGTAATAATTTTGTTTCTTACTAAATGACCAGAAGCAGTTTGGTCTTAGACTTTCGTCTCATAAAAATTGTTTTGTTGGTAGTACTCTTCAGCTGTCAAAAAGCATCTGTCTGTAGTTTCTGTCAATGATCTGTCATTTTAACAGAAAGAAAGAAAAAAAGAACACCATTGTGCATTTAATGGGAATTTGTGCATTCAGTAATATTAGTTGTGTAAATCCAAGCTTAGATTGTTTAATTACGGTTTTGAATTGTTCTTAAAATATGCCGGAATTCGACCTTAAAGATTCCATCTTAACATCATTTAATAGTGAGTGATATCATTATGTTGTTTCAAGTTTCACGTTGTATTACATAATTTTTGTTTCTCGGAATACCTATTGTGTTGTTTGTATGACACAATTGTTTATTTATAGATGCTGAGCGCCCTATTTTGATGTAATTCTGTGCTGTGACGAGTTCCGTCTGATTTTGCCTTCGATAGTTCTTAAATATGAAAAACGGGGATCCCTTTATCTTTGGTACAAATAATAAGATTATGTGTGTGTGTGTGTGTGTGTGGGATTGCATTTGTTTAACTTAATTCTGGTGGATTTTATACATTTTAATCAATGTTCTTTTTCATCTCTGCTAATAGTTTATTTCACGAAACATAACCTATAAGTTTAAAGTGTCCTAACCATTGTCTAACCATAACATTCCACTTGATTTTTATTATTATGATGTCCTGTAAAACCCCGAAAATCCATAAAAGACTGGATATTTCACAAGAGCCAAAGTTTTATACCTATTTTGTAGTCAATAGTGATTACCTAGAAGTAAAATTATAGGTTCTTTGTTTTTTTTTGAATTTGTGAGAAAGGGAAATATAGCACATTTCAGTGCACAGGGGGTTGTTAATTTAATTTTTTTATATTTTTAGGTTAATCTGTGTTTTAAAATTATATGGACAAACTGTGGAATATACTCTGTTATTTGTTGGAAAAAACATTTTTTGTGACAAAATTATTGAACTGATTCAGCAGTTAATTCGTATTACCAAAAACCCTTGTATGTTTGAACCATGGAAAAGATTTCAACCTATTGTTTTACACCTCAAAGTCATAATTTAATTGGAAAAATTAGACATCAGCATTCTGAAATGAGACCTAACAGCAGAGGCGTCTCTAGCCCATGTAGGACCATGCGCCTGGGTGCACCACACCCCCTGCACTATAGGTAAACCCGCCCCTGCCTACCAGTGATATATTTAGAAGCTGATGATGATATTTAACATTTCAGCGCAAGAGCCCTGGCCGGACAATGTAAAACTGTTCCAGCCGTATGAAGTAGAACAGATACTGCTCCCGGATAACGCCAGCTGCCTTGCCGTTCAGGCCTTCTTAAAAGTAAGATTATCAAGGTTTGTTTATCAAGCCTGTATGTAGAATGTTCTAATGCTGGACACATGCCTCCCTTCTCGATTTCGACTCATTTCGGCACGAGCAATCTCTAGCCAATTGTCAAATGCGTCCAGGTAATTAATTTTATAGAAGAACAAATTATGGTTTCAACTTATTAGTAAAAGTTATTTGGTGATGTTTGTTATCTTTAATCACTGCTTGTCACTGCTTACAGGCATCATTCATCGTCTATTTGCTTAACATATGTACATTAATGCATAGATTCACTGTTGTTACAAATATGGAACATTGATCGTTAAAAAAATATGCACCACTTTATTTTCAAAATAGAATCAAAAACTTTTAATTGTAGTTAAGTAGGTCTCCAGTTAGTGTGTCATTGTGTGCCCACAATTTATCTGTTTTTGACCTATGGCTTATTATTAATAATTAATTAATTAAATACATAAATAGCATAAATCACACACACAACAAAAAACCTTCAGTGAGGAGTCTTTTTTTTTTTAATTTAAATTGCCTGATGCGTCTAATCTGACGGAAAATTAAGACAATTTTTTTTTCTATTCATGAATGTCAATGATTGTGTTTGAAATTTGTACATACACTTAATAATAGAGGTAAATTCTATTACTAGGACCATGTCCATAACTTTGACTGATATTTATTAAAAACTAGTTTTTTAATCTTGTGAAAATATTTCTTCAATCACGCTCACCAAGAAAATGCCTGTATTCCGCCTTTTAAAAACTCAGTGTACTTGTTAAATTTGTATAATTTTTTTTTATCTTTTTGTCCAGATGTGCAACCTCCCCTTCGAAGTGGAGATGCGCTGGAACGCCGAGTTCATGTCTCCCTCGGGCCGCGTCCCTTTCATCAAGTGCGGAGCGTTCGTGGTCTCGGAACTCGAGCCTATAGCGCAGTTCGCCGCGAATAAGGGTGCGTCGCTGTGTAGTCGACTCAGTACGGAGGAGAAGGCTGAGATGCGGGCTTATATGAGTCTTATTACTAACGTGCTGGTCAATGCTGAGGTACGTTCACTATCATTGCATTTTTTTTTCAGTTGTTCCGTATATGGCACGGCACACCACTCGATAGCTTCACTCCGGCTGCAAACAGCCACAACTAATCGTTTTTCATATTTGATATTCGGTTTGTTCCATATTTGGCACACTGTAGGCTAACCTGACGATAAGTTTGATGATTTGTTCTCTAGCAAAGCTATCAAAGCTATCGGTGGTTATTATTACTATTTATTTATTACGTAGAGCCAAATCAGGCATCAATCTTTATTTGCTTGATAAATAAAATTCTGCAACATGGAAATCTACTAACTCTATTTTTACAGGACTGATTTTTTTGGGATCTCATTTCTTTTTGTAGGTTAATGTGTTATATACCTACATACAAATGAATGCAGCTGGAAATAATGTTTTTGCATATACATTGTATTGAAATGTTAATTTACCAACCGCAAATAACGTTTTTATAGTTTTCTAGTGCATTGTACACCTAACACTAACCGCATGCAAAATTTCAAGCTTAAAGGTCTGCTAGAAGTACCTTAGAATTTCGATGATTGGTCAGTGAGTAATTTTTAGGGTTCCGTAGCCAAAATGGCAAAAACGGAACCCTTATAGTTTCGTCATGTCCGTCTGTCCGTCTGTCCGTCTGTCCGTATGTCACAGGCATTTTACTCGAAAACTATAAGGTGTATTTGAATAAAATTTTGAGGATAGGTGTATTTTGTTAGCCGCTACATAGTTTTATAATTAAAATGACAAAAAAAAATTTTTTTAGGGGTGCACTCCATACATAAAACAAAAAAATTTAAAAAATTTTTTTCATTGTGACCCCCTGTGTGGCACATCAATCGATAGGCCTTTCAAAATAAATATAAGGTTTCTTAGCATTTTTTTTGATTAAGTGAATAGGGTCGGAGATAATGGCCCCGAAAGTCACTAAAATTCTGTCCCCCCCCCCTGTAATTTTTGAACGGTGTATTTTAAAAATATGGAAAAATTCATGGACATAGGGCTTATTAATTTCATTCACCGAAAATTGTTTTGAACAAGATCGGATCAGAGGTTTTCGAGATATTGCTGAAAAACTGCCTACCTCAAACAAAAGGACGTAAGTGCCGTAAAATTTCTGTGACGATACGACCTTTTTAATAGGCACGGAACCCTTCGCTTTGCGTGGTCCGACACGCACTTGGCCGGTTTTTTGATAAAAAAACATTATAATTCAAGTATTGAATGACTGTATGATGCCATACGAATAAATAAATAAATAATTATTATGAAATGAAAGTTCAAGACCAGAAAACGAGGAAGTCCAGAAAACCTTTCATCCAGTAAAGGACATGGATCTCCATGATCATCATCCGACTCACATTTTCCCGGCCTTACCCTAAAGGAGCCTGGGGTCGGCTTAAGCACCTAATCCATTTAGCACTGGCACTCGTTTTACATACCTACCTAAGTGACTGTCATTTGAGCATTCAACCCAAAAGAAAAAAATAGTCCTTATTACGATTAGACCGGTTTTCTCACGATGTTTTCATTCACCGAAAAGCAAGTGTTAAATATCAAATGTAGTTATAATTAAAAAAAAAAAATCGTGTGACAATTCACGCTAATTGATCTAGTCCCAAACTAGGCAAAGCCTGTACTATGGGTACTAGACAACGGATAAACATACTTATATAGATAAATACATACTTAAATAGATATTAAACATCCAAGACTCGGGAACAAACATTCATATTCATCATACAAATATCTGCCCCGACCGGGGATCGAACCCGGAACCTCAAGCTTCATAGTCAGGTTCTCTAACCACTAGGCTATTCAGTCGTCTTAATAAATAAGTTTAAAAAAAACTGCTGGTACAAACTGATTCGGACCCACGACTTCCAGTTCGAAAGTCGTGTACTTTATCCACGGAATACTTAAATAAGATGGAAGCGGCGTGTTAGCTAGTTACTTCGGGAACCTGCGTAGCCAGCCCCACACAATCAAAACTGAATGCGTACATGTCAACACTACTGCAAATCGCTTCTAATTGGTAAAAGCTTTTAATTCCATTACGATTTCAACTGTTATAATTTTTAGAACGAAAAGTAACTCAAAACTGCATTACTTGCGGTCTAATTTCCAATGCCAAAAAAATGACACGTAAGTCTATTCTTTATCAGTATATAGGAGCCAATTTCGAAAGGGGTTTTCAAGTATGGAAGTGATATGTGAATAGTCTTGATACATGTTCTCCTTCTTGCATTAGAGCATAACTAAACGTGTGTGAGCGTGACGCACTTTTGACGGAAATTGACGTTAACTTTTTGATTGCCAAATGGACGCCCTGTTCAAATGAACTTGACGTTTGATTACGTTCGAAACCATAGGTCTTACGTTACTATGACACTCTATGGTGATACACCTATTTGGAAATTTAGAATACGAAAAAGAGGTGAGACTAAAATCATAATTATCGATATTTTATATTCGAGGTATATAGTTTATATATTATATGGTATATATATGCATATAGTAAAATAAAAAAAGGTCCTTATTTCTTAGAGTAAGAGTATTTGCGTACGGCGGCCGATCCGAACCTGCACGTCTAGCACAACTTGCTGCTCAGTCGCTTCTCGCGCGACTAAGCGTTCCCTATCTCACTCGCACCGTACAAATTAGAAAAAGGGGGTTGAGCTTTCTCGACTCGCGTCGCGGTGCGGCGTCAGTTGCGCTAGCCCCGCTGATAAATATCAGTCCGAAGTAGCAGTTAGTAGTGCTGTTTGTATGAGTAATTACATCCTAAGAAATCGGGTAACGAAATTTTGATCTAGTGCGCGTGCTGCGTGCTGAAACTGAAAGCAACTGTCAGGGAAATCGTGTAGCTCACGAAAACATGCTAACAATTTTTAATTAAAATACGTACAAGTTTTAAAGTATTTTCAAGGTGACTATGACATATCATAGAAAATAATAAAATATGGTATATCAAGGCATTTAAAATTGAACATTTAAATTCCTTGATATACGATTGCCATTTGTTTCATTAACAAATATCATTTCTTTGACATAAATAAATTCATAAATCGCTTCACGCAGATAGAGAAAATATTTTTGCCAAAGAAATATTTCTTGTCTTTAGTGGTTCTATTAGCTTTTAACATAAAACCAAATTGATTTAAGAGCTCAACTATACTCAGATTGACTTGGTGGGGCATCAAGTCAATCTGTAATATTTTTCATCTAGTATGTATATAGGTTTGATGAACGTTTATGAATAAGGGCATACGTATTCATTTTAGCCCTCTCATGATTGCAGGGCGTCACACCTGCAATGTGACACGCAATAAACATTTCTATTCTATTATATAAATTACAGAATAAATTGACAGAATATAATATGGACAGAATTAACGTACAAATAAATATACTTAATGGTACCATACCAACCTACATAGATAATAACTAAATGTTAATTTTAACATTTATATATTAATACATGTTAAGTATGTCCAATAAAAAATATATTTACTGGATGACAAATAACGGATGGACTACAATCAGCCCTATTCATTTTATAATAATTTTATTGAAATCGAATTCCGTCTGGGTTACAAATAAAGTAATTAATACAATTTTATCATGGATAAGTATATACACTAGGCATGGTACCACTCTAGTCATACTGACAATCGCCCCGTTAAAATGACAAACGCGAATAACGCGATACATTGCTGTGACATTACGGTAGTTCCTTAATGTGCGGCTTTAGCTAGCAAGCAATGTAAAACATGCGTATCGTTTCTATTTTACCAACGGAGTAATGGCGAATGTCATAATCGATTGCGTATTTATTCAAAAAACACTTATTTCAGTACTTAGCGGTGATAGGAAATCGCTCCCGGAGGAACCTTTGGGTCCCTGTTTGCCTGTCGGCACGACAAAATTGCACAACACACCATGTTTTTATTTTTAATACGGCAAAAATCGTCACCCACGGTCAAATAACATCTGATCTGCGTTTTGACAGCGTTTGACAGTTTCATGGGCGTCTAATCATAACACCGGCTACGCGCACCCCGCCCATTACCGTTTCTATAGTATTTACTTGTTCTGTGACTTTATCGTAGCTGGCCAAGGTTCTCCATTAATAAATGAACAATAATTCCAGCTGTACATTTCCTGGATAGACGACGAGACATACAACGCCGTGACTAAAGTGCGCAACTCGTCAGTGTACCCCTGGCCTCTTGGCTGGATCCAGACGCGCACCAAGCGGAACATGGTCGCGAAGCGGCTGAAGGCGTTGCACTGGCACGATAAGACCTTGGACCAGGTTATGGCTGATGTGAGTATAGCTTTATAATGCGTCTTTTGAATTCAATCTTTACCCTAAAACAAAGACACAGTTTTCAAGTAATAAAATATATATCCATTTTTTCACCTTACAACGCAATAAAATAAGGTAAACAAAGGGATTTATTATTATTATTGTATATTGTGGGACTTAATATGCCGCTTCGACCAGCGAGTGATCTATTGTGGCAGCCATTTTTTAGAGTTCACCGTTAAGGCCCGTCGCCTTCAGCAAATTCCAGATTCTTTGGGATCATCAAAGGGATACGTATTTCTGTAATCGACTGTGCTAATACAATGATTTGGTTTACTAGTTGGCCTAATATATGTACGCGAGAGTATAGCAGGTCGTTTCATCTGCGGGCTCTATGCTAAACTCTATAAATATGTCTGTCTCATACAGGTACAATAACAGATTTCTTTTGCAGGTCGACCAGTGTTGCAATTCGCTGAGTCAACGTCTGGGAGACAAAGACTATTTCTTCGGAACGTAAGTGTATCACATTTACATATAGTTTTAAAAATAACGTGTGATCATAAAAACATGACTGCCATTCTGTAAACTATTGTACGCATATATTATAGACTAAGCCTATAAAGATTGTAGATTGCCAAAGCATCTAGTTGTAGGGAACATTCCTTAAAACTATAAGCTAATAGTGAAGTCATTCTCAAATGATCATATATAATCTTTAGTCTTAATACACTTCGTTTTCACATGTATTCGTTTTTGCTAGACATAATAAAGTGACAAATATATCTGACACGTTCTAACGGCCCAAGAAATAGAGTCGTGTCAGGCATTTATGCGCGCTTTGTTGTAGCAGATATTAATGATAGTGACTTTAATTATCTGAATCATTCCTCCATGTGAAAACCTATTCATCATCTAACCTATAACCTCACCCATTTATCCACTCAACCTCCTAGTCCTCTAAACGCCCGCCCACATCCGCGCCTTGGGGCTCATGACCTGACCGGTCACTACTGTTCCATATGTGACCCACCTAACCTCACCCATCCATTCACCGCCCCAGCCCGACTCCCCTGGACGCCCTTGTCTCCGCCCACGTCCGTGCGCTGCTCAGCGCCTCGGGGCCCCGCGCAGCGCTCATGATCAGACCGGTCACCACGGCGTTGCTGTTCCATATGCTGCGCGTCGCCAGTTTGACGCGGATGAGTTTGACGGTGTGTCGAAAGTTCGTTATTTGTAGTGTAGCGTTTTAGGAAATTGGGATGTGTTGGAAAAATTTGTCACCTAAGTTTTAGATGTATGTTTCAAACTGTTCTGGACGGACCCGGAACAAGGCATACGAAATGTTTAAACGAAAATGGGTTTGTAATTGTAAGGATGATAAGCCTCTACGTCACCAACTTGACGGTTGTCGTTTGCCTTTTCTAATTCGCTCTACATTTATGAATCAAAAACATGACAGCTAGCGAAAGTCTTCACTTGTCGCCAAAAATATACGGCAAATTTGTGAGTCGGTCAGTCAATATGCCAAGTGATAATGGTCAAATGGGAGATTGACTGAAGAGATACTTAATTGGGTTGTGTCCTCATGTTAAAATTGATAGCGCAGTGTTGCTAAATTGATAGTAAACCTTCAAATAAATGCAATTAAGTATAAATTACGAAATATAATTAAAATCATAAAAAGATATGGCCCTTGAAAGTTTACAAAAAATATGCATTTTTTTTATTGTCCAAAAGTAAATTTAAAGCTACCAATAGAATCCTTACGCTTTTATAGAAACAATATTGTATGACAACTATGGTCCTAAACGCAGTATTTCGCAACCGAAACAGCAATTTACTTGATTTTCCATATAACGACTAGTACAAATATTACCCTGTGACGTCATGATTCAATGTTAATCAGTATGGAACGTTTTCGGCTACCGCCAGCGAGGTCCGTCTTTAACTCAATTTTTTGGGTATTTATGTTCTTTAATTGTACTTACTCCCATACAAACATTTGTTCCACACCAAAAACTGGTTCGAATGGCATCGTAAAAAAAATTAGGACACAAGCCTATTGACAAATTGGAGAAACAGGCACCAATTTAGCGCCGTTTTGTACCAATATGGAAACATAGCGTATTACTCGTGTGTAATTAGTCGTAATCGTATGCGTATGGTATTTAGAGAAAATAATTTGGCTTTACTATTCGTCAAGCCGCAAGAGGAGTACCTAGTGTCTCAAGTCTCAGCGCTGTCGCGCCCGCAGCGCCTCCCGGAGCGTGTGCGGGGCGTGCCGCGCCGCAACGTTAACTCACGCCTGCGTCCTATTATCAAGAATTGGGACGGGTGGCATGGAGAAAATATGCTCGGTACCATGGGTTAGTGTACCCTCGTAAAGATTGTGTTCCCGATATGGAACAATTGTTAAAATTACTTACCTACAGTCAGTTTTTGATCTTATAGTTTATTTGGTTTCCGATTTATGTTTTAACCTCCTGAGACCTCATATAAAAAACCATTTTGTTTATTTTATTGTTTTGTGTGTACAAAAGATACCAATGCCGATAAGATAGATAGATAAGGTATTTGATTTTAACCTAGCAGTTTTTAATTATTATTTGTTCTAATATCGAACCAGACAAAAACAATTAAAAATATTCATTTGATAACATTCGTCTAGACCATTTTGTGCTGTTCTATAGTCTCAGATTTGGAACTTAGTACAAAAGTATGTTCAATATATCCTTAAATCACGCAGGCTTCAAGCCGTTTGCATCCAAACAAATAACTATTCTGGCAACCAAGGACGGCATGACTTGCGAACAAAAGGGACCTCTTCCAAGAGTCAAGGTCACCGAAGACGCACGTGAGTGCATAAAAGAAGTACTAGATCAAGTCCTTGACAACGTTGGTAACATGATTGAATGTGAAAAGTTCGAAGATAAAGAATTCGATTTTGTCGAGTTCAGTGGCTCTGAATTTGGAGATGTGAAGCCGGACGCCTATACGGGTACGATCGATGAAGACTTCTTGCTTCATTCGGAGGCTGATGATGAGGCCACTGACATTTTGGAGAAGCGTTGTGATTCTGTGACAGATTTAAGGTAACTCGTAGTTATTTGATCTAGAATTTGCACTAACTTTTAGGGTTCCGTACCTCAAAAGGAAAAAAAACGGATCCCTTATAGGATCATTCGTGCATCTGTCTGTCCGTCTGTCACAGCCAATTTGCTCCGAAACTACTGGACTGATTGAGTTGAAATTTGGTATCCACATGTAAATTGGCGACCCAAAGATGGACGCGTGAAGTAAATTAATGAATTCTGAACAAGGGGGCCATTTTTGAGGGATAAACTGGAAAATTAAAAAAAAAGTTTCGCAAATTGTATTATGTGACATATATAATGAAAGGGGTTGTTGTAAGCATCTCGGATGTATTTTTTTAATAATTTTAGCAAAAACAGATTTGAAGTAAATTAGGAAAAAGACGAATTTTGACCATTCCCCCCCCCCTTATCTCCGAAACTACTAGGCTTAAAATTCTGAAAAAATATGGAAAATAGTTCCTTGCCTAAAGATTACAGGATAACCTATGAGAAGTTTGAGTATTCAAAGTAACGGGAAAATTCTCAATATTTTACGGAGCCCTCACCACGCGAGTTGAACTCGCACTTGTCCGGTTTTTCCTCTACAAAAACCGAAGATTTTAATAAAATGAAGTTACGTAGTAATGATAGACCGGACTAGCTATCACGATCAGATTAACGTCCGACATAGAGCACTCGTCGTTTACCAGCAAATATGTAAATGCGAGAGTGACTGATGCTTTATTAAACGTTGATCACCCAGCGCATCTTGACGACCGTTTTAGCCTAGTTGGTAGTGACCCTGCCTACGAAGCAAGAGGTCCTGGGTTCGAAGGGCATTTATTTGTGTGATGAGCACGAATATTTGTTCCTGAGTCGTGGATGTTTTCTCGTCAAGTATGTTTATCGTCGTCTAGTACCCATAGTACAAGCTTCGCTTAGTTTGGGACTAGGTCGATTTGTGTAAGATTGTCCACAAAATATCTGACGCACAATAATTGGTGGATTGTGAGTCTTCGGTCATCAGAGTCCTTACTAAATCGAATAGGAAGGATAATACAATAGAGTGATCAATAGACTCTTTTTGTAGTACTCAAGAGTGTGATACCACCAGCAACGGCATTGACCTCCCTGCCATACCTACGCCCCTTGGTTCTGAAGCCACTTCCGTCACAGAGATAGAAGCGACTGGAGAAGGTCTTTTATATTGTTTTTTTTTCCTTTAAATTATTGGTTGCCTTTTGTTTATTTAATTATCAAAGCCCTCACATATCTTATGACGTAAAGAATCCGTCAAATCCATACCACCATCTGGTACAAGTACACCAGATGACCACACTCGAAAGCGAAGGTGCTTAACTAGAGATTTGAAGGTAAGGCTTCTTGTTAGCGAGTTTTCTACACAAATGACTCGGCTTTGTAGCAAATTTGTATGGAAATATACCTTCGCTTTGGTGTAAAACTTGATATATACTCGTAGAAGCTTAGTTATAATAGTTATTCTACACAGGTTAGGTTCTTCCTCTTACCAAAAAATGGTTCTTTGCTGGCGATTGCGGCGTTTAGTGCCCAGGGCCGGCCTTAACTATCTAGGCGCCGCGGGTGAGTCATGCCTTAGGCGCCCTTTTATATTTCACGGCTCCCTATAGGTACACCGTACACCACACCTCGTAGTGTAGCGCCATAGCCAATACACCTCGGTGCCCCTTCTTACGTTGGTGCTACCCACAGAACACTAAATACTACAGAAGGGGCCGTCGTCTTTTGTAATGTAGCCGCCCTACCCTAAAGTCGGCCCTATTTGTGCTACCGGGGACTTAATGTTTGATATTTCTAGATTCCGATTCGACTACGAAGATTGTACGCAATGAAACTAGCGTAACGACGCTAGTAGAGTATATGAAGCGGAAGAACGCTGAACTGAACATCGGGCCGCTGGTCGCCGATGTCGATTGATATTTTAATGTTTTGGCAACCTAGGTTTCGTTTATTTTCCAAATATATGTGAAAAAGTTTGAAATACTTATTATTTTTCTGGTCAGAATGGCAGTTATGTACAAGTGAGTTAATTATTTTCAAATGTAGTTAGTTTCCGCATTGAAATCTCTGACGCTGTTATCATTAGTCATTCATTACGATTCATCTTTAGGTGTATATAACAAAGTGTATAGAACAAAGTCAAAAACCCTTGCTTTAAAAATAGTCGTTGTAAGTCTCTGTTTGTGAACAGATATTAAATATCTTAGTAGTACTATCATATTATTTTACAGTTGTCATCTCGTATATTTCATTATTTCGTATAAAGAATATTTATATTGTATTAGTGTTTGTCGATGCATACCAAAATTATCAATAGTAGCGTCTTGAAATCGGTTACATTTCTGCTCGAATTTTGATGTGTAATGCCACATTTTTTTTTAAATTTAATTTATTGTTTTAAAGATATAAACATACACTGATCCATGTTTAGATCATTAACATTTTAATTCAATATTACAGTCCCACGGAGTTAGACGCGTTAGTGTTCGGGCACGTGTTCACAGTGCTGACCACGCGGCTCCCGCGCCGGCGGCTCGCCGAGACGATTCGCAAGCACGCGCCGCTGCTGGCACTCGCGCGCCGCGTCGACGAGACCTACTTCAAGCGCCCATAGCGCCCAAGGGTAAGGGACATCTCCACCAAGTTCGCCAGCCCTTAGAAGATGTTCCATATGTGGCACAAAGTGCGTCACATGAAATATGGCCCAGTATTCGATTCGACCATACATCAGACTTGAGTCATGATATTTAACACATTCCCTGTCAACGAATTCGTAGCGCTACGCTCGTAGCTGGTGGCGTGTTAAGTAGTAGGCGGGTTCTTGGCAGTAAATGTGTTAATAAAGTGAAGATGTTCCATATGTGGCACAAAGCGCGACACTAGAAATATGGTGCCAGTATGGCTATTCTATTCGAGCATCTCCAATCTAGATTTGAGTCCTACTATCATATTTAAAACGTGCGCTGCGGTGTCATAGTTGAGTGTATTTTATGATCACGAACCGTATACTAAGATACAAATTCAAGAAGCGCCACCATCTTCTCATTGCGTACTTAGTATTTTGTAAGTTTGATAGCCGTGGGTGTTTTTTTTTTATAAAAAAATATAATACAATCTGTTCCTAATGTGGAACAAAGCGCGTTACAATGATTTTTTACTGAAATTAATGTGACAATCGTATGAGATTTTTGGGTCGACAGTTATTGTGAGATTTTACTCTGAATTTCAGTTGCGTAAACTCGGCACTAAGGGTGAGTTGCACCAAACCGTCTGTAATCATAAGCGGTGTTCGTTAAAATCTGAATTTATGAAAAGTTTGACAACTTGCTATGGAATGACAGCTGCCAGCGCCATATTTGACGTTGGTCGGTCTGTAATCTTAAGTTGGTGCTACCCACATTACACTAAATACTACAGAAGGGGCCGTCGTCTTTTGTAATGTAGCCAACGTGACGTGCCATTGGTCAAATTTATTTTAGTTCAGTAAAGGCGCCACGTGATTGGTCGAATTTATTTTAGTTGTGTGAACAGTTGTGAATTATTTTTTTCAGTTGAGTTGGGAGCTCCATAGAAAAAAGTATGTGATTAATTGATTATTTCAGTGTACGACGTCTTAATTCAAACATAAAAGTCGACGAGTATAAAAAATCTATATAATTATACCTTCACCAAATTTCACGAGAATCGGTTGCGAAATGCGACCTGTCTTATCTTATCTACAGTACACACCTAATTATCAATTTTTTAAATTTGAAATCTGTACTTTTTTGTTTTTAAATTCAGTCTTGCATTTATTTATTTCATGTATTACTGAATCTTTCAGAGCGGTTTTTACATAGTACATATCAGACAATACACATATTACATATGATACAATGTAATCTAGAAAATCGAACCGGCATTAACCCATTCGCGGCCGCTGACTTGAACTCAAGTTCGCCACTGTTGCAACCCTCCTGCCACTGACGTCATACGAAGTCAAAAACAATAGATTGAAAACTTCCGTGGCATGGGGGAGCCACCTTGATTTTTTCTGTGGCGGCGATTGGGTCAAGTACGTACCATCGCAACACAGTTAACGGACCGGCCGTGCACTTTAAGTGCATTGTAATAAGATTCAATATAAGCACCCTAGCCTAGTGGGTAGTGACGCCGCCTACGAAGCTGAAGGTCCTGGGGTCGAATATTTGTGTGATAAGCATGAATATTTGTTCCTGAGTCTTGGATGTTTTCTATGTATTTAAGTATCTATATTATCTATTATATATGTCGTCGTCTAGTACCTGTAACACAAGCCTTATTGAGCTTACTATAGGGCTAGTTTGATTTGTGTAAGAATGTCCCCTAATATTTATTTAAATACAGGATGGTCAGTTAATTGTGTTGGCCTTTGTACACAAAAAAGAACAGTGAACTCATATCTTAGCATATTTCTGTTTTATATATTGTAAAAATGTAAATAACAATTTACTATAAGGCAAATTATTGTCTATATCTTGCGCCATTTCTCGCGGGTTCGGATCACACTTTGGAAGATTTAAAGGTGATATAACCGTGTCATTATGTAGCTGTCACATCAACTGGTCAATTAAACAGTTAAGGTCTGAATAACATTGATGCTGCCTGCGTTGGCGGTCAATAGTAAACTTGAAATTTACTGTCAAATTTACTATTGACCGCCACTGCAGCGCGCGCCAGTGTGAGCGGCTTAAAGGGCCATTTACATGGTGCGACAAATTGCATGCTAGCTTTATTACATTACAGAGTTTGATTCAATTCATCGTATTTCGATAGCCCGCAACCCCGCAATGTAATGAAAATCGCATACGAGTTATTGCACCATGTAAATGGCCCTTAACGTGTCCAATTGATCTGACTGTTAAATCTAAGTGTTCCAAACCCTCTACCCATTATAAATTGAGTAAGTTATAGCGAAATTATTTTAATTTAACCCTTTGGATGCATCAAATGAATTTATACACTTTCCAGGTTTCCAGTGATGCTTTGCTGTTGTGGACGTTCAAAGGGTTAAATGAATTGTTGTTAAGTTAACTTCTTACTAACATCTCTTAAGAGCTGTTGTGGACGTTCGAAGGGTTAAATGAATTGTTGTTAAGTTAACTTTTTACTAACATGTCTTAAGAGCTATTTTAGAATAACTGTAAGGTAATCATGTCTATATTTGTGTTGTGCGATAGTTAAAAATAAGAGCACAAATTTAACACCTAGTCCATTAATTGTTTTATGTGGTTGTTAATAGTAGGTTTTAATAGTACTTGTTAATTTGCCTCAGATCACCGGTGTTTGTTGCTCGAGCCGAAGGCGATACACTTGTGAATTGAGGATTTCCTTCTAGCCGCGGTAGCGGGCAGTAACTTGAGAATTTAGAACCTTATGGATGTTAATAAGATAGGAGCCTGTTTAGTGCAATTTGACAACTGTCACCGGACTGACAATTCGCTGTGCATTTACGGACCGACAAGTAAAGATAGCGATTTCTCGACCGACACTACTGTACTGGGAATTGTCACACTGATAAATATCCAGGCCCCTATTTCACCAAATCGACAATTGTCGCCTGACAATGACAATTCGACTTACATGGCTGCGTGTAGACGACGGTTAAGGTTATTGGTTAACCCGGCAATGCACGTGGAATTGTCAATGTCAGGTGAGAATTGTCAAGATGGTGAAATAGGGCCATCATTTCAGACATGTGTAGTCTATGTGCCATTGTTGTTAGAACACCCAGAAATATACAGTGAATTGTCGCTGTCAAATGACATTTGTCTAGTAGTGACAATTGTCAACTTGCCAGGCATTGTTTCACTTTTGATTTACATGGATACTATTATACGAATAATTATTATTGGCGAATTTCTTTTTTTAAAGCATTTAATGTACATTTGTTAGTATTATAAATATTAAGTTTTCTGTTGCGTGTTTCGTCTATCTGTTGGCGTGGTATGATTATGCATTATATTAAATTAAGTATGTTGGTAACCTTGTTTTATTTCCTAACTAGCCCCGCGTATTGCAAAGAACGCAGGCAAACCCGTGGGATAAAATATAGCATATGTCCACCCAGAAAGGCCATTCTATACACAGACGGGTGAAAGATTTTTTGAAATCGGCTAAGTGACGTCCATAGCCTGTCATAGACTGGCGCAGCCTGCGCTGGCGGTCTATAGTAAACTGACATAACTGTCACGTTAGTCGACTGCCACAGCAGGCCGCGCCGGACAATAGTAAACTTGTCATTAGCTATCAAATTTACTATGGAACGCCACCGCAGGCCGCACCAGTGTGATGAAGGCTTAATAAAACGATGTATCAATTTGACGAATCAAGAAGAGTTTATTCATACAATTTTGTCGTTTAATATAAGATTATTAAGTACTTATTCTAAAACTGGATCTTTTAAAGATCCATTAAACCTATTAGCCATGTTACTTAATAAAAATAAAAGGTGCCAAAGGTGGTTAATATAAGGTACCACCACACGTACGAAATCGGCGGACTACATACAGTCCGCTTAGCAATGCACCGCGGAGAAGTTTCCAAAGTTGCGAAAATTTTAATAAGGAAAGTTCTCAAAACTTCAATTTTATAAACACTGAAAACATGTCAAAAACTCTAATGGATACATATTGTCAGCTGTTTAATTTGCCTGCTTAAAGTATAATAGATTATACATGTAATTACTGATACATCCATGAAACATTTCCAGCAGAAACTTCCTAAAGGAAACTTATTTTTAAATTCTCATGTAAGTTTCCGAAAATTTCTGAGATCTTTCCTGATATTTTGAGAATGTTCTACAACTTGTAAATTGCTAAGTCCGCTGTGTGATTTCGGCCCGTGTGGATAGGTGCCGGACGGAAGCACGGCGTCCTGCAAAATTCTATCCCTATCTCGCTCTATCTTATACATTCGTACCGCTCGTGCCGTCCGCTGCACTCGGACGTCTGGCATCGGCTATAAAAAGTAGTTTTGTGCCCTTACACGAAACATTTTAGCGGCTTTGACAAACATAACTAATACACAAAATAAAACAAATAACCCAGAATTCTTAAAAAAACGTAACAAAAGGAAGTCTTATCTCTAAAGAGCCATCTCTTCCAGACAATCTTCGGATAGCAGATCTATATAAGAAATACATTCGAAGGAATGGCAGTATTTTTTTATTTGCCCAAACTAAACAATGGGTGAGTTTTTGAACTTAATACAACATCTTAGACCTTAGAAAATAACCCCTTTAGAAAATAGATACATAAACGATGTGCCCCTGGCCCCGTAGCATGGCTGGCCTTGTCACACGATAGGTGATAGGATAGAGCGTGCGTCACTGGCTGACACCGTTCGATAGAACGAGACGACGCTCTTATCTTGTCACTTGTCGCGTGATAAGGCCAACCATGCTACGGCTCCAGAAGGGTAGGATCTTAGAACGTTGGTGCGGTTGAAGCGCGAACGGGTGATTTTTTTCACACCTTTCATTTGGAAAAGTAAGTTTTGCTCCACGACGGGAGGGATCAAAATGCTACTTTTCTGATCAAGCTACTTTGCCAATCCCTAAAACAGTTGTTAAGGATTTCCGTACTAACACATATAGATATAAGGGGTCTGAAATAAACGATATTTATACAATTAAAGCATATGAAAGCTCTTCTAGCGATTGTGGTGGGACGAATAAAATGTGATATTACCTACAGTGACAAGTTGCTAACCTATCAACCATAAGTACTGGTATTACGGGAAACGTAATATAATAAATAAATAATAAATATTTTGCGGACAATCTTACACAAATCGACCTAGTCCCAAACAAACTAAGCAAATTTTGTACTATGGGTACAAGCTTTGCTCAGTTTGTTAGGGTAGACGACGATAAACATACTTATATAGATAAATACATAGAAAACATTCGTGAGCACGAACAAATGCCCGTACCGGGATTCGAACCCAGGACCTCTTGCTTCGTAGGCAGGGTCACTACCAACTAGGCTAAGGCGGTCGTCAAATACGTACAATATCAGCTGAAAATGAGATTTATCAGTGCAAAAGCCTGACTCGCGCCGCGAAGCCGAGGGTTCCGTACAAAATTTCATACAACATACTCGTCTTGCCCCGCCCATTAATTTTGGAAAAATCTTAACAACGCATAGTGTAGTTAAGTCAATGAGTACCTACAGCGCCATTTATCGGTGCATTTTGTTACTAACTTGCGCGACCAAGGAACTCTGTATGTAACGCCAAAATAAGACCTTTTATAAACTGGCTAACCAAATTTTACCCAAATTTTTGGCGGGAAATTCAAAAAATCTAGGGGCTGATTACACTTTGTGTAATAAATAAATAAATATCGTGGGACAATTGGGAATGGATGAAAATTTTAGAAATGCTTGATTATTTTTTTGGTGATAGGAATAACCTTCCTTAGCACCAGAAAAAAGTTTCAGATTTTTCAACTGCGTCAATTTTTTTTGAAAAATATAAACAGTTTCCTCACTTACGTTTTGGGTCAGTTACGGCACCTTCCTCGATCGGTCTCATATTACAAAAAAACATATTAAATATGTGTGGTAAACTGACACTGGCAATGATATTGACACTTGCAGCAGCTATATTGGTCATTACCAGTGTCAGTTTACCACAGATATTGAAGATAGTTTTTTGTAATATGAGACAGATCAAGGAAAGTGTCTATTTACCGTTCTTGACCTAAAACGTAAATGAGAAAACTGTTTATATTTTTCAAAAATCATTGTCGCAGCTGAAAAATCTGAAACTTTTTTCTGGTGACAAGGAAGGTTATTCCTATCACCAAAAACATTATCAGGCATTTCTAAAATTGTCATCCATTCCCCATTCACACCAATTGATCTAGTCCCAAACTAGGCAAAGCCTGTACTATGAGTACTAGACAACGGATAAACATACTTATATAGATAAATACCTACTTAAATAGATATTAAACATCCAAGACTCAAGAACAAATATTCGTATTCATCATACAAATATCTGCCCCGACCGGGAATCGAACCCGGGACCTCAAGCTTCATAGTCAGGTTCTCTAACCACTAGGCTATTCGGTCGTCAAGGAATCGTATAGGAATTATAGTTTTGATACTTGAAAATATTTTTGATTTTCTGTGCACACGTCCTTACGTGTATATTTAACTTATTTTTTAGGTACCTTTACATAAAAAGTAAGTTAAATATACGTCGACGTGCACTCAAAGTCAGCTCACATAATTTCTACCACCATATATATACAGTACAGTCAACGACAAACGAATGTTTACACTTTCTCACCGTCAGTATATCATTGTAGCAAGGCGAAAAATTAAATGTTGTATAATAAGGTTTAGCTCGATAATAAGTACTATGCCAAATATCAACTCAATCGAAAACCGTGGAGTGGAGTGGGTCAAGTTCAAATTACTACTTGCAACTTGCTTACAGGCAACACCGGTATACTGAAACTACTATTCACGTACCTAATAAAAGTTAGGTATACATAAATTAAAATAAACTAAGTACCTACATAAAGTATCAAAATATTTATGCAGCATCTACCTACTAAGTTGTTTACGACTTGTAAACATTGCAGTTTTTCGTTATATTACTACGCTGCACGTCGGGTTCTCACATTGTCGTAATTATTTACGAGCTTAAACAATAGTTTGCGGACCTAAATAAATATAAATATCGTGGGACAATTCACACCAATTGATCTAGTCCCAAACTAGGAAAAGCCTGTACTATGGGTACTAGACAACGGATAAACATACTTATATAGATAAATACATACTTAAATAGATATTAAACATCCAAGACTCGAGAACAAACATTCGTATTCATCATACAAATATCTGCCCCGACCGGGAATCGAACCCGGGACCTCAAGCTTCATAGTCAGGTTCTCTAACCACTAGGCTATTCGGTCGTCATATTACTATATACCTCATTGGGTATATAGTTATTGTTAATATTATTTAAAATAAAACATAAACCGTGAACCATTTGAATTAATGACAAATTGATAACTGACTTTTGGGCTTTTTTTTAATCATAGACAATTGGTGATACCACAAGGAAATATCTATCAACAAAATTTGGTTAGCCAGACTCTATGCTCACCTATTTGCTAAAAATATTAAAAATTAAAAGATTAATATTGTTATTATATTAAAATAAAATATTCTTATTGTTATCGCCCACAACACTTCAACCCTACACAACCCAACCGTAGCCTTTTACACCCACGGGAAAAAAGGGGGTCTAACCTGACACCGGACGGGGACGTTTAGATGTACGGACGCCTCCATAAATATGTATACAATTTTGATTCGTATTTATCAGACATAAGTTCCTGCGCGCGCGCCTTCGCCGCGTATTGCAAAGATCGCAGGCAAACCCGCGGGATAAGACATGGCTGCTGGATAAAACATGGCGTGCTGGACGCTGCACCGTCCTGTGATCTGTTCACAACCAAATTGGCCTGCTTGTTGCAGGAATGCAAGGTTTTTATAGAACATTATGTTAGATTAAGATCTGTGACGCTTTGGCGGTTAGCTGTAAGTTGCAGATGTACTTTTTGATACAATAAACAACAATGGCGTATGTCCATCTGGAAAGTACATTCTACTCAGGTGAAAGAATTTTTAAATTGCATGAGTAGTTCCGGAGATTAGACAGAAAGATAGAAAGAAGACATTTATTCATTACACAAAAGACACACAGAGAAAATGGAGAAGACATAGTTAAAATACAATTGACACATATTGTGTGTGTCTTCGCGGCAGTGAATCGGTCGCTGGCTCAGCATTATGCCGAGGTGTCAGACAGACACCTACAGCGCTGGTTTTCAGACAGCACCGTACGTGACCCACGGAACGCAACACAACATACTACAGATAATAAATAAATAATAATTGTAATAAATTTGTAAAAACATAAAACGCGACACGGTTGGGATGTTAAAAAAAAGAAGCGTGTTGTGTCGGAGATACAACCGTTAATTAAGTTTAAGTGTATACTTCTTTGTTGGCAATGGAACCCTAATAAAAAAAACCGGCCAAGTGCGAGTCTTACTCGCGTACCAAGGGTTCCGTACAGTTTGTTTTGATTATTTAAAGGAATCTGCTATTATGGTGTACCCGTAAAATATATATCTGAATTAATTCACTAAAATCTGTATAAGTACAGATAAATCGGTATATATGGCAACATTGACTGACGTAGCTCATTTGACTCGCGATACACTGCGATTCATTTATTGATTGTACAGTCGCCCACACTCCTAAGTGACCATTCGTGAACCTTATGTCACTTGACATAAGGTTCACGAATGGTCACTTAGGAGTGTGGGCGACTGTACATGACTTTACAATCAATAAATGAATGAATGAATGAATAAAGTGGCGGTCATTTCAGCATTATTTTCATGTCCGCCTCATAAACTAAATAACATTTTGTGATTAACAACTAATGGCAAATAAAGAAGGATTAAAACATGTAATAAACAATTATTTGATATCAGATTAGGCTTCTCTACAAAAAGTTATTCCGGAAGTCACGTGATACATTTTGAACTGTACCCCTATACAAGAACGCGAGCAAAGAAGTATCCACTTCAAAAGTGCTGTATGGGTTAGGGTTCGGATTTTTGGAGCGTCAACAAATACCCTTTAAGCTGGCGCTTAAAGGTAAACTCGTTAGTAAACGGTCCTTTGATAGGTGGAGGATTACTCATTACGTACAAACTTATAAATCTACAATCTCACAGACTTTTCCTCTTTATAATATTAGTATAGATTTATAGATCTACAATCTCACAGACTTTTCCTCTTTATAATATTAGTGCTATTTATAGACGTGAGAGTATTCCATTTATTATTACTTCGAAAGAAAGAAGGCAAAACAATATGCCGTAAAACGAAAATCCCATTCAAATATCTCAAAAAATTACGAAACTACAACCGTTTTAATGTTGCTTGTTAGAGGGAGAAAACGCTTCTAGATCGTGACGTCACGACCACCGAGCGTCATAGTTAGTGTCTACACCCCTATTCTTGGAATTAGGCTACGAGCAGCCGCGATAACGATAACGCTAAGATAAAATTATTCGTATGCAATACTGCAGATGCTAATTTTACATTGTTCAAAAAGTCACCCTTACATTAACTTACAAGTAAGATATAAATGTTGCAGAAAGCCAGACGTTGGAATGTAATTCTTAGTAAAAATTACCTAATAATGGTTTGGACCTTAAGACAGCACATATACGTCTTATGTTTATATGGCTTGCTGTCCCAGAATCACCATTCCAATATCTCGCGTACTGCAGAGCAGTAGACTAACTTGGATAATTATAATCATCACAGAAATCATCGTCACTCTCCGATTCCTCTTTGTCATAATTCTTTATCACTTTAACCATAGTGTCCACTGCATCTACTGCATCCTCTTCATCTGACGACGTGTCTATGGAATCGTGATCATAGACAATCCATTTGGCAATACAAATCTCTTTGGTCAGCGTTATCCAGTTCTTGTGCATGACTTTAAAAAGTTTGACGAGAATATACTGTCCTTTATAAGCATGGCTAGATTTATTTTTATCTACTATTCCGTACAGATTTATTTTGAACTTGTAAACTGTATCATGAATATCAGCAGAGAACAGTATACCTCTATCTTGTATGTCCAGTTTGTACTCTACAGCACCAATTAGCATAATTTTTATCGTGACGCTGGTCTTATTTTGTCGCCACAGTAATTTCGGTTTCCTGCCTTCATTCACTTCTTTGATCACGTCTGATTGGTCAGTCATACTCGTAGTTTCCGCAGAAGAGAGATCGTCAGAATCCAGTTCTTTTATTTTTGGCTTTTGGATTACTTCATAATCACTCGTAGCTGAATCGTTGTCAATTTTTAAGGTGGCAATTGAAGAGTTGTCTGATTTTACTTTAGGCATTTCTAATGAAGCTTTATCAGATTTGAATACACCTTCGAAATCATTGTGAAAGTTGAAACTCCACCTGTCAAAATCTTCATCCTCATCATCGGCTATTAGAGGCACTGATCTAATAGGCTGATTAGGAAGCCTAATTGGTTTATCATTCGTCTCTGGTATACTCGTCCAGTCTTCATCATCAGATAGTGTCCCCTCGCGAACAGGTCTTTTAAAATTTAAGTTGTTAAGCATATCAATTTCATTTTCATCTGGGGCAGCTAGGTTTAATTCGATCATCTGTGTGTTGTACACAACATCTTTAGTCACATCATTGGTGTCTATCAAAACTACTGCATATTTGTTACCCCCAGTGTACTTTGCTTTGTCAGTCGAAAAATATTGGACATAAAGTCCTTTTAAGTTCACACCATCTTCAACATCACATCGATCGCAAAGCCAGTTAGTGCTGAAGTCTGTCCAAGTATCCCCCACAGGTTTGATACCTATAAGTCTACATTCAATCGCCTGGAAAGGTAGCCGATGGACAAACTTATCTGGGATTTCCGTCAGATGCTCCAAAGGCACTTCCCTCCAGTCTCCATAGTCTACGAAAAAGCACTTCGCTTTTTTGTTGCTAACGACGTCAATCCGAGCTCGTTCGTAGCATTTATTGTCAGGAAACTTAGCCAAAACTATATCAGTTTCTTTGACACCACTCAATGGCTCAGGATTGCCTTCCATATATTTGTCGATATCTTTACAGAGAGATGTCATGGTGTCCGCAAATTTAGTCAAACGGACAAAAAATGTGCTCGGATCGAGGGCTGACGTAAAATAGATCAACGTCAGGTCTTCACGATTCAAATGCGCCCACTGTACTTTAGGCGGTTCTTTTTCTTTCGCTGGTTTCAGCTCTTCTACTTGTTCAAAATCTGTGCTATCCGAAGACAGTTCTTTTTTAGGAAAAAGACAGCTCTTCAGTTTTTTTATATGATCAGGGTATACTTCAGAATGCGGTGCCAGCATTTCTTTGCAGTTGTTCTTCACGACTACCTCATTCATGGAGGTTAAATCTTGACAAACGGCAATATTGTCGACGAATATATGGTTCCCCACAGTAAGCACAACCTTGCCTCTCATGTACAAGCTGTCGTTATTTTCCACGCCTTTCTTCACTTGATGCTTGGCCAGTTCTGAGAATGTTATATCTTTGTCTTTGGGCAGGACGCCTGCTAAACTTACTAGAGCCACGTAAGCTTCGACTTCTCTAAATTCTTTTGGTAAATGATACAGATATATGTCCCGGGTAGTCTCGAGTTTCTCTTCATCAATCAGTTTTATTAATACTTGGTTGGGTAGACCGTTTCTGTATTTATCCAAGATCTTAACAACCTGACATCTGACGTAGAAGTCCTGGTTGGTAGACACAGCACAGACATCGCCGATTTTTGGAACGCCGAGAAGTTTTTTGTTACTATCTTGGCTGAAGTACATCCCCATTTTAACGGATAGAGTACTGTAAGTTTGAGGATACTTTTTAGTGACTTCATTTTGTACATGAGAGAGTAAACGAGCGGAATACGTAACCGCAGTTTGGTAGTGCAGAATCCTAAAAGTGATGGTTCCATCAGTGGGCATCCATTCTTTGGGCTCGTCATGAATTTGGGAACTTGTATGTCTTTCTCTGCAGTACCAGAAATCGGGGCATTCTCCTAAAGCCAGAAGATTGCCACATATTGGCACGAGATTCTCCGCTTTCACCATATCTTTTCTCGTCAAAATTTCCTTGCAAATCGCATCCAAATCTTTAGGGAATTCTTTAGTGCATCGTTTGATGAAATGACAAATTTTCGGCAGTTGTTCCGCGTTGCTGTCTTCCAGAAGGATCTTTATAGCCACACTCTCATTTTCTGTTTTAAATATGGAAGGATAGTGATCGTTTAGCACGGCGAAGCGCTTGCAGAAACTTGAAAATAGTTCCGGCATGGAATAATGAACGAGGTAGTGTGCGTCCGTGATGTTCATATGGCTCAAATTACCATCGCAGCACACAAGGATAGGGCCAACGATTGGGTCCGCATACTCGTTCCAAGCTTGGTTGAAGTTCCTTAGGTCTTCCACAGTCATGTCGCTATTGCAGGCATAGACAACGTCATGTTTTTTTATCAAAATATCTTTTAATTGAGTGACTTCTTTGTCTGTTCTGCAGACAATCACGGTTTTTCTTTTTTTGTCTACCTTTTCTAAAAATTCAAGCACTTTTGATACCTTGTTTTCAGGCTTCAGTAAGTTCACAGTAGTATTCGCTTTGGAGTAGAGCACGCATTCTTGATACGCGCCTATACAAATGACAGTGTTGGGAGCTTTTTTCGCTAGTGGCTCCATAAAATCGCACCACACTCTTGACGCCAAAATGTACTGGACTTTCACTTCTTTATTCACCCTCGTTTTCAACATTTGTTTAATTTTGACCAAGGCTATTTTAACCTCGTTTTTGTACACCTCATCGAGTCTTTCGCAATCGTCGAGCACGAACGTGGTCAATCGACGCAGATCCAGACCAAAATCGGACTGAACCAACAACTTGACCAAGACGCAGGGCGTACAAATGAACAAGTTGCATCCATTCAGCAAAGACGTAGTGATTTTCATCAAGTCCATCCCAGCGTAGCAAGTGAAAATCGTTCCTTTAGTACCTAGGAGCATCCTACACTTATATTCAATTTCAGAGACTGACTTCGCGGTGGCGGCCACTATAATACAAGTTGGCCCGACACTTGTTACGATATCGTTGTCGAAATCGGATACGAGTCGGCATATGGATGGCAAGTAGCCCATGGTTTTACCGCAGCCTTGTGGCCCTATGAGGAATGTACTGAAATCTCTAAGGATGCTGAACCAGGAGACTGACTGCATGTTCATGGCGCTTTCAACGTTCATGTTTTTAAGGACCCTGTGGACATGAGCGTTAAATGGTACTTCACTTAAAGCGCGTATAGGCTCTATCCGACAATTGTTTTTTGTGTGCACCATGAGCACAGGTCTTACTAACTTATCTACAAATACAGACAAATTCGGATCTATATTCTGATATGGATTGACATTAATCTTTCTTGCAGGCAAATCAATAAATTCGTGTTTCTCTTCGATGGTTGCAGCATTTGGTCTAAGACTAGTAGAATATTGTTTAATAAGCTCATTTACTTCTTCATCCTCAGAATCCAGTTTGCTTACGGTATTGGACGAACTACCTTTATCTTGTACCTTTTCCTTAGTGCTAGTGGTATCAGAAGATGAGCTACTTTTATCTTTTTTAAGAAGTTGCAATTTCCTTTGCAGTATTTTGGATTTTAGTACACTTCCGTCACTCGAGGACACATCAGACATACTTCTTGCTTCAGTCTGAGGTTCTCTAATAATGTCTCTTTCTTGCGCTGCTTCTTGTCTTATATCTTCAGATCTGCTGTCATTGTGCTTTTTCAAGGCATCTCTATTGGTGATAGCTATGTTCACCCCTGAATCTACTCCACCAAACATATCATCTTTTGAATCTATTATATCACTGTCATCATCTTTGTTACTTCTAAATGCTTCCATGCTTTCTTCTTGTTTGATTGGGATTGGGACTATTTTCGTTACAAGTTTAGACTTGTCAACGCCAGGTGGGCTGAATGCTATTCGCATATGAGTTCTCGGATCAAACTCAAGGGGTTTAATTTTTGGAGATTCTGAAAATGGAAGGGTATTTGAAATTTAGCACATTATTGACAAACTAATGCAAGTGTTCCAGAAATGCTTGGGGCCGACCATTTTTCATAAAGAAATTGACGAAAAGGGCTTTATTCGTTTTTATTTTTTCATAAGCTAACGTTGTCGCACTTGATTATTGTTGCGGGTGATTGGTACTATTTATTTCTTTCGCCAATAATAATAAAATACCAGTTGCAAATCTCATGGAGTCTACAAGAAATTTATTTTTTTCTTTTCCGTCAAAAGCGCCTGATGTTCGTCTCGAGCAAACATATCGAAAGCTATTTCACATTTTTGTAGGAACTTATTTCAAAGCAAGTAAAGTTAGTAACGGCTTAATTCAAAATGTAAAACAATAAAGGAACGGTAAATTTGCTGTTATATAATTTAATTATTATTCGTCTCCATCCAAAATGTTGATTTCCCTAGTTAAAAGAATTGTGTCGTGCGTATTGTCTGCGTTGGTAGAACCGTTTTCTGTGAGTCCGAAGAACGACTCTGCATCGCCATCGTCGTCTTCATTGACCAAACTGTTCTGTTCGAAAGGTTTCAGCAAAGATATTACGTTATTGTTCAGTGGATTTTTTTTAATCTATTTTTTTTATTCTCTTTCTTTCATTCATTTACTCCTAGCATATTTGCGGATACCCCCGGAGACAGAGAGGCACCGGCTGTGGTGCTATCCGCAGCTTTGCAAGCAGCGCCATGGGTCTTTATCGGCACCATGACGGCTCACCCCCGCTCCTTCAGGCTACATGTATTGACGCGGGGTTTCAGCAAATGCCTTACGAGGGTGGACTCCTTCCCGCGCCACACGTAGACTTTCATAGGAATGACTAATAATTATCAGTATCTGGAATAGAGTGAGAACTTTTATATGCATAGTGGGCATGGTGGTTAGAGGTGGCATACTAAAGTGACCCATGAGCTTACACTCTCGTTTGCCTCTTAAACATATACCTATTTATCTATTTACCTATTATTATTAGTACTAACAGATCAACCTTACGTACAGTCGAGTTCTCCAATATCTATACAGACAACCTTTCAAAAATATCTATACACAGTCTTTATTGTTGCGTTACATAAGACGCAGGTGTAGATATTTTTGAAAGGATGTCTGTATAGCTATTGGAGAACTCGACTGTACTAATTATAATTAATTACAGGGTTTTGACAAAATAAGTTAAAGACGTTAATCAATAATACAATAAATTAGTTAAATATTAATAATACTGGTGGTTACAATAGACTCTAAATACTGTCCGGATGCGGTCAAAAAACGATTCTCCGAAGTAAAAAAGATGTCGAGTATTTTACAATCACGAATAGATATGAAGAACTTTCAAAAGTTACTGCGATTTTATCACCGATTTCCCACCAATAGCGACATAAATAGAGATATGGACACCAACATTAAAGTTTAAAGTTCCTACAAAAATATGAAATACAGTGCTTTCGACATGTTTGCTCGAAACGAACATCAGGCGCTTTTGACGGAAAATAATTTTCTCGTAGACTCCATGAGATTTGCAACTGTTATTATTATTGGCGATAGAAATAAATAGTAGCAATCACTCGCAACAATAATCAAGTGCGACAACGTTAGCAATAATTAATGAAAAAATAAAACGAAAATGTCCTTTTCGTCAATTTCTTTGATTTTATCGAGTATTCATGCACGTTTGGTATCTCAAAAAACCCGTAATTCTCCGCATTATAACATTATCAATGAATGCCATTCCCAAAATACACAATTTAAAAAAAAAAAAAAAAAAACCGTTTCAGCACCTACCGGAAATGGCTAACTTTTTTTTTTCTCGGAATCTATAAAGCATTTACTGGGGGACACTCCTACACTTTTTATAAGCATATTGAACTATGTCGATTTCCAGATTCAATAAAAAATGCCCGGTCCCAAGCGTTTCTGGAACACTGTGTGCAATTTGATTTAATTTGAAAGTGTTGCTGCAGTGTTAGGGAATGCCAATTTACAAGAGCTGACACAAATGTTTCAAGCTATAGGTAACCTACCATTGGGCAAGAACTTATAAACCACTTTAATGCAGAATACTTACTATGTTTCTTCTTATGGTTCCTATTAGGCTGGAAACTGTCACTTGTCTCTTCATATTTGGTCACAGAACTTTGATAATATGTCAATGGTGGCATTCTTGTTTCCGCATGATTATTCTCTTCGTAACTGCGACCGTCATGGTTATCTGGCTGTTCAGGTTCTTTGTTATCATTGTATGAGGTTCTATCATTAATCTTTGAATCATTAGAGTCATCACACTTACACATATTATTTTTAGCACTTATTGCTTTTAGTTTCTGAAGCACCCCACTACCACTTTCAGACTTCATTTTGTTCCTTTTTGTAGCTCTCCCATGCCTTTCCTCATCAATATCTTTGCATAGTTCTAAATCTTTAAACTTCCTATCTAACACATTCAGAATATCTTTATTGGTGACAGTTTTATTCAGATTTCTGTTGTGTTTGTTCAGATTTTCTGTGGTTAGCGCTTCTAGCTTTGTAGCTTCTTGGTACACAGCAGTTTGTCTATTTAATGATACTGCTGATTTATCATCTTTAAGTTTACTAGTGATGACTTTCATTACTTTATCTGTTTCAGTCTTTGTCAGTTTTGTTTGAACTAGGCCTAAGCTTAGTTGTTGGTGGAATGCAGCTTCATCATACAGAGCCCATTTTGACTTTGTGAGATAGCTTGAGAGCTTTCGGCGGTGGCCATCTTTCTTCTCTATCAAAAGCTCTCCATACTTGTGTATGTTGTTGTCGAAGATTGAAGTTCTGAAAAGTAAGAATTTGGTTGTAAGCCTTATCATCTCTAAGAATTATTGTTTAATAATAAACAATTGTTTTTGACGTGTAATAAATTGTTGATCATGTAATTTTTTTTTGAATGATGTATAATTTAGAATCAATAGATATACATTCTTACTTGCAAAAGTGCCCTTTGTGGCATATTTGCAGAATAAATATTTTGATTTTGTGTATTTAACTTGTGAAAAGTGGCTGGATATTGGTAAGATGCACAAAACTAAATAACTAATAATTAACAAACTATACCCTACTCAATACTGCAATTGATTCAATATACATGGCCAATTTTTTTGTATGGTGGGCAGCTAGCTGTTGATAGACTGTTGTAAAGGTGCGTACGAATTAGAGCAGCCTCGGGTTGAGGCAAGCACGGCTCGCTCACGCGCTGTGCGCGAGCAGCGCGCGGCGAGCCGCCCAGTGGCCATCTTTTGACCGTGCTCAAAGGCGCCTCAGTGTGCGTGCCTCGCGTAACTTGGACGTGTATCTGAGCATGCCGCGGACAGAGCGACAAGATCGAAATTGTTTGTGCGCAGGCGCGTACGAATTTGAGCAACTGTGCTTTTGTAATCGTTTGTTAGTAAATTTGGAACAATTATTGATACAAATACACGAAAAGCAAAAGGTGTTGTGGGTTCCGAAATCAATCAGCTGACATCGTGTCAACGCCATTTTGAATGTCGGCTCCCCGCTCGCCGCTATACGCCGCTGCCTCACCCGCGCATGTGTATGTGGAACTATTTGCCGCGTGAGCAGCTCGCCGCGCGGGGCGAGCATGCCTCAGACTGAGCCGCTCAAATTCGTACGCAGCTTAAGATGTTTTTGAGTCTTGGTCAGATATTATTGCAGGCGACATTACTGACCTTGAGATTATTTGAGTTGGCCAAATTGCATCAAAGTTGTCCATTCAAAAAGCAACTCTACTGCAAAGGTAGAAGATTCCAATTCCAATGACAGTTTTATAAAAAGTCGGCCACATCATATATTTACCAACTCGGTTTAACAAATAAATGTATCTATATTTGTCCGTGTTTGTTTTCCCAGTTGTTCACAACGTAACAGGAAAAAGATTTGATAAAATTACCAATTAAAATAAGTACCATTGAGTAAAACTCAACCCTTATCATTTTATGAGTGCTAGTTTAGATAAGGGCATAGCATAGGAAACTGAAGTTTTATTATTTTGAACTAAATATGCACAGTAATATTCTGTTTGCTTAGCCATCACAGACTTAACCAGTAATGTCCAGTTAGGTAAATATAATGTACCTTGCAAGTAAATTTTCCCTTGGTATGATGAAACATTCGAAGCTCAGTAATTATAGGTAAATCTGATGAACATGCATGCCATGCCATGAACCCCAGCACGGCTATCATAGGACGGTCCTCGGGCTGTATCGCGGCGACATAGACTATCCATCTCTTTCTAAGCGTTCTAATTAGAAAGAGACGGATAGTCGGTCGCGGGCCGTCCTGTGAAAGCCGGGCTGTTGCTAAAGCTACAAAAGTTGCAGTCTAAGCTCCATGGACACACATGTCAATGAGTGTAATTTCATTCCTTTGCGGTTACCGGGGTATAATGTGTTCAATTGATCTACCAAACCGCAAAATCAGCGTGTCCGGCCAAGTTCAAAGCCAATGTAGTTATACTTATATATAAGTAAGGGAAATATATTCACGTACCTTTTTATGCCTTATTGTCATAGTAAGAAGTGCTACAAAAGGTACGCGAATACATTTCCCTTACTGTACATATTTGTTCCAACAGGTCGAATCAATGTCTTCTAGGACAGTAAAATCACGATATACACACAAATGGTACAAACCCTATAGGAGACTGAAACATACTTCAAAAAGTTGTTTTATTATGTGTATTGACATTTTTAGTAAGTTACCTGACAATTTCCAATTAATTATTTTAGATAAGTGCTTCTATAGTTTAAAGAAATACATGGAGCTTATATAATTGGTATTAATGCTTGCTATTATTATATTTTTAATTATTTAACATTTCTGGTAAAAGTTTTATGCATAATTGGGGACATTTTAATCTGTAACTTTATTAATTATTATTTTTGGCAAAATTGATGACATTTTAATTGAAAGTAACTTTATTATTTATTAAAATAAATGTGTATGCCTGCAAAGGTAGAGTTCAGTGAAACTTTCTTTATGCAACTGTAACCTGGATTTAATAAATTAATAATATGTAACAAATTTCATTTCATTTCAAAGTTGAGGCCCAGAAGTCTTGGGGCAGGGCAGACCACCCGCTCTAGCTTTTTGTGTGCTCTGCACCCTTGCAACTACATTTGCACATGGCCATACATAAAGTCCACCTTGTGGGGGGCCTACCCACGCCGCGCCTTCCGGTACGAGGTCGCCACTCTATAGGGGAGGTCTAAGTCCAGCAGTGGACGTCTTTCAGCTGATATGATGATAATGATGATACATAAAGTGGGCAATATGAGCCTGAGAAGTCTGGTCATCACCCTCCTCACGATCCTCAGCATTGAGGGAACAACTGATGATAATGAATGAGGCTAGATAATAATATTGCAGGCAAGATCTCGTTTTTAAATCTCACTGCTGGAGAACGGAGGACAATTGTCTTTGAATGCATATAATGCACCTTAGTATTTATGTGGATGTCTCCTTTTCTCGCTTATTGGCATGCTCTGCAGCCCAAACAGCACTAATGTTACTTCACCATCACATGCAAATAAATTACTTTGAATTTAGAAAAAAAATCATTAGCTTTGGGGATTTATATTTTCTTTAAAACTATACTACTAATTACTAATGACCTCATTGCCGACAGGAAAACGAGAATTAAATAGTTACCTAATTAAATAGTTAAAGAGATTAAATAGTTACCTTCGATGTATATGGGTTGGCTCAAAATAAACTGCCGTCGCTTCCATAAGTACTTTCATCATTATATGTGTCGACGCCTGCATCCAGGTATCGCTGCGTCTCGTTACGATATCTTCAATCTCCAGGACAAGCTCTCTATCCAGAGGTACGACGCCGTAAACACCAATTTGTTCTAAAGTATCGTTTGACCGGTTCGAAACCCAAATCAAATGAGGATTTAGATAGTGGATGACTTCCACGAGATAGCAGTCAGGCTCCATGGTTGTGAAGATTTTCAACTTTTGCAAGCTAAGCAATTCTCGCGATCGTTCGGTGGATTTTCATTATTTTCAAAGAAAAACAGGGTTGTTTCAATAGCGATGTAACGACTCGGTTTCGCACGTCGAGTCAAACTCGTCTCAGTATGTATATTGTAGTCTTTGAACTGAGTCATGTTACAAATCCAAATCGAACAGAGAAAAAACTGTTTATGTTTTTAGTATGGATTGGATCACTCACCGGTTTTTTTTTTCAAAGCTATTTTTTTTTTAATTGTTGACATAAAGATTCTTTACTATTTAAAATCGGTGTAGCTTTACATTACATTATGCAAGTAATGGTGGCACCACTCGGCGGTATTTGCCCAAATATTCGTGTTGCATCTTTTTCCATCCCACGGCAAATGAAAGAGAGGCAACGATGCAACGCGAACACGCAACCCCAAGTGTAGTGTGGTGCCAGTACAAGATTACTCAAAATCGGTTTAAATCGCGGTGTATTAATGCAAAGCAAATATAAAGTAAACGGAATATCCTGAACGCATCCATTCACGTCAGACGTCAGTGTCATATTTTGACAAGTCGGCAGTGAGTGAATTCGTGGCCGTAGAAAATAGTTGCTGAAACTTTTGGGAAAAACTCAAATTATAGGAAAGAATTGCAGCTCCATTTACAATAAATCGGCTTTAGTGGTCAACTACTACTAAGGTTAGTAATTGTTCATTATACAGCTCTATCAATTGACGTATAATTGCATTGTTTTGTATGTTTGTATTTATGTTTTCATAATTCGTCGAAGAATTTAATGAATCCTCTCACGAATGCCGACAAACAATCGATGTTCTTAGCTCTATAATGCAATGTTCGAATAACTATATAAATAAGTTAAGTACCTAAGTTATAGAGATTGTACTCTATACAAAGCTTTTTTATCCCTTTGCCATTCAACCGTATAGAATCGTCGATGTTTGATTAGCAACGGGTACCACTCTAACTGGTATCGCTTATGATTCATACCTGTGAGATAAATCATTTTATGAAAACAATTAAATTTTATGTTATTTACTCACTAAACTTCACATTAGGTAAACATTGGAACAAAAATAATAGTAAATATATACTTGTTTCCTTCTTGTTTATCCAATTAGTTATTAGAGTAAGAACATTCTAACCTAAAAATAATTAAATTAAATGACAAAACAGCTATGTAAAGCGAGTCATGACAACATTTTGGATGGGGATAGGGTGAGATGGATAATTTAATTTTTAAGACTACTGTGTCACATTGTCTTCTCTTATCTGACTTTAATATGGTTATTAACTTGAGCAAATTATTTTTCATTCTTTATATTCTGAAGTGAGAAGTTAGTAATTAGTTAAAAATGACACTTACACATTATTGCACAAAGAAATGTAATTCCATAAAAGCGGGTTCCTTTTTTTGATCGTAAGTGTAGGATGCGCAAATCTTCACCCACCATGTCAGCTAATGCTCAAAAAGTTTGCGGGCTGTTATAAACACTCATTAGGAGTATGGTAGAGATTATTTAAAGTGGCTGACTTTTTGTACTAAAACTATAAAACTTTCATTGGAATTGGAGTCTTCTATCTTAGATTTTTGTGGACTACTTTGATGCAATTCGGCCAACTCAAATAATCCCAAGTGTACAAAAGCTTATTTTTCTTAAAAATAAATTGTAGAAATAAGCTAAAATGCTTTCTTATGAAATTTTTGTGCGTCAACTATAAATTGATAGGGACTACCCTACCCTATCCACAGAATAAGTAATAGTACTATGTACAGAAGGTTCTCTGTTAACAAATTACCTGTTTAGTTATGCCAAACATGCCTATGTAGTAAATGGGTGCGTAAATCATCAATGTGTGCGTGCGAGGCCCCCAGTTTTAAATTTTTTAAATTTGAAGTTAATAGGGAAGAGATCAGAAATGTCACGCGGTACATTTGTCCCTTTCATTTTATTCGTGACGTCATTGAGCCTTGATTTATCCTTTTGTATCGCGATCTTGGAGATCTCCGGCCTTCATACCGCTCCCCCAGTCGTGTCAAGCCACGCGCAGTGTAGGGTTCCGTAGTTGCCTGTCTGTCTTTGTTACATAGACACGCGCGTGCCAACTAAATGGTGCGTTTGCGTGGGCCGAATTTGTACGAAAGTTGGCATTTCCAAGTAGGTACACATTAAGTTGGTCGACTATTACTCGGTAACTTAGTCTTATTAGCCGTGATAGTTTTCCTTTATAGAGCGTCAAAGCCCAATATCTCGCAAACGGATCGCTGTGTTGAAAAATGGTTTATAATAACCTATAATATTTTTGAACAAGCTGTTAGGGATCGGGTGTCGCGAGGTAAAATGGTGAACACTGAGAACGATTAACAGTTTATATTTCGGCAATCGCACACACGAAATAGTACATTAGAAGTAGGTAACTACAAAACAATAGGGGTGTGCGGGCGTCTCGCGCGGATAGCATAGACCGACTGGTTCATGACACCACACACATACAAACACGAATAGGCGCTCGGCCACAGTTAAATCTACCCTTATTTGTAAACAAGCATAGGTCTACCTACTTTAATAAAATCATGCAACAATTTTAGGTATTTTAGTAAAACATGAGCACGTCGCTAACACAAGCTATGAAGCTATCCTGGATCGCCTTGACGGACTCCTCTTCCTATTTTAATTTCTTCACCCTCTCTCTCGTCCTAGAAGAGGTATTCCGTAAATTAAATTGGGATGAATGCGGATTATTAATCAATGGCGAAAAACTTTCGCATTTAAGATTTGCGGATGATCTCATAATAATCTCACCATCCAAAGACAGACTGAACGAAATGATATGTGACCTAGATGCAGAAAGCCAAAAAGTAGGGTTGTGTATGAACACTCTGAAGACCAAAGCCATGACCAATGGAAAACAAGAACCCATTTACGTCAACAACAACATGATCGAATATGTAAACGAATACTTATACCTAGGTCAAACTATATCTCCACACGACTTGACTACGAAAGAACTAGACAGACGTATTGGAAACGGGTGGAAGCAATATTGGAACCTAAAAGAAGTTATGAAAAATAAAGAAATGAGTATGACCATAAAAAGGAAATTGTTCGATACATGTATACTTCCTGTTCTTACTTATGGTTGCCAAACATGGGCACTAAACAAATCCCACTACAAAAAGCTAGAAACGTGTCAAAATGCTATGGAGAGAAGTATGATGGGAAAGCGACTATCTGATAAAGTTAAAAATATAGATATAAAGAAATGTACTAAAACAAAAGATGTTACTACAACAATTAAGAAGTTAAAATGGAAATGGGCAGGTCACACAATTAGAGGGATTGAAAAGTGGTCTAAAGCAATAATGTACTGGTTTACTGGACACAAAAAGAGGAAGCGTGGCAGGCCAACAAGGAGATGGGTCGATGAGATTAAGAGCGCAGCAGGAGGTTGCTGGACTACAATAGCAAAGGATAGGGAGAAATGGAAAGAGTTAGGGGAGGCCTTTGCCTACAAAAGGCATACAGATATTAATTAAATATGTTAACAACTACAAAATGCAATGTAAAGTACTTAAATCTGAAATAAAGGCTATTTTATTTATTATTATTATTTATTTATGAAGCTATCCAACGATACCCCACACCATAGGGAGAGGAAAAAAATTACATCCCCAATTTACGTGTAGGAGAGGTACCTACCTAACAGAAAAAAAAACAAAATTTATCTTCCTTTTCGTGATTGATTTATATCATCATATCATCCGAAAGACGTCCACTGCTCGACATAGGCCACCCCCAAAGAGTGCCGAATTGACCGGTCCTGCGCCACCCGCATCCAGCGGACTCCCGCGACCTTTACCGGGTCATCCGTCCACCTTGTGGGGGGCCCTATCTACGCCGCGCCTTCCAGTACGTGGTCGCCACTCAAGAACCTTTCCGCCCCAACGGCCAACGGTGGATTGATTATATACCCATGCCGAATTACAGCATCTTAGCCTAGTAGTAAGACTGAGCTATTTAAGCCGCAGACAGACATGGCGAAACTATAAGGGTTCCTTGTTGACTACGGAACCCTTAAAAGAAGTTTACTATGAAAATTTTCTTCGATCTCTATGTACGGAGAGTTGAAGGTTGCCAAGAAGAGATCGCTTTTAGCGATAAGGCCGCCTGTTGTTTGCCTCTGCTCTTATATTCGCTGTTTTCTGTACTACTGTTCTATATTACTAATAAGGTGTGCAATAAAGAATATCATTATTGCATTGTTTTTAGTCAGTAAATTTAATTTAATTCATTAACTAAGCATAAAAGCATAATACTGACATAAAACTGAATTTTTAATCTATTATTTTCGTAATATTTTGTTTTTTGACATTAGATTGTTTTTCTAGAAACATTCTACTAGTATTTTTTATACAATTTTTATATCATATATATTTTATTCTTTATGTTTAAAAATTACTCTAAAAAATTAACTGACGATTTGAAAGTGCTTGTTACTACTTGTACTTGAATAAAGATCATTTTGGGTTTGAGCTTGAATACTAAATTATGTAACCTATAGGAAGAGCGGCGCCATCCAACACAGGCTTTTTTGCCTACAGGGTGGCTCCATGTTATCGCCTCAGATTATAGTCAAAGTGTATCTTACGAAATAAAAAAAATGAATTTTTGATTTCTTTTAGATTTTTTTTTAATTGTACGGAGAGTTGAGCTGTATGCAAAGTCGAGCGTCCTGGGCTCCTGGGGGACTCTTAGATCGTTTTATTTATGCTGTGAACTTATAGAAAGATGGGGGTGGCGATCAGCCGCTACGGAGAGCTGTCCAACAACGAGCTGTTGGAACGGTTCGTGTCACCAGACGTCATCAGCCCGAATGAACCGTTCTGGAACCAGATGCTTTCGTTCAACATCAGCCCACCTAGTAACGTGTAAGTACAAAACAATACAAATGGTTTTATTATTCACCTGCAAAAAAGAGCAATGCACGAAGGTTCGAAAGGGTTCAATGACTTATTCATCATCAGCCTATATACGTCCCACTGCTGGGCACAGGCCTCCTCTCATGAATGAGAGGGAACGGGCAGTAGTCCCCATACCTCTTTGAATTTCCTCTCAGATGTACGCAGGTTTCCTCGCGATGTTTCCCTTCACCGAAAAGCTAACGGTAAATATCTAATGATATTCCGTACATAAGTTCCGAAAAACTCATTGATACGAGCCGGGATTCGAACCCACGACTGCCGTTTGACAGCCGCATGCGTGAACCACTATGCCATCGCAGCTTCTGCAATGACTTATTATTTACTAGCTTCTGCCCGCGACTTCGTCCGCGTGGAACTCTTTTTAATCATAGCTCCATACAAACTTTCACCCCCATTTCGCCCCCTTAGGGGATGATTGCCGGGATAAAAAGTATTCTATATGTTAATCCAGGCTATACACTATATGTATACCAAAATTCATCTTATTCCGTTTAGCCGTTTGTGCGTGATTGAGTAACAAACATCAAAACATCTAAACATCCAAACTTTCGCATTTATAATATTAGTAGGATAGGATTAGTAGGATTAACCCCTATACATCATCATCATTATCATCCTGGCATCATTTCGACCACGACGACTGGAAAAAGAGAAGAATTCTGGCTAACTGGAAGGTCATTCGTGAGCTCTCAGGTGACTGACGTAGCCTATCTTTGCAGAGAATGTGCGACCACATTCCCTACAGGTCAGCACCCCTCCGACAAAATTGTAGTGAATGGCCGCAGGTGGTCGAGCCTTCAACTCCTCGCGCTTAGCGTCGAGTTCGTTACGTCTTCGTTCTTCGAAGGCTTGCACATTAACCTTCACTGTATGTCTCCACTTTGACCGATCTTGAGCCAAAATCTCCCAGTGCGATGCGATAGGTCAATATCACACCTCTACACTTCATTCTTGAAGAACCCCCTTGCTATTATACGGTCAACCAATTAGATTTCTGGGCCACTTCGTACCTTGTCACAGTTACAATGATGTGAGATCTCTAGGGGCTTTCATATAGATTTTCACTGTGACAAGGTATGAAGTGGCTCAGAAATCAAATTGGTTGACCGTACAGAAATACAGTGACGCCCGACACATTAAATTGAAATTTTTAGTGTCACTTCTATCAATTGTGGTATAGTTAGTTTTACTGGGCATTTTCCGCAAATCGACATCCAACTGCCTATTTTGCGTGAAAGGATTAGACCGGTTTCCTCACGGTGTTTTCCTTCACCGAAAAGCTAACGGTAAATATATCGTACATAAGTTCCGAAAAACTTATTGGTACGAGCCGAGATTCGAACACACGACCGCCGCATGCCTGAACCACTAGGCTACCGTAGCTTCTCAATTGTGGTATTGCAGTCAAAATGTGATATTGCAGTGATAGGTTGCTAGCCTATCGGCCATAACACACCTCAACCCGGTCCCGTAGTAGACTTTTACGACACCCACGGGGAGAAAGGGGGGTCTAACCCGACACTACGGGGAGAATAGCCCCTTTACTGTAGTACTTAGGAGAACCCCGACAGGGTTCTTAATCCATAGCCGTAGCGTTTGCAAGGGCAAATTCTTCTGGAGCTTAACCGTGCGCGGCAATAATAGTACATTGTTTATCGAGAAGCGTAAGTGGAATATTGCAAACAAGATTTTATCAGAAGCCCGACGCCGAAAGCGGAGGGCTTTTGATGACTCGAGTTTGCAATATTCTTACGCCCGTGTTATACACAATGTTTTTCGTGACATTTGCGAGGAAATAAATAACTACAAAAGACAGATCTATGTTTCATACAACCGCACCAATCCAAAATTTACGAAATTGACAACGTCACTTCCAGATCAGTCGTGTTACTGGCGCGCGCAGCTTCAATATTTCAACCAATCACAGAGCAGTATTCTTGCGGCGCGTGGCTGAATAGTTTTTTTTTCAACCAACCACAGAGCAGAGCTGATTTGATTAAATCACACACAAGCTAATTACTCCCTAGGAACTACAAACTCGCCATAACTCCCGTGGGAACAATTTAGGTTATTGTCCTTCTGTATACAGGCATGGAATAACACCATTTACGAGCAAGTGTGATGAAAATATATCAAAACCATATGAACTACTTATTATCATGCAGTATCTAGGGAGCTAAACTATGTCAACACTTTTCCTTTGAATTTATTTTTGGCTATAATTGAATATAACGATGCCGATGGACTCTGGCAGATTAATCGAGATCTGGTCGATTTGGTTAACGATCGATATCAACATCGGTTTTGCACGCGAGATCTCGAATTACCACTCTCGACTCGGGGTTGCATTCCCTCCCGTTGTCTAAACGACTTGTCCTAACCATAAATGTTTTTCCAGCGAGGAACAGCTGATCTTCGACTCCAGCACAGAGAACCTTCTTCAGCAGTTCCTAGCCAACAACGGCGACACCGGCAACCTCGGAGCCCTGGTGCATGTGTTCATCACGCGCGCCACTGAGCTACTGACCTCGCCCGCCAGCGACAAGTAAGTTAGATATGGAAAATAGGAAAAATGCCTTAAGGTGCGCACGAATTTGAGCAGCCTTGAGTTGAGGCACGCACGGCTCGCCTATTTTGCTCTAATTGACAACATTTCATTTTTTCATAGCGGTTCAAACTAAAAACCATTCAGAGATTTGGGCTTGCTGGGTAAATATAAAAAATAAAGGATTTGTATATTCGCTAGTTCTTGAGAAAACTGAAAACTACTTTGAAGAAGCCATTTAAAGGCTGAATGTAGATATTCCACAGCTGTGTATATGCATCTTGTAAGGAAAAAAAAATGTTGTGATATTGACAGTTATTTGACTTCTTCTATCTTGACATTGTCAATGTCAAATGTCACTGTCCCAGACACTGCATGCTATTTACTTTTTAATTCAAGAAATTGACCACAGTACTAATCTTATTCATCCTTTAAATGCCCTTTTCGAATGTGGTAGTTTAAAACACCCAAATTAAGGGGGTTTAACTTCAAATAAAATGAAAAGAAAAAATACGTGTTTCCTAACTTTTCAAATAATATTAAATGCCTAAACAAAATCAAGGAGTCAGAAATATGAAATGTTGTTAATTCGTACGCGCTCACGCGCTGTGCGCGAGCAGCGCGCGGCGAGCCGCCCAGTGGCGGTCTTTTGACCGTGCTCAAAGGCGCCTCAGTGTGCGTGCCTCGCGTCACTTGGACGTGTATCTGAGCGTGCCGCGGACATAACAATTATTGATACAAATACATGAAAAGCAAAATGTGTTGTGGGTCCCGAAATCAATCAGCTGTCATCGTGTCGAGGCCATTTTGAATGTCGGCTCGCCGCGAGCACGCTGCCTCACCCGCGCATGTTTATGTGGAACTATTTGGCGCGCGAGCAGCTCGCCGCGCGGGGCGAGCATGCCTCAGGCAGAGTAAATACTCGAAAATGAGGGTCCATAAAACGCACGGGCCAATAATCGTATCTTTCTCTCTCTCAAAGCGACTCCCTTGACTATCTGGGAATCCAAATGACATTGTGTTCATAACGCGAGAGACAGAGCTACTAGCCTCGCCCGCAAGCGGCAAGTAAGTTGAAGTGGGGGAATAGGAAAACTATGTAATACAATACCGCGGATCAATCGCGAGTAAAGTACTGACTACACCGCTGCTCAAAATACAATAACGCACCATAAAGGCCGTGACGTCACTCATACAGCACTTTTAACGCGTGCTGTCCACACCAGCTCAAGACCGGGGCCTCTGCTGGATGGGCCCCATCCAGCAGAGGCCGACTGAAAATGTGAGACAGTTTTATTAGGCAGGCGTCCGTTTTCTCATCCAATAGCTTACATTGAGATTCCATCAACCAGCAATAGTCCCTATACACCCTAGAACGGGTGTTTTTGTTAGTGCATATGATACGGCCAGGGACAGCGTCCGCTTGTTGTCCCCTTGCGGATATTTTGGCTCCACGCACGTCTATCCCAAAGGTCCGGGACACCGTTATCTATACTATGAATGCTGAAGTGTTAACTTTTCACGCTTAAACCTTAAACCGATTAAGATGAAATTTGGTATAGAGGTAGTTTGTATCACGGGGAATGGTATAGGATAGTTTTTCAATCATTCCCTAAGGGGGTGAAATGGGGAAAAGTTTGAATGGAGGCACCATGTAAACAAGTTCCGCGTGGATGTCGCGGACGGAGTTGCGAGCAGATACTAATCCTACTATAATATTATCAAAGCGAAAGTTTGTTACTAAAATCACGCAAAATGATTTACGAGTAAATGAACTATGCAAATAAAGTATAGCCTGGATTAACCGAAGAAGGAGAAGGTTCTGAATGAGGTGTTTCTTACTCGATAAGTCGGTAATTTATGAACCGATTTGAAAAATTATTTCTTTGTTTGAAAGCATGTACTTCCAGATTGGTCCCGTTCTCACCAAAATCCAGTTCCGATGATGGGATTCTGGAGAAATCGAGGGAACTCTTCAAATTTTGTAGGCAAACTTGAAGCAATTTGGCTACTGATTTGAAGTCAGTTAAAACTTTGTTTTTAAAGTAAATTATATCCTAATAGTAAAAGTACAACAAAAAGAAGTAAACGCGAACGGAGTCGCGAACAATTTCGTTTCTATCGCACCACAATGTTCTATTCCAGTGTAATGCTGGCGTGGCAGACATTCAACGCGCTCTTCGTGATCCGAGCGGTGGTGAAGTATCTCGTGGAGATGGTCCCGGAGTCGGAAGTGTGCCGCCATCTTGATGTGATCGTCCAGGATCGCCGGCCGCCGGTTGAGGTGAGTTACTTCTTTCCAAGAGCGCCCGCACATCACAACCATTAAATGCGGCCAGTAGTATATTCGTAAAAGAACTATACAATCAGTAGGCAAGCTTCATTCATCTTTAAGGTGCGTACGAATTAGAGCAGCCTCGGGTTGAGACACGCACGGCGCCTCATCATATCAGCCCAAAGACGTCCACTGCTGGACACAGGCCTCCCCCAAAGAGTGCCACAATGACCGGTCCTGCGCCACCCGCATCCAGCGGACTCCAGCGACCTTTACCAGGTCATCAGTCCACCTTGTGGGGGGCCTACCCACGCTGCGCCTTCCGGTACGTGCTCGCCACTCAAGAACCTTTCCGCCCCAACGGCCATCGGTTCTACGCACGGCGCCTGTTTTGCTCTAACTCGTACGCGTTCTGGGCTAGGTCGATGAAACTTTTGTATGATGTAGAATATAAATTGGTTCATATAAAAAATGGAGTGTGTACCAAGAGCCAAACTTGTTATACAGGGTGATTTTTTTTTTTTTTACGAGAGTTTAAATGAGTCATATTTTTTAACTTATAGCCTTTAGTCTCATTAATATTTGTACAAAAGTTGAAATTCGTCACTTTCAAGGAAAAAATAAATAAAACAGTTTTGGGGTTAATCGGGTGTTTTTTACCCCCAGGGGGTAACAGACATAGTTTGATTATAGTTTCGACCCAAAAAACGCTGGGGGCAATTTTTCTTAGGTTATCTTTGGAACAATTGTTGGTAAGCAAAAGGTGTTGTGAGTCCCGAAATCAATCAGCTGTCATCGTGTGGACGCCATTTTGAATGTCGGCTCGCCGCGAGCGCGCTGCCTCACCCGCGCATGTTTATGTGCAACTATTTGGCGCGCGAGCAGCTCGCCGCGCGGGGCGAGCATGCCTAACCCCTCAAGAGTTAGGCATACATATGTTTTGTTAGCAGACCCTATGCTTAAAAAAAATATTATTTATTCTAGCCTGCGAAAGACGAAGCACAGGACTCGCCTAAACAGCCGGAGCAGAAACTGCTAAACGCGGAAAGCCGTGTGGAGATGCTAATCGACGCTCTCATTGGACTCATTATCGACGTGCCTGTTAAGTGAGTCGCATCATTTTTGGTCTAGCATTTTAACTTTCATACTGAGCCGGGACATTGCATAATCAGTGATGACGAATAATGTATTTCTTTAATTATCTACTAAACCTACTAATATTATAAATGCGAAAGTTTAGATGTTTGGATGTTTGTTACTCAATCACGCTTCAACGGCTGAACCGATTTGGATGAAATTTTGCACGAAGATAGTTTATAGCCTGGATTAAAATATAGGATAGTTTTTATACTGGGTCCACGCAGACGAAGTCGCGGGAGGAAGCTAGTATCTAATAAAATGTCAATGTTTAATATATCGGATCGAAATTGATTTTTTTAATAGACGATTTAACTTCATTTAGTAGGTAATGCATGACATAAAATTGGTTATTTAATTGGATTGAATCAATTAATGTATTCCTGTATTATTTGACATTTCACATTTTATTTATAACGATTGACCAAGTTTTTTAATTTTTATTTTTTCTTATTTTTGTTGTGATATTGTTATGTTTTTAATGCATTCAAAATTAACTTGTTTATAAGTTTAGTAATTAATCATTCTACTGATTTTGTACGCCTACAGGCAAAACATAGTGTTCCACAACCCATTTTATTCCACCAATGTATCGCACGTATGTTTACAAATAAATCATTATGACTATAACTATGTAATTATTTTATTTGCAGCGATAACACGTACTACTTACATTTAGAGTGCATCAACACTCTATTGGTGCTGATGTCTGTCTACATGTTCGCTGGCGTGCACGGCCAAAGCCGGATGATCGAGACTAGTCTTATTTACAGGTGAGTACCGATTACCCTATATTTATATGTTTGGGCCATTGTTATTTCTTAGGCATACATAGTTATTTCTCAAAAATGTCCCGAAAAGTGGATGTTATTCCCGACATATTGGAAGGTTTATGATAGGAATAAAATCCATTATTTGTCGAGTCCTAGATCTTTTAAAAATATATAAATAAAATAAATAAATAAATATTAGGGGACATTCTTACTCAAATCGAACTAGGCCTATAAATAAAATAAAATAAAATATCTTTATTTCAGAACAATCATTCCATATAAATTACATAAAAATTTCATTCGTTACATTAAAATTAAAATAATTTAAAACAATTGATAATATTTTATTCCTAAGGTATACATACAATAATAAATAATTTAATGTCAACAGAGTAAATGTGAAAATGTCAAGGTGGTTAATTAATTATTTTAACCCAGGCACACAGGATGGAACCGTCTGTACTATCAGCGATTACCTTCAGTATCCTGTTGTCGCTGCAACGGATGCGGCTTAGGATAGATGCAACCCGCTTTCGCCTTGCCATGCAAATAAAGTGCAAGTTTGGTCATTTAATTATGTTGGCGATGGTACATACATTGCAAGTTAATAGAAAGCTTGTCACACATCAGATTCTGTTGAAACTGTTCAACCAATCTCACTGGAGCGCAAACTCTTAGAGTATTCCAGTGTTGTACCCCCCGCGCGGTCGTGCCGGAGAGTTCCCCCTGCATCTTCCCCAGGACACTCTCCAACCATGCAGTTCGACAGCTATTTTGGGTCCGTCCTATTATAGCAACAGTCAGGTTCAAAACAAAAAAAAGCTTGTAATAAAATAAATGAACTTGTCTGTCTGTCACAGGACGCTGTTCCAAGGGCGCTACGGCATGCACGCGCCGCTGCTCGTCAAGACTCTGCTGAGCCATCTGTCGAGCATGCTCGCCGCGCCGCCGCACATGTTCGGCACGGGCGTGCCGGGCGGCAGCATACTCGTCAACCTAGCCTGTGAGTATATGTTTTGGTAATCTAAAGCGTGGCCTCAGAAGAAGGCTCAAAGTCTCCCAAAGGGCAATGGAGAGGGCTATGTTAGGAGTTTCTCTATTAATGTTTACAGTTATACAATTTAAAAACATAATTATATTTTATGCAAAAAATGTAACCCAGATCATTGCCTTAAACAACTTATTACGAAAAAGTTAGCGCAAATGCGTAAGTATATTAACACCTATCTATTCAAGTCTTTATTGAAAGTGAAAAATGTTATTTAGGGCCAAAAAAAATTGTAAAAGTATAAGACGACCGAATAGCCTAGTGGTTAGAGAACCTGACTATGAAGCTTGAGGTCCCGGGTTTGATCCCCGGTGGGGGCAGATATCTGTATGATGAATAAATGTTTGTCCTCGAGCCTTGGATGTTTAATATCTATTTAAGTATGTATTTATCTATATAAGTATGTTTATCCGTTAGCTAGTACCCAAAATCAGTGGCGGTTACTCCACCGACAAGAGCCTAGCTCTTAAATTGATGATGATGAGTACCCGTAGTACAGGCTTTGCCTAGTTTGGGACTAGATCAATTAGTGTGAATTGTCCTACTATATTTATTTAATACAAACTATAAAATAAATGGCAATGCTGACTCCAAGTATGTCCACAGCTGGGTTCTGGAACCTGCTGACGCTGAGCACCCCGGCGCCCACCATCTACAGCAGCCCGCCGCCGGACCGCCGCGGCCTCATGGAGGACTTACAGAAGAGGCACCCTCTGGCCAATCAGGTAATGTCAACAATCCATGGGTACTTTATAACTTTACTTTTTAGGGTTCCGTAGCCAAAATGGCAAAAACGGAACCCTTATAGTTTCGTCATGTCCGTCTGTCCGTCTGTCCGTCTGTCCGTCTGTCCGTCTGTCCGTATGTCACAGGCATTTTACTCGAAAACTATAGGGTGTATTTGAATAAAATTTTGAGGATAGGTGTATTTTGTTAGCCGCTACGTAGTTTTGTAATTAAAATGACAAAAAAAAATTTTTTTAGGGGTGCACTCCATACATAAAACTAAAAGTCAAAAATTTTTTTTTCGTTGTGACCCCCCGTGTGGCACATCAATCGATAAGCCTTTCAAAATAAATATAAGGTTTCTTAGCATTTTTTTTGATTAAGTGAATAGGGTCGGAGATAATCGCCCCGTAAGTCACTAAAATTCTGTCCCCCCCCCCCTCTAATTTTTGAACGGTGTATTTTAAAAATATGGAAAAATTCATGGACATAGGGCTTATTAATTTCATTCACCGAAAATTGTTTTGAACAAGATCGGTTCAGAGGTTTTCGAGATATTGCTGAAAAACTACCTTCCTCAAAGAAAAGGACGTGAGTGCCGTAAAATTCCTGTGACGATACGACCTTTTTAATAGGCACGGAACCCTTCGTTTTGCGTGGTCCGACACGCACTTGGCCGGTTTTTTTGTATGTGTCAAGTCAAGTGCAAAAATATGTATCGATTTAATCCGCTCATAAATATGTACCACAACCTTAATCCGGTGACATAAGAGCGATGGGACATATTTATGAGTTAGTTGTATGCGCACATATTTTTGCACTTGACTGTACTGCATAAAAACTGTTTGTTAAAAAATCAGACATATTATAGTACATTGTTTAACGAGGGGCGTAAGTGGAATATTGCTAACGAGAGTCTATCAGAAGCCCAACGCCGAAGGCGGAGGGCTTTTGATGACTCGAGTTTGCAATATTCTTACGCCCGTGTTATACACAATGTTTTTCATCACATTTGCGAGGAAATAAATAACTACAAAATACAGAAAAATCTAAGTTTCATACAGCCGCACCAATCAAAAATTGACAACTTCACTTCCAGATCAGTGCTAATGGAGCGCGTAGCTCAATATTTCAACCAATCACAGAGCAGTATTCTTGCGGGGCGGGGCGACTCGACCAACTAGATTTTTTTATTCAACCAATCACACAGCAACCAGATTTGCTTAAGCCAATCAGAGGGTTCTATATTTTAAAACTAAACTTAACAGCCCGTGGGAGGTAAAACGGCTGTAACTGCTCTATATGCTCGCAAGTAATAACGCCATTGACGAGCAAGTGTGATGAAAAAATATTAGGTTGCGCCCGCGAATTCGTCTGCGTGGACCCGAGATAAAAGCTATCTCATATTGTAATCCAGACTATATTCGTGTAAAATTTCATACAAATCGGTTGAGCCGTTTAAGCGTGATTGAATAACAAACATTCAAACTTTCGCATTTATAATATTAGTAGGATTCAGGCTGGCCCATTTTCCATGTCGAGGATTTTCAAATTGATTGTCAATTTTCCATTTGTACTGAACTTAGAGCATACATAACTGGAGTAGCCTTACGTCGTATTTGCGTACAAAAATGTCTGCCGAATTTTGCGGGGGGAGCATCTTAATACGATATTGAAACTCGATTGTATATTGAAAGCTTGAAGTGGTTGAACGTTTATAATATCAAGTGCTTACAGCATGCGGGCATTTGTATGATCAGTGTTCTCTTGCGAGGCGATTTTGTGAATGACCATTAATCGATTGTGAAATCGCCTTTGCATGATTTTTTGCATATTGTGCAAGGTTTTCTATAGGGGTAAGTTACTGAAAGGCTACTCCAGTTATGTATGCTCTAAGCTTGATGGCTGTCCAAAAAAATACAGTGGACAATAAAAGCTTGTACAGTCGCCATCAGATATATCGGAGCGGCGAAAGCGCTCACAAATATCTGAACACGTCTCTATTGTCGAGGCATTAGAGACGTGTTCAGATATTTGTGAGCGCTTTCGCCGCTCTGATATATCTGATGGCGACTATACCAACAATAACATTGAAAATTTCTGATACTTTTTTCTTTTATTTTTTATGCTTACTCTCATTATACACTACGATTAAAATCAGTTAACTACTGACATTTGGCATTAATTCACTCGATACTCTATCTTAACGTCAGAATATTAGAGTTTATTTTGTAAACACGCTGCCTATAAATATAACGGTTGTAATAAAGACTTAATTACATTGGTATTAAGGTAGAATATCCCAAGGTTTGATCCGATCTGTCAGTGGTTAACTGATTTTAATCAAGGTGTACGTCAATAAGGCATATTTTCTTCTTTATTGTTGATTGACTTGACTGCCGTATTGTTACAGTCGAGTTCTCCAATATCTATACAGACAACCTTTCAAAAATATCTGTACACAGGCTTTATTATTACTGACATAAGACACATGTGTAGATATTTTTGAAAGGTTGTCTGTATAGATATTGGAGAACTCGACTGTACAAGCTTTCATTTAATTTGCATTGTTTGTAACTATGTTTGTTCAGGTGGAATCTTGCTACTCAATTTTGAAGCAGATAACTCAACCGATTGAAATTTTGGGTATTAATATAGTTTTGATAACAATTTAATATTGTGGTACCATCAAGCCGATCTGATGATGGAGACAGCAGGCGGGCATGGGAATTCAGTACTTAACCGACGTAACCCCGTTGAGTTTACTATGGGCCTCATAAGAAGGCTCAAAGTCACCCAAAGGGCAATGGAGAGGGCTATGTTAGGAGTTTCTCTGCGTGATCGCATCAGAAATGAGGCTATCCGCAGCAGAACCAATGTAACCGATATAGCCCTCCGAATTGCTAAACTTAAGTGGCAGTGGGCGGGGCACATTGCACGTAGAACCGATGGCCGTTGGGGCGGAAAGGTTCTCGAGTGGCGACCACGTACCGGAAGGCGCGGCGTGAGTAGGCCCCCCACAAGGTGGACTGATGACCTGGTAAAGGTGGCGGGAGTCCGCTGGATGCGGGTGGCGCAGGACCGGTCAATTTGGAACTCTCTTGGGGAGGCCTATGTCCAGCAGTGGACGTCTTTCGACTGATATGATGATGATGATGATGATGAGGATCTGAATGATAGTAAATGATTATTTATTTCGGCTGATATGATGATGATGATGAGGATCTGAATGATAGTAAATGATTATTTATCGTTTCAGGCATGCCTACTGTTACTAGCGCTGGCCAACCACTGCGCGACGCGCAACCTCTACCGGCAAGCCCTCCTGTCGGCTGCAGACTGCGCCAGTGAGTCACAGTTACATACTCATCTGTCCGCGCGGCATGTGTTGCGTGCGCCTGCGCATGTGATGACTACTGCCGCGTCACGGCCACACAAATCGAACCTATAGTTGCAATGGACTTCAGAGATGTGTTTTCGCTTTTGTGCATTGTACATTTGCTGAGAAACCTTTATATTTATTTTGAAAGGCCTATCGATTGATGTTAGCCTATCGATACACGTGGACTTACAAACGCAAACACAGTTAAATGACCATTCTGTATTTATATAGAATCTATAAGAATAATATAAGATTGACGATTACATCATAGATAGGGAATTACGTATATTTGGCAGCGATAAAATCCTGCACTAGAAATCTATCGCAAAAAAATAGGCTTTCTACTGTAGCAATGTAATTTTAAAATACTCTGATACTGAAATGATATATTGTATACTGTTTTGAAAAACTGACACCTCGCCGAGTTTTTTACCCCGGTTCTTCTCGAGGCAGAGGTTTTCTTTCCGAACCGGTGGTAGTTTATCGACATTCATAGGTGCATGTAATATGCCTAAATTGAAGAATAAATAACTTTGACTTTGAATCTTATTGCAATGCACATAAAGTGCACGGATGGTCAGTTAACTGTGTTGGCGACGATTTTTTTTTTGACTTGCAGTAACATGTATGGAGTGCACCCCTAAAAAAGATTTTTTTTAGTCATTGCATTACAGAACTATGTAGCGGTTAACAAAATACACCTATCCTCAAAATTTTATTCAACCTTATAGTTTTCGACAAAAATGCCTGTGACATACGGACAAACGGACATGACGAGACTATAAGGGTTCCGTTTTTACAATTTCGGCTACGGTACCCTAAAAAGACCTTTGTAATAAGCAGGGCCCGGATTTTTCACGGCAAAACATAACACTATCGTAATCTAGCCAGTGGTAGAAACATTATTATTTTATCGATATCGATAATTGTGTAGTAGAAGATTTATTTGCGTAATAGTGATAGGAGTAGATAATCATTAGTTTTTCAACATTCTCTGGGAGTAAACAGTTTCGTTTATTACTATAAAACCAACTATGTATACTAAATGTACGTTCAACATCACTTGACGTCAAGGGAGCAAATTTATAAAATTCTATTTCAGTTTGGGTAATATTTTCAGATTTTTCTCTTAAATTTTCAAAATCAGGATTTCGTTCGTGCACAGCTTCAAATTTGTGTGTCACTGGTAAAAGTTTAATCAAATACCTTATGGCGTTTTCGGAAGAAAAATACACTTCTAGTTTTTTATTAAAAATATTAGTTGTTTTGCACACTGTAAAAATATATCGGCATTCATTTTTATACCTATATATACCTAATAATACTCGATATCGATAAAATAATGTTTCTATCACTGGCTAGATTACGATAGTGTTTAGTTTTGCCTAGAAAAAAATCCGGGGTCTGGTAATAAGACGAAAAATGTGAATATATATTTGAAGTTGACCATAAAAGCGCACGCACACATACAGCCGCGCGCAAAAATCGAGTTGATCTGATCTATCTATAGCTAACTCGCCGCCAGGATCACAACACCACATACCTACAGAGAAAGTGGTGTTATTATCAGGGCTCGGATTTTTCATCGAACGGTAAGACGATATTAACATGAAAACTTTACTCATACTCATACTCACTTATTTTCTTAGGCGGCTTTAGACCTGGCTAAATGCAGTGCACTAACTGGGGGAGGGAATGGAGGGATGATAATCCATCTCACCCTAATCAGTGAGTGTGAGTGCAGTTAGTGCACTGCATTTAGACAGGTCTAAGGGCCGCTTTAGTTAAGTACCTAGTTCATCATCATCAACATCATCATATCAGCCGAAAGACGTCCACTGCTGGACATAGGCCTCCCCCAAAGAGTGCCAAATTGACGTACCTAGTTATACATACTATATTGTTGTGATAGACCTAACATTGTCGTTTATTTATATTTGCAATCGGTACGTTTGGTATTAATTAAATGAATGAGTATGAGTATGAATGTGATCAAAATTTTAATGTTAATATCGAGTCCATAGTTCTCTTTCGTCTTACCGTGCGATGAAAAATCCGAGCCCTGGTTATTATGCCTCTGGTCTTCTGTAAGGTACTTCGCCAATTGAGCTGCTCCAAATATTTTATTTATTTATTCTTCAACAATAAGCATACCATTACATAATATTACTCTTATATGCGCAAATTAAAACTAAGTACCTTATTAATTACAGAAGGACACAGCATGCATCAATTAACAGTGAAATTTAACTTAAGAAAGCTACATTTATTCACAAACACACAGGATACACATATTAAACAATAAAATAAACAAGAGAAACATATAAAACATGAAACAAAGTGTGTCTCTGCGGCAGTGAACCGGACACTGGCTCAGCATTATGCTGAGGTGTCAGACACCTACAGCGCTGATTTTCAGCCAGTACCGTTGGTGACTCACGGAAACGTCATACAATTTTAATATATAAACTACATACTAATATATTATTGGGATAGGCGAGAGAGAAATAAACATAAATACGAAGTGAGATGTATTTCACGGCACTACCTACAGGCAGCATCAATCAAAACAATAATACATTCAAATGTATAAGACTTACTTATGGAAATGAAACAACAACTGGATAAAAAAATAAAAACAAATGAACAATTGGCATATTTTTCGCTGTAATAGTGCTGGATTAAGGTATCTATTTTTGGAGCGTCAACAAATAGCCTTTAAGCTTACGCTTAAAGGTGTATCTGCTAAGCTAAAAACAGATTACAACATGTTTTTCACGCCACTGCTCGGAAATGTGGCAAAAGATGGTCAGAATTCAGGCTTCAAAGCTGGGATTAGTTGGACGTCGCACGAACAGGCCATCTATGACGTCAAACTGTCCAACAATGTTATTGTTGGACAGTTTGAACAGCGATCGACCAATCACAGGGCCCCGCGCGGTCGCGCCGGCGTGCGCCCGCTCCTCCTCCCCCGCGCCGGCGCGAGGCAAGCGAGCCTGTTTAGTATTATGATCTTCATTTAGATACTTAATTTTGATTTTTAAATTATAATTATTTGCAATTTCCTCGCAGTAGGCGTGAAAAGCACTGTGTTAAGCCTTGACCGAAAGTGCAATAGCTGGACTCGTACTTTCGAGGGCCTCCGCTACGCGTCGGCCCTCGAACTAACTCGTCCATCTATTGGTTACTTTCTAGCCTCTTCAACAATGTACTATAGTCTTAACTAATAATTATTAAGTCTTGTCATCTGAACGATTTGCAGAGGCCGCTCTGCCCTACCTCTCTGAATCCCCTGTATTTGTTTAGACTCGGCGACCACGCCGCAGAGGGAGACCAGCGGCGCGGGGGAGCTGACGCCGCCGCGGATAGACATGGCTGCGGTAACTATTATTCAAAAAATAAGGTTTACAATCTTGCTGATGCAATGTAGGTCTGAAGGCCCTATATTCTCTTTTTAGGGTTCCGATACCTCAAAAGGAAAAAACGGAACCCTTATAGATCACTCGGTTGTCTGTCGGTCCGTCTGTCACAGCCGATTTGCTCCGAAACCACCGGACCGATTGAGTTGAAATTTGGTACACATATGTAAATTGGTGACCCAAAGAGGGACGCGTAAAGTAAATTAAAGAATTTTGAACACGGGGGCCACTTTTGGGGGATAAACTGGAAAATTAAAAAAAAAGTTTCGCAAACTGTATTGTGTGATATATCAAATGAAAGGGGTTGTTGTAAGCATGTCAGATATTTTTTTTAAATAATTTTAGCTAAAACAGATTTGAAGTAATTTGGGAAAAAAGACGAAAATTGACCTTTCTCCCCCCCTTATCTCCGAAACTACGAGGATTAAAATTCTGAAAAAATATGGAAAATAGTTCCTTGCCTAAAGATTACAGGAAAACTTATAAGAAGTTTGAGTATTCAAAGTAACGGGAAAATTCTCAATATTTTACGGAACCCTCACCACGCAAGTTGAACTCGCACTTGTCCGGTTTTTTGGTACAAGCTTTTATTGTCGACTGTACTTTTCTGTATACCGTCATCAATTATTATTAAGACGATTCTAACGAGCCCAAACTCAACGGGGTTACGTCGGTTAAGTACTGAATTCCCATGGCCGCCTTCTGTCTCCATCATCAGATCAGCTCGGTGGTATATTGCGTTGTCATCGAATTTTCACACGTGCTCAAAATTTCAGCTCAATCGGTTGGGGTTAACCCCACCCCAACCCCCACTGGTTTAAAATTCATTTCCAAGATTTGACCTGAACCCTAAAAATGAAATTTTTGACAGAAACTTTGATATATGTCGTTCTTATACACCCTGACAGCTACACAAAGCCCTCTGCGCTACAGCGGGCTGCGAGCATTCTACCCTACTTCTATACCTGATGCTGCACTCCTGTAAAGCGTACAAACGGCATGTTAGCAACGTGGAGCACATAGAAAATTTGGTAAGTCAAATCAAATCAAAATATTTATTTTGCAAATAGGCTTATGCTAGCTCTTTTACATGTCATACTTAACTTAACTACAGGTATTTTACATATAAATGCTTCTTTATCATCTATAAATTCCTTTACAGTATAATAGGATTTCTGTATAAGATGGCGTTTAACGCTGGACTTAAATCTATTCATTGTCAATTTTAGTATATCAGAAGGTAACTTATTGTAAAAACGTACACAGTTCCCCATAAACGACATATTCACTTTGCTGAGACGGTATCCGGGAATGGCCAATTTATTTTTATTTGTAGTGTTAAAATTATGAACATCACTATTTAATTTATACATGTCAAGATTTTTACGAATATACATTATATTTTCATAGATATATTGTGAGGCAACGGTGAGAATATTGATGTCTTTAAACCTATCTTTCAAAGAAACACGTGACCCTAAATTATAAATATTACGTATAGTACGTTTTTGTAAAATAAAAATTGAATTTATGTCAGCAGCTTTGCCCCACAATAGAATACCGTAGGTCATAATGCTATGAAAATAGGCAAAATATACCAACCTTGCCGTCTCAACGTCTGCAAGTTGACGAATCCTTTGAAGTTATATTATAAGTATCAAAAAGTCCGTGAAAAGGTCGCGGGAGTCAGCTCGATACGGGTGGCGCAGGACCGGTCATTGTGGCACTCTTTGGGGGAGGCCTATTTTTCATCCTCATCATCATATTTCGGCTGATGATGATGATGATGAAGACGATGAAGTGTCAAAGGAGTTGCTTCCACAGAACGCTAAATACTATAGAAAGGCGATATGGGCGTGGCACGCACGCCACTACTCTGAGCATGCGCAAGGTTGTAGGCGACGTGGAGGGGACGAGGTGGCGACACCGGTCCCGATAGCAAATGCGCTTGATACCCCTTCTATAGTATTTAGTGTTCTGCGGTTGGTTCCATGAGCGATCACTTTCACAAACCGACAGATTTGTTTAAATGATTACTTTACACAGGTCTAATGCGATATTTATTTACCTTTATTCCAATTCCTTTATCCCATTATATCATTTTTTTTAAATAGTACATTGTTTAACGAGGGGTGTAAGAGGAATATTGCTAACGAGAGTCTATCGTAGGTTCATGGTCTTCTCTCCCTCTCACTGAGCATAAGCGTGAGCGAGAAGAAAGTCCGTGTTCGGAAGCGCGGATATCATGTTTTTTAAATTTTTTGTGCGATTAAATAAAAAAAAAAGTAATAGCTAAGTTCCCTCAAACATGATATTGCCGATTTTTAGAACAAATTTTAATATGTTTAGCTTTTGTGCATAATATGCAGCGAGCGAAACTATGGTGCCGATGACAGACGAATGACGTCAAGCTACATACAGAGTGTTTTTATCTAGATTATATTTAGATACCTAATCAAATAACAACTTTTATGTATTATTATACAATTTTTATAACTGGCGAGAAATTCGAGAACTATATTGCCCTGAATGTACGTGTGAAATGTATACATGTTAATAAGATGCGATATTATGTTTAAACTAAAAGCGTTCTGCATACTTCGTCATCCAACGAAACATTTGTTGTGTTGTTTTATTTATTAACTTGAGGATTTTTTTTTTGTTTGAATTACATTACCCAATAAAAAATGTTATTCGTATCGGTTTTTAATATTTACATTATTTATTGTATAAATACCAAACATTTTTATAAATAAACAATAATATTTATATTACCATTATTACATTATTAAGAATCATTGAGGTGTTGGTGTTGCAATGTTGGTTTAAAAAAACATCCTATATGCGACTTTGCGTCATAAGGCCGTCACCGGCACCATAGTTTCATACATACATATAATCACGCCTCTTTCCCAGAGGGGTGGGCAGAGATCACGGATTTTCATTTGTTACGATCCTGACAAACCACTTTCGCTTCACTCACCTTCATAACATTTCTCATACATGCTCGTCTGTTTAGGGTACTTTTGACTTGGCCTTTTTGTAACATTTCTCCAATTTGATCGGAGAAAGTTCGCCTAGGTCTTCCCCTTCCAACTTGCCCTTCCACTCTTTTTATATACACTCTCTTCGTTAATCTTCTTTCATCCATCCTCTCTATATGCCCAAACCACCTTAACCACCATAATAGGGGACCATAGTTTCGCTCCCTGATAATATGTTACGAATGTTTTAAGTGTATTTTAGATTTATATTCGTGATTTTTTTCTATCGAACGAAAGTCAAAAACTCAGGATTCGAATAGCTAAAGTCCCTTGGGAAAAGCCTCAAGATTGCTAATTCAATTTAGGTCAGCCGTATTACTATCCAAACAAGCGCTACGACTTTTTTAAAACGTGTACACAGTGCGACAGTTTAAAGTGACATATAGTGCAGGCAATGAAGAACTGACAACTTGTATGGAAAAAATGTCAAATTTGGAAATAATTTATAATAGCTATTTTTTTTAATGTAACGGATATATTATCAATGAAATAGTTACCTAGAGGCAAAATACAACAAAAAATCAGACATAAAAAAAAAATATTCAATTAGCTCCTAAGAAGTCCGGATAAATATTAACATTTTTTTTATCTTTATTTAGGTTTCATTTACATTTGCTTTAAAATATTCAATATAAATAAAATAAAAAAGACAATGAATGTTTAATTTAAATCTATATAATTACTTCAGGGTGGAAAGTTTGTTGGATTCTTAAATAAAGCATCTTAGAATAACGTTTTAGAATGAAATAAACAAAAAAAACTACAAAATTTAGATAGTTATTTTTAGTTTTATGTAGGCTATTTTTAAGTTAGTTTTAATTTTAAATCTAGTTTTAATTGTATATTTAATGTATTTGATGTATATTTTTATGTGTTTTAACAATAAAAGGTACCTCAAAAAAAGAAAAAAAAAACGCTATTATAAATTAATATTTTTCGAAACCGTATTTTGCCTGGAGTAATAGTTTTGTTTTGGGCAACAATATTTAGCATTCAAGTATTTGTTTTGTTGTTGACAGATAGTGCCGATACTGCAGGTGCTGTACAACGCCCCCGACAGCAACTCGCACCACATCTACATGTCGCTCATCGTGCTTCTCATACTCACAGAGGACGACGCGCTAATAAAGAATGTACATCTCATTGTAAGTTATATTTTATAGTATATATATATATATAGTATCATTATAAGTAATAAGTAGTTTTAAAACAGCACACCAAAACCCAATACAACACTGATCATGCCAGTAAAAGGCGTAAAGATTTTGTATGTCCTAAATATACTCAACTACGACACGCATTCTCTTCTAGATTTTTTCTTTTCCTAGGTCCACTTCTTTACAATAGACTTAATGCGCGGCTAGATCTATATTCCCTAAACTACATGAAATGTAAATCAACGCTACGAGAAGCCCTACTAAATATGTCTTATGACGATACAGAGAAGTTATTTATCGTTCTAAAATAATTTTGTTGTATCTTTTATACCGCATAGGTTATAAGCTCCTAATTATTTGTACTATATTCAATAAGAATGAAATTGTATTATTATTATTTTTGCATGTGAGTAACGTAGAATAGAATAGAATAGAATATTTTATTTGTAGAAAATGTATTCAATTGTTAGTTCCGTAGTGTTCCTTTTTTGCCTGAAACACAGGGTATCCTAGCTCAGGCACGTGTTATTTGCCTCTAATAATAAGCTCCTAGTCTTTAGTACCTATGTACATTATGTTTTATCAATAAATTATCAATATCGATTTTATCTACACACATACTTTAAACCCGCTAAAATGCGTTCAGAAACTGGCAGTAATGACCAGCATTATGTGTTCCGTTCGACTTCCAATATCCGGTTAACTTGAGAGGGCGCCGCTGCGCACGATCGAACGTAGCCATTTGCGTAAACAAGTCGCTCCACGCCATCGCTGTGACGTCACATCCGCCTCCACTCCTGACAAACCAGAGCCAGCGCCCGTGCACCCGCCGCCATGTTGGCTTTCTCACTGTTGCGTCGTCTGCCGTAGAGTTCGGACGTACCATAGCTATTCTGTAAACTATGCAACGAGGAATCTTAAAACCTCGATTTTTAAAATCGGATAATATAAATTTTACCTAGAGGGAGTCTTAAAAACGATAAAAATTAAAGAAATCGAATCGCGAGTGATATTTTTTCCGTTGGACTACCCTCTCTTGTAATTTTTATTTTATTTTTTTTGTACTTCGTTGTTCGCGAGTGTTTCGGAATCGCATTATGAACAACGAGAGTCGCTCCGCGTCGAAGGAGAAGGAACGCGCTTCGTGATCACGTAGGCACGTGCGCTCATCGAGCTGCATTATCGGGCCCGGAACGGAGGTTTAAATATCTTTCGAACCAATCGGTGAGTCAGTTACATAACAATATCCTCGGTGCCCCGCGTGCCCGCCGTCGCCGCGGCGGGGCAGGCCGCCGGCCCGCGCGCCACGTGGCGGCGCCCCCGCCGCGACGGCGCCAACTTCTGTGGTGTTGCCGACTGTTATGGTGTAATGGTGCCAATGGCACAATGCCGCCACCGACAACGATGTTCATCACTTCTTACCCTGGTGCCGTCCGCCTCAATGGCGCCACCCCTTTATCTGGTGCCGTCCGCCTCAATGGCGTCACCCCTTTATTTGGTGCCGTCCGCCTCAATGGCGCCACCCCTTTATCTGGTGCCGTCCGCCTCAATGGCGCCACCTCCTACTATGGGCCGTCCGCCACGATGGCGACGCCGTTCGCGATGGTGCTGCCCGCCGCTGGCTCTGTCGCCACGGCGGTGCTGGCCGTCTCGCTGGTGCTGTGGAGGAGCTCACAGAGGTGATCACCGCGGCAGAATGGAATGTGGTAAATTTAGACCGCCAGGGAGGCGCTGCCCGCCATGCTGACGCCACCCGCCTCGGTGGCGCTCTCTACCACGGCGGCGCTGTCCGCCACGCTGGCGCCATTCGTTAGGGTGGCGCCGTCTGCCCCCCTGGCGTTGTCCGCCCTGGCGCTGCTGTCCGCCACGCTGGCGCTGCCTGCCACAGAGGTGCTGTCCACTACGCTGGCGCAACCCGCCACAGTGGTGCTGTCCACTACGCTGGCGCTATCTGCCACAGTGGTGCTTGTCACTATGCTGATGCTACCCGCCACAGTTGTGCTGTCCACTACGCTGGCGCAACCCGCCACAGTGGTGCTGTCCACTACGCTGGCGCTACCTGTCACAGTGGTGCTGTCCACTACGCTGGCGCTACCTGCCACAGTTGTGCTGTTCACAACGCTGGCGCTATCCGACACGCCGGTGCTGTCCACTACCCTAGCGCTGCCCGCCACAGCGGTGCTTTCTACCACGCTGGCGCTACCCGCCACAGCGGTGCTGTCCCACGCTAGCGCTGGCCGCCAAAGCAGTGTTGTCCGCTACGCTGGCGTTATCTGCTACTCTGGCGCTGCCCGCCATCCTGGCGCTGCCTGCCACGGCGGTGCTGTCCGCTATGCCGGCGCTATCCGCTTCTAAGGCGCTGCCCGCTACTCTAGCGCTGCCCACCAAGGCGGTGCTGTCCGCCATACTGGCGCTATCCGCTACTCTGGCGCTGCCTGCCACGGCGGTGCTATGCTGGCGCTATCCGCTACTCTGGCGCTGCCCGCTACTCCGGCGCTGCCTGCCACGGCGGTGCTATGCTGGCGCTATCCGCTACTCTGGCGCTGCCCGCTACTCCGGCGCTGCCTGCCACGGCGGTGCTATGCTGGCGCTATCCGCTACTCTGGCGCTGCCCGCTACTCCGGCGCTGCCTGCCACGGCGGTTCTATGCTGGCGCTATCTGCTACTCTGGCACCGCCCTCTACTCTGGCGCTGCCTGCCACGGCGGTGCTATGCTGGCGCTGTCCCTTACTCCGGTGCTGCCCGCCACGGTGGTGCTGTCGACCACGACGGTAACGCCCGCCGTCCGGAGTGGAAGATGACCACGTTACATCGATGCAGGAGAACTACTTACGTCTCCGGGCTTCATAGAGGTAATAATCACTGAGGAGCTGCCCGGCTTCCCCGGCGTTCTGGCGCTCGCGAGTGACCCAGTAGCTGCAGAGTGCCGCGGTGCAACCTAACGCTCAAGATGAAGCCCTAGGTTCTCAATTCTATCCAATTGGTCCATTAAGCTGCAAGCCGGGACGCCCGGCACGCTCTTACCTACTTGACAATCAATCTAATTACAAGATCCTGCAGTTCGTCTCAGGAAAACGTACCATAAGGTCAGGGGACTCAATCTGAGATTTGTTAACGAGTAAGTTGTGGAGGATGTCGGATGGGTCTCCGACCTCTGATTATATATTTCTCAGCCCCGTCAAACTGTCCTCGTACCTATGGAGAATGGAGGTCATGGGCAAGGTAGGCAAACAGATTTCACATCGTCTCTTAGCTCGCTCTCCCGCTCAGGTTCTTCTCTCTAAAGATAAACCTTTCGCAGAAGCCTAATAAACAAAATTGGGATAAAACAACTGGCCGCTCCTAAGCGATCCCGAGATTCCGCTCACCTCAAATCGGATAAGCCACTTTAGAAAATTACTTCCGTGAATTCTCAGCGAACTGTCTTACCGTAACAGTTGCATTGACTTGAAAGCCCCGAAAATCATCTCAGAGTTCAGATCAGTAACGGTTTTTTCTTTTGTTCAATAACCCCTATTGATTGTGCTATCTATCAACTTCGCTAATGCACAAGCTTTTACACTGCCATACGCATCCCGATACAGTCTCGACACAGAAAATCTCTTCAAAGAAGCTTTTCAAAGCTTAAGTACTTCTGCTAGTCTAAAACTTGTAGTTATAAATTATTCATGACTATTTTAAAGAAATTAGCGCAATTTACTAGGGCCTTCTGGTAATTGTCTATGTGGACGACGTCCTTGTTACAAACCAATCGAAGTGATCGCTAATAAAACCGAGGATTCGTTCATAAAGTTCATGTCTTTTTGTAGACATTGCCAAAATTAAGGGTAATAAAGCCCAACTTCTTGGTAGGACTCCTAATAGTCCGTATAAACGTCTCCTGTTATATAATTTTATGCAATAGGAACTTTGTATACTTGCAAGTAAGCCCTTAACTACTTGCCACGGGAAGAACGACTTTTGATTTTGGTCCTCACGCAAACCTTCGAGTTCCTGGTGCCGAGGGAAAAGGTAAACTACTTGGCGCGACTTATATGCCTGTCTCGCTTTGGACAGTCTTGTACTGGAAGGAATCGTCTCAACTTTGCAATATTTGCGACCCACGGAGAAAGGTCGCATTGCTGCACTCTCCGACTATACCTGTGAGACCACGAGGAGCGCCATGCACTCTCCATCGTCTCCCTTCTGCTGTACAAGATACCGTGCCATAACAGTAAGTAAGAAAGACTAACTATATTGTAAAGAGTGTTGTGCTACAAATGGACAACCGGTGGATGGTAGCATGCATGCCTTTCCTGCTGCAAACTGCTGACAAGAAAGAACTGGGAAACACTGGTCTCATACTACCTGCAAGATCGGTAGCGCCCAGAAACTACCGAGAAAGAAATCTTCATCCGCTCTGGGGTGCCTCGCCCGTCGACCTCAAGGTCACCTCGCAGGGCACACACTTTATGGCAATACGTCTCGATCGACTCGCAAGTCTCGAGTGCCTACTGTCACGACGTGTTCAACAGCTTCTGGTGTTACGACACGACTACGCCTACGTTCCAGACTCCTGCCTCGCGCTCCACATCACCTCGACATCATGTTGTGTCTATTGAGCACAATGACTATCAAGTGAAGCAGTATCATGTGTTGACCAGACCTGAAGAGGCAAGCCGTAGCGGAATCATTGAAGGTTCACAATTTGCAGGCGTTCCTGCGTGACACGACATACACGGGAAATACACGCCTGTATGACCAATGGCCGTCATGGCGCGCCAGGTACAATATCAACAGCCAGTTACCTCCTCCCATGCGCACTTATTTCTGTCGCATGTGTTCGCGTACTGCATTCAGTACGAATTATTATCTTTGTTTATAAATCTGCAATGATCGCTATTGTGTGACCTACGTTTTTGGTCACTAGGATATCTTCGAACGCCTCACTCAAGAATACCATCAAAACACCGTTCTTGTGAATACCACTGTCTCCCAAACCACTGAATAGGTTTGGAATGTGGTAAATTTAGATAATTAATTATGCTAAACATAACTATCTTACTTTAATAACTTATATGACGTATCCAGAAGATCGGCTGCACTTTTACTGTAAGAGTTTTCAGGCCCCAGAGATCATGGCTAAACTGTAGCCCAGACAAATAGACAAATTTTGCTCTATACCCGAAGTCTGATCCTAAATAAGATTGTTATCAACAGAGTTATCGAAAGCTGTGTTCTGGATAGGTATAACGATTTCAGAAGGTGTAAACTAGCGTCCAAGCCAACCTCAACCACGCTTATCGGAGACTAGATTTAAAGTACATATACATACATATACTTTATCTACTCTATGATTTATGCTACGCCTTTGGACAGAATCGGGCCTTCAAGTAACATCTGAGTAACTTTTCGACCCGTGGTATCGTTAAAACTGGCTGGACAACTACCCAATTACATTTTATTTAACAAAAGCTATTTGGCAACTTGAATCTATTCTCAGACGTTTATCTCGAATCTATTTGAGTACCTATAATGATTAGTGCCCGTTAGAAATCTAACGATAATCTAATAGTTTTCTTTTGTAGGAATTTTATTTTTCTACAGGCGCGTGGGCGCCCGCTGACCCGCCACCAGGAGATAATAAACAGATCTCAAGTTAACCGGATATTGGAAGTCGAACGGAACACATAATATGAAATTTTACCTTCCAATAAAATTGGTATTATGTTTCCTGAGACTTCCAATATCCGAATAATGGCTTCCTGGTGGGCTGCCAACGGCATTTCCTCCGCAACAGTGAGAAAGCCAACATGGCGGCGGGTGCACGGGCGCTGGCTCTGGTTTGTCAGGAGTGGAGGCGGATGTGACGTCACGGCGATGGCGTGGAGCGACTTGTTTACGCAAATGGCTACGTTCGATCGTGCGCAGCGGCGCCCTCTCAAGTTAACCGGATATTGGAAGTCTCAGGAAACATAATACCAATTTTATTGGAAGGTAAAATTTCATATTATATCAATAAGATTTATAAAAAATAATTACTTGTCTCTGGCCGTAGGTCATTTTGTACGTATTTTCATTAAGATATCGATATTGTTAAAGTAATGACTTTCAAATTTCGAAGCGTGGCCCAGAGGTCAGAGCAAATCATGACCAACTCGATTTTGTTATGGACATCTAGTTGGTCACGATTTGAAATCTAGTCGGCCATGGTGGTACAATGGCGGTTATTCTAATGGTTCCCGAACACATTGTAACGGTTTACCTTTATTTGTACTAAATAAACACTGCTATACTTTATTTAAAAACTAAACTATATATTTACAACTCAAATAATCATCCAATCCACATATTACGACTAAAAAAAAAAAAAAAAAAAAAAAAAAAAATGTGAAAAATAAAATTTATTAACATTCAGAAAGAATCGTCTGTGCACATTTACTATTAGATAAACCAGTTACGAATACAATGAGCGACGTCACCGACTCGCGAGAAGCGACCCGGCCGCGGCCAACGAAGAAGACACACGCGCCACTAGACATTCGCATTACGGCGAGGACCGCGACAGGTCAACCACTCTTACAATCATGAGATTGTTTCTATCTATTTTTTAATTAATATGGTCTGACAGATTCAGTCTAGGAGTGAACCGTAAATACCTATCACCTGTGTTAAAGTTAAGTGCCAGTATTTCCCCGAATCGGGGACCAAGTCTGGGGTTGAATTTGAAGTTCACCAAGCTTCTCGCGCATGCTCCTGCGCGTATCCGGTGGACCTGCGTTGCAGACCCGAGTCCGGGAATCTCGAACACCAGCCTCAAGAACTACCTACGTGGACTGCGTGCCGTTGGTTAGACGCTGCAGGGAAGTGTCCCCAATTACAAGGACGTTGTTTCGTTTCTAATTGCCAGCCAGTAATAAACCCGCGACCTAGTCGAGTCTACGTTTTAATATTAATAAATAAGTGTAAATTTTATTCCGGGTTGTTTAATTTTGACCGACTTCAAGCTACCTACATTCTTGCGACGCTAAACCGTCACAACATTATTGATGATTTATTAATATGTGTGTAGATAAAGTAGTGTATGCAACTGTACATAATTAGGCTTTAAAACACTCGTGATTTAAGGCCTCTCATTATGTACAGTAACATTAACTACTAATCCATATTCGTTTACAGATAGCGTCATTGTTACATGACATTCTAATTAATTTCAGACAAACCCAGAGTTCATTTTTTCTAGGGCATTTAATAATTGTAACCCATTCGTACTATTCTCAATATGTACTGAGCCATTTTTGACGTGATAACGTCTTATAAATCGATGAACGCCGGCTGCACGCACGAAAAAGTGTGACTCATTGTCCCGCTCCTGACTGACATATTACACACCACAGCCCAAACCGCTGGTTCTAGAGATTTGCCAATCATATATTCATCAAACCTCAAAATGTCTCGTCTTGTTTTCGGTCTTCTTTAATCGCATTCAGTGTGTATTAAACAAGTTACTTGGTTACATCATTTGATCGTCACTTTAACGTGCTTCATGTCATTCGAGCAGCAAATCTGTTACAATAAAGCGAATCAGACAAAAACTAATATGACTGAAGATGATAGTGACAAATAACGAATGAGACAAATGCAGAGCTAGTAACTAGTGTAGAAATGTACGAATAACCCTCCTTTCCTTCGGCAGTCGGGTAAAAACGAATAGGACGAGAAAAATACCGCTTCAGTTTGAACTATTGTTTCAGATTCTGAAAAACATCCCATGGTACACCGAGCGGCAGATATCAGAAGTCTCACTCGGCGGTCTAATGGTTCTAGTACTAGTCCGAGCCCTACAATACAATATGGCGCGCGTGCGAGACAAGTATCTGCACACCAATTGCCTCGCTGCCATCGCTAACATGAGCTGTAAGTGATCCTACCGACTGCGCCAATTACAAACATAATCATTATTCATTACTCAGGCATACAGACCGACAAAACGTGGTTCCTCTTTGGTAATATTTATTTTATAATAATAATGATCTGAGAAAAATACGAATGATGACGAAAATGGTAATGACACTAAAACGACAGAGTCAAAGCAAATACAATTCTATTCGCCTTGAAAATAATCAAATTTTTGAAGTAAATAAGTTATTTCAGTAGGCACCTGGGTCTAAGGCACTGGTCCCACCGCCGGCGAGTGAGATATGAACTATCGACTTTTTTCTAGCCCAACAAACGAACAAAAGATAATCGCTTCCGTGTAAATAAAAAATAGATATATATATATTTATAGTTCATCGCTCGCTGTTCACACCGCGATCAACTTTATGAACTATATCTCGCTCTTTTATTTACACGGGAGCGATTATCTTATGTTCGTTTCTTGGGCGAGAAAATCGCCGATAGCTCATCGCTCGTCGCCGGCGGTGGGACCATTGCCTTAGGAGGATAAGTTTTTGTGAAAGTAAAATGTTACTTAACATTAGATATTTAATCAAATATACTCTACTTGTTCCAGGTGAATTCAGAAACCTCCACCCGTATGTCGCGCAGAGGTTGATATCGCTGTTCGAGACACTGTCGAAACGGAGAGCGAGGTTATGCAACGAAATAGAAGGTACATCAGCATCATCCTCCTTTATTTATTACAAGCTTTTATTTAACTTGACCTGTTCGTTTGTTTGTTAGTGTGGGACAAATCTTGGAACTGAATTTTGAACCAATTAACCTGAACCGATTGAATCGAATAATCTCAAATAATCAAATTTTGGATATAAGTATAATTTGGCTGACAGTTCAATATTATGGTACCATCGAGCTGATCTGACACAGACAGATCACAGACAATTTCAAACATCGTCGTGTGTTCTGATGGAGACAGAAAGCAGCTATGGGAATTCAGTACTTAACCGACGTGACCTCGTTAGAATCAGTCGATGACGGTATACAGAAAAGCTCAGTTGCCAATATAAGCTTTTATAATAAAACTTATTTACTAGCTTTTGCAGACGACTTCGTCCATGTGGAATTCGTTTATATCGTATGTCCATACAAACTTTCGCCCCCTATTTCATCCCTTTAGGAGATTATTTCCTTGCTAAAAACTATCCTTCCTTTCCATGGATTCAAAATATCTCGGGTTAGGCTCGTAAAACACACTTTCCCGAAATATGCACTTTCTGCAAAGGTGCACTTTCCGCAAAATGTACACTCCCAAAATATACACTTTCCCAATTTGGATACTTTCCCGAAATGTGCACTTTTTCTAACATTGCACGTTTCCAAAACGGACGCTTTCCCAAAATGTACACTTTCCTATTTAGGGCACTTTCTCAAAAGGTACACATTTATTATTTAGACACTTTCTTCACAAAAACACACACACACACACACTTCGCGGAATCTTCGGCGCTGCAGATTTGTCGTTTACGTGTGTGAGTGTGACGTAGGTGAGGCACGCCCACATATGCTAGGCGTTAACACCCGTACCCCTAAAGTGTACTTTCCGGGAAAATATACCTTCTACGAAAGTGCACATTCTGGAAAAGTGCACCTATTGACAAAGTGTACATATCGGGAAGTGCACTTTTAGAGACAGTGTACTTTCCGGGAAAATATACCTTCTGCGAAAGTGCACATTCTGGGAAAGTGCACCTATGGGCAAAGTGTACATATCAGGAAGTGCACTTTTAGAGACGGAAAAATTATCATTCTAAAAAAATGCACCTTTACAGTAAGTGCACATTTCGGGAAATGTGTTTTACGACCCTAACCCAATATCTCCATACCAAATTTCTTCTCGATCGTTTAAGCGGTGGTTTGCATGTATAATATGGATTTAGTGGACCAAACCACGTCGTGTATCTCACCTCCACATATATCTGGTTTCCCTAAAATATAGAAATAATGTTTTGTTTGGTTTCAGGCGGTGATATTAATAATTTAGAATTACCACATCATGCTGAAGAAAAAACAGAGGAAATAGTAAGTATTACAATTTAAATATACTTATGCATTTGATGTTTTGTAAATTAAGTATTTCTAAAAATCGACTCAATGGAGAAAGGTTTTTGAGATATTACTGAAAAACTGCCGTCCTTAAAGAAAAGAGCGTAAGTGCCTTAAGATTTCTGTGACGATACGACCTTTTTAATAGCCACGGAACCCTTCGTTTTGCGTGGTCCGACACGCACCTGGCCGGGTTTTTATAATTTCCCCTTTTCCAGGTGGAACACATCCAAGTCCTGGACGAAGTACTCCGGATGCTTCTCGAAATCATCAACTCGTGCTTAACCCACCAGCTCGCCAACAATCTGAACATGGTGTACGCGTTACTACACAAGCGGCAGCTCTTCCAGAACAACCCGCACCACATCACGCAGAACATAGAGATGGTGAGTGAGGGGCGAGTGGAGCGCGATCGTCGCGAGGGGCTCTTACAGCGATACAAAAACAACACATGGGTTTTTTTCTCTCCTCTTTTTCAATAAGGGTATAATGCAACTAGCTACGCACTTCCGTGAAGTGCTATAATACTCAGGACAAGCTCTGGGCTGTTATTCGCTACGCTCTCATGCGTCTCACCCCATGCGTCACCTAACGAAACTAGACCTCTACCTACGCTTGGCTACTACGCACCGCAGTGTCAAGATATATTTGTGGGTGAGCGTTGAGGTGAACTTAAAACAAGTTACAGAATAGGGGGGCTGGTAATGAAATGACATGAATGAATGAATGAATTAATTCTTAATATAATCTTAAATAGAATATTGCATGCCCAATGCTGGTAGAACATAAGTACTCTATGCCTTATCACTTTTTTTTTTTTATATAAATATCGGTGTACATCTGAGATCAGCGAAAAATCTGAGATATTGCTTAGGGTTGCATGCAAAATTTTCAGTGAGAACTATGTGTAATTAATTAATGAATTTAAAAGACTAGCTTCCCCCTGCGACTTCGTCTGCGTGGACCCGCGATAAAAACTATTCTATATTTTAATCCAGGCTATAAACTATCTTTGTGCAAAATTAAATCCAAATTGGTTGAGCCGTTTTAGAGTGAATGAGTAACAAACATCTAAACATCCAAACATCCAAACTTTCACATTTATAATATTAGTTTGATTAGTTGGAAGTAGAATATTCATTCACAAAGTAAAAACACGTGTTATAAAGTCATAGATTTTTTTAATGAGTTAAATGGAAGCTCCTTGATGTCCTAAGACATGAAGGGAAATATTCGTTGTCCTTGTCATAGTTCCACTTTTTTTTGTTTGCCACAACTGATTTAGTACGAGGCTGTGGCAAATAAAGCATTACCCGCCCAAATTAAGTAGGTTGTTTATGGTAAGGCATCAGCCATTTTAAGACCAATCAGGGATCGGAACCGGTTTTTTCAATAGTCCCCGAAGTAGTCTTAATATTTTGAATTATTTTAGGCTCTTAATGTAGGGCTCTATCATGTATTTAGGTAACATATTCGTATTATTAGACATCCTGATTAAAAATGATATTATAAACCAAAGAACGAAATAAAACCGGTATTTTTGTATGGTGAAAATCGATCTTCGGTATCCGATCCCTGAGACCAATTCTTAATTTAGCTGCATAGGAGCCTTCCCGTACCTCATTGTGGCAACACGTATAGCTTGTCCCGAGTATTAAAGGTTCATGGTTTTTATTAGGGTTCTGTAGCCAAAATGGCAAAAACGGAACCCTTATAGTTTCGTCATGTCCGCATGTCACAGGCATTTTATTCGAAAACTATAACGTGTATTTGAATAAAGTTTTGAGGATAAGTGTATTTTGTTAGCCTCTACATAGTTTTGTAATTAAAATGACAAAAAAAAAAATTTTTTAGGGGTATTTACATAATAATTTATTGAATCAGGCGTTACTTTGCGGAAATTCATGATACGAGAACAATATTCCTTTGCTATTCCGCTACAAAACGTGCAGGTCGATCAGCGGAGATCAAATGCAACTAATTGCGTATAAACATGCAAATAATTACAGAAAACCACCACCAATAATGAAAAAACCTCGACACGTGTTTCGCCTCTCTACGAGGCATCATCAGGAGATGCTGGCAGGAGATGTTGCTTGCGCCACGTCCACTGAGCAAATGAGCCGTCTAGAACCGTCAGCCTCGTAGAGAGGCGAAACACGTGTCGAGGTTTTTTCATTATTGGTGGTGGTTTTCTGTAATTATTTGCATGTTTATACGCAATTAGTTGCATTTGATCTCCGCTGATCGACCTGCACGTTTTGTAGCGGAATAGCAAAGGAATATTGTTCTCGTAATGTATTTACATAAAACTAAGTCAATTTTTTTTTTATTGTAAGCCCACGTGTGGCACATGAATCGATAGGCTTTTCAAATTTTTTTTGATTAAGTGAATAGAGTCGGAGATAATCGCCCCGAAAGTCACTAAAATGAAAAAAAGCAGGAGATAGGGCTTATTAAGTTCATTCACCGAAAATTGTTTTGAACAAGATCGTTTCAAAGGTCTTTGAGATATTGCTGAAAAACTGCCTTCCTTAAAGAAAAGGACGTAAGTGCCGTAAGATTTCTGTGACGATACGACCTTTTTAATAGGCAAGGAACCCTTCGTTTTACATGGTCCGACACGCACTTGGCCGGTTTTATAAACTTCTTTCTTGCAGGTAATAGGGTACTTCTCGACGAGGCTCCAACGGGTCCAAGATGGCGCCGGCGGTGACCTGAGCGTGGCAGAAGTACTTCAGTGCATCAAGAAAGGTGCCGAGCAGTGGTCCAGTGATCGATTAAAGGTATTATAATCGCAGAATAATACACAACCCAATACAAATAACCCCCGACGCAAAGAGAGGGGTGTTATAAGTTTAACATGTAGACACAGATCTGTGTATCTGTCTGTGGTATCGTAGCTCCCAAACGGATGGACCGATGTGAATGCGGTTTTTTTGTGTCATAGATAATTTTAACCCGAGTGTTTTTAGCCATGTTTCATCAAAATCGGTACAGCCGTTTTTGAGATAAAAAAGTCGGGGGTTTTTCAACTTTTCTAAGTTGTAGTTTTTTTTTTTATACTTTTCTATATATCTATATATTTCAATATAATTGTAGTTATTATTCTACTCCTGTACCGTTATCTGCCATTTATATAGGCAATGGCACATATAATAAATCGTCGGAAACTCCTTGCTCTATGGCCCATAAAAACACTGTTTAGCGTGGTTTATGGTTCATACATTTTTCATAATAGCACTGTTTAGCACAATGTAAACATCAAACTTTTTAAAGAAATCGGTCCTTATATTGCCGTGGTACAAACTTCTTAAACAAATATTTTAAACACATTCGTTTAATATCAATTATTTAGTAAAATAAAAATAATACATCATGGATTGTACATGTTTTATCAGTTTTTGTTTTTATTTATAAATATAAATGGCTCGGATTCGGTTCGGATCCGGATTCGATTTGGTTCGGATGGCAAGTGCAAGGAAATGAAATTAAAAACAAAACAGACCTAAACAAGAGGATCACATTTCCGATTTGCCATCATAATTCCAGTTCAAAATGAAAAGACGAAACAAACTTATTAAGATGTTATTCGTGTTTGTGAAGAAAAAATGTTTGAAGAAGAAAATAATGGTTAGTATAATACCATTATACTAACTGCAACAAAGTAATATCAGGTTTTAAAATTTGCTTATGTGCAAAATTCAATTTCTGATTTTCTCTATCTTTGCCCGAGTACGGTAGAGTTGAAAAAAAAAAAGTCAGTCTATGTTTGTGTTTACGTGTGTTCCACCGTATTTATGATACCTACTGAACCGGTTTTTATAAATGAGGTGTCAATCGATTCGAGATTATGTAGTCGGGGTACAGTTTCTAGGGTTCCGTATCCAAAGGGTAAAAACGGGACCATTGCTAAGACTTGTGATAGTTAGACAGTTGAAATTTTCGCAGATGATATATTTCTGTTGCCGCTGTAACAACAAATACTAAAAATCAGAATAAGATAAATATTTAAGGTGCTTCCATACAACAAACGTGATTTGTTTGCTCGTTTTTATAGATATTGCACGGAACCCTTCGTGCGCGAGTCCGACTCGCACTTGGCCGGTTTTTTTATTGTTTATGCTTGCTCCCCAGAAATTCCCCGACCTAAAATTCCGCTACGTAGAAGAAGAACGCCCAGAAGAATTCTTCACCCCGTACGTGTGGAGTCTTGTGGGGGGCTGCGGCGGCGTCTACTGGAGCAGCGAGTGCGCGCGCGCAGCCTCCGCGCTCTGCTGATGTCACACACACTGTCACACATACAGTCACACACACTGGCTATGTAACGTTATAGGGTTCTTCACTTGCGCCTACGATGGTATCGTCGGATATAACGACTGTACTATAGTGCGGTTGCGGACGAATAATTCCATGCATTGATAGCCTCCGCGCTCTGCTGATGTCACACACACTGTCACACATACAGTCACACACACTGGCTATGTAACGTTATGCGGTTTTTCACTTGCGCCTACGATGGTATCGTCGGATATAACGACTGTACTATAGTGCGGTTGCGGACGAATAATTCCGTGCATTGACAGCCTCCGCGCTCTACTGATGTCACACACACTGTCACTGTCACACATACTTTCACACATACTGGCTATGTAACGTAATGCGGTTTTTCACTTGCGCCTACGATGGTATCGTCGGATATAACGACTGTACTATAGTGCGGTTGCGGACGAATAATTCCGTGCGTTGACAGCCTCCGCGCTCTACTGATGTCACACACACTGTCACACATACTTTCACACACACTGGCTATGTAACGTAATGCGGTTTTTCACTTGCGCCTACGATGGTATCGTCGGATATAACGACTGTACTATAGTGCGGTTGCGGACGAATAATTCCGTGCGTTGACAGCCTCCGCGCTCTACTGATGTCACACACACTGTCACTGTCACACATACTTTCACACACACTGGCTATGTAACGTAATGCGGTTTTTCACTTGCGCCTACGATGGTATCGTCGGATATAACGACTGTACTATAGTGCGGTTGCGGACGAATAATTCCGTGCGTTGACAGCCTCCGCGCTCTGCTGACGTCACACACACTGTCTCACATATTGTCACACACACTGTCACACACTCTGACTATATAACGTTTTGGGATTGTTCACTTGCGCCTTCTATGGTTTAATTTGGCGGATATAACGACTGTACTAATACGAATAATTCCGTATATTGACAACCTCCGCGCTCTACTAATGACGTCACACCCACTGTCACACACTGTCTATATAACGCCTTTGTATGTATTCAAGTTCGTTGCACATAAATAATGTAAAAAAGTGCGGTTGCCGTCAAATAATTTCGTACATTACCTTTGAGTGCGAGCGAGATGTGTAGTAAAAGGTCAGCGAACTAAATTATTCGCGTTCTTTAGTACAGTTTCATATCAGCCGAAAGACGCCCACTGCTGGACATAGGCTTCCCCCAGAGAGTGTCAAATTGACCGGTCCTGCGCCACCCGCATACAGCGGACTCCCGCGACCTTTACCAGGTCATCAGTCCACCTTGTGGGGGGCCTGCCCGCGCCGCGCAGCGCCGGTACGTGGTCGCCACTCGAGAACCTTTCCGACCCAACGGCCATCGGTTCTACGTGCAATGTGCCCCGCCCACTGCCACTTAAGTTTAGCAATTCGGAGGGCTATATCGGTTACCTTGGTTCTGCTGCGGATAGCCTCATTTCAACATGTGGATTTAGTACAGTTTATCAAGGACAAACGATCGGATTGTTGTGTCTCTCTCATACTTACTTACATATTGTTAGAGAAGTTGCCATTGTCGCTGCCAAGAACCAACTAGGATTCCCCATTGATTGCCGATAAAGCTATGGATGAATAAAAATTATAGTGTAACGTGTACAGAGTCGAAGGCAGGGGCAATGAATGAGGCTTTCTTTTTTACCGCCTAAATTTTACTTCTAATCTTTCTTATTTTACTTCTTCTTTCATTTTTCTTCTTGCTAGATATGATTTTCCGGACGCTTCGCAGGCGGTAATTGTCAGTTTATTTTGATGTAAAATAATAAGCCTGATCTAGCTAGTTTCAGTATACAGCCTGTAAATTTCATGCGGGAGTATATTTTATAACCAGCCATAGTTTGCCTCCGTACAAATGCTATGAGAAATTTTGTTAAATGTTAAATAAAATAAAATAGCTTAATTAATAAAGAGTTAAAAATTTGTACATAGCTACATTAAATCTAATTAATGCTTTAACTTTTTCCCATTTTGTAACGAAAGTTACCCATATAAAATGTATGGGTAATTGACGTTACACAATGGAAAAAAAGTTAAAGTGTAGATAAGATTAAGGCTCTGAACTATGTACATTTTTTTTGCAATACACCCTATTTTTTTTAAGTACCTACCTATTACTTGACCCTCAACTTTACCGAGGCCGTATATATACGGCCAAAATTATGCTATTAGCATGTACCAAGAAAATAGCATAAAAAGTACCCCGGCGAAAATATACCCCGACGTTTACCCAGGCCGTGAATATGCGGTCTGGCAGCCACAGTTGAAAAAAAGCTTTAATGTACGGCAAATACGTTTTATATTCGATTAAATTAATTCGAATACGCGCGGTACATGCGAGGCCACCCACGTTGGAGGGGGGCGGTAAACGAAAGTAGCAAAAAATCGGCCGCAAATAAACGGGTCCGTTAAACAGAGGTATCTTTTTTCACGGGGGGCTCGGTAAAGGAGAGGCAAACGTTTTGACTTTTATGTCTTAAACAAATGACATGACGTGTAGTGAATACATTGCCTGCTCAGTTATTCTGTATGAAAAAAATTAAGCAGTTAACGATATTTGTGTACACATATGTTCTTTAGAACCGACAATAATCGTCATCGCGTACGAAGTTATAAGTTAGAGAGAGATACGGATAGAATTTTGGCAAGTCGTCGTGTCTCCGGTATCCACACGAGCCGAAATCGCGCTGCGTGCAGATACCGATTTCGCACGTGTGGCATCTGCTATAGAGAGGTATCAGGACCATTAATTTAGTATTGGCGTCTGCTATAGAGAGGTATCTATACCATTCAATCCGTATGGCACTTCTGCAACATTGGCCTCATCTATAAAGGGATTTTTTGTTGAGTTCAAATATTTATTATGTACAGTGAAATCCATGACTTATTTTACGCTGTATTATTTTTGTATAACGAATTGTGGAGACGACTGTACTAGAATAAATATAGACTTAGATTATTATATTCTACTATAATTAAGATACTTCTTAATTTTACTGCCTTTGTTATATAGGAGATACATTTAAAATCACTTGTTTGAATTTTGTGTCTTGTCAAAATTATTTTAACCCTTTCACTCGCAACGAATGGCTACGACGAGTTTTCACATATACTTAGTATTATTCGAGTCGGAAGAATTACATCAAAGTAACTAGTCCATTCAAAAAGCAACTCTACCTTCCAAGGTAGAAGATTCCAATTTGGCCACATTAAATAATCTCATCCATACAAACATTCACTCGCCACGGAACAGCGCATTGGAAGAGTTTTTTTTTCAATAACGTTGGTGGCAAACAAGCGTATAACGTCTGATGATAAGCCACACCCACAACCACATCTTGTAGACGCTGTTTTTTTTAAATTACCTCCTGAGAGCGTGTTCACACCAATCCGTAACTGTCGGACCCGTAACGTTATCGGAGAGCAAGTATAGTAGTTTATGTGACTGTACATAATAGGATCACACGGGTGTTTTAAGGCCTAATTATGTACAGTTGCATACACTACTTTATCTACACACATGTAACAAATCCTCAATGACGTGTTCGGGAGCCATTAGAATAACCGCCATTGCACCGCCACGGCCGACTAGATTTCACATCATGACCAACTAGATATACACACAACAGTATCGAAGGCTCTGACCTCTGGGCCACGCTTCGAAATTTGAAAGTCATTACTTTATCTATACCGATATCTTAATGACAAGTAATTTATTTTTATAAATCTTATTGATATAATGCTGGTCATTACTGCCAGTTTCTGAACGCGTGTTAGCGGGTTTATAGTATGTGCGTAGATAAAACATGCTTACTGTTCACACCGCCCAGTCCAATATCGGAGCATTCTCCAAACATAGTGTCGTTGTCGGATCCTACACCAACAGTTACGGATTTGGTGTGAACAAGCTCTGAATTGCACTTAGCTTTTTTTCACTATTTTCATTTTATGTACCATCACTAGTGTCACAATGTATTATATTTTAATAGAAAAATGTTCAAATCGATTGCGTTTACATAACTCGATGCGTAGATTATCCCAAGTTCACTTACTGACAAAAATGATGGGATTCAAAACTTTCACTCCATAGATTTTTTTATTGAATTACACGAAAATTATTTAGATATCTATTATTATTATACTAGTTTTATACTAGGTATGCCACTATTCTAACTTTTGACAAAACATAACTTCATAGGCAAGTACGGAAATAAACTGACGGTATTTGCCGTCTGAAGCCGCCAAAGGGTTGATAGTGGTATAGCTATGTTTGTATCAGCTCTTAACCCTTTTCCAGGCACAGGCGTTATATCGACCACATACAACCTGTCAAACATGTATCTTATCAATCAATCAATAAATAAAACTGACATTCGATTGTCATTTTTCAACTGCCGGCCTGGAAAAGGGTTAACGTGTTATTTTTACCTCTCTTTTAATTACGAAATACATGGCAAACTGTATTCATATAAATAAAATATTATAATTGTATATTGTTTAACGTAGTTTTAATGAAAACGCAATATTGTATTATGTATAATAAATAAATGAAATGACATTTGAAATAATTGAGTTTTAATATTTTTACGTCAAACCTTATAAATAAATCGGCCTATACGGTCCCACTGCTCGGCACAGCACACTCTCATGGATGAGAACGACCCCTGCGCGGCCCAGTGCGAGTTGAGGTCTTCACACACATCTTTGAATTTCTTCGCGGATTTAAGCAGAATTCCTCACTATGTTTTTCCTTCACCGAAAAGTTAGATAAATATCAAATGATATTCCGTACATAAATTCCGACAAACTCATTGGTACGAGCCGGGATTCAAACCCACGGCCGCCGTTTGAAAGCCGCATGCCTGAACCACTAGGCTACCGTATCAAAAGAAATAAAAAGAGAACAAATGGTACAAAAAGTTCTACGTCTAAGTTCAAATATTTATTTTTGTAAAAAGCTAGGACTGCTTAATTAAGAACAGCAAATACTAAAACCGGTTTTAGTAATACACACACTGAAACGGTTGAAATACTTAAAAAATGTGAACGATTATACTCTTTGGTTCGCGTTGCATCGTTGCCTCTCTTTCATTTGCCTTAGGAAGGAAAAAGATGCAACACGAATATTTGGGCAAGCAAATACCGCCAAGTGTAATGATGGCACCACAATTGGCAGTATTTGCCCAAATATTCGTGTTGCATTTTTTTCCTTCCTACGGCAAATGAAAGAGAGGCAACGGCCTACGGCAAAAAAAAAGTTTGGTGCCACCATGATGCCATGCCACCATTAAGATTTGCGTATACCTAACTACGCAGAAGGAAACGTTCGTAAAACGGAACGTAACAAGTTTGTTAGGGTGACCATTTCAAAATACTCAAACAGATTAGAAGTTCTTCGTTTGTTTTTAATAATTTAACTCAACAATATATTAATATCTTAGCTGTAATATAAGTCCTTTTAGTGCATGACGAATATTTTATGAATTTCTTAATTTTTGTTACCAATAATCGTAATAAGTTTGCCATAATGAGGTCAGGGATGCCATGGGAAACGGTGCGAATTCCTACATTTCCTTCCTTCCTTCCGTTTTTTTCTATCAAATCAATCGACAGGTGTAGAAGTGCGTAAACAAGTGTTTAGAAAACAATCCATTAGAAATATATAGTGTTTTATTCGATTTGTGGACAAAAACGCGCAAAACATCGTGTTGTGGTTCTTTCTAACTTATTAATGGGACGTGTGAATATAACCACGCAAGTAAGTGTTGTTTCAAATTACTATGTTTTCAATCAATTCGTTAAAAATCTACATGCTTTGTTTGTTTTGATACCTTTTTATAAACATATAAAAATTAGTTTCTAGTTTGTCGTATTTTTATATTATTTTGGTCAATTGTGAAGGTAGATGTTTTCTTTTGTATGGGTCTAAAAAAACATATTCTTTTGTTTTTGCTCATATTTTATGACATTAAAAAGTTTTAAGTAAGCATGTATTTAAGGTTTCTTAGAATTATCTTATACCGACAGCCTTTTTTTACAAAATTCAGAAGTATTTTTTCTGTAATAAAACAATAAAATATTTTGAGATAAAATTTCAAAAATATAAATAAACACATTTTTTTGTGATTGATTTACATTACAAAGAAGAGTTGTAAAATTGGAATATTAATTGATTTATTTATTTACCTTTACACATCTGAAAACACTTCAATAACTTTGTCAAGTAAATTTTATTCTGTGTTAAATAAGCCCTTTTCTTGTGTGTTTTAAATATAATTATAACAAGCTATGTACTCTTCTGGCTTATGAGATAGAATAATAACATTGTTATTATTTAACTGTACCAGTCACAGTCAGTAACGCAGTGGCCCTTATGCACCATTAATTATCCAAAAATTGGCACAATGGGGATTGGATGAAAATTTCAGAAGAACCTGATTGTTGTTTTGGTTATAGGAATAACCTTCCTTAGAACCAGAAAAAAGTTGCAGATTTTTTTTTGAGAAATAATAATCGTTTCCTCACTCAAGTTTTGGGTCAAGGACGGCACTTTCCTTGATCTGTCTCATATTACAAAAAAATATCTTAAATATCTGTGGTAAACTAACACTGGCAATGATATATTTGTAATAGGCAGTGTCAGTTTATCAAAGATAATTAAGATATTTTTTTTAATATGAGACTGATCAAGGAAAGTGTCTTATTGACCATCCTTGACCCAAAACGTAAGTGAAGAAACTGTTTATATTAATCAAAAATAAATGACGCAGCTGAAAAATCTGAAACTTTTATCACCAAAAAATAATCAGCCACTTCTGATATTTTCTTCCATCCCCTATTGAAATCTAGACAGTCAATAGATAATTTAAAAGGATTATATTGCAAATAATTATATCCTGATCTTTGAAGCCTTTACAGTGCTTGTGGTCAAGGGGTAGACAGAAAAATATAAACTGTGTCAAATTTCTATATGCAAAATAAGGGAAAGGTCAAACTTGAAGCAATTTGGCTAGTGATTTGAAGTCGGTTAAAACTTTGTTTTCAAAGTAAATTATGTTGGAAAAAGTTCGAGGAGGTAAACCCAAACATTTTATTTATCTGTGTCTACTCAACTAGTAGCGCAAGTTTTTATTTTGAATAAATAAAAGAAGAAAAAAATTAGATCAAAGAGAGGAATACAGCCAACCTGGATGCTATTGAGAAGTATTGCCTCATATATGATGATCAATGACCTTAATCAGCTAATAGAGTATTGATCCACTGTTAGTTATGATATGAATATGACTATGATTAGTTTGATAAGCTATATCAAATTCCTCTGTTATCTTAACTGGGGTTAAATGATTGCCTTATCTGAGCTATTAACCTGTCTAGGATCTAATAGATGTACATATATGCACGATATATGTATAAACATGTGAAGGTCTATTTTTAACGGACTTCAAAAAACCGGCCAAGTGCGCTTATTAAAAAGGTCGTATCGTCACAGAAATGTTACGGAACTTACGTCCTTTTCTTTGAGGAAGGCAGTTTTTCAGCAATATCTCGAAAACCTTTGAACCGATCTTATTCAAAACAATTTTCGGTGAATCACATCATTTTACGTCTGTCGCTGCACCAGTTCAACGGAATCATGTCAGAATCTTTGCGGTTCCATAAGTCCATAAGTCATCTGTGCTCTTCATCATCAGTTCCACTTCACCAAAATTGCGATTTCCGAGGGTAAATTCACGAGTTATAATAGAAAATACCGAAATCACTACACGCGTGCCTATAAAATTTGAGGGTTGCCCTCAATTTCCCTGGGATCCCATGATTTGGTGACAATGAGACCACCTCAGAAGTAGGTATGTACTCTTTGGAATAAAAAAATAATTTTGAAAATCAGTCCAAAATTGACAGAGAAATCGTTGAACATATGTACATTAAACAAAATACATACGGTGGAACATAGAACCTTCTTTTTGTAGTCCGTTAAAAATAGACCTTCAGATGTTTATATATCTTAGGCATCTAAAGTAATAAGTAAGACGGACTTGCCCAGACCTGTTCCAGCTTAGGTCACCCACAGAGTATCATTGAACGGGTAATTATTCGCGAGGCATGCGCGGGCGGCGATTTAGGCAATGGCCAGTACAGTACACGCATTTGAGTTTAGATTTGGGACAAGATACTACGGTTACCGATTGCAAAAAAAAGTTTAGCGTCATTATCATGACCCAAAATATAATTTTGGAATAGTTAGGAAGAAATTTCGTAAATTGAGAAAGATTTTTCATTTTTACATAAATAAATAAATAAATAAATAAATATTAGGGGACATTCTTACACAAATCGAACTAGGCCTATAGTAAAGCTCAATAAGGCTTGTGTTATAGGTACTAGACGACGATATATATAATAGATATAAATACTTAAATCATAGAAAACATCCAAGACTCAGAAACAAATATCCATGCTCATCACACAAATATTTGCCCTTACCGGGATTCGAACCCAGGACCTTCAGCTTCGTAGGCAGCGTCACTACCCACTAGGCGCGTACGAATTTGAGCAAAACAGGCGAGCCGTGCGCGCCTCAACCTGAGGCTGCTCTAATTCGTACGCACCTTTCACACACGCTCAGTCTAGACTGACAGCAGACTGATAAAACTTACGTAGTCAGCATTTGTAAAGTGAAGACGACAGTCAAGTGAGTCACCTGATCCTGCCAAGCCATGGATATTTTGAAGAAAAAAAGGACTTGGTAATTAAAGGTGTCGTTTATATTGGATGGACGATAGTGGAGTTAATTACACGATTGGACACATTTTTGAGTTTCATTTCATCGTTAGAATTACATACATATAATAATCACGGCTCTTTCCCAGAGGGGTAGCCAGAGATCACGGATCTCCATTTGCTACGATCCTGATAAACCACTTTCGATTCTCTCACCTCGCTTTTCGCTTTTAATTTTTAATTTATGAATAGGTATCTATCTAATAATACCATTTTTTAAGAATATTAGGGGATCAATTTCGTAACGCATTGTACGCGCGTCAGGTAGATCTAAATGTCACGTTTTAAAAGGAAAAATGACAGTAAAAAAAAAATCGGACCACAAAAAAATCCGTATTATGTTAGTAGGTACAGGTAAGCATTTACTTATAATTATATATTTATTATCCAACTATAAGTATGTTAGGTTACATTAAATTTAAATTTCAAACTTAGCTAAGGAGCGGTGCAGGTTTGCCCAGTGCTGACTATAGCGACTGTCAACTCTGTCCGCTATCACTAAATCTACCTAAAATGCTACGTGATCGACCCACCGGTATACACCTATCTAATACCCCTGCTTTTAAGACGGAATGGTTACCTAACTACTGCGTAATTAAAGAGTATATGCGTGGGTTACCTACTTGTTTTTTGTTTTCACCAAGCTTAACTAGCTCAACGTAGAGATTATCCCTACAATCAAAACAGAGCAGCACCGTGAAGTTCGTTTGTGTGTCTTATCGTAAATTAGATACGATATACGATAGAGACACGCACGAACTTCGCGGTAGCAGCGCGTAGGCGAGTTATACCTAAGGGATAAGGGGTTTATCATCTAGCTAATCTTTGAGCAATTGAATGAAAATAAAGATTATATCCGATTAGAACGACGATTAACTAATATAACGTAATAACGCATTAATCGCAGTATGTCCGTCGCGGACATTCAAAGGAGTAACCATGGAGTAACATTTTCGCTACATAATAAGCTTAAACTGCTACGGGCTACGACATATTGGCAGAGTGCAAAGCGGGTGGAGGGGGTAGCCTAAACGATCATGCGCTCGCTACGGCTAAAATTGACATTTTTGTCGCTGCCTTGAGCTGTCAAATCCATATTGCAGTAAACATTTTCTAATCGTTTTTGAGATAAAAATATGGTCCTGGTAAGATGTGTTGTTGTGAATTGTAATAGCACCAAGAAGAATAGAAATAACATTAATATTTCTCACAATATTTACTTACTTCTTGTTTGACAGCGGTGACAATATTGTCCATAATGGCCGCCTGTCACGTGGCGCTGTCGTCGCGCTCGGTCCCATCGACTGCGCCTTTATCGAAACGCCATAATAATGTCTAATTAACATGAGTTTGGTCTACTTTGGACACCCATTCCATTATCACTTAATTAAGGTCAAGCTATTAATAGACATAATAGAGTTAAGTATGAGTCCCGGACAAGAGGATGTGAGCGTTTAGTTAACAGGATTTATCTAATGTGCAATAATTGTTTGACCGATGAAAGTTAACCTTTTGGCCGCCAAGATCTATCATCATCCTTCCAGCTTTTTTCCCGGTTGTATACTTAACTAAAGGATCTATATGTCCGCTATACGTATAAAGGAATATTGAAGTCACGCTCTTTCTCCGCTCTGCTCCCCGAGTGGAGGGGTTAGAATAGTCGGGCTTGAAGTGTGTTGCATGGGCAGAAGGCTGAAAACCTGTCACTGCTATATCACGTTCTCTCAATTTTTAAACTCACAAATTGTCAGAAGTGTCACTGAAAGTGAAATTCAACGGCGCCTACCCCTTCTGGGAACACGGGCGTGAGTGTATGTATGTATCTAATCCGTAACACGGCAAAAATAGTCATCCCATGATCTCTGTTGCCCTTACAGGGTTAGAAGCTCGGATGGCGTAGAAGTCGCTTCCGCAAAATCTAGTGCCTACTGCCTTGTTGGAACTATGTTGCCAGCGGACCTTGGATCTCCCCAGGACGCAACGGGTTCACGTTAAAATAACGAGAAGGTGTTTACTTACATAAAACGCCACTCCGCCTGCATTTTTTCCGAACAAATTCACGAACTGAGGGTTTTGGGGGACAGTAGATAATATGTTGAAAATGGCCTAAATGGCTTCGAAAAAACCGGACAAGTGCGAGTTCAACTCGCGTGGTGAGGGTTCCGTATATAATACACAAAAATATTGATAATTTTCCCGTTACTTTGAATACTCAAACTTCTTATAGGTTTTTCTGTAATCTGTAGGCAAGGAACTATCTTCCATATTTTTTTCAGAATTTAAAGCCTAGTAGTTTCGGAGATAGGGGAGGTAATGTTCAATTTTCGTCTTTTTTCCTAAATTACTATTTACTTCAAATCTGTTTTTGCTAAAATTATAAAAAATATATATCTGAGATGCTTACAACAACCCCTTTCATTTGATATGTCACACAATACAATTTGCGAAACTTTTTTTTTTAATTTTCCTGTTCACCACCCAAAACCACCCGGCTCAATCGGTCCAGTAGTTTCGGAGCAAATCGGCTGTGACAGACGGACAGACAGACGCACGAGTGATCCTATAAGGGTTCCGTTTTTTTCCTTTTGAGGTACGTAACCCTAAAAAGGATGGTATGGCATGGGGGGCAATGCCGTGCCCCCCATGTCACGCGGGCGAAGCCGCGTGTAAAAGATAGAAAATATGCTGGAGTGGTAACCCCTATATCATTATTTGAAAACCATTTGGGAATAAGGGTATATCGGTTAAATTCTTATTAGATTGGATAATATACATTATTTATAGAATTATGGTTACGGGAGGGAGAACTTTATAAAGATTTATGCCCAATGCGCTCAGAATGTCCAATTACCGACGATTCTATCTAATTGGTAACTCAATTATTAATCCATTGACCTCTTTGTGTGGTGCTTCATACAATTCCTTAGTTTACAAAAGACTATGTCACTTTGTATGTCATATTTACTTACGCCTTTATGTTACTAAGGGATAAATCAGTACAAACTTTCGTATGTAGCTCGTAAAAAAATAACTGACCTTTTCACGTAGTTAATACAGATAGTTTTTTATTGTGGTCAACTGCAGAAGTAAGTTTGTGTTTAAATACATTTGAAAAGCGTTAACTTTTCACATTTGGACAGGAGACCTGGACGGAATGGTAATGGCGGAACCATATTGATGACCGTTTCCTATCGCCATGGCCAGTTTTCGTAACCGTCGCACCGCGCGCGAATGTGTTCCTATTTTGAAAATACTGGCCAGTGTTGCGCAATGTTTGTTTATGGTTTATCTTAGTTTTTGTTCCGGGCAGACTAAAGCCTGCAACACACTGGCTGGCCTGTGCGGTAGCGGTCGATACTAAATTTGACTGCCATACTTTTTTTTTTCTATTTTTAATAGTGTTGTGCTATGTGACTGCGTTTCTGGCTGGTGCAGTGTCGGTGTAAATTTGTTTCAATACAAAAAAAAAGAAAATGAGTCCCCAGGAAGCTCGACATAAGTCGGCTCCCCATACAAAAGTAGAAAAAAATCGAAAGAAAAAAGTCTTAGTATGAAAAACATTGTCCCAATTTTTTTCTGTTATAGACGTTATAGTTTCTAGCAACGTAGCAACAGAAACTAGTTTCCGACCTAGGTATGGCGAAAAAGATTATGTATTGAAAGTTTCATGTTATCCCAGCTTGCCGTTTTAAAATGAGAATTAAACTACATTTGCGTGGAGAGGATTTCTTTATTGGCTGTCATTAAAATTTATTGCTAAGCCGCAAACCGCCGTAAACAGCTAAACAAGTCATATTTATGGATTTAAAATCACTCTGTATAGACATTTTATTGAGTAAATTGCCGTGTGATTAATTTATTTCTCACTTTACGTAACTACTTAATATAATCTCAACGATAATATCTAAGTGGCTGTCTCCCATTACCTAACCATATGCTGAAACCAGACAGAAAAAGACCACCAGAGGTCGTTGAACCCTCTTGGCGGTAATCCAAGATGCTCCAAACAAAACAATTGGCAAAAACTGCATGTGCATAGACAACATAGATAGGCATAGGCAATATAGCTGAAGCGTTGCGATGGCGATTTGTGGTACAGATATTAATTGTGGTTCGCGGCTCCGCTCGTTTCCAATGCTATGTAGATTAGATATCCAGGGTTAAACTGTGTATATCCTCCTGGGTCCAGACATTTTTTTTGAAAGATGTCATAAAAAATGAGTGTCCTTTATAAAGTACTTTTGCCCTTGAGTCGTGAACCTTCCGCTGATTTAAGGTCTAAAATTATTGTATAAGATAAAAAAGGAAGCTCTACGGGGAAAATTACTCAAACACCATTAAAGATTTTTACCTTATATTTTACACTAATACAACTTACAACTTTGCACAAATTACGATATCAGAGTTACCTTGTTAACTGGTTGAAGTCCGCAACAAAAGTGAAGTCATCTCAGAATAACTGGCTGTATTTATACGCTCCCGATTTTATAAAAAAATATTAAAACGAAGGCAGAATCAAACTGCCACTTTTAAAACTACCCGCATTCATTTTAACACTTACAATTGTTAACGTTTTTCGCCACTATCTATGGCCACATTTTTTAGCGGTAAATATTATGTACTTTATGAAGTACACTCGGTTTTTTCGGACGAGTTTATTTGCGTAGTTAAGTGTCAGGACTTGAAAGTGCGCGTCCATTTCGTTCTTTAAAAACCGGACAAGTGCGAGTTCAACTCGCGTGCTGAGGGTTCCGTAAAATATTGAGAATTTTCCCGTTACTTTGAATACTCAAACTTCTTATAGGTTTTCCTGTAATCTTTAGGCAGGAACTATGTTCTATATTTTTTTCAGAATTTTAAGTCTAGTAGTTTCGGAGATAAGGGGGGAAAGGTCAATTTTCGTCTTTTTTCCTAAATTACTTTAAATCTGTTTTTGCTAAAATTATTAAAAAAATATCTGAGATGCTTACAACAACCCCTTTCATTTGATATGTCACACAATACCGTTTGCTATACTTAAAAAAAAAAAACAGTTTACCCCCCAAAAGTGGCCCCCTTGTTCAGAATTCATTAATTTACTTTACGCGTCCATCTTTGGGTCACCAATTTACGTATGTTTGCCAAATTTCAACTCAATCGGTCCAGTCATTTCAGAGCAAATCGGCTGTGACAGACGGACAGACAGACGCACGAGTGATCCTATAAGGGTTCCGTTTTTTTTTCCTTTTGAGGTACGGAACCCTAAAAAGGATGCGGGGATCCAGGAGGAGGTATAATTTGTCCCTCTGACTCTCACCTTACCAATATAATGTTCAGTGTTTAACAGAGGTTTGTTCATTAAGTTTTATGAATAATTAAAAGGTCTGCTAGACGGTCGCCAACACGCCCCTCCGACCGAGCGACCTTGGTCGGCTCCGACCGTTGTAGTATGAAATTTTGTTGGAAACAACTGTCTACACGGTCGGTGCGGACCAAGGTCGCTCGGTCGGAGGGGCGTGTTGGCGACCGTCTAGCACGGGCTTAAGGGAGTTATTCTCGCAAATTAATGAAGTAACTAATTGCCTGTGATTTCATCGTCTCTCACATATCGGCGGGAATGTGTACGAGGATATCTACATTGTATACAAATCTATATGTAGAGTGCAGAGGAAGCTCTGATTGCGATACGTTGTGCTTTTGTTTTACCGTTCGCGGGATATATTTAGGTCAGTTCCGATTAAAGTACGCCCGAGCGCAGCATTTTCTTAATATCATCTTCGAGATTAGACTTTCACTTCACTTGCTAGCTATTACTCCCTTTAAAGTCATAGACTTTGCTACGAGTATAATATACAGGGTGAATTCTAAATCGTGAATCGTAATATTTTTTTTGAAGTCTATACATAGTTAACAATAACTTACAATGCTTTTAAACCTAAATTAAGTACGTTTTTATTTTGTACACTTTTAATTTGATTTATCCTAATTTTAAAAATGTCGTGGTCACTCTACATTTATGTTTCGCACTTGTCATGAAAATTTCAACATTAGATATCCAACCTCCTAATATTGAAGTTGGCTGGATAGAATTTTGGCATGTATTGTCAATAATGTCAACATCGTCGACTTAGGTAAACATTGCGTTGCAAGTCACGTGACTCGTGTAGGGTGACCAAGGCGGATGACAAGTGGGGACGCACTTTCTGGTTTTGTTCATAATTAATTAAGCGGGTCCTTAATTGTAATTAACACTAGTGCTCTGTAATAGTCTTAAGTAGCTTTACCGGTAAACGTGGTTACGATTCTCGATTTAGAATTCACCCTGTATATTATTAATATACCAAAATATATATTACTAGCTTCTGCCCGCGACTTCGTCCACGTCGAACTCGTTTATATCGTAACTCCATACAAACTCTCGTCCCCCATTGCGGCCCCTTAGGGATGATTCCCTGGAATAAAAAGTATTCTATATGTTAATCCATATCAAAATTCATCTTAATCCGTCCAGCCGTTTTTGCGTGATTGAGTAACAAACATCTAAACATCCAAACTTTCGCATTTATAATATTAGTAGGAAGTAGGGTAGCTGAGTGTGTGGACTCTGTCAAATAATACGCAACATAAACCGTAATATATCGTAAGATGCCTTGCTATAAGTATATGTTTTGGTATATTAATATATATTACTCGTATAGCTAAGACAAGCTTAATTATATTATTTAAAAAAATGTGAGGTCATATCTTTTTTGCGACATGTAAAGCAATAGGTAATAATTGCCTTTTCAGGGTTCCGTACTTCCGTATCTCAAAAGGAAAAAAACGGATACGATAACATACAAGCACAGCCTGCCTGATGGTAAGCATAGACACCGTGCGTAGCCTATGGACACTGCGATTCCAGAAGATTCACAAACGCGTTGCCGGCCATTTATTGATTTGAGGATTCGTTATTTTGATAGCTAGAGACGAACGCTGGCCTCACTCTCAAGTCTCTCAACACAATACACTTCTATGCTTTATATTGCGAATTAAAGGGTTAACTTAATCTTCTCCTTGTTAGCACTAATCAGACCGAATGTTTACCACCTCTGCCGTTCTGAAATAAACTTGTGTTATTAGTTTCTCTAAAGTTTCACATTATAGAAGACACAAGGAAGAAGCACCCAAGTTTAACCCGTTTGCAATCACAATCAAGGACCGAATGTTGTCAACCCCGCCACTTCAGAAATAGAAAACTGAACTGGTAAACGAACTGTCCGAGGGATCTCGTGTTATTTGCGTCGCAATAAAATCAACAGGTCGCTGGAAATGTTTACCATCGCTGCTTCTGCAAGCTCCTTTGCTATTCTTAAGTCTATGATTTAAAACCAATAGATTAGATTTAGATTAGATTTTTTTTACAGATCACAAAGTTATAAGTGTCCAAAGTTTTAACATAGAAATAGAAATAGAAAAACATTTATTGCACAAAAGAATCTTAAATATACAAGTAGGTAGGTAAAATTAAAACAAATACAAAGAAAAAGATAAATAAAACAACAATAACACTATATAAAAATAACTTAACTTACTGATACTAATGGGCAATGGGTCGTCCCAGTCTCAGCATTGTGCTGGGCAACACGGCCCGGCGCTGCTTTTCAGACTGGTCCCTGGCTGGACCTCGGTCGGTCACAAAGTAAATGAAGTTGTCTGTCTGTGCTCATTCCCGATAAATGAGTGTGCTTGCGGAATTTTATAACATATAATTTAGTAACAAAAACATAAGTACTTGTACACATCATCTTTTTTTTTAAACCTAGACAAGAGAAAATAATAATAATATCTAACAATTAATAATAAGAATATATGCCTTTATTTGTGCGTGCGCGTGTGTGTGTGTGTCGCTATGATATTGGTATGTTCTGTCCCTTTTCCCCAAACCGCACCTTCATATGAAACGATTGTCATTTACTATGACGCTCGACAGTCGTGACGTCACAATCTACGAGCAATATTAAAACGGTTGTAGCTTTGTAATTTATTGAGATATTTGAATGGGATTTTCGTCACTAGGCATATTTTTTTTTGCCTTCTTTCTTTTCAAGTTATAGTAAATGTAGAGTCTACACCCCTATTAGCAAAGACTGAAAGCTTCAACAACATCCTGGCAGTTCCCATGCTATATCTAGTAAAACATGTCGTAAATATGGTGACAGAAACATAAATTACATAAATAATGTCTCGTCTAGCATGGCTGCCAGACGTCGAGTTCAACAGCCGCCGTCAAACAAACCGCACGCGATTTAATCGGATCACAAGCTGTAATTAATCATAGACGTTTGGGGCTTGAGGTTTGGTTATATTGCCTGTTGACTTGTCTAAAATATATTCTACTTGCACTTATTAAACACGACGATGGCAAGACACCGTAAGAATCCATAGAAGTCAAAAGCGCAGCCGATCTTTTCATTCACAGAGTACTTTTCTAGTGTGTGCTAGAGACAAATACACTTTCTTTTTATCTATTTTAATGTTTCTGTTTGTGTGACGTAGATAGAGGATTCATAGATAGCGTCCTAGCGTATACCCGAAAGGGACGAGGGTAAATTAACCTTACTAAAATGGGATACCACAAACTGCACGAATATATTTCTTCTGACTTATGAAGACATCTCTCGACCACTTGAGTTGCCCCAAAATATAATTCCGTATTGTGGTGTCGAAGTGACGTACGCGTGATATGCTGTAAGGATGGCTGACTGATTAACTATTTTGCTTAAGTTACGGAGAGCATATATGCTTATATGTATTTAGTTTTTTACAAATGGATTTATTTTGGTTTTTCCATATCAACTTACTGTTTACTCTTAACTTAAGCCTAGAAAATTTGTTACATTATTGACCTCTATTTTATGATCATTATAAGTAATATAACGATCGATCGCATCTCTCGTAACGTTCCCAACTTCGACCAGCCCGAGTCTATCTGTTAGTTAGAGCTCGCCGATCCTTAAAGACTCGAGCCGTCAGGGCTAACTTGAGTCTTCTCAGTAGGTACTGTATTACGCTAGTCTTAGCTTCAACGGCTCGAGGATTAACCGAGCGCTAAATCATATCACTACAGTTAAATACAGTTCTCCTTTCACTGGTTCTCGAAGAATGGCATAAAGAAATTGCACGTAACTTAGGTAATTCATTACATTATGCTAAGGTTCCCACAGCGTTGCACGCTGCAGTCCTGGTATTTATCACCTGGGCACATCGAACGGCCTTGGGCTCGTTTCTGATGTGACCAAATTGCTAAATAAACATATCTCTGCCACATTTATATCTCACGATTTACGCAGATATTAGTGACTATGATACATTTTTTTTTGTAAACGCAGCATTGCTGTGTAACAAATGCACATATCAGTTATGTCATCAGTCATGTGTTTCTGAGTTTTGGATTGTAACACGAGCCTAATTGAGGTTATTATGGGGTAGTTCGAATTGTGTAAGATTGTCCCCTAATATTTATTTATTTATTTTATCATTGGCTGTACTATTTAATCGACAACAATTGGGAACCTTTTTTTCTACACAACTTTAACAATAATTTACTTTAAAAACAAAGTTTGAAACTTTAAACCGACATGAAAATTTGCACATTTTCTTTCCAATTTACCATATGAACTGCTTTCCAGGAGCAAATGTGTTGATTATTAAAGGAATAATCCTAGTTTCTATATTTGAGGAGTTCCGTCGATTCCTCAAGGATTTCAGAATTGACACTTCATCAGTTGCAACTTCAACAGAATTATGTCAGAATCTTTGACGTACTTTACATCCTTGAGGAGTTCCATAAGTCATCTGTGGTCTTCATCATCAGTTCCACTTCACCAAATTGCGATTTCCGAGGATAAATACACGAGTTATAATAGAAATTACCGAAATCACTACACGCGTGCTCAATTTCCCTCGGATCCCATCATCAGATCCTGACTTAGTGACAATGGGACCACCACAGGAGTGTACTCTTTCGAATAAAAAAAGAACGTTGAAAATCGGTCCCCAATTGACAGAGAAATCGGTGAACAATACAGTCACGAACTTTAATTTGGGACCCAGTTAAGGATGACAATCCTGTCAAATTGTATGGGAATACAAATAATATTTTTGCGATTAGCTATGCCTTGTTCAGAGAAATAATTATGTATCTGGACAAGTGCATAAGCGGTAATACAAAGGTAACGAAATAACGACATACATTTCGACTAAAACAAATATCGTCAAATAGTCTTCTCGCAGTCGCATCGCATGATCTAAATGTATCAGAAAACTTTGCCAAAATCACTAAATAGCGACGACACAGCCAAGGAAAAACGGCAAATAGAAAACCTAATTTCAGTACTCGATATTCAGAGCTACGGAGCACTTCATTCGTGTATAAAATAAACTTTTATGTCTCATTCCCCCGTACGATCTCGTACTATTATTAACTTCCCGAAATACTGTGTTTTCATGATTTCGACCAGTAGCGGTGTTATTTTAGTGTTCGTCTGACGCACCGTACAGGACTCCCGACGCGTGCTCGGCAATCTTACGGTGCCTTAACTTTTAAAAAGATAATTAAAAACCAAAACGGAACGTCAGTGTCTATGGTCGATTTTTGTGACAAGTGTCTGTCAGTGGCCAGTGTGAATTTCGAAATGAAGACGGAACAGGAAGTTTGAAAATGGAACGACGCGACTCATTTCACTTTCGTCAGCCCGCGAAAGTGGCCAGTTTGTGTGTTCTTCGAAATTCGAATATCTTCTTAGCGCATTTTTTGTTATGTTATGTTTTTTATTTTATATCCGAATATAGTTCTTTATTCCCGACTGCTGAAGGGAGGGGAATATTTGTCCATTTCTCTAGCACGTTTTGTTGTCCTAAGGGTTGGCCAGATTTTGAGATACATTATGCGGTGTCGTTTTAATTTCAACTAAGCATTGACATTGGATATAGTTAATATCTCTTGATAATCAGTCGGGTTTTGTATTTTTTTTTAACTTCTCTTATTAGGCACGCATAATTTATCCAGATTATGATTCAATACACAATGTAAAATTATTGTTGTCTTCAGTATTGTATTTATGCATTGCATGAACTCCTGAATCTGTAAGTTATGAGCAATTTTCAGTTTACCATAACATTGCGACTTATTTGCGCTCACGCCGGCACTTTATATACAACGGAAACGTTATAATGACTATTTAGTCACTAGTGTCACTACAAAATAGTAACATTTCTAAGTCATGACGAATCATGGACGCAGTTGTGTGGACTATGGAATTTTAAGTACTTTTAGATGCCAAAAGATTCCTGTTTCGAGGGTATTATAGCCGATGCTCGACTCGAAAATATATCGAATCGTACTAGTCAATAAAGCGAAATTACCAGAACATGCGTAACATATGCACCTACTCATCACGGGCGGTATTAAAGAAATCCTCTGATCTCTTATGACCGCTTATGACGCTGGTATCAGAGGCATTCTTTGTTTTACTGTCTTATTTGAGTAATGTAAGTTACTATTTTCTTGGTCGCATAACTCTTCCAATTACAAATCCGCGTTAAGGTTATTCGTTTTTCCGGACTGAATTCGCGTTTCACAAGCACCCATTTTCGATGTTGTTAGACTAGGGCCAAATGCAATCTCTCCGTCAATGCCTGATCCTCAGAACCTCTGGTCTCTGGTGATCTTAAATACTCGCCCCCAGAATCCAAATTCAGCACCACTTACTTTCTTCTTTAGTCTTTCTGCATGTTTGGAAAGTTTATTGAGACTTTCGTCGTTTGCATATTGTTAATAGAATGCATCGTATTTTCGTATTTCCTCATTCTAATCTGTCGTATTTCAGGTGGCTTTGGCCGTTGTCCAAGAGATTTAGAATATTGCGTCACGCTAGATATAACGATATAGCAGTTGCAGCCCTTCTTACAGGATTTATGGTCGCAGTTGACACGAGTGCATCTGTTGCGATGTCGGGAGTCAAAAGAATGTTTTTAAAATAACGGCTACGTTGTTTTATTTCGCTTTGGCGCCCTTTCGGGGCAACGACAATTAAGATGGAACTTTTTTATTTCACAGCTGAAAAAAGACTTTTACTACTCAAGTTTTATTGGTAGTTTAAGAAATGTTAAACACAGTAATAAAGAAATTAAAATATCTTGAAAGTTTTCTCATATGGTTCTAAATGGACTTAGAAATATTTTTTTAAGACGGTTAATTTAAATGGAGTGAGGAAAAATTTACACGACCCATCGCAAAAAAATTAAATGATCTGTTAATATTTTATGATGTTGACGGCTGTCAAATACACTTTCACTCCCTAACCCGATAATAAACAATTCGATTCTGAAAGATAAATTTCCCGCGATTTCTCTGCGTACAACTTTAAATTGCATTTATTCATTGACTCACGATCTAATGCCTAAACCCATCTAAAGATTTTGTACGTATGCAAAATTTCACAGCGATTGGATGCATCGATATCTAGAAAGCGGAACAACCTCCTTTCGCTATTAATACCAAAGATATATGTTTAACATAATCTAATCATATCGTAAACAGATACAAGTTAAATCAAAAGTTTTTTTCAAAATCCAACTGCATTTTCACTCCCACGATTATGAGACCTCATATCATATGTCAAAATCCATTAAGCCGTTTGGACTGTTGCCCGTGAAATGCAATTTTCTTGTCCACACACATACATACTCTCGAAAAACATAACGAGCAATATTTGTTATCACGTTGTCGAAAACGGCTTTAAAGACTTCGCTGAAATTTGCTATGCAATATAGGGGTTTATCGATCTAGCTAGGTCTCATATCTGGGAAAATTCGTTTTCTCTATTTTCACCCAAGGACATTAACATCATCAAATTTCATTCAATCGTAATTTAATAGCTTCCGACATAGGTATTTTGTCCAAAACTCGCGCGTAAGTGTATCCAAAATCTTAAAATATATTTTACTAGCTTCCGTCCGCGTGAAATTTGTTTGTATCGGAGCTCTATACAAATTTCATCCCCCTAAGGGATGATTTCCGGATCCGATATAAAAACTATCCTATGTCCTTCCCCTGGACAGACAGACACACTTTGAAATACTACTGAACATTCAATTCAACTATCGTCGTTTCGTACTGTTTCGTGTTACAAATATAGATCTGTATGACTCACGCGATTGTTCAAATGTATCTGCGGTTGACTCCAAAAATATCTACACGATTTTGAACCCTCTATGCTAGTCTTACGTTCCAAAATGTACACTTATTATTTGGGAGTGGGTATTATGTCTTCCGCCTTTTTACTTTCATAATAAATTAAGATTCGGATCGATTTTGCTGTCTCTATGGTTACATGTTTCTGTTTATTTTTTTTTGGTTCAAGGTTTGCCTTTGTCTGTCCAGCGATGTTAACGATTTTATGTTCTTAGGAAATTATTGTCAGCAAGCATTCTTTAGTTTGTTGATTATGAATGAAAATTATAATTACCTATGCAAAAAGTAAATGCGCTTTGAGGGAAATTATAAAAAAAACCGTTTGCAGTTGCAGTATTAATATTATTCCAACGACTACGTTATTTTTATAATATTCTAATTTCCACCATATGGCTTTTGTTGTTTCTTGGTTGGAGTATAACATTCAACAGCTGTCTGAGTTGTTTTGTTTCGAACTTCTTTTATCTTAAATCTTCAGTCTAACCTCATTTCTAAAAGAAAGCTTTAATTTTCTATCACTGCGTTGATACTCAAAATAAACATCCACAGATGCATTTCTCGCAATGTGCATCCAGCTTTTTTTTACGGCTTCTAAATTTGAACGTGGCCACGCGCCAGTCTCGGCGCATGCGTTCTCCAACGAGCACCATTCGAATTTCGAATATTCGGATTCCTTTTTCGAATATTTCGAATTCCTTTGCGTCGCCATTTTTGCAATTGGTAAATATGAGGTGACACTGTAAATAACGTTCCGTTTTACGCAAATAAATACGCTTGTTTGCTTTGGTAGTGTAATTATTATTATTATTGGGAGCCTGTAGTGTCCCACTGCTGGGCAAAGGCCTCCCTCCTCCGGTAGTCTAATATTTTGGGTTTTTTGGCGATTTTCTTTGTTATCATCATTAATATTTGAATTATCTATCTATTACATATGACTTTTTCTAACAGAGCCCATGCGTTGAGTCCTTTTCGGTACCGGCCAGAGACACTGTTCCAAATTTAACCTCGTTCATTGTTCAAATAAAGAATACCAATTATCTAATGGTTACTGATAACTGGCCAGTGTTTAGTGAATTGTGAAAGACATTGGACCATAGATAAGTGTCGTGTTTTTTCAAGACAAAGGTTTTAGTGTTGATGATTGCTGAGGATTTTCCAAGTGAAAATGGGGAAAAAGAGAAAAAATAACGCTAAGAAAGGAGGCAACAGATTTTTTCGGTGGATCAAGAGGTAATTAATATTATTTCCATATAAGTTTTGTGTTTTTTTTTGTGTGTTTAACAAAGAGTGTTAACAACTATCGAAATGTGAAATAACTGGATGTTAGGTACCTACAATTGTGAATATATTGTTTTAATATTTGTACTTTAATTATAAATGTGGGAACTCCGCAACAGTATAGGTAGCGAAATCGCTATTATAGGTACGCGTACAAAGATAAAGAAGCCGACCAAAAATACAAAGCTCGATTCCCACTTGTTTATAACAAAACATTTAACCGAATATTTCAATGAACCATATTTATTTTTTCAGTAATATTTTCAGAATTTTTATAGGTACCTCAAAAAATTACAAGAACACACGTCATTTCTGAATGAGTCCAAAAGTTTTTGATAAAACTGTTTTCCTTATTATTGCATTTCATCAAAGTTCATTAAGGCCATTCATTTGTAAAAATGTATTGGTTCATAAGTTAGGTACATACTGATGTACCTACCGACGTCAAGTTGCGAAAATCGCGATACTTTACCAATCGAAATAGGTTGGTAATTCTAATTACCTACAGGAATTTCATATAATGGTAACTTTCTTAAATTCTTGTATATTTCCTGAAAATTCCGAGAAGTTTCTTCGATTTTTGTAAACTTTTCGGAACTCGCACATCTGTAGTTCAGTCAAGTGCAAAAATATGTACCTATTTAATCGTCTCATAAATATGTACAGATACCTTAATCCGGTGACATATTCATGAGTAAGTTTTATGCGCCCATATTTTTACACTTGACTGTTCAAATAATTTCCAGTCAACTGAGGTATTATAATTTATATTCCCAGTCAGTCCTGTTTTAAAACACGTTTTTTCTTATTTCTATTTGCGTAAACTAACATGTGATAAATTACCTGTCATAACTGCATGTTTTAGTCAGTTGTTAACGTCGTCGTGTTAACTCAGTCGTAAATGTGTTTTTGCATGTTCTATAATGAAATTAGTCAAATGTAACAGTGAAAAAGGTTAATAATTACGTATAAAGTATGTTTCACATAGCGGGTATATTTAAATTATTAGTACAACCGAATTCAAATGGGGTACTAAATGTTGTTATAGTTTTTAGACCTCCATATCCTATGATTTAAACCTCTATTATCAAAACAACCTACGCTTGAGTGAAATTGAGTACTATGTAGAGTACATCTCTACCTTCTTTACCTCTTGACCAATGATCAGTGGGTTTTTTCTCATCGTTCTCTTAATATTGTGAATTTTATGTGCACCGGTATATGTATAAGTACACCACCTGTAAGTCCGTTTTACAAACTACACTTACCGTATGAAATCGTGTCATCATCATCCTATAGGCCTCATACACTTTGACTGATTTTTAAACAGTCCTGTACTTCATCTGTACGCAAGGGACAACGCCTCTCGCGACTAATGTCAAGCCAATCCGGGATCGACACTTGCGTCCGCATTTGTGGCACGCGAATTGAGGGACCGTATCGTCAACCTCTCGATGATCAAGCGTTTTAGCGCGCTTATGGACTAGATCTTGGAACCATGTTACCGTGGTTTTCGCGGGCTGTTGCGATAGAACGGTCGAGCTCACAAAGGACTAAGATGGTTGCCACTTTATTAAATATCGTTGTGGATAAGACATCCGTCTCTCTCGCATAGAGAACGTGACGCATCCACAGCGATAAGTGATCAAATAGCAACCATGCTACGCCCGCTGAACACCTTTGTACCGGCGTGTCGCTTCATCGTCATGTTTAAACTGCCATACCAAGTTGACAAACGGGTGAATGCGACAAGGAATCAAGGTGTCCAGCTACTTATGAGTCCTGTACTTCTCCGCTTACGTTTGCCAAGATCTTCCCAAGCGCGAGTCGTGTATACCCAGCCTTATCCCTCCACAATTTTCCGTTGAATACATAAACAGTTCATGCGTGAAATGGAACGTGCGCCACGGTCCGTTCGGAAATGTTCGAAAGCTACGTATTAGTTTAATGCATTGTGCTAATCCTTGGAATGGAACGTATAGCGATGCATTTGAAAGTCTTCACACAACTGGCCTAACCAGGACGCGAACCCAACGTTTTTGTAACACGTCACACATTTTGTTCAATTCGATCTCATTCGTCACCATTCCCAGTCGATTCCAAACTCAACTCCATTCTAAGTTCGTCCACGTTTCCAGCTAGTCCACATTTCTAGCTCGCCCACATTCATAACTAGCCTGCATTCCCAGCTCGTCCACATTCATAACTCATCCGCATTCCCAGGTCGTCCACATTCGCCCATTACGTCCACATTAATAGCTAGGAATGGAATGCACTAGGCGTGGAATTAATGTGACATTTGAGAACCACATTCATTTAGGGTCCCCTCTGAACTTGGTCCTTCGATCCGGATGTGAACCAACATTAGATCTAAGATCTATAAGATCGTATAGTATTGCAAGAGTCGGTAGATAAAATAAAATAATGCATTTATAATAATAGTAACTTAAGGATTATTGTGTCTTAACGACATCATCGTTGGTCTTATCTTAGCTCGATCATTAATCAAAATCATTATCATACGAATCATCTGAACTGAACGACAATGACAATGATTCAATGTAATTGCTTATTGTGGAGTATCCGGTCGGCAGGGACTGCATACGTCTATGCTATACGTATGCTTCTTGAGACCATGGACTCCTTGCGTCGACACTCCAATGCTCCTGCTATTCATGACGTGACTCATCCCGAAACTAATTTCTCCTTGACAACATTCTGCTATTTCTCCGCTACCCAAAGGTGACAGCTCAGATCGTCGCACACGTCGCCTGTCCTTAAACACCGCCTAAGTGCTTCTATCTAAGTAATCAAATGGTCTACATACGTATCTGTCGTAACGGATGGAAGACGGCCGTGGCCACACCTTCGGCAATAAAGGAAACGGGTATAGGTACATACATGTAATGACTCAATCTTACAATCGGACATTCTAGTTTACTTTGATAATTGTTGTTGTTTTTTGACATGCGTGTCCATCTACATTGTAACGAACTAGGTATTAGGGCCATACACACGAACACACGTAACATAAAAAATACTATATGTAAATTTTGATTCTTGGATACTAAATCGAATTAAGGTGTATTGTATTGTGTTAATCTTGTTAGAGTAATTATTTATTTGGCTACATAAGTATGGTTTTTATTATCTTTGTAAAGTTTATAAGTTATCAGAATCTTGAATAAGTTTATAAAACGAATGGGCATGTAATAACAAATTTTCGGGGCAAGTTGTAACAAATTACAACCCCAAGTTGCCCCATCCTTTTATCGTGTGACCGATAAATATTTCTCTCGAAATGTGTTGTGCAGATAGGTAAGAGTGCAATCTTATAATGTATAAGTATTTCCAGGATGAGGAATTAGAAAAGAAAGACAAACAGGTCAGCATGAGTACTTACATGAACGAGTGGTTATATCGATTCCCCAAACGCGTTAGTTCCGCGTAGCAGAATTTCTATTCGTGTTTTTCACCACTTTTTATTGAGGTTCTGTGTATTTCTGTTAAAAATATTATGTGTATAACATAATAAAAAAATAACGACTGATTAATAATAAGTAAAATATTCCTCTTATTTTGACTAGAATTTTTATTGTTTCAAGATACCCCGAGCTTGTTATAACTAGCCCCTAATAAGGGGCAAGTTGCAACAAGTTTAACTTTTTATTCAAATTGTTTTTACACATAATAGGATAATGATTTAATCTTATTCACATTTGGATTCAATACTCAAATAGTTTAATAAACTTATACACTTAAGGCATCCATACTATGTATGGATTTGAAATCATAAAGATTTTCCTATCTCCCCTATTTGATACCTAGCAAGCAGTGAAGCATGCGAGATTCGTGCATTATACACGTTTTTAATTCTCATCATCAGATCATCATCTGGTTTGATTAATATTTGCTGAGGTGACAATGACAAAAAAAAACTCTGTAAAAATGCTGAATATTCACCCTTTCCCGTACATTAAAGGTAAAATACAATATTTGCCGTAATAATGATTTTCTTATATGACTAGGTGGAATCGTGCGGGAATGTGCTGATTAAAAAACAGAAAAACTACCCTTCATTTCTATCGATGATGGGTTTAATTAAAAAAAGGTCGATAATGCATTCATTAACAAGTCATCAACAAAAAAAGGGAGCCTTCTCACTAATTAATCCAATTATACTCCGATATTTTTATAGCATTTTATCACGAGCCATCATTAAGCTTTGCATACCGTTCTGGAAAAAAACCATGATAACATAGCTTTCAACATATCCCTTAATAATACAGGAACAAGGTTTATCATCGATCGGCCTAGCGTCTATTAATATTGGGTTATCTACGCCATCTGGTACCTTAGAATCATCACACTCTAGCACGTGTTAAACCCGTAAACCAGTCCCCCCCCTTAGCATCCTCATCTAAAATCACCAAAATCAAAGCAATTTAAGCCTTTTTACTTGGAAATAGGGCGTCAACAACTACATTTGAATGGTAAAGCAACTGTACCTTCCAATACAATTGAATAACACACTTGAAAACAACAAAAATAGACTTTATTTTTAACGAAATAAGACAGCCGAAAACTGCTTTTACGAGGTACAAAAACTGTACCACTTACACTCCCTTTAAAACGGCAGTATCGCTAAACTTGCTTGTGCTACGTCCATTGCTTCGAACGATAGCGAGTCAAACGCTCGTTTCGCTCTCACTAAAGCGTTGGACACCATATCGCAGGTGAAAAACGTAAGTGTTCCATGGAAATTGGTTTAATGGGCAATTGAATGTATATACACGTCATTCATAGTGTCGGTACGCCTACACCACGACGGTCGTGCGCAAGCGTCGATTTCTAAGAGAAATTTCGAGTTGAAGTCGGCGTTCCCAAAGGCACGGGTTTTGGACCGTGTTTTTTCCCATTACCTTGTTATTATTACTGTTGTTTTCGTGTGAACGAACTTGTGTTTTTGAAGTGTTTGTACAAATGAGTTGTTCGACATGAATGAAATGTGTAAGTATTATGTGTTTGTGTAAATGATAATGCCCAAATGTGGGATATCTAAAACAGGTTTGTAGTATTAAAGCTTTAGGTATTATTAGTAAATATTTTTTTATATATTTTTTTAAAAATTGAATATGTACAAGACGGAAACTAAACATTTCAAATTAAGTTATTGAAAAACTATTTACTTTCTAGATTTTCTAATATATTTTTATTGATAATTATACATATTCATAGATTTTTCTATTGCTTGTAATTTTTTGCCTGTATCAATATTATGTTAAGTATACTTAGTGTCTATTCCAATTCTACGTTTTTTCACTTAAGTACTTGCTGTTTAACTAGACTGGACCTACGTAGCCATTTAGCCAAACAAGTGTAATAAAAGATTTTATAGCCTATGTCACTCCCACGATTAAGAGGAATCCAACAACACCTCATATTTCGAAATCCGTCAAACGGTTTAGGCTGCAGGGCGTGCCAAAGAATAAGACATACATACATACGCTCGAAAAACATAACCCTCCTCTCCTTCGGCAGTCGGCTAATATTCTAGAGAATAAAGTAAGACTATGAGGTGTGCTCACAACCCGTACTGTATCATAATACTTTTCTATCACACTCCAATCACAAACAAAAACGCACCCTCCGACAATCCCCGTAAGGGATGCTTTCTGAGATAATCAGTGCTCTGACATTCAAACTATCTTCATACACGATTTTACCTAAATCAGTTCAGCCGGTTTAAGCGTGACAGACAGACAGTCACACTTGGCGTTAGTAACATTAAATTACAATATGGTAAGTTATGGATTCATATCTGACGTTGTACAGCCGACGTCAAAGATATGTACTATGTATACAATTTGGCACTCTATATCTTTGTAATAAGGCGAATAATGTTTTACATAATTATATTTGCCGTTTGTATAGTACATGCATCATACTAACAAGACGCAAGCTTTATTCTTTTGAAACCATTCAATGTAAAAAAATCCTCCCAACAAGACTAAGCGACACAACTTCAAATTGAACTCTATGCCTTTGCAATAAGACCGCTAGGGTTATGCAAATGATGAATCACTATTGAAAGGCTCTAAAGTGAAATTTCAATAGCGTCAATACGCATAACTCATGTAGGGCTGGCACAAATCAATAAAGTAAAGTCAAAGATAAGGGTCCAGCCAGGGAAACATGAAACTTTTTTTTTGTGGCAACAGTAATATTTTTGTGAAATGTGTCAAACGTCTTATATTAGTATGATGTCCTAATCTTGATACTTGATATGGAAACTAAGAAAGTAACCGTTCCATTATAAATTGGACTGTGTTTGCTTTTTAAGAGACTTAAAGGGTGGCTTACTGCTAATATTATTCACATTGAAGAATATCATAAAAAGTTCAATGATTATGTCTCATCAAAATTGAGTTTTTGGAGAGAAGTTTTGATTATCTTATACTATTAAACGAAATATAATTCACTCTAATACAGTAGTGAAAAAATCTTTACAACAAGCTCGGTGGAATTCAATCTTGTGTCTGTTGTTGTTGTTGTGTTTGTGTGTGTTGTGTTGGCATTAGGTATAACGATTACGACACGGAAACACTTTTCTCATCAACTAATAGGTATTGATTAGTAATTAAGAAAATAGAAGCTCATAGTAAAATGTTACTATGAGTTTCTATTTTCTTAATTACTAAAATAAAATAAAAAAACGAAATAACGCTTCTTTCATAAAATTCCGCTTAAAGCAGCTACTCCATCTTGTCATTAAATGCCATATGGCCAAACGTAATGGTACATAATTTTAAGTTTTTCTTTTTTTTCGACCATCCGTCTACCTATGTTTACAAATAAATGATTTTAGCTTTTGAATTTCGAAAAAGTGACTCGGCAAGAAAAAAACTATTTAATGAACGATCTTCTCTCGCTCATAAAATTTCACGTAAATCGGTTGAAAATGCGACCTATAGAGGAGAACAACGGGACAGATCTTCGGCCTAAGCTGAAGCATAGAACTTCGTTCGCTTCGCTCCCTCGTTCGACAATTTACTTGAAAAAAAACCGGACAAGTGCGAGTTCAACTCGCATGGTGAGGGTTCCGTATATAATCTAAATATCATAAGTGTTTTTGAATACTCAAACTTCTTATAGGTTTTCCTGTAATCTTTAGGCAAGAAACTATTTTCCATATTTTTTTCAGAATTTTAATCCTAGTAGTTTCGGAGATAAGAGGGGGGGTTTGTCTTTTTTCCTAATTTACTTCAAATCTGTTTTTGGTAAAATTATAAAAAAAAAATATCTGACATGCTTACAACAACTCCTTTCATTTGATATGTCACACAATGCAGTTTGCGAGACTTTATTTTAAAATTTTCCAGTTTACCCCCCAAAAGTGGCCCCATTGTTCAGAATTCATTAATTTACTTTACGTGTCCATCTTTGGGTCACCAATTTACATATGTGTACCAAATTTCAACTCAATCGGTCCAGTAGTTTCGGAGCAAATCGGCTGTGACAGACAGACAGACAGACAACCGAGGGATCCTATAAGGGTTCCGTTTTTTCCTTTTGAGGTATCGGAACCCTAACAAAGTTTTAACCTACTTCAAATCAGTAACCAAATTGCTTCAAGTTTGCCTATAAAATTTGAAGAGTTCCCTTGATTTCCCCAGGATTCCATCATCAGATTCTGACCTGATGACCATGGGACCATCTAGGAAGGATACCCAACAAAAAAAGGACTCTCCAAATCGGTTTTTGAAGTCGTTTAAAGATAGAAGCACCTAGCAACATTTGGAAAATTGCCGTGAATTATTTTTGTGATTAATATCAACATGTTTCTATTTTTTCACCGCCACGAGGCTAATTTTCGTCAATGCAGCAACATTGCATGCAGTAGCAGTATTCCTGTAATATTGGCAACGTCACAACTCTGGCACACAATCAATACTAGTACACTACAAATGTAGTGAGTTATACAGCATAGGAAAACTCGAAAACCGCAACTATTTCTGTGGCCTGACGTTATTTTATGACGTATCTACTTAAACATGTCAATCACTGGGAGTTTGCGTTGAATTAAAGACTTCGTTGAAAGTTGGGCACCCACTCGCTTCTTACGAGTTTTAAATAGGGGTGATGGATGACTCATGTTAAAATTGATAACGTAGTGTTGCTAAATGGATAAAAAACCATTAAATTATTGTATTAAGTTTATATAAAAAAATATAATTAAGATCAGAAAACCTTGTAGGTTTAGAAAAATGAATTTTTTACTATCCAAGAGTAAATTAAAAGTTACCAATAGAATCCTTACGTTTTTATAGAAACAAAATTGTATGACAACTATGGACCTAACGCAGTATTTCGCGACCGAAACAGCAATTTACTTGATTTTCTATGCAACGATTAGTACCATTGCCCTCACAGTTAACTGACCATACATGTACTTTATATGCATTGTAATAAGGTTCATTATAAATACAGGATGGTCAGTTAAGTGTGTTGGCGGTTGTACAGTCAGCAGCAGAAGTAGCTAAGCGGGCCTAGCGCTCAAATTGATCTGCACACGGACTCTAATGTCAAGAGAATAAGGTTCTGTGCAGATCATTCTGAGCATGTTAAAGTGCTTAGCTACTTCTGCTGCTGACTGTACATACACATAGCATTGTGACATTTGTGACGTCATACCTTAATGTCAATTAGTAAGAAGCGTTTGAGCTGCCGCCAGCGAGGTCGATCTGTATCAAATTTTTAAACGCGTATTTCGCGACCGAAACAGCAATTTACTTGATTTTCCATACAACGATTAGTACAAATAGCAAAGTGTGAAGTCATACTTTTATGTCGCTCAGTATGAAGCGTTTCGGCTGCCACCAGCGAGGTCCGTCTTTGACTCAATTTTTTGGGTATTATGTTCTTTAATTGTAGTTGCTGCCATACAAACATTTGTTCCTCTCCAAAAACTGGTTCGAATGGCATCGTAAAAAATCTTAGTACACAACCTATTTTCATTAAGAACATGAAACATGAACATAGTGCGTGTTTTATCAATCAATCTCAGCTTGTGTCTCACAGTCGAGTAAAGGCTTATCTTCAGGCCACTTAGTCCTGCTACGGTCTCCCCGCCAACTGCCAAAAGTCATTGGACCAACGAGCTGGTCTGCCTACAGATCAATGGCCTGGCCTAACCTTGGCCACTCTGTGACCGCTTTGGACCATCTGCCGTCGCGTCGTCTCTGGCCAAGTTTCCTGTCCATCTCCACTTTAGTTGGGCTAATTTTACACCGTGTGGTGTGCGTAAAATATTTGACTTGATTTTTTTACAATCTTTAATGGCCCACCAACAGTTATTACATTTAAAAATAGTATCATAAGGGGAATTAATCTTTTACTTCAAACTTGCCTTGTTAAACAGACCCCATAAATTGGCATGACTGTCGCAGGGATCAATCAGCCATGAAATGTATACCTTGCAAAGGATGTTTTCATTTTTTCAAAGCAAGTAGTATTTTCAATAAACACAAATTAGTTTAAACCTAATTGTAACCAAGGTTCAACCGCAGTTGGGTTTTCATTTTTTTCAGAATTTTAAGCCTAGCAGTTTCAGCGATAAGGGGAAGGGGTGGTCAAATTTCGTCTTTTTTTCTAAATTACTTTGAATCCGTTTTTGCTAAAATTATATGAAAAATATATCTGAAATGCTTACATCAACCCCTTTCATTTGATATGTCACACAATACAGTTTGCGAAACTTTTTTTTTTAATTTTCTAGTTTTGGTACGCCTTAAAAGTGGGCCCCATTGTTCAGAATTCATTAATTGACTTTTCTTCTATTCAGGAAATAAGACGAAAATTGACCATCCCCCAACCCCCCCCCCCCCCCTTTATCTCCGAAACTACTAGGCTTAAAATTCTGCAAAAAATATGGAAAATAGTTCCTTGCCTAAAGATTACAGGAAAACCTATAAGAAGTTTGAGTATTCAAAGTAACGGGAAAATTTTCAATATTTTTGTGTATTTTGTATGGAGCGCCTAATGCTTAGAGAATAGGAATTTTACGGAACCCTCACCACGCGAGTTGAACTCGCACTTGTCCGGTTTTTAGAAAAAATACAACACTATTGATTATTTTGTATCTAGTGGCTACAGCCCTATTATGTAAGTCGTATGACATGGCAATACTATGGAACCGTAACCTGGTCTGATGATGGAGATGGAAGGGGGCCATAGGAAAGGAACAGGAACTCCTCAATCACACAAGGTGTTTGTAATACAACGCTCTCAAAGAGTAGTAATGGCTGCGACGATAAAAACTTGTACCATTTTTTTTAAACAGAATCTTAAATATTTCCATTCCTCACAACCTAAACGTTGGCAACCCTGACTAGAATGAATGACGTAGGGCTAGCACGACGGTATGCTGTTGATAAATATGGCGACATTCGTTGTCCGGTTTTTTGTTTACACTAGTTTTTTCCCGCCGTTTCGCTTCAGGTTGCGATGTGAGGCAACTGGCTTTCCAGGTTAAAGTCCTTGTTAGCCTACTTTTTCGCAATGATTGTAAACAAGCGATGGGCCTGTGGTCACCATTGATTTGACTTGCTTGATTATTTTCTGCGACATCGTTTCCAGATATAATGTGTTAGTTCGCGGGCGAAGAAAAATACTGAATCTGAGCGGTTTTTCAAAAAAAGTGTACATGAACTTTTTTTTTCAGAATTCGATTTTTTTTGGGTTTTTCTTACCCAGAATCGTTGATATTATCGATCCTCCTACAAGAAAAAACGTGTCCCAAACATTCCATTCCAGATCGACACATTTTTGTATGCAGTCTTTTTTTATTTATATGGTCGTGACTAACTGGAAGACAAGCTTACATAGTAAAATCTGGGACACTTTTCTCTTGTTTAAGGGTCGAATTCTGAAAAAAAAAGTTCGTGTACACTTTTTTTGAAAAACGCTCATCTGCATTTTTATTTTAATGTACCTATTGTCCAGAAAGTCTGTACAAATCTTTTAACCTTAAGGTTCGCCAGGACGCTCGACTCTCCATGCAAACGTAGTTTAGTTCACATTTTAAAACGACATGCTAAAATAACATGAAACTTTGTATAGATACACAATGTGATTCGCCATATCTAGGTCGGAAACTACTTTCTGTTGCTAGAAATAGGGATGTAGACTCGAAATTTATAATTAGTCCAAAAAAAGGCAAAAAAATATGCCTGGTGACGAAAATCCCATTCAGATATCTCAATAAATTACGAAGCTACAACCGTTTTAATATTGCTTGTTAGAGAGAGAAAACGCTAGTGGATCGTGACGTCACGACCATCGAGCGTCACAGCAAACGACAATCGTTTCATATGAAGGTGCGCTTTGCGGAAAAAGGACAGAATATACCTCCTCTTAAAACTTTGGACACAACTCTGTGATTATTAAAATCCCTGCTTTACTTTTTTCTCCATTTGACAATATTTTTTTCTCGTTTTTCGAGAAAATTCATCATATTCGTATTTCATATGGTGTCTTAGTCTACACCCCTATTGGAAAAAAAAAATAGAGCGTGTAGAACGTTTTTTAAACAAAATCTCGTCACTTTTTATTTCTGTTATATTTCTATTAAAATTTTCATGTTAATTCAGTATGTCGTTTTAAAATGAGACCAAACTAAGTTTGTATGGAGAGTCGACTAGAGTCGACCGTGCTATGGACTTTTAATTAAAAGCAATCATTTGATAACAACTGTGAAGAAGATATATATCAACAAAATTCAGTGCCCATTTTAAACTCTATCCGATTGTAATAGAGTCTAATGGTCAAATGTTCAAATAAAAACAAACGGAACCGGAAGGCGGGTCGAATGTCAGCTGTCAAGAGTTCGTCGACCCCTGCTTTCTCACGGACATATCGCGTTCATTTACAATTTACATAATACTAGTGTTTTGTAACCGGTCGCATTGCGGTAATAGAGATGACTATTTAACGAAAGCATTTAAATATGATTTACTTCAACTACCAAAATGCAGATCCATTATTTTCTTGGACATTCAGGGTGGAAGAAACGAAGGGTTTTTAGAAGGCACCTTCCGACAGTTGCGTTCCGTTCCGTCCTGTCTAGTATGGTCGCGTTTCGTCCCTTTCTAAAAAACAGTATGATTGTTCGAGAGTCTGTCGGGATTTCCCCACGATGTCTTTCTTCGCCGAAAAACTAATGTAATACATGAGTTTTTTAATAAGCCCAGTGGTACAGTAAGGGAAATGTATTCACGTACCTTATTGTCATAGTAAGGAGCGAAAAATGTACGTTGAATGAATGAATGAAATATTTATTTGCTAGAATACGTTACAATTGGTGGTCTTAAAATTATTACAGAATCAGTATTCAGTCGACTTAAAGTCAACATGCAAAATATTGAGCCATTTAGGTGTCAACTAATTTTGGTTTTCTATGAAGCTATGAAGTCTTCATAGTATAAAGTGAGCTCTACATGGTTCAACAATTAAAGTCCGTGACTGTACGAGCCGTGGTTCAAACCCATGCCCTCCGGATTGAAAGTCGCCTGCCCAACGACTCAGCTACAGCGACTTTTCAAATACCTACGAATTTCAGTTTCGCTGAAGCAACTGTTATATTTGTTACAAGATCTTAACATTCTACTCCAGGACAAATAATCTCAAATAAATACATTACTAACACAGAAATAGAACGAAGCATACTGGGCCAAGAAAGAAGTAATGAGAGACAAAAATCTAAGCAATGTATTGTATACAGTTTTGAAAATCGCCGAGTTTTTTACGCCGGTTCTTCTCGAGGCAGAGGTTTTCTTTCCGAACCGGTAGTAGTTTATCGACAATATCGACATTCATAGGTGCATGTAATATGCCTAAATTGAAGAATAAATCACTTTTGACACCTGCATCCTACCAATACTTGTGTATGAAAGCCAACGTCGGCCCTCACACAAAAATATCTGAACAAACTACGCACCTGCATGCCAAGTTTCCATGGAACGATGTATGCTAGGAGCAAGAAGAGCTGATCGGATAAGGAACCAAGTCATAAGTAAAACCAAGTTGCAAGACATCACAAAAACCAGGAGACTCAAATGTCAGGCCACACTATTAGAGGCATAGATAAGTGGAGTAATAACTTACTTTAAAAACAAAGTTTTAACAGATTTCAAATCAGTAGCCGAATTGCTTCAAGTTTGCCTAGTAAAATTTGAAGAGTTCCCTCAATTTCACCAGGATGCCATCATCAGAACTGGATTTTGGTGACAACGGGACCAATCTGGAAGTATATGCTTTCAAACAAAGAAAGAATTTTTCAAATCGGTTCACAAATTTTTTACGCCGAGTTTTTTACGCCGGTTCTTCTCGAGGCAGAGGTTTTCTTTCCGAACCGGTAGTAGTTTATCGACAATATCGACATTCATAGGTGCATGTAATATGCCTAAATTGAAGAATAAATCACTTTTGACACCTGCATCCTACCAATACTTGTGTATGAAAGCCAACGTCGGCCCTCACACAAAAATATCTGAACAAACTACGCACCTGCATGCCAAGTTTCCATGGAACGATGTATGCTAGGAGCAAGAAGAGCTGATCGGATAAGGAACCAAGTCATAAGTAAAACCAAGTTGCAAGACATCACAAAAACCAGGAGACTCAAATGTCAGGCCACACTATTAGAGGCATAGATAAGTGGAGTAATAACTTACTTTAAAAACAAAGTTTTAACAGATTTCAAATCAGTAGCCGAATTGCTTCAAGTTTGCCTAGTAAAATTTGAAGAGTTCCCTCAATTTCACCAGGATGCCATCATCAGAACTGGATTTTGGTGACAACGGGACCAATCTGGAAGTATATGCTTTCAAACAAAGAAAGAATTTTTCAAATCGGTTCACAAATTACCGAGTTATCGCGTAACAAACACACCAAAAAAAACCGGCCAAGTGCGTGTCGGACCACGCAAAACGAAGGGTTCCGTGCCTATTAAAAAGGTTGTATCGTCACAGAAATTTTATGGCACTTACGTCCTTTTCTTTGAGGAAGGCAGTTTTTCAGCAATATCTCGAAACCTCTGAACCGATCTTGTTCAAAACAATTTTCGGTGAATTAAATGAATAAGCCCTATGTCTAAGGATTTTTCCATATTTTTAAAATACACCGTTCAAAAATTAGAGGGGTGGGGGGGGCAGAATTTTAGTGACTTTCGGGGCGATTATCTCCGACTCTTCACTTAATAAAAAAAATGCTAAGAAACCTTATATTTATTTTGAAAGGCCTATCGATTGATGTGCCACACGGGGGGTCACAATGAAATAAATTTTTTTTGACTTAGTTTTATGTATGGAGTGCACCCCTAAAAAATTTTTTTTTTGTCATTTGAATTACAAAACTATGTAGCGGCTAACAAAATACACCATCCTTAAAAATTTATTCAAATACACCTTATAGTTGTATAAGATATATGGAAAAGCTTGGAGGAGGCCTTCACCCTGTAAAGGGGTTCTCATCACCACTTTATACAAACAGCACAATTAGCCGCATAATTCTTAGTATAATTCTTAGACTAATTTTAGTAATAATAATTCGTGTTATGTTTTTCTTAGCTAATTCTATTCAGATTTACTTTATGTTACTTTGTTTTTACTTGCATGTGGTCGAGAAATAAAAGGCTTTTTATTTATTTACTAGCTTTTGCCCGCGGCTTCGCCCGCGTACTAAGAGTAATGTTAACCGTCTACAAAAAAGGTGCATCTCAGTTTCAGTCTCTTATATATTTAGATCGACTCTACATAGACTCTGCATATCGAACATAGACTCTACATATCGAATCTACATATCGACTCTACATATTGACTTTACATATCGACTATAAATATCGAATCTACATATCAACTCTACATATCGACTACATATCGACTCTACATATTTATATAGATGTCCACTGTGTACTTAGATAGGTGTCGACTCTACATATCGAATCTACATATCGACTCTATATATCGACTTTATATATCGACTATAAATATCGAATCTACATATGAACTCTACATATCTACTACATATCAACTCTACATATTGACTCTACATATCGACTCTACATATCGACTCTACATATCTACTCTACATATCGACTATACATATCGGCTCTACATATCGACTACATATCTGGACCCCCATATAAAATTTCACCCCCTCTTTTAAGGGGTTGGGTGCAGATTTCCAAAAAAAAAATGATGCACGATTTTTTGTTAGTCACAAATAGTCCGCATACCAATTTTTAGCTTTCTACCTTGAAAATTTCGGAATGCTCCATACAAACTTCCACCCCCCATTTTGTGGAAGTAGGAGGTTAGAAAGAGACAAAAAGTAGCCTATGTCACTCTCCATCCCTTCAACTATCTCCACTTAAAAAATCACGTCAATTCGACGCCCCGTTTTGCCGTGAAAGACGGACAAACAAACAAACAAACAAACAAACAAACACACAAACACATACACTTTCCCATTTATAATATTAGTATGGATATTATTTACACCTTATAGTTTTCGAGTAAAATGCCTGTGACATACGGACAGACGGACAGACGGACATGACGAAACTATAAGGGTTCCGTTTTTGCCATTTTGGCTACGGAACCCTAAAAAGTCAAATTGAGAACCTCCTCCTTTTTTGAAGTCGGTTAAAAAGACAACCCAGTGGCACCCAAGAGGCGGCAAAAGAAAGAGTGGCAGCTCAAAAGATGGGACGACGACATTCTACTGCAATTTTCCATATTCTGTTACTGTAAACTGCGCGTATTTCCCACCGCGTAACGGCCACACAAATACTACAGTTAGAAGCAATTGGCCGCGATTATTAGCCGCCATCTTGGTATGTTCGAATTGATGAGAATCCGAGTGGGCTTTGCGATCTGATAAAAATTTTGGTACAAGTTTTTTTGCCGACTGTTCTTTTTTTTGCACAAACGTCAACTACTCGGTGAGAGGGCTCCCATGAGCCCAAACCACAGATAACCTCCCTGTGGCCCAATTGCAACGGTATTATAGTATTTAGTTAGGTAGGAGTTACTATGTGCCTTGTGTCCGCATCATCGCACATAGGGGCAAAATGCCGATTTAGGCGGCCAAAATTATTTTATCGCATTTATGTACTCAAACTCGTGATTTGTTTGTAATTATAATTCCAAGAGGGCAGTAGCACAGTGGACCGAAACGACAAAAAAATGGACATCCACTTTTTTTTTTTAAACCTATTTAAAAAATACTTTTCGGTTGAAAATGTTGTAAGGAATAAAAAATGTTATATAAATATTTTCAAAATAAGGCTTATTTAAAGCAGAAAAAAATAATATCTGTTTTTTTTGTATGAAACTCAAGAACAAATATCTTATTATAAGAAAACCGTTACCGATCCCGCTTTCTAACCTTTAGAATATTATTCTCCTACTTAAAACAGTTGAAAATAGTAAACAGCTTATCTCGGTAGGTGCCCGCTTTTTTCTATAGTCCAGTCAAAAGTCAGTAAAAACAACACTGTTCTTAGTTGTGTTTTATTTTTTAAATTTTCAATAGTTTAACGGTATATTAATGATCGTTTAGTGTAAATACGACATATTTTCGTCATTTTTATAACTGACAAAGAAAATAAAATTATAGTTACGTTACGAGACAATTATGATTTTTTTTAATATAAGCAAATATGAAAGTAAGTGACCTATGAATGTCGTATTAAACTTGTGAGATTGTGTATTCATAGATTATAAAAATCTTGTCTATATTTCCTAAAGTGCTTATTGCGCGCTTCGGCTGCTTCTTCCGGTAATAACCCAATAGGCAAGAGAGCTTTTTCCATTACAGTTGCCCCATGTTGTAGGATTTTGTGCATTGTTAGGCGTCATCGGATGCCAGGAATATAGTCCTACATAAATTTTGGCGGTCTCATTATTAACACTTCTGTATCCACAGAAGTACGGAGTTCTACTGTTTTTCTTCGCTTGCTCCTTTCACTGGATTCATCTAATATCTTTGCTGGTCGGCCTGATGATCCTCGTTTTATCCTTGGTATTTCGAAGGTTCCTTGTAACCATGCATCGTGTTTTTTTAAGATAATATCGCTCTTCCTATTTGACTCTACCCACTTCTTCTTAAAGTCTGACTTTAAAAAAGACAATTTATGCTTTATATCCTTGTTGTGTTCCTCACAATAGTTTTCTTGCGATAAAATATACGTCTCAAGATATTTTAGTTTCAATTCAAAATTTGCAAGATTTTGTGTCTGCATTTTCTCAAATAGGAACCTACGGGTCACTAATCTTGCCTCTGCAACTCCTTCCGATCCTAAAAGAAATCAAAACTATTTTAAACACAAAAGTAAAAAAAAAAACAAAAACACGTGGTTTTGCATCGTGGTATTTAATGGCCTCTAAAACGCATTTTCGCAAAAAATCGCAGCCAAAGTTAATGTAATTATCTAGTACAGTTACTCTATTTTATGAAATTACTCGTATTATGGCCCGGACGTGCCATGATGTATAACAAAAACCTTTTTATAAATCAAAAACGTGGTTTTTTACAACAATTTTAGAAGACTTATTTCTACCTCGGGAAATAATAATAGATATTCAAAATATTCACATAAATTTAATGTTTTATAATACTCTCTTACCTGTAGAACTAGGATCCATCACAACTTTCTTCAAAATAGACACTAAAAAAACACCACGATTTTTTAAATGTAACGTGTTTTTCCGAATGCCGATATGATGTGCGTGCAGTGGGAGCGACGATCAACTTTCGACTGGCATGGCAGTTCAGGCACTGCTGTAAGGGTTAGGGAGGGGGTAGTTTATCATTCTATGGTTATTCAACCTTATCGGGAAGTGATTATTTCTTATCTAGGCTACATTTTTAGAAATCGATTTATGGCCGCCTAAATCGGCATTCTGCCCCTATGTGCATCGGGTCGGCTCGATGGTGCCTTAATATTGCGTTGCCACCGAATTTCAATAAGTATGCCTAATTTCAGCTATCGGCTACCGGTAAGTAACTGAAAATGGTGTGCAATTTTTTACAAATACATACCATCCGTGCAAGTTAAATACGAGGGTTCCTTTATGATACTTCCGGTAGAACCGTATGATGCTACTCATACTCATTTATACATAATATAATATATAATATAATATAATAAATGCGAAAGTTTGTTGGATGTTTGTTACTCAATCACGCAAAAACGGCTAAACGGATTAAGATGAATTTTGGTACACATATAGTGTATAGCCTGGATTAACATATAGAATACCTTTTATCCCGGGAATCATCCCCTAAGGGGGCGAAATGGGGGGGCGAAAGTTTGTATGGCGCTACGATTTACGAGTTCCACGCGGACGAAGTCGCGGGCAGAAGCTAGTACATAGTATTATAGAAATATTAGTATGATAAATAGTTTCTGTCAAAAATTAATTTTTGGTACCTACTACAATAAAAATTGGCAACTTTACTTGTCTGTATACCGTCATCCTTCAACTACTCGTTGAGACGATTCTAACGAGTCCAAGCTCAACGGGGTTAGGTACGTCAGTTAAGTACTGAATTCCCATGGCATCTTTTGTTTCCATCATCAGATCAGCTCGATGGTACCATAATATTAAATTGTCATCCAAACTATACTTACACCCAAAATTTCAGCTCAATCGGTTGAAGATATCTGCAGATTGATTTGCAAGATCACCCGTACAAATATTTACATTGCAAAAAGCTTGTAAAAGATAATTAATGCAGTAGCGTTTTCAGCAATTAGTTATTTTTACGAGTGTCCCAAAGTTTACGTAATAAAAACGCCATAGTCATTCGTCATTCCACCAACAACGAAGTTCTTTGTGACACAATGTCACAAACATTTGTTCCTCTCCAAAAACTGGTTCGGATGGCATCGTAAAAAGATCTTAGGTCACAAGCTTAGAGCATACATAACTGGAGTAGCCTTTCAGTAACTTACCCCTCTGTAGAAAACGTTGCACAATGTGCACAAAATCGCCTCGCAAGATAACACTGATCATAAAAGTGCCCGCATGTTGCTGTAAGCACTAGATATTATAAACGTTCAACCACTTCAAGCTTTCAATATACAATTGAGTTTCAATATCGTATTAAGATGCTCTCCCCCGCCCCCGCAAAATTCGGCAGACATTTTTGTACGCAAATACGACATAAGGCTACTCCAGGCTACTGTATTCTCTAAGGTCATAAGCCTAATTGCTTGCCTCGCTCAGGCATCTCTTCCTATTGGTGGATTTCCTCGCACACCGCTCCGCTCGCTCGCTCAACGGTGGATGTTCGCCCTTTAGCGTACAAAGTGACACCATCTTCATTAACATCAAAGTAGCTACTTTGTATTTTCTCTACTTGCAAATAAATGCTCTGGCATTAAAACAAGCAGTGATCTAACAACACCCTACCGGCCCTAATGGATTAGAAAGTTACTGTTACTGCGAGTGGCTACAGACAGACAGACAGTTGTTATTCAATCAAGGTCATACGCATAGAAAGCAAAAGAATTACAACTGTAGTAAAGTTTGTTTAAAATTTCAGTTGATTTACTGTCATGCAGCAATATACTAAAAAAAATCGACTAAAGCATTTTTTTTTATTCGTTTATTATTTCAGAGATATTGCACATTGAAACCAGCACTAATAAGAGAGAGATGGATTCTAATAAGTGCGCCGTCTTTTGATAGCCGTGCAGTATAATGTTTGAGTCGATTTTTTTGTATGTAAGTATATAATGGAAAATTTCCCACTCGAAATATTGGTCGATCTGAATAAAGTCAATTTTAAAATGCTCGAAATGGAAAATTTACCAGCATTTAATGCTAGAATTTAATTACGTCCTAAAATTAAAATTGATATACTTGATATGAGGTCGAAATAAATACGTCCATATGGAATTACGTGCACTCCTAAAATATGACCAATCTGAAATATTATTGATTTTCAAATTAGTTTTTCATATTAATTTAAATTAGACAACATTCACTATGCACGTATTTAAATATGAACCTATTTCATACCAGGCAAAATTCCATTTGGGCTAGATTTATTTTGAACAAGAAAACATTGGCCATAAAAAAGTACTAGACAATAACATTTTCACCAAATTCACTAGATGGTATTCACTTTTGGTCGAATTTCAAAATGGTCATTTCGTATTGACGATATTCCATTTCTGCCGAATAAAAGTAAAGCTTTCAGATTTGTACCTAGCTTTTGTTGCCGACTGTACTTTTTTGCATTCATCAACTACATAAATAAAATGTGCTTTGCCCCTTTCTTACGAACACAAATGTCAAAGTGACAATAAAGACAATAGTAGATTGTACAACAAGTGCATAAAACGACCCATTTTATCCGAGGCTATTTATCGATCCGAGCTGAAAGCGAGGTTGTAGTTGAGGTAGTGTCGAGAGATGAAATGAGTTTTATGCACGTGTCTTACACTCTGCTTTTCACTTTTTAACGAAGTAAGACAATAATAATCATAGATAAAAATAGAATTTAGTTGCGAGCAGGTCGATGACCCGACGACCTTGGTCTGTCATGGAAAGCAAATGAAATAAAAAAAGTAAGTTATATTCTATGAATGTATACAATCGTGGCTGTTGGCGTGATTACCTTTGTTTTAGACAAGGATTTTACTTTATGCTCGAGAACATAACAAACGATTTTATGCCGCTTGTACTCAGCATAAAGTCGAACTTTACGAGCATGAGAAGTGAAAACGAATTTTAACTCCATTTTAGTTAAAATAAGCTTGTAGAACGTTTATGATTACGGCCGGAAGTGTTTATTATACTTATATGTTGTTTTGGAGTTGTTACAGCCATCTTCTGTCTCCATTATCATATCAGCTCGCTGGTCGCATAAAACATTGTCATCCGACTTACACAAGTATACAAAATTTCAACTCGATTAGAATTCGGGAAACATATATTGCAAGTTAAATATGTTTGTATCAAAAATATAATTTTTGGTAAAAGCTGTTAATGCCGATAGTACTTTTTTGCACAGCCATCAACTACTCGTAGAGTGGGTTCCAAATTTCAGCTTAATCTGATACCGGCTTGAAAAGTGATTTGCAAATTTTGAAGGAAAACTTTCATCATTCTACGAACAGTGCAAGTTAATATAAAGCTCGTAATAAAAGCTTGTAAAACTTATCGCACTTCAGCACACTTCAGATATGTACCTACTTCAAAGCTGTAACTACGATATGCTGAAATGTATGTATGCAACATAGTAAGTGTGTTCGCGTGCGTTGGGGCAATTTGTAGCGTCTGTCTGCCAACGGGTATTGTTCTAGTGATGTGTGTATGTATATATCGATAGTTTGTAGTCTGGATCTCGCAACCTTGGTGCAACTCCCTTTTTTATACAACGGTGGCACACAAACGTCCGGCCTGCCTATACCGTAGCACCGGTTGAGCGCATTTTACAAGGTGCCAAAGGAATTTGAAGCTTTAATACAGACGTTACATTTCATATTATGGACGTGGACGGCTGCGCTCGGCTGCCGTCACATCTGGCCGGCGGCTCCGTTCGACTATTGCCTTTTGCACTCTCGCATTCGCTACCGAGCCACGCCCCCTAGAAACAAACTTGTATGTAGGCAAACGCACATATGCGTCGGTGGCAGTAAATGCGTTAAGACGCGGTCGGCTGCCAGCGGGTGCTCGTGGAGCACGTACTTGGACACGTGCTCGGCCCAGCTCGTTCGGTGGGAATCGTACATATGGATGCTTGGGACTCCAGGACCCTTCATTTATTTTAGGATTCGTTGCCTTGAAACGAAAAGACAAATACAGGTCCCTTACTCTTAACACAGTGCATCCTTCCTTGCATCCTTGAGAGCACTGACGACCTTAATTACCACCAGCATATCGCATTTACCTACAGAGCAAGTAATTTTGGTTTTCTATGAAGCTACGAAGTGTCCAGTATAAAGTGAGCTCTAAATGGCTCACCAATTAAAGTCCGTGACTGTACCTACTAAATAGATAGTGTTTTTACGGCTGCGCTCTTTTGTAAGGTGGAGGCACGTCCGTCCCCAGTGGAGCTGCTCCGAATTTGAGCGAGATGCCACTCCGCTGTGCAGCACAGCCTGTGCCGGAACTTGACAAAGATTGCTGCCCCCTATTCTGTAACTTGTTTTAAGCTCACCTCAGCGCTCACCCACAAATATATCTTGACACTGCGATGCGTAGAAACTAAGCGTAGGTAGAGGTCTAGTCTCGTTAAGCGTGGGGTGAGGCGCATGAGCGCGTAGCGAATAACAGCCCTGTAGATATACGTACATTGCACACATATTTACAGCAATCTTTATCAAACTACAGCAGCTCTTTACAGCACAGTGAGCTGTGATAATTTGTGGATATTAAAAATCTACGATTTTCAGCCTTAACTCGATATTCATCATATTCGTTTACACTTCTAAATATAACCCGATAATCAATACCACAGGCGATTTATCGACTATTCGATGACGTATCCCATAAATCACTCCCAGCCCTACTTCTGTCGTCACCCAACTGATCGCTTCATTGGCTAACTGTTAGTCTATCAGTCATTCAAATATATACCTTGACCCGTTTGCATAAAGTCTGTTTACTATTAAAGACTTCACGTTAGTCCCATCTGGCATTTGTTCCTGTCAACATCATTCGGAAGCTATCAATGAATTGTGAACTTTTTAGTACATAAATATAGGGTACTATTGCCATTGTGAAAATGATTGTAATTAATCCATTACGATATCCGTAGCATTATTATTGCAATCAATTGTTATTCAAGTAAATGTCGACTTTATATGTAGGTGTCATAAAATTCTAAATGTTGAAACTTCGTTAGATCTTTGGAAACAAATTGGTTGATTTACGGTTTTATTGATTTAATTTATCTAACTATTAGATCCTGAGTTCAGTAGCTAAGGTTACAAACCATCCTGTAAGACACGCAACGTTCGACCGGCAGGTCGATCAAGTAACGCATTGTACGCGCGTTAGGTAGGTCTAATTTTTTTTTTGTATATGACTGTTGCATCTACCTAACGCGCGTTCGAAACGTTACGTGGTCACCCCCCGCCGGGTAGTTTGAACCAGGGATCGGAACCGGTATTTTCTAAAGTCCCCGAAGTAGTCTAATATTTTGAATTATTTTAGGCTCTTAATGTAGGACTCTATCATGTATTTAGGTAACATTTTCGTATTATTAGACAGCCTGATCAAAAATGATATTATAAACCAAAGAACGAAATTGAACGAAATAAAACCGGTTTTTTTGTATGGTGAAAATACCGGTATCCGATCCCTGGTTTGAACCTTGCTTAATCAAGGGGGGAACCGCGAAAACCCTTAGAGTAGCTCCAATCTCACTTGAATCCTTCGAGTGTTAGAGATAGAGAGATGTACATACGTACGTAGCATCACTAGCAGCGGCGCTACAGCTAAAATCGAAAGACCATGTTTTGCATTCCAACAAAACAGTTATTAGGTATATGAGTATTCTATTAAATACATATATGGTCGTCTAGTACCCATAACACAAGCCTTATTGAGCTTACTAAGGGACTAGGTCGATTTGTGTAAGATTGTCCTCTAATATTTTATTATTATTTATGAGTATTGCCATTGAATGTTGAATAAAGCAATCTAAGAATCTCACCAAAATATTGAAACATACCTTCATGTTTTTTGCTTACGAAGTGCGCAAGCATATAACTGCGGCGCTACCACGAACTTCGAAACTCGAAGTTCGTATACCTGCATCCCTGTCATTCGAGTTATGTAAGTGCGATAGAGATGGAGATACCCGAACTTCGAATTTCGAAGTTCGTGGTAATTGCTCTGGAGTCTGGATATACTCTTGATCTATCAATTTTATTTTAACATTCACACGAGTTACGGTGATTTATGATCATGTTACGACGCCATAAAAACGAGATCGCAACAGATATGACTTAACCAAATTAAACGGTAGAAAGCAAGGCGAATTTAACGGCTCAACGAACAATCTATTATGAAGAATCGATTTATCATCGATTGCGAAACTTCCTATTATGCAAGAACACAACATAACACGACAAATTGCTATTAAGCTCGATGTCTATTGAATAGACGTCATGTCATGTGTTCATGTGAGGTAAACGAAAGCTGTGAATGAAAAGAATGACATCGTTAGAAATATGCTGTTGGCAATATTGCCAGCCATTCACGGGAATATTGCCTGGACTGTGTTGAAGTACCTATAAGATTTTTTTTAATAGTACGTTAGCAAACTAGCATACGATCTGCCTAATAAACAGACACCGTAGCTTATGTACTCTCGCTACGTGTAAATCGTGTAATTGGTACCTACGTTTTATTAATTGGTACATGGTATCATTTGGCCGGCATTTCAAGTACAATGGTAATAGCTTCATTTATTTTAGAACTAAGTAGGTATACATGTATCAGAAATGTGGGGCCAAAATGAATGAGCTAGTACCTATCTGCCTTTAAGCCTCTGACTCTCACAGATCGGAGCGGCCTGTGGTCACGGTCAATAGTAAACTTGACAATAATTGTCTAATTTACTATTGACCGCCACCGCAGGCCGCGCCAGTTACGTGCTTGCTAGTAAGGGAGGAATGCTATCTCCTGCTCCTGTTATGTCCTACATAAACGCGGCCATGGCTGCTAGGCTGATGCGTTTATTAGAGCGAACGAGAGGTCGGATTTGACTCTAAATTAGGGCTGGCAACTGTCAAACTGAGAGCACCAATAATGGTCCTTAAAAAAGCTAAATTTGTATGGAGGGAAGTAGTTTTTATTTATTTTTGCGATAATGACTTTATGTTTTGTCCCGAATTGCTCCGAAGTGGGATTCCACCGTTTTCCGAAAAAGGCTAAGAAAAGATTTTTGCCTAAGAACTGTATATGGTTTCCGTACATAGTTAGGGACCATCGATCCTTTGTCTCTCTCTCTCTCATAGTATGAAATTTAGAAGAGCGCCATCTACCTACAATTAGCTTTCACCGGCCAACCCCATTGCGACTGCCGATTCCAACAGTAACTAGATGTTTAGAAGAAGTCTGAGCACCATATATGTGGAACGCGCTTAGACAACACCATCTCGTGAAGCAATTTTCTGTTTGCCGTTTTGCTGAATTCTGGAGAAATTTTAATTTTTTCGGGGCTTAAACTTGAAGAACCCTGTAACTTGTTTGACAAGTCTCAAATGGCCACACTGAGGTTCTTGCTCGACCAATGCTACTGGCCATTTGATCAGTGTTGTAAATTTAGACTTGTATAAATCATTTGCAGCATCGTGAAACAAGTTACAGAGTCCTTCAAGTTTATGTCCCGAAAAAATGATAATTTCTCCAGAATTCAGCAAAACGGCAAACAAAAAACTAAAACACTAGTCCATAAAACGACCATGCTAATTATCAATGCTGTATGTAATACTTAGGTGTACGAACAACATAATACGAATTCTTGCGGACACGGTATTACGCAAAATATTGAACGTGACAATCAATAATTTAATAATTTATACAAATATGCTTACCTCATGATTTCTACATTTAGCGAATTAGCAATAACCTCTTAAATGTTTCTTTTCACCTTCTAATATTGTGTTTGTATGATGTTTAACAACCTTTTTGTGTAAGTATTTTTTGTTTTTCTTTTTTATGTTGTATGCTTTGCTTGTATTTGCTTTAATCCAATTTTTACCAGTTGGAAGCAGTGTCTGTGAATTTAAACGGTTTGTTTTTTAAATTTCGATTCAAAAAATCAACTATGTATTTTTTTCCTGGAAAAATACGTCCCGTTTCACAAACATTGTTTTTAACTGGGCATTGTATGTGATTGTATACTGATTACTAAGATGTAACAAAAAGAACAATAGGAGTAGAAAACTTGTATAGAAAACATGTGAACCAATCATTCTCACAGTAAAACACTTTCGTTTAAGCATATTTATTACTTTGAAATGAAAGTTAAGTGCAGAGAGAGTTAATTCACTATTTAGACTGTTAATGGAATCACCTAAAATTTAAAAATTATCTTTTCGGTTTTAATATTTGGTGATTGGTGAAGAAATAGATATATTATTGATAACATTTTGCAATAATTTATACGAAATATCCTCTTTGTATCTGTAATATGAATTATGATACTCAGACCTCCTCCCAGTGACAAAAATATTTTAATTATAGGTATGTAAATGAAAACTTACTCATTGACATACAAATAAGTGAGGGAGCTTATTTATTGTTTAATTCAAATTACTCGCACACTAATTGTTCTAATGTTGATACATGCTTAAATGTGTCTAATAATCACAAAACTAACCGATATTTTTTCTTCCAGCGACTTGCCTGACGAAGAGGAAAAGCAATCCCCCGTCCTGCTCTTAGGCGTGAACAAAATATCAGATTCGCCATTCGTCCGTCGACGATCCATCGAACCACACGCCTCTGGCTCCATCAGGTTCTTCAGGCCTCCCAAGTCAAAGTATACCCGAGGCCTCCATGGAGATGAACGGCTGGAGAAGATTAGGCAAGACCTACAGACACACAAGCAAAGACCAGACAGGTACATTCCAGACAAACATGAAGTGTCTTTAGAGCCTGAAGAGAAAAACTGCCTCCGGCTAAGTTGCGTCGGCAACTGCATCTGTGATAGAAAGAGATCATCCAACCGAGGCTCTTTCTCGTTCCATCGTCCCGATCGAACCTCGGAGAGTTTTACCACAGAGAGGAAAGATTCAGAAAGCGATATCGAGTTTAAATACACGGAGCACATTCCTAATTCAGAACCTTGTACAAGTAAGCAAAATTCCTACAACATTACACCTAAATCGACTGAACGCCGGCACTTCCTGCTAACTAATCTCAATGAGCGATTTCGGAAGACTCTCAGCTTGGATTCTCGCAAGATAGAAACCAATCGAGTACCGCTAAGTCTGCCTAAGGAAACTCGACCTAAATCGCTCGTGAACACTAGTAATATTTGCGTGCAACAATTCAAGACCGGCGATCCGTTTGTGAATGCTAATTTTGATAAGGCTAGTCAACCTAAGAAGAAACGGAAATCGTTTTTCTCCCTTGACGCATTCTTCGATAAAAAGTCTGACACGTCATCAGTAGATGACTATTGCTCCTCTAAATATAAACGTTTCGAGCTAGAAAGCGACGACTCACCGTTATTCAGACGTGATTTATCAAAAAATCGCGAGAAAACACCAGATCTCCTCAACCTTCCCGTGATCATCGACTCTGTTCGTAAGAAACAATCAGACACTAAAAGGCAATTGGAGAAATTAGAAAGCCATTTCTATAGGAGTTTAAATTATACGCAAACGGTTGTAGACGCTGTCCCTAAAGACGCGACCGACGTACAAGGCTCAAGCGGGCATACCAATCACATATATGTCGACGATGACGATGTAGAATACATTGAGCCTATACGCAGCAACTTTACGAGTCAAAGCACGCTTATTCTAGATAAGAATCTAACTGGAGATCTCACTTTAAAGCCTGATTCTATTCTTACTATTAACACAGATGATACGGACATAAAACTTCCCAGTTCGACTGTGTCCCCTAAATCTAATGAAGCTAGGATTATTGACAATGATCTGGACAGCATAGGAGCCTATGAAGTAGAAGTCAAAGAGTCAGACTTGCTTAAAGCTTGCACTAAAGAACTGACTGTCAAAGTCATGGATAAGTCGGTGGACTCAATCGGCAGTTGCTCGCTAGATGTGGATGCTAGCACAGATTTCTCAGGTAAATTTTAGCTTTGAGTCAATGTTGTGCAAGCATGTTTTCTCATCGATGTTTTTATCATATCTATTAACTTCAGTTTCGTCGATATCTTCTTATTCGCACCTATATCATATTTAATCATATGTACTTTACCTGTCATTTATATTATCGTTAATAAATGTAAACTTATCATTTTCATTTAAATCTGTGTTTTCTTTATTACCTTTTCTTTCTGTGATTGTGTATTTGCTTGAGTCTTCCTTTTTTCAACAGTTTTTGAAGACACCTATAGTGGCTACTTTATCATAATATCATCACATATAATGGTCAATTTTTCGATATTTGGACTTTTAAGTAAATTTAAATCAAATTTTGTTTGGTCTTAATGTTGGGCCGAAACAAGACGTTAAGTCTTCTTCTTTTTAAACCTTAAATGATGCTTTTGGATGAATGCATCAAGAACTCGTTCTCTCAAATAACACAGTTATGAATGTTACGATTAAAACACTCTACTTATTAATGGCTTTGACCATTTATCCACATTACAATGCAATCCGCTCTAACCACTCTGTCATGCGCGTAGGCCGTGTTGAAACGCCTTAAGTGGGCCAAGAGGCTGAATCAGCATCCCAAAATATTAGCGTATGCAACTCGCTAACTAAGTATTTTTATCATGCAATGCTACTGGCTTCTACATTTTGACTAATTTATATACTTTTTAATAAAACGTGTCAACAATAAATAGGTACCAATGTATAAAATCATGAAAAAATTAGCGAGGCGTGAATATATATATTATACTTTAAACTTTTTGCTCCTGTTACAGCCGTTTTCAAATAGGTACGTAAAATTTTTGAAAGTGAATAGAGTTCTAAAAATATGCAGGATTCAAATTATGAAGTTATATAATACCAAGGAAAAAATTGTGAAAATCAATTTTAGTATTAAAAAATGTATGATTAGTATAATTATGAATTTAAGTAAAACGGACAAATGAGCGTCATGATGAAAAAAAAAAATTAGTAACTATATAAGAAATTTATGATTATTGTCATTATGAATTCGAATCGATCTGAGTTACGATCGTTATAAAATTGTATGAAAACCATTTTCGGAGTTCCAGTAATAGGACTTAAAAAAATATGTGCACAAAAGCGCACCCACCCCTGTGGGTATTAGGTAGATAGTTCATGCTAGCCTGGCAAATTGTAATCTTAATAATATATGTTAATTAAACATGGAGTGGATACGGATAAAGTCACTTCAACAAATAAACATCCATGTTACGTAAGTTGAATAAAATGTAGATAAACATGGCCAGTTTATTATCTATGCCATGTATAGCGCACAATGCGTTGCAAAATGCAATTTACAAACAAAAAGACTGCGCAAACATGCAAAACGATATGTCGGCCTCGCAGCCTACGCAGTAATGCGCGGACCGGACCGGTCATTGTCGCCAGTTAGTCCACTCGCGGACACGCGCCGAGGCATTCGTCATAATCACATATAATTTAAACCTGTAATAACAAAAATATCGAGACAAGTGTAATTTCGAAATGCCAATCGTAGATTATTAAGATCAAGTCACCGACCGTGAAACGGAACGGTTTCACTGGCCGCGAACAACGGACCACTAGAAAAAAAGAAAAAAAACGGCAAAAGTTTGACGTTTCGTGATGTGATGTGATGTCAATGTGATGTGCTGTCTTGTCATAAAATTTTGGTTGAAATTCGGAAGTTCGTGATTTATTTAAAAACTCGATTGAATATTATCGTTTAGCAATTAATTTGTGCGTTTTATCTCAATTAAGCTGGTAAGTGGTTTATAACAGGTTTTCATTCGCACAGGACGAGAAAAGTGTGCTTTCAAAGTTCGCCTCTTAGTCTACCTGCTTTTTTCTCTTTTATTTTAAACTGATATTTCTGCAGTTGTGATATTTCCATTAAATACGCTATATAAGTGTGTGTCGTTAGCTGTAGCAGCATGATATGTGGAATTTCTTGTGACTAATACAATTTATATTCATTAAAGAAGTCTTTCTCTTAATCAAATCATCATCTCGCATCCGTTGAGTCATGCACCGTCTGTACTTTACTATTATTACTAATTTCCGCGTCTTGTTAAAACTTACATTTGCATAGAAATTTGTAAAATTGATATGCCATGATCATATTATATAAACACTATCAAAATATTTTATTAGAACAAATACACCAGGAAATATATATTAAATAATACAGGTTTAACAAGGAAGCAAATGCCATCAGACTTTATATGTCATTCTACCTCAATGTCAAGGTAATGAGCATAAACATTTTTATAGCAATAACTATGTACTATAGGGAGGGGGATGGCTCAGTGGTAGAGCTACGGAGTCGGTCACTTCTCAATGATAATCCAGTCTCCAGCAATATCATATAATTTATTAATTTACACTTTATTTTATTTACTGTAACATAGCGTCTGCACCCATGCAAGTTCTGCAGCCGAATCCCATACCATAAGTTTTCTGACAGCTTCCACGAAAGCTATTTTGAATTTAAATATCGAATATACCTTTTTATGTTCTTTTCTCTATGGCCAGCTTGCCAATGTATAGAACCTCTACATTCTCCCTCCTTCCCGGACTGGAAAATGTAGGATTCTAACAACAAACAACACAGGCTAGTTTGAAAAACTTACCCTACTCATGGGGAAGTTTACAAACACACCCTGATCCTACCTACTTCAAGAACATAAGAGCCAGCTACAACAACTGTCATAGAGGAGAGCTGATCTGCCAAGGTCATGGAGAATGTAGAGGTTCTATACATTGGCAAGCTGGCCATAGAGAAAAGAACATAAAAAGGTATATTCGATATTTAAATTCAAAATAGCTTTCGTGGAAGCTGTCAGAAAACTTATGGTATGGGATTCGGCTGCAGAACTTGCATGGGTGCAGACGCTATGTTACAGTAAATAAAATAAAGTGTAAATTAATAAATTATATGATATTGCTGGAGACTGGATTATCATTGAGAAGTGACCGACTCCGTAGCTCTACCACTGAGCCATCCCCCTCCCTATAGTACCTTTGTAACACTGGGATAAGACCTACATAGGGTAGGTAGATAACCTTAGTTCCCACTGGCAGCTAAATCGATGCAAATCAAATCTACTTGGTATTGTTTGTTGAATATGAAGTATAATTAATTACCTAATTTAACCCTTTCAACAGATACAGTCAAATGTAGAAATATGGGTGCATACAACTCACTTATAAAGATATATGTCCCATTACTTTTAGGCCAAGGCACTGGTAGAGCGAATAGCAACGCAACAGCGATTTTCTTACATCAAGTCGCCCAAGTTGTACTAAAATCGCATTAGTGTCACCATTCGCCCAACCAGTGCGGCTCCGGCCTTATGTCAGCGGATTAAGGTTTCGGTACATATTTATTAGAGGATTATATCGATACATATTTTTGCACTTGACTGTACTAGTAATCAATCTTCATATTTTCAAGTAAGATTGGATGATGTCGGTGTGAGTGACATTTTGTATGTGATGAAGACTGAAAGGGTGAAGATTAGCACAAATATTGCATGACATACTTGGTACATGGTACCTTATGTAACATCAACATCTCTAAAAGATACCTTACCTTGTTACTTTATATAAAGGTAAAAAATTTAAGAAAGGTAGAAAGGCCTCTCTTGTATGTAGTTGTGATCCTTTTGAATAGACAACAAACTTAAATTTGGTATGAGAGGCCTGTGCCCAACAGTGGGATGTATACATATATGCTGATTTATTAGGTTGTCTATAAGGGATTGCTCTTCGGCGATAAGACCGCCTGTTGTCTACCTCTACCTACATTACATGTTATTGTATTGTTTCTCCCTGCAACTGCTTCGTTTGTGTGAGGTGTGCAATAAAGAGTATTTGTATTGTATTGTATAACGCATACCTAAACAAATATGTTTTCAAATAAATATTCTATTCTAAATGCCTATTTAAACAGACCGCAAATACACGCTAGAGGAAAGAGAAGGCTTACTTAAGGTTTTGCCTATAATATCTCTAGTAAGACTAAGACTATCACATACTCTCAGTCTCTTAAAACACACAATAGCTAAAAGTGTCACAATTTAATTAAATGTGTACTTTATTAAGTCCATTCCCACCTTGTTTTTGGTTTACGAAATTTTCTTATACCAATTTTTGGTGCCCCAGTGGTTATTGTTTTAGTTGATCTGTTCCTTGACATTATACTAATATTATAAATGCGAAAGTATGTCTGTGTGTTACCTCTTCACGCTTAAACTGCTGAATCGATTTAGATGAAATTTGGTATAGAGATAGGTTGAGTCCCGGGGAAGAACATAGGATAGTTTTTATCCTGGAAATCATTCCCAAAGGGGGTGTAAGTTTGTATGGAGCTACAATATAAATTAGTACGACGCGGACGGAGTTGCGGGCAGAAGATAGTATTTATATATTTGTGCATAATCAAATCTGAAGAATCTCCTTATTTATAATAACTGGCGACCGGTTAGCCTAGTGGGTAGTGACGCTGCCTATGAAGCTGAAGGTCCTTGGTTGGAATCCCGGTAAGGGCGAATATTTGTGATGAGCATGAATATTTGTTTCTGAGTCTTGGATGTTTTCTGTGTTATATCTATTATATATATCGTCGTCTAGTACCTATAACACAAGCCTTATTGAGCTTACTATAGGCCTGGTTCGATTTGTGTAAGAATATCCCCTAATATTTATTTATTTATTTATAATAACTCCTTCAATACTTTCCTAAGACACTCAGTGATGGCATCTGCTTACCTATTGACATCACGTTAATTTGCACACAATACAAATGTTGTAATAATAATTTTGTAATGATGGAAAATACAATGGCAAGTAAGAATGCAATAAAAATAATAGCACAATGAAGCCTAGAGGACTACACATAGGTTTCAGTTTAAGGTGGTAATGTCAATATATTATAGGATTATAACATGATGATTTAATGACAATAAAACATTTTTAATTATTGAGATAGAAGTCTTCAACCAATTTACAAAATGGTTATCCTTGAAATCGTTTGACGATTAATGCATTTTTTATTGATCTTATATGAAATAAGGCTTAGACAGCCTAATAATACCAAAGAGTCCATAATACAAGAGCATCTATGTAGGGGTGCATGTGTAAATGTTTTATGAACGAAGAAGGTCGAATGATGATCGAATAAATGAGGCAGGCTGAGTGGGACTGATGCGTTTTTGTTTTATGAAAAAACAGGGGAAAGATAGGGAAGTATGGCGGACGAGGGCCGGAACGGATTAGATTTTTTTCTCTATTGTAAAAGAAGCGTAATAAAAAATGTGAAGATTTAAGCTGGGTTTATTTTTAAACACTATATCTATAGAAAAAAATACTTCATAATAATCTTCTTATATAAACAGTCAGATCTAAAATTATTCTATGATAAGTTCCAGAACATAAACATACATATATACACATTTTATATGTGGCCTGTATAACTGAATAAAAACTAGCCACAATGACATTGGGGCCAAGCAAATATCAACATTAGTAATGATGAACTTTGTTTATGCATATGTTGACCTTAACATACTGAGTAAAAGGTGTGTCACAGTCTCGATAGTTACCTAATGCCTTTATACAACTATGTTACCCCGAGGCTCCGCCCACGTCAACTCAATTCACCTATAAAAACTTCGACCTAGCACGGGTAGCACAAAACGCGAGATAACACATCTTTTTCCAAGTGTTATAAATGTTATAATTAGCAAGAGATGCATCTTAGTCTGTCTCGCGTGCGGTCTTATGCTAGCCGTGCTGGAAGAGGAATGCTCTGCACGGCTATCACAAGACGGCGCGTGAGCTCTCTCGATTTTTCTCGCACTATACCTCTCCTTCTAAGTGTTCTAATAAGAGAGAGACGGATAGTGCGAGAAAAATCGAGAGAGCTCGCGCGCCGTCTTGTGATAGACGTGCTGGAAGAAGAATGGTCTGTTCGTCACATGCAATACTATGAAATTAAATTTTATTGTGTGACAGATTCGTTGAACTTGAACCGAGCAACAGTTCCGATAGCTCAATTGGTCTGGAGCGACTGGCCGCGTATGCTAGAAGGTTACTGGTTCAAATCCAGCTTGAGCAATGAATCTTTTGATTTTTTCCTTTAATTTAAAATTTTCGTTTAAAGACACTACCTACTGCTTAAAGCAAATATCAATTGCATCAGATGTTGTAATAGGCTATTTGCGTCATGTTGAAATTGATAACGTAGTGTTGCTAATGGATAGTAAACTTCAAATTATTGCAATAAAGTATAAATTAAAATCATCAAAAGATATATGGGCCTTGAAAGTTTAGAAGAAATATGCATTTTTATTTATTGTCCAAGAGTTAAAGCTGCCAATAGAATCCTTACGCTTTTATAGAAACAAAATTGTATGGCAACTATGGGCCTAAACGCAGTATTTCGCGATTAGTACAAATAGCAAAGTGTGACGTCATACTTTTATGTGGATCAGTATGAAGCGTTTCGGCTGCCGCCAGCGAGGTCGGTCTTTGACTAATTTTTTTGGGTATTTATGTATGTTCTTTAATTGTGGTTGCTCACATTTGTTCCTCTCCAAAAACTGGTTCGAATGGCATCGTAAGAAAATCTAAGGTCACAACATAAGCCTATTAAAATCGTCATGAACGGCCTTATTGTAATGTTTTCCAGCTGATAACAATTTATCATAGATTACTGATAATGTGTTACATTCAATTAATTCAATATCACTACAAGTACTACTACTCCAAATGTACAATGTTTTCTAATTGACATATTGTGTGTTGTGAATTATGTAATTATGTGTGATTATTTTCCTATGTTTTTATGTTGTGAGTTGATTTTTTTATATGTTATTAAGAGTCCCCAGGAAGCTTGATTCTCCATACAAACGTAGTTCCATGCTGGAATATCATGAGTCTTTGTATACACAACGAGATTCGCCTTATCTAGGTTAGAAAGTAGAGAGAAAAGAAGAGAGACGTTTGTATGGAGAGCCGACTTGTGTCGAACTTCCTGGGGACTTTTTTTTAAAATCATCTTTTATATAATGCATGCTGTTCACTTGTATTTGTTGGCGCAATTAACTTTAAATCGTGTGTTTTTTTTAGGGTTCCGTACCTCAAAAGGAAAAACGGAACCCTTATAGGATCACTTTATTGTCCGTCTGTCTGTCTGCCAAAACCCTTTAACCAGGGGACGCGTGGAGGTATCGAGTTGAAATTTATTATATTACATATACTGAGTCTAGTCACCAGGTGACTAGACACAGGAGCATAACAGGTCCTGTTATGACTCAAAACACATTGTCTCTGTTAAAATGTGTCATGTTTTCCACAATAGAATAGTCATTCATTCTACTCATTGAAATGTGAGTCCAATTCGGGTTTTGAAAAGAAATTTGCATTAAAAAACCTGGTATCTATTCAGGTTAAGGTCATTTGTAATATGTTAATTGCAAATGCACACGAGTATTCTACATGAACGTAGATAATTTAATGAAATGTATGGGTATGGATAATTCTCTTCATCTTAGTATTATCCTGGTTCACGGGGAGCTAAGGGGATCAAACTGTTTTGTAATGCAGTAAAGTCGCCCGAAAAACTTTTTTTTTTAAATTTAGGTATTTAGATCACAAACAGACGCATACACAAATAAATATTTAGTACACATAGTGTACGAATAGACATAATTCTGTTGGTACACTATCTCATTAGATAGGCGTTCGCGCATCAAAGGGATACGCCACGGCGGGCATGCTGGTCTTCCGTCTCATTAGATAGGCGTTAGTGCATCAAAGAGATACAGCGGGCGTGCTGCTCTTCCGTCGCATTAGATAGGCATTAGCGCATCAAAGAGATACAGCGGGCGTGCTGCTCTTCCGTCGCATTAGATAGGCAAAGGCATTAGCGCATCAAAGAGATACGGCGGGCATGCTGCTCTTCCGTCGCATTAGATAGGCATTAGCGCATCAAAGAGATACGGCGGGCATGCTGCTCTTCCGTCGCATTAGATAGGCATTAGCGCATCAAAGAGATACGGCGGGCATGCTGCTCTTCCGTTTCATTAGATATGCCTTTGCGCATCAAAGAGATACGCCACGGCGGGCATGCTGCTCTTCCGTCTCTTCGGATATGCGATCGTGAATTAAACTGAGACGGTGCGCGCGTATTTCGGTAGTTTCACAACTCATCCTTTTATTATTGTATACTTGCTTTCATGAAAGTCGCTTTTGGCGCTGTTCGTTATTCGGGTCGTTCCTCTTTTCGACCGACAATAGCCTGTCCTTCGTCTTATTACGGCATCTCATGTGAGTAATGATGTTTACGGTTTTATAATGTTCGAATGAACGTCCATATTATTTTATTAATTAGTGATATTTAATATTTCATTTTCTCTATCTAGCATTGTTTTTTAATGTTTTTTTTTCGTAGAATGCCGTGACAGAGTGGTAAAATAAAATGTTGTCCCCACTGAAAGACTCCACTTTGTCACATGTTTTTTTTTAGAAACCAACCGTAAATAAATATTTATATTGGCCAGAAAGGAAACTTTAATTAGTTCTAATGAAGAAACCTATGCATTTTTTTAAAAATCGCACTTCAAAACCACAATTTTCGATAGTTCAAAAACAAAAAAAACAGAAAAACCTCGGTTCATTGTCGGTAAAAAAGAAGAACGACCCATTCTCTTTAGTAAATAGCCTTAGATTATTATTGATTATTTTTTAGAATTTCTGTTTTGAGATTTTGCTTCTCCGTACTATTCTCATTTAAATGTCGCTGCCTCATACGAGCAGCGCGTTTTGTAAGTCTACCCATTTTAACGCTTTTTTGTGAATATATTATTGAACTATTCACTAAAAAAATAAGTAAGTAGTAAAGTGTCAAAAACATTAAAAACCGACTTCAATTAAATACCTGCAGTAAAACGAGGCACTAAAAAGTAAAAAAAAAACACATTTTGCTTCTTATGCTATATTATACTTTCATTTATCTTTTTTATTTTTTCTACTCGGTCAATCTACCACATATTCATTTAAACTTTTTATACAACACATAGACCAACAAACAAATAGGTAACAAATATTTTTTTTTTATTCCACTTAAGCAAAAGTAAAATATTTATATACGGCTTTGGAGATAATCAATTTATTAGGACAATATATATATATACATTTATTGCTTGTTTTTGAAGTCAGTTCTTAATTTTTTTGTTTTATTGTTAAACAATGATTCATCAACCAATATTATAAATAACAAATTTTAGTCTTACAGAAATTTCTTGAACAAACTGCATGAGTAATACATATAGTTTAGTCAAGTTATTTGTAAACAGAACGTACTCGTCAGCAAACAAAATCTAGAAGCAATAATTTAATCGTCTCTATCTCATTACAGATACAACATCCGGTAGTCTAAATCTGCTGACACCATCATCCACAACCAGCCGGATTCGGGACTTCACGTCGCGCATCCAGGAGCGGGCCTCCAACTTCCAGGCCTTCCCCAACAGCCCCCGACCCACCCCCATCATCACCCCCGCTCGGACCCCCGAAGACGTCACTCCGACGCCAAGAAGATCTGATAACCTTCTCAAACCACCCCCAAAAGTCCACGTTGACTCCGGCAGTCATCGCTCCAGAGGACACCATAAAAAGAGAGACGAGTTACCTCAAAAGAAACCGTCATATTTGAACTTAGCCTGCTCAGTCAACGGCTACACTAATTTAACTACATATGACTCGAAGCTGCGGCAGGATATTAACAAGAGCCGCGAAGCGTCGCCCATAAGACCTATCACACACACGTACCAGTACAGAAGCGAGAATAACTCTCTTCTAGTCCCTGTGCCGGTCAGCGTGAACAAGCTGCTGGTTCCTACATTCGGACCCCATGATACTAGGGCAGATTTGACAGCAAAGGCGCCTGCCAAGGCGCACACGGACCCTTATTTAGCTACGTCACCATTACATGCCTTCATGGCGGCTGAAAATAAACAGCTTAAAAACGACTTCCTAGGTACCAGCATGACTACCGCCAGCCGGACTTATATGTCCACCGAAAGCAAGTCTTTCGCCACGGCCATGCTCCATCAGAAGACAGACGAAGTCGACAACGCGACCTTCAAGTCGAGCTACTCGGAAACCAACTTCAGAAAGACTGTTAGCACCAACGGAAAGGATACGCACTTCGTCAATTCCGAATCGTTCACCATCTCTTCCAATGGCGTCTCCAAGCGGATGGAAATCACGAAGGAGAACGGAGAAACACTAACCAGTCCTATGAAGAGCTTCATCCAGCAGCGGGTGGAAAGACTGTACGGCCCTGGAGCGCTAGCTCAAGGCTTCTTCAACCAGAAACGCAAGTCACGAAGCGAAGAAGAAGAATCTGGAATCCTAACGGAGAAATCCTTGAATTGCTCTAGCGATCTCCATAGGCGTTCCAGTGACGATAGTGATCGTTTTAGCACTAACGGAGACGAGCCTAATCTACCCGTTTTAAGGCATTTAAGGCCCGAGTTCCGAGCCCAACTGCCCATCCTGTCTCCAAAGAAGAATTTCAAAACCGAAACATCGCCGCAGAAGGCAGACATTCCCGTTCCCGAGAAGACTGATTGTGTGAAAGTGGTAACCAATGGTGTATCTGTGATAAAATTAGACAGTTCTGAATTAGTTAAGGATGTGAAAGAGGTGGAGTCAAACGGTGTGAATGGGGAGGTTGTGGAGGACGCCCACTATTTCCTGGGCTTGGAGAAGAGAGAGACTGAACGGCTGATCGCGTTGGCGGTCACCGCTGAGAAGGAGTTGGAGAATTTACAGGTGAGACTATTTGGCATATGCTTTACAATATTCAGGATATATTTATTTATTACAAATATGTTATATCTACGCGGCAGGCTCCCAATAATTTAAATTTGAATTCATTTATTAATTCAGATAACAAGATCCATTATTTTTTGGTATTAATAATGTTATGGCTCCATCCATGTAGACGCGAGTATATAAGCCTTTAAGAGGCCAGAGGGGCTACCGCGAAAGGAAAACGAACTTCGTTTGTGTATCTCCGTCTCTGTCGCACTTGCTGGTTCGAGCGACAGAGATTGAGATACACGAACGAAGTTCGTTTTTCGCAGTAGCCCCTCTGTGCCCAGCAGTGGAACGTATCTTCATATCCTATCTATCTATTGCCCTTTTTTCACCACAGCTAAGCTATTTTACCACACAAGTTGGCCAAGCTAAACCATAAAGTTATGTCAAACTGTATAAGTTGATAACACAGCTTAGCTACTGGCTCTAGCTTACTGGTGGAAGAGTAGCCTAAAAGGCTAAGAAGTTTTTGGTTACACATAACACGGTTTCTTCTTTCACTCTTAAATGAGAATATTTTCACCTTATCCCAAGTCAGTTGAGTAAACACGAAATCATTGCGCACGACATCTCTGCTTATAAAATCGTTAAGTGAATCCAATTGTATTTACCACGCCTCCCAAGGCGACGCAATACAAACAGAGCAGCATTGTTAAAGATGGAAGGATATGCATGCGATCTTGAGGTAGAAATGTCAATAGTGTTTGGAAACAATGGTCAGTTCCTTCCCACTTCCTAGTTTATTACAGATTTTGGTTGAGCAGAAAGGAAGTCGAAATCCTTTTACGATTTTTATCTACATTTATGTTAATACTAGCGTCTGCCCGCGACCTCGTCCGCGTGGAACTCGTTTATATTGTATGTCCATACAAACTTTCGCCACTCATTTTATCCCTTAGGGAATAAAGGATGAAAACTATCCTATGTCCTTCCTAGGGTCTCAAACTATCTCCATACCAAATTTTATCTCAATCGGTTTAGCGTAAAAAGGTAACAGACAGACAGAGTTACTTTCGCATTTATATTATTATTAGTATGGATTATAAACAGGAAGAGTCTGAGAGATTGTAGCTCTGTAAATTTGTATGTATGTACGGGGTAATCTCCTTCAACAACAGTTTATTAACATGTAGATCATGTTAATAAAATGTTAACGTAGTTTTGCTAAATGGATAGTAAACCATCACATTATTCTAATAAATGAAAAAGTATTATTAAAATCATAAAAAGATATGGACCTTAAAGTTTAGAAAAAAATATGTTTTTTTTTATTGTCCAAGAGTAAATTTAAAGCTACCAATAGAATCCTTAAACTTGCATAGAAACAAAATTGTAACTATGGACCTAAACGCAGTATTTTGCGACCGAAAAACAGCAATTTACATGATTTTCCATACAACAATTACTACAAATAGCGGATTGTGACGTTTTACTTTTATGCCAATTAGTATGTAAAACGTTTTGTAAAGCGTTTTGAACTGCCTCCAGCAAGGTCAATCTTGAAAATTTTGGGTATTTATGTTCTTTAATTTTAGTGGCTCCCATACAAACATTTGATCCTCTCCAAAAACTGGTTCGACGGCATCGTAAAAAAATCTTAGTCCATACCCCTATTCTTTCACCTATAGAATGGATCTTCAGGGTGGACACGGGCTATTTTTTCCCCCTCGTCTCCGCCTGGGTTCCCTGTAATATGCCAGCTAACCCGCGCAGCTTGTTTACAAATATAATTTTCATCACACTTGCTCGTCAATGGCGTTATTACTTGCGAGCGTACAGAGCAGTTAGAGCCGTTTTACCTCCCACGGGCTGTTAAATTTAGTTTTAAAATATAGAACCCTCTGATGGCTTAAGCAAATCTGGTTGCTCTGTGATTGGTTGGCCAACTAGATTTTTAGTTGGCCAAGCCGCCCCGCCCCGCAAGAATACTGCTCTGTGATTGGTTGAAATATTGAAGCTGCGCGCTCCACTAGCACTGATCTGGAAGTGAAGTTGTCAATTTTTCATTGGTGGTTCATACAGATGAAACTTAGATTTTTCTGTCTTTTGTAGTTATTTATTTCCTCGCAAATGTGAAAAACATTGTGTATACCACGGCCCCTCGTTACAATGTACTATAACGATATTGCGTGTGGCAAGCCATGCGTCACGAAAGCAAAGTGTAAAGTGTTTATATTTATGCAAATAAGCACCAAACGTTCACTGTGTTGAGAAATTATACCTTTAAGCGCCAGCTTAAAGGCTATTTGTTGACGCTCCAAAAATCCCAACCTTAACCCATCCAGCACTTTTAACATCCCAACCGTGTCGTGTTTTATGCTTTGTATTTTTCATCCCGTTGTGGTACTGTTTTATATTAAAAAAACACATTTATTACATTAATTATTTATTTATTATGTTTCTACTATCGAATAGTATGCTGCGTTGCGTTCCGTGGGTCACTTACGGTGCTGTCTGAAAACCAGCGCTGTAGGTGTCTGTCTGACACCTCGGCACAATGCTGAGACAGCGACCGTTTCACTGCCGCGAAGACACACACAATGTGTCAATTGTATTGTATTGTATGCTTTATATCTGTGTGTCTTTTGTGTAGTGAATAAATGTCTTCTTTTCTTTTCTTTTCTTCTTTAAATTCTACATTTATTTATACAGTAAAGTTCACGGTTATATTGATCGTGGGAAACTCTGGAAATAATGTTATTTGGTAAATAAGAAATGTTGGCGGTTGTCTATCTTCAAATCTATTAGAATTTGGAGAGTATTTTAGCGCTGGCATTATACTCAAAAAGGCCATAGTCGGGTTTGCATAGTAAGTCGGCCCTTATATCAAATGGGCTCGGGTTTTTTTTGTGTGTACCTCTTATAGTGAAGAATGGGCTTGTGACCTCATGTTAAAATTGATAACGTAGTGTTGGTAAATGGACAGTAAACCATCAAATTATTGTAATAAAGTATAAATTACAAAATATAATGAAAATCATAAAAAGATATGGACCCTGAAAGTTTAGAAAAAATATGCATTTTTTTATTGTCCAAGAGTAAATTTAAAGCTACCAATATAATCCTTACGCTTTTATAGAAACAAAATTGTACGACAACTATGGACCTAAACGCAGTATTTCGCGACCGAAACAGCAATTTACTTGATTTTCCCTACAATGATTAATTCAAATAGCAACATGTGACGTCATACTTTTGAGTCAATCAGTATGAAGCGTTTCGGCTGCCGCCAACGAGGTCCGTGTTTAACTCATTTTTTTGGGTATTTATGTCGTTTAGTTGTGGCTCCCATATAAACATTTGTTCCTCTCCAAAAACTGGTTCGAATGGCATCATAAAAAAATCGAAGGTCACAAGCCTATTCTTGTGACAGTTTTTGACTTATGATATTTTTAAGTTATTTGTTGTTTTTTCGGATTTATTCAAGCGATTTGCTTCAAATTTAGAAATGAAGCTTTTTGTCTTTTATGTCTCATGATTAGGTTGTTTTGTTAACATAATTATCATATATTAATGAACATCCAGGTCTTTAAGCTTTATGTCTGTTGGTACTCTACGTGTACCCCATATATAAAGCCTTCGCCAAAAGTATTGAGCACCCCACGTTTTCCTTTGTAACTTATGGATAAAGTATTATTTTTCAATTTCATAAATGCACGAAGACGTAAAATATAATAAGTATTACGAAAACAAAGGAGATGCTGGTAGGAGATGTTGCTTGCGCCACGTCCACTGGCGCACGCAACATCTCCTGCCAGCATCTCCTGATGATGCCTCGTAGAGAGGCGAAACACGTGTCGAGGTTTTTTCATTATTGGTGGTGGTTTGCTGTAATTATCTGCATGTTTATACGCAAATAGTTGCATTTGATCTCCGCTGATCGACCTGCACGTTTTTTAGCGGAATAGCAAAGGAATATTGTTTTCGTAATACATCATTAATTTCCGCAAAGTAACGCCTGATTCAATAAATTATATAATAAGTGTTTGAACATGTGCAAAATCATTTTGAAATTGCTATTTGCGTGTGATAACTGAAGCTAGAAAAAGTCGGGTTTTACAATAAAGGTTTAATTGTATATTTTTTTCACGGAATTTCCCTTAACGTCAATAAATATGACGAATTTTTCCGATAGATACACAACTTTTTATTATAAAATATATAAATGCACCTTTTAAAGTTTGACTTTTGTATGAAAAACGCATGGGTGCTTAATACTTTTGACCAAGGCTGTATTTGTTTATGAGACTGTATGTGTTTAATTTTTTTTTATTAAAGTTCAATCTGAATGTGGGTGTTGCAGGAAGACGAGGTGAGCGAGGAGGTGCTCGGGCTGCTCCGCTCGGCGTCGGGCAAGGCGCGCCTGCTGGCCACGCAGAAGATGCAGCAATTTCAGGGTATGCTCCTGCTTTGGTTTACCTTTACAGTCAGAAGCAGAAGTAACTACGCGTATAGTGACGTCAATGCTGCTTTGTTTGTGTGAGGTGTGCAATAAAGAGTATTTGTATTGTATTGTGTTGTCAATGATCGTCCGCGGCTTTTCCTGCTGACCATGTACTTCTGTGATAGGCACTGCCTCGTTACGGAACAAAAGTTCAGCTACAGTTGGGGCGGAAAGGTTCTCGAGTGATCACGTACCGGAAGGCGCAGCGCGGGTAGGCCCCCCGGTGGAGTGATGACGCGGGAGTCCGCTGGATGCGGGTGGCGCAGGAACGTTCATTGTGGCACTCTTTGGGGGAGGCCTATGTCCAGCAGTGGACGTCTTTCGGTTGATATGATGATGATGAAGCTTTTATTGCCGACTACGTTTTTGCACAACCATTAACTACTCATTGGTCTGTTAATATGGCGTTGGAAACCACACATTGCCAGATTTCTGTATTCAAGAGATGGAGACAAGGCATAACCTGTTGACTAGAGACTTATCTAAAGAAGTTGTTAAATACTTTTCATCACACTTGCTTGTCAATGGCGTTATTACTTGCGAGCGTACTTGTTAAGTTTAGTTTTAAAATATAGAACCCTCTGATTGGCTCAAGCAAATCTGGTTGCTCTGTGATTGGTTGAAAAAAAAAACTAGTTGGCCAAGCCGCCCCGCCCCGCAAGAACTGCTCTGTGATTGGTTGAAATATTGAAGCTGCGCGCTTCACTAGCTCTGGGAGTGAAGTTGTCAAGTTTTGATTGGTGCGGCTGTATGAAACTTAGATTTTTCTGTCTTTTGTAGTTATTTCTTTCCTCGCAAATGTGATGAAAAACATTGTGTATAACACGGGCGTAAGAATACTACAAACTCGAGTCATCAATAGATAGACTCTCGTTAGCAATATTCCACTTACGCCCCTCGTTAAACAATGTACTATTATTTTCAGTGCCTCAGTCATAAGTCGCTATAATAAAACTCGCCTCTTCCAGGTCTCTGCTACGTGAACATAAACTCGACCGGCGACGAGCAGTTCCCGACCACCGTCACCGACCTGCGCGGGTTCTGGGACATGGTGTGTCTGCAGGTGCGGCACGTGGACGTGCTGTTCGAACAGCTGGCGGCGCTGAAGGCCAACGGCTGGAGAGAGGTCAGTTTGCTATAGACATGTCCGGATCAACACTCGGTAAGGCACTATTTCCACCAAACGGCCCGCATCGGATCGGATCGGAAAGAATACGAACGGATGCGGCGACAACCGATCGTGTCCGGCGGCATGTCGACGCATACGATCGGGCGGTAACAGCCGTTCGCGGCCGACAGGATGTCGACTGCACCGTACGGTTGCTTGCGAATGTATCCGCACCCAGTCAAATAGTTTCGTTCCTACCACGTTGACGGCCGAAAGGTGCCGATCGCACACGACGACAAGCGAGCGGGGCCGATCGCTAGCGAACGGAGCCGATCGCGTGTCGCAGTATACTTTCGGTTATGATCACATGTCGCTGAAGACGCCCGCAGTCAAGCTGTTGTGCGCAGCTTGGTAATGTAGACTTAAAAACGGTACATATATGATTCAGTATCGTTTAAAGACCATAAAATTCTATCCATTGCGGGCCGTTTGGTGGAAATAGTACTTAAGGAAGAGTCATTTTTGAGTCAAAACCTGTCCCTGGAGATGGGCTATCTGTTCGCAACTGGCTGTGTTGAAGGTGACCTGTTGCAACAGAAATTGTCTGGGGTATCTGTTCCAATAACTAGCCGTGGTAAAGGCCAACGGCTTGGAGCTCAATGCTCCTCAATCCGATAATCTACAATACAGAACCTTTGCATCCGTCCCTATAGATTACTTCAGGTGGTCATTTAATTGGTGAATTGTACATTCCAGCCCGCCCCCTTGAGTAAGGCTGCGGCCACTCCGTCGGCGGCGACCCCGCGCGTGCGGCCGCGGAGCACTTCGCAGCCCAAGAACGAGAAAGCGCGACTGGCGGCGGAGAAGCGCGAGGCGGATAGGAAGGCCATGTTGGAGCATAGGAGGTAACATATTCATTTTGATGAAGTACAGCCTTGCCTAAAAGTATTGGGCACCCCACGTTTTCCGTTGTAACTTATGGATAAAGTATTATTTTTCAATTTCATAAATACACGAAGACGTAATAGTACATTGTGGAAAGCTGCGTATGAATTTGAGCGGCTCAGCCTGAGGCATGCTCGCCCCGCGCGGCGAGCTGCTCGCGCGCCAAATAGTTCCACATAAACATGCGCGGGTGAGGCAGCGCGCTCGCGGCGAGCCGACATTCAAAATGGCCTCGACACGATGACAGCTGATTGATTTCGGGACCCACAACACCTTTTGCTTTTCATGTATTTGTATCAATAATTGTTCCAAATTTACTAACAAACTATTACACACGCGCGGCTCAGCCACTTGCTCAAATTGGTACGCGGTTTGCGCACAAACATGTTCAATCTTGTCGCTCTGTCCGCGGCACGCTCAGATACACGTCCAAGTGACGCGAGGCACGCACACTGAGGCGCCTTTGAGCACGGTCAAGAGACCGCCATTGGCCGGCTGCTCGATATTGCGTACGAATTTGAGCAAAATAGGCGCCGTGCGTGCCTCAACCCGAGGCTGCTCTAATTCGTACGCGCCTTTACAAATACCAGGTTGCTGGCGTTTGTGTCGCCACTCGTGTTATTTTGTAAGTTAGGTTCCCACCGAACATCAGCGCCTCGGCTGGCCGTGGCTTTATGCTGACTGGGGATCCTGTTTAACGTCCTCTTATTTAGTTTTTTCTTTTACTTGTTTGTTTGTTTAATTGTGTAATTTGTGACGTTAAATGAATGTATTTTCTTTTTTTCTTCTTTCTATAATGTGTGTGTAGATAAAATGAAACACGTTACAGACGCGTGGCGCGCGAGCGGCAGCTGGCGGCGCGCGCGGCGCCCGCGGCCGCCCGCGACCAGCTCGCCGGCCTCGAGGGCAGCCAGGTAACTTAAGCGGGAATTACAATTAGTGTCATGCATGTTGACATCAGTTTCACGAAAGTAGTTTCGATATATGCGAAAGTAATTTCGTAACATAATTAGTGTCGTGAAAACAACAGTATCGCAGTGGCCATGGCGCCATCAGCATCAGCTATTTCAACATGCATGACACTAATTTCGAAATGTTATTCCGGCTTTACACTGTGACACTAGTTGCATGACACTAATTTCACCAAAAAATCGCGCAGAGCACGAAACTAATTTGCATGCACGACATTAATGCATGCATTACAAAATTAATAAATTACACGTGAAACTGTTGGTAAAACTAATGTCACGAAATTAATTTCATGCCACTAATTTCAAATATAATTCCGGCTTACTGCGAGGAGTGGGCCGAGTCTCCACCGCCGGCTTGCGAGGCGGCGGCCGAGAAACACATCAACCAATCGGAAGCGATGCGCGGATATTGCTCGTTTTATTGCTCGCACACACCCTCGCAGTCCCGAACAGCTCTGGGGACCGATTGTTGACTTTCGAGCGCTCGACTCTCACTCGAAACCTGACAAAAATGATGAAATCATTATCATCATCATATCAGCCGAAAGACGTCCACTGCTGGACATATGTCTCCCCCAAAGAGTGCCACAATGACCGGTCCTGCGCCACCCGCATTCAGCGGACTCCCGCGACCTTTACCAGGTCATCAGTCCACCTTGTGGGGGGCCTACCCACGCTGCGCCTTTCGGTACGCGGTCGCCGTTCGATAACCTTTCCGCCCCAATGGCCATCGGTTCTACGTGCAATGTGCCCCGCCCACTGCCACTTAAGTTTAGCGATTCGGAGGGCTATATCGGTTACCTTGGTTCCGCTGCGGATAGCCTCATTTCTGATGCGATCACGCAGAGATACTCCCAGCATAGGCTTCTCCATGATGATGAAATGCTATTTTTAAATAGCGATAAAAAATTGAAAAACGAGTGGTATTGACCATGATATCGTCGGGTGACAAGCAAAAGTCACTAATTACACGTAATAGGTAAAGGAAAACTCAACCTTATTACTACTACAACACAGTTGCTAATTCTTAAATTATTTTTCTGCATTTAGAGACTTTTGCTTGTCACCCGACGATATGTTCTGTCCCTTTTCCGCAAAACGCACGTTCATATGAAACGATTGTCATTTACTATGACGCTCGATGGTCGTGACGTCACAATCTACGGGCGTCCTCTCTCTAACAAGCAATATTAAAACGGGTGTAGCTTCGTAATTTTTTTGAGATATTTGAATGGGATTTTCGTCATAGCATATTTTTGCCTTCTTTCTTTTGAAGTTATAATAAATTTAGAGTCCACACCCGTATTGGTCGGTTTTTTTTTTAATCGAGTTGTTGTCTACCGACGTGTTTCTCAGCTACTGATATGTTACATTCCAGGAGGTGGAGATATTCGTGGGCAGGACCGCCAAGCCGTCGAAGGTGCAGCCGCTGGGAGACTGCCGGAGCACCGAGTCCCAGGACTCCATCGAGAGCTGATTCCGTCGCAATAAGTAAACAGCTCACTATTATCCTGGAAAATTTGGACGATTTAACCTTGAACTTGGAAACAATCAAGCATTCAAGCCTATATGACTTTACAGTACACATGGTGTTACTTTCCCGCACGAGTGCGGAAATGAGCACTTTCCGTGCATATGTTGAAACTTTAAAGAGCCATATGTACTGTAAAACGTTGTACGATACACGTGCGAATAGGTAATTCGCAACTCCCTTCGTTTGTGTTTTAATTTATCACCACTCGTTGCGAATTTCCTATTTTCTGCACTTGTATCGTAAATAACTATTCTGAAAAATATGAAAAAAATACATTCAAGCCTCATTCACTATTATCCTGGAAAATAAAAAAATCGTGATTATCTTGAAATAAGCGCGAAAATCGTTAGACGGAACAATTCTGTCCCACGACCCACGGCGACAGTAGACTTCCACCTTGAGACTCGTTTACTTTTATTTTCTAACGGAGAAAATGTAAATGAGCACTTGTACCTCGAGACCTAAGTCCATGCGATTTTTCTTATTATTTCTTTTTTTTGTAGTGAGGTGTCGCGGCGTATGAAGGGACGAGCTATCGCTGATATTTCTACTGTACTTATAACCATCACTTTTATTTTATAAGTTATTTAATTTTTCTATTTATTATATATCTTGTACCCATACATATATGGCCTATGGCCCCGGAGTCCAAATCATTGTATACATACACTTGTCTTATTTATTGATTTTGATGAAATTTTCAGTGTTGCCAGTATGAAATATTTTTAAAATTATAAGCAACAGTAAAATATTCGAGCCATAGTTCAAAATTGATAATAATCCTAGTTTAGTTTTAGTATAATTGTATATTTGACGAAATAATGTAATAAAAATAGATTTTAGGTTCTTTAACACTAAACTGACAAGAAACATTATGTATGTGGCTTTAATTTTATTTAATCATTAAACTGTATCACATTTCCTTTCGTGCATTTTAATCTGTATAAGTTATGGTTAGTGTTGCTCAATGATCAGTCCGTTTTTACAATAGTACAGTCAGACCAAAAACTTGTGATCAAATTATAAGTTAAATATTTGTAACATCATATTGGTTTAGCTTAGTCGCGTTTATGTTGAGACTTTAATCGTTCAGCCATTTAGAGCTCACATTTTACTGGATATTCATAGCTTAACTATTCAATACCGAAATCAGTTGACACCTAAATGGCTCAACTATTAAAGTCCGTGACTGAACATAAAGCATTGGTCCTTCTCGCACGTGCATACTTTCTAGTAAAAAAAAAACAAGTGGAATAACACCCTAAGGGACGAATGTTTAATGTCCGACATTAACTCGACCGTGCTAGCGAGGCAAAAATTTGTCGCAACAAAAAAATCTAAAATTGGGGCAGATAAGAATCTACCTTGTCATCTGTCATTTCGGTAATTTATAAATTGTCTTTGTACTCTTTTCATAAATACCAAACGTAGATGAAAATGTTACAAAATTTAAGAGGGATGGTTGTCTGTCGGTATAGATGTATTATCGAGAACATGGAATTGCATTTGTAGTGGTTGTACGAGAAAATAGAAAATTCAAATATAGAATGCCTGTAAACATACAATACTACTACATATGCAATTCCATGCTCTCGTTCATTTATCTATAATCATGAGTAATTGGTACGGGAAATTTGATTTTCTATGGCATGACAGTTCGAGGCGCCATATTTAACGATTACCGGCCTATAAAGCCTTACCATTACGGACCGATCGACGTTAAATTTGACGCCGGCAGCTGTCATTCTATAGAAACCTGTCAAACTGTCCATACATTCAGATTTTAACGAACAACGCTTACGATAACAGACGGTGTGGTGCAACCCACCCTAACTGACTATGAAAGGTTGTTTCATAAATGTAATTTATTACGAGAACAATATTCCTTTGCTATTCCGCTAAAAAACGTGCAGGTCGATCAGCGGAGATCAAATGCAACTATTTGCTTATAAACATGCAAATAATTACAGCAAACCACCACCAATAATGAAAAAACCTCGACACGTGTTTCGCCTCTCTACGAGGCATCATCAGGAGATGCTGGCAGGAGATGTTGCTTGCGCCACGTCCACTGAGCAAAAAATCAAAAAAAAATTTTTTTTGCTCATTGGACGTGGCGCAAGCAACATCTCCTGCCACCATCTCCTGATGATGCCTCGTAGAGAGGCGAAACACGTGTCGAGGTTTTTTACGCAAATAGTTGCATTTGATCTCCGCTGATCGACCTGCACGTTTTTTAGCGGAATAGCAAAGGAATATTGTTCTCGTAATATATCATGAATTTCCGCAAAGTAACGCCTGATTCAATAAATTAAATGTAATTTATATTTTAAGCTGACTGTACATTATTCGATGACTTCTATGTCTTAGAAATAAAACACCAATAGAGATAGTTCAACTCTTTGCACGGCTGCATTTGCGCGTGCGCTTCTGTGTGCGTGTAACGACGACTGCCACACAAATCAAACATGCATAAAAAACTAACAAATTGGCTACTTTCCTCAGTTAAATTATCAAGAAATATTTCTCAATATATTGATTAATATTTTTTAACAATCTTACTGACGGACTACATAGAGTTTTTTTTTTACCCAGGAAAGTACCCAATTATGTGTATATTGTAGTTTGTCTAACTTTGTGGTATCTCTTGTTTCAGATTTTTTAAATGATCAAATCTACAACCTTTAAATCGCGTTTTTGTAGACTTTCGTGTATAAATATCGCGGCGAATATTGATCCCTATGACAGTTATCATACGTATAGCTTCCCTTCCAACCTTGACGCTGGCATAATGATCCCGCTGGACAGTATCCATTAAAACCAAACGCTCGCAAACAGTTGAACTATCTATAACTTGTAATTTAGCTGCACCGTGTAGCATTTCTTCACGAATTTCCTAACTATTATATTAGTGCAAAATTGTTAAGGCAAGGATAAAGAGACAAATATTTTAAGTGGCATATGGTACGTTTTATTATTGAAATCGCTAAAGAACGGCTAATGTCTATCACGTTATGTATTAAATTAGGAACCATAGAAGAATTTTGCCGAAATGCGCTGTGTTCAGAGTGAAAACTGTATTTGTCTCGGCTGTCGACGTAACGAATCCTCAAATCACTAAACGGTCTGCAACGCGCTTGTTACTTCAAGAGAACGAAAATCCCATCCGTATGTGTGTCACTCGTTGGAAAAAAAATCCTAAGGGAAGTCGCAAAGTTTTGGTTTTTTTACTCGGAATCATGAGCGCTCTTTATTCTGATTAAGAGAAAAGGTTTCCCATTTTTTTTTATTCCACCCTGTCACGTTTTTTATACATTTTTTATTTGGGTCAATCAACTTTTTCTTGTTATTCCGTTCCGGTAAGCCAGGAGACGGCAGTGACAGAGTTTCTTAGAAAAAATACTATAAATTGTACTACTGTCATGATAAAGGGTACACCAATATAACAAAAACACGTGTTTACTGTATTTAAACCCCATAAAATCATAGTTTTAAAGAGTGACCCAGGGGACGTAACCATGGCAACGAGCAACAAAAAAATGTTGATTGGCCCATTTACCTTCATCATCATCATCATCGTATCAGCCGAAAGACGTCCACTGCTGGACATAGGCCTCCCCCAGAGAGTTCCAAATTGACCGGTCCTGCGCCACCTGCATCCAGCGGACTCCCGCCACCTTTAATACATTTACCTTCACATACTGGAAACTTACAAAATATGGGAAATTGACGACAGTTTTTTTCCATATCAGAATAAATAGTACGCGTGATTCTTTGCAGGAAAAACCAAAAATATTCAAATTTTGAAAGTAAAAGGTATACTTAACAGTGAAATCACCCAAAATCGACTTCTGGGATTATTAGTCACAAATGCAAAGTGAATTGGTAAATATGAATTTAGCATTATATTATTCTGTCTCATGTATACACAGAATCGAATGACTTGTGAAATTTATAAATGATGTTGATATTTCGTTAAGTTTTGTACTGTAAGTATGTATGGATTTGTCAAAATGTTCTGTATGTTAGGATAGAGCTTGCTTGGATTTTGAGAAGCGATAACTATCAGATAGATTGAATTGGAATCAAATGAAATGGAAATGTCCCTATAACTTCCACAATGTATGATGAACTGACGAGCTAATTTTGAAAACGCGTTGATTAAGATTAGAATGTGCAAGTAGCTGAAAGCTTCCAATAATATGAAAGAAACTCGGAAAGTTTATGAAATTGTGAAAAAATTACCAATTTCCTTCCACGGAGGTAAAGTTTCGCAACTTGTAACTTTCCGTCTGCACATCAGTAATAGGTAATAATGACTTGCATGTTACAATGGCAACACTTGGTATAGTAGCGAAATGGCGCGAGAAATGTTGCCATTAGTGTGGAGATGGGGACACCCAACTTTTTTCTGTCAGTTGCTGCCACTGAGGTTAACTTCTGGGTCACTTTTTTAAACAGCGATTTTGCGGGTTAATATATTTATATCCTCCATATGCGGGGTTTTCATGTCATTTTCGACCCCTTTCTTTAAGAGCCATCTTCTAAGCTTGTTAGATGTCCATGTTGTAACAATTTTCCAAGACACTGATTGTCATATTGTCTCTTGGCTAACGGGACAGTAATAACAAGAAGTAGTTGATGGACCCAGATTATATAATCTACTTATAGCGTTCCTATCGCAATTGACGCGCGTTGAAAAAACGCTCATGTGAAAACTTCCAGTGTGGCACTGTCAGTACATTTGCGAAGATAACAAATTTTGTAAACGAGCCTATCGGAGCTGAATCCAAATAAATAAGCAAATAAATATACATTTATACAATAGCAGTTCTAAATATACACAATAAATCGCTTACGCGCTGTTAAATTCGTAATGTATGGAAATATAGGAAATATGTTATCACAGAGTCCCGTTTCACGAGTTACAATTTACAATTTTATAAGTCTAAACCGGCAACACTGTCCAAGTGGCCAGTCGTTATTGGGTGGAACTGACGAGGACAACGAATAATATTTCCCTTGTACACTTATCGAGATTTATATGCTACCATCACGCTTGGACGTGGTATTATCATTACCATAGCTTGTCCGTATTATAAGAACATGTTATTGGTAGAGAGCCTCGGTGTTGCCAGTTGAGACTTAAAATCTGTTACTTGGTTGCTTCGTGAAACGGGCCCAGGAGATGCGATGTAATCCACTGTTTACTTAACAAGATAGAGAAACACGTAATAAAACAGATTTGGATATAAATTATCTTTTATTATTTCGTTCCTGTAACTTATTATGCATTTTTATACCTTCTTTTTCTTAGTCGAGCGCTCGTGACTGAGGATCGTGACCCTCTTCTTGTAGTTTGGTTCCTCGTCAAGCGGACTGCATTTTGCCTTCTTTAATCGCATCAGTCCAGCTCACTGGAATCCTTCCTCTAGCGCGTTTGTTCTGGTTAGTTGTGTTGTGTGGACAGAACCAAGAATGATTTGTTTTTCTGGATCATGCCTAGATGAACCCATGATATGTTCAAAGCAGCTTAACTGGCAGATGTCCGAGAGTCGTCTGGTGATGCCGAGTCCCTCTCGGATGGAGTTATTAGTTCTCATGGCTGTCCACGGAATCCCCAGTAGTCTCCTCCAATACCACTTCTCATCCCAAAGGCATTGATTTTGCTATGTTCACTAGTACGCGTTCGCATGCGAAACGCTACCATACAACCTCAACCTACAGTTTTGGCAGCGTTTCGCATGCGAACGCGAAAGTGTACTAAAGGCGTAAATGGAGAATTAACACAAGACCTTTTAGCGATTCCGTCTGCGTGGACCCGGGATAAAAACTATCCTATATTTTAATCCAAGTTATAATCTATCTTCGTGCAAAATTTCATCCAAATCGGTTGAGCCGTTAAAGCGTGATTGAGTTACAAACATCTAAACATCCAAACTTTCGCATTTATAATATTAGTAGGATATTATGGATTAGAAGAAGAATAAAGGCTGCTTTACACAATGGGCTATCATGGCCCATCATACAGGACGCAAATATATGTTCAAGGGAGTAAGAATACTGTGATACACCATAGCTGTCTCTATCTCATTGCATGTTATAGATAGAGACAGCTATAGTGGATCATCAGTATTTAATCACCGTGTATCGACCGCCATACGCATACATTTCGACCAACAGTTATGCAGCGTAATTTGAATCTAGTGGAGTTCAAAACGCTTTTGCCACACTACACCTAAATTAAAAACTTTTCTTTAAATGGCTGACGGCTTACCATAAGTCTCTCGCTTGTGCTGGACCGATGAGTGGGATAGAGATAGAGGCAGAATCTTTTCGACATATCAGTGGTAAGTAGTTGAAAACATTCAGTCGTACGTTTTTCGCTATTTTCTACTGACTGTTGATCTGCTGGACTCTAGCTCTGAGCATACAGGGGGAAAGTGATGGCCATACGTCATCCATTCTATTTTATTCGAAGAGCGTGATGGGTAGATGATATCTCACAATGATCATAAGGCCTCTCACATGTCATTAGCTGTAAAATTTACTATTGACCGCCACTGCAGGCCGTGCCAGTGTGTTGCAGGCTTAAGGGGCTTTTTAAAAGTAAGCACACAATAACAGATTTACGTTTTTTTTTATTAATTTAATAAAAATAGTTTTTGCTTTAATCAATGAAAGCAATTGCTAATATTTTCTTTATTTTTATAAATCATTATGTAAAAAGAAACGTAATATAGCTATTGTCTATGGTTTTAACCAATTTGGCTGTGTGGCCAAGAATCACTGTCAGTCCTATCCGCACCACCGTAAAAATGGACGATTTGTTTATGGTTAACAGTGACAAATTGCGTCAACTCAGTATTTTATTAAATTATGTTATTTAAACGTGGCTTAAAATTACATATAGTACAAAGTCAGTAATTTTATCTAAATAAAATAAAATAAGCGAGTTCAAATTTATATTTATTTGGTAAATAAATCAGTTTTTAGACATAAAATTACTACAAAAGTTCCCGCGTGTTTCCTTCCCGCGCACATCGTGCTAGGTGGAAGTTGGTCATGGTCGTCCGACAAACGGAAAGCCGCCATGATGGCTTTCTGTAAAGTACGCTCAATATGTAAAGTTTCGTTACGGTTTTTCATTAATTGTGACTGAGTGCGTGCAAAAATTAACCATGGGAACGAACTAGAGTGTGTTAAGTTCAGTTTACGGTCCTTTAGGACCTCCTGGAGGAGCTATAAAGTGTTTTATAAGTGCATTTTTGTGTCGACGCTAGCGTGTTTTGTTCTGTCAACAAAATGTCGAAGCTCTCGTTTAGGGCGAGGGCCCTGGATGCATCCAAACCAATGCCCATATATCTCGCCGAGGAGCTTCCGGATTTACCGGACTACTCGGCGATTAATCGTGCAGTACCTCAAATGCCCTCTGGAATGGAAAAAGAGGAGGAATGTGTAAGTATTTTGCGCATTTAGGTATTCATTGAAACTACTGTGTGTCGGCCATTATGTTTATGTTGCGTATTCTTACCGCTAGGGGCGTTTCGCTATCTGAAAATATTATTCGTCGAATAAATACTTTAATTTGTATAATTATTCGGCACAAACTCAATTAAAATGTATGCAGGTTTTTTTTTTCATTACTTGAATAACTTTTCTTTCGGTGTTGATTTGTGTCAAATAAATACGTAATTTTGGCGCCTTATCACCACATGGTTGATATCAAACCGTCATAGGACTAATAAAACACTGGATTGCGGATTTCTCGGGCATGTTAGGGCTTTGAGAGCCAGTTTTTTGGCATATTCGTAATAAATATGTGTAGAATTTTCCGACAAATTGCTGCTTCAAGCCGACCGGTCTGTCATATGTTATTGTTTACTAACAACAGCGTAAGCCGGTACGCTTTGACAACATGCATTATCAATTATTTTGATTATTCCGTTGGTTATATTAAACATATTATTGTGGAAACAACATTGTTTACGCATCCGGAGCATTCGGTATTTTTCTCATTTATATACATTTAGCAGGTTTTGTGCTATTTAATGTTAAAATCGCCAGTGCAACGAAATCAAATATTTAGACAATTTGAATAGTTTTTACTATATTTTTCCTGTTAGTTTTCTGAGCTCTCATAATGAATATTATAAATTGCGACAGAAAAGCTAATAAATTTCGATTTATTAATTATGAATGACTCATATAAATAAATATTAAACAGTCATTAAACTGTGTGTGAGTCATGTCTCAAATATTTATAAGGATATGCTATTAGAGCTAATTAATTTAATATATTGTTAATAATACATCAGTGATAATTTAACTAACATATTGGGCAATATCTTTTAAAGTTTCTTATCTAATTATGATTAAATAAGCATTATGGGGCTTGTAGACGGGCTATACTTTTACGGAAATGTGTGGCCGGCAACTATGGGCGTCTTGCTCTTACATCCATGCTAGAGCAAGACGCCTTTAGTGTCCGGCCACACATTTCCGGAAAAGTATAGCCCGTCTACAAGCCCCATTATACACCTGCCTTATTGCAACTGTTTATCTTACTTCAGTTTTTGGGCTTGAGTATGACGATGGCGGTATATTCCATGCTATTTCTAATTCAAGACATGGTTTGAACTCTTACCTATTATTTTACCATGTAGCTTTCAACCTATGGGAAAACTTACAGAATGAAACCTTCAATAAGCAGACAAGACCAAGCATTGATTATAGGATTTACATCATCCTCCTAGTGTTTTTCCCTTTATTGCTCAAATGAGCCGGGGGCCATTTTGTCACCAAATCCCAAGATTTGGCATAGCATAGGCACTAGTTATACGAAAGCGACTGCCATCTGACCTTCCAACCTAGAGGGAAAACTAGACCTTATGGGGATTAGACCGGTTTCCTCATAATGCTTTGACTACGGTTTATAATCCTTGTGGGATGCGAATGAAGGTTATTCTGCCGTACTTGGTATTTGTACTTGTGACAATTAGAAACATTCCTTTAAGTAAACGAATAACTGATAGGTCCATAGTCAATATGTGGACACCATACTATTGCTGGCTTGCAAAACTGTCTAGATCAAATGTTGATTGTGATGGTGATGGCTTATTGTCTGGTGTCTTAAATATTATTATGAATCAGGGATGTAGCCTGGTTGCTGGTTGGTTACTATTTTAGCTAAGCCGTGACATTTTGTTTAAGGAAATACTGTATTTGTTTTCCTGTTGAAAAATTATTGAGCGGAAAATGAGAGTGGTTGTATAGAACTGTTTAAATACATTTAAATACCTCTGCCGAGATAAATATATGTGTACAGGGTTCGAGTCTCTCTTTGCGCAATTGGTGTTTTATAACCAAGGTTGAAGGTGGTTTTCCTGGTTTGTTACTTATAGGTAGCAAGCGGACTCCAGGCTACTCGTGATCCAACTGGGATATAGCTAACATAACTGAGAAATACGAACACATTTCTCAGAGGGTCAGGGAAAGTACCTACCTACCTTCCACATCAGGCGATAAGTTATCACAAAACATTTAGATTTGTATTAACATTTTGTCCAATAATGCTATTTCGAAGAGTGTCGCATACCTTTCTCTCGTATGTGCGTTTATGGGTTCTTACGGTTTACGAAAACTGATGAATAGATTTTATCCTTCATAACGTATAGTTTGAGATTGAAGGAATAGGGTTCGTACCTTCTATCTCAGCCCATAAGTTATAAATAATCTGTTATCATGCCATGACATGAGTCACATTATCTGTTAACACTGATACGTCCGTAATTACGCGGATATAGAATAGATCGCGACTAAAACCAGTGTACAGTCATTGATGATGTCAACTTACTATACAAGTCTTAGAACCAATGCCATAGTGTTAGCATTTTGTCATTTTTCGCTTTCAATGCCAACCTCTCTCTCTCCTCTATTCTTTTTGGATTGAAATGTCTATACATAGATAGTTATGAATTCGATTTTACCGAGTTGACTAATGACTTTCGTTAATTTAATTCCTGTCTTTGATAGTTATACAGTAAAATCGTTATATTATTACACCTTCCTAATATCATCCATATGCATACGTTTACCTTATATCTTTATCTCGTGCGCGGAGGACATAGTCGTGTCTTGCCTCTCACGCTCTGGGACGTGGTTTAATAAAATCGAGGAACGACCTTCACCCGTCGTTACTGCTCAATCGATGGATATAACCATATCGATAAATCCGTCAGGGTTAGTTGTTGTCAAACCTTAAGGCTCTACACAATAGGCCTTCATACAGGACGCAACGGCAGAAATACCTACTTTCATCTTTTTCCACCGCATAACTGCGTCCTGTCCTGCGGCCATGATGGCCCATTGTTTAGTAGCCTTTAGGTACTGAACGTCAACTGTACCGACAGTTGTTAGTCGCGCGAGTCGTGACTGGGTGGGCGGGTAGCCCGACGCCTTTAGTCACGTCTTCCGATGTTTTTTGTTGCGAACCTACACGGTCGTTAGCTAGTCGAACCTTTGCTAACTTGGGGAAAAAATATAAATAATCATAGACTCTCTATTTAGTAGGTATTATTCTGATCAGGTTTATACCTAGTTGTTATAAAGAATTTCGCTTCGCAGAATATTAATTTCGCGGAAAACTACGCTCTGCAAGCCCCCGTTGCTAAGTTGATTAATTTATGTTTTCCTGAATAATATGTTTATTTGAGTTGATCAAATATGATTATTTGAGTTGCCCGAGTTGCATCAAAGTAGTTCAAAAAGCAACTCTACCGTCCAAGGTAGAATATTCCAATTCCAATGACAGCTTTATTAAAAATCTGCCAAAGTCCTGTTATTGACATGGCACATGTTACTAATTACTTAGGTTCGGATAGCTATTCGCTTTAATCCTTTAAGGGCCATTTACATGGTGCAACAAATCGCATGCGAGTTTTGTTACATTGCAGGGTCGTATTTCGCTAGCCCGCAGCCCCGCAATGTAATGAAAATCGCATACGAGTTGTTGCACCATGTAAATGGCCTTTGGCTTAACAATCTAGCGAATGGAATTGTAGTAGCTGTTAACGCTGTACACCTTTACTATTAGAAAAACTCGTAGCTTGAAAAATAACGTGCAGATTTTTATTAGATTTCTTTGACAACAGAAAATTACATGACAGATAGAAAAACTATAAAAATGACAAGAGTCAGCAAACGGTAAAGAGGCCGTCGTCAACACTCCCCACCCTAGTGCGAAACTAGCACTCAATCAGCTAATGGTACAGGTGCAACGCGCGCCACGGACCGGCGCAGCACGCCGGTAGCGGTGGTTACTTCAACCACTCTGATGCGGCCGTCCTTGCCAGGCACGACACTCTTAACTAAGCCCCGTGGCCATACGTTTCGAGGGGAGTCAGGATCAACGACCAGCACGAGGTCACCGACACTCAGAGGCCTCTTCTCTTGCTGCCACTTCTTTCTGGGCAACAGTTGGGGAAGGAACTCCTTTAGCCAACGTTGCCAGTACATGTCCGCCAGTCGTTGAGCGATGCGCCACTGTTTCCTTAAGGCTAGATCCGAATCGTCAAAAACTCCGTTCAGTGGTAGTTTGGATGAAGAGCCTATAAGGAAATGGTTGGGCGTAAGCGCTTCAGTAGAGCCCGGCTCTACAGAGACATGTGTCAAAGGTCGACCGTTCATAATACCTTCAACTTCCGCTAGAAGAGTACTCAAGGTTTCATCGCGGGGCGCTCGTTCCTTTAAAATGACATGGAGTGATCTCTTGACAGACCGTATTAAGCGCTCCCACGCCCCACCCCAATGGGGACTAACGGGGGGAATGAAGGTCCAGCGAGCTTGATTATTAACAGCCTCCATTCTTAGAGATTCTTCGTTGAGCTCCTCTACAGATCTTCGCAGTTCTGCGTCCGCGCCCCGAAGGTTGGTGCCGTTATCTGAGTAAATGTGCGCGGGCCAACCACGTCGAGACGCCATCCTGCGCAGTGCCATGATCAAGGAGTCGGTGGTAAGTGAGTGCACGATTTCAATATGAACCGCGCGAACAGTAAGGCAGGTGAACAAAACGCCATAGCGTTTCTCTCGGTGCCTGCCTACCGTGACTTCGACGGGTCCGAACAGATCAATCCCGCAGAAGGTAAAAGCGCGCTGATGGTGCGCCATGCGTGCCTGAGGCAAGTCACCCATTCGAGGCACCTGTGGAGTAGCCTTTCTTAACCTGCAGAACATGCAACGGGATGCAACAGTCTTGACAGTAGGACGCAACTGAATTATCCAATACATCTGTTTCAAGTCGTTGACTACCGCTTCTTGGTGTCCGTGCGTAGCCTTAACGTGATGGTGCTTTACCAAAAGTCGGGTAGTAGGATGTCGTCCGTCAAGGATTATGGGTCTTTTCGCTTCCTGGGCTACGTCGCTAACAGCATCTATGCGGCCACTCACGCGAAGAACACCATTCTTGTCCAAGTAAGGGGAGAGATTGCACAATCTGCTATCGCGTGGCAAGTCTTTGCCCATCTTTATTGTTTGCAAATCGCTGACAAAAGAATCCTCTTGAGCTTGCCGCAGAACCAATCTCTTTGCTTGCTCCATCAGAGCGTAGTCGTCGAGTGGAGTAAGACCTCTACACTTGTTTGTGAACTTCAGAACAGAGGCAGCAGATCGAACAAACCGTAGCCACGAAGAGAAGCGCTCAGGGTCGGGAACGGGTAAGCGAGCAGGTGAACTTTGTACAACGGCTACGCAGGCTTCAAAACTGTCGCTATTCTCAGGTTCTATGACGTTCACTGGCCAGTTGCTCTCTTGTTCGTATAAAAACGTAGGGCCTTTGAACCATTCATTGAGAAATGAGTGATAATTGAACGTTTCTCTAGTGGCAATGTCTGCGACGTTTAGTCCAGTTGGGACATATCTCCACTCAGAGGCTTTTGTGAGATCATCTATTTCACCTAACCTGTTAGCCTCGAAAGTCTTGTACTGCCGCGTGTTGTTGTATATCCAGTGTAGTACCGTGCTGGAATCGCACCAAAAGTATCGCCGAGTGACGTGTAAACGATGCGCTTTTGCTATCGTATCCGCGAGCCGTGCTGCTAGGAGTGCAGCCTGAAGTTCCAAACGTGGCACGGTTTGAGGTTTCACCGACGATACTCGGGACTTGCTGGCAACAAATGCGACAAATATCTGACCGTTGCTCTTCCAGCGCCAGTATGCGACCGCGTTCATTGCTTTGAGCGAAGCGTCGCTAAATAAATGCAATTCCAAATCGCCGTAGCTTTGCTTGGTCACAACACTAGTGGAAGGGCTTCCGACACTTGCGGTTAGTTTATCTTCCAACACTTTACATCTGGCAGCGCAAGATTGGTACCATCTCGGGAGGCGAATTTCTCCAATGACTTTCAAAAGTTCTAGCCAACTACACCATTTTTTATACAATTCGTCTGGAATAATATCATCCCAATCAATAAGTAGGCGCCAAGTGTCCTGAAGCATGATTTTGCCTTGTGTAGTGAAAGGTGTCAAAAACCCAAACACGTCGAAAATAGACATTATGACACGTAACATAATTCGTTTCGTGGGTCTTTGTTCGCCTTTAATCACACTTTCAGGGATGCGCTTAAATGACACATCGAACCCTAGTTCATCTTTAGCGGGGTACCAAATTAGTCCGAGCGTGCGCTCGCCTTCGTCATGTTCGTCAAGTCCAAATGTCACAGCTGTAGTACCTAAAATATCTGTAGGTATAGTCTCGAGTACAGTAGCGCTATTACACGTCCAGTTGCGGATCTCGAAACCTCCCGCGCTGTGAATATCTCGAATATTTTTGACCATAGTGATGGCGGTAGGCTCGTCCGGCAGACTATCGATATAGTCGTCCATATAGTGCTGGTGATGTATAGCGGCTACAGCAGCTGGAAGCGTCGCCTCAAACCTGCTTGCATTCTTGTTCTTGATGTACTGCGCTATAAAGGGCGAGCAGTTAGCACCAAAAATCAGTGACGTCATCGCGTACGTCTTCACTGGGCCTGTGGGGTCGCTGCCTCTCCACAGGAATCTGAGGGCATTCTGATCTACATAATTAATTTTAATTCTCAAAAACATATCCTTAATGTCGCCGGTTACTGCTATTCTGTCCTCTCGAAAACGAACCATAATGCCGAACAAGGAAGCTAGTAAATCCGGGCCTGTGAGAAGAAAATCGTTTAAGGATTTGCCTTGACTTCTGGCAGCTGCGTCATAAACCAAACGAAGCTTCTTCTTATTCGGATTGTCAACTCCAAAATGAGGTAAGTACCAAGTATTCGGTGTGAGTGACGTGTCGGCCATTTCCCGAGCAAAGTCGTTCTCAAACAAATGGTGGACACGTTCCTCGTACCTGTGTGCGTAAGCTTTATCGGCTAGCATCTTTTTCTCTACACCCTGTAGCCTCTTGAAGGCGCTAGGAAAACTATCAGGCAAGCTGCAGTGCGGATCTTTCCAAGGCAGACCCACAGTCCATCTGCTGTTGTCAAGTACGGCGGACTTTTCTAGCATCTCTTCTGCCTTAACATCATTAGCGTTTTCCCTAGGCTTACCTGAAACACCCAAAGCGTCGATTGCGAACGACCGGCGCACCTCTTCATGTAGCTCACGCAGCTCGTGCGCGACGGCATCCTCCTCGGGCACCACGCAAAGGTTGAGCGTGGCGTGCGCCGAGCGCGCGCCCCGTGACGTGCGCGCCACCTGTACCGCCCCGTGTACACACCAACCTAAGGGGGTTCGTGTAGCCGACGGCTCATTGTATCGACCTATACATATTTCTAAAGGCAACAACAAATTATAATTGTCCTGACCTATAAGCAACTCAGGTTTACAATATGAGTTAGTATGCAGTACTGATTTAAGCGCTTTTAAATGCTCATACCTATCGCAGTCTACAAGTGCTACATTTTGTACAGGCAAATCTAATTGTTTTACACTGCGTACAGTCAGGGAGTGCATAGTACTGTCAGCAACGCTAGAAATATTTAGAGTCATAACAGTTGATTCACACACGAGTACGTTATTGTTCCACGCGCCGCTCACGCGCATGGTCTCGCTTCGGCCCTGCAGGCCGGCGCGCGCCGCTAGTCCGGCGCTCAGGAGTGACACTGACGAGCCGTCGTCCAAGATTGCAGTTGTATCAAACACGCCATTCGGGCCGTGAATCTTGATAGCAACCACTTTCAGTAGTACGCGTTTGTCGTTATCTATGAAACACGTCGCTCCTGTCACACTCGGTGTCTGCACTGAAGAACTCGATGGTGCAGGCTCCGCTGCTGGCGAAGGCTCAGGCTCTGGCAGCAGTAGGGCGCTGGCGGTCACGTCGTCCGGCCGGCGAGCGCTGCCGTTGACCTCGTAGTGCAGCAGATTGTGGTGCGCGCCGCCGCATCCGTCTTTGTTGCATGCAGGCGCAGTACATGTCTCACGGTCATGTCGATGCAATAGACATTTGAAACAAAGTCCGTGCCTTTTAACGTAGCGCCATCTGTCTTTGCGCAAAGCGCGTTTGAACTTCTTACAATTTAGTAGGTCGTGACTTTGTTGTGTACGGCAAAAGAGGCACTTATCACGCTTGTCATTATCGCTGCGTTGATCAGTTTGCAATAACACCGGTTGCGGGCGAGAGAAGCCATCGTATTGCTTATGTTTACTCTGATCTGTGCGATAACTTTGCAGATGAATGTTAGCGGTGGTGGCTATCTTCACAGCTTCCGCATTGAGAAAGTCCGACATAATGCTCAGACGGGACTTTGTTCCAGCTTTGATGATCGGATAGCTATAGTCCGACCACTTAGAAACGAGTACTGTCGGCAGCTTTGATATGAGTAAAGGAACAATACTTAATCCTTGTACGTACTCCTCGCGACCTACGGCCTTCACAGATTCCACGAAGTTTTGTACTTTGACAGAGAAGTTGACAATATCTCTCTGGTACTCGTTAGACATTGGTGGAAGTTTCTTCACATCCTGAATAAGCCTGCTTACTATATACTCTGGGTCACCGTGACGTAGTTCCAATGTGGCCATAATGCGGTCAGGTGAGGCGGCACTCATGAGCAAGGCTGAGACGGTTTCTTTAGCCTGTCCGCGCAGGCACTTGCGTAATCTCCACAGATTCTCTTTAGGGCTAAATTTGCACACGTCTGTCGATTCTTCGTACGCCTGCTTGAATTGAAGCCACTCTAGGGGATCACCGGAGTATTCTGGTAGATCTCTTGGCGTACACATACGACTCAATACATTAGCATCACACTTACTGCGGATGGAGGCAACAGTCAAGTTTTTAACTGCCGCAGCGAGCATCTGAATAGTCCCATCGTAGGTGCCGACGACGGGTGCCGCCGACTGGTGCAACTCGCCGATATTCAAATCATCCTCGGGGGCGGGCTGTACTTTGTCAAATTCGTGCTCACTGTGTTCCATCCATTGTTCAATGTCGTGACGTGTGCTACTCTTACTAATGTGTGAACTGTATTTCTCATCTTCGAGGTCGGCTAAATCAGCCTTCAGTTGTATGTCGATCAATAATTTCTGTTTTTTCAACTCCAATTCCATTAGTGCCATTTGTTTTTCGGCCTCTAGTTCCAGCTTCTTTTTTCTAGTCGACATGGATGTGGATGCAGACGGTACCTTATTGTGCGGTGACAGCGGGTGCGGCACACCGTCGTCCCTCAACGACGGCGGCTTAAGTTCCATATGGCTGCTGCCGGCCACGAACGTCGTGTCTGCGGCATGTCGTGCCAGCGATGCTGGTGAAGAGCCGGGTGCCTTCTCAGGCGTCGACATTTTTACTTCTGCCTCGCGTTCGATGCGAGTAACACTACGGGTTTTTATTTTACTCGGAGTGCGAAACATTTCGCGGTGTACACATGTGCGGCTCAAATAAACAGTAGAAACGGCTCGAAGACCACTTTGTTAACGCTGTACACCTTTACTATTAGAAAAACTCGTAGCTTGAAAAATAACGTGCAGATTTTTATTAGATTTCTTTGACAACAGAAAATTACATGACAGATAGAAAAACTATAAAAATGACAAGAGTCAGCAAACGGTAAAGAGGCCGTCGTCAACAGTAGCTAATAGATCGAATTCCGAGAATTCATTTACAAACAAATTTATTAAACTGGTTTGTTAATGGTTGCTCGTTTAAAAGTATTAGGATAGATAATTTTGACGTTTCCTATACGTGGGGATTTTAGGTACTATGCAGTATGCAGGTAATAAACCTTGTCTCAGGGATTACATCTACACTAATCTACGCTACTATAATAAAGAGGACGAGTCTGTGAGATTTTAGTTTTGTAATTTTGAATGTAGGGGGTAATCTACGAAACCGCTTATCCTATTTCAAATATTCTTTCCCAGTGTAAAATTTGATTTTCCGGGGACATAGGCTATATTTTATTACGCAGCGCGTGGAGACGCACGGGCAGCTAATTTTTAAATACGCATTCATTATGTTCTTGTCAAGTAAGACAGTATTCATATCAACATGCAGACATCCATTACAAACGGTACCAATTTCTAAGCTGACAAGTATTTCCCTAACGATATAAAAGGCCTTTTCTCTGCGACGTAATTATAATTAACGATAGGACGGCCTGGACCACCCTTAAAAAGGACTAACATATTTTTTTACAAGCGACGCTGTACTTCCCTAGACAAATGTATATATATCTTTGGCATTCACAAGTTGCACCCTTTTAGTTTTATTAGACACGGGTACGAGTTACCCTCGCATTGTTTGTACTTTATTTTAATCCCGGACACGATACCGCTGTATATTTACATATTATATAACAGGTATTTCAAGTTAATGGTCTATCTAGTCTATGGCTTTTTACAAGGTTTAATTTAGTTTGATTTCACCTGCTACGGAGTCTGTGTTATTATTTTACAAGTTTCAATTTCACCTGTTTGCTAATGTTCAATTGACTAGATTAGGATAGAGCTCGTCTCATAATAGACTCGCAAGGTGTGTATTGGAATCTCTCTGTAATAAAATAGTTTCATGAATCATCTCGATACGTAGCGTTCATACTGTGAATAGAAAAGTACCGGCCCGGCACCAATGGCATGCATGGCTCAAAAATGATATTTTTTACTCATATTTTTTAACACATTTTTGCGCGGCGCTGTGTGCATGCGCTTGTAAATGCCGCTGTGTGCCCGCTGAAACGACTAGGTACCTTTACCGTGTCAGACAAGTCAAACCTGCATAACAGTGAGAATCATTTCTCCAGAGGTCCAACAAAGCCCATTATTAAGCCACGTGCCATAAACGCTTCGAAATGAAAACGCCATGTTTAATAAATACTTTACTCGAATATCGACTCTATTGTTAAAGTAGCGATGTTCAAATTAAAACGAAAGGTGTATCGATATTAACTTTTTATTAGTATTTGAAGCATACAATGTTAACAATTGGCTGTTGCACTTAACAATGAAAGACAAAGGCTTTGTCTACTCTTTGTGCCTAGTACAAAGAGATGTCGATTCGTTATATACTTGCCCTCAACCAAAGTGACGGCTGAGGCCATAAAATCATAAGCTCGCGTTACCTCTTTTGCATTGTCTTTCTTTATGGCCTCAGTCGTCACTTTGGTTGAGGGCAAGTATAGTAAAATGATTCGCACTATACGAGCCACAAAGATGCGTTGAAGTGTCTATACTTTATTAACTCCGTTAAGTACTAAGATGACGGCATCTAGGGCACGGTGTCTGAACTTACATCTCACCGCTATCACTTATTCAGTTTCAAATGTGTCGGCAAACATGACATCACAATCTCAATGATAATCGCACCGCAGTGATGCAACGAAAGAAACGCAGCACAACGAGTTTCGGTTTATGTGTGCCAGTTATGGTGGAAAGGTGTTTGTTGCATTAGAAGAATGTATTGTGTAATCAAGAGGTTATGGTACAGTACAGTCGTCTTGTAAGATACGTACATTTTTCGCCTTACAAAGGCATACAATTAAACCTATAGTATGGTCCATACGAAATGTACTCGTTTCTAATGATTTTAAGTATGTATGTATGTAAGCACTTTATTGTACACAATAACAGGTTTAAGCAAATACATGTCACATAAGATCAAACTACAAAGGCGAACTTATCCTTATAAGGGACCTTTGGGCAATTGAGAGGAATATATTACGGGTATCTATATTAATCTGTATCCTACTAATATTATAAATGCGAAAGTTTGGATGTTTAGATGTTTGGATGTTTGTTACTCAATCACGCAAAAACGGCTGAACGGATTAAGATGCTATTTGGTATACATATAGTGTATAGCCTGGATTAACATATAGAATGCTTTTTATCCCGGGAATCATCCCCTAAGGGGGCGAAGTAGGGGGCGAAACCCCCCATATAAAGTTTGTATGGAGCTATGATATAAACGAGTTCGACGCGAACGAAGTCGCGGGCAGAAGCTAGTAATTTATAAAGAGGGATGTATGTAAGCAGCACTCTATTGTACACAATAGGTTGTAGTACATTACTTACCTAGGGCGGTAAAACAAAGAATGTTTTACGATCGCAGTTATTTGACGCCCGAGCCGAACGCAAGGGCGATAAATATGCGATCTGAGGCTCTCTTTATTACCGCCCGTGGTGAGTACAAAATTTTACGTCTCTTTCTGGCCAGGAAGTGGCATTTTCCGCACGCATAGCTTCAGAGGTAGTACCTTATGTGGGTGTAACTTTATTTATAGTAGGTAATGTCGGGAACTGCTTATCCGATATCAATAATTCTTTCACCTGTGTAGAGAACGGACCTTCTGTTATCGTTATCACATAATGTGTTATCGCGCGACTCTGCGCGTGTTCTCTAAAATACGTGGGTGGAGCCGCGCGAAAATCTAGTCATAAATATAGATAAAACCTAATCACTCTCTGTTGTTTATTGTTATTACCCAACGACAGCCTCATAAACAACTCGGAAAAATAATACGTACACATCGAGACTAATATTATAAATGTGCAAGTGTGTCTCTCTGGCTGTTATCTCTTCAAGCTTAAACATAGAATAGTTTTTATCCCATAAATTACCCCGGGGGTGAAAGTTGGTATGGAGTTACGATATAAACGTGTTCCACGCAGACGGAGTCGCGAGCAGAAGCTAGTTTAAAATAGTCGTATTTGATCAAATAAAGCGACCATGCAATTTTTTTTTAACACGTGAATTAAATATTCCAAGAGTTCGAGCCATATACGTGTTTTTATACATAGACCGTTTATGGGCCGAGCAGTGACATAGTTTCATCTCGGAGACGCGGCGCCCGGGGGAGCAAAACACGGCTGCTACGAGAAGATTTACTTTGTAATATGGCGTTCAGTAAAATGTTCAGAAATATAATAAACTTTTTTTTTTCTACTTTAATCAGTTCCTTTTGAATTGGACACCGGACGCTCGCCTTTTTATCATAATTAAATGCGGTGTGCGATATTGGGTGCGGCAATGACAATTGAGAGCTACATTGCAGAGGCCACCATAGATAGACTAGTGTCATTTCGTGCTAAAATGCGAGTGGCATATTTTTTCACAATTACTTGTAGTTCCATCCCTATTATTTAACTTGACTGGATTCGTAACATCCTCCCATAAACGGAGGTCAGACGTTGAATAACAACCTAGAGCACTATTCACGACAAGCACCAACTCGCTTCAAGCGACCAGTATAAGACTGACATCTAATTAAGCATAGTTGTTTCGAATCTAGGCTCAAGTTACACGAGGAACGACAGAGCTGAATAGACATAAGTTGTAAATCGCAACGGTATCAGAAATGGAGGATTAATCCCAAGATAGGTAGCGAGCTAGACGAGGGGTGTTATCATGGCAACAGCAGACTCCGACCTATCTCTCTCCCTCGCCCCAATCTCCCAGCCTGGCGTGGGAGGGGGCACGGTAGATACCGTATCATAGTGCTGTAGTGGAAACAAGTTGTTTATTAGGAGAACTAGGGGCAAATTAAATAACTGGCTTTAATACATTTCAGAGTTATTATTTAGTGGAGTTGTAAACTAATATTTAGTGCTTGAACTTATAATATGTATAACTATAAGTTTCTGTCAAAAATGTCATTTTTGGTACAAGCTTTTATTGCTGACTGTACTTTTCTGTATATTTTCATCAACTAATCATTGAGCCGATTCTAACGAGCCCAAACTCGACGGGGTTACGTTGGTTAACTACTGAGTACTGAATTCCCATTGCATCAGTAGATCAGCTCGATGGTACCATAATATTGAATTGTCATCCAAACTATACCATTACCCAAAATGTTGGCACAATCGGTTAAAGATATCTGCTTCAAAATTGAGTTGTAAATTTTGACGGACAACTTACATACGAACAGGTCAAGTTACTTACTATAAAGCTTGTAAATATAATCTATGCCTGTTAATTGATGAATATTACATGACATACTTACACCACCAATTTTACTAAGAATATCATCAATATCATCATTCATAGTTCATTATCCGCCCATTCCACTGCTGAGGCTGAGCACATGCCTCTTCTCTTGAATGAAAGAGAATGGCAGCAGCGACCACGCCTTGAAAATAATTATACCTTCAATTTATAATATTATAGTTAAGATACTAAATTAAAAGGGCACCTTTGAATTCTATTTAATCTCTTTATTCATGGTATATACTTTACACGTGTCCCAAACTTCGAGAACAACGCAATATTGCGCAGAATTTCAGAGAATTATCTTTTTGGATTTTCCTTACAATACACAATTTATAAGAACCTAGTTCATGATAATAAGGAAATTGTGTTCTAGTTGAGTGTAGAGAATTTTTTGGCAATGTACGTTTTGTTTTTCGATGGATAATTCAGATGATCAATGGATAAGATAAGATAATTTTTATTGTCAGAACTGTGTACATTGTGGTGAAAAAATTAATAATATAGCATCAACAGTTTGCCCATAGAGATAATAGTAAGGTCTGTAGGTACAGACTCTGTACTAAAAGTGATTTTGTTATAAAAACATATTATTGCGAAGAATTTCGATTCGAATGCAGGTGTGGAAAAGGTAAATGCCCTATTATCCCACCCTGCATAATTCGGCAATCCCCGACAAATTGCCGCCAGATCGAAGGTATTTCGTACCCCAATTGTATAATGTCACTTGTGATTGGGGGTGCTGGAGCCTTGTGATCTTATCGTAATATAAGCAGGGATTTTAATTTGATCCTCTCTGCTACGGTCTTGTAAAGTTTTAAACAACCAGTTATAGGAACCAGAAGAGTTTTTTCGGTAGGATTGCCAATAAGAAAAATTATTGATTTTTATGAGGTACCGTCAAGGACTTTAATTGTTGACCCATTTAGGTGTCAACTACTTTTGGTATTCTATGAAGTGTGCAGTATAAAGTGAGCTCTAAATGGCTCAACAATTAAAGTCCGTGACTGTGCGTCAGTTATTATTGAACAGCCAAATGTTTAAGGAGGCGGCGCAGGAAACAACGTCTCGTAAAATCTTCATATTTACAAAGAATCAAAACACCTTAAAGGTGGACTACCGACCAGCGCGGCTCCGGCGTCACTATCGCAGCTGTCGCTGCGACAGTGACGCTGCGCTCGAACGTTCCCTCATACATTTCCGTACTGTATAGTACTATCGCTCTATCACCGCGTCACTGTCGCTTTACTGACCCCGGAGCCGCGCTGGTCGGAAGTCCATCTCGAAGGTACAAGTTGAAACCCGACCGCAGACAGCAGCAGCAGACGAAACGTCTTTCTTAGAAATGCTACTGCTGCTGCTGTCTGCAATCGGGTTCCAACTTGCACCTTTATTCGTCTTTCATACTGCCGCATACGTCAAATTCGCCACAGACACAATTAAAATAACATTAGATTGTTCTTTATTCGTCATCTAACAGCCAGCGCTATACAAAACCATCAAAAGGTACCAATCCTACATCAGTATAATGACAGAATTCTCGTAGATTTATGATTCCGTTGTGTGTTCGGTTTTTTTATCCGTTTTATTTAAAATACCAAAACTATCCATATACTAAACTAAACATATTAATACGTCACTAAGTTAACAGTTACGTTCGTAAACAAATTACTTGGTTAGATAGATAGATCTTCAACTACAAAGTGAAAAGTATTTTTTTTAAACTCTGCACTGCACTAACGTCCGCAAATGAACATTGTGCTATAACTGTTAAGGTTCTAATTCGAAAGTAAACTGCGCTTTATCGCTCGTAAGATATTTCAGCGTCATACCTATTAACCATTATCTTATCTCAGAACGCATGGCCCTTCATTTGAATTAACAAATTTCGCAAACAGTCATCTCACTTTATTACATCTTTAGAAAAAGCCACTCTATTGTGACCAGAATAAAGTTGAATATCCAACAAACAGCGTAGGTAGGTCTGGGATGAAATTCCTCTTCCCCCTACTTAAGTCCTCCGAGGAATTAGTCTGGAGTATTCGAAAAAGGTTTCTAATGTAATTTTCTACCGTTTTAATCTAGAGTTTTAACCTTTAACATGGCAAGACGTAAAGGAATGTAGCCAGCTATCACTCGGAATGTTTTTTGCGATAGTTATTGGATAAAAAGGACTATAGTTGAGAAAAGAAACTACATCCTAAATTATCAAAGTAGCCCTATTTTTCCTAAAGTAACCCCGGTTCACGGTATTGCAAGTTGATTAATTGATTATCAATTATCACCCAATTTCAGTGGAATGACTTGAAACTCAGTAAGCAAATGCAGATTGGATGATTACTGCAACTAAAAAAGGCTTGTAGGTATTAAAATTATAATAACATATCCAACTGCCCCGATTTGTGCTTATCGTTTATTTATCTTCTCTTCTCTTCGTGTATTATAATTATAAACAGACATCGTAAATTTTGTATTACGAAATCGATGTCCTGACCTTCCCAAACCTATTTGGCCAGTGACGAACTCACCAACCATATATCGTTGCAACTTGACATCATGCAAAATGTATATATACGAAATAAAACATTAACATATTTGCACAGTTGGTTCACGAGGTGCGCATATGTTTTTTTTTTTTTCAATAACCTACGTCTGATAAGCGTTACAACGGCTTCGCAGAAATAAGTCAAGTTCAATGAAATTGATAACCGCTTGTATCTGTAGTTTCCGCCGGGTCTCGAGTCACTTGTGGACAGTCGCGTTTGTATGGATGCAGAACGGCTATCACAGGACGGCCCGCGAGCTGTCTCGCGGCGAGGTAGTCTGTTCGTCTCTTTCTAGTTAGAATGCTTAAAAAGAGACGGATAGTCTACGTCGCCACGATACAGCTCGCGGGCCGTCTTGTGATAACCGTGCAGAGATGATGCAACTAGACTCTTGGCTATAGTTATCCGGACTTCTCCCGACTCCGCAGCTAAGCTGCTATCCATGGGGTATTACTCAACAACGATTATGAGTTATAGATTGGAATAGCTGTTAGTTCATATAAACTTTAACGTATCTATATGGCAAAACTGTCAACTCCAATCTATTTCTAATCGCAGTTTAAGGCACTCTAAGCTCTTCATAGATGGAGTGGACTCGGGCTGGACCAAAAAACTCTGGAAATCCAGCAGAAAGCAACTCAGAATTATGTGTAGGGTGTTCACAGGTCAATTCGGGGTCAAGGATCTCTTGGCCAAGATGGGACTATCGGATAGTGTAGACTAGAATGTGTGGCGAGGAGGATGAGACTATGGAACACTTACTGTGTGCATGTCATGCCCTTGCCAGACAAAGAATGAATCACTTTGGTAACGGCTATAGGAATTCAAGGTACCTACTTCCGCTGAGCTGCATCATCCGTTTTATGGAAATGATGGAGCGAGCTTGGGAGTAGGTATAAAGGAGAGGGCAAAGGCATAAAAGATCCCACTGGGTCGAAGTGTATCTAGATAAGATAAGATAATCGCGGTTTGACAACATTGTGCGGCAAGCCGGGCTTTTGTGTACGGCCTCAGTACTCGCGCCGCTGTGAGCGGGGCGTGCACTGCGTACAGCGTCCGTATAAAACAAATGCAATTTATATGGACGCTCCACCCCCCTCGTAGCGGAGTGTGCACTCAGGCCGTACACTAACGCGTTTACTAAACGCGCGAGTGCATAACTTAGGTCACTTGTGTTAACTTTGCACATTCTAAAAGCTGAATAGAGGCCGATATTCAAAACCTACCTTAAGACATAAGTTTGAATAGCACGATTACTTTCCAGTTACATGACCTGGGCCCTATTTCACCATCTTGACAATTGTCACCTGACAATGACAATCCCACATACATTGCCGGGTCAATAAGCTGTCCAGCAACCACTTTAACTTGTCGACGCAGCCATGTAAGTCGAATTGTCATTGTCAGGCGACAATTGTCGATTTGGTGAAATACGTACAAAATATCTAAGCGCTCCTGTCAACATAGGTATTTTTGACTTTAAATTTCGAACCTCTGATTACAAGTGGGTGCAATAGAGAGGCTTTAAAGTCCATGCAGTACACAAAAGAAAGGTTGGGCTCCTGCGGTTGTCAGCGGAATCATACCTTTATGAACGCTTTAAAGACTCTACAAAGGTTCTATTTAACCCAATACCGTTAGATAATGCAGTAGAGCATTAGGTCTAACTTTTCTTTCTTAATGCGCACTGTGGAATCATATTATGATTTCTTACCTTAGTTATGCGGAAAAAATCTTTGATGCCCATAAAACTACAGCGTAACAAAATACTAGCCGCAAACAACGAATGTATGACTCACATACTCTCTATTTTTCTAACATATCAGCAGCATTATTGCAGTTCTCCTTGTAATGATACGTTCTTATATATTATCTACAATAGTAATGAATGACGTAACATTCTAACTTTGTATCTGTTATTACTACATGTCACTAATATAGCTCAACAAACGCTCTCATCCGCCTAAATAAGATTTCCGTACATAATATATATCTTGAACAAATACATAGGGTACAATATCCATGCCCTAAGATAAATACAATCGTCGTATGTTTGCTGCTATTATAGTCTGGCCGGGGAAAGATAAGCCTAGAAAAGAGCGGCAAATAAAAAATAAAACTGTAGCAATATTTTTTGTTTATTTATTAATTAAGACAAATAGAAAATACATGATATAGTACAGTCGCCATCAGATATATCGGTGCGGCGAAAGCGCTCACAAATATCTGAACACGTCTGTATTGTCGAGGCATTAGAGACGTGTTCAGATATTTGTGAGCGCTTTCGCCGCTCTGATATATCTGATGGCGACTGTACAATGCCACATACATAGTACAATGTAAAGATAAATTTCAATGAACGGTTCGGGAAACGGGCGTTATTATTATTATTGGCATGCATATTTAATTACATTTTCCAAGTAAAAGAAAAAGGATTGATGCTAGTGATTTTACTAGTTAACCCTCATGAAAACGAAGAAAAATAACACTTCGTCGTATTTATTTATTTAATCTTTATTGCACATAGCAAATAAGTACATAAGGCAGATTTAATGCCACAAGGCATTCTCTACCAGTCAATCATAGCATAGGGCCAAACAGAGACTATCAAAAGGTGGGTGCAAGAGACAGGCAACAAAACAAAAATCCTTAGATACACGAATTAATAACAATATCCATTTTATATAGAAAATTTCCTTGAGAATCAGACATATTAAAATATAATGAAAACGGGTCACTCACGTATTTAATGTAACGCGCCGGCAACGGGTGTACTCATGATTAAGAACCGCGAATCGGTGCGAAACATGTCGAGCGATATTCGACATTAAATACGTTAGAGACCCGTTTTCATTATACAGGGTGTCCCAAGAAGTATTGATGATATACTGAAGCTGGGAGGTAGAGGACCTAGAAGGCTATCTGAATCACCCCCATGTATGTTCCGCGATTTTTCGTATTTTCGGAGTTGTCTTTTTTTTAATTTTTCACCTATCGCCGAGTACGATGAGATTTTTATTTATGGTGACGTGAATTATTGCGGTAGATGCTTGTTTTTTTTTGTGTGCTAAGCTGAGATAGGCCAATTCAGTATGGTAACATTTACTATCGTTAGATCTTTGAATGGAATAAAAAAGAAATTAAATGCCAAGAATGATTTAATTTTTTTAAGGGCCCTTGAAGTTGTGAACATACTGGGTAATTTTATCTTTCTTGGCATTTAATTTATTTATTATTCCATTCACAGATCTAACGATAGTAAATATTACCATACTGAATTGGCCTATCTATCAGCTTAGCACACAAAAAAAATCAAGCATCTACCGCAATAATTCACGTCACCATATATAAAAATCTCATCGTACTCGGCGATAGGTGAAAAATTTAAAAAAAAGTCATAACTCCGAAAACACGAAAAATCGCGGAACATACATGGGGGTGATTCAGATAGCCCTCTAGGTCCTCTACCTCCCAGCTTCAGTATATCACTACTTCTTGGGACACCCTGTATATTAACAATATCCATCTTTACAAATGCCAAAGTTGATTAATAAAGACGTATATAAAGGCCTTTGTACTGTAGCATTCAACTGTCTCGATTTTAATTGTCATTCGTAATATTAAAATATTACGTATAACGTTGTTACTCCTAAGTCTGTCCCTAACGCCACCGGCGTCTAATAAAAGCTATTGGGATTTACCCAAAACGTGACTGCGCGGAAACCGCCCACTCAGCCAAACGCATCGCCGCGTTTCAAAAGATCACAACTTTTTTACATTCAACAACATACTTTCATAATGCACTGTGCTGCACGGCTATCACAAGACGGCGCGCGAGCTCTCTCGATTTTTCTCGCAGTATCCGTCTCTCTCTTATTAGAAAACTTAGAAAGAGAGGTATAGTGCGAGAAAAATCGAGAGAGCTCGCGCGCCGCCGTCTTGTGATAGCCGTGCTGCAATACTATGAGGAATGCAATGGAAAATAATCTATTTAGTCGAAACGTCACAGGCAAAAGAATATCGCTTTAGACCCCTGTAAAGTACTTAATCTTTTCAAATACAAAGAGCAAGAGTTTAAAGTGTTATAAAACTATTTTAAAACGGAATAAGCTTTTGTATAACGCGTTGGAAATTCGTAGCTGAAACGGCTGCGGTGGTGACGTGTAGCTGACATCTGCCCCCCCTATTCTGTAACTTGTTTTAAGCTCACCTCAACGCTCACCCACAACTCTATCTTGACGCCGCGATTCGTAGCAACTAAGCGTAGGTAGAGGTCTAGTTTCGTTAGGCGTGACGCGTGAGGTGAGACGCATGAGCGCGTAGCGAATAACAGCCCTGCACAAACATGACAGGTAACAGTTGACTTGACAGTCAGTTTGGTGGTCATTGCTTGTCCAGCATGTTACGCGTTCCAAATAGTGTAGGTGTAGTGTTGAGCCAACATCGGTAAGCCTGCTGGATGCAGCCCACGCACACACATGACACATGAGCTTGCCAAGCCTCGGCCAACTACCAACTATTTTGTTAGTATAGTATACATACACTATAGAATAGATAACGCAAAATAGATAAAAAGAAATGGTTGTCTGTAAAGTCGGTTTACGGACGATATTTTTACGTGATAACGTCATAAGAATGTTGTGAAGAGTGTTGATTTTCAGACATTGTCACCACTTTTCCCCCTTTTAGGGGTTGACATCTCAAAAAACCTGAAACCCGTATTTACTCATTTGTCTTTAGGAATACTCATAAACTTCACAAGAGTATTCCTATAGTATGGCTAATTAGATTAGTTGACTAATTATTAGTCTAACTAATCTTGTTTCCCCATACATACTTTGGACCCCCATTTCACCCGCTTATATAGGGGGTGTATTTTGAAAAATTCTTTCTTAGTGCACCCTTAGACCTTATAAGGAACCTACGTGCCAAATATGGAATCTCTAGAACCAGCGGTTTGGGCTGTGCGTTGATATGTCAGTCAGTCGGAACGGGACAATGAGTCACACTTTTTCGTGCGTGCAGCCGGCGGCGTTCATCGATTTATAAAACGTTATCACGTTAAAAACCTTTGACGTCGACTGTGTATGTCTTTAACATTTTTTTGAAGTAATCATAGCATCCAATATTTCATGTTATCCGTATCAAACGTTGTTCTTATATTAAAACAATCATCTAACTAACCTTACGCACGAAGGACTGACGACTATAACGAGATACTATAAGACCCACGTGAGCCTGTCTACAATACGGTGTCCTTCGCGTATTTCCAGCTAAACACGCTCACTGCTCTTACATAAACTCTATATCTGTCCAAGCCGATACATAACTATGTGCATGTGACATAATGGCTACTACTACAAAGCAATCTAGCAGTTAGCGACAGCCGAGTAGTTTTTATAAAAAATAAAAATAATTTAATTCAGAAAGCTGGTTCCATATTTTGTTAGTAACAATTGCCTTAAAATACTATGTTAGACACATGAAGTAAACAAAAAATAAAAATACTAAAACTAACATCTCCTCCTGCGCCTCCTCCTGACGTGCAGATTGATGAAGCGCGCCAGGATGCCTCAGTCTAGCCTCTCGGCGACCATCTGCAGGATACTGTTTATACGGTGGCAAACAAGCGTATAACTCACCTGAAGGTAAAGAAAGGCCTATGGGCGCCTGCAACTTTAAAAGTGTTAAGCTTCGCCGTCCTTTATAAAGGGAAAAATTAAATTATTGTGAGAAGTCATCTCTGAGACCCTTACGACTCCCGCCAGCAGGTCTAGCACAACTGACGCCACGACGCGATCCAAGGCGAGGCGATAAACTAGCTTGTGCCCGCGGCTTCGCCCGCGTACTAAAAGTAATTTCAACCGTTTACCTACAAAAAAGTTGCATCTCAGTTTGACCCGTATGTTCCAATTGAATTGCAATTTGGCACAAATACTTTCAAGAATTTTCATGTTCACAATGTTAAATTTCAAAATCGATGCCATTTTCGTAATTTACGTCCCAAAAAAACCAAATGAGTGAATTTTTAAAAATCATCTTAGTGCACCCGAACTTATAAGGAACCCATGTGCCAACTTTGGAATCTCTATATCCAACGGTTTGGGCTGTGCGGTGATATGCCAATCAGTCAGTTTCTTCTCAAAGTCAAAGTCAAAGTCAAAGTGATTTATTCTTCAATTTAGGCATATTACATGCACCTATGAATGTCGATAAACTACCACCGGTTCGGAAAGTAAACCTCTGCCTCGAGAAGAACCGGCGGCTTCTTGTATATAATCATCGATTCTACATATACAGTGTTTTTTTTAAATGGGACAGTATGGGGAAATCCGAATCTAAAGGAGATAGAGGAAAAGTGTCCAAGGAGACATTAGGTGTTTTTTTATGTAAACAAATTTGGCTCATTAAAATTTTTGGTCAAGCGTGAGTTGTTCTTAAAAAATGATAAAGTTGGTCAATTTTTTTTTTGACGCGGGTCGACTCTGTTTCATGTAAGGATTATTTCATTGTATGGAAAGAAAAAAATCTGAACAGCAGAAGTTGGTCAAATTTAATGAAAACTAATCTTCATACAATTGCAGTATTCGCCTTTTAATATTGCTACAAGTGCCTAGGCGTGTAAAAAAATATTTAAAATTATTCCATTTTTAAATTTCGATAATCCATAAGAGCTCCAGATGATTCAAGAGAAGAACATTTTTTTTAATCTTCGTAAACATCATGGCACGCGATAGTCTTGAAATTATAAAAAAAAGAATTCAAATTTGGAACGAGTGGCCCCCACGATCGCCCGACTTAACGCCATTAGATTTTTTCTTATGGGGTTACCTTAAGGGTCAAATTTATGAATCCCGATACAACTCCGTACAAGAATTAAAAGATGCTGTTTACAACACTTTAAACACAATTCACCATAAGTCTCTGTTAAATGCAACTAGAAGTGTCTTGAAGCGTGCTCGTACCTGCATAAGACAAGACGGCGGCCACATCGAACATTTACTCAAGTAATAAACCAAACTGTATGAAGATTAGTTTTCATTAAATTTGACCAACTTCTGCTGTTCAGATTTTTTTCTTTCCATACAATGAAATAATCCTTACATAAAACAGAGTCGACCCGCGTCAAAAAAAAAATTGACCAACTTTATCATTTTTTAAGAACAACTCACGCTTGACCAAAAATTTTAATGAGCCAAATTTGTTTACATAAAAAAACACCTAATGTCTCCTTGGACACTTTTCCTCTATCTCCTTTAGATTCGGATTTCCCCATACTGTCCCATTTAAAAAAAACACTCTGTATACTCTACATATCGACTCTACATACCAACTCTACATACCGACTCTACATATCGACTCTACATATCGACTCTAGATACTGACTCTACATATCGACTCTACATATCGACTATACATATCGACTATACATATCGACTCTACATATCGACTCTACATATCGACTCTACATATCGACTACATATCGACTCTACATATCGACTACATATTGACGCTACATATCGCCTACATATCGACTACATATCGACTACATATCGACTCTACATATCGACTACATATCGACTCTACATATTGAATTTGACTCTACATATCGACTCTACATATCGACTACATATCGACTACATATCGACTCTACATATCGACTCTACATATGGACTCTACATATCGACTATACATATCGACTCTACATATCGACTTTACATATCGACTCTACATATCGACTCTACATATCGACTTTACATATCGACTACATATCTGGACCCCCATATAAAATTTCACCCCCTCTTTTAAGGGGTTGGGTGCAGATTTCCAAAAAAAATGATGCACGATTTTTTTGTTAGTCACAAACAGTCCGCATACCAATTTTTAGCTTTCTACCTTGAAAATTGCGGAATGCTCCATACAAACTTCCACCCCCCATTTTAGGGAAGTGGGGGGTTAGAAAGAGACAAAAAATGTCACTCTCCATCCCTTCAGCTATCTCCATTTAAAAAATCACGTCAATTCGTCGCCCCGTTTTGCCGTGAAAGACGGACAAACAAACAAACAAACAAACAAATAAACAAACAAACACATACACTTTCCCATTTATAATATTAAGTATGGATGGATAAATATCGTGGGACAATTCACACCAATTGATCTAGTCCCAAACTAGGCAAAGCCTGTACTATGGGTACTAGACAACGGATAAACATACTTATATAAATACATACTTAAACATCCAAGACTCGAGAACAAACATTCGTATTCATCATACAAATATCTGCCCCGACCGGGAATCGAACCCGGGACCTCAAGCTTCATAGTCAGGTTCTCTAACCACTATAGGCTATTCGGTCGTCAACTCACACTCGTCATACCTGCTACTATGCAGTAGTAGGTAATGCTATTATGGCTAGCCATCTTTGAAGTGGAGTTACTTCCCCAGTTGGGCTAGTCCAATAGAGCGAGACGACATTGACATTTCGGTACGCCTTACCTTTGCTAGCAAGATAGTAGTGGTTCTAATACTTTGTCGCAGTAGGCACGGCAAGGGAAATGTATTCACGTACCATTTTATGCCTTATTGTCATAGTAAAAAGAGCGAAAAAGGAACGTGTTTCAATTTCCTTGACTGTACATAAAAATACTGCGGCGGTTATACGAGTATTGCGAGTAGTAAAAGCGACAAGGTACTAAAGTTATTCAGAGCGTTATTGCTGCTCGGATAACATTTTAATTGAGTTCGTGATTATTGCTGCGAAGAAAATAAATGACGAGGGGCGATATTTTCTGTTACAATAAGTTCGTAATTTTGTTAAAAGTCAACGACTGCACAGTAAGGGAAATGTATTCAAGTACCACCGTAGCGTAGAACCCTGTCGCAATCGATAGGCCGCCGTCACTCAAACTCGAGTGATATGTCACCTTATTGCGATAGGGTTCTACGGTGGTACGTGAATACTTCCCTTACTGTACCTACATTGTTATTACAATGGGTATTACAAATTTGTCAAGTTTGAGTCAGACTCGCATATTAGGTGGGACTTATAGCATTATCCATTGCAAATGTCTGGTTTTTTTCATATGGGCAGTATGCCAATTTGTCGGGCTGGCGTGTGCGCTTGAATTTCACACAATTCTAATGATACAGCCTTCTAAAAATCAAACAGACAGGCAACGGAGGAGGCTTAATATTAGCCTCGTTTGCACCCCTTGGGAAAAATGTCGCGTTGCTAACCCTTTATTGACTGAACTATTTCCACCAAACGGCCCGGATCGGATCGGAAAGAATACGAACGGATGCGGCGACAACCGATCGTGTCCGGCAGCATGTCGACGTATACGATCGGGCGGTAACAGCCGTTCGCGGCCGACAGGATTGTCGACGCACACGATCGGCACCGTACGGTTGCTTGCGAACGTATCCGCACTAAGTCAAATAGTTTCGTTCCTACCACGTTGACGGCCGTAAGGTGCCGATCGCACACGACGACAAGCGAACGGGGCCGATCGCTAGCGAACAGAGCCGATCGCGTGTCGCAGTATACTTTCGGTTCCGGTCTCATGTCGCGGAAGACGCCCGCAGTCAAGCTGTTGTGCGCAGCTTGGTAATGTAGACTTAAAAATAGTACATATATGGTTCAGTATCGCTTAAAGACCATAAAATTCTTTCCGATCCGTTGCGGGCCGTTTGGTGGCAATAGTACTAAGTTTCGCTGTGTTGATAGCAAAGAGTCGAATGCCGTCCTTCGCTATCAATACATTGCGTCCTCGTTAACTCTGACGATTTTAGTAACCACCAGGAATACCACATACATACAAAGCAAGTTAGTAGTATATTTTATACTACTAATTAATTTATATCGTTCATACTTGTCAGGTATATTGCATGCAAGGGACGCACTGACTGAAAAAAAAGGTCGATACTCTTGCTCTCATAACAACGATTATCGACTTTATATATATTTATTTTTTGCGGTGAATATCCGCAGGTAGTCAGGTACGTCTAGTTTTGTACCTGGACCCGAAGAGAAAAGGAAATAAAAATAAGAATAAAACTACTTTGGGTGTTACCATAATAAAATAAAAGTTACCCTTAGATATTAAATACATATGTATGTATGTAAATATCTGTAATATAAATTAACTTAAGTGCCTATACTTGCTTAGGCACTTGTCCCACGGCCGGCGAGTATAGAATAAAAGAGAGATATATGTTTATAGTTCATCGCGGTGAAATCTCTCTCTTTTATTTACACGGGACCGATTATCTTTTGTTCGTTTCTTGGGCGAGAAATTCGCCGATAGCTCATCACTCGTCGCCGGCGGTGGGACAAGTGCCTTAGGAGTGGCTTGCTCTATATGTATCTAGCGTGGTTTTGTGTTTCTATTTATATAGAATAACCAAGTATCACAAACACTCGATTCATGCACACTCATGCTTAGTTTACATAGTCCTTTCCGTTGCGTGCTAATAGTGGGATACTTTAATAGTAGCGATTGGCTGTAATATCGATTGGACAAATTCCATCGCCGATGTGACAGACCACTTTGACAAAGTTAGATCTCTCAGTGTTGAAAACCCAAGACCATAAATTGTTCAACTATAACTAACCCGCCACATGCAGCTTACAACTCAGGGCTGTTTTTTCAATGAGTCACTGGTCAAGTGCTAGTTAAGTATAGTTTGTAGTTTCTCCATCTATACTTGAGATTATTCGAGTTGGCCGAATTGCGTCAAAGTAGTCCATTCAAAAAGCAACTCTACCGCCCAAGGTAGAAGATACGAATTCCAGTCACAGTTTTATAAAAAGTCGGCCACGTAAAATAATCTCAACCTACTTACTTGCTCATTTGATGAAGCATATACTCATGACATACGGAGCGTATATGGATGGACTGATAATGAGCTATGCTATACAGTAATATACCCACGCTGGTTCAGTGCAGATTGGTACTTTGGTTGTAAGTAAGTTTTAGGTCCAAAATGCTCGTAAAGCCGCATTTACATGGTGCAACAACTCATATGCGATTTTCATTACATTGCGGAGCTGCGGGCTGGCGAAATACGATGAATTCAACCAAACCCTGCAATGTTATGAAAATCGCATACCAGTTGTTGCACCATGTAAATAGCCCTTAAGTCACCTAATAAAATTGCTTACAATAACGCAAAGCGCAGAAATAAAACCTGTAATAATGTACGATAAGGTCTAAATTGGTCCAATCTATAATGGCCCGTACGCCCTTGTGATAAGGCCCACAGACAGCTGACACTGCTATCGGTAAATGAATGCCGGTGACTCAGCAGTCACGTGTTCTGTGGCGTGGTTTGGGGCAAAGATTATTCTGACGGGTCGGGTCTATTCAGAAAACAGTTTGTATTGTGAGGCATTGTATTATAGTATAATTTAGGTTGAATGCGTTTTTGCATTTACTCCGAGAGGCACGGGACGACTGGCTTGAGGCAAACACCTGATATTGTCACGAAATGGACCCAGCTCAGCATTTTGCTAGCTTTACAGCCAGCGCTGGTCTTCCGCGGGGTCCATTCGGTGAGGGCACGGTGGGCAACAACGACAGAATGCATGCACAAATGACATAAGAAGAACAATAACAAATTTAAATCAAAAATAAATAAATACGAAGGAACTGGACAAGACTTGCAATCGCAATTCAATGCTGGGTGCCCTGCCAAAGGGTCCAAATTTAGATAGTTATTTTTAGTTTTTGGTAGGCTATTTTTAAGTAAGTTTTAATTTTAAATCTAGTTTTAATTGTATATTTAATGTATTTGCTGTATTTTGTATATTTTTATGTGCTTTAAATAAATAATCTTTTAGAAGGAACTATATATATAAGTCAAATACGAACTTAAAAATACAAAAAAAGGAATAAAATGAAATGGAATTAATGAATGTATTTCAGAAACTGGAGCATATAGTCTTATATTAACTCCGAATCCTAAGTCAATCTGACCACTGTAATTGCGTCAAAGCATGAAAGGTTTTTCATAATACTTTCAATTGAAGTTTATACAACGCTTGTAAAATGGATTATATTCTCCCAAGAATCTTAAGGGTTCCGTTCTCAAAACACGGAATGCTAAAAGGGTCATTAGTACACTTAAATTAGTTCACAAGGGCCAAGTCCCTTGGCATAATCCTGATCTTATTCCGTAATTTCCGCTTCTGGACACACGCCAGCTATATATTACTGTAGACAGGGTCACCAAGGGAGCCCTACGCGAAACCCGGGGTCGTTGACCTTTGGAACGCCCTTATTTTAGAAGTTTCACCTTTTTATTGGGTCAGAGTAATGCGAAGTATAACGTGTATACGTATTCAGGTGACCGTGAGTATATTTACTGGGTAAAGCTTACAAACGAGCGTATTTTAAAGTGCTTCATGTTCTTCAGATTGAAATCTGTTTTCTAGTCTAGTTAGTTATCTGTTTAGAAAGAGACTTTATATTTGGTACCCGTCCAACTATTGGCACTAACAACCTTATTTCAAGGCAATAGTGATGAAGATCCAACAGACATTAGATCTTTTATGCAATAATGGATTATTCTAGAATAGTTTTACAGTATATTGTTATCTATCAATTAAATCTTGCGCAGTTCTCTTGTTTCTGAACAGTCTATCACTTTATCATCGTCTGACGTCCAATTAGAACTTCCAGGGCTAAGAGACGGTTACACAGACGATGGGCTTAGGATGCAATCCTTTCCCTTATAAAACATTGCGTTGGAAATTAATAGCAAAATAATCCTCTCAAATATACACCTTATCTTTGCGAGGAGGTACAAAATTTAATGACAGCTCATTTTCGTTTATTTTGAATACGCGTTAAAACGAAAAATCAAAATATATATATAATTGATATATTCGGTGGATGTCCTTAGGAAAACTGACATTTGACTCGAAATTTTGGGGATCCCTATGTTAGTGTACCTAAAAGAGGGAGAAACACTTCTTTTGTTAGCAGCTAGTATAAATCGTAAACGGAGCATCGTATTCCGTTTCGTTTAGGGCTTTCGAATACCGGACCTTTCGCAAAGCCGGTATTAATACCGGAGTTGTCCTCATCAATCCCGGGATCCCGGGATTATATATTTTTCAAAATTTCATTTTAAAACAAGCTTTTTAGCATTTTTCTTTGCACATGTCTGAATATTGAATAACGTCCAAAAACATAGTGCCGTCATAAGAGTTTTCGAAATCGATAACGGTTGTTGAAAAACATTATTAATCTTTATTTTGTAAAGGTGAACTGCTTGCTAAGCTGCCACTGGTTTGATTTTGGCATAATGTGTAGCAAATCAAATGTCTGGATTCAAAATAAAAATTCAATTCAATTACCTCATGGACTCTTTTTACATGTCATAGCTTATAAATATCAATTGTTACACTTTATTATGCAGTTGAGATTATAAACTATCTAAAACATTCAAAATTAATACAAATACAGCAACAGGAACGCCTATAGCTGTTGATTTACAGAGACAACTGCTGGCTAATAAACATAAGAGAAGAGTCTATCTAGACACATGCACAAGCGACTAATTCCGTGGCGCAGCCGAAATTTGTCGTTTTGATGGATGATTGATATGAAGCTTTTTTAACAACCATATTTCGCAACTTTATAAGAATACCGGAATCCCGGTATTGTATTTTAAATACCGGTATTGAAAAACGCCCTAAAAAGGCGGGATCCCGGTATTGGAAGCCCTAGACTTTCATTGTTGAACATCTCGGAAAGAGTAACCATCCTAACCCGACTCGTGGACTACGAGTATAGACGGTTTTTGTAACAAGGCAACGTTAGAGTTTCATTCTCGCTCGTTAATGGGCATGGAATAACCGGTTTATCTTTCTTTAATAGTTCTAAGTTAAAAGTTTTCCCAGGAAACTTATAAAAGTTCCAACCATAAAAGTTCCATCTGTATAGCCAAGTCTCAAGCGACACAATTTGTAAGTGTCAAGTATTAACGTCGGTGGTCGGAGAGATTCTGGGATGCATTAGTCACACCTTTAGTCCTTTAGAGCCATTAAGGCTATGTCGGTGCGCCAGAAAATAAGTTTTATAATTAATATCTTTTTTTTAAGTAGTTCATTTTTTTTAGGGTTCCGTCTAAAAACTATAAGGTATATTTGAATACAATTTGGAGAATAGGTGTATTTTTTTAGCCGCTACATATTTCTGTAATGAAATTACTAAAAAAATATGTTTTAGGGGTGCACTCCACACTGCAATCTGCAATCTGCAAGTCAAAAAAATCATTGTATTGTTACATCGTTGACGTGTAAATTAAGGTTTCTCAGCTTATTTTTATCAATTGAATATAGTCTGAGATAATCGCCACGAAAGTCACAAAAATTGTGCCCCCCCCCCCCTCCGATTTTTGAAAGGTGTACCTATTTAAAAAAAACAAAAAAGGATGGAAATGTTACCGAAAATTACTTTGAACAAGATCTTTCAAAGGTTTTCGTGATATCGCTGAAAAACTGCCTTCCCTATAGAAAAGGACGTAAGTGCCGTAAGATTTTTGTGACGATACGACCTTTTTAATAGACACAGAACCCTTCGTTGTGCGAGGTCCGACACGCTATGGCCAGAAGCTGCACGGAATCGTGAAGGTGGGAAGTGTTAGTTGATTTATTTAAAAACAATACTTTAAGTAGCGTGGAGTTCATAGAAAAATATCATCTTCATAAATTGAAAGACATCTTTTGTTGGTGGATCTTTTTTTTTCTTCACTTAGTCTATGTAAGTTCGCCTATTTTTACGATGTCGTAGCAGGTTTCCAATAAAATATACCAAAGGGAGACATTAGCTATTTATGAAGCCAATACGTATTCAATACGTGTTTCGGTCCAGGCAAAGTAACCAATTGGTCGATAGTCAATAAAGCGCTGTTGGTATAACGAGTCAATTAATAATCGCCCTTATTAACAAATTTACAACTTACGAAACGGAATTTTGTGCTAGGGAAACACATGTAATAGAAATATACTTAGACAAAAATTGATTCTCATAAATTCATTTCATACGCCTTTCTAAAACATTCAAATATATAATTTGAACGTTATTTATTACAAAGGTGACGTAACGAAGTTTATCAAATGTTAATACGAATCAATCTCATTTGAGCAATCAAGTTGTAAATTAACTTGGCATTTTATCCCGACCTTTCTCCGCAACCAGTATAACGCTAAAATCAGTTCACGTATAGTTCTTATGATATTTGGGGTCAAGATGAACTAGAAATGGTTAGTGAGGTGAGTTTGAACATGTAGTGAATCGCAGAGCTTGAGTGGCAATGAATAAACATAAATGAATGGTCGATGAAAGGTTTGCCAGGTATTGTTTGTGAATAGGGTTTAGGTGTTTACATTGAGGGGAGGCTCGTATTTATGAGATACTTAGTAATATATAGAAAGACAAATGTAAGTTTAGATGAAGCAGGCAATCGCCATCCGATTTCTTAAATTATTTCACCAGTTTTAAAATATCTTGAATACCTTCTGGGTGGATATATGCTAACTGCTAACGCGCGGCTGTGCCCGGGTATTACATAGCATGCAGACGGAGTCGCGTGGGCAGCTATAGTCTATAATATATACATTCATAATACACACATACATTCACGCCCGTTTATTCCCAGAAGGGGTAGACAGAGAACATGGAGATAGTACATTAAATCAGTAATAGGATATTAGGTCTCTGACCGTGCTGTTCAAATTTTTCACCCGGACACCACACGGGGAATTTTTTGTACATACCATTACATCATGATCATATCAGCACTGCTGATCATAGGCCTCCCCCAGAGTGCCACAATGACCTTTAACAGGTCATCAGTCCATCTTGTGGGGGGTCTACCCACGCTGCGCCTGCCGGTACGTTACGTACAATATGTACGTTGTTATAAGCGATGAAAACATGTACGAGTTGAATAAATACTGACTGTATTTATTCAACTCGTACATGTTTTCATTCCCTTGTAAATTTGATTTAGCATCAGCATTGCCCATGCAGAGTAGATACGAAACTATTCATAATTTCGATGTCTGCTGATAACTTTCCAATGCTTTCCATTTCCAAAGCCGATATTGAAACTGAAGTGAACGTTCGGCGTTCCCATCTTTGTAATATAGTTTTTGGAGTAGTTCCAAAAGTTTAAAGCGACGGTTATGCTATAATCATAGTTCTGTTGGTGTCGTGGGAATGCTGGCGTGCATAGCCTGCCGCCCTGAATTAACTGGGTTGTGATAAATCTGTCTAGACAGCCAACATTCCCATTGATACCCACTGGGTCCCAGGTGCTTGTGAACTAATTTAATGCTTTGGCACATCTTTTTCCCAAAATGGATCGCAGACACGGAGCTGTGGAGAATTACAAAGCAGACACCAATACGGAAATAGCATTAGATTGGTCGTATCCTTCGGAAACCAGACTCCCATTTGTCCAAGAAACTCCTGATCCGACAGATACCCCGCAAGCGGAAAAAAGGTCGCCCAGAACAACTTGGCGAGGTTCTGTGGAGCTGGAGATTGGCTCTTTGGGGATAAAATTGAAAGAAGTAACCCAAACCGCCCAAGATCGAAGTAAATGAAGTGAGTTGATTCGAGCCCTACACCTCAGGGGGATAATATGAAGAAGAAGATCCAGTGCTGGACATTGGTTCTGAGAAGATGTCCAGTCTCATACCCGTCTTGTCTGAACTGTCTCTAAACTAAACTAATTTCAATGGCTGCATATCTTTTCGTTTCGCCTCTGACCGCCACAGTCGCTACACAAAGGTACATTTCCTATCAAGTATTTATCCAAGAACGGTACCGTGTATTCTGCACGGATGACGTAATCACTCACAATAGGATCACTCCACTCTAAACGCCACCGCTATGGTTTCATTGTGACGTCACTCCATGGGAAAGAGCGGCGACGCAATCAGTGCCGAGTTCTTAACGAGTAATTACTTCATTACTTGCTATTATTGCACAATGATATTAATTACATATTGAGATGAACTTTAGCCATTATGTGTAATGAAGACAGTAATGATATATCTATTTATTAATTAAAAGTGTTGTCTTATTTGTTAATACTAAAGGTCAGCTAAATGATCAATGATTGTTGGCGGTGCGCTTTTTACAAGCTTCATATTAACTTGACCAGCACGGCTATCTCAGACGGCGCGCGAGCTCTCTCGATTTTTCTCGCACTATTCGTCTCTCTCTTATTAGAAAACTTATAGAAAGAGAGGTATAGTGCGAGAAAAATCGAGAGAGCTCGCGCGCCGTCTTGTGATAGCCGTGCTGTTCATATTTACAAGCTTTTATTACAAGCTTTATATTAACTTGACTTGTTCGTATGTAGGGTTTGCAATATCCGCCAATATTTAGGATCCGGATAATACGGATATTAAAATCTGACCTGTGCATATCATAGACAATATTTTGGTTATACGAAATATGTCATTATTCAGAAACTTCATAACTGTGCGATGTGTCAGGATTAACCTCATAGCGGCGGGGCACTGTAGGGGCATGCCATGACAGTTACTATAAAATAATTTGTCACGCGATTGAAATATTCACCAGCTCTGACATTTGACCTTGTGAACTCCGGCGCCGCTGTTAAGGCGCGGCCACATGTCAAACGGGACGGGACCTCATCGTACGACTTTTTGACATCTGCCTACTTAGGTTCAGGTTATGGTGCGTATCGTTTTTCTAGAACGGATCTTATCATAAGACCCCTCAGTCCAACAAAGCTTTTGTTTAGCTACGTGCAATGAAAAGGCCATGTTTAATGAATACTTTACTCGAATAGTGACTCTATTGTTAATGAGGGGAGGTTCAAATTAAAACGAAAGGTATATCAATATTATCAACTTTTTATTAGTAGTTGCAGCAATACTTATTACAACGTAAACAATTAGCGGTTACATTTAACAATGAAAGACAAGGGTTTTGTCTTCTCTTTGTGTCTAGTACAAACAAAAAGAAGTGAATTCGTTTTAGAAAAATGATTCGCACTATACTAGGTACTGTGTACAATCGACGACACTAGTACCTATATGTTTACACTTTTGCATTTTGTTTTATCACACCCTAAAGCCTTTGCCACACTGGATGCGGTCTGCGGTCAGGTCAATGCATAAAGCCCGCATTAGGGCATGCAGTCCCGGTATTTATTACTACTACAATACCGGGATCCCGGTATTGTAGTACTAATAAATCCCGGGATTGCATTCCCTAGCCCGCATTATGTATTGACCTGACCGCAGACCGCATCCAGTGTGGCAAAGGCTTTTAACCCACTCACTGTACCTGGTCAACCTATTCATTGCGTTCGATACCGTGACCTTTTTACAGCTAGTACCCAATTAACGTGGGTAGTCAAACAAATTAACTCAGTGTCAGTTTTATAACGACAGTTAAGTATTCAATTTGTAAATGATACGCATATACACGTCACGTTCACATAATGTGTATGCTTCATTTTGGTGACAAAACTGACACTCGCGGTAGGTACTTGGGTAGGTAATTTTTTTTAAATGCCATTATACTGTTTAAAGTTCAAAGAACTAAAACAACGACTCGGTTCAAAGGACCCAAAATACTCGAGCATACCATACTCAACAAAACATTAAAGTCATAACTCGGTGAAAATAAAAGGAGGAATTCCTTTTAAAAACCTCAGTCGTGTTCGTGGACGGGCTCTTATCATTTTAACACCGCACGTTCGCGACATTGCTTCTTATCACGACGCATTAAGATACATTATCGCTGAAATGTTTGTTGTACTAAATTAAACAATTTCACGAAACTGTGTAGGTACTTTAGTTTTGTTCGCGTTGCGTTAAAAAATATTTTACAGTTTGTTTCGAAAATATTTTCGATGGTGCGTTTGACCGGTACAGTATCAAGAATGTCTGTAGATAAACCATACCAATACAGTTACTCAACGAGGGAAGTAAAACTCTAGGTGCAATCAAATCATAAATGTATCTTTCTTTATTTTCTTTCAATCATGGCTCAATTCACTTTATTATGAGGACATAGAGAAGATCCTGGATATAGTCAAATTAAACATACACACATTCACACACACATCTTAACAAACACACACACATGTATTATTTATTTTAATTGATATTTATAATATACTATCTAATTATTATTTTAATTTGAATCCATGCAATGTTATATGCGGTCTCGGCGATACAGGCAAAGCCTAGTGCAGGGACTGGTACTTATAATACTACGTGTAAACGTTTTTTTGCTAAATAAATGTCTTGTATTACTATAAATACAAAAGTGTGTTCGTCTTGACTTGTGCCCTTTTCACGGTTAAACGGCTGAATCGATTTAGATGGAATTCGGAATAAGACTTAATTTGAGCCTCGGAGGCAATACCAAACTCAAATAACCCTAGCATATTAAGTGAACTTTAGTACTATCTACTGCGGTTACCTAGAAAGCTTAAAACGGGGGAAAAGTTAAACAGATCGATGAAACGGAAACAGCCTGCAGCGTGGAAATATTGAAAAAATAATAAGCCCTGACGTCGGAGTAATTGATTCGTTGCCGGTAGGCGGAGCGGGCGGCCAACCGTTTCGGGAATACACTTTTTTATACGGAAGGGGACCCTTATAGTTTCGTCATGTCCGTCTGTCCGTATGTCACAGGCATTTTACTCGAAAAGTATAAGGTGTATTTGAATAAAACTTAAGTCTTATTAGTTTCATATATTTGAGGTAAAGAGTTTGTATTGTTGCCTCTCTCACCTAATTGTTCTACAAAATGTTGCTACGCAGCTAACGAGAAAACTTCTAACAAAATCTTTTGTTTACTTAGAAAAAAGTTCTTCGATAACTAAATAACATAAGTCTTTTGTTTACTTAGAAAAAAGTTCTTCGATAACTAAATAACATAAGTATATTTATTAAACGAGAAAACTTTATAAAAGGAAAGCAATTTTCTCTGGATTGGATTAGAAATCATTCTTGATAGAAATTTTAGCCAATAGAGGCCCGAGCCAGCGTTGATTGGTCCTTTTGAGCGGCTCTCAATGCTTTCAGATTATCGGAGAACTTATTCATTAGCCTTGGGCAGTTATATTGGCCGATAGATACCCTTACTTTCTGTGTAGTTCAGTGTTTATATATAAAAGGGGGTACATAATGTAACGTACCTACGGTGTTTCCGTACCTCGAGAGGAAAAAAACGGAACCCTTATACCCTTATAGGATCACTTTGTTGTCCGTCCGTCCGTCTGTCAAGACCCTTTTTCTCAGGAACGCGTGGAGGTATCAAGCTAAAATTTATATCAAATACTCAGATCTACTGTCCCTTGGAGCTGTGCAAAAATCAAACGTGTAAGCCAACGCAATCAAAAGATACAGCCGTTTATGCCGCAAATTTTCGAAACTCGCAAGGGAATCAAAACCTAACAGGGTACTTTCCGTGTACTCAGAATCTTGAAATTTGGTACGAAGCAATATCTTATAGCACAGATAAAGGATACATTGCGAAAACCGTAAATTTTTAGTTACATCATATAATAAAAATATTTTTAATAATTTACTTATGAACCTACAGGTTTGTACGGAACCCTCGGTGCGCGAGTCTGACTCGCACTTGGCCGGTTTTTTTGTGGAGAGAATATGCGTAGGTTATTACTTATTAGGTACCTAGCCTTGCCATTTAAAGATAACTGAGCGTTTTTCAAAAAAACTGTACATGAACTTTTCAGATTTCGTTTTTTTTTTGTTTTTCTTACTCAGAATCGTTGATACTATCGATCCTCATACAAGAAAAAAAGTGTCTCAGTTTTACTATGTAAGTTTTTTCTTCCAGTGCGTCACGATCACGACCATATAAATAAAAAAGACTGTATACAAAAGTGTGACGATCTGGAATGGAATATTTTGGACACTTTTTTTCTTGTATGAGGATCGATAATATCAACGATTCTGAGTAAGAAAAACCCAAAAAAATCGAATTCTGAAAAAAAAAGTTTATGTACACTTTTTTTGAAAAACGCTCTACTAACTGATTGTGTGGCAGCTTTTGCCCGTTAATCCCCTTAAGGGCGCTATTATTTTATAATTATTTTAGAATTGGTTAAATAAAAGTACCTTGATAAGGTTGTAGTGAAAACAATTTTCCAGAGACCAAGGCAACGTGGTAAATAAGTGTTAAAATAGCCTTCCTCCAAGTTACTCGTGCCTCGGCGTAGGCGTAAAACGGAGTGAGAAAAGCCTTCTCGAATCAGTCTTTATAACATAGAATAAGGTGTAATTTCGCCTATTTTTTCAGAAAAACTTCACTAGAAATATGTAAACTATCGCATGTACAGAGTAAGAATAGATATAATAAGGAATGGATGTACTATTTGTCTGTCTGCTTACTGTACCATTATTTAGTCGGCACCAAAGCTAAGTCAGTTTGTATGCAAATGTGTTATTTTCTGGAAATATGGTGAGTGTGCGATACTCGGCCCCTGAGGAAATTTAGCATATATATTGCTTGTTTGAAAAGCGGACAGACGCATCACAAAATAACAAAACTACCTATACCATAGGATATTCTATACATATCGATATTAGCTAAGTCTGCTAAGTATCTAGTGTAAAATGTGTAAAACTATTTTATTCTTATGTAAATGTTTACTACGTATATAATCTCAAACACACAAAAGCTTCCTACAAAGTAATGTATACACCCCGAAATCCGTCTAAAAGTTATGACATAGCTGCCCTACTAAATCGAGATGAGCGCGCGAATTTATACATTAAAGCGAGGTATTTATCGCTCTTAAGAGCCGTTTTACGATGCCGCCTTGTACTTCCAAAACAACCCAAGTACCTAAGTTGAGTTGGCCGCCATTGCATCAAGGTAGTTCATTCAAAAAGCAACTCTACCGTCCAAGGTAGAAGATTCCAATTCCAATGACAGTTTTATAAAAAGTCTGCCACATTATAATCTCAAACATACTATTAAGGACAGATTTTCTTCATCGTTTGTTACCTTATTACATTGGCATAAGTAGTACGATGTCACTAAAATGTTCCGCGTACGACTTTTCGGTGAGAAACGATTGCGCAGCACGAGTAGAGCAGTGCAACTGTTTGTTTAATGCATTTAATTAAATTATATGGCGTGGATACAAAGCTAGTATATAGCTATACACGGTGGGCAGGAGTATACCGACAGACTTTAACCATGGATTCCTGGTGGTATTACGAGTAAATAATGTTATCAAATGGTTTTTAAATTTGTCGAACAGAGCCATGCATAGAGCCAAACATACTACGAACATTTTCACGCTCATTCTAGCGAACGCGCTCGCGCTCTAGTAGACGGCGGCGTGCGGAAGGTGTGTGATAGGAACGGAGTCGGAACAATAACAAAATTGCAAAATTTACTGTCGCTTCGCTAGAATGCTCGTTAAAACACTCCTGTTTATTTTGTGAGATTTTACCTGTGATGTAACATTCGCTAGAATGCTCAAGTCTAATCAGCACCTAAAAATGTGTTTCCTTCGCACAAACACGAAGACACTAGTTGTGTATCTAAATAAATAAATATTAGTGGTGGACAATCTTACACAAATCGAACTAGTCCCATAGTAAGCTCAATAAAGGCTTGTGTTATGGGTACTAGACGACGATATATTTAATAGACGTAAATACATAGATAACATCCAAGAAATATTTGCCCTTACCGGGATTCGAACTCGGGACCTTCAGCTTCGTAAGCAGCGTCACTACCCACTAGGCTAACCGGCGGTCGTATCTATATTAAGTGACTTTTAATTTAAGTAAGAGAATAAATGGGTCGTTCTTCTTTTCGACCGACAATAGCCTGTCCTTCGTCTTATTACGGCATCTCATTTGAGTAATGATGTTTACGGTTTTATAATGTTCGAATGAACGTCCATATTATTTTATTAACTAGTGATATTTAATATTTCACTTTCTCTAACTAGCATTTTTTTAAATGTTTTTTTTTTCGTAGAATGCCGTGACAGAGTGGTAAACCAAAATGTTGTCCCCACTGAAAGAGTCCACTTTGTCACATGTTTTTTTTTAGAAACCAATCGTAAATAAATATTTATATTGGTCAGAAAGGAAACTTTAATTAGTTCTAATGAAGATACCTATGCATTTTTTTTTAAATCGCACTTCAAAACCACAATTTTCGATAGTTCAAAAACCAAAAAAACAGAAAAACCTCGGTTCATTGTCGGTAAAAAAGAAGAACGACCCAAATATGTTTAAAAATATGTAAGCCTGTCGTGTACTTCTGAGTCATTGTGTAGGTATGTTATTTTCATCACTAACCGATTTATTTTTTATTTTTCAGGTAAGTTGACATCAGTAACCGGACAGTTGGTAACAACTTTATTAGCATAGCAAATGGCATAGGTGTTTTTCCACCAGAAATGTGTGAGATGACCAAGCGCTTCAGTTTATAAAAACCCGTTACCACCAGTTGAACGTAATTGATGGATATCATTAAATGTGCGAAGCTGTTTTTTAATATATTTGAGCCGTCATGTATGCGAGTGTCAAATATTTAATAACATCTTCCATTTATAGAATAGAATACATTCATTTTTGATCAATAACTGCAGGAATAAATACATAATATAAGTGTTGCTTCAGAAAAGCAGTCCACTCAGAGTCCACGCTATGTCCAGCGAAAACCAAACCAAAACCCGAGTTGCATTGCAAGTACTATAGTATGTATATAGACACGTACTACTATAGTAGGTACTATATATAGACACGTATTGAGACGCAGATCAGCTAGGCCAAAGAAATTTGTTGCTCTAATAGGTGGAGTTTAAACTTATTTTTAAATGTAAACTTATTTTTTCGTACATCTCTGGTGGGTGTGCACCCTTAGCTTTGCACATGGAGGAAAATACTAAACTAAATTATATAGCAAATGTCAATGTCGCAACAGATTCCTTTTCTATTACGAGAACAATATTCCTTTGCTATTCCGCTAAAAAACGTGCAGGTCGATCAGCGGAGATCAAATGCAACTATTTGCGTATAAACATGCAAATAATTACAGCAAACCACCACCAATAAAGCATCTCCTGATGATGCCTCGTAGAGAGGCGAAACACGTGTCGAGGTTTTTTCATTATTGGTGGTAGTTTGCTGTAATTATTTGCATGTTTATACGCAAATAGTTGCATTTGATCTCCGCTGATCGACCTGCACGTTTTTTAGCGGAATAGCAAAGGAATATTGTTCTCGTAATACATCATGAATTTCCGCAAAGTAACGCCTGATTCAATAAATTAGATTCCTTTTCGTCTGCAATGAATCAGCGTTTTATACCTACTATCGTAACAGGTGCTAGTAAATAGATAAGGTGCATAGTACACAGATAGAACGTGCAGTGTGCAGGATTTTATATTTTTGAATTCGACTGTTGCTTTTTGTTCCGAGCCCGGCGGTAATGGGATCGGAGTGCATAGTGGAATGAAATGGTAACGATCAATGATGTAATATAAAAAGAGGTAGATAGGTTATACGCGCTCGAAAAATGGCACATTAAAATTGAGTCAATTGGCACTGTTTGCCTCAGTTTCGAGACGTCAATGGAAACGTTAGCTGTCAGATTTGGTGGCCATTTTTAAACACGGAATTTCGTATAGACAACATATCTACCTCTTTTTTATATTACATCATTGGTAACGATTTAGGATGTTACAAGAACTATCACCATTTTGGTAAGATGCTGGAATTTGATATGCTAGGTCCCGCGTAGCCTGGGGAAAATCGAGGCGAAACTTCCGACATGACCCCGCGGTAGTATGCAGCCCCGCTGTTACAATTACCCCCTTATTCTGTAACTTGTTTTAAGCTCACCTAAACGCTCACCCACAAATATACCTTGACGCCGCGATTCGTAGTAACTAAGCGAAGGTAGAGATCTAGTTTCGTTAGATGTTACGGGTGGGTGAGACGCATGGGCGCGTAAAAAAATAACAGCCTAGGACGTTCTTCAATACAAATTGTGTAGAGCGGCGTTTACCCATCTGCCTGATACGTATGCCTCTTGTTCTGATTAGTTATACTAATAGGCTTGTGTCCTAATTTTTTTTTACGATGCCATTCGAACCAGTTTTTGGTGTGGAACAAATGCTTGTATGGGAGTAAGTACAATTAAAGAACATAAATACCCAAAAAATTGAGTTAAAGACGGACCTCGCTGGCGGTAGCCGAAAACGTTCCATACTGATTAACATTGAATCATGACGTCACAGGGTAATATTTGTACTAGTCGTTATATGGAAAATCAAGTAAATTGCTGTTTCGGTTGCGAAATACTGCGTTTAGGACCATAGTTGTCATACAATATTGTTTCTATAAAAGCGTAAGGATTCTATTGGTAGCTTTAAATTTACTTTTGAACAATAAAAAAAATGCATATTTTATGTAAACTTTTAAGGGCCATATCTTTTTATGATTTTAATTATATTTCGTAATTTATACTTAATTGCATTTATTTGAAGGTTTACTATCAATTTAGCAACACTGCGCTATCAATTTTAACATGAGGACACAACCCAATTGTGACGAGTCGACTTTATGTTTTTTTTTTCAAGTCAGAGACAATTTTTACTTTATGATTATAATATCTTGTCTAATGTAAAAGGAAAACGGTTTGATATTTTCGAATACGATAATTAGATGCGACGTTTTTTCGTATCGTGTTGAATTGTCGATTATTCGTTGTGTCGACAGCTAGAAAAATATTTTAAGGCTCTGAAAAACACAGAAACCAAGTACCTTCGTCAGCGCCCCGAGAACTCTCACACTCAACACAGCGCAGCGCATCCCCGAGGATTCTGTTGTATTCCACATTAGTAAGGTCGTTAGTATTTCGGAGCACTAATGACCTTACTAATGTGGAACACAAAACCGCATACAGATCAAGTAGTGGTGTTGTTATGGCTACAGTCTTCTGTAAGGATGAGGTACTACTGCTCAGTGGGTTGCTCCAAATATGAGCGTGATAACATTCCGCTGTGCCCCTATGCCTCTCTTGATTATTCAATTTAATAAACAATATTCCGTGCTAACTTAATAAGGTAGTTTTATCAAGTCAATTAGTATGAAACGTTTCGGCTGTCGTCAGCCAGCACGGCTATCACAAGACAGCGCGCGAGCTCTCTCGATTTTTCTCGCACTATACCTCTCTTTTTATAAGTTTTCTAATAAGCGAGAGACGGATAGTGCGAGAAAAATCGAGAGAGCTCGCGCGCTGTCTTGTGATAGCCGTGCTGGTCCGTCTTTAACTCATTTTTTAGGGTTCCGTACCTCAAAAGAAAATAAACGGGATCCTTATAGGATCACTCGTGCGTCTGTCTGTCCGTCTGTCACAGCCGATTTGCTTCGAAACTACTGGACCGATTGAGTTGAAATTTGGTACACATATGTAAATTGGTGACCCAAAGATGGACACGTAAAGTAAATTAATGAATTCTGAAGAAGGGGGCCACTTTTGGGGGATAAACTGGAAAATAAAATAAAAAAGTTTCGCAAACTGTATTGTGTGACATGTCAAATGAAAGGGGTTGTTGTAAGCATTTCAGATATTAGGAATAAAGACGAAAATTGACCATCCCCCCCTTATCTCCGAAACTACTAGGCCTAAAATTCTGAAAAAAATATGGAAAATAGTTCCTTGCCTAAAGATTACAGGAAAACCTATAAGAAGTTTGAGTATTCAAAGTAACGCGAAAAATTCTCAATGTTATACGGAACCCTCACCACGCGAGTTGAACTCGCACTTGTCCAGTTTTTTTGGGTATTTATGTTCTTTAATTGTAGTTGCTCCTATACAAACATTTGTTCCTTTCCAAAAACTGGTTCGAATGGCATCTAAAAAAACATAGGACAAGCCTATTGTGGCCATATCTAGTATATCGCACAAAGTTCAGCATTCCTTTGTTTTATACCAAATACCATTGACACTCATTAATTTACACTCGACATTTTCAGTAACATTTCACATTACTGACTAAATAAATGTTGCGAAACTGCATTGTCAACTAATTGTGTCCACGATGGATTATTCGGTTCGATTTAATTGTTTACATGACGAATTTGATGACGTAATAACACGTGAAATGCTGCGTAGCTGGCGACCGGATGTCGTTAGGTCGCGAATTCGCTTAGTAATATTCAGGTTAACCCTATTATAAATATATATATTAAATATTATAAACCAACAGGAGAAGGTGAGAGCTTAGGTATACACTGAATTAGAAATTCAAACCTTTGATATAGGCTCTATGCTCTCTCCTCTCCTCTACTATCCTAATTAAAATATCCCACCTACGTTGATATTATATGCTAAATTCTAAGGAAGAGCGGTGTCTCTTGACACAGGCATCTTGTTTGCTTAAAAAGAGGCACCAGCCTAATATTGTAAAGTGTTTTTTAGTTACTGAATAAATCATTTATCATTATCATTATCATTACCCTTAATTTGGTAATGTTTGCCAGGGGGTTTACAACTGGCTATCTATATCTACATTCTTCTTTATGATAATTATAATTTGCACAAATGCACAGCGCGATTGAGACGTGAAGGCTAGATTACTAATTACTACCTGCCCGCGTGGCTTAGATCGCGTATTGCGAAGAACGCAGGCAAACCCGCGGGATAAAATATAGCCTATCATCATCATCAATCATCATATCAGCCGAAAGACGTCCACTGCTGGACATAGGCCTCCCCCAGAGAGTGCCACAACGACCGGTCCTGCGCCACCCGCATCCAGCGGACTCCAGCGACCTTTACCAGGTCATCAGTCCACCTTGTGGGGGGCCTACCCACGCTGCGCCTTGCGGTACGTGGTCGCCACTCGAGAACCTTTCGGCCCCAATGGCCATCGGTTCTACGTGCAATGTGCCCCGCCCACTGCCACTTAAGTTTAGCGATTCGCCTATAACCATCCAGAAACCGCATCCTACACGCAGGTGAAAGAATTTTTGAAATCGGTTAAGCGGTTTCGGAGATTACCCATTACATACAAACTTACAAAGCTATCTAACGCTCTTTCTCTTTATACACTTGGCGTCAAAAAAACAGCACCTCTTCAAAAGTTCGTTTCAAGCGAATATAGCTTTTAACAACTTTTATTGTACACTATCAATATTTAATTTAGTATCATTTTAAAGGTTATTAAGACTGCTTTTAAATGATACTAAATAAGCTATATTCGCTTGAATCGAACTTTTGAAGAGATGCGATTTTTTTGACGCCGAGTGTAATATTAGTGTAGAATATAAAGAGCAGCGATTTCATCCAAATCGGTTAAGCGTGATTGAGTAACAAACGTCCAAACATCTAAACTTTCGCATTTATAATATTAAGCAGGATACTAAAAATATATAGACCTCAATTAATTCGAGCAACTGTGTAATCTTAATCTTTTTAGTATATATCTGTATAGATTATTTACTACCCGGATTTGAATACAAGTTAGTGCGTTCGTGTTATCTCTGTCGCTCGATTATTCAAGTGCGATAGAGATAGATATATGCGAGCGAACGTAGACGGCGTTTTGCGGTAGCCATTCAGACAGAATATAAAAATAATTAAGACATTTGTACAAACGCGTACCTCCTTAAATAAATAAAGATAAAAAAACCCGTAATGGATCTCTTTGATGACTCTAAATAGAACCACGACTGAGGACGGGTATCGACATTATAGTTAGAATTTTCAATTCAGTTAGCGTAGTAGTATGGAACGCCCGCCACAGCCTTTTCAAGGCCAGTGCCTCAGACCACTAACACGGTTAATGTCTTTATAAACAGTATTGTAACTCAGAAATGTTTTTTTTGTCGATGTCGCATCGCAAGGCCTTAAACACAACTATTAGGCGCGGACGCGGACAACCGGCAAAATTCGTACTTCGTAGCCCTTGGAAACCAAAAGTACAAGTCTAAGGTATGAGTATGAGTTTATGCTTATTAGATACTAGCTTACGCTGGCGACTTCGTCTGCGTGGACCCGCGATAAAAACTATCCCATATTTTAATCCAGACTATAAACTAGCTTCGTGTAAAATTTCATCCAAATCGGTTAAGCCGTTTAAGCGTGATTGAGTAAGAAACATCTAAACATCCAAACTTTCGCGTTTATAATATTAGTCGGATGTGTCAATGAGCAGTATCACTGGAAGGAAAAGTACAGATGGCACTAAAAATTCGTCAGATGTTGTTTTTATTGTTCGTTTCCATATGATTGTTAATTGATCTTATCGTATTCGTAGCGAAGTCCATCTCGCTTCGCTCGGCCACAGGCTCGGTTGTTTCAAACCTTCGATAATCGTAATTTGCGTCCGTTAATATCTAACTGTATGAGAAGTTTGACAGTTCTCTATGAGATGACAGCTGCTGGCGTGATATATAACGATTACCAGCCAGTTAAGTGTGGCCTACGTCTCGTGCGATTGGGTGTCTCAAATCTTAACACATTGCCAAGAATCGCTATGCGCCACTCTCGTAGCCGATCTCGTGGATTCCTCGTATGTAGCGGAAAGCGACTACGGCGTAGACGCCCGCAAGGCGGGTTCCTTGTGGAAGCGTTAACACTATTAGGGCCAGTAACTCGCTACTCGTGGACAGACGCTGGTGTGGGTCTGTCGCAGTTGCTTTGAAACAGTGTTTTCAATACTTATACCGCGCCTTCTATTTATTCGCGTAGCCGTTCAGATTGAATACATAATGCCGTGGGTGAATGACATGAAAAATGGAGATAACAAATTCGAAGTCCCAATCGCGTTGGCTGATAAAGACGTCGGTTTTTAACGTTTGCCAAGTGTATGCTATGCTTTAGGACGATTTTTCTAGCACAGCTAGTACGAACTGGGTATGTCGCGCCTCATATTGACTATCCGTCAGTACACATCAGGGATCGGATACCGGTATTTTCTCCATACAAATTAAACCGGTATTATTTCGTTCTTTGGTTATTACATCATTTTTGATCGGGCAGTCTAATAATACGAGTATGTTACCTAAATACACGATAGAGACCTACATTAAGAGCCTAAAATAATTCAAAATATTTGTCTACTTCGGGGATTTTTGAAAAAACCGGTTCCGATCCCTGGTTCACATCCTTCGATAGAAAATGCATTCTAAGAAGAATCTTTTCAAAGAAATTAAATAAATACGTAAATTCCCCGTCTGTTGGAAATGAGCTCTCCATTCTCCATGCTAACCCAATTTGGTTACTCAAATACCTAACATTTTTCCTCGCAAACACTAGAAACTCGTCCAACGCTCGAACATTTTAATTGAATCACCTCCCGTTTGAAAACAGAAAGCCCTCGGCTTCCAAGGAATTCTGCAGAAGAATCTCTATAAAGTGAGCACTCGAAAGTTTTGTGATGGTATATTAGGTTTTTGAGAATGGTTGAAAAGGTTTTGAAATCGTGGCGCGTGATCTGGCGAAAGGTTTTTAGGAATTCTACTGTGTCACGTTGCATAACTAACCACAATATTTCAGGCATTTATAATATTAGTCATCATCATCATATCAGCCGAAAGACGTCCACTGCTGGACATAGGCCTTCCCCAAAGAGTGTCAAATTGACCGATCCTGCGCCACCTGCATCCAGCGGACTCCCGCGACCTTTACCAGGTCATCAGTCCACTTTGTGGGTGGCCTATCCACGCCGCGCCTTCCGGTACATAGTCGCCACTCGAGAACCTTTCCGCCCCAACGGCCATCGGTTCTACGTGCAATGTGCCCCGCCCACTGCCACTTAAGTATGGTTATTAGTATGGATAGATATTCGATTTTCTTTCATTATACCTACCATAAGGGTCACCACCGACAAACTTGGCCTTGTTGTATGGATTGATTAAGAAATACCCATAAACATATAACATCCATCAAACCTATTTATAACCACCGACGCAAAAAGAGGGGTGTTATGAGTTTGACGTGTCTGTATGTATAGTCTGTGTGTCTGTCTGCATCGTAGCTCCTAAACGAATGGTCCGATTCGAATGCGGTTTTTTTTGTCTGAAAGCTGACGTGATCGAGATGGTAATTAGCTACGTTTCAACAAAATCGGTTTAGCCGGTTTTTGGGATTTGAACTGAAAATATCTAGGTTAGGTTAGGTGGTTTTGACCTCGACTTCGTCACTATTACAACCACAGAACTCTAAATACTATAGAAAGGCGATGTGGGCGTGGCACGCGCGCCACTATGATGGTGCACCACACTTGGCGGTATTCGCCCAAATATTCGTGCTGCATCTTTCCTTCCTACGGCAAATGAAAGAGAGGCAACGATGCAACGCGAACACGGCAACCCCAAGTGTGGTGCGACCATGAGAATGCACTCAAAGCTTTCGCGCCAACGGCACCTGATCGCCATGCAATCGCTCACAAAGTTGTAGGCGACGTGGAGGGGATGAGGCGACACCGGTCCCGATAGAAACCGCGCTTGATACCCAGGATGTAGTGATTTGCACTAATACGAGCGAGGGTAGCCGTCCCGACTGGGCGAGCTTGTCATCGAACTAAGGCCGAGTCAAGGGCCTACCGCGAAACCTACCGTCTCTGTCGCACTTGCTAGTTCGAGCGACAGCGACAGAGATACACCAACGAAAACGAATTTCGTTTCGCGGTAGGCCCTCAGGTCGAGACTGCGCACCTAAGCATTGCGTCCGGCATGTTTGCCGAGGCGCACACAGATGATTTCTTTGCGATCAGGCGAAAAAGAATAGCGTCGCTACTAAGACGTCTGAGAGGCAGCGGCAATAGCCTTCTGAGTGTGTTGGCGGAGAGGCTCGACTGTCCACTTACCAAATATTGGACTGAGGTGGCTATCGGGAGGGCAAAATAAGCCCAACCCGATATAGTAAATAAGTAGTAGTAGTAAGTTAACCGTCACTAACATAGATCATAAGTCTCTGTAACTAAACAAAATATGGATCAATTTAGGTCTGAAATAAAGATATTTTATTTATTTATTTTATAAGCAGATAGCCCAAATAGTGGTTTAATTTACTTATCCTCAGACCCAAGGGCGAAACGTTACACACCCCTTGTATAGTATTTAGTGTTCTGTGGTCCCAACGGCATCCTGAACGCATTAAAGCAACGATTCCTTTTCCCGACTCAAGTACCGCCTTCGTGTCCGAAGCATGCGGTCAGGTGTTAGATTACGTAAACCAGCGTGCGGCCCTGAACCCGATTTGCAATACGTTTTTAATGTTCCCACGTTGATACCGGTCCTAGTGGTCATTTGGAATGGCTTAGGTTTCATGGTTGACGAATAGAATTTGGATGCGAAGACGGCTGCGGTATACCCATCATAGTACATTAAATTCCCCTTTTATGTTACTATTTTATATATATTGTATTATTTAACGTAATAAATTTATTTGAAAAATTCAACTCCACATTAAAGTGCCAATTGTATCATAATAAAATGATTTATTAAAATAATTAATCCATACTGGTCCTGGCGACACCGATTTTTAATACCGTATAGTTGAAAAAGTTGCCAACTGGAGAAATAAGTTATCCTAGCATCCTATCCTACTAATATTATACAGGATGTGGCCCGTAACAGGAGCAATAAATTAAACGGTAGATTATTAAGCTTGTGAGCAATTGTTTCTAAGTGGTTTTAATAAAAAAAAAAAAATGGTTTTTTTTTCTTCAACTTAAGTTTTAGTGTGCTTTTTTACTCTTCTGGAGTGATATAAGTAACTTTTTTCTTTGAAAAACAAAAAACGTCGTACTATGTATACAATCCTACTAATATCCTAAATGCGAAAGTTTGGATGTTTAGATCTTTGTTACTCAATCACGCTTAAACGGCTCAACCGATTTGGATGAAATTTTGCACGAAGGTAGTTTATAGCTTGGATTAAAATACTAATAAATATTAATACTTATTGACCTTACTATAGGCCTAGTTCGATTTATGTACCTAAGCATGTCCCTTAATATTTATTTATAGGATAGTTTTTATCCCAGGTCCACGCAGATGAAGTCGCGGGCGGAAGCTAGTTAGAAATAAACGAAACTCATTAAAATACTCGGAAAACATTACGCTTAACAATTTATTTTTACTATTATGGACGTCTTTCGGCTGATATGATGATGATGATGATGATTAGTAGGGAGAGGTAATAAGGACAAGTCACGTCTTTATGTAATTAAAAATATTGTGATGATATTTTTAGTATGAAGATAGAGTTTGAGGTCTGAGACTACAAAACCGATCGATATTTTTACTTTACCAACAAAGTAGCAGAGAAAAGGCTGTCTAGCACCATTGTAAAACACTACACTGCAGTAACCAGGGAAAGGCTGTATTATTCTCAAGCGAAACGAGATACGTTTATCGCCAATCTTACCACACTTCAAACATTGGACATGCACTAAGAACTCACCAACTATAATGTAGTTGCCAATGTTGGTTCAAATATCTCTCCAACACCACAGGATGCCTGCAACCTGCAAGGCATCGCCGCGCGCCGTCAGCTGCTCCGAAGGCCGGCCATATTATCGACACTTACTCAATCATCAATCTAAACACAACTCTCTCCCGCACACAATACAGCCGTAAATCAAACAACACATAAAACACTTTTCCTACACTAGTGCTTTGATTTTTATTGCATCGATGTAAAGTGCAATTTAGTTTGACGGTGACTGTGCGAAACGAGATATCGTACTTTGTAAGGGGTTTCTTGGACTTTGAGTTGAGTGTTTTAACTGTTTAAGTGCAATTAAGCGTAATGGCCCCTTTAAATTCGTCTGACACGTGGAAATTTCGGCCTGTTAAAATCACGTTGCCCGTACAGACATATTATATTACCTTGTCCAAGCTGTTCAGTGTTAGGGTAAATGATCCTAATTCTGTCCAATAATGGTAACGATCTGTCAATCAGACCCTCGGGGTATTCGGTGTGTGAATGGTTTGACAGAGTAGAGATAAACAGAAAGTTTCGGAAAGTTATGCCTACACAATATTTGTCTCTTTGCTGATGAGATGATATAATTGAGGAGGTTAGAGTACCATATCATCCTCTGGAACTTATTGGGATTAAATGGCTTTGTCAAATGAGTGGACACTTGGACAGGCTTTAATCTAACAACTTAAATTGTAATCTATAGTATACAGGTACTGTAATGCCATACGTAATGTAATACTGTACTGTAATGGTCACGTAACATACTCGTAATACCTGTCTCGTATTTTATGTGCATATTTTCGCGGTCAAACTCATTTAAGTTTCCAAAATATTTACGTTACCTTTTCTGTAGTGTTTTATAATAGCTTTCTTGTAAAATCATCACAAATTGCTACTCCTACGGGCCTGACCACATGTCTGCGGACCAAATTTTGTGGCCGGCGCCGCAGAAACTCGCGTTTAGACCGGGAAACGCAAGTTTTGCGGCGCCGCGTCGCGAAATTTTGCGTTGCCGCGCCGCACCGCAGACATGTGGTGAGGCCCTAAGGCCCAAGTCTTCCAAAAGATCTTCACACAACGCTACGCTAAGGAAAAGCTCATAGACATGATCTTGAGAGAGATATTCAGCGTAGCTAACTTTAGATGGCCCAGGGTGGCAGGCTGGCGTGGGTGGCAGTTGCAACAACGATGGCGCTAAGATGAGAATTCTGCTACTTCTCCAGAACAGGAATCCATATCTCGACTCGCCTCTAGTATAGCGTACGAGATCAGTTCCAATCCAACTCCAACTAAGCTTAATAGGAGTCTAGAGAGTGGGTTGCACCAAACCATCTGTAATTATAAGCGGTGTTTGTTAAAATCTGAATGTATGGAAAGTTTGACAAGTTTGTATGGAATGACGGCATGAGACTCTGTTGTTACAAACCGTCGGTATGCGTATATAGGTCCTTTAAAATCTGATTGTATGGAAAGTTTGGCAGTTATTAATAGAATGACACATGCCGAGAGTTACATTTTGAATCTCGGTGAGAATATACGCATATATTTGACTTCGACTGTACCTACCCGTGTAACGGCTGACGCGCGGTCGTTGAACCCGATTACGTAATCGCCGAAAAGCGTGCGAAGCGCTCGATTCGATGCCGAGCGAATTTGGGTTCCGTGCGAGTTTGCGACACCATCATATTCATCATCCTCCGAGCGTTATTCCCGGTTGTGCCTTAAAGGAACCCAGAGGGTAACGTAACGGTTCGAACGCGCGTTAGAACAGTTTAACTGTCATTTTCCCTTACAAAAATTGACATCTGCCTGACGCGCGTAAAATGCGTTACGCGATCGACCAGCAGGGCCCGCCATCATTTGAAGCAATTGTGTTTAGGCTTCTGATAAACAACAAAATATATAAGTCAATATACTTATATCCGAAAATGTATTATTTTGTTTCCTATGGGCCTGCCTGTAGGTAGATATTATTTTCCTGAGCCACTTAAAAGCTAGGAGTTAGTACTATTGGAGTGGTCCTTGTAACATCTAAACGGAACTCCAGCAATGCTTTTTTAAAGAGGTCCCAAATTTTATGGTTCGTATTTGATTACTTGGAACCTGCCCTTGAGGGGCACTTAAATTAGTTTTTAAACAGCGCACTTAAAATTATCTGTTTCCAATAGCTTTTGTACACGTGACTTGTATTGTATTGTATTGACTTGTAGGTAAATTAACCTGACTAAATTTAGAAGTGTCAGAAGACATACATCCTTGACATCTCATGTCCTATATACTTTTGTCGTGTTAATTGAGTTTTGACATTTCTGATGACAAACAAAAAAGGCCTACTTATACGCGATAAGGGACAGGAGATACGACATTGTATCTTGTTCCCACTTGTAGTATTGTCTATCTATACTTACATCTTTGCCACTCATGTGCATATGCGTGCCCCTATACTAATCCTTTCTCTATGACAGAATGTATTAAATAAAACCAACATGTCGGATATTATTCGCACAAGGTCGTTATTAGCGGACTCGAGCCGGGTTTATGATTACAGCCCAGGAAATATGATAGAGGCGAACCATAACTTGAAAAATAGGGGTTCTCTTGCACTATATTTATTAAATTGAAATTCGTTTTGTATTTGCCGCACGTTCTCTCCTATTCATACTTTGTTTTGGGATGCGCTGTGTTGAGTGTGGGACCTACATATGTTTATATTTAAAACTGCCAAGTGCGAGTCGGACTCGCGCACGCAGGGTCTCCGGGACCATTATCTATATAAACGGCAAAAAAATCATGTCTGTTGTTTGGGAGCCCCAGTCCGACTCGCACTTGGCCGGTTTTTAGTATTGGTTGTTATAACGGCAACAGAAATACATCATCTGTAAAAAAATCAACTGTCTAACTATCACGGTTCATGAGATACAGCCTGGTGAGAGACGGACGGACGGACAGCGGAGTCTTAGTAATATGGTCCCTTTACCCTACACGAAGCCCTAAAAATATGTCTCGCGTCCCTATCATGTCTCTGTCAACCTGATCTTTATAGTCAGAGACACGTAGATGGAGCTACCCCTATGACATGCTAGGGGGCCACGGCCCTATGACATGCTAGCGGAGGATATCCCTAAGACATGCTAGGGGGCCACGGCCCTATGACATGCTAGCGGAGGATATCCCTATGACATGCTAGGGGGCCACGGCCCTATGACATGCTAGCGGAGGATATCCCTATGACATGCTAGGGGCCACGGCCCTATGACATGCTAGCGGAGGATATCCCTATGACATGCTAGGGGGCCACGGCCCTATGACATGCTAGCGGAGGATATCCCTATGACATGCTAGGGGGCCACGGCCCTATGACATGCTAGCGGAGGATATCCCTATGACATGCTAAGGGGCCACGGCCCTATGACATGCTAGCGAAGGATATCCCTATGACATGCTAAGGGGCCACGGCCCTATGACATGCTAGCGGAGGATATCCCTATGACATGCTAGGGGGCCACGGCCCTATGACATGCTAGCGGAGGATATCCCTATGACATGCTAGGGGGCCACGGCCCTATGACAAGCTAGCGGAGGATATCCCTATGACATGCTAGGGGGCCACGTCACTTTTGTAATTTCGCGAAATTGCCCGAAAAACCTTTATGGATTTTGCCTCGAAACATTACTCCTTAATCTATTATTTATTTATTTAGAAACAAACAGTCTCATGTAGTTACATTTGGTAAAGTAAAAGGTAGTAAATTGTGGACTTACCGTTTCCTTAACTCTAGCATGTAAACATTAACATTTAAATTAAATCAATTTATTTATACATATATATGTATATACACAATCTGAGTTATCGATAAGCATCGTTAGTAGTTTAAACATAAACAGTGCTAGAAAACTTTTTTTATCATTACTATAGTAATGATAAAATAAATCAGTAATTTAGAATTAACTATAATACACTAACAACTATGTTGAATACATTGCAATGATAATCGTTTGAAGTTACACAATGTCTCGTGGAAAACATCTAACGTCTGAAATTATTCGTCATAAAGCCTGCACGATCTTCTAATGAAACCGTTTTTTGCGAATCTTACCTATGTACATTTTTTTCACTTTCCCTAGCTAGATCCTCACTAAGCCGAATCTATTTTGATTCAGAACCAGTAACCATATATAACGCTACATGTCTTTGTGGACCGGAGATTGAGTATCTACTATCGATGTTTTATCGCCGCCGGTAAATGGGGTTTTGTGGCCCATTTCCGGACAGGTGCCTTCGGATAATATTTTGTCAGAAGGTAAAGCATCTTTTAAAGAAAACTAACAACCCGGTCGAGTGGAATAGACGTAAAGATGGGTATAGGTTTCGCACCGCTCGCCCAGTTAAACCGTGGTAGAACGTAGAACACAGGAACCAACCAAACTCGAGTATATAGCGCAATGTAGGTTAGCGTTTATGTAAATTCTATTGCACTTGCCTGAAACACAACGAATCCTCAAATCAATTAATGGTTCCTCTGAATTCAGCTGTACATTCAGACTCAGGTAGATTCAGGACATTCAGATGTACCTTATGAGTAATGATTGCAAAGTTAATACATACATACAAGATATTCGGAATAGGTTGAAAAGTTGTTTATACATTTTGAAGTACACCTTCCTTTCATATTTAAGCACTTACATACGAACAGTCCAAGTAAAAGCTTGTAAAAATTACCTATATTCACCTAACTGTCGCGGAAGGGAGGGTAGTTTTCCAGTTCGTTGTGTTGTGGTACCTAGTGACATATTGTAGAGTAAAATTTTAATAGAACTAAATCATGTCACTCCTATATATATGTTTGAAGACATTTTTTTGTATACTCCTTAGCCAAATAACGCAGGTTATTTAAACAAAAAGCGTCTCTAGTCTGTAAGACTTGGCAGACGTGGTCCCTGCCGGGTAACGTAGCGCACCGGACCGTGACCAAGTAACCGCGGGACGGGTCTATTCTGACGGGAATTTAAAACTATGGCTTCCTGTATTTTCTTGCTCCCGTACCCTAGTCTTGCAATGAAATTTAGCTAATCTTGTGTGTGAAATATCAAGTATAAAGCCCATATTTTGTATTAAAGACATGTGACGTACCGGGGTAAGATTATTTTGGCTGTCGCATTAGGCGTGAGGTGACATGTGAGGTGAGAGGTGAGATGAAGTCTTACGACGCCCTCACGAAAGCACTCTTACTCAAACCGGATTTATATCTTGTCTGACGTGACGTTTTGTGACGCGAAAGGTATGTAATGATACTGTAGAAAAGCTATAAGAAAACCACTCGACTTCTTAAAAATATGTCACATCGTGTCTCTACGATGTAATAAGATCGCACATATTTTGAATGCGCTATTTCTTATAGTTGACTTGACTGTGCATACAACAAAAATATATAAAAACTTCCCACTTGAGCCCCATGCCATTGAGTGCTCAATTTCTTGGAAACACATGCCCCTATAGCTATCGAACAGAGGAGGCAAACACGAGATGCGAAACGCGAGAATGCAAATTGGGTTTCGTTTAATTCACTTTAAGTTTTTAACATATACTTGGAATTATTTGATTTGGCCGAATTGCATCAAAGTAGTCCGTTAGAAAAGCCACTCTACCGTCAAACGTAGAAGATTCCAATTCCAGTGACAGTTTTATAAAAAGTCGGCCACATTAAGGCATCTCAACCATAATATCTGATCAAAATTATATAATTAATTAGCTGCCCGCACGTAGGGTTGCCATACGTCAGGATTTGTCCTGACATGTCAGGACTTTTGACCCTTTGCCAGGATTGCCGCAGGACTTGGCAAGTGTCAGGATTTTTAGAAATGATCTCATTAAATAAGTAAAAATGTTATGAATGAAATGATACTACTCTGTTACAAGAAATGTCAGGACTTTCAGGGTGATGTCAGGATTTTTATCAGGACAGTTCCCCCTTGATTTACAAAGACCACAGCGGGATAAAATATTGCCTATGCCTATCCCAAAAGTCTATTCTATATTAAGGTGGAAGAACTTTTGAATTTGGATTAGGAGTTCCTGAGATTACCCGTGCGTCACACACAAACTTACAAAACTACGAAGTTAAATTAGTACAAATTACTTGATCTTGCGAATTCAAAAAAGGAGTAGGTTCTCAATTTCAGTTGTATTTCTGCATTACAGGTAAAATGAGTCGTATTATATATACGAGTAAATATGAGTTAAACGTTACATCCAAACGTTCCAGTATAACCTTGATATCGCAACACAAGACGATATTTGGTCTATGCAGAAAAAAGTTATCGAAGCATTTTCAATTTATCGTTTATCTGTAGAATGTGATCTGGAAACATCGGAGCTATACGCCGGTAAAATATTCCACGACACTGCCAAGTCTTATGTTTATGTTAAAACAAGTTGGAAGCCAAAAACTGGCTCGCAACACTACATTATAATTCCTAGGCTTGTTTCTACCGAATTTATGAAATTCTTGGCTATATAAGGAGATGAGTCTATAAATTATACGAACTTACCCTTCGGCCGTTCGCTGCCTATACAGGGTGGCACATTAAGATCGGTCAGTATGGGAAAGTCTGAAACTATAAGACATATGAAGATCTCTTCTTAGGAACCATGGCATCGATTTTAGTAACAAGAAAAAATGCATTCATACATTAAAAAAAAAACTTGTACTCAGCTCGGGAATAGAACCCGGACGTTTTGAAAAATAAAACGAACACCATTTCTAATTAGATATCGATTGTGTAGGTCTTAAGCAGTAAATGTTACTATGAAACATGTTGGTCATTTCGAAAACTTACTAAAATAAATTAAAGGATGCATTTTATTCATTTTAGACATGTTTCATAGTGATAATAGATCCGTCGTGTTTGGGATCCCTCAACGAGTAGTCGATGAATGACGGTGGGGAGTAATCTCCGGACCTAATAGGATTTCAAAAAATCTTTCACTAGTATATAGAATGAGACTTCGGGAAGGACATGGGCTATATTATGTCCCGCGGCTTCACTTGTGTTATAGTCGAGCGAAGCCGCGCGGGCAGCTAGCACAATCATAATAATTTATTGATAATATAAAATTACATGTCAAATAACCAACACACAACAGCTATGTGGAAACATTAAAAAAAACAACATAATAATTATAAAGCATAGGTTTGTCTTAACAGCTACTGATAAATAGTTCATTATGGTTGTAGAAGCCATATCTTCTGCTCAAGAAGCCATATTTTAAGTTTGACTATGAGCGGCGGCAATTTCACGCGGGAGATGTAAATCTTACAGCTCATGATTGCCCATTGTGCTACTGTTATATATTTTACAAATTTATTACATTAATTATTTATTTATTATGTGTATACTTTTAGTATGTTGTGTTGCGTTCCGTGGGTCACGTACGGTGCTGTCTGACACCTCGGCATAATGCTTAGACAGCGACCATTTCACTGCCGCGAAGACACAATATGTGTCAATTGTATTGTATGTCTACTCCCTTTATCTCTGTGTGTCTTTTGTGTAGTGAATAAATGTCTTCTCCCTTTCACGATATGCGTTAGCGTCTAGGGCACTGCAGCTACTTACGGACGGTAATCATCAAAGACAGTAGATATTTATTTTATCTACACTAACGATCAATTTATCAATCGAGAAAACGATACAAGATTGTAATCCTGATTTCGAGTATTTCGACCCATTACATTTTGCTATCTTCATCGACGCTTGGTGCGGTAACAACTGATACTTGAGATTATTTGAGTTGGCCGAATTAGTCTATTTACTCGATTAGAGAGTATTCAATGTGGCCGATTTTTTATAAAACTGTTATTGGGATTGGAACCTTCTACCTTGGACTGTAGAGTAGCTTTTGAACGCCGGCTGCACGCACGAAAAAGTGTGACTCATTGTCCCGTTCCGTTGACTGACATATCAACGCACAGCCCAAACCGCTGGCTCTAGAGATTCCAAATTTGGAACCTAGGTTCCTTATAAGGTCTAGGGGCGCACTAAGAAAGTATTTTTCAAAATTCACCCCCTAAGGGGGTGAAATGGGAGTCCAAAAGTTTGTATGGGGAAACAAGATTAGATCGACTATTTTATTCTAAACTTCACAGGAGTATTCCTAACGATAAATGAGTAAATACGTGTTGAAATTTTTCATCACTGTTTTCTTATTACGTTATCACGTAAAATTGTTGTCCGTAAACCGACTTTACAGACAACCATTTTGTAATTTTTTTATGGACTACTTTGATGCAATTCGGCCAACTCAAATTATCTCAAGTACAGTCAGCGTCAAAAGTAGCTACGCAAACGTTGACATCAAAAGTTTTTATTAAAATGGAATAAGAGCTTTTGACGTCTTCGATTGCATAGTTACTTTTGATACTGACTGTAGGTACACCAGAGTCTCGCCCCCATTGTTATGGTCACGAAAACGGCTAGTTTTGTTTTCGAAAAAATGTCTGGCTTTGACTCTAGGTCCCAATTAGAGGGGAAGTCCTAAATATACTGTTTTGACGTTGCCTGAAAATGATATGCGTTGGCTTGACAAAGATCGTGTAGAGTGGAAGAGATATGACATTAAAGCATACTCGTATTTCTGCCTCCGAAGTATAGCTGAAGAAGCAACCGAGACTAACGCTAAGAAAACTGCAGTGAAAACGTTCCAAAACCCTCCATATTTCCGTAGTAAGTTCTCTAATGATAATCATCAGGTAATGCTTACCATCAGACAGACCGTGTGCCTGTTTGCCACTGACGTAGTATTTAAAAAAAAGTGAGTAATCATATCATATCACACAAACTAGCATAGAATACATGGCTGAATAACAAGACAGTAACACAACTGTTTATAAATATCGATTGAATTGTCAATCCCAGGCAAAACAGACTTTAAATATGCATGACGCTCATATGTTACTGCGTATTTCTAGGCCCGTTATAAACCTAGGTATTTAAATTAAGACCTAATTGTAAATGCTGACGCATTCGGGGAAATCCGACTGTGGCTTGCCGGTAACCTACTTCTTTATTAGATACAAGCTGCCCGCGGGTTTCCATGCGTATTGCTACCAACGCAGGCAAACCCGCGGGATAAAATATAGTCCATAAACATCCAGAAAGTCCATCCTACACGCTGGTGAAAGATTTTTTGAAATCGGATAAGCGGTGCCTCCGAAGTAAATAGCTCAACAAGCAACCGGGACTAACGCTAAGAAAACTGCAATGAGAACGTTCCAAAACCTTCCGTATTCCCGTAATAAGTTCTCTAATGATAACCATTAAGACCTTCTGGTTTGCTTTCGTTTGATTCCCTGCGACGTTACCAGCCGCTTTGATCTTGAAGTTTTTTTTATATATAAAAAGCCAAAGTAATTGAGGAACAATTTCAGGAAGTAATTAATTACTAATTCTGAACCCCATTGACGAAATTATTTTGGGAGGAAATAAAATTTCTCGCATTGAGAAAAATCTTTATTGCTTCGGTAGTTCGTGTATTTTTAACCGACTGCCTCAGAAGGTGGATTATATTTGTTATATTTTTCGAGCGTATGTAGGTATGTTTCTGGACAAGAATAATTGTATTTCACGGGCTACAGTCCAAACGGCTTGATGGGTTTTACCATGTGGGCGTGGGGTGTCGTTAAATTCCTCTTAGTCATGAAAATGACATAGGCATAATATGTTTAAATAAAGAGTCGGGTTTTTAATTGTATATATTACTGCAGAGGCCGGTTAAATAGGGACCAAGTATTTATGTATTTAATTGCTCACATGTGTTTTATAGTATGTTAAATAGAGTGAACAGTCACACCTAATTAAGCTATGCTACAATACATATGGGCCGAAATACATTTAAGACTAAATTATAGTGATTTAACACATTAAGAAAACAATTTATTACAAATGAATTAAAAGGCATTTTTATTTACATGATAAACGTTAAATACCAGGTATGCTTGAAATTATTTAAGCTGGCCGTATTGCATCATAGTAGTCCATTCAAAAAGCAACCTACCGTCCAAGGTAGAAGATTCCAATTACAGTTTTATAAAAAGTCGTCCGCATTAAAATCTCAACTATACATAATTACGTAATTTCCACCAACAAGCATAATAGGGTTGACGCTTACGCGCAGCATTCGTCTCTTTCTATCACGATGATGACAAACATGGTTGGTATGGTATCACTGTAACATTTATTTATTTTCGCGGAGAAAATCTGCGAACCAGAGTGGTGGCTACTAAGAAACGCTTCGTTCGTAGGATTGCCATACTTATGGAATAATGAATTGTCCTGATAAAAATCCTGACATGAACCTAAAAGTCCTGACATTTCTTGTAACACAGTTTTAACAGAGTTGTATCATTTCATTCATTCATTTTTTATTTGTTTAATGAGATCATTTCTAAAAATCCTGACACTTGCCAAGTCCGGCCGCAATCCTGGCAAAGGGTCAAAAATCCTGACATGTCAGGCAGGACAAACCCTGACGTATGGCAACTCTATTCGTTCGTGAGAGAGGGATATATTGCGAGTTTCGACCTTTGTTTTTCATGTGTTATTGTGCCCGTTAAAAACTCCATGGCGGCCGCTATCTGCACTCCCATGCGGAGGACCTCAGGATCTCTTACTGAACGCCCTGGAGCATGGTATCACTGTAGCCTTTGGACACTCGCAACTAAGGCCGTGATTAAGGACAGGCTGGGCGATTGTGCGATAATATGTATAAGAGGGTTCGCTGTTTAAGCTTATGGGACAAATGCGGGTCTCTCGCCATCAACACAATCCATCGTCAGATCTAGTCTGAAGCTCTCTGGACCTTACTCAACACAAGAAACAACGACTCTCTTTTATTATACATATAAGTAGTACCTACTCATTAGGTATAACAGAGTATGTAGTTATATTTGGTTGCGCTCTATCGTAAGATGGAAGTTCAGAATTGAGCTGGTTCAGAATTGAGCGAGATATAATACCTAGGAAACATCAGCCAGTATATATACGAGAATACGAGTGAGGGACGGATATTTACGGTCAGTAATAAAATAACACTGCCGTTCTTTGTATAAAGAACCCTCGAAAGATAACATTAAAGTTAACAATGCATCAAAATTGATAGTGTCCGCATCCGATAACGGAACCCCGTTCGGAACCGCCTATAATTTCTCGGGGGTACCCCATTAGTTACCCCTATCTGGGGAGCTTGGGGTTTAATTTGTTTTCATACTAGTGACTACTATATGCCCACTCGCCAAAGCGTGCATCATGATGATTGCGTACGCTCGCAATCTTGCATAATACAGGGAGCGCCGGGCGTTGGCGGTTCGGAGGAACATGATTGCCCGCAGGTTTGCTCGTTGCTCACGTGATGTAAAAATCACATTATTTAAATCATTCTGTCAATCTTTGTACACGAGCAGCCTGTGGATCCGGTACACGAAACGAGCCTACAACGTCCTGCGAGTACAATACAACAATGCTTTTAGAATGCTGACGGGACTGCCTAGCGGTGCTCTGCATCGGGCATGTTTGTGGCAGCTCGCACGGATAGTTTTCAGACCATAATGAGAATAGTACATTGTTGTAGAGGCTAGAAAGTAAGCAATAGATGGACGAGTTAGTTCGAGGGCCGACGCGTAGCGGAGGCCCTCGAAAGTACGAGTCCAGCTATTGCACTTTCGGCAGAGGCTTAACATAGTGCTTTTCACGCCTACAGCAAGGAAATTGTAAATAATTATAATTTTAAATCAAAATTAAAGATCATAATATTAAACAGGCTCCCTTGCCTCGCGCCCGGCGGAGGGAGGAGAAGCACAGGCAGTGCGCGCCGGCGCGACCGCGCGGGGCCCTGTGATTGGTCGATCGCTGTTCAAACTGTCCAACAATAACATTGTTGGACAGTTTGAAGTCATAGATGGCCTGTTCGTGCGACGTCCAACTAACCCCAGCTTTGACGCCTGAATTCTGACCATCTTTTGCCACATTTCCGAACAGTGGCGTGAAAAAATATAGTGTCCTTACTAAGTCGTGTGAGGCGTAGTCCCAACAGCATTCTAAAAGAATTTGCTGACAGGTTTGATTGTCCGATACTTAAACATTGGTCCGGTCAAATTAAAAGCGCAGTGCAATTTCTAATATAGATACGTTCCTGGAGTTGTCTATGTATATTGTGAATTAGCTAGGTAACCTATTACCAATTGCTTATGTATAAATACTAACACTAGATTAGGATATTTGTTATGTTTACTAACACTCTATGGATACTCGGTATATCAGAAATAAAGAAATTGAATTGAATACAAAGAACGCAAGGGAACCTGCGTGATACAATATTGCCTACTATCTTTTGCCCGCGACTCCATCCATACGCGTGAACTCGTTTATATCGTAGCTCCCACCTTTCACTCCTTATTTCACCCCCTTCACAACTTTACTGCATTTATAAATTTTTACATACCTACAACTATGTAGTATTGTCTGATTGCCAAGTCACAAAATTTTATTTAGCAAGCAAATAAAGATTAATAAGAATGCCTGACTTGGCTCTACGAAGTATCTCACAACTTTTTACGGTGGAAGAGTTTCGAGACTTGGCCTATTTTTTGCATGGAATGTTTTTTATAGGATCTCACTTCTTTTTGTAGGTTGTTGTGTTATCAATACATACAAATTTATGAATGCAGGTGGGAATATTATTTTTGCATAGGCTTTGTATGGAAATGTTATTTTACCTACCGCAAATAATGAGTGACAATTCTAACATAGCCCCTTTTTTTCGTGGTGAAAACCTGCGAACCAGGTACAGGTACCCAACCATCGGGGGATGGCTAGGTTATGCTGTATGTCTATCTACTAAAAACTCCACGGCGGCCGGCATCTGCGCTCTCATGCAGAGGATTCCATGGATCTCATACTGAACGCACTGGAGCCCGCCTCGCGCCTCGCCACATTTGGCTTGTCGTAGGGCGAGCCAAACGTGGATCTTTTTTTCCACCCTAGGACCCGTCGCCTTCCCTGGGCTTTTTTAGCCCTAAAGCTTAAGTAAAAAAATCTCTATACTCCGAAATAAACGTTATTATAATTATTTTACAAAAAACAAGCAAAGATGATTGGAGCGCCATCTCGAGGAATCTTATAGCAAATAACTCTTTTGTGTATAAAAAAGTACACAGTGCTTACCAGCTTACCTACTTATAAAATATACGCAATCATTAAATATGTGACGAAGAAATATATGCCTCAGCCACACTATGCTCCTCGCGCTGCCGCGACGTTGCCCTCTCTGGCCACGCACTGCTCTACTCGCGACGCACCGCACTTGGGTACTTGCCTTTATTGCCTCTCCTTTGACTCGCGCCAAAAAACCGACAAAACAGGGAGCGGTGTGCATGACGAGGAGCTCTTATCCACAGCACGATGCGAGCTTGCGGCATGACGAGTAACCTAGCCACACTAGGTCCCTGCCTAAAATGGGCAGGGACCTATCCCTCGCTATATCCCTCGTCACTCGACGAGTGTGTGGCTGGGGTATTACGTTATCACGGCTTACCGCCCACGTCTTATCGATTGATAAAGTTTCGCACGGCTGACGTCACAAGCTCGCATCGTGCGATAAGAGGCATGCACTAAATGGAAGGTTATGTTTTGCGCTTCCATACCTATACAGCCCCCCTATACTGTAACTTGTTTTAAGCTCACCTCAACGCTCACCCACAAATATATCTTGACGCCGCGATACGTAGTAATCTAAGCGTAGGTAGAGGTCTAATTTCATTAGGCGTGACGTATGGGGTGAGTCGCATGAGCGCTGTACTGACTATAGTCACGGATCGATTGGGGTTAGTAGGGTTGAATAAGATCCACCGGCTGTGTCAAGCTATGTTTTCAATTTCATACATATGCAACCTAGTGTGACACTTGTATGGAAACGCATTTTAGCACATCTCTGATGCATGCGCAACTTAATTGCAAGTGACCTGGAAAGGCACTCTTTTTCTTGCTAAGTAATTCAGTTAGCTTTATCAAATTATCAAAATATGCCATCGAGATTGTTCTCCGTTCCTCATACAGAGAGATTTTTTTTATAATTCGTCATGTTATTTATATTATTTCTCAATAGTATATTCCATCGCATGCCCTCTTCAACATTTTGTAGAGTCACCGGCATTCACATCTGATTAGCCAAGAAGGGAACATGGACCTTACACTACTAATAATACCTTTTCCATCGTCAACAGGAGCACCACCTCCAGAGGGCGATATGCACGGGGCTCATCATACCCACTCCGGAAGTGTGCGACGTCCAGGACATCGAGTTCTACGAGCGATGCTACCCGCCCGACTACAAGATGCCCAAGCAGCATATACACATGCAGCGTGAGTAATGTCCTATCATACGTATGCGGATTATACTTGAGATTATATGAGTTGGCCGAATTGCATCGAAGTACCTAATCCATTCAAAAAACAACTCTACCGCCCAAGGTAGAAGATTCCAATTCCAATGACAGTTTTGTTGGTCAAATTAAATACATTATTAGTTTTGTATATTGATTATTGATATATATGTTAGTATGTAAGGGCTTGTGCACAAATCACGCGAGGTTTTTTCGACTACTTTTTATTACTATATGACAAACGGATATAATCTCAACCAATATTACCGTAGAAAATTAAATAATAACAAACCTATCCAATCCCCGTCCATTCTGTATATTAAAACTAAATGGCTGCACAGAAACCTTTGACGCAATATTCCCCTGTCAGCGGACCAATTGCAAGCGACGAAAGCTCAAAGCAACCGGCTGGGAATTACCTCGGTTCTATGAATTCGGTATTGGCTATAGACTTGTATGTAGTACAGATAAGCAATTATATAATTTATGTATATTCGGTACATTCGAACTCATAAGTTAGCTGACCACCTGGATACGTTGTCGCTTTTATCCGTTTTACAACTTCGTGTGGCAGTTTATACATATCCAGGCATCGGGACAGGTTTCCCTAATCAGGGTTTTCCATAGGCTTAATTTAGACGTTGTTTTTAAAACTCTATCCATATTGGTAACGTTATGATAAAGTAACCTTATTGATAGGGTAACCCTGTTCACTCGACGGTTCTATCGGAAGATCAGCGCTGGCAGTAATGTCAGCATTACGCTGAGATAGAACCGTTTTGTGTGACCCGTAACTCATATTTGCGATGGGAAAACTGGATTTGATGAAAATGATATCAGCTGGGAGGCTCGGAAGGAGCGAGTTCAGCTTGCCAGGAACAGTTGGAATCTTTTAGCCATCTTCAGAGAAGCCGTTGCCCGGGGTGGACCTCGAGGAGGTAGATTCTGACCAATTACCACACTCAGCGATCTGTACGCGCTTACAGCGAGTAAGACTGGATATTTTATTGTAAATATGAAAATAAAGCCATTCGACATAATAATAATAATAACTCATGTCTGCCATAATTGATGTCGGTTACGCAAAATATTCAGAAGATAATTAGATATTATGAATAAACCCGCAAAATCCACTCACAAACTATGGCATTTGACGTTTTTAAGACCAGGCGCGGCGGCTTCAGCGGCGAATTCACTCGCGGGAGCCCTCATTTGCTGATGGATTTTTCATAAACGGATTTATTTTGAATAAACTGAGTGAATATTCCTTCGTAGTCCAGACCATTTTACAATATCTTTGCTCACAATCCGTCTCGACTCGGCTCACCACGCGTCCCTAGTATAACTTGATCCCTGGGCTGTTATTCGCTACGCAATCATGCGTCTCACCCATAAACTTAGGCGTGAATTATACAGAGACGGCGTAAGGAGAAGGCGCGTCGCAACGCAAGCATGATGCCGCTTCAAATGATTGTAGACCTTAATACAATTGAATAAGGTCCGTTTGTGAATTACACTCCAGCGGCGCGGTGTCTGCGCCGCGCCGGCTTGAGTGTAATTCTCGTCGCACGTCGCCTATATCGTTTTGAAGCGCCATCATGCCTACGCCGCGCCGGCGCCGCGCTTTCACCTTACGCCGTCGTCTCTGTAAAATTTGCGCCTTACAAAGCTACAATCTCACAGACTTTTTAACAGACTTCTTCTCTTTATAACATAAGTATAGATTAGTATCTACAGACAACTGCATAATCGTATAGGTCACACTTATATTGCTCCACCTAATACGATACAGGCGAGCATCGCGAATTTCAGACCCGAAGGGGAGCTCGCAGCTCCCTCGCTACGTACTAATACGGTACCTACTCACAATAAATATACTTATGCCCAGGGAATAGGAGTCATATTTGCATGCACATTTTAGAGTTGACCGCACTTACATTCACTATCGACCCACCCACCCTCTTCAGATCACTGTATGTTAAACATGTAGTGAAAAATGAAAACTACAGTGTGTTTGTATCTAGCATGATTTTAATTTCAAAGAGCAATGAAATAATAATGTTTTTTTTTATAGAGCGAACCGTTGCCTCAAGCGCTGTAAAAAACACAAACAAGCGTTGGTCAAGTTATGCGTCAGTGTTGGGCGTAATTAATTACTTTTTGTAATTTAATTACAAATTACACAATTATTAATTCAATTACGTTAATTAAATTGAATGTAATTAAAATTTCATGTAATTGAAATTACTTGTAAATTGTAATTGAAATTACTTGTAATTTGTAATTGAAATTACTTGTAATTTGTAATTGAAATTACTTGTAATTTGTAATTGTAATTACATTTATTTGTAAATTAAATTACTAAATTACTTTAAGTCAACTTTTTTTATAAACAATGAGAAGCATACGTGTTAACTTGGTCTGATTGCAATGATGTAATAATCAAAACAATAAATGTGTGTACCTATATTTATATTTATTTGAATTGACTGAAATTTGGCACGCAGATAGTATATTTCCAGAATATAAAGTACCTAAGCATATTTTTTATCCCGGAATACTAATCCTATCCGGTTTTCGTTTCACCGATCGTTTATTTTATTCAAAAAATAAGTGATCAAAAATATTCTATAAAACAAAAGTAATTTGTAATTTAATAAGTAATTAATTGCAAAATGTAATTAATAATTCAATTAATAATTACATTTTGTAATTGTAATTGAAACTTATAATTACAATTTCATTTTCCCTGTAATTATAATTTGTAATTGAAATTACTTTTTGTAATTGTAATTATTAATTAGTAATTCAATTACGTTTTGCCCAACACTGTTATGCGTCAACACTGTCAACAGCACAGTTCACGATGAGTAACCATAACCAACCACACGACGAAATATACGGCAGGTCCAGTTTTTCTTATTTTAACTTTAAAATTGGCAACCCTATTTGCTTAGAACTTTGCCTAATCCTTAATTTTCAAACTCCTCCATGCTAGAGTCACTTTGACTGCATTTTGTTATACCGTTTTGCTATTTCAACCAGCAGACTTGGCCACTTACTAGAAGTGGCGTCAGGTAGTCCTCAAGTTCGACGAGTGGACGATATTAGGGAGATCACTCCTGGATTGGGTGTGTGAGAAAGAAATCCACCGATAGGAAGAGATGCGTGAGTGAGGCTAGCAATGCTGCACCCTGAGAAGGGTTGTTCCCACCTGTTACCAGTGGTATCAGCTGGGAATATTTTTCCCATCTTTCACCACTATAATACTCGAAAAAAAAAACAAATCAACATTTATTCGTAACACAACACAACATACGTACAATATTACAAGACAAAAACACAAGAAAAAAAGAATCTGTGCCATGTCACGAAATGGGCCCAACTCAGCATGATGCTGACTCGGTGGTAACTACTGGAAAAAAAACCGTAGTTACCATTAATTAATTACTATTCCCATTTAGGCTCGGACAGACAGCACCGTCGCGACGGGCGCGCAGCGCGATATTTCCGTACAAACTGTAGCGTGGTCAAAATAAATGAGGGGTATAGAATCAAAGTTAGCTAAATCTATACCCAATCAATGGATTTAGCTGACTTTGATTCTATACCCCTCAAATAAATATTAGGGGACATTCTTACACAAATCGAACTAGGCCTATAGTAATCTCAATAGACTTGTGTTATAGGAACTAAACGACGACATATATAATAGATATAAATACATAGAAAACATCCAAGACTCGGAAACAAATATTCATATATGTATATGATGTATTATATAGATCTCCTCTCCTCTATTATCCTAATTAAAATATCCCACCTACGTTGATATTATATCCTGCTAAACTCTAAGGAAGAGCGGTGTCTCTTGACACAGGCATCTTGATTGCTTAAAAAGAGGCACCAGCCTAATATTGTAGTGTTTTTTTAGTTACTGAATAAATAATTTATCATATTAAACTATCATCCATTTGAATTCTACGAAGAAACATTGCTTCCAATTTGCGAGACATTTCACCCTTGGGAAATATAAGCTAACTGCCGCATTTATAATATTCTCTAATCCACATATATAGTCCAAACTAATGTTATACTTAAATCTTGGCTTTAGTTTAGTATATCCGCGAGAAATTTATATTGCAGCATTTGCAGCACTGCGGCGTCCTGTGGGCTTCAAATCAGGGACTGGAACCGGTTGCCCTAATCAGGGTTTTCCGTTGGCTAATTTTAGTAGTTGTTTTTAAAACCCTATCCATAATGGTAACCTTATGATAGGGTAAACCTATTGTTAGGGTAAGCGTATCGGATATTGTGGTAAGCATAAGTTAACCCAAAAAAAACCCTATCTCAATAGCGAGAGAATTTAAACTGGGCCAATTCCGTTGAGCGTTTTTATTGCTCTTGCTTGGGTAGGTGGGTCGTTCTTCTTTTCGACCGACAATAGCCTGTCCTTCGTCTTATTACGGCATCTCATTTGAGTAATGATGTTTATGGTTTTATAATGTTCGAATGAACGTCCATATTATTTTATTAATTAGTGATATATAATATTTCACTTTCTCTAACTAGCATTTTTTTAAATGTTTGTTTTTTTCGTAGAATGCCGTGACAGAGTGGTAAACCAAAATGTTGTCCCCACTGAAATAGTCCACTTTGTCACATGTTTTTTTTAGAAACCAACCGTAAATAAATATTTATATTGGCCAGAAAGGAAACTTTAATTAGTTCTAATGAAGAAACCTATGCATTTTTTTTAAATCGCACTTCAGAACCACAATTTTCGATAGTTCAAAAACCAAAAAAACAGAAAAACCTCGATTCATTGTCGGTAAAAAAGAAGAACGACCCAGGTATAGATAGACTAATGTAGAACAGTGTGCACGACCGATGGAGACAAACTGATAGCCAAGTTCAAATCAGTACATTCAGGACCCAAATCGCTTCAATTGTGCCTATAAAATTTGAGGAGTTCCCTCGATTTCTCCAGGATCCCATCATCAGATCATGACCTGATGACCGTGGGACTACCCGGGAAGGATACCCTTTCAAATAATAAAAGAATTTTCCAAATCGGTCTAGGCGTTTTCGAGTAATCGGGGAACCATACATAAAAAAATTAAGATTCCGACGAATTGAGAATCTCCTCCTTTTTTTAAAAGGTTTGCTATAATTTAGGGTTTTCAATAAGGTTTGCCATAGGATTATACCTATAATATGTCCACAATAGACATGTGTCATGATGTGATCCACTCATACTCACTAGAGTTCGCCTCGATACTTTGGTGGCATCAGGTGGAAGCTGTTACGAAATTGGACATATCGCAAAACCATTTGAATAGATTCCCAAGGGCTCGAGCAGAAATGTTTTTGGGAAAGCAAGCTTCTGGTTTTCGCAATTTTCCATATTTTCCATTTCATCTGTGTCTTGATTGGAATAGCTAGAATTGAAAGATCGACGGATTTTTTTATTTTAATTTCTAGCAACAGAAACTAGTTTAATGAGAACCAAACTAAGTTTGTATGGAGAGTTGACTTGAGTCGACCGTGCTGGGGACTCTTAAGGCCTCAGGGATTGCGTCTTTGCATCTGACAATGACAGAGTGAATCGGGTCAGAAGTTTTGGTGAAAGAGCTCGTAACATAAAACATCTCACAAATTTCCATTGTTGGAACGAAAGTAGCCGAAAATTGCCAAACACGGTCGAATTAAATATTAGCTCTAATAATCAACCTGCCGCTACGTACTACCACTTAACACACGCAAATTTACACCTTACACAAACACAATTAAGTCCAATACCAAACGTTCGCGCGCACTAGTTAAATTCGTTCATTGTTTTCAAATCGAATTGCGATCTAAATTCGATCATAAATCTGTTACGTTTAAAGCTCATTTCGCAATAACGAGGGTTAACAAGTAAACCTCAGTACGCTTTTATGGGTAAGGTAAACATTTGGGAGTTCTTTGGTAACCATTTTGATATAAAAAGTAAGTACCCGTACGGCGTACCTGAGTGCGGCCGGAATGGGTTTTAATCAAAATAATACGTTCCATTATTGACGCTTAGAACTCGAGAGCTGCTGGGATGTGTCAGATATTTTTGGGCGCTTTGCAGAATCAGACATTAATGCAGGACTGTGACAAACTAAGAGTAGTACAGTCATTATAGATTTTGACCCGTGAATAATTAGTTCTTGGATTTTTTTTTCGTAGGTCCCTCGGGGGGGTCACTGGAAGTGTAAATTCAAAAAGTAGACTGATTCAGGCTGGTGCGTATATTCGAAAAATGGTTTTTCTTGAATAACTTGTCCATTTTTGATTTTACAGTAAAACCGTGAATACAAAAATTGTAGGAAATTTAATTCTCTACAAGTTTGGTTCTCACAATTTTTCTTCTAGGATCGATATTTTAGAAAATAAACCTGAAAAACACGACCAATTCAATATTATTCTTATTATCTCCTATGTTCCACGTTTTACGGCATGAATGAAGAGAAACAAAGTTGTAGAGAATCAAATTTTGAACAATTTTGGTTCCTACCTTTTTCCCCCAAAATCGATATTTTGGGGGAAATTATAAAATTGTGAGGACCAAACTTGTAGAGAATAAAATTTCCTACGATATTTGTCCTCACGGTTTTACTGTAAAATCAGAAATGGACGAGTTATTCAAGAAAAACCATTTTTCGAATATACGCACCAGCCTGATTCAGTCTACTTTTTGAATTTACACTCCCAGTGACCCCGCCGAGGGACCTACGAAAAAAAAAACCAAGAACTAATTATTCACGGGTAGGGTCGGTTGTTTAGATATAATTACTGTACTAGAGGCGCTTAAACGAAATCAAGAAATGTTTAAGTAAAATTTTCAATTAAAGTAGATTAGTAAAATGTATTGAGTTTCCAATATCTAAACAGACCACCTTATAAAAATATTTATACACAGTCTTTATTGTTACTGACATAAAATGCATGTGTAGATATTTTTAAAAGGTTGTCCGTATAAATATTGGAGAACTCAACTGTATAAACTACTCCCCTTTGACCTGGATTTGTATCAAATAACTTTACCTTTCAGGCAGCTCATCTCGGGAATTCTGAAATACTCTTGAATTTCGTTGCGTAAATTTCAATGAGACCTTTCCTCTGAATACCTTTAAATTTGTGTTTTTATAAAATGAAAGCAACCCAATGCTTTTTTTTCTATAAAACCTTATCAAAAAGCTAAACAGTTTTATGACAAAAAGTGTTTTTTTTAATGGCCGAAAAAACTAACCAATCCTCCAGAGCTGAGATCTTTCCGCACTAGTGATACGAATTTTCTTGCTTAGCTTGATCGATTTCTATGACAGTAAAATGTCATACAAAATTGTCTTACAATTACATTTAAAAAACCGAAGACTTCCTAGCCACCGCAATCGCCATTTTCTGGATATCCTGACAGCCTGTGTGTAGAAGCCATTTTGGGCTACCCGATAGGATGATAAAACGATGGGGGCCCTCCTACGTAGCAAAATATAACCTAGCATGAACGGGATCCCGTGGCGTTGCTCTTCAAGGCGGGGCTGGCGCTCGTTGAGGTTTAGACTAGACCGTCGACCTGTCCTGCCCCCCTATTCTGTAACTTGTTTTAAACTCACCTCAACGCTCACTCACAAATATATCTTGACGCCGCGATTCGTAGTAAATAAGCGTAGGTAGAGGTCTAGTTTCGTTAGGTGTGACGCATGTAGCGAATAACAGCCCTGGAGCCGTAGCATGGTTGGCCTTATCACGCGACAAGTGACAAGATAAGAGCGTCGTCTCGTTCTATCGAACGGTGTCAGCCAGTGACACACGCTCTATCCTATCACCTATCGCGTGACAAGGCCAACCATGCTACGGCTCCTGGTCCCCCGACCGGATAGGATGTGTAAACGCATTTTCCCAACACTTATAAAAATTGCAAGAATATATTGGGCGTGACCCCGTGTATTGAACGATCTGATGATACCAAATCATAACAATTGTCCGACCGAATCACAGATACTGCAACGTTCGACGGGCCTTGAGTCCGCATCAATCAAGTGTTGATTGGATGAAATCACCCGGGCGTCGAGTGATGCATATAGACAGAGCACCGTTATCACAAGACGTAGCGGCGAGATAGACTATCCGTCTCATCCTAAGTGTTCTAATTAGAAAGATTCGGGTAACCGTGCAGACGTACATTACCTAACAGTCGTAGACGACAGCTTTAGGGGTGTATATTATGGCGTGTTTGGACGCAGTGGATGAACAAGTATTTACACAATGGTCTGTCAAAATTCCTTAGCGATTAAGTTTCTGTCAAATAAGTCATTTCTTACGAATGTGCGCGCTTTCTTATTTACTTTCCTGAGTACACCAACCTGTCAAAAAGAATTTTGTTATCGTTATGTTAGTAACACCGCCAAAAAAGACGCCATGTCATCGCAGATAAGACAACGAATAAAAAGATACTACTACAGAGAAAACTTAATAAATCGTACTGGAAAGCACGTTTGTTACCCAACAAATAGTGACACACTAATTGTCCTCTTTTCCGGAACTAGTACGACACAGTGAGTAGAAACTGACATATGGAAGCTAATACCCATTTCATAGTCCGCTCTCGTCCCGAACGATGACATAAAACGGCACACAAACATTGTCTACTCTGAAACATATAACGTTTTGGACTCAAAGCAGTTACACAGACAGTGGGCTCGACTCACAAAGGATTGGATATTATTTCCACCAAAATGCTGCCCTCGATCCCTTTCACTCCGAATTGCACCCTGGTTCGTTTAAATAGGCTCGATATTCCCTTGTCCTGCGATTTTAGTGGTTGTCCAAAATTTATGTTATAAGCCTGGCGGAACCCTTCATGTGACTCTAGCATGGTGTGATTAACCGACTGCTGTGGGGGTGGAGCTGTTTTTGAAAGTAGATCAATAATCGCACAATGCAACTGGCTTTAGGCATTATACTAGTCGATTATCGCATACGATATGAGTCAACGCTTTTAGTACGGAATTCTCGCCTCCCGAATTCTATAATTTTGTATATATTTATTCATTAACAAATTACATTGTGTTTGAATGTCATGCCTTAAACCTAATTGGTGTATGTTCGTATAAAGATCGCCGAAAACTCTATCTATATATATAATACGTGAGCCCGATTTTTATACATGCCATCAGATCTACAGTTATGGTCCGATTTTGATAAATGATATGTCGTTCGATTCGTCTCATGCTGGAGATTTGCAATAAGGTCTCCGATTTTTAATTTTTTATTGAAAAAGTACTAAAATTTTAATTTAAAGAATCTACCGTGCGCTGACCACGTGACCTTGGCTGTGTGACGTCACGTGACGTACCTAACTCCTGTTTTGACTTGAGATGACAATGTAAAATAAATAAACAAGAATAGAACTCAAACCTGTAGTAAGTTCTTCAGCATAAGAAATTATAAATGTTGAGTCAGCCACATATGGATACAACACTAAGAAAATTAAGTAAACAGAAAATAAACGATCTTTTACAATGTTTACAAAAACTGACAGACGTATTGTGTCAACTGTGGATTAATTTTTTTAGTGACATAGAGTGGTCAATATTATTTGCCATGTTTATATTTATTTCAAAAAGTTTATATACTAACTTATTTTCCCATATTCGAGATGTTGGGAGAAGAATGAGGTTTAAACCCATTAATTGTCGTGGACCCCATATAGGCTTTATCTACCTTAATTAGCACAATGCCGTAGGCACCGATAGGCTTCAAATTTGAAGTAAAGATGTAGAAAACGAACCTCGATTAAGTACTAAAATTTCTTTTCGGATACTGGGGACTCCCATTGGCAACTTTATTCACCTGACTTGAATACCATCCAAATTATTTCAGGTTTAGATAATTATATTTCGATTACAGGTAGGTATAAATTGTAATTTGTCAAACCGATATGACTTAATACTCGAAAACATAAACCAGTATTAAACTATTTAGCGGTATAAATAGTCAAATGCAACTATAACCGGTAAAATATTATTTTAAACCATTAACGGTCCCCGATACAGTATTCTTTGATCTGTGCTGATACTAATAATAAACAGGTGTAATGTCTGTGAAATGTAAGTTTGTATGTTGGGGATAGTCTCAGAAAGTATACCCATCGTATTCTAAAAATCCTTTCTTCAGTACCTATGTTATATATGTAGAATGGATTTTATCCCGTCGCTCCGCCTAGGTTCTTTGTATACGCGGCGGAGCCGCGCGGGCAGCTAGTAATGCTCTATGACCCAAAAACTCACTGTTTAGCGTGCTGTGATGATTCATACATTTTTCATAATAGACTGCCAGTGCATTTGCAAAGATAAACAGTTCGGATTCGGTTCGGATCCGGATTCGGTTTGGTTCGGATGGCAAAACAAACCATCATATTTCTGATTTCCCACCAAAATTCCAGTTCAAAATTAAAAGATAGTTATTACATTTTCACGATTTTATTCGTGTTTGTGAAGAAAAAAGTATACGTTCCTTTTAAAATGGACTAAGATGACAATAACTGCACTCCTGAAGAAATTGCGTAGGAAAATAATAGTACAGTAATTAGTGTGGCAGAAAAGTATACGCCATGCTAGCGCAGTTACTACCCTACTCTTTTTTATTAAGGCTTATGCGTTTGCTGAATCCAGTTTTGAGTTATTTTAGAGGTTCGCTTTTGTTTCCGAGTAATTCTGCCTTGTAAAAACACTAGTAAGCTCGTCACAAATTGCTGTGTGTGCTTTTCAACTAACTTATAAAAAGGAAGTTCTTATTGCGACTGTTGTTTTATTGTTTCTAGAACTTGTATTGTCATTTATGGACCGTTTTTTGTTGTTATTTGAATTTGGATACTTGACCCCATTACATGGTCTCAAGTCTGAATTTTATTCATTCATCTGATCATGGGATAGATAAAGTATACAAGTATCAGTAAAAAACCTTTTTCACAGGCCAGGTGATATCCATTCTTATATGAATGTCATAAAGTCTTTTGTCATTTAACAAACCTTTATGTTTTGTCCTCTTTCCTACTAGATCTAATATTATTAACGATATCGTTGCTTGAGTTGCGTTCATGGTTTTAACATTTTCATCTTCGGTAACCGCTTACGATGGAACGGGGAACTTTGATTCGCGGGGCGACTTTGATCAAATCATTGTTTTTACTTGTGGGTAAACTGTTGCAGTGAAAATATTAGTATTCTATCTTGCTGTGTACTCGATTAAATCTTCTTAATTTCAAATAGTTCTGCTTTTACACTACATTCTAAATTATCAAAGTAGCCCCATTTTTTCCTAAAGTTGATGAATATAATAAAATATTGTTAAACGAGCGACAATGGCGACAGATAAACCGTACGCGGTTTTCGCTCGCTGTTCGAAACATGTTAATAGTCTCTAAATATATTGAATTAAAAAAAAAGGTTGGACTTACGCTCATTTGCCACCGACTTGATGTATATAAAAAAAAACATCGACGCTCGGATCTGACTCTCCTAATTCTCTAGAACGATACCTTTCAGCACACGTTAATCAGTCTGGTTTCAAAAGCAGGATTAGGGGCAAAAACACGCTCAAACGCGTCATTATCATTACTGTGCCCTTCCTTCCTTTAAAAATCTCAACTAATGCGTGCAAACGAGACTCTAGCATTATAACCCTTATTGCAATGTATAGAAGGTTTACTAATATTCCCTTAAATATGTACTTTTATCTTTAAGATGAAAGAACACTTGTACCGGCAGGTTCCGTCTACATTTGCACATACATTATACGTTTTAGATAAAATGGGATTGGGTTGGGACTGACCCGTTTTTGATACGAATTTTACTAACGAAAGACGTCCACTGCTGGACATTAGGTCTCCCCCAAAGAGTGCCAATGTGACCGGTCCTGCGCCACCCGCATCCAGCGGACTCCCGCGACTTTTACCAGGTCATCAGTCCACCTTGTCGGGGGTCACCATACCTGTATAACACTTTAAACGTAGCTAGTTAACCGCGACCACGGCAGGTGAAACCCGCATCGAAACTTCAGAAATAGAAGTAAATGAATACCGCGTTAGACTCGTAAATAATCTATTAAAAACTGCGTGGGAATTTTCATCTGTTCCCTCATAACATAACCGCTAAACTAAATGGTCTGCTAGACGGTCGTCAACACGCCCCTCCGACCGAGCGACCTTGGTCGGCACCGACCGTGTAGACAGTTGTTTGCAGCAAAACTTCATACTATAACGGTCGGAGGGGCTTCTTGGCGACCGTCTAGCAGACCCTTAATGACAAATGCGTTACCGTGCGTGGAATGGGGTTACTTTAGGAAAAAATGGGGCCACTTTGACCATCAAGAATGTTGTATAAAAGCAGAACTATCTGATTAAGTATATTTAATCGAGTACCCCCACCGTACCTATTTATAAAAACTAGGATATAAGCAAAGTAAAAGTTGCCTGTGGCTCCTTAAAAGCACCCTAAGCAAGGCGTAAAAGCCATTACTTATACAATGAAAAAGCACCCTAATTTAACATAAAGCTTCCAAAGAAACCGACGTGTAATTTACCCTTATTTGTTACTACGTCGAACGAAAGGAAAATGGCGTTGGAAACATAAACAATGAACCTATTTAACGGAGCAGTGTTTTATTATAACCACAGATAACCTGTGATTATAACGAAAGCGGCTAGAATATTTTATACTCGACTGCGAAGCTCCCGAGTAAAAGTTGACCTCCAGATTCGTAACTACTATGTATAATCTAATCAGAGTTATCCTAAGAGAGGTCAGACCTAACTGATTCATTTGTAAGATTAGCGTTCTGAATAACTGCCCAGTTTTTACAAGCTTTTATTTAACTTGCCGTGTTATTACTGTATGTTAGTTTGTATCAAATCTTGGAAGCTAAATTTGGTATACATGCGGATCATTGTCTTAATATTATATCTTTATTTTTCTTTGTTTTTGAAGATCGTGATAAAAAAAAAAAAATTGACATGCAAATTTGTGATGTAATTTTTTATCATGAAATCAAATCTAATCTATCTTCGGTGACAATGCAATAATATGGTGTCGTAGAGCTGGTCTGATGATGGAGTCCGAAGGTGGCCGTAGGGACTCCTAAACTAAACGAGATAAACCCGTCGTTCTTGGACTCGTTGTAACCTTCTCAACGAGTAGTTAAATCACGTCGGGTGACAAGCAAAAGTCACTAATTACACGTAAGAGGTAAAGGAAAACTCAACCTTATTACTACTTCAACACAGTTGCTATTTCTTAAATATTTTTTCTGCATTTAGTGACTTTTGCTTGTCACCCGATGATTAAGTTTTTGTCAAAAATTTCAGTTTTGGTACAAGCTTTTATTGCCAACTGTACTTTTCTGTATACCGTCATCAACTACTCATTGAGACGATTCTAACGAACCCAAACTCAACTGGGTTACGTCGGTTAAGTGCTGAATTCCCATGGCCACCTTCTGTCTCCATCATCAGATCAGCTCGATGGTACCATAATATTGAATTGTAATCCAAACTATGCTGTTACCCAAAATTTCAGCTCAATCGGTCACCAGGAAGTGGGTCAAATAAGGTTTGTCCCTCACTAACAAACTAACAAACGAATAGGTCAAGTTTAATAAAAGCTTGTAAAAAAAGTACAGTCGGCACCGGCAGTAAAAGCTTGTACCAAAAATGTTTTTTTTTGGCAGAAAGAAACTTATGGATCTATTGATTTACTGCAAACTGTTATACTGGGTCCGTATACACGAAGTCGACCCATTTTCATAACTCTTGCTTGATTGCATTTGCTATTTATATAAAAGCATGAATAAAGGTTGGTCGCTTTGCAAGAGACCGTAAATAAATCGATTTTATTTTCTTTCCAAGTGATTCCCAAATAGACAGGGTTAAGCCTGAAAAGGGGTTTTCCGGTCTTTGGTTCGAACCCACGACCTCCAGATTGAAACGTAAGCTGTTACCATTCGGCTACATTGGCTTCTAGGTACAATTTATAAATATCATTAAAAAATGATGCCTATTCCTACGTTTCCTCAACATTATCCTTATGAACTCGGGAATATCACAAAGTACCACTGCCAATTTTAACTCAATCGACACGAATCAAGGTTGAAATTCCCATGTTTTGAATTGACTGGATACATTTATAGATGGGGAATGTTTCACTTCCTTCCTTGTAGTTTACAACACACGTGATAAACAAACATCATAGTGACTTCATTGAAAACACTGCAGCTTGCAGTTTAAGTGTGCCTTAAGGTCGACTGGTAGAGAATGTTTTTTAGCATTAAGTTCGCCTTTCGTACTATAAGTTTACATTTGTGCAATAAATATTAAATAAATAAGGCCCAAATAGGACAAGAGTCAAGTAAGAACTTAATTTGAGACTATACGACAGAATTGTATGTCGTTTTGTATGTTTGTAGCCCTATAACTTTCAATGTGAACACTAAACAGATACACTCAGAAAATGCTCAAACAATTTAATTCCCACTGGTAGGTATATAGAGTGGACCTTCAGGGTAGACGTAAGTTTTATTTAATTCCCATCGGTTGGTATATAGAGTGGACCTTCAGGGTAGACGTAATTTTTATTTAATTCCCATCGGTATGTATATAGAGTGAACCTTCAGGTTAGACATAGTGTTTATTTCATTCCCATCGGTAGGTACATAGAGTGGACCTTCAGGGTAGACGTCATCATCATCATCATTGGCCTTATACATCTATGAAAAGATGATTTAAACAGCGTCCATATTAGAGGTGCGGCACTTACGTACGTGGCTTGTAAGGCCGATACGGGAGCGACAGCCACGACCGCATAATTGGCAAGTAAATGTCCTGCCCGGAGATGAAAGAGGAAGAGCAGCGCGTTGGTGTCTTAATTCGCGTCTATAGGTTAACAGATCAAACCATGCTTTATCGTGTTCCACCACTCCATTACGTAGGGTCTCCCTCCAATGGTCTCGATCTTGGGAATGTTCTTCCCAAGTTGTGGGATCGATCCTAAAGGACACCATGTCCCGTTTGGCACTGTCTTTGAAACGCAACATAGGTCGCCCAACCGGTCGTTTTGCGTGTGCTATTTCACTTAGGAGAGTTTTTCGTGGCAAACGAGAAGGCTCCATCCTTTGCACGTGCCCTAGCCAACGTAAGCGTCTCTGTTTCAGAACGGCAGCAATGCTAGGTAAGCGCGCGATGTTAAGCACCCTCTCGTTTGTGACTCGATCCTTCCACGAGATGTTTAAAATGCGTCGAAGACAGCGCATATGGAAGTTGTTCAATTTCCGTTCTTGTTTGGCGTACGATGTCCAGGTTTCGGCTCCGTACAAGAGTATGGATAAGATGCATGTCTGATGCACGATCATCTTTGTATTTACAGTTAGGTGTTTATTTTGCCATACCCTTGTACTGAGCTTCCCGAACATCGTGGATGCCTTGCCGATGCGAGTATTGATCTCGACATCAAGTGATAGATTATTTGAGACGGTCGATCCAAGGTAACAGAAATTGTCAACCACTTCCAAAGGCGAATCATCCAACAGTACAGTCGGGCTCCGATCTACGCCTTGAGCCATTATAACAGTCTTCTTGACATTTACCGACATAGAAAATTGCTTACACGCCGCATTGAATTTCTCTACCATACCCTGAAGCTCCTCCGACGAAGTTGCAACGAAAGCAGCATCATCGGCAAACAGTAAACTGTCAACATAAAAGTCTTCGCGATGTTTTTTTGATTTTAAGAGCGATATATTGAACAGTCTACCATCGGACCTGGTATGAAGGTGTATGCCCTGAGTGGTTTCGCCGAAGGCAACTTTCATGAGTACGGAGAAAAATATGCCAAATAATGTGGGCGCCAATACACAACCCTGCCTTACTCCTCTGCGCATTTCAAAGGGGGCTGAGGTGTTCCCGTTATAAACAACAGAGCCTGTCATGTCAAGATGGAAGAGCTTAATGAGCTTTAAAAGTTTTGGAGGGCATCCGATACTTTGCAGTATCGTATACAGTCCTTCTCTGCTCACGGTGTCAAAAGCTTTGTTTAAGTCCACAAAAGCAGCAAGCAGGGAAGTGTTTTGCTCTCTGCATTTTTCCTGAAGCTGACGTAGGGTAAAAATCATGTCGGTGGTGGAGCGGTGAGCACGAAAACCACACTGTGGCTCAGGATACACGCGATCTGCTAATTTTTGCAGCTTAGTCAAGATCAACCGGCCAAGTAGCTTTCCAGCAATGCTCAACAAAGAGATGCCGCGGTAGGAGTTACAGTTGCCGCGGTCACCCTTCCCTTTGTAGAGCGTGATAATATTCGCATCGCGCATATCCTGAGGGATGTATTCCTCGTACCAGCATTTCACGAAAAAATTGTAAAGGAATGGAGCCACACATTGCAGTTTCACGACCTCAGCACGGATATCATCACTGCCTGGGCTCTTGCCAATCTTGAGTTGTTGAACAGCGGTGCGGAAATCTTCAATAGTGGGGATATTATCAAGTTCGTTCCATACAGGCAATTTGGGGATCAACTCGATTGCTTCAGGCTGTATTCCAATAGGTTGGGAATAAAGTTGTGAATAGTGTTCTACCCAGCGATGAAGTTGCCGGTCTGAGTCAGTTATTAAAGTGCCATCTGCTTCTTTGAGAAGTGCTGTTATGGATGGGAATGGACCAAGAGCTTTCTTAATGCCTGAATACACGCCGGCAAAATTACCTGTAGCTGCACTGGCTTGGATACTCTTACATATGTCAAGAAAGTACGCGTTCGCACAGTAGCGTGTATGTCGTTGTAGGTCAGATTTAGCTTTGGTTAAGTGGTCGCGTGTCTTTTCGCTGGGTTTGAGACGATGGATCAGTGCTGCATCTCTTTTTGTTTCCAGGAATGGCTGGAGGTGTTCAATATTTTCCTGAAACCAGTCGGATTTCGATGACTTTAAGTAACCAAATGCATCGGCTGCGGTGTCTGTAAGAAGGCTTTTTAAATTCGTCCACTCCTGACTGGCACTCATGTTTAAATCCCAACGCGCTGTTTTTTGATGGATCAGTTCCTTGTAAGATTCGACCATTTCGCTGCTTCTGGATGTTGGAAGCTTTAATTTTTTACGACCGGGAGTGCGCAACGAGTGGATCTTTTTAGCAGTGAAAGCGGCTGTAGTAATTACTAACGAGTGATCTGTATCGCAGTCTGCGCTATGGAATGTGCGTGAATGAAGTATATCGCGAAGATCTTTTTTCTTTGTTAGAATTACGTCTAGCTGGTGCCAGTGGCCAGATCGTGGGTGCCTCCATGAGACTTTGCGCATAAATTTGCCCTTGAAATAGGTGTTCGTAACACAGAGCAAATTTTGAGAACAGAATTCCAGTAGACGCTGCCCATTCTCATTTATGTTACCAATACCGTGGCAACCCATGCAGTCTGGCCAAGACGTTTGTGACTGTCCTACACGAGCATTGAAGTCGCCCAACATCAGAAGCCGGTCTCCCTTGCGAACTGTACGCACAGTTTCATTTAGTTGTTCGTAGAACTGATCTTTCGACTCCGAGGACGATGATAATGTCGGGGCGTACGCAGAAATCAGGGTTATAAAGCCGCTGACAGTGTTTAAACGGCATGTCATGATGCGCTCCGACACCCCCCTTGGCGTTTCTGTGGCGTGCAGTAAGTCATTCCTAATCGCAAAACCTACTCCGTGTTGTCGCGGTTCAGCCAAATCTTTTCCTTTCCAGTAAAACGTGAAATTGGACTCACGAAGGGACCCTTCATCCGGTAGTCTTGTTTCCTGCAGCGCAGCTATAGAAACATTTAGCCGTAGTAGTTCCGCATCAATAATTGCAGTTTTACGTAGATGTTGGTCGTTATTTAAGCTTCCATTGGTGTCCGGGAAGCCTGTCCTCATTGTACGGACATTCCATGTCCCTATTCGCATGGATTGGCGATTTTGGTATTTGTTTTTGTTTATTTTCGTAATCGCAGGTGAAATCGCTAACGACACTGACTGTCTAGCTAGTACTAGTGTTCCTACCACCCATTAGAAACAAGTCAGCACCGAGACGGACAAGTACCTTACCGGCCGGGGGCTGCCCGGCTTGAAGCGGGCGATAACTTGTCAGTGGGTCTACGATGGACCCTCCCACTGTCGAGAGTGACCCCTGGCGTCCGCACTAACGCCTATCTGTTTGGACTTAGCACCGGTAACTGCCACTCTCCGTGTTGTTTTCCACTCAGCAGGCTGAAGTGGGTGAAGTGACCTCTCCACGGACGCTGCATCGCCTGGGACGCAAATATTATGATGCGGGCATGCCCAAAACCCACATCACACTCTCGACCTTACCGACTGAGCCCGCAGGAATGACAAAGTCAATACGTGTGGAGTCGGTTCGGTTGCAGGTGCATAACGGCTGGCACCGAGCCGGGTTTGTTTCAAGTTTTCCTTCTCTGATACCCATCTCTTCCGTTGAACAGCAGGAGGACCACGTGCAGGCGAGACAAGCCGGGGCACTCAGATCTTATTTGTGCCCCACCCTCCCAGACTTAAGTAGGGTAGACGTAAGTTTTATTTAATTACCATCGGTAGGTAGGTATATAGAGTGGACCTTCAGGGTAGACGTAAGTTTTATTTAATTCCCATCGGTAGGTAGGTACATAGAGTGGACCTTCAGGGTAGACGTAGGTTTTATTTAATTCCCATCGGTAGGTATATACAGTGAACCTTCAGGTTAGACGTAGTGTTTATTTAATTCCCATCGGTAGGTGACATCACACACACTTTGTTGTTAAAACCAACTGTGTGGCGGGGGCCATGTCAGTACTTTCTGTACTCTTTAGCTGATTTTTGGGGTGGACCTTCAGGGTAGACGTAGCTTTTATTTAATTCCGCCGCGCCACCTGACTTCGTTTCGTTTTGAACCTGCTTGAAAAAGACACGAGTGAAAACATTAATAGGTAACATGTTTTTTTGTAAATTAATTTTAAAAAAGTGCTTTATAACGTTTCACCTTGACTTGTTACCAAAGGTTACTTTTCCAGATACGTAGTAGATAAATTAATCTGAAAAATATCAAAGGAACTATAGAATTTATCACGCGACAGCTACACATAGAAATTTAAGCCGTATATCTACAGAACAGGGTCGCTATTACAACGTCGCATTTGTTTGGGATGTGAGCTTTCTACGCTTGTTCGCTGATACACATTACAAATTACGAGAGCGTTTTAGAATAGCCCCCGCGTCGAGCCACGCGTGATGAAGTCGCATCGGATACAAGCGCGGATAGGTCTGGAGATTTATCTAATTAAATACAAATATTTCAAGAGTTCAGGGGAAAAACGATAAGGGTTTCATTATAAGATTAAAAATACCGTCAGAGTCTGATTCTACTCTGACCGTATTTTTTCTGTCATTTCTTTAATTCAATTTAAGCCGCTAACGACTTGTAACCGTACCGTAAAATAGTCCTTAGGGAAATTGCGCCGAGTTAATAACTAAGTTGCGGTCTGTAGAACTTTTGTGGCTCAACCAGGCACCGATGTTGAGCAAAAATAAATGACTATTTCATGTTTTAGAACAAAGTTTGTTTCTTTTAGGAATTTGAATAAAGCTCCTGCGTTAAAAACTTATTATTCATGTACTGATGTAATGTCTGATAGACATAGACAGCCAAATAGCTCTTTCAATGCTAAACATCGCGTAACATGTAGGTTTTTTTATAGTTAAACTCCTCCGTAAATTATGGACGCATACATGGATCATGTATCATGTATGATGAAAGGCATGATAAGCTCATAGTCAGTTCAAAAACGGGGTCTAATGGGAACTCTCTGCTTATCTCTAGATAATTATATTACCAATCTCTTGTATCGTCTGGCGTTCGTTCGATGCCGTCGCGACGTGCCCGTGTTTTAATATACTATGATGCACCGCTAATAGTACATTACTTACCTAGGGCTTTAAAACAAAGAATGTCTCAGATAGCAGGTATTTGACGCCCGAGCCGAACGCAAGGGCGATAAATATGCAATCTGAGGCGTTCTTTATTACCGCCCGTGGTGAGTACAACATTTTACTTCTCTCCCTGGCCAGGAAGTGGAATTGCTGCTTTGTGACCAGGTATGACGTTTAATACTTTACGTCACCCTAGGCCGTGAGTGGGATTTTCTGCCCGCTACGCGAGGAGAAAATCTCAAGGCCAAGGCAAGACGTAAAACTTTGGACAAACCACGGGCGGTAATTCGTAAAGCCCATCGCATATTTATGGCAACTCACCTTCGGTTCGGGCCACAAACACCTGCGATCCGGGGCATTCATGAATTGACTGCCCCCCTAATGTACTATTACAACGCCTTAAGCATGTCAATCATCAGACAAGTATATAATTTCCAATCTCTTGTATATCCCGTCTGGCGCTCGTTCGATGCCGTCAGCTGAGCCCCGCACAACGCCGCCGGCGCCCGAGCCGTCGTGACGTGCGTTGGAGCAATACCATCCTTTGCCAAAATATATATTCGTGAGCTGCTACCGACTCAACATCAATTAGTTTTGCGAGTCAAACCTCAGTCGAGCCTTAATACGGAGTCTGTCGCCTTCTCAGTACTGCATAACGCTAGTCTTAGCTATAACGGCTCGTGACTGGACTGGAGGTTTATTATCCTTGGGATCATTACTCATAGAATGTCTCTCTACATGTGCCAGCTTGAAAGGACTGGCTTTCCACGAGGCGGCTTGAGTCTTGAAGACTCGAGCCGCCTCGTGGGCCTGATTTACCCACAGGCTAATAAGGCTAGAGCCTAGGGCGCAAGGACCAGGAGTTTCCATAGTTAGCCTAGGGTGGTCAGAACTCTAAGTCAGGCACAGAGTCTTCAAGTAATCCTAAAGAGGAGTTCTAAATCACAAATCTAGCGTCGATGCTAGGGTTGAACCGTACACATATCTTTATTCTGCATAAAATGTGGTACAGTCAAGGGCGAACGAATACGTACATAAATATCTGTACAGGACTCTATTGTCACTGTCATAAAGGCGTGTACAGATATTTATGTCCTTATTTATGTTATGTATGTATACGTTCAATTCCTAGCCTAGTTCGGAGCCCACTAGATACATGTCAACTTAAAATTTTTGGTCAATAAACTTTTTTTTTTAAATCTTGACTATACAGAAGACTATCGTCGTAAATAAATTGGTCCGTTGAACCTTATGGCATGAAATCTTCATTGTACACCTAGAATATTGTACTAAGCATTTCTTTGTGAATGAAGTGAAGGAATGACCTAGCAATCTAGACAGACAAACAATCAATACATTCGTATAGAAAGCCTATGTGACACGTTTTCGTTGTTTTTAGAACTAGGTTGAAGTGTAATTTAACCTCTTGCAGTGCTTTTCAGCTTTTAGCATACCCCAATAATTACAAATAGATTTCCTCGTGTTTACTTATACGTTTAATGTATGGTTGAGCTTATCTAATGTGGCGGACTTTTTATAAAACTGTCATTGGAATAGGCATGATGACTCATGTTAAAATTGATAACATAGTGTTGCTAAATGGATAGTAAACCATCAAATTATTGTAATAAAGTATAAATTACAAATTATTTTTATTGTCCAGGTGTTAATTTAAAGCTACCAATAGAATCCTTACGCTTTTATAGAAACAAAATTGTATGACAACTATGGACCTAAACGCAGTATTTCGCGACCGAAACAGCAATTTACTTGATTTCCCCTACAATGATTAGTTCAAAATACTAAAGTGTGACGACATACCTTTGAGTCAATCAGTATGAAGCGTTTCGGGTGCGGCCAGCGAGGTCCGTCTTTAACTAAATTTTTTGGGTATTTATGTTCTTTTATGGTAGTTGCTCCCATACAAACATTTGTTCCTCTCCAAAAACTGGTTCAAATGGCATCGGGAAAAATTTTTAGTCATCATGCCTATTACAATCTTCTGCCTTAAATGTTAGAGTTGTTTTTTTTTTATGAACTACTTTGATGCAATTCGGCCAACTCTAATAAATCCAAGTATACATACTATATCTATTTTATCTAAACTTTATGTACATTGGAGTAAATATGTGTTACTGATAAAAATTTGAACGTATAAATACATGCTTCAACATTTCGACACCCCGCTACATGGGGAATTTAACACAAACAAATACACTCTTAAAATAAAAATAAAAAAACAGAAAACCTTTATAAACAGCACCGAAAGCACTCAAAAAGCGAATACAGAAATGCTCTGATTACGGACAACGACCCGGTGCAAAAACCACGCCGACCGGATCGCAAATGTCCCATTTGGAGGTACAAACTAAGCTGACCCGAAATACACCTTATCACCTTACATTACGGTTCAACTGCGTGCAAATCATGTCCATTTGGAGGTAAACATTAAATTGATCATTAGTAGGCCTTAAGTCGTTGCATTAAGGTTCAACAGTGAACAGTTAACTGTAATATAGGGGCAAAATAATAAGGGACCATGATGATAACCTGACTTGTATTATGCCATTGCATATCCTTATATGTAATAGTGATAGCTGATAGCTAACAAGGGGCACAGCCCCTGCAGGCTTAAGATGGCTGCTATTTTATCACTTATCGTAGTGGATAAGACATCCATAATTCTCGCAATCGCATCTCATCAGATCATGACGGAAATCTTTTGAAATGAAATGAAATATTCTTTATTTGCTCAAAATATGGTTACAATGAGGTGGTGATAACATAATAATCTGTATTAAAACATATTTTGCTAGTTTAGCATGCAAATGTAAACTTAACTAAACCTAACTAAATACTTTTCTAACTTCTACTTGACATTAACTAACATGGAAAACAGATCATCTGCGGTGTATTAGAACATCTTAGTTTTCAGTTAACGATAAAGTTTTTAAAAAACCGGCCAAGTGCGAGTCATACTCGCGCACAAAAGGTTCCGTACCATCCTACTAATTTATTAATCATCCTACTAATTATAAATGCGAAAGTTTATTACTCAAAGTTCGTATCGAATATAGTTTATAGCCTGGATTAAAATATATAATAGTTTTTATCCCGGGTCCACGCAGACGAAGACGCGGGTGGAAGCTAGTTATCTAAAAAAAACGAGCAAAAAGCACGTTTGTTGTATGGAAGCCCCCTTAAATATTTCTCCCATAAAAAAAAGGTACTTATAATTATTATACAAGTATGACATTACAATTATCGACCACGATTAGTGATAAAGTCAAATCAGACTACGGTTACTGGCCACGAAGTAGCGTCCCACTCCTGCCTACGCTTTTTACAAAACAAGGCGCTTCTTCTGCCTTCCAATGACGTTTTATCTGTTCAAGGAGCGTCGCTGCATTTGACAACTGTCAAAACCATAGAATTAGCGCGTAGATATAAATACAGCTTCGCTCTCTGAACAGATAATAGATTGTTTCCTCATTAAGGCTTGTTCACGAAAAAAGTAGCCACTGTTGAATAATTCAGGTTTTCAATATGAAATGACATTTTTTAATTAAAATTAAGGTCTATTTACCTATCGTTGAGTGGAGTTATGGATATTTATATCAGCAGCTATCCATTTTTGGGCTAACTTTCTGTCTTAGATTATGTAATGTTCACGTTGGGGTCATAGAGGTTCTTTTTTTCCTTTAATCAAATAGATTATCGATGCTATAATGTTCCGCGAATATCTTTCCAGACTCTTAATTACCGTGTGCAGGTCATAAATTGTTTTAAATCATGCCAGAAGTAGACACATTTCTATGCAATCAATTTAGGTTTATGTAGGATTTCACAACTTTTAAGGAAAAATGGATGGATTTAGAATCTTACACATAAAAAAGAATACTCAGTTGGCTATCTAATTGCGGTTGGTTTTCTAATTGCTTTGGGTACGGAACCCTAAAAAAATTAAAAAGTCGCCAGCACGATCCACCCAAGTCGACTTTAAGGGGCTCCCGTCAAAAATCAACGAAATTTAGTAGTTTTCATTTCGACACTCGTCCTCGGTTTATTGAAGCTAGCTTTCCAGGTACAGATATGGGAAAATTTGATTCCTATTTAACATTTTTGATAGGTATTGAATAAGTTGAAAAATGTTAACACAGAATTAATTATCCATTTTTAAAGAAAGGTCTTTAATAATACAAAACCCGACACTTCATCCTCATTAAAACTTTTATACACCCGAAACTCATACCTACTCATACATACTGAACTTACCTATAATTTTGATATGCGTTTTATACTCTTTTATGTATTTCACAAAAGCTTTGTCCAAAAAACTGTTTTTTTGGCCTAAATTTGCCAAGGTTTGGTGCAATATATATAGAAAACCGTGAGTTTTAAAGTAAATATGGGATACTATTCCGGTAAACCTCGTTGTTGTTAATGCGATAAGCCATAAAAAATATGAAAAAACTGACAGCTATAGATCGAAGGTCATTGGGAGCTGGGAGCCCCTTAACTACTAACGTAATTTGGTCCTCATTTTATACTGGAAAAACATGATTTTTTTTCGACCCTTAAAATTACTATAATTGCATGCGACTATCCTAAACATAACCAAACTGTGCACTTCCATACCGGTATTCATGACAGATCCGTTATGGTTCGCGTCACGTTTTATTTAGTAAAGGCGAAGCTAAAAATAGTCCGTCCATGCCGACCCTTTACCCCAACAGCCTGCACGGTTCGGCAGGTCTACCTGTTAGTTAGGGTATCTACACAGAGACCTTCTGAATTCTGATATTTATGAAAGTTCAAGGGCTTTTTTGTCAGTGTAACTTTACTGGCGCGTCAGAAATGATGACTGTTAATACTTAAGTAGTTAGATATACATAATTATTATCTCATTTCTATTGTCAGTTCCTTTAACCTTTTGACAGCGAGGGTGCAAAACAAAACGGTGCCCAACTGAGGCCAAAACAAAACAATAGCCAGACAAAATATGAATAAAATGAAACTTGTGATAAATATTGTCATGTCAAAATGACAATATTTATCAATATTATCATGTGGCCGTCCGTGGCTTCAGTGGCACGAGTTTTCGTCCGCGTCCACAGCCGTCTTTAGCTCTCAAACGGTTAATTGGCTCTATATAACATTGTAAGAATTTTATCATGTTTTCAACGGGTAATCCTTAAGTATAAATAAATAAATCAATAATACTCGTACATACTAGGTGCTCGGAAGGAATTCAAGTAATTATAGCAACGTATTCATGACATAGTAATGAGTTAAAAATGTTGTAACTACTAGGTATGACATTTTTGCTTGATCATTAAATACATACAAAAACAAACTGAGCCGAACCCAGCTTACTTTATTGGACACTAGCTTGTCCACTGCTTAGCACTAGCGTTGAACTCGTTTATATCTTAGCTCCATCTTCTCCTTTACAAACTTTCACCCCCCATTTCAACTCCTTAGGGGATATTTTCCGGGATAAAAACTATCGTATGTCCTTCCCCGGGACTCGAAACTATCTGTATACCAAATATCATCTAGGTAAATCGGTTCAGAGGTTTAAGCGTGATGGATGAGGTAACAGACATACAGACACACTTTGGCATTTATAATATTAGTATGGATTTTATTTTATAAACACGCTGGTAGAATTATTTGTATTCCTCCCGAGCACCTTGTGCAGTCGCCATCAGATATATCGGAGCGACCAAAATGCTCACAAATATCTGAACACGTTTCTATTGTCGAGGCATTAGAGACGTGTCCAGATATTTGTGAGCACTTTGGCCGCTGCGATATATCTGATGGCGACAGTACCTATATCGAGTTAGGCAATGTGATTATTGAAGAACTTTATATTTAAACCACATTTCACAGGCTGCTTATGCATGAGTTTAATCCCTTAAAAGATAATTATTATTATAGTAATAGTGTCAACTCGTTCATATAAAAAAGAGAAAATTCGCGGTAGGGCTCTCGACTAATTCCTTCTCCGAAATTCAACCAATTCAATCCGTTATTCAGATAAAGTTAATGGAGAGTTTCTCTGTTCGCTTTCGCGACGGGGCGACCTGTTTACTGCCCCTGAAACAATGTTTCAAATAAATTGGATTGAAGCATCGCGAACCCACTGGAGGAGAGCTAATTCGCATTTACTACTTCTACATTTAAACGCCGCCTTACATTATAGTACTGTAACAAAAAAGACGGGTCAATGCCCACAGGGGCTCGGATCGGTGCGTTAAAACTTGTTTCTAAAAAACTGGCGAATAGGCGGGAGGCGAGGCGGTCGGTGATTAATGGATATTGTCATATTTTTTGTTAGATATAATGTTATTAGATTGATAGGGACATTTTCTATACGGGATTAGGAGATATACTGGGTGTCCCTAGCCTCTGGACAAATTCGAATACTACTGGTTTAGTAGGATATTTAATACCAGACTGCAAAGTATCGTAACAATCGGTCCAGTATTTACCGAAAAACTAACGGTTTTAAATTTATCACTGGATCAGCCTGTATCTTGCATGGTCTAGGAAAAGTACCCAGAAGACGGTGAACTCTTTTAAATTGCATTAGAACTCTGCGCACACACACAGACTTCAGTCGTAATTTTACATGTATGTGTCACGTCATGAATGTCACTAGAATCAATCCATTCACCACGAATGGATTGATACAGGGTGGCACATTTAGATCGGTCAGTATGGGAAAGAAGAGATCTTCGTATGTCTTATAGTTTCAGTATTTCCCATGTGCCACCCTGTATACAGTACGTTGTACCTATTTATTAACGAAGCATTTCGGGTACGGATTTGAAGTCGGTTAAAACTAGTAAATTATTCTTATCACTTTCAGTGCCAGGTTACTGGCTAGGTGTGCTCTGCTCGTTAATTATCGTGTAACCCTCAGGAATGATAGAAAACTGACAACAGAATGACCATCAGTCCGTAAGTCCGAGGGTTACACGATAATTCTCTCGTCAGTCTGACCAGAATGATAGACTGAACTAGCCAGAATTAGCGTGTAACCGGTGTCAGGCGCTTTCCTCTACAAACGGGTTTTCCCATGAGCGTAGCGCTCGAAATCTTTGATAGTGAATGTGTTATTTTTATTCGATGTATGTTTCGATCACCACTATAGATACCACACGCTACACAACGTTAATTTCTTATACGGTCAAGGACTTTAATTGTTAAGCCATTTAGGTGTGAACTAATTTTGGTTTTCTATGAAGCTATGAAGTGTCCAGTATAAAGTGACCTCTAACTGGGTCAAAATGGGGAATTGATGAAAATTTTAGAAATGCCTTATTATTATTTTTTTGTGATAGGAATAACCTTCCTTAGCACCAGAAAAAAGTCGCAGACTTTTCAGCTGCGTCATTTTTTTTTGAAAATTATAAAGAGTTTCCTCACTTACGTTTTGGGTTTAAGACGGCGAATAAGACACTTTCCTTGAGCCGTCTCATATTACAAAAAATATTTTAAATATCTCACCTTGGCAATGACAAATATAGCTGCTGCAGCTGTCAATATCATTGCCAGTGTCAGTTTACCACGCATATTTAGAATATTTTTTTGTAATATGAGACAGAACAGGGAAAGTGTCACCGTCCTAAACCCAAAACGTAAGTGAGGAAACTGTTTATATTTTTCAAAAATAATTGATGCAGCTGAAAAGTCTGAAACTTTTTTCTGGTGCTAAGGAAGGTTATTCCTATCACAAAAAAAACAGGCATTTTTTTTTTTACCATTCCCCAGTAAAGTCTGTGACTGTACCTGCGTTCAAGATGTTAATGCCCCTTACTTATATAGTATTTGGTTGTTTACAGCGCTATGGCAGGAACAAGAGGCGCCAGAGTACGACATCGACTCCGAGGACGAGCGGTGGCTGAAGCAGCAGAGGCACCCGGAGCTCACAGGTAACTAAAAACAAGGGTCGTACAAGGTGCTCGGTAAGAATCCATAGTTATTTGTGTCTTAAGGGAGCAAAATTATGTATTTACGGCGAGGGGGTACATTGAATCCTGAGCGTAACGAAGGATTCAAGCGTTAACCGTTAAAAATAATTTTGCTCCTGAGTGGCACATACAATTTTTCACACCGACTATGAGGAAAATATTACAGTCATCGATAGATTTCAGTAAAACGTATAATTTATTGTGATTTTTTTTTAATTAATACGAAAAATTCATAAATTTTCACATAACGTTGTTAAAGTTAAAACTCGAAATATGTTCGTTTTTAATCGATTACGATGAAATTACAATCGATTATTTTATTAAGATCTGTGTTCAATTGACACATTTGCGTAAATGCTACATGCCAATAAATAAATTGAAAAAGTACAATGTAGAATGGGGAATGGATGAAAATATCAGAATTGCCTGATTATTTTTTTGTTGATAGGAAACATGAAAAATGTTTCAGATTTTGTGTCAATTATTTTTGAAAAATATAAACAGCTTCCTCACTTACGTTTTGGGTCAAGGACGGTCAATAGACACTTTCCATGATCCGTCTCATATTACAAAAAAATATCTTAAATATCTGATGTAAACTGACACTGGTAATGACAAATATAGCTGCTGCAAGTGTCAATATCATTGCCAGTGCCAGTTTATGATTTTTTTTTTGTAAAATGAGACGGATCGAGGAAAGTGCCGTCCTTGACCCAAAACGTAAGTGAGCAAACTGTTTATATTTTTCAAAAATAATTGACGCAGCTGAAAAATCTGAAACTTTTTTTTCAGTGCTAAGGAAGGTTATTCCTATCACCAAAACAACAATCAGCCCCTCAAAATTTTCATCCATTCCCAATTGTTTGGATTCCACCCGAATATCTTGTATATTCCAAAACCGTCTTCTTATCGTCCGTCCGCTCATCGAGTGCCCATGCCCCGGCCAATTAGCTAGTTTTTCGCAGCCAACTTTGTTTTGTAGTAATATATTATATAAAAATACGCGGAAAAAAGAAAGTTCGCGTTCTTTTCCAGTGAATTTTAAATTAGAGAAGACACGTAATGGAAGTATCTTAATAATTGGGTAGTTTTCACATGTTAAAATTGATAACGCAGTGTTGCTAAATGGATAGTAAACCAACAAATTAATGTAATAAAGTATAAATTACGAAATATAATTAAAATCATAAAAAGATATAGACTATATAGACCTTGAAAGTTTAGAAAAAATATGTTTTTTAAACGTATTTAAAGCTACCAATCTCATTGCGCTTTTATAGAAACAAATTTGTATACCTAAACGCAGTATTTCGCGCCCGAAACAGCAATTTACTTGATTTTCCATACAAAGATTAGTACAAATACCACACCGTGACGTCATACTTCAATGTCCATTAGTATGAAACGTTTTCGGCTGCCGCCAGCGAGGTCCGTCTTTGACTCAATTTTTTGGGTATTTATGTTCTTTAATTGTAGTTGTTCCCATACAAACATTCGTTCCTCTCCAAAAACTGGTTCGAAAGGCACCGTAAAAAAAATAGGACACAAGCCTATTGCGGATAATGACGTCAAATTGGTTATTTTTGGAGATCTAAGCGACCTTTAGGAAACCAGTGTTTCCCAAAGGGGTAGTTACGTATAAAACGAGCGTTCGGACAAATCAACAGTAATCTTCTCATACAAAAAATGACATTTAGATCTACCTAACGTACGCACGAAGCGTTACGCAATTGATGAGCAAGGGTGTCCGTTTTAAACGTCCACTTATAACCGTTGAAGAACACAGACGTCCGCGTCAAGTCTTGCTTTATAAAATCGTAGCAGCAAACTGTGCGAGCTGGGATTACTACTGGAACGGACTGGATTCTAGAAACTTGAAAATCTTGAAATTACAAACTGCGCATTGAGAGAAGAGAACACATAATTCCACCAACCAAATATGTGCCTCCAATTCCGAATGGAATAGCTGGTCAGTATTACCGGGTTAAACTGTATTAAACAAACTTCACAGTTTTAGAAAATACATTACAGGGGAACCTTTTCCCTAATCTAATATATCTCCCACGGGAATGCGGATGAGATAGCAACATGAATGTAATTTATGTAGTTTACGGGTAATATAGTTTTAATGGAATGGGGAATGTACCTATTAGTTATGTCAATTTCCATACAACCGTTCGGGTTAATTTAAACAGAACAGTTACATATAATTCTTGCTTTAAGGCACTTGTCCCACCGCTGGCGAGTAAGCGATGAGCTATCGGCGATTTTCTCGCCCAAGAAACGAACAAAAGATAATCGCTCCCGTGTAAATAAAAGAGAGATATATATTTATAGTTCATCGCTGGCTGTTCACACCGCGATGAACTATATCTCTCTCTTTTATTTACACGGGAGCGATTATCTTTTGTTCGTTTCTTGGGCGAGAAAATCGCCGATAGCTCATCGCTCATCGCCGGCGGTGGGACAAGTGCCTTATGGTGGGTAGCACCAAACCGTGTGTAATCGTAAGCGGTGCACGGTGTTCGTTAAACTCTGAATTTATGGAAAGTTTGACAAGTTTCTATGGAATGTCAGCTGAACGGCATAGGGCTCGGCCACGACCACGAGGCGCGGCGGGAGCGGCAGCGGTGCGCTATACGTATGAGCGAGAGGCCATGCTCCGATATCTCGCTCCTACTTAAGGTTAAGGCGGGACAGGACGCCCGGCGGGACGTCGACTTCCCGTCCCGCTCGCTGTCGGCCCAAGCCTTTATGGCGCACCGCCGCTTCCGCTGGCGCTCGTGGTCGTGACCGAGCCATTAGGCGTTCTCTGCCTCTTAATAGGGGAGCCCTGCCTAGGGACGCGGAAGCGAGGCATTAAAAGAGTTACAATTAAGTAACAAGGATATGTTTACTTATTTGTGTAGCGCTATTGGTAGCGCTATTGGTTCTTACAAAAAAAACCCGGCCAAGTGCGAGTCGGACTCGCGCACGAAGCGTTCCGTACCATTATCTATAAAAAATCACATTTGTGGTATGGGAGCCCCCTTAAATATTTATTTTATTCTGTTTTTTAGTATTTGTTGTTATAGCGGCAAAAGAAATACATCATCTGTGAAAATTTCAACTGTCTAACTATCACGGTTCATGAGATACAGCCTGGTGACAGACGGACAGACAGACGGACGGACAGCGGAGTCTTAGTAATAGGGTCCCGTTTTACCCTTTGGGTATGGAACCCTAAAAAACTAAAACGGAAGCAGATGTAGCCTATGGATGCTTGCAATTCCAGCCAGAAGTTGATATCTAGAGCTAGAGACGAACGTTGGTCCTTCACTCTCCACACCACACCCTCAGCAATACTGACGACCTTACTGTATAGTTTGAAATACTAACCTGCTCCCCAAGTTTTTTTTGTTGTTTTAAGAATACGTTTAATGTGTCTCAATCACGCGACTGCCCGCAAATACGCTTTTGAGTCTCGACGCATAATCGTATTTGTTTGACCGTGAAACCTCCGATATACCGATAATCAACAGTGCTGTATTATGTTATTACGTGACCTTATTAGGTACTTTATTGTGCTGCGCGAAACTTTATTGACTGTTGCGAGTGACATAATCAATTAACATTCCGAGGATTATTTTATGCGAAAATAAAACAAGACAGTTTTGTTTATTTATTCGATATCAAGCTTATTGTTTTCGTTATAGCGTATAACTACATAACTTATTGATCTTACTTTTTTGACATTTCTGGGCAGTTTATAATAAGATTGTCCATCTCGCCTCCTCGGTTATAGTTTACAAACTTCGACAGTAATATTATATGTATATTGAATTCTCGGAAATTCCGACATCTATTATTGTTATGTAGATATAGATATGTTCATCCACGAATTAAAATAAGTACGAAGTGTGGTGCCTCCGTGAATGAACATATCGTCTATCTACAATGACATATGTGAATAAAGAATTTATGCAAGATTCCTTCTATATTCAAGTTCATTATGTTTCAATTCCAGAGTTAATGTTCGAACAAATGATGGACAAACTAGAAAAGAGCTCCGGGCAGACGGTCGTCACGCTGAACGAGGCGAAGTTACTGCTCGAGAGGCACGACGACCTCGTCATCGCTGTCTACGACTACTGGCTCAACAAGCGGCTAAAGACTGTAAGTGACAATAAAAGCTAATGAATCTACTGACTAAAAACATGAAATTGGCGGCGGTGGTGACGCTGAATTCAACTGGCGGCTAAAGACTGTAAGTGACAATTAAAGCTAATGAATCTACTGACTAAAAACATGAAATTGGCGGCGGTGTTGACGCTGAACTCAACTGGCGGCTAAAGACTGTAAGTGACAATTAAGGCTAATGAATCTACTGACTAAAAACATGAAATTGGCGGCGGTGATGACGCTGAACTCAACTGGCGGCTAAAGACTGTAAGTGATAATTAAAGCTAATGAGTCTTCTGACTAAAAACATGACATTGGCGGCGGTAGTGACGCTGAACTCAACTGGCGGCTAAAGACTGTAAGTGACAATTAAAGCTAATGAATCTACTGACTAAAAACATGAAATTGGTGGCAGTGATGACGCTGAACTCAACTGGCGGCTAAAGACTGTAAGTGACAGTTAAAGCTAATGAATCTACTGACTAAAAACATGAACTTGGTGGCAGTGATGACGCTGAACTCAACTGGCGGCTAAAGACTGTAAGTGACAGTTAAAGCTAATGAATCTACTGACTAAAAACATGAAATTGGCGGCGGTGATGACGCTGAACTCAACTGGCGGCTAAATACTGTGACTATGCAAGCTCACCAACTCTTCCATTTTTATGCTTTTAGTCAGTATTAGTCTATAGTCATTTTTATAGTTATGTTGATGTTTATAGTCATTAAGCGGTCTCAATAAGCGGCTAAACGAATTATTGTAAGTAACGTATGGGCCCTTCGGTATATAATAAATGGCCAATAAGCTTAACAGACGCTCCTAGTCTTGTCAGTTTCAAAAATAAACTCAAAGCATGGCTTGTTGTTGTATACTTTTGAAGAGTTTTTAGACTCAAAATAATATAATTAAAAGCTATGTTAAATTGTTCATGACTTAAGTTATTCTATAATACGTACCGTATTATGTCGACTTGTAATTTTTATTATCAATAAATAATGAGTATGAGTATCACTAACACTTGAACGAATCGGCTCTCTACTTAAAAATATCTAAATTGCAACGTTGAGGCGAACACTGGTAAAACAACTCTATAAATAAATAAATATTAGAAGACAATCCTATACAAATCGACCTAGTCCCATAGTAAGCTCACGGGTACTAGACGACGATATATTTATGTAATACAAATACATCGAAAACATCCATGACTCGGAAACAAATGTGCATGCTCATCACACAAATATTTGCCCTTACCGGGATTCTAACCCAGGACTTTCAGCTTCGTAGGCAGTACCCATATCGTCGTCTAGTACCCATAACACAAGCCTCATTGAGCTTTCTATGGGACAAGGTTGATTAGTGTAAAATTATCCTCTAATATTTATTTATTCATTTACTAACTATAAATCATACAATATAAATGAATTGATAAATCGACTGAAGCTCGAGACTACATGCATTCGGGATCTCCGTCTCTCCGTTGCTTCGAGGTCCGGGGAACCTAAGAAGCACTACATTTTTCTCCCCAATGACAATTAACGGTATGGTCGTTTGCAAAGATAATTGAGAACTCATGGCAAAAAAATTAAAATGCAAAAACACAGGAGTTGGGACGCGAACCAAAACCAAACGGCCTCACGCGCCGAAATTTTAAATCTTATGGTAGAGGTTTCTCCTTAACGGCCTGCTTCACCACTAACTCGATAGATGTAACGAATTTAGATTGAAAACAATGCCATCTGTTGTTATATTTGTTATTAAGAGGAAGGTCGAGGTACCGGCGACGACATTAAGCTTGCCTTGTACCAATGTACGGAGTGAGCAATCTTCCTTTTTGATGATTTGTAACGCATCTAACAGAAGACTGTTAACACTGTTCCAGCAACACCCTTTGATCCTGCCGGTGAAGACGGAGAGTCGGCCGGGCCAGTCCACCAACAACCCCTACCTCGCGTTCCGACGTCGCACGGAGAAAATGCAGACTAGGAAGAACAGGTCAGTAAGCACAGACGCATACCTCCGAGTATATTGGAATATGGTGATCCACCGATTTAGATTTTCAACGATTTGCCACACTGGATGCGGTCTGCGGTCAGGTCAAGTCCGGATTATGTATGAACAATTTCAATTTGACCTGACCGCAGACCGCATCCAGTGTGGCAAATCACTAACAGTAACTTTATACTTTACTGCATCATAGACGCATATTGCTTGTATCAGCGCAACCCAATGTGTATAAATATATAGGTATTATATGGAACAAAGGATTCTTAAGACACTTCACCCTGCTACTCATTGGCCACGTGCCACTCCTACCACCATATTTGTAATTTAGTACGTCGTGAAATACGACAAGCGTCATTCTGGAATTTTCGGTTTCATTTCCTATCCTTTTTATAATAAAAAATAAAAGTTTCTGTCAAAAAATTAATTTTTGGTACAAGCTTTTATTGCCGACTGTACTTTTCTGTATACCGTCTTCAACTACTCATTGAGACGATCTAACGAGCCCTAACTCAACGGGGTTGCGTCGGTTAAGTACTAAATTCCCATTGCCACCTTCTGTCTCCATGCCCTATGGTAATCCAAACTATCAAAATTTCAGTTCGATCGGTTGAAGATATCTGCTTCAAAACTGAGTTGCAAGACTCCTCCCGAACAAACATAGTTACATACATTGCAAGTTAATAAAAAGCTTGTAAATATTAAAAGCGTTTATTTCAAAAAAAAAATTTTTATTGCTGGTTATATTATTATGTGGGTAATACAGGTGTTCAATAATAGTAGATTGTATGACAAGGGGCTAAAACAAGCTCCTATTCCCCCTCGAAGTATTTTCCCTCGCTTAGCTCGGGAAAATATTCATCTCGTGTTAATATGGCTTTTAGACCCGAGTTATACACTCTACTTTTCACTTCGACTGCGAGAAAATAGTAAAACAAAGATTATCCATCCACAATCAATAACAAATTTCACTGCGAAGAGATTGTTCAATTTAGCGTGAGGCGTTTTCTTTTTTAATGATTTGGAATTAGGAACTAAAAAACACCTTATGTTTGATTGGTCGATTTTAATATGTAGCTGTATTCTGGTTGGTTGATAGCAAAGAGAAATGTTTTTTGAAAGAGTTGTGATTGGTGGATTTAAATGATTTGGAGTTAGGGACTAAAAAACACCTGATGTTTGATTGGTCGATTTTAATATGTAGCTGTATTCTGGTTGGTTGATAGCAAAGATAAATGTTTTTTGAAAGAGTTGTGATTGGTGGATTTAATATGGTGAAGTGTTTTGATTGGTCAAATTAAATGTGTTAAAAATCATAAATATGTATACATATTTTCCCTAGGGGCTAAATGTACTACTTTAGCCCCGCTTATTAAGCCTAATATGACACACTTTTCGAGCATGAGATGTGAAAATAATATAGTTCAGTATAACCTGCCTCTAACGCCTTCAAACCAGTTACAATCTATAGGAATTATTCATGACCTCGTGTATGTAGCTGCTAGGGTGTAGTGAGTCGAGTGCTCCATCTAATAGCGAGTGGTATAGGTAGACCTGTAGGTACAGTCTTGTGTAATGTTTGTATACGCTGTGTGTCGTGTCTGCCAATGTTGTCAATATGATCTAAAGCTTAATTAACTCCAATGACTCACCGACCCAAAGCGAGTGTCGGCCTCTGACGCGTTATCGCCACTTGTCGTAATTTTGTTCATGGCTTAAACATCGCGCAGGTCTGATTTGACGACGTCGTTCTAACGATGCCTGGGAGGTCTAAGGGTCGCCGCCCTTCCCGACGGCCCAGATATACCTGTTTGGTGCCACGATATTCCTCCATCCTTTCGATGAGACCGAGCCCGTGTCTTACTTAGATGCTCCGATGGCGCAGCAACCCATAATGAATCTAGGACTCTGACACGAGATCATTTTTCTCTTTGAACGTAAAGTCTGATCGTCCTTAATTTCGTGTTACAGAAAAAACGATGAGAGCTCGTACGAGAAGATGCTGAAATTACGGCGGGAACTCGCGCGGGCTCTGTCGCTGCTGGAGCTTGTCGCGCGGCGCGAGAAGGCGAAGCGGGAGCTGCTGAGGCTCACGGCCGCCATCGCCGACCGGCGGTACCACGCGGGCGACTTCACCGAGCCGCAGCCCAGGTACACACGCGGCGAGTGTCGTGTACACTCAGCGTCAAATGCTCTGTAGCAGTCAAAGTGGCCAAATAGTTCGGTACATCATACTAAATATGGTGTACCGAACTATTTGACTACATTGGTTCATCATATCAGCCGAAAGACGTCCACTGCTGGACATAGGCCTCCCCCAGAGAGTTCCAAATTGACCGGTCCTGCGCCACCCGCATCCAGCGGACTCCCGCGACCTTTACCAGGTCATCAGTCCACCTTGTGGGGGGCCTACCCACGCCACTCCGAATTGCTAAACTTAAGTGGCAGTGGGCGGGGCACATTGCACGTAGAACCGATGGCAGTTGGGGTGGAAAGGTTCTCGAGTGGCGACCACGTACCGGAAGACTACATTGGTTGCTACAAAGTATTTGACGCTAAGTTGTACGAGACTAGATTTACAATCGTTGCGAACCTTTTTTTTTTTTTTTTTTTAAGAGTAGAAAATGCTTTACGCATACCACTAGGGCGCGGGGACGGGCTCTGGTGGTTAGTGGGACTCCCATGTCGGCTAATGAGGCCTATGGTTTATCCACTAAAAACCCCTCTATGTGCCGCCTCTGCCACGGGAACGCCCCGGGCACACTTCCGCAACCTCGTCAGCGCCTGTCCGCATTGCGGACTCAACTTCGGGGATTTTTTATTATTAGTCAAAGTCAAAGTGATTTATTCTTCAATTTAGGCATATTACATGCACCTATGAATGTCGATAAACTACCACCGGTTCGGAAAGTAAACCTCTGCCTCGAGAAGAACCGGCGTAAAAAACTCGGCGATTTATTTTTTATTTCCCCTTACCTCGTCAAAGGGGGCGCATCGAGAGACGGGACGCCCGTCACTCAGGGAGTCGTTGCAAACCTAACATCGTCAGATTACAGAAACGATATGAAGATTCTTATTGACTAATGACTAAAACACCTAACACGCGCGCGGCACAAGCCGCGTTAGCCCCTTTCTTGTCGCGACGTGTACTACATCCGCATCCGCAAAAAATCCGCATCGAATTTGGCGAATGCGGATGCGGATGCAGATGTTGCAAATGATGCGGGACATCCGCGGTTGCGCTCGAATGTGAACGAACACGAAACAAGGGGGGTGCTGACGTGCGGTCTGGTTGCAGGACGCTCCCCGCGGGCTCGGCGCTGGCGGTGTTCCGGCGCGACTACACGCCGCACTACCCGCCGCGCGCCGCGCCGCTCGTGCCCGACCAGCCCCGACAGGTACGCACACACACACGCACACACTATGTCGGGTTACACGTACAGTTACACTGTTGTACGATTACATTCACACGAACGTTCATTAATATGGTTTCAGAGATAGTGCGCCCGTGAAGTTTGAGTAATCACTAAGTCCATCAACTTTGTTTGTTGTTATTCTGTCCCGGTAAGACAGGAGACAACAGTGACGAGAGTTTCTTACAAAAAACAATATAAATTGCACTCCTATCACGCTAAAGGAGATGCCCCGCCATGGAATGGGTTTACCAATATAACAAAGTAGTGGACTCAAACCCCATAAAATTATACTTTTAAAGACAACCATGGCAACGAACAACAAAAAATAGTTGATTGAGCCCAGTAACTACCGCTAGAAACGCTGGTTACCTTTATCTACGAGCACTTTTAACGTTCCTGAGACGTTCTCTCACTTTTATGACTTGATTTATACTCGTGACGCACTTCCAAACGCGACCGCGGCGATTTTGATGACGTCATGACTGGGGAGACCGACTCCTTAAATGTCTCCCGGCAGTTTTAGGATCCAGGAGTCATAAGGCATAACTACATAGTAATAAGATGGCGCTGGTATCCGAAATGCGTATCCAAATACGGAAACATTTATTATTTAGCTGTCATCCCAATACAATTTATAATCTAAAATGTCAACAATCAAATTTTGTAGGAGAATGACAGATGACATCAAAAGCATTCATTTAAAAATAACTATTATCTCGTCACATCAGAGCCTTCTCAATTCACCGTGACTCTGAGATATTAATACACCCAACAGGATAGGTGACATTCTAAATTAATGAACGTTCGTGCAACTCAAAATCTGTGCCATTTATTTATAAATGTACGTACGGATTCGCCTTCGTATGGTTAATTGAAAATTATATGCTTCGAGTCTAACTTAGTGAGATACAATAACAGCATTTTTTTCTAGTCTTCTTAAAATAAGTTACTTTGAACTTGATTAATCCAGCAAACGATAATTTTAATTCAGTTAACCATTCCTAAAAATCTAAGGAAATAAAATTCCTTTTGAAATATTTCAAATACGAAATAATATTAAACTAAAATTAAACAAATAAGTAGACTTTAAATAACCTCCAGTATTCCCAAAATACATACTCCAGCTAAATAGTGAAATGTACTAAAAATCTTCAAGAAAATAATATTAGGGGTTATAATTATAATGATATGACAACCGAAAACCAAAAACGGACTCAGGTTACTTCTCATTCTGGGATGCATTCCTTGGCAGAATAATACATACATTCATTCACGCCCGTGTTCCTAGAAGGCTATTTTAAATATACATTATAATAAATTTTCAGTGCCATTTATACAATTGTGGGTTTAAAGTCGGAGAAATTATGATCCTGGCAAGGTCGCCATGTAAGGTACGGGATCGGAGTTGAAACGAGTGTTCAAGACAAACGATGCTTTATTACTGCCATTATACATGTGTAGTAGTTCTATAATAAGCGTCCTATAAGCTACGTACATATCTATATCTAGTATACACCACATTTGCTTAAAATGAGAAAAATTAATGCAAAAGTCTTGCAATGTAAACAAGATTTATTTTCCTAAAAAACCACTCTACGGTTTCATATAGCTATGACTATGACATATACCCACACAAAGCATAATAGCAGTACGAATGTAATGTATGTTATATAAATATGATTAAGTGCGTTTTTATTCCTTTGGGAATTGAAAAACAAATACACTGTGGGACTGTGGTTAAACCAACTGGGCCAGTAGCGTAAGAAAGTGATAGAGAATGTCCTTAGCTATTGTCTACTGCCACTATTCACTTCATTCGCTGGCGATGCTAGACAAATATAAACCTTATGTTTAATAAACGGATATCACAAAAGAAGTCTGTTTGTGAGTTCGTAACTTTATAAGTTTGTATGGGTGTAATCTCCAAAAAGTCTTTTGTAATGGACCTATAAGACATAGGCTATATTTTATCACGCGGATCCGCCTGCGTAGTTCGCAATACGCGGGCGTATCCGCGCGGGCAGAGTGTCTAACGACTGCACATTGCACAATGTAGAAGTAACCTGAGCTAACATGACGTTTGAGCACCGTATTATGGAGATAATTGGTTGTCGTTGCAGCGAGAAAAGCGTCCGTACAAGAGACGGAAACACAGACACGCGGCCGTCTCCGCGCAGGGGCTGCGAGGTGAGTTGGACGCTCGACTCGGGTTGTTCGGGGGCGTGTGAGGGATGCCACGCTGACGCGGCCGGGAACTGCGCCGCTGCGGGGACGCTGCGTTTGCCGTATAAGCCGCATGTCATCTCGAAAAGCGGAAAAATCGGCGCAATATCCACCGCTGACGCGCTTCGGCGGCGCTAACCTGGTGTCTCCGCTATTTCGAGTCGCGCCAGTGTGGCATTCGCCTATTATTTTAAATTCATATCTAGCAATATAGATCTTTCCACACATTGAGGTGATGAGTTTAACTCATTCACTGCCAACAAATTCGTAAGCCGATGCCGTGGTTTTCCCGCTAATTAGAGCAAAGCGCTTACGAACAGCGCCCGCTAGGGTTCGTGGCACTGAATGTGTTAATATAATTATGTTAGAAATAGTTTAAATTCAAACAATGTTCATTGTCGCTTTAAAAGTCCCGAACAACCCTGAACTCCATCACATGTATGCACACCAAGGCAATAAGGTGACGCGGGACTTTTCTTGATACGGGGCGAAGGTATCCTTTATTTATCTATACTATACTATTATTATTATGAGGGAAAGTCTGAGGTTGTAGCTTCATAAGTTTGTATGTAAGGGGTTATCTACGGAATTGCTCATCCTATTTCAAAAAAATCTTTCACTAATATGTAGAATAGACCTTCAGAATGGACGTTATATTTAATGCCGCGAGGACAAGTCAGTTGTCCACATTCTTATCGCGTCTAGATTAGTATGTCTTCTCCTTTTATCTATGAATAACCCCCCCGTCCCGTCACCATAGTCATAGAACGTGCCCGACATTGCTCGTGTTTCGGTGGAAGTGTCTTAATGTTATTTAGGAAGGCCCATCCATTCATCGAACAATTTGAATGTTCGTATGTCACGATTTTTACAAGCTTTTATTTATTTTCACCTGACCGTTGTCTGTAATCAAATCTTGCAAGTTAAATTTGATCCACTTCCCGGTTTCCGATTGAGCTGAAATTTTGCATACATGTGTAAAACGCGTGACAATGCAATATTATGATGCCACGGTGCTGATCTGATGATGGAGCTGGAAGGTGGCCATAGGAACTTCGCAATGAAACGACACAACCTCATCGAGTTTGGGCTCGTTAGTATCGTCTCAATGAGTAGTTGATGACGGTATACAGAAAAGTACAGTCGGCAATAAAAGCTTGTACCAAAAAGGACATTTTTGACAGAATATTTTATATAATAACATGGTATATCATTCAGTTATATATATCTGTGTTCAGATTAAGATACAGTATATTAATTCGAGTCTCGGGTTGTGTTTTAATATTTTTGGCAGTTTGAATTCTGTTCGAGATGGGTTAGTAAGGATTTAAAATAGACAAAGCTCTATTGAAATATTTATGAAATTGACATACATCATTGTCATTTTGATAGGCGTTAATGTATGTAAACTCGAGAGCAACGAAAACGAGTATCCATTTCTGTTCAAACTTAAATCGTTTTCGTACTCTCGAGTGTACGAGTACATCGTCGTTGATATTTTATCTATACTTTCTTTCTTTCGATTAACCTATTTCCTATTGTTTTTATACGTAAATCAGTTAGATTGTGTAGTAATATTCGTCATAAATCTAACTACTAAAGGCTTGTCGATTTACGAAGTCTCGCCTTTCCCCAAGTCTTATACCTCTAGGAAGGGGTAATATGTCAATGCTCCAAGCAATTGGGAGTGGGTGAAAATTTTAGAAGTGCCTGATTTTTTTAACCTTTCTTAGCACCAGAAAAAAGTTAAAGATTTTTCAACTGCATCAATTATTTTTCAAAAATATAAACAGTTTCCTCACTTACATTTTGGGCCAAGGACGGAACTTTCCTCGATCCGTCTCATATTACAAAAAAAAATTGTTAAATATCTGTGGTAAACTGACACTGGCAATGATATTGACAGTTGCAGCAGCTATATAGTCATTACCAGTGTCAGTTTACCACAGATATTTAAGATATTTTTTGGATCAGGGAAAGTGTCTATTGATCGTCCTTGACCCAAAACGTAAGTAAGTGAGTGAGGAAACTGTTTATATTTTTCAAAAATAATTAACGCAGCTGAAAAATGTGCAACTTTTTTCTGGTGCTAAAGGAAGGTTATTCCTATCACCAAAAAAATAATGAGGCACTTCTGATATTTTCATCCATCCCCTATTATGTAAAAGTAGGGTGGGTTGCACCAATTTGACTAGTTGCTATGGAATGACAGCCGCCGGCGCCATCTTTAACGTCAATCGATCTGTAATCGTAAATTGGTGGAACCCACCTTTAGTATGCAAAGTCCAGGAGCGGGGCGCGCCTTCATAAATGAACAGATGTAGTTAATAGTTACTTGTGTCTCAAGGGAGCAAAATGATGTATTTACGGCGAGGGCGGTACATTGAAGCGAAGGATTCTACGATAGAATCCTGAGCGTAGCGAGGGATTCTATCGTAGAATCCTGAGCGTAAAGAAGGATTCAAGCGTTAACGCTCATGACGAAAATAATTTTGCTCCTGAATGACACATACAATTTTTCACACCGACTATGAGGAAAATATAACAGTCATCGATAGTTTTGATTTCAGTAAAACGTATAATTTATTGTGACAATTTTTTTTTTATATTACAAAACAATCATAAATTTTCATAATATTGTTAAAGTTAAAACTTGAAATATGTTCGTTTTAATCGATTACGATGAAATTACAATCGATTATTTCATAAAGATCTGTGTTCAATTGGCACATTGCGTAAATGCTAAATGCCAAGGAATAAATTACAAAAAGTAGCTTGAACAGAAAAGTAGCATTTTGATCCCTCCCGTGGAGCCAAAGTTACTTTTCCTTCATGAAAGGTGTGAAAAGGTTATTCTGCCGCCGTTACACATGTCCCCCGTCCCCCAGAGCCCTTGTACGCGTCGTCGTCCTCGGAGGAGGGCGCGCGGCCCGAGCCCGCGCCGGCGCCCGACGACGGGCCCTTCGCGTTCCGCCGGAAACCGGGCTGCTACTACGAGCTGGTGAGTGCATCCACTACGAACCCCTACTATACCTGGGCCGTTAGCATCTGAGCGTTACGGTAATAAAACCCGCCGGCAACTAAAGCCGGGTTCACATCTGTCTGTCGTGTTGTGTTGTGATTAGAGATGCAACGGATATCCGGCCACTATCCGGTATCCGGCCAATCCGGCCACATTTTTACTATCCGGCCGAATACCGAATAGTGGTGTAGTATCCGGCCGGATACCGGATAATATTTTAACACACTAACACAGAAGAACATAGGTAAAAGAACCAGAGTAGGTAAAAGAAGGACGAATAAATAACAAACTACAAAGCAATCAATTATTAAAGTCAGTTTAATGAGTTAATCTTCATATGAAAAGAAAAAGATAAATGAAATGACACTGTTATTTATCTATTATTTCTATTAGTTAGGTACCATTAATCGGGTTCTGCTTAATCACACCAGCCAATGAAGCAATATCAATCAGTTTTATCACTATTATCTTCCACTAATTATTTAAAAAATTTTAACACTTAAATTTAGGCATTTTACTTCGGCCGGATATCCGGCGGCCGGATAGCGGATATCCGGCCGGCCGCGCCGCCGGATATTCGGTATCCGGTATCCGGCCAAACCACTATCCGTTGCATCTCTAGTTGTGATGCTCTCTGTCGTGATGGCATACTGTTCACATCTATATGACGTGTTATGACGCATTATGACGAATTTTTTTATCAGTTCCGTCTTGCCTCTCGGAGAGTTCACACATTCGAAATGTTTTTTCAAGAATCATCCGATTCAGATTTTGAAGAAGATATGCAATTATTGGCTCTGGCAACGCTTCTAATAAAACAATGAAAGAAAAGAAGATATTGGATTCATCCAGTAAATAGAAAAAGAGAGACTAAAGGCGAGTTTCATTGTCTCGTTCTTAAAGAGCTTGAGAGAGATGCTGAAAAATTTCATCAGTATTTTAGAATGTCTTAAGGCTCAGTTTGAGGAAATTCATCGTTTGATTGAAGATGTCGAAAAGCAAAACAAAGCGACACAACACAACACTGGCGCATGCACACTAGTCTGATGCGCTGTGTCGTGTCGCTGCACCGCCCCCCGCACCTCACCCGTTCTGACGCGGACCGGAATCGCTTGTGACGCGACACAACAGAAGCCGTCACAACACACGGCATCAGAGAAATGTGAACGCAACCATATTAAATGTATGAAACCGATACCGTTCTGACGCGTCACGACACAACACGTCAGACAGATGTGAATGCGGCTTAAGGATGAGTGCGAGCGAGAAGCAGATAGCAGAGTTTTATTACCCCAACGCTCAGATGCTAACGGCTCTATTATAGTGGTTACTGACGGTGCTACAGGCCCGTATGTCACCAGCGGAATGTCATCTACCTTATATTTGGATCAGCCCAACTGGGGACGTATGTACAGTAAGACCCGTACCGTAGAACCCTATCGCAATAGGCATGATGACTAAGATTTTTTCACGATGCCATTCGAACCAGTTTGTGGAGAGGAACAAATGTTTGTATGGGAGCGACTACAATTAAAGAACATAAATACCGAAAAAAATGGTGACAAACATTGACTTCGCTGGCGGTATCCCAAACACTTCATACTAATGTCGACGACCGAATAGCCTAGTGGTTAGAGAACCTGACTATGAAGTTTGAGGTCCCGGGTTCGATCCCCGGTCGGGGCAGATACTTGTATGATGAATACGAATGTTTGTTCTCGAATCATGGATGTTTAATATCTATTTAAGTATGTATCTATATAAGTATGTTTATCCGTTGTCTAGTACCCATAGTACAGGCTTTGCCTAGTTTGGGACTAGATCAATTAGTATGAATTGTCCCACTATATTTATTTATTTATTTAATTGATTGCTATGGGTAGGTACTAACCGTTGTATGGAAAATCAAGTAAATTGCTGTTTCCGTCGCGAAATACTGCGTTTAGGTCCATAGTTGTCGTACAATTTTGTATTTATAAAAGCGTAAGGATTCGTAGTTTTACATTTACACTTGGACAATAAGAACTTTCAAGGTTCATATCTTTTTATGATATTAATTATATTTTTTAATTTATACTTTATTACAATAATTTGATGGTTTACTATCGATTTAGCAACACAATGTTATCAATTTTAACATGAGTCATCATATCATGCCTATTGACAGGCCACCGTCACTTAAACTGGCGTGCTATGTCACCGTATTGCGATAGGGTTCTACGGTGGTACGTGAATACATTTCCCTTCACCTCAGAGAACCGCAACCATAATAACGCCACTACTTGCTTAGCAGGTAAGTATGTGGTGTTAAATTCCTGGTGGTGAGTGAGGTCGCTAGAGCTCCCGAGGATGTCCACGTTTTTTTTTATTAATAAATATTAGAAGACAATCTTACACGAATCAAACTAGTCCCATAGTAAGCTCAATAAAGCTTGTGTTATGAGTACTAGACGACGATATATTTAATAGATATAAATTCTTAAAAACAGAAAACTTCAGAGATGCTCAAGACAACAAATGCTTATAATACAAATATTTGCCCTTACCGGGATTTGAACCTAGGACCTTCAGCTTCGTAGGCAGCGTCACTACCCACTAGACTAACCGGTCGTTTGTCTCTAGGTTTGAGCATACATAACTGGAGTAGCCTTTCAGTAACTTACCCTTCTGTACAAAACCTTGCACAATGTGCAAAAAATCATTCAAAGAATTTCACAATCGATTAATGGTCATTCACAAAATCGCCTCGCAAGAGAACACTGATCATAAAAATGCCCGCATGTTGCTGTAAGCACTTGATATTATAAACGTTCAACCGCTTCTAGCTTTCAATATACAATTGAGTTTCAATATCGTATTAAGATGCTCCCCGCCCCCGTAAAATTCGGCAGACATTTTGTACGAAAATACGACATAAGGCTACTCCAGTTATGTATGCTCTAAGGTATCTAGCTATCCACACAACGAATCCTCAAATCAATAAAGGGTCGACACCGAGCTTGTGATTCCCCTGGAATAATAATAAAATAATGTATAAATTAAAAAAATATAATTAAAATCATACAAAGATTAAAATCATAGAAATATGCATTTTTTTATTGTCCAAGAGTAAATTTAAACTACCTAAACGCAGTATTTCACGACTGAAACAGCAATTTACTTGATTTTCCATACCACGATTAGGCAGAAGAAACGACTAAACACATTCTACTGGACTGTAAGCAGGTAGAAGTATACAGGAAAAAGCACCTAGGGTCTCCGGACACACTATGGAACGCAGTCAGTAATACCAAGGCACTCTTAAACTTTTTAGAGGAGCTGGGGTGGTTAGAGTAGCGCCACCCTGCCGTTTCACGCAAAATAGGCACATTTGGATGTCGACTTGCGGAAAATGCCCAGTAAAACTAACTAACTAACTACCACGATTAGCACAAATAGGAAATTGTGACGTCATACTTTTATGTATAGTGTTTCGGCTGCCGCCAGCGAGGTCAATCTTTGACTAAATTTTTTGCGTATTTATGTACTTTCATTATAGTTGCTCCCATACAAACATTTGTTCCTCTCCAAAAACTCGTTCGAATGGCGTCGTAAATAAATTAGGTCACATCCTTATTTCGTAGCGCTGCGCTCTTAGCTGATGCCATGGTTTCCCCGCTAAGTAGCGAAAAGCGCTCACGAACAGAACGCTCCCTAGTTGGGTCTCTGGCAGTGACAGTGTTTAAACATGGCGTTGTCGACTGTTAACCCAAGTAATTCGGTTTGCAAAAATCTTATCACGATTTTATGATTAATGTATGTACGTAATTGCAGCCAACATCTACACTCAGCGGCGACCCGGTGGATCCTGACAACAGGGATGGTCTCTTCGAACACGAAATCGACGAAAGGCATAGGTAAGTCTCATATAAACAAAGCACATTCATCTGTCAATCAACCTTTGCTTGAACTAAGGTGCTCTGGTTAAACCAAACGGCATACTTTTAAATTCAAATAGATCACTTTCAGGCCCAGTAAAGTTATTAGAAAGTATATTCATCCATCAATCAACCTTTGCTCATACTAAGGTGCTCTGGTTATATCAAACAGCATACTTTGCAATTCAATTAGACTATTTTCAGGCACAGTAAAGCTATAAATAGGAAAGTATTCATCCATCAATCAACCTTTACATGTACTAGGGTGTTGCGGTTCAACCAAACGGCATACGTTTGAATTCAAATAGACCTTTTCTAGGCATATTAAAGTTATTAGAAACATATTCATCCATCAATCAACCAACGTTATTATATTCGAAACATTATTATTATTTAATTATTGATTGCAGCTTTTCCGTATTTTGACATTTTATATTTGTAGTTTAAGGAATTGCTATGCTCACTAGAGCTCATGTTTAAACTGTACCTAACTAACTCTAAGATCTTATTATACTAACATGAAACGCAATAAATTATTGAATTGAATTGAATTGAACCTTTGCTCATACTAAGGTGCTCTGGTTATATCAAACAGCATACTTTGCAATTCAATTAGACTATTTTCAGGCACAGTAAAGCTATAAATAGGAAAGCATTCATCCATCAATCAACCTTTACTTGTACTAGGGTGTTGCGGTTCAACCAAACGGCATACGTTTGAATTCAAATAGACCTTTTCTAGGCATATTAAAGTTATTAGAAACATATTCATCCATCAATCAACCTTTGCTCATACTAAGGTGCTCTGGTTATATCAAACAGCATACTTTGCAATTCAATTAGACTATTTTCAGGCACAGTAAAGCTATAAATAGGAAAGTATTCATCCATCAATCAACCTTTACTTGTACTTGGGTGTTGCGGTTAAACCAAACGGCAAACTTTTGAATTCAAATAGACCATTTCTAGGCATATTAAAGTTATTAGATACATATTCATCCATTAATCAACCTTTGCTCATACTAAAGTGCTCCGGTTACACCAAACAGTATACCTTACAATTCAAAAAGACGATTTTCAGACACAGTAAAGCTATAAATAGGAAAGTATATTCATCCATCAATCAACCTTTACTTGTACTAGGGTGTTGCGGTTAAACCAAATGGCATACGTTTGAATTCAATTACACTTTTCCAGGCACAGTAAAGATTGCATTCGCTTGTTTCGTAGTTGAGTTGTGGACTAAAAGTGTCATTTAGGGAAGACTCTATGCAAGCCCTCCTATACGTATCGATGACCCTGACCAGTTATACCGAACACAGTGCAAAAGAAAATTTAAACAGGTTCCGTTTTGGAGCTATGCAGGTCAGAGAAAATTGCGAGGGTTTTGCTGTGCAGTGCGGACTATATATATATATATATATATACATGTATATATATATATATATATATATATATATATGTATATGTATATATATATGTATATATATATTTTTAAATATTAGTAAGTAACACTGTGTGATGTTTGTTGCAGGTTTAATCTCACGTCCCTCACAGAGCCGTACCGGCGCTGCGTGGGCTTCGCGCGGCTGCGGCGCGGGCGCGGCGGCCGCCTCGCGCTGGACCGCGTGCGCACGCCGCTCGACGCGCTGTGGCCCGAGCTGCCGCCGCCGCCGCACCGGACGGAGCTGGCTGAGGAGGTACTTCCCACCCTGTTATATGTAATCTCACGTCCCTCACGGAGCCGTACCGGCGCTGCGTGGGCTTCGCGCGGCTGCGGCGCGGGCGCGGCGGCCGCCTCGCGCTGGACCGCGTGCGCACGCCGCTCGACGCGCTGTGGCCCGAGCTGCCGCCGCCGCCGCACCGGACGGAGCTGGCTGAGGAGGTACTTCCCACCCTGTTATATGTAATCTCACGTCCCTCACGGAGCCGTACCGGCGCTGCGTGGGCTTCGCGCGGCTGCGGCGCGGGCGCGGCGGCCGCCTCGCGCTGGACCGCGTGCGCACGCCGCTCGACGCGCTGTGGCCCGAGCTGCCGCCGCCGCCGCACCGGACGGAGCTGGCTGAGGAGGTACTTCCCACCCTGTTATATGTAATCTCACGTCCCTCACGGAGCCGTACCGGCGCTGCGTGGGCTTCGCGCGGCTGCGGCGCGGGCGCGGCGGCCGCCTCGCGCTGGACCGCGTGCGCACGCCGCTCGACGCGCTGTGGCCCGAGCTGCCGCCGCCGCCGCACCGGACGGAGCTGGCTGAGGAGGTACTTCCCACCCTGTTATATGTAATCTCACGTCCCTCACGGAGCCGTACCGGCGCTGCGTGGGCTTCGCGCGGCTGCGGCGCGGGCGTCCTTCAGAGCAATTGATGATTTTTCTCTTGAATCTAGTCAGCCAATCTGCCGGAGTGGTAATAAATCATGAAAAAATACTGACTTTTTATAACCCAAACTGCATTTTATATGATCTCTAAACATCATTTTCTCACCCACAGGTCGACCTCGAAACGAAACCCCACAGAACGCCCAAAGAGATCACCCGCGATTACCACGCGAGCGGCAAATATCCGTGGCGGCACGCGTTCCGAAAGCACCTCGCCGCCAACCCCGAGCTCTGGATCAAAACGGACCCCGAGCCAGACCTCAAGGATCTCTCGGACCTCAAGGATCTCCCGGACCTCAAGGACCTGTCGGACCTCGACGTCAAGTGCAAAGACGATGTTAAAGTGGAACCTGTGGAAGTTAAAAGTGATATTAGTGTTAGGACTATGGACTCAGTGCGGGATAACAAGCGCGCGTGGAGCAGCAGCGATGAGAGCGACGGCGGCTTGCATCCGGTCGAGAGGGAGTTTGAGAAGTTTATCGACGAGGTTAATAAGAAATGGTGAGGGTTTATAGCGTTTTTTACTAGATTTTGAAAGTTGGAAATTAATTAAACACCTACAAAAGCCTAGCCTCTTAAATATATGACGATGATGACTAGAGTCGTAACAATAAAAAAATGCTGTGAATTTAAAAAAAAAACCCTGGCTGGTAACACGCACCGCATAGCGGCGTAATAGATACTTATAATATAACTGACAAATTATGCCCAAAGCATGGATCAAATTGTTGCCATATAAATCATATAATGCTTGTGACACGACTTGCTGGCCATACTTCAGATCTTAATAAATTTGATTTTAGTTGTTTTTCAACGTTACAACGTCACAGTACTCCAAAATATTCCTTTATTTTCGCTTGTTAAGTGTTTCCAGTAATTTTGAAATGTTGCTGTTTATTTATTTTTTGGAGAACCAACAGCTTGAAAAGAAACACATTGATTTTGTAGATAAATAAAATACAAAAAGCTAATTACAGGCCAAAAATACGCTCGAGGTGTTCACGATTGTTTATTATGAAATCACCTACGTTGTAAAAAAAATTATGACCTGTAAATTGTAATATGAAGTTTCGTGGGATAGATCCCTGGAACCTAACGTCCCAACACTGCTACATAGTGCAGTCGGGAAACTTTAATCACGTTGTCTCTTCCAGGTTACACTTCCGACCAAAAACGCCTCCGCCCTCGCCCCCCTACCTCCCCCCGTCGGACGTGGTCCCCGTGGCCGCGGACACGCCGCTCCGCGTGGAGCTGCGGCAGGACGCGGCGGGCTCGGAGCCCTTCACGACGGACGAGTTCACGCTCGCCGACCTCATCCCCGATCTGGCGGACGACCTGCACGCAGACCTAGGTACACTCGCACACAGTCATGGCCTGCTGACGTGGTCCCCGTGGCCGCGGACACGCCGCTCATCAACGATCGTCCTCATCATCCCGATCTCATGCCGATTATACCTGGCCTTAAGACTCACTATCAGTATCACTCGAAGTTGTTGTCCGGCACTAATAGGACATTACTACAAAACAAAGGCCAGGATGGAAGGGATCGCCTGTCAAGTGTGATATAGTTCCGGCTAAAATTCAGTAACAAAACTGCTGGGCCCTCCACCGCGCCCCGCGCCGGTAGTTCCAACCAAAAACGCCGGCAATTTCCTATACCAATTCCATTACTGACCTGTAAATTCGTGACACACGTAAGCTATGTCGCAATCTATTTTCGCGAACACAAGGTCTACATTTCCGAGCACGTGTGGGAAAATATACGTTGATGAGCTTATATTGTGGTTAATTGCAGGTTTAACGGAATCCCGGGACGTCCCGTCCTCGTCGCCGAAGGCGGGCCCCGGACAGTCCCTCGCGGGCTCGGATCCTTTTTTATGTGTCGGCCGGGGCCCTCGGGCGCGGGGCTCTCGGTTCGGCAGCAGCGCCGTGCGGCTCACGCACGACACAGAGACCATCTACATGGATAAACATACCGTGCCGGTCAGTATGCCACTCATTCTAATGTTCTGCATGTACGGTCAAGGACTTAAATTGTTGAGCCATTTAGATGTCAAGTTATTTCGGTTTTCCATGAAGCTATGAAGTGTCCAGTATAAAGTGAACTCTAAATGACTCAACAATTAAAGTCAGTGACTGTACGAAGTGTGGCTGAAAGTAATCTACCTAACCTATATGCAGTTTAAAAAAATACTGGCCACTGTGAATTCATCTTTACTGACAATTTTTTTTTTTTAATTTTGAACATTCATTTGTTCCTTGCCCTTCAAATGTTTTTGCACTCGGTTACTGGTAACGTGTCGCTTAAAAAAAAAAGCTTGAAAATTTATTTCTAATTTTATTACTGCACGTTGCTATGTGTCTGTGTTGTCGCGATCTCGCGGTGAACGTCCCCGCCGGCGGGAACGCTGAAGTGTATGCGATGAGTTGTACGTCGATAGCGCAGCGTTACATCTTTCGATGGACAGCTGTGATTTCGTAGTCCGGGTCTGTGAGTGAGTGCCTAGGACGCCGGACCGTGCGGCCCCTAGTCAGTGAACGCCGAGTAACGACAGAGGTCGACGCTCTGTCGGTCATCCCCCGCGTCGGTGCCGCTCTGCCCGCTCGTCTGTCCCCCGCGTCGGCGCCGCTCTGCCCGCTCGTCTGTCCCCCGCGTCGGCGCCGCTCTGCCCGCTCGTCTGTCCCCTGCTTAGGCGCCGCTCTGCCCGCTCGTCTGTCCCCCGCGTCGGCGCCGCTCTGCCCGCTCGTCTGTCCCCCGCGTCGGCGCCGCTCTGCCCGCTCGTCTGTCCCCTGCTTAGGCGCCGCTCTGCCCGCTCGTCTGTCCCCCGCGTCGGCGCCGCTCTGCCCGCTCGTCTGTCCCCTGCTTAGGCGCCGCTCTGCCCGCTCATCTGTCCCCCGCGTCGGCGCCGCTCTGCCCGCTCGTCTGTCCCCCGCGTCGGCGCCGCTCTGCCCGCTCGTCTGTCCCCTGCTTAGGCGCCGCTCTGCCCGCTCGTCTGTCCCCCGCGTTGGCGCCGCTCTGCCCGCTCGTCTGTCCCCTGCTTCGGCGCCGCTCTGCCCACTCGTCTGTCCCCCGCTTCGGCGCCGCTCTGCCCGCTCGTCTGTCCCCTGTTTCGGCGCCGCTCTGCCCGCTCGTCTGTCCCCCGCGTCGGTGCCGCTCTGCCCGATCGTCTGTCCCCCGCGTCGGCGCCGCTCGTCTGTCCCCTGCTTAGGCGCCGCTCTGCCCGCTCGTCTGTCCCCCGCGTCGGCGCCGCTCTGCCCGCTCGTCTGTCCCCTGCTTAGGCGCCGCTCTGCCCGCTCGTCTGTCCCCCGCGTCGGCGCCGCTCTGCCCGCTCGTCTGTCCCCCGCGTCGGCGCCGCTCTGCCCGCTCGTCTGTCCCCTGCTTAGGCGCCGCTCTGCCCGCTCGTCTGTCCCCCGCGTCGGCGCCGCTCTGCCCGCTCGTCTGTCCCCTGCTTCGGCGCCGCTCTGCCCACTCGTCTGTCCCCCGCTTCGGCGCCGCTCTGCCCGCTCGTCTGTCCCCCGCGTCGGCGCCGCTCTGCCCGCTCGTCTGTCCCCCGCGTCGGCGCCGCTCTGCCCGCTCGTCTGTCCCCCGCGTCGGCGCCGCTCTGCCCGCTCGTCTGTCCCCCGCGTCGGCGCCGCTCTGCCCGCTCGTCTGTCCCCCGCGTCGGCGCCGCTCTGCCCGCTCGTCTGTCCCCCGCGTCGGCGCCGCTCTGCCCGCTCGTCTGTCCCCCGCGTCGGCGCCGCTCTGTCGCGGCCGTTGTGGCGTGCTCTTCTACGTCACGAATGAAGGGGTTAATAAGTGTTAGTATATTGTCCAGGTGTCCGTGTCACCGACGCCGCCGAAGAAGACGGAGGCTGCGTGGAGCGCGCCGGACCCCGTGCCCGCCTCGCGGCTCATCGTCGAGGAGGTCAACGAGGTGCCGCAGGTAATATTATAATATACTGTCCAGGTGTCCGTGTCACCGACGCCGCCGAAGAAGACGGAGGCTGCGTGGAGCGCGCCGGACCCCGTGCCCGCCTCGCGGCTCATCGTCGAGGAGGTCAACGAGGTGCCGCAGGTAATATTATAATATACTGTCCAGGTGTCCGTGTCACCGACGCCGCCGAAGAAGACGAAGAAGGACTACATGTTCACACGTTAACCGTCCTGTTCGCTTTACTCTAAAACGCTTCCTTAAGCTTAATACGTATTGGTCCGTGCGGAGCGATCCGTACTGAAGGTCCGCATGAAACTAAAACTAGCCTTACTCTAGTAGGGTTTTGTTTCTGGGGTAGAAGTCGTTAGAGGAGTTCCCGATGATGCACTGTGTTGAGATAACGGGACCTGCATTTGTCTCTTGCTGTTAGTCGACACAGCGAATTCTCAAATGAACAAAATGTTGCTACGCGCTTGTGACGTCTCTGGAGTGGCAAGTCAACGAACGGTGTCTGTTACTTTACGTCACTGTTGTGGTATATGAAGGGACCGGGGACCGGAGAGTTTGTTTACATTTTAGTCAGAAACTCATTATTTGCAAATCGATTACACTGCGTAAGAGTTAGAGCTTGCCCACTGTTAAACCCATTAATTCCCTACAGCTGAATACACGAGCTTCTTCGTACCTCTCTTACCTCTTCATTCGTTTCCAGATAAGACTAGAAAAGAAGAAAAAGGAGGACACGATAGAGGAGATCCAGCTGAGCCACGGCGTGCAACTAAAGACTGTGCACACGAAGCACTCGCCCCTGAAGAAGCACATCATCACGGCCGCGCACCGGCGCGCCTCGCACGAGCCGCCGCAGGTGCGCGCCGTCGCCGTCACCGACACCTTGAAGGTACCGTGGCGGAACTGACCTACTGGACGTTTTTCCATTAGGGCTTGTGCACAAATCACGCGAGGTTCGTTAGGTGGGAGGGGGTCAGGAAAAAATCGGGGGGAGGGGGGTTAGAAGGAGACCTCACGTGTATTTTTCTACAGTGAACGAAGCTAAGAAAGAATGTCTACCACACTAAGCCAAGAACCTCACCCACCAAATATCACCAAGGGGGAAGGGGGGGTCAAAAAGTTGCCGAAAAAAACCTCGCGCGATTTGTGCACAAGCCCTTGGCCGCCGCCGGCGGGAAGCAAAAATGTATGCAAATGTATGGCTCGCTTTTTCACTTACCGGGTCGCCGGGGTAGCAAGCTTCCAACTCGGTGCCGACCCGGCAAAACTGCATGTGTATTGTATATGAATTGTAGCCGTGTGCGTGTGTGAGTGCGCGGGGCGGAGGGAGAGAGACTCAATAGACTCATTTTGTTTGTGGTTGTCGTGGTGTGGTGGTCGCGTCATGGCGTTTAAATACGACATCGTGACTTTTATCGAGTTAGTGGAGGTCCGGCCTTGTACTTTACGTGTCGTCGTGCTGAAGTCCGTGTCAGTACTGTACCACTCACGGGGCGTAAACCGGCATCGACACCGGCGCAGTGGAAAAACGAAGCCCCGGCGCCGGTGCCGGTGCACGGCCATGCCGGTGCCGGGCCGGGCCGGATAATGGGAAAGCGCCCACTCTCTCTATGGTCGGTCGTTCATGTCTGAAGGTCGCGGTCATGGTGGGATGCAAGTCTGGAACGGACGAACTGTCTCCAGCGGGATCATGTCAGTCGCAATGTTAGTGACTGTGTAAAATTTTAGTGTCTGGATTGTTGAGTTGGTCCGACCATTTAGTTGGTAAGTAATCGGTCTTTTTTCCTGTGTTCCCAACGATAACTAACTTTTGGAGGCTGTCGTCTCCGCGTTTCGTTCTGTGTCCAAACTAGCTGAGTAGGTGAGTTACAGGATGGTAGAGAAAATGTTTGTATACTTTATTATCAAAGTGATGAATTCCAATTTGCTTAACTTACGGGAACTTTTACTTAGGTATTATATGTGTGTGTGTAAGGTTGTCTGGATGAGATCGCTCTTCAGCGATAAGACCGCCTATTGTCTACTTCTACCTACATGTTATTGTATTGTTTCTCTCTGTAACTCCTTTGTTTGTGTGAGGTGTGCAATAAAGAGTATTTGTATTGTATTGTGTGTGTAAATATGGGATTGTTTGTTGTTCGTGCAGGTGCGACTGCAGAACCACCTGCTGTCGAGCCAGGCCGGCGCGGCGAGCAGCGGCGCCGCGGTGGTGGGGCTGGTGCAGAACGGACCCTTCACCGCCGTCGCTTCGCAAGCGAGTAAGTTTGCCTTATTCAATTCTAAATAGTTTATTTGCTAAGAATACAGTTTACACTGGATGTACATATTAATTGGTCTCATGTATTCAGCCTGTCTATAGGCGTGCAAATCTTAACACATACTTACATATATTTTACTGAATCTAGTTTATTAACTTAGTTGTCATGGAAATGTCTGACCTGGTGAAAACACTTCTTCAATAGCCATCCGGTTAATTCGGTTTTAAAGGTGGTTCCGTATTGAGATCTGATATCCTCTTACATTTTAAACATTACACCTGTCCATAACGTGCCAATTACCGCCCGCTGCACTCGTGCGTACTTCCTGTGGGTCGATCACATAACTTTTCTCACGGACGTCTGTAAAATTTAAACGTCAATTTTATATGGAAAAATTACAGTTAGATTGAGATTTAACTGTCAGACGCACGTTCGGAACGTTACGTGACTACCCCCCTGGCCACAGGGAGACGTACAGTTGTGTACCGAGTACGGACGGTATTGAATTGCATGTCGTGTTGTTGCAGGCGTGGTGACGGCCGGCACCATGTCCCCGCGCCGCGCCGCGCCGCTGGTGCCGCGCGGCGTGGGCGTGGGCGTGGGCGCGCTGCAGCTGGGCGCGCCCGTGGTGGTGGGCGCCGTGGGCGTGGGCGTGGGCGCGCAGAACAAGCTCAAGGTGCTGCACGCGCACCCGCTCACGCACGAGCAGCGCGCGCAGCTGCTGCAGGCGCGCGCGCACGGTAACCCGCACACACACCCCCCCACACACACACTCCCACACGTACACGTTCCCAACTGACGCGGAACATACCGAATAAAACATTTCGACAAATTCACCAAGGACGCTTCAGAACTCCCTCTTTTATTTAAATAAAAAATTAAATTAAAATAATTTATTTCAGATTCAAGGTTTCATATGTTTGTTAGTCCGTAATAGTACATTAGGTGCACTAGGGCGGTGAATTCGTGAATGCCCCAGATCGCAGGTGTTTGTGGCTAGAACCGAAGGTGAAGGCAATAAGTCGCACCCTTAGGATGAAACCGACCGAACTCAAAAAAATCGACAAAATGAGTTAGCCACACATCTTGATGCAATATGTAATTTTGAGTCGATACGTGTTGCTAACTCATTTTCTCGATTTTTTTGAGTTCAGTCGGTTTCATTCTAAGGGTGCGAAGTATGCGATCTAGGGCTTTACGAATTACCGCCCGTGGTTTGTCTAAAGTTTTACATTTTGCCTTGGCCAGGAAGTGAGATTTTCTCCTCGCGTCGCGGGCAGAAAATCCCACTTACGGCCTAGGGTGACTTAAAATAATTTCAAAATTAAATGTTGGTAGGCAAAACAAATAGGTATAATTTAATGAATAAATTGACTGCTAATAGGCAGTGTAACGTGTAGGGTAATATTCTAAATTATTTTACTCTCCCCGTCACAATGTCTACCCACTGTCCTAACATGGGGCAGTCCCAACGTCCTTCCAATATCCTCAGAATTTTAAGTCTCTTAGCTACGGCTACGTTATCATACGGTTCACTGAATCGCGAATCATTTAAGCGAACACGAACTGACTTCGGACTCGTGTCAGTTTTCTACCACACATAAAATTTTATCGCAACAAAATTTGTGCAAGTGTAGCACTCCAAAGCTTCGTTTTTTTTCTTCATTCATTTGAGCCAATGTAGTTCGCTCGAAAATATTATAACCTCGTATTCACTTGAGTAGCCTCAAGCCGAGCAGCCTCAATTTTGGCCTAACTCCAGGTACCTTGCAGCTCAAGGTGAGGCGCGTCGCCTCGACTTGATCCACAACTTTGATTGCGACCTTAGGCCAACACGCCCGTCTCCACTAAGCGCATGCCTCGGACTGAGACACCTTTGAGCGCGCCAAAAAACCAACAAGACACGGTTCGGCCCGCGGCAGCGAATTTTCGTCATGCCGAGGCGTGCCTCAGCTTGTTGTGCTGCCTCAAGTGAATACGCGGCTTATAGTTCGCCGTAGAACAAACACGAAGTTTTTATCGCCCTATAATTGTAGCCGTAGCATTAAAAAGCGAATGTAATCCTCAGGCATGACGCCTCTCCCGGCAGTGGTATCCCTGGCGACGCTGGAGGCGGCCTCCAGCAACACGGCGGCCATCCTGAAGGCGGCGCCGGGCTCCGTGGCGCAGTTCTTCGAGATCAAGGGCGGCCAGCTCGGCAAGGGCGGCCACCTCGTCAACGTGGTGCGCCCGCCGCGCCGCGCCGAGCCGCCCGCGCCCGCGCGCCGCCTCGACGCGCACGACCTCAAAGGTGCGCTACCCGCCCGTCCGGTCCGGGGGCTCCGACACCTCCCATCTAACAAAACCGATGTTGCATCGCTACAAACCTAATAACTAATAAATAACTAATCATGCCATCTTGCTATAAATAACGCATAGCACGTGCTCCGTCGTCTAGCTTCGTTAGTCTAGATTATGTGTTAAATCCGTCACCTCGTAACGTGTTTATTTTGTTATGTGTCGTTGAGAGAATGTGTCAGTATCCGGAGATGTCTGCCGCGTTCGGGTGAAAGCCCACAGGTGATGTCTTTCCGTGACGAGTAATACAATATGTCAATATGCACGCGCAACACATTCTAAGGCTATGGTCTCCTATAAATCACGCCGTACGCTGCGTCACAACGCTTACTATGGAAATGTACTGTTGTAGCCGACGACCACACCAGTACATATCCATAGTAAGCGTTGTGACGCAGCGTACGGCGTGTTTATAGGAGACCAAGGCCTAAGGGCCTACGCTAGCTGACGCGGTTTGCACGAGGCGGGTGGACGCCTATTGAAAAATAGTATAAGCAACGCTAACTAACCCGCGGCGGGCGCATGAGCGGGTACCCGCAGCGTGCGGCGCTCCGTGCACTCGCGCCAGCTAGCGCCGGCCCTAAGCGTTGGGTGCGGGCCGGGCCATCTCGCTGCTAAGTATCTTCATATATTTTTCAGCAACAGTCCTTAGGAAGGAAGGACAACCCCTGACCATAATGTCTTTCCCAGGCTCTGAAAGATGTTTCCATCCGCAGGTGGCGTGGCAGCGGCTCAGCAGCGAGGACGCGTGTCCCTGTCCCTGGACGGGCGGCAGCTGGTGCGCGCCGCGCTGCCGGCCGCGCGCGGCGCCGCGCCGCAGCTCGTGCGCCACCAGATACAGCTCAAGCACCGCCGCGACCAGCCCACCATCTCCATAGGTAACCCACGCGTCCTGCAACACCTGACCACGAATACAGACACTACCTACCCAGCCAGACGGCTATCGTTATGTTACGGTTGTCCCAGACTTTTGATCAGATAACCTCGGCTAAATATTGATATAATTCACGTGTCGCATAATCAAGTTCAGTTTTTATTTGGTTCAAAAGCTTCGTCTTTTTATTGTGACTTCGACCCAATTCAAATCAATAATTATTTATTTCTCCACAGCCGCACCAACAAAAACGACGTCCATCCCGTCATCAGTGGTCGCCAACCTGCTCCAGAAGAACGTGTCCCTGGGCGCGCCGCGGCTCTCGCTGCCTCAAACTGCCGGTGTCCAGGCCATCGCCTTCTCCGCCGCGCAGCTTAAAGCGAGACAGGCGAGGCTGGTGCCGGCGCGACCTGTGCCACGACCGTGAGTATCTGCTCCAGATAGTTTTCACCATAAGAAATACAAACATAACACTATTTTGCAATAAAAACTAAAGTTAATAAAAACACAGTCTAACTACATACAGTCTGCACGCTCGGGGCTGTTTGGGCTAACGATGGGGGGGTACGCGGGGAAGCGAGAGGCGAGGAAATTACCCTCAGATATCAATTTTGAACAAAATCGGACCGTATTTAAAGATTTTCAAGATGGCGGCCACTTTTTGAAAATAAAAGCTTGGATTCGTATTAAGAGGCTCCTCGGACTCTCGGATATCAATTTTGAACGAAATCGGACCGTCTTTAAAGATTTTCAAGATGGCGGCCACTTTTTGAAAATCCAAGCTCGGATTCGTATTAAGTGGCTCCTCGGACTTTTGGATATCAATTTTGAACGAAATCGGACCGTATTCAAAGATTTTCAAGATGGCGGCCACTTTTTGAAAATAAAAGCTTGGATTCGTATTAAGAGGCTCCTCGGACTCTCGGATATCAATTTTGAACGAAATCGGACCGTCTTTAAAGATTTTCAAGATGGCGGCCACTTTTTGAAAATCCAAGCTCGGATTCGTATTAAGTGGCTCCTCGGACTTTTGGATATCAATTTTGAACGAAATCGGACCGTATTCAAAGATTTTCAAGATGGCGGACACTTTTTGAAAATCTAAGCTCGGATTCGTATTAAGAGGCTCCTCGGACCCTCAGATATCGATTTTGAATGAAATCGGACCGTATTTAATTGAGTTTGCGCTGTATTTCCTCGCCTCACGCTTCCCCGCATCACTCGATCCTATTATGAAACTCGGTGACGCTCGTGTCATAAAACCACACTAGTGTGATTTTAAGGGCTCTCATTATGTACAGTGACGTAATAGTATGTCCCCGCAGTGAGTTGGCGGAGGCGGCGCCGACGGGCAGCGCGGCCGGCGCGCCGGCGGCCGACGACGCCGAGCCGCCCAACGGCTCCGTGCGCCGCCGCGCGCAGGACACCCTGCCCATGGAGGTACCACCACTGTAACCCACAACACTCGACACTACACAAGGGTGGTCGTCCCCTCCACGTCGCCTACAACTGTGCGCGCGACTGCACGCCGATCAGGTGACGTTGGCGCGGAAGCTAACAGCGCATGCTCAAAGTAGTGGCGCGCGTGCCACGCCCACATCGCCTTTCTATAGTATTTGGTGTTCTGTGCTATAAACTATGTATAGGTTAGGTTTCTCATGTTAAAATTAATAACGTAGTGTTGTCAAGTGGACGGTAAACCATCAAATAATTGTAATGAAGTATAAATTACAAAATATAACTGAGATCATAAAGATATGAACTTTGAAAGTTTTGAAAAAATATGTCTTTTTATTATTGTTCAAAAGTAAATTTACAGCTACCATTACAATCCTTATGCTTTTATAGAAACAAAATGGTATTAGAACTATGGACCTAAATGCAGTATTTCGCGACCGAAACAGTAATTTACTTGATTTTCTATACAACAATTAATACAAATATGAAACTATGACGTCATACTGCAATGTCAATTAGTATGAAACGTTTCGACTGCCGCCAATGAGGTCGTCTTCAACTAAATTTTTTGGGTATTCATGTTCTTTAATTTTACTTCGCTTCTTTGGGAAGGTCTATGTCTAGCAGTGGACGTCTTTCGGCTGATATGATGATGAATTGTAGATGCTCCCATACAAACATTTGTTTCCATCCAAAAACTGGTTCGAATGGCATCGCGAAAAAATCTTAGTCATCATGCCTATTCACAAGCTCATTATTAAAATTTCACATTACGTAACCAGATTTAATGTTTACCTACATGCGGGGTTTTTTGACTATGAAGTCAAAAAATTCTTTCAATGAGTAAAATGCATTTTGTCCCAAAATATCCAACAAATATTTCTCGTTTGTACAGTCAGCATCAAAGGTAACTACGCAATCGAGCTCTTATTTCATTTTAATAAAGACTTTTGACGTGTTCGTTTGCGTAGCCACTTTTGATGCTGACTGTACCCTTTTTGTCAGAAAGTAATGTGTGCCCGGTCCCCCAGGTCACGTGACAACCGCCCGCGCCGGCCTCCCCGCGCGTGCTGGCCTGCTAGCGCGGCGCCGCGCCCGCCACCCCACCGCGCGCTACAGGGGAGTGACGCCTCTAACACACGCGGAGGCCTCTAACACGGCGCGTGTGCCGCCGCCGGTCAATACTCAGCTTGCCAGCCGACAAGTTTACTATCGACCGCCGCAGCCAGCCCGCGCCAGTCTGTGAGAGGCGAGACATATTTACGTCTGATTCCACCGCATATCCGCGTCCTGTATGGTGGCCCATAGTGTGTAGCGGGCTTTATAGTGTCTCTCGCTCAATACGTGCTGTTAACGACTGGTAGGCGAGCGTAACATGCCGCCGAGGCGACTGAGCGACTCCCGTCTTACTCACGCTGTGCAAATTAGAAAGAGGAGGGTTGATTTTCTCGTCTCGGTCACGACGCGACGGCGTCAGTTACGCTGGCCCTACTGGTACTTATTGTCTAACATTTTGCACTATCTCACTCTAATTCCGCGAAAGCTGTCTGAAAAACAGTTTGAATGTCATAATTTTGGACTTAATTCATCCATGATTAAATTGATTAATTTTATAAGTCAGAAGTTCATATTATTATCACCCTCACCATTTTTGCTTTGCCAATAGTTTCATCAGATGGTAAATATTGTTTACTCTGTAATAAAGATTAGTACGGGTTTACATAAATAGTAGCCTATTTTAGCACATTTAAGTACCGAAACATTTGTCGCTCATACAATTTGAATGACTCGATTACTTCGGGCACGAAAACTAAATCAATGTAATTTTGTTTAAAAAAGGAAATTGTAAAAATAATCCGCAACAAGCCCCGCCACGTGCGTACAGAAACAAATCCAGTACAAGGCTACTACAACAAAATAAATAAAGAAAGAAAAAAACGTTCATTCGTGACATAAAAAAGAAAAACAAATACATATATAAAAATTATAATAACTTCAGTAATAAAAATAAAACATAAAAAGTTAATTGTAGATTAATTAAGTCCGTAACTATGTTCTATATTCGATCTATCCCTTTTCGACCCTCTCTCTAGAGCATTCTTCGGCCATAGACAATTTTAAATGTTCTAAACCTGAATTTTATCTGTCGAAGAGACAGTTTTGTTAACTTATTATGCATATTAGCAACCATCTAACCAGCTGTTTACAGTATTACATTTGATTCGCGAGAAACACTTATATAACTTTGACAAGAAAATACATGATTGTTACTTACTGTATGTCTCTGTAATGTGATATTTAAAGTCGTATAGTATCTACAAAACGATTAGAAAAGATAGCGTTTCGATTTTAAATATCACCATAAAATAGTTTTATGTGTTTTGGATAGAGACATGCACGCCAAGCCATTACGATAAAATGTATTTTACCATAGACAGTGTCCTCTCAATGTGACGGTTATTTATACGTCTATAGTAACAGGACATTATTATTAAAAACTTATTTACGAATTTTTAACTCTTCTGACTAACAAAGCAATGTGAAGGTAACCCACCTATTACTTATATCTTTCTTAACGCATAGTTTATAACTAATAATGAATTTCAAAAACAGCTGGGCTGAATATTTAAAGCTACAAGTTACAATTATAAACTTGCAACACCGAGGTGCTTTGGCCAATGACCCTAGAGTGTTGCCGGTTAAGACTTGCAAAAATAAAGCCCTTATTTTATAAATGAAGTCTTTTAATTCCTAACATACATAAGTGATGGTTTGGCGTTTTGACTAGGACTATACGTATATCAACTATTTTCTCAAAGTCGTCTCCATTGAAATGTGCACTTAATTCTCATAAGGTCGCATTCACAAACTGCGCAAGACACGACATTGAGAAACTGGCTGACACTCGAATTGACACACAAACACAAGAATAAGGTATGAAATTACAAGGAATTATTTTAAGGAAATATTCGATGTAATATAATTTAGGTATTTATACTTTATAATTGTTTAAAATGAACTCCTCTGAGTATCTCAGAATAGTTTCAATTGGACCGAGATGCTTAAACCAAAGGTGTTGTTCCACGATTGACTGCAGATCGTGAACGCAGGCGGACTGCGGGCAAACGTGGAAGAGCACCTTTGTCTTCGCTACGAACGTCGAGCACATTATATTGTCAAATACTGTTTAGTGAATATTCATTTTAAGTTACACTGCCAGGTATAGGGAATTATAACAATATTTAAATAAATATATTGTACAGTCCACAGCAAAAATATGTTGACACCTTAGCGCTTTGTTCCATTGTAATAAGACGATAAATGTAAACATATCTTTGACGTACACTGTACATGAGTAGACAGGAGTATAATGGGGTATTTGACAAACAGTGAAAATAAATTGTTTTTTCATGAGCAACAGATGAACATTACGAAAATACGCGGAAAGTATCAAGCTTTCATTTATGTTTGCTATTTTAAGATTTTTAAATTCATAAAAACCAACAATAAAGACGTTATTTGACTGTGACGTCACCAGCAAGTAATCCCTACATAAATAAGCTATTTTGATATTAGTCAAATACCGTATCATACACGAACGTAAAAATACACGCAACTTGTGTAGATTCTTTTGAGCTCTTCATCCGAATCGATAGATAGTTTTGTTCCATTCAATTCTTTACCTTGACGCCATTAAAATAACATCTTTGGTCGATATTCAGTTATCTATTAGATTACCAGTTGGGATGAAACCATCTGTCATATTCTTCAGACAATTTTACTTTGTCATTAGTCACGTGACAGTTGATTCTATTCACGTGCAAATAGCGTCTCGGTCCCCGCCCTTGACTCGATTAGAATCCACTTACGACTGATAATAGAAACACTTACCATTACACTCGTATTTTCATCCATTAATACAGTTTTCAACCGTCAATAATACGCGAGAGATTTCAATCCACATCTATACCTACTAGAGTGGCCAGGGAAAGATGAACTCTTTTTTTATATGGCAACAAAAATATCATTGTCAAATGTGTCAAACGTCTTAAACAGTATGATGTCATAATCTTGATACTTGGGCCAATCAACTTTTTCTTGTTGTTATTGCGTCCCGGTAAGCCAAGAGACAACAGCGACAGAGTTTTTTTAGAAAAAATACTATAAATTGGGCTCCTATCATGGTAAGGAGTTGCCCCATCACGGAATGGGTTTACGTGCTTAGTGGATTTAAGCCCCATAAAATCGTAGTTTTAAAGAGTGACCCATGGCAACGAGCAACAAAAAATTGTTGATTGGCCCACTTGATATTGTAACTAAGAAAGTAACATAATAAATTGGACTGTTTTTGCTTTTTAAGAGAATTAAAGGGTAGCCACCCTTTATTATGTCGTGTTGCCTGTCATTATTGGTCGATCGCCTCAGTGTTGCCAACTGTGACATAATTTTGAAAAACTCATCAGACAAGTGGAAGACAACCTATACATTTATATTCTCTAATTGGTTTGGTAGAGATGTAGAACGAAATAACCTCACGCGTTATAGACGGTCACGAAAGAATATCGAAGCTTATGTTTTACGGCGTATAATTTCATTAAAATACAGTTTAAGTGAGATTTTTTCACCCGTCTGTCTTGATGACATTGACATACGAGTAGATTTCTCCTGGCTTGTGGTTGAGGATTTTTCACTATACCTTTTTCTCTGTCCAAGTACCCTCAATGATGGGTCATGCAAGCACCTGCTTTTCAGGAGTCCGTGCTTCCACGATGGATTCACAGCTTCGAACTGGGAGCACACTTGGACGTGTCACATTATCAGATCATTTTGTATGGGGACAGTGAATGTGTCAATCTATTTAGTGCCATATACGTTCCAGTTGTGTCACAATAATTTGTACTTAAGTAAAAAAGCCATTGAGAATTGCCGCTGCAAGATTCTTCTAATTAAACCCTGACAATTGTCTTTCTTGGTTTACAAAATGGCGTCCGAAATATAGAATTCCTGAGCCATAAAACAGAAGCTTCGAATACGCATTAGACAATAGTACATGATACCTCTCCCCACTAATCGAGTTGTTTTAGGAGTGATCGAAAGATGTTAGCGTTAAGGCGAGACTTTACAAATGAAACTCAAGTTCAATATATAGTTCGAACTCTGCGGCTGTATACTTGAGATTGTTTCAGTTGGCCGAATCGCATCAAAGTAGTAAAACTCAAATAATCTCAAGTATAGCTTTGTAGCTGACTTATATGGCAACACAGCCGTGCTTGGGCGGAAAAGCAGATAAAGAGTTTAATTGGGAATAGATGAAAATTTTAGAAGTGCCTGTTTTTTTTTTTTGGTGATGGAATAACCTTCCTTAGTACCAGAAAAAAGTTTCAGATTTTCCAGCTACGTCAATTATTTTTGAAAAATATAAACAGTTTCCCCACTTACGTTTTGGGTCGAGGATGGCACTTTCCTCGATCCGTCTCATATTACAAAAAAATATCTGTGGTAAACTGACACTGGCACTGATATTGACAGTTGCAGCAACTATATTTGTCATTACCAGTGTCAGTTTACCACAGATAATTAAGATATTTTTTTTTGTAATATGAGACAGATCAAGGAAAGTGTCTATGTAAGTGAGTAAACTGTTTATATTTTTCAAAAATGACTGACGTAGCTGAAAAATCTGAAACTCTTTTCTGGTGCTAAGGAAGGTTATGCCTGTCACCAGAAAAATTATCAGGCACTTCTGATATTTTCATCCATTCCCTATTGTATGTTATTCGAAGTGGCGTCTAAATACTGACATGTTTCAGTCAGCACACTAGCCCCGTATGTTAATTTCAAATACAAGCTTCATTGTAAGTGGCTGTGACATATTTTATACACCAGAGCGTTTGCCAGTCGACTATCACCCGCTGTCTAAGTCTTAGATAATGTTCAAATAATTTAAATTACTAAAACACTTAAATGTTTATTTAAATTCTTTACGATTTTATGCAACACTTGTTTAGGATTTTCAAAGATATTATCGTTTTATTGTGTATTATTATTTAGTTATAAATTAAGCGATAACTTTTTAAAGTTTTGTAACAGTCACGTATGTGTTAATGTTTCTTTTAGAAATATCATAGCTAAAATAATGTCAAGCTTTTCAATGTAGTTAGTCAAATGTATGTAAATTTCGTTATTATTATTACTATTTATTTACCACTAGATCTATTTTTCCAATTTATCTTGTACAGTCAGTCAAGCAAATCTACATTCAGAACCTTAACATGCAAATAATAGTCGAAAAGTGGACCACTGTCTTGACTGGCCGTACAGTCAGCATCATTATCCTCCTAGCGTCATAAACATAGGGTGTTTGGTAGCTAGGTGCAAAGCTTTAAGGGGGTGATAGTTGGGGTCCTGAAATCGCAAAAACAAAAACAGGTATCGCATACTAAAGTTCAGTTTTTCGACAATTCGACCAAATTGTATGGAGAACTGATTTTTGCGCATTTAGGGTTGCTCCCATATTTAAAGTTGCCCAAAAATACCCCCACTATCACCCCCTTAAAGCTTTGTACCTAGCTACTAAACACCCTATATAATATACATTCTAAGACCTTATTGCTTAGATAAAGGGGCCATAAGGCTGAAAAGTGTATACATTATATGATGTTGACTGTACATTTTAACTCTCCATACAATACCTATAACTTCTCGACTGGCAAAGCTCTCCCTTAGCACGTTGTAACGATAAATTGTACGAAAGTGTAGATTAGCCGCATTAATGTATTCTAGTTTTTTGTAAGTGTAATGCCTGCTGGCGGGTCCACGGCGCTAACGGCGGGGCGCCGTTTCACTGCAGTTTACCTATGACTTAGTGTCAGTTGAGTATCTAGGTAACTTAATCCCTCGTATGCGGATGTCAAAATAAAAAACCGGCCAAGTGCGATCCGGACTCGTGCACGGTTCCGTACCATTATCGATAAAAACGAGCAAAAAAATCACGTTTGTTGTATGGGCTCCCTTAAATATAAGTCTAAATCTACCTATCCATTGCCGGATACCTTAAATTAGACAATTGTACCTACCTGCAATCAGTAGTGAAATGCCTCGAGCAAACCGCTATCGCTACAGCGAATACTGAAGATCAAAATTAGAATACATATTTTCATCTGTATTCGGAGGAGAATTAAAAATCATGCAAAATTTATCAAATTGTAGTGAGTTGAAACGGCGACCCCCCAGAAAAATATAATATATTAAACGGTATAAAGGGCATGTGTTATGTACTGTGTGTGTGAACATGTCGAGATAACTGTTGAATATTTGGATTTTAAATTGCCTTTTTGTTGTTCTCTTATCTACATTAGTGACTTTATGATCACAGTTTGGCCGCCGACTTTGTAGTTGTTCATAATCGAGGGGTCAACTGCCGGTTTTGTAACGTCACCAAACTATCATATATAGACCTCTGTCTTTATGCAATTTGTACTAGTCTAAGGGTAGAATTGTTACACCCTGACATGTCGCCAGGTCATTTGTCTCTGCTGCCAGCACAACGGATCCTCAAATCAAAGGGCGCTACCGACCCTTGTGAATCTTCTTGTGTCTGCTCACCACGAGGCGGGCCGTACGCTTGTTTGCCACCGGCGTAGTGTAAAAAAATGCCTAAGGGTGGTATTCCACTTGTCCAAGATCTTTGTTCACATTTTGACACGCAAATGCACATTGGACAAAGATCTTGGACAAGTGGAACACCACCCTAATGTAAATAAGAGAATAACAGCGTATATTGAAAGGCGAATGTATAAATATAGTCGATCAGTGAACCAACGCAATGTATAGTTATATATATATGTCGGTGAATAAGACCCTGAAGACGGCCTTAAATGTACAGTCAGCTCGCTTACAACACTTGGACTGTACTTTCTCAACATGTGGAATATTGCAATATTACCCAAGTTTGTATTTATGCAGTCTCAATGTTAGTAAACATAACCAAAAGTAAATATTTGACTCTATAGTATGATCGTGGTTTTTGATAGGATGTAACAAATATCGTCGCAAGAACGTAAAGTAAATCAAATGAGAGTCCGGACAGATGTTCGGTTTATTGCGTTTAATTGAATCACTTTGATATCTGTTTCTGAGAAAGGGTCAAAACACATTTCAGTTGTGAGGTTTGTTAAGTTTTATTAACACATACATATAAGAGCAATGGGTTTCCAACAAATTCAAAGTGAATTCGTGACATCTTTACTTAAAAGCTTCATTTATGGCACTTATCATTTTATTTACGGTATATTTTGACGTAGAGTCCCTATTACAAAGATGCATTGGTGAAATTATATGTCACAGCCAGCAGTAGGGAAACTGGACTAAACGAGCCACATTTAAGTCGTATCTAGATGTACGTGGCCACCTTGTGTGCTATGATATGAAGGCTATTGTATATAAAATAGGATTTGTGGAGGAAAATCGACCCGGACTCTTTATTTGACTCACATGATTTGATTCTCGTGAGCATTAGGTTTTGACTGTCGAACTTACAAGTAAATGGCTCAAATAACTGTCAAAAGTATATCAATTCAACTGGCTGGATTGTTGACCTATAATTCCAATTGGTCTCCAAAGGAAAATATATAATAACTTCAGTTGCGCTCTGTGTAAAAGACAGTATTATAGGCAGTAATAGTATTTCTCACAGAAATATGAGTTTCTAACGTGTAATTCATATAATACTTTGCTATCTCAACCTTTACTATAATAACCTATGATATCGCGTAGTCGTCTAAATAAAGTATAAACTACCTACCCACCACTGGATTATACACAGAATTTTTTGGCGTTCAATCTATACTGTCTCGTGTTTGGAGACTGTAGTTAGGGCGTAAAGTGCGATTCCGCAGGCCACTACAGAATTCTACCATTCATTACCGTGCCCCGCTACAAGAAGTCTAAGGAAGACTGCGGAGTCGTACTTTAAGTCGGAAATTAACTTAAACAGAATATCGATGTCTAAAATATAGGCGCAAAGCCTTCGTTTACTTTTAAATGTTGTTGAAAATGACACAGAAGTGAGACAAAAATTATGACTGAGTATTTTTGGAAATGTTTTGTATTGCGTTAACGCCGGCCACAGCCGCGTCCCCAAAACAAAATCCGTGAGTAACTTTCAGCGCGCAACTCTGAATAACAAACTCATTAAATAATTATAATTGGTATATAAATAATCGTAGGGTCTTAGGAATGTGTCCACTAAATTATTAGATGTGTAGCGACACATTTAGATTATTCATTTATTCAATATTCGCCGACATTCGACTCAAAGTTCGACTGTTTCTTTGAAATCGAAACTTAATCAATTGTCCGTTCAAACTCACTTCTTATTAGTATTTGCAGAAAAAAAAGCAAAAAAAAAATGTTTAATATTATGTAATTTAATGTACTAAATTGGGGTTTAAAATTAGCTATGCGAATATATCGAGTCGTGTCTACGCAAATGTCCTGTTGTTTCAACGTTAAAAAAATTAGCGAGCGATTTTTCTTAACAGCCACACAGCTGCTAGGAAAACGAGCTCGCGACCAAAAAAATAACGGTTTTAACTATGTCTATACATATAATTAGTAAGTATCATATACTGTACAAAAAGGCTGCAAATTTGGGAAAAAATGTAAAAAAAATTGGCCTCTTATTGAGGCCGTTAACATACGCTTAGTAAAATGGATAGGAGATGTTGTACCTCATAAGTTTCTGATCGTAGAGCGGGCGGCGCGGCGCGCGCGCATTGTAAATATCCATGTTAGCGTAAGCCCGCGCGCGCCGCGCCGCCAGCGTTCATAAATGCTGTAAATTGTTTGTAAAAATAGTCATGTTCAGAATTTCAGTGTAGTTTTTGTTGATTATTTTGTTCAACTGGAAATTGCTGAATAAAGCGAAGATTCTGTTTCATGCGTTTGTTTTATTTTTATGTAGCTCCTTTCCTAGTGTTTTTTCAACACATAGTACCTATCTCTCGCTTTTCTACATATCTCTTAACGCACTTTGAAAAGTACTCACTTAAATGAGGGCATAAAAAGTAATTCTGAAGTATCCTACTTGCGGTCGACAAGTTATATCTAGTCTCATAGAAATGCGTTCATAAGTTAAAATATTGTTCTCAGTGAAAAGGCTTGCGAGTCCCCGCCTTGATGAACTGTGTAGGTCAGTGGCCCGTTTCACGAAGCTAGAAGTAACAATGTTACAAGTCTAATCAGGCAACACAGAATCATACTGACGCGACCTGTGTCAGGGGCGGCTCACTCCGTGATTGAGTCGCGCCGCTACAAGTACATAGCCTATCGGCCCCATGCGATAGAAATGTATGGCCACGTTTAGGCTCGTTCGGCATACCTAAACAGGGGATTCGTTAGCAGAGAACCTTCTGTACGTTACTTATTATTATTTATTCTGTACGGTTAGCACAAGACGGCCTCGCTATATTCTCGAGCTCTCTCGCACTATCCGTCTCTCTCTTATTAGACCATTTAGAAAGAGACGGATAGTCTATCTCGCGGGCCATCCCACAGCCGTGCTGTGCCTGTGGTGACTTTTGGCCTGCATCACACTGGCGCGGCCACAGGTCAAGTGTCTCTTGTAGCTTCGTGAAACTGGCCATGGCTTAACTCTGCGTCTTACAACCTGGTCGCGCAGCCTCTTGAAGGGGGTCACAGCAACTTGTACTTTTAAAGTTAGGATGGCGTAATTTGTAATATAAGGTTGAATTTTTGAAATGACATTTTTGTGTCATTTCGATGGTATTTTTTTTTTGCTTAAAATAACTGAATTACGAAACACATTTTAATTTGCATTTGAAAGGCACAGTAAGGGAAATGTATTCAAGTACCACCGTAGAACCCTGTGAACTCGAGTGATATGTCACCTTACTGCGATAGGGTTCTACGATGTGTACGTGAACACATTTCCCTTACAGTACATAAGGCACAAGTTAAAACTCTATAGTTAAGTAGCAAAGAGATATTGAAATTATTCGCACCATCGAAATGAATGTCACTACATGAGGGCTGTATAAAGCGGCCTTTAAACCCGGCTAAATGCAGTGCACTAACTGCACTCACACTCACTGATTAGAGCGAGATGGTTTATCTCCCCTCCCACAGTTAGTGCATTGCATTTAGCCAGGTCTAAAGGCCGCTTTAGAAAAGTGCGATTGGTTCAAGGGATATTACCCAGCCACAAACTCGTCGAGTGACGAGGGAAATAGCGAGGAAAGTGGGCAGGTGCCTAGTGTAGCTACGTTACTCGTCATGCCTCTCGTCTTGCTCCTCGTCATGTCCACCGCTCCCTGTTTTGTCGCTTTTTGGGCGCGAGTCAAATGCAGCAATATTATGTGTACCGAGGAGCATAGTATGGCTGAGGCATGAAGCATACTATGCTCCTCGCTAGGCCTTCCAATCCTGGGATTTATTACTACTACAATACCGCGGATCCCGGTATTGTAGTAGTAATCAATCCCGGGATTGGAAGCCTTGCTCCTCGCGCTGCTCATCGCTCTGCTCATCTTGTGCTTGTGACACTTAAAAAAGTTACTTTGAAAACCCACCCATAAGAATTATGAAGAGCGGAGGATGGGGGGTCGCGGAATATGACATGAAAAAGGATGAAAAACACTGGTTAACTCACGGGAAAGCGTCTTACTGATTGCGTGCCTACTTAGTTTGTTTTTATGTCCGTTGCTTAGGTCGACAGCGCCTATGCTGCGCCCACAGATAATATAGCTGCCAGGGATCGGTACCGGTTTTTTCAAAAATCGCCGAAGTAGTCTAATATTTTGAATTATTTTATGCTCTTAACGTAGGACTCTATCGTGTATTTAGGTAACATATTCGTATTATTAGATTGCCCGATCAAAAATGATATAATAACCAAAGAACGAAATAATACCGGTTTAATTTGTATGGAGAAAATACCGGTATTCGATCCCTGATAGCTGCTGCTGCCCTCCACGGTACATACGCGCGTAATGAACTGAGGCATTCACTGTCCCGTGTCTTGCTTAAGCTAACTACACAATTGAAACCAGATTTAATGCTGTCTGTCTCCGACTTTATTATCAGCGAGAATCAAAAGACAACATTCAGCTCAAAGCAAGTAACAAACAGTCCATCCAAGCTCGTCCGTGAGTGTCAGAGTGTGTTCCCAACGCCACCGTTCGCAAACGAATTTGCAACCGCCGCAAAAAACGCCCAAACTGAAAAAAAAAAACACTATATAGTTCGTTTGGTCTATAATTGGATGGTTTTACGGTAATAGCATCAGAAATGAGGCTATCCGCAGCAGAACCAAGGTAACCGATATAGCCCTCCGAATCTAAACTTAGTGGCAGTGGGCGGGTATTGCACGTAGAACCGATGGCCGTTGGGGTGGAAAGGTTCTCGAGTGGCAACCACGAACCGGAAGGCGCGGCGTGGGTAGGCACCCCACTAGATGGACTGATGAACTACCGTAAAAGCACACAACTATAGTCCACTACCCCCACTATGATCCAAAAGTAAACTCATTCGTTTCTATCAATACTGATTTTGTATTTGTGATTTTATAGGTTTTTATTTAAATTTGTGTTATTATATTGCCTGTCTTCAAGTTCACCCATGAAAACAGTCCCACCTGAGCAAGTAATATGAGAATTAATTTGGACCATAGTTGGGTGACCTGGACTATAGTTGTGTGGTTTTACGGTAATAAAGGCGCGGGAGTCCGATGGATGCGGGTAGCGCAGGACCGGGAGTCAATATGGCCTATGTCCATCAGTGGACGTATTTCGGCTGATATGATGATGATGCTGACAGTAATAGCCATGCGTCCGTCGTTGTAGACACGGCTGTCCACATTGGCCGCGGCCCCTTTGATCTCGGATCTCTCTATAGTAGACGCGCACGCTCGGGCGAGGCGTGCTCGGCCGAGGCATGCGTCCGATGTAGACACACGGCTATTGAAAGTCAGTCGTGAACTCACCAAATATATATATGAACCAGAAGAGGGCGACCATGAACGCTGAGAACCAGTCCATGTGTCTGAGGACGCATATGCTGTGGTACGTGGCGCACTCCGTCACCACTCCGACCAACAGCACCAGCGCCGCGATGTCGGTCGCGATCATAAGGACAACATACAGGAGCGCCAAGTCTGGAGAGTTCTGCACAAACGATTAATAATTAACAACCTCATACTTGGGTACTTTCCTGGGTAAATAACTACAACTTGGAAAAGTTGAAAAACCTCCGATTTTTTCATTTCAATGTTCAATATCTCAAAAACGGCTGAACCGATTTTGATAAAACATGGCTAAGAATACTCGGGTTAAAATTATCTATGCCACAAAAAAAACCGCATTCAAATCAGTCCATCCGTTTGGGAGCTACGATACGACAGACAGATACACAGACACGTTAAATTTATAACACCCCTCTCTTTGCGTCGGGGGTTAAAAATTATCTAGGACACAAAAAAAAACCGCATTCAAATCGGTCCATCCGTTTGGGAGCTACGATACCACAGACAGATACACAGATACACAGAGACGTTAAAATTATAACACCCCTCTCTTTGCGTCGGGGGTTAAAAAATAATTAAGTATATTTAGCCCGTCAGTTAAATTATCGAAAAATATTGTGGCATTCTTTGGGACATGTTCCGGCTGATATGATGATGATGATGATAATGAGGTTCTCGAGTGGCGACCACGTACCGAAAGGCGCGGCGTGGGTAGGCCCCCCACAAGGTGCACTGATGACCTGGTAAAGGTCGCGGGAGTCCGCTGGATGCGGGTGGCGCAGGACCTGTCACTATGGTACTTTTTGGGGGAGGCCTATGATGTCCAGCTGTGGACGTCTTTCGGCTGATATGATGATGATGATGAGGTTCAACAAGCAACTTGTAGCTACTTACCAAGAAGTTGGCGACCAGCAGCAATATCCCGAGCGCGATGAACATCATAGCCAGAAAGTTCAACCCATTTCTGTTCACATACCCCACCGCTTTGAAGAGCGATTCTGCAGATTAGGTGGCATTTAATAATAATCAATTTATTCCAGGCATTCATACCCTATTCCATGTATAAGATTAAAAATAAAAGTGCGTTAATCGTCATGCGATTAAGGAACACCATATTTATATTATTTGTTCGTCTATCGTTCTTGCACATTCAAGCGACGAGATAAGAGGAAGATATTGGCAGTTTCGACTTTCGATTTTCGTGGTAGCGCCGCTGATTTGTCTAAACAGGCTCATCGGCCGCAATATTTAATGTTTTTTTGGCACCGACATATCTGCTTTTGTGTTACATAATTTTGACGTCCTTACCCAGTATCGGAGCGATAGGTACAGTAAGGGAAATATATTCACGTACCTTTTTATGCCTTATTGTCATAGTAAGAAGAGCGAAAAAGGTACGTGAATACATTTCCCTTACTGTACCTATCGCTCCGATACTGGGTAAGGACGTCAAAATCATGTAACACAAAAGCAAATATGTCGGTAGGTACTAAAAAAACATTAAATATTGCGGCCGATGAGCCTGTTCAGACAAATCAGCTGTTACTGTACCTGCTAACGTGCGGTCTGAACCTGCTAAAATGTAGCTCTGGTTATCGAATCCTACACCGACATCGGGTATACCGTATAGATCTGAACGAGCTCTAACTCATAACCGTAGAGACCAAATTCTACATAAGCACATACATAAGTAGGCAGAGATAACGGATTTCCTCTAGTTACGATCGATGGTATCAACTTTGTCTACTTTTCAAGCAATTGCCTTATTCACGAAAACTGACCTTTGCTAATAGTTTTGTCTGTAGCCGGTAGCTCCGTCGTCGATGACTCTTCCGTTGTGTCTGTCTCATCCTCAGAGTCAGTCGATTCTGAACTCGAATGTTCTCCTGAACCCGTAGGATCAGCCTCCGTTTCTGCTGTACCCGTAGGATCAGCCTCCGTTTCTGCTGAACCCGTAGAATGAGCCTCCGTTTCTGCTGAATCCGTAGGATGAGCCTCCGTTTCTGCTGAATCCGTAGGATGAGCCTTCGATTCTGCTGAATCCGTACTCGCACGACGGTGGGAGTCTGTAGTCGCTGGCTGTGTGACGGAATGTGGCCTCTTGGTCGTATGCAGTGGTCGTTGGGGGTCATGTGGACTCTTGGTCGTATGCAGTGGTCGTTTGAGAGGGTGTGGCCTCTTGGTCGTATGCGGTAGTCGTGCGGGGTGATATGGACTCTTGGCCGTATGCGGTGGTCTTTTGACGGAGTGTGGCCTCTTGATCGTATGCGGTGGTCTTTTGACGGAGTGTGGCCTCTTGATCGTATGCGGAGGTCGTGTGACGAAGCGAAGCCTCTTGGTCGTAGTCGTGTCTGGTGTACTCGGGGCTGCCTCAATTTCGAGCTCATTTTCACCCGGTTCGTCGTAGTTTGCTCTTGGTAGCTCATCATTCAGAAACTGAATTGTCTGTAAATTGTACCTAAACAAGCTTCAGTCGAATGAAGTGCTCCTGGAGCCGTAGCATGGTTGGGCTTGTCACGCGATAGGTGATAGGATTGAGCGTGCGTCACTGGCTGACACCGTTCGATAGAACGAGACGACGCTCTTATCATTGTCACTTGTCGCGTGATAAGGCCAACCATGCTACGGCTCCAGATGTGTATAATTTCGCCGGCTAATTTCATGTGCCGGTTAACGACCATTGAACTGTAATGATTTTTCCGTTTTTTTTTTGTAGATTCCTAAACAATAATAACTATACCAAACAATAATGCATAAGGCTAACTGTTTCAATAGGGTCTGTAGAATTGTTGTTATCTTGCATTGAAAAAACCTTGTTCTTCAGTTGGTCGCTAACCGAAAGTGGTCGGTAACCGGCATTATGACTAGCTATATGTGAAGGCAAGTAAATGTATGTAAAACATCATGGCCCATAGTGTAGAGCAGCCTTGAGACAAACATCATTAGGATTCAATTTGCAGACCACTTCACTTGCTTCCGTAAAGCTGGCTTTACGCACGTATATACTTACGTACCTACCCACCCCGGTAGGTACCTACGTACACCAGCCCCGCTATTCTTTAACTTGTTTTTAACCTCATCTCACCCATCACTCACTAATATGCCTTGACGCCGCGATTCGTAGTAACTAAGCGTAATATCAGAGGTACTTACTTACCTACCCACCCGGTAGGTACCTACGTATACCAGCACCGTTATTCTTTAATTTGTTTTTAACCTCATCTCGCCCATCACCCACTAATATGTCTTGACGCCGCGATTCGTAGTAACTAAGCGTAATATCAGGTCTAGATTAATTAGGCGTGACGGGTGAGGTGAGGCAAATAAACGCGTACAGAATAACATGCCAGGCCTAATAGCATGATACCTACGTTCTTATTGTGCTAGTCGGACAGGTCGATACTTTTTTTTTCAAGTTGTTTGATCAACAAACAAATGTAGATAGTTAACCTCGATCTGTCCGTCTTCTCCGAGAATCTCTATGGTGGCAGGCTGTTGTTCATCGAGGGTAGTTTTCTCGTATTGTGCTCGCCGCGACTTCGAGCTACTTGTTTCCACGTCTTGATATATGTCTATGTATTCATTTTCCCGCCGCGACGACAGTAACGTATCATTCGATTCTTGAAACTTGATAGTTACGTTTTTGAGCATTTTCACGTCTTGGATGGAGCTTACGTTGACGCCGGCCTTCTTAAGCATCGCGTTGATAATAGCTCCTGTAACCTGAACACAGTAGATCAGTCGGCGTAGGATAGCGAAAATTTAGTAGGTATGCGTCTCTATTAGCCCATGTAGCGCTCGGGTGCCATCATTACCCTAACGCCCTCTAGCCCCCCCCCCCCCCCCCCCCCCCAATTTACATGTAGCGGAGGTACCCTAAAAAAATTTTTTTTCAGGATTTTATTCTACTGTTTTGTCGGCGTGATTAGTTTATATACCCACGCCGAATTGCAGTTTTCTAGTTGTAAGGGTTACTGAGCTAAGCCGAAGACGGACAGACAGACGGACGGACATGGCGAAACTATACACTTATAGTTTCTCAATATAGTCAACAAGGAACCCTTTCCTTGTTGACTACGAAACCCTAAAAAGGGTTCATCTTTCCCAGCACGGCTATCACAAGACGTCGTGCGAGCTCTCTCGATTTTTCTCGCACTATACCTCTCTTTCTAAGTTTTCTAATAAGAGAGAGACGGATAGTGCGAGAAAAATTGAGAGAGCTCGCGCGCCGTCTTGTGATAGCCGTGCTGGCCAGACTAGTCAACTTTCAAATTGTTTATTTGTAAACATAGGTTGTCAGGGTGTTATAAACTTAATGTGTACTTCGAAATGCCAACTTTCGTACAAATTCGGCCGACGGAACCGCATTATTTAGTTGGTGCGCGCGTGTCGATGTAACAGACAGACATGCAACTACTACACTGCGCGTGGCCCGACACGCACTTGGCCGGTTTTTTCCTTTTGAGGTACGGAAACCTAAAAATGGATCTAGATCTGGCACCGCTGCTTGCGACACCGCCTGTTTTATTACCTATTTTTTAGGGTTCCGTACTCAAAGGGTAAAAACGGGACCCTATTACTAAGACTTCGCTCTTCCTCCGTCTGTGTTGCCTCTATAACAACAAATACTAAAAAATTGAATAAAATAAATATTTAAGGGGGCTCCCATACAACAAACGTGATTTTTTTGTTCGTTTATATAATGATACGGAACCCTTCGTTCACGAGTCCGGCTGCGATTTATTTACATATTGGATTACACATTATACCTACCTACTAATGGTAACAACTCTCTCGCTGGATCCGTGTCGGACGTCTGGACGCACCTTAACGACGGCTGCCCCGTCACTGCCACACAAGTCATCCTACACGGGGCCACGGCTACAAGCGCACGCACACATACCGCATCTACGACCTAGTAGGAGCTTATTATAGACACAGAGCGCAGGCAAACCCGCGCAATAAGGTATACCCTTCATCCATCCAGAAAATCCATTCATAGGTGAAAGAATTTTTGAAATTGGGCCTTGGCATTTGATTCCGGGGAGATCACCTCGACAGTTGACACACCACAGACTTTAGGTGCCGCTACACGTACGAAATTGGTCGCGTGATTCTGCCGGAAGCACGGCGGCCTAACAAACCAAGGTCACTCCGTACTAGATTTTCTGTGACCTTGCTTGGCCGTCCGCCGATTTCGCTCGTTTGGCGTCGTCTTAGGTTGTTAGTAAATACTTACGATGGATAAAATAGCGATGAAAATTAAAGCTATCCGTATTGGTATACCGCAGCACGAATAATAGCGTGGATATAGCGTACACATGTTGATTTTGTCACAAAAACATCAAAAACCGCAAAAATTTGGACTCTTCGACATTCTGGCTCGATGTCAATCACGGTACTTTTAGGTAAATGTCAATCAAATATCCTTCAAAAGCGTGGACAGAGCATACTTAGTCAACGACCTTAACACGTTAAACGCCAGACCAAAATTTTCAATTTTCTAAAAAAAGTAACTTAATGTAAATGTGTTTATTATATTGATATACATATACACACTTTTTCATTTTGTAATTGGAAATATAGTTTAAGAGTTATTCATAAAAAAAACCCTGAGGTCATCGATGACCCCTACGGCGCCCTTCAACCATAGTTTGAAAAACCGTACCATAGCGCCGCACCGGTCACCTCGCCGCCCACCCGCTCGCCGCGGCGCTGTCAGTGCGCTTGCGACTGTCGAACCGAGTGGTGCCGCGGTGTTTATTTTCGAGTTGCGTTGACATAAATTGTGTTATTTTACGTAAAAATTGTCTTTTTCTGTTACGGCCACCAGTGACCCCCACGGCGCTCTATGATAAAAAATTGAAAAACCGTTATCGTGACGCCACGCCGGCCACTCTACCGGCGCGGTACTGCCTAATAAAAACCGAAAAAAATATATATAAGTCGACTTGCATTTATTGTGGCAACGAACCAAGGACTTATTATTTGCACTGCTTCAATAATATAAATCGCTATCTATGTTTGCCATTTACTTTGTTTTTTTTTTTTGCTTTTGTGATGCAAGTGCCTTACTTGTTCCTTACTTGGGTGATTTTTAAATTATTTTCCGAAGTCTTTCTGAATGTCCCTGCCATTATCTAATAATAATAAGTTCCGCTACTATTATTTACACGATTTAAGTTATGTGAAGTGCATGAATAAACGCTATAATTTGAAAATTATGTATTTTTTTTTCATTTGCGGATATTTTCGGATAAATTGTATATTTACACTAATTGTACCCCAGTCCCCGGCGAAAGTTTTTTTAAAGAGCGCCTTGCCGGTCACCCACATGCATAAAATAGCTGATAACTGCTTCACGTGGCGCAGCCCACTGTCTTGAAAACAGGTTTGACATGAGGTCACTGGTGACCCCCATGGCGTATTGGAAGAGATTCCAGGAGGCCATCGGTGGCCCCCATGGCGTTTAACGTGTTAAGGCGGTCTTCACACTGCCGCCGCATCCCGCTGCACGATGGTTTTCTCGTTGTAACGTCTATTCAAGTACCTCAGCACGGTTATCACAAGAAGGCGCGCGAGCTGTGTCGCGGCGAGATAGACTATCCTTCTCTTTCTACCGCCGTGCAGTTCGTTTATAAATTCCGCACGGTACATCACAACGCACCACACTGGACGGAGTTTGAAAAAAAAGCATGCGGATAACACGAAATGTATGGCGGCGTAATAGGTACTTATTACACTGACAGTTTATTTCATAGGTAAAATTGTTGCCATATACTCTATTTGTTTGCCGAAACTGACGTATAACATGTTAGACGTTTAAAAATATCAAAAACTGTGGCGCAGCGGACGCAGCTTTAGGTTGCTTAAGTATTTTTGAACCTTGGGAACGTACAGTCGACGGCAGAGTTTATATTTTTCGCCGTATTACAATGAAATAAGGTGCTCTTTAGCAGTGAAAGAGTTAACATATCTTTGACGATGACCGTACAGTAAGGGAAATGTATTCACGTACCTTCGTAGAACCCTATCGCAATAAGGTGACATATCACTCGAGTCAGTGACGGCGGCCTGTCAATTGCGACAGGGTTCTACGGTGGTACGTGAATACATTTCCCTTGCTGTACATAATATTTTCACGTCGTCTATTCAGAAAAGAATCTTTGTAATTTTCTTCCCTGTTCCTGCTGTTTAGAATAGACCAATTGTTACCCTCAATTTTCCTCTAGCAAAATTATTTCAGTCTTGAACGTAAGCACTTGAACACTAGTTACGCTCGGGATTCTATTGTAGAAACACTTGCTTCATTCATGATACAATCTACCGCCCTCGCCATAAATATAATTTTGCTTTCTTGAGACACAATCTACTACTACGAACTCGACTGTACTTGGGTTTTCAAAAATTCCTTAACGGATATGTATTCATTTGGGATCGCGCAGTGTTAACCTCGTGCCCGCCACGCATGCATAAAGAACTCGCGATTTTCAACTCTGTCGTAACGCGTAAAGATGGTGGCAGTCAAGAGGTTTTCTTTGCTACCCAATAGCATTATCTCAGGAAATAAAACGACAAAAATTAAATTTTAACCTTTTAATCAAGGTTCAAGTGAACAAAAAACTTTAATTACATCATTGAGGCTTGCGTTCCAAAACAGCTTATTTCCTTTGAAGTATTTCTAAACTAGACCTTACGTCTTCATCAATAAAGCCTATTTCAGTTCTTCCAAGAATTAAACTGTTTTGAAAAACCACTTCTTCTTGCGAGCGCGTCCCACGACGAAGCTTCGCTATATAAGTTATATAGCATATAAAAGTTTACTCAGTAAGGAAAAGGTAATTGAACTAGAAACTGAAACTTTATGGTCGTGTTTTCAAAACATTCACGTCGAAATTATCAGTGTTCACATTTATCGGTGTAGGATCTGATACCGATATCAAATGTGTGGATTAAGCTTCGATATTGGATCGGGCCATGTGAGCACGTTTTCCATAACCTCCGCCAATCCTCCCAAATCGGTATCGGATCATACACCGATAAATGTGAACGGGGGCAAGAAATTTGACCACAATATTGCAGCAGTTGAAAATTCTTCGTGTAATATTAAATGGGGTGCCAGATTCTTGAACCGAAATCAATAAATCTAAGTATATCGGTTCTTTGACCTGTTGTTCGATCACGTAAGCGCGTCAGGTAGATCTAAATGTCATTTTTTATATGGAAAAATGACAGTTGGATCTACCTAACGTGCGTTCGGAACGTTACGTGATTTCCCCCTTGATCTCGTAGTTTTTTTTTACTTTCCCACTTATCTCTCTCTCTCTATCTATCTCTATTTATAGTCACTGCTTTAACGGATCAGTTCGGTGGTAAGACATCTTAAAATGGTCTATTGTTTTGAAAACACCACCCCTTTCAACAACTGACAGAAGCTGAATATAGAAATATTTAGACTTTTTTGCATTTATTCTTTTATATCAAATCAATGATACTTTGTTCATCAATCACTCACTACGTCATTTTTTATTATATTTTAATTACGATTTCTCTCGAACATATTTACACCTAACTAACTTAGTCGTCAAATTATAATTAAAAATTCTAGACAATGAAGTCTTACTATTTTTTTTAAAGCGACCACTTACAAGTTGTAGAAAAAATACATTAAAATTTCGTATTCGGACCAGTCAGAGTGAAAATACTATAAATATCTGATCCGGCCACTTATTAGGACAAAATTCACTTAAGCGCAAAATCAGTTATTAATTCAAGTGAACTAAACAATTTCCTATACTAATAAACTAGGTATAACGACTACAGACCCATGCTCTATGTTTAAAACACTGAATTCCTTTTCACCGTATTCTTGAAATGCAATTCCCAAATGTTGGTAAAGTTGGTAAAGGAAATAAATATCCGAATCCAATAATCTTGCACCAGTATATGGATTCGTCCTCCCAGATGGACCATAGGCTATATTTTATCCAGCGAAGCCAAGGGAACGGCTTATTAAAAATAAGTGTAGCTTCATATGATCCACACAGCCACATCAGATCTTAAAACAGCCAGTGGATGACGTACACTTGCAAGTTTTAAAAGGTATATTACTATACCTAGATATTTTTCTAGCAGGAACAACATTTGTTTAGTGCTTGCCTCAATAAAAATATCGACAATCCTGTTATCGATAAGTACTTAAGTACATACTACTTCAACGACAATACGAACATACAACCACAGACATATATTGGCTACCTACCTAGACGCCGCGTGCACCTACACTGTAACCATATACAGAGACACAGATTTTTTGGGACCAAAAATGGGTTTGGGAAAAACTACATGTTGTGACATTCTAAGTCGATTTTAAAGACAATTTCGGTGTGTGTGTGTGTTATGGAGTAAAGTAGGTGATAATTAATTCAGTGACACGAAGAAAGAAAGTTACGAAAGTATTGCAAATTGTTTTCTGAAGTATGTAAAATATAAATAAATTGATAGCTTTGTTATTATTATCTATTTTTTAACGCACCCTTAAAAAAGTTGAAGTGGTACTTATCGATAACAGAACTGTCGATGTTTTTATTTTGTCAATCACTTACAATAAGTCGTTCGTGCTAGAAAAATATCTAGGTATACATATTACTATGGAGTTTTATTGTCAGTTAATTAATAATAAATCATCAAAGAAACCAACATTGATAAAGGGAGACACAACATTGTCAAGAAACCGGAGTATAACACGTATTTTGTAATTTTAACAGTATCTGTTTGAACAAAAATCACCATTTCAGGATAAGAAGTCGGGTGAAACAGGAATTCTGTGTGATAAAGCGAGACGAGGCATGCCGGGGTATCGCAGTCACTGTTTTTTTCTGTGGCTGCGATACAATTGGCGCCCGAAAATTATTGACGTTACTCTTTTTTATTTACTACTTGGTTGCAGTATTCTGCTTGCGGCGTTATGTTGTACAGACATATTTTTCTATACAACGTGACGATGCAAGTGGCTTACCCAAACAGGAAACCACCCAAGGTGTAGGAATTACAGATAGCTAAGTAATTGTGCTCCCAATCTTAAATTAAACAAAACATACAAATTATTTAATCACATTCTAACCTTATATACTCGTTAACTAAGTACTAAAATGGACTGTTTAAAAATGACGGTAAGGTAAACGTCCGAGTGCTCGACGCTACTAGTATATGGCATGGGCACTCTATGTCAAAGCAATATGGGTTAAATTCGAACTAAAAGGATTTTGCTTCATTCGAATTTAGGCCATGTCACTTTGACATAGAGTGCCCATGTCATATGTACAGCGTCGAGCACTCGGACGGTTACCTTACATCTACCCAGTGACAACCCGTATTCCATTAATGTCACTACAGTTCCCATTTTTATTATTATTATTCTAACGATAACACCCTGAATTAATAACCGAAATGCGTCATACCTAATTAAATTTAAATAATAATAATCCTTAACTATTTACAAAACAGTCTGTAGGCCGCTAACAAATCGCCAGATACAAAATTAACATTTTCTATATTTTTATCGCTTTTTTTTCTTGATATCTCACGATTTGTATTCGGCCAGTGGGAAAAAAAAACATATGCCAGCGGTGTTGCCACAGGGAAAAACTTTAAACAAATGCTTATATATCCTTATATAACGCTTTTGTGACTGCTACATAATAATCACTGACATACATTTTAATTTTTTAAGCACCCGTATACCTTAGGGTAAAGGACGGCATTACAAGCCGTTTAAATAGTCCAGCATCCAACCACAAAATTGACCACGACATGAAATATACTGAAAAACGTTAATTTTCCATTAAATATGAAGGTTAATCGTCTGGCATTTAAAAATTGCCTTATTCACAAACGCGTATCATACCAATTACATTGAAATTAGTTTGCCTTTACCTGTGACTATGATATTTTTAAGAGACCAAACAAATTTCAAGTAACAGGCTTTTAAAGTTTACGAACAAGTTAATTTTCTTTAAGTATGTTTCACGACGAAATCAATACGGCCGATGATAGACCAGAGCGTGACAAATTCATCTGAGACGTGAATACAGGAAATGGCCCACACAAAAAACTCTTTAATTAGCTCAGATAATTTTGCAACGTCTTCTAGCTAGTTATTCTAAAACATTTTGACCGGTGCGTTTTTACGACATGTCTATTTCTGAAATGTAGGTATGATCGAATTATTTATAACAACACTAAAAAAAAGGGTATCATTTCACACTCGATAAAAGAACGCCTGGTCAAAACGTTCAGCACTGTATCCTATTTAAGACGGTTTTGGCTCAGAAAAATCTTTATCAGTAGTCTGACCCTATTATAAGCGGGGCAAAATTATTGCTTCTCAGAAGGTACTTGTTGTGTATCTTACATTATATATATCACTAACTATTTAACAGGTATATAATATAAGTCATACTATTGCAAAGGTACTGTTCCAACCTTGAGTGTGTCAAACTTTTAGCCGTATATCATCGCACACGGAGTTGCAAACACCGTTAAGCTTGCGTATTAGAGTTGAGACGTCCATTTGCAATCCAACTGATATACATACAACAATGATCCCATAAAGTGCAACGGTTACTTTGTTACAGATGAATTAATATGTCTAAAAGATTTATTTCTCTCTCATGTTTTTCTTGACTACCGAAGTCATGCAAAATTAATGTTAGTAATAAAGTGGGGATATTATGACCATACTTAGTAAATTAACTCTGTCATTATAAAAAAGAGCGATACACGTATTTACCATTCAAACTGCGACTTCATTTTAAGGTAAGTTTCAAAATTATAATAACAGTTCTAAGTTGATATCTCAATTAAATTCAAATACAACAAATATGGGTTTTGAAATGATTAATTTAAAATGTTAGAATTATTAATAGCATACAGTTCTTAGTGTACTGTTATCCCATTTGCTGAAGCAGATATAGGGGTATATATACAATAATAATAAAATTTCTAGAAGACCTGAATACCTTAGTGAGCTTGAATACTAATAATGCAAAATACCACAAAATACTATCTATCATTCACTATGTCAATCTCCCCTTAGCAGTCAAAGGGACCCATTTAACACTTCAACTGTCTAAATCTAATCGAAATTTAAAACTAAACTAGGTAAATCGTGTCAAAATACAAACTTTCAATCTAACATTTACTCTTTTAAATGTATGTACATGTCGAAAACTGATAAATATTTACAAGACGTCAGTGAGTACTTCAATTCGCCAACAAACTGTTATGCAGTATGTCGAAGACTTAGTTTAAGTAATTCATAATTTTGTTGTGTAAGAAATAAATTAAAAAATATATATATTAACAGTTCTTAGGAACCAAAATTCCCTAAAAAAATCTTTAAACCAAACATTTTTTTTTCGATTAGTAAGACACATTGTGCGGGTTATTCCCATGTGTTATCACCAATTTGTTGCCAGTGGACAAAAAAAACCATCTTACCATCAATTACCATTCCCATTAGTTCCCACTGGTAAAAGATGGAAAAAATGCCAGCTGTTACCACTGGTAACAAATTGGTGGTAACAGGTGGGAATAACCCAATTGTGCTATAGGGTATTTTTTTACTATCCCGTTTTAGTTCTTTTGCTATAGACCTACTTGCTATAGATCTTTAATAAATGACCTAAAAAAATCTTTGCCCTCTGATCTAGTGTGTAAGATTATTATTCATTTATAAAAAAAGTTAAATCCTTTCTGTCATTGGGCTAGTCTTAAAACTGAATCATCTGTACACAGTGGCATTTTACCTATTTATATTTTCAACTTTCGCGTCAAAACTACTTAACCTAGTAAAAGGCAAAATGGCTGTGATTGTGTTACTATTAAAACTATGTGCACAAACATCTGAATTAATGCCTTATAACCGTCCTTAAGCGGCGTATCCATTTAAATATTAACACATCTTAGAACTCATCTTTACTGGACGGTAGTCCTTTTAATAATGTAATTAGCATAGCAAATGGATTCACGCTTATTTAATCAACCTTTACAATAACCGTTGAGTTATAAGAATCGCGGGGCAATTCGACCAATATCGCGCGAGAACGATCGCTATTGGCCGACTGTCGCCCAATCAGTGAGTTGCATTCATACCCGCAAACTCGAGCCAAAACCGTCTTCCAAAATCAAAATAGTGAAGCATAAGTCACGCCTGCGCTGCTTATAACGAATTTCCAATACAACACCGTGAGTAAATGTATAACTACTAAATATTAATAGAACATAATAAAGTAAAAGTCAGTTAATATCAATAAAATGACTCGTATTTTATTATGAGAATTGGAAGGTATTTAGTGCTATACTTACATCTAACGTTTTGCATTGCCTATTAACGTTAGCACGATTATTTGGATTTACTCGTTCAAAGATTCATAAGATTTTTTATATCAATTTTAGTTAAAATTGGTTTTTAAAGTTTATTTACAATCAGCATAAGTATAAACCAGTGGTTTCCAACAATTTTTCATTGAGCGGCACTTTAACAATAACAGAGTTGCAAATATATCATTCGTATGTTTTTAACTTAACCAATTAAAGAGCCCAATTGAAAAACAATATTACATAAACCATTTCAACTAAAATAGACATTACTTTACGAACAAATGTTAGTTCTGACGTAAATCCCTCGAGCTGGCGTCCCACAAAGCACAAAAGCACACAGGCGTCACTCGTAAACAAAATGGCGGCCACAACAAGATGGCCGCTCCTACGCTAGTGAGGTCCGTAATTCTGGGAACGTCGACACACGCCGCACAGCCAGGGATCACTTGTGGCCGTTGCCGATGGTCTCCACCTGAAAAGGAGCGTTGGTGAGCGCCGTGTGTCGTCGTTCCAATGCTGCTGGCGGTGGGGTTGTGTTCGGGTTGATTCCACTTGTTTATCAAAACGTTCAACTAAGGCAGTTAAGTGTTTAATTTTCGTCATTCCGGTCGATTTCGACCACGGCGGCTGCAGAAAAGAACTGGCTAACTGGTCAATTTTGTAAGTTATTTAACGTTTCGTAGATCAGGCGTGATGGACAGCAGATGAAACGCAATTACACCTGCGTGAAGACTTTCAAGTGTCGTTCTCAGCAAAAAGGGACCTTATTGGCGTTGGCGCTAATGCCGTTATTACGCCATGCAACATAGCGTTTGTATTATCGCATCGTTAATAATGGCATACGCGCCAATGACAATAGGTCCCTCAGAGCGACACAAATGTTTTGTAACATTAGGTAGCACTATTCGCGCGTGTGTAAAGCGCAACCCTTTACATCCGAAATCGCGATTTAGCGATATGAAAATTGACTTTAAAAAATTGACAGTTCAACCGGGTGTAAAATGGCTAACACTCCATATGACTGAAGCAAGAGTTTTCTGGTGCTTTAAACAAACGTAACATGAGATCTGTGCTAAATAGACACCTTTTCCTTTGCTAGGTGAACGTTTTGATATAACTGATTGTAGCCAATGGGGTCGTAATTCTATGAGTTGGGAAAAAAAAACTCCATTTGGATAGAGGTTAGAAACTCCATGTGCTAAGCTTTACTAGAAAGGGCTGGTAGAAAAATGTTCAAAAATAGATTTAACCTAATAGTGGAAGTTACGCCTTTTGAATATTTTTACTAGAACGCGCAAGAATCTTTTAAAGACAATACACACTTAAAACCAGCAACATGTTTATGAAAAAAAATTGATCTTGGAGGCATTACGGAAGGTTAATCCTGTGCAAATTATAGTGAATTCTATACGAAATTAGCAAATGTAATACTTTCATGTTTGTAATAATTATATCAATATGTATTGAAACGGCTGCATCTGTATCAATCAAACAAATTACATCTAATCCCAAAAAAAATGAGGTAAAAAGAGATAAGATTTGCACCAGTACCATTGGGATAAGAGCGTTGAACACAAAGCTTTGATGTAAATAGCCATATGTACTTTAGAGAATGATCCTGTCTTAGCGCTATCCTGGTTGTATCCTAAGAGTTTAGCCACAGAGCGGCAGCGGCAGCGGTGCGTCCTCCGTGTAAGAGAGATGTGCACGGTTATCACAAGACGGCGCGCGAGATAGACTATCCGTCTCTTTCTAATTAGAACACTTAGAAGGAGACGGACAATCTATCTCGCCTCGACACAGCTCGCGCAGCATCTCGCTCGTACCTATCCACCGCTGCCGCCGCCGTAAGTCGTGGCAGAGTCCTAAAATAGCCCGGAGTCTGCATAGTACTTTCGAAAATACAATGAATAAAATACCCAATCAGTGTATTTGTGCATTTAAAAGATCCTTTCACGTCCTGTCCGTTAGTTCGCCGTGTGATCTAGCCCAACGCAATGCCACCGCCAGTTTGTACATATTAACAGCTTGGACAACACGTATCCAAAGTGCAAATCCCACCCGCCACCACGGTTCTGTATCAAGCGGAAGACCCAGCAATTATGTTGACACGTTGCAAATTTAAAAAATGGAACATCAATTGATGTTACTTTTTTAATTTGTAACGGTTTTCCCGCGAGGTAAGCTTTTTGGCTGTTACATTAAATACAAAATAAACATATTGTTGACTTATAATGTGAACTTGCCGTTTAGGTACATTGTCTAATTAAGAAAGTAGCATTTTACTTTGTCATAGTAAAGTTTAAATCTGACAATCATGCATTCGCCGCAGCGAAATTCTAATGTTAGTAGAATGCAAAGAGGCAAATATCAAAGTGCTTAAGGGCCTACGCACACCGCGTTTTTTAAACGTGCCGTTGAATCACGCGTAAATCACTTAAAAAATGCGGTGTGCAAAAGCCCTAGCATTTTCATGGAAATACTAGCAATAAAAATGTGCTAAACATCTGGCAAAACCCATCAAGTTTACAGTATAAGTTAACAAAGTGTTCTTATGTAATAGATCAAGACAGGTATAAATGTAACAGCCAAAGGCAGATGTTCTACCAGCGAGGCAATCGACTTGCTCACTAACAGGCAACGCCCGAGCCTAAATGAAAGCAGTAAACTTTTTAAAATTTGTTTTATGAGCAGTGTCGATTCTTCGTTGGTGGAATTAATGTCAAAAACAGTGAGAAAACGACGAATAAACACAGTGCCTTATTTTACAAACCTGTGAATATGTTAGCGGCATCATGCATAGACAATATTGTACTTATTTTCTAAATTGAACTCAATATACAAAAAATATAACATTCGCTTAGTGCTGGTAACATTATTTTTCAACTCCTAATCAAGACAATAAAATGTTTTGAAAATGTAAGTGTGGTTAAGAAATTTAAAAATATGGATGTCAATTAATTAACTTTATATTCATGTTCTCTCTTTAAAACCATTACAATGTATGTATAAATATATTTCACATTTTTTATATAGAAAAATGCCTCTCTTCTGGATTGAACATGTATCTAGGCTAGGATATAGGCATTAATGGATGTAATTGGATGGAGATATAATTTAAAAGATAATATATTAATATTACAAGTTTTAATAAAACTTTTTAACAGAAATCAAAATTCAATAAATCAACTACATAGAAGTAACTAAATACAAATAATAACTACGTAATACTAATAAAAATATTAAAGAAACTAAATGAAATTCGTAATGATAATCTCAATCAAACATTAAAACTAATATTTACAATTTTATATGTCACACTAACAACATTAATTAAATTATTAAAACAAATGAAACGAAATAGTTCTGCTAAATATCTATAAATCTACTAAGGTAAGTACGCTTTAGAAAACTCGTCAAAAAATAACTATATTTTCTCTACAGTAAAATGGTAACATTAATGGCACCAACTGTTAAGAATATTATATAAAAAAAAAAGTATTTATTACGAACCGCCGAACTACCTGTAATAATCAAGGAATGGGCATTTTCGCGAGAAGAAGATGCATTGTTAGTGACGTCGCCGAGTAAAAGTTAAAAATGTTCCATTTTGTAACTTGTATTTGTCTTACAAATAGTATTGTTAATTGCAGATTGCCCTGACTGCAATTTCTCGAACCAAATTAATTTTTGATCAAGTATTTTTGTATTTTGTGGAAGGAAAATTTGGTCAAATTGATCATGCATGTAAAAAATAATCTATATTATCATTTAAAAAATCACACAAGTACAAATTAATGAAATGGTTGTTATAATTCGGCAATCCACAATAATTTCACAACAAAAAATAAACATTTTTAATGCTTGCATTAACATTTGAGTGTGCAATCCTATCAATGAAATAAGTAGTTCTATTTTGGTACCCTAAACTGTCAACATAATAGATTGAAAGAACCAATAATTTTGAAACAAAGAGTAAATATTTTCACGTGACATTTTAATACTAGTAACATTTGTATAACATTTTATAGCAAAACACCGAAGCTGTGATTAAAGGAACATTTGTATAGACCCTGTTGTTTTTACATGTTTTACTCTTGAGCAAGCATTAGTTCGACTTATTCTATGTATTATAATTTATATAAAATATAGACTAAATTTACTTTAAAGCTGATATGGTAATGTTCAGGTTATGACAAGCTATACACATAGCCTACACCTAGTTGACCTACTTTAAATATTATGTTTCAATATTGGGTGAACATTTCAAATGAATCAGAATGGGGTAATTTTAAATTAGAAAGTATAATTAAAATTGTTTGATGATCAGTTGATGAAATAAGGCCCTGACAGCATAAACAATTACTTTTATTGAAATTGACAATTTTCGAATCGAATTTCAACTATGGCCATAGTAAGAAATGTATCTATTTCAAATTGAGTTCCCTATACTGATCAATTTGTATTGCCTACCCTATATAGTAGAATATGTATGTGATAAATATAACACGATTAAATATATATTAAATCGGAATTTATTATATACTCGTACATATAGTATAAGTAGAGGAATGTAGCCACGATATTACCATATGCATTATTTTATAGCCCAGGTCCTATATCACTGACTTGCCAATTGTCACCTGACAACGACAATTCACCGTACATGCTTAGTTCTACAAGAAAGACTGGGCGCGATTACTGATGTGCCGACGGAAAGTTTTCAAAACTGCGAAAATTTCCCACTAGATCTAAGCAATTGATTTCAATTTCCTATAGGAAAAGGTAACGGTAGGTACTCGCTGCAACATTATGCTGAGTCTAGCCTGTTGCTGTATAGTTTTTAAGTCTAACCTTAAGTCTGATTTGTACATTGCATGTATACAATCTGATTTGGTTAAATAAAGCGTTTATATCACTTATTTCAAAAGCATATTATAAGAAACGATTTCATCATGGATAGGGATATTTGGCAGCGATAAAATCCTGCACTAGAAATCTATCGCAAAATAAATAGGCTTTCTACTGTAGCAATGTAATTTTAAAATTTTATAATACTCTGATACTGAAATGATATATTGTATACTGTTTTGAAAAAATGACACCTCGCCGAGGCAGAGGTTTTCTTTCCGAACCGGTGGTAGTTTATCGACATTCATAGGTGCATGTAATATGCCTAAATTGAAGAATAAATCACTTTGACTTATGTCTGTCTACATTTCAAAAATAGGAAAATTTCTTAAATTCTTTTGAAACTCCTGAAATTTCCGATTTTATTTTCATATATTTTTTTAATGTCTAACGCGCAATGTATAGACAATTAAGACACAATCTTTACTTAACGACCCAGAAATGCAGCGTGAATTAGCGTTGTCAGGGGCAATTTTCAACTTGGTAAAATATGGACCTGCATGTCACTTCGTTTGACTTAGAAAGTGACATCAAATGTCATATCTCATTTGACTGGATAACAACGATAAATTTTCTTAAAAATATATTTAAGAGATCTCGATTTCAAAGATTTTGCTATATTAGCTAGTTATTTAAGTTTGTTCCTAACAGCATGTTCACACTAGACGATTTTGTACACAATAGTTATTTTTAAAGGTAATATGAGGTATAAAATTTAGAAAGCTATACCTAATGCCAACTAGTAAGCATTATATATGTGTAAATAATGTGTAACGATGTAATATAACATGCAATAGACACATAAATATATGATGTTATACACCTATATTCTTAACTTAACATATAAGTAGTCTTTTAAATATAACAATTTGCATATATTTTTTGTTTACCGATTTTTTTTTTATAATTTTAATTGTAGATACCAATCGCAATAATAAGTATAAAACATATATGTGGTCGATGACTGTTGTTACATAGCAATGAGGGTCTGGTATAATTAGCATAATTTATAATGGATGGGTTTGGTATATTTAGCGAGATACAGTTATATAACCCAGTTATGACCTGGCGGTCATATCAATTAGACACATTAACTGGTTAAGTAAACATATGACAGCTACGTTACGGGTAATGATACATAATAAGAAGACTGGTAAGCTTAGTACGCCATATTTTAGACTAACATTTTTTTGAGAAAAATATTGCCAAGAAATGCCTAGGCTCTAGAAAGGGTACGTAAATATTCTTCCGTTATATTGGAATTCGTTTTAAAACATAATTTTTATTAACAATAAATAGCCTCATGTTTATCTACGTTTAGAGACCCTCATTGTTATAACTAACCGCGTGAGTCCCAGTGTTCTATATACATATAAAGAACAAATCAGATCTGCCCCTATTGTGACCATATGAGTGACCTAATGATTGTATTACCTAATTGTATTATTCAACTTTTGTTATATTCTACAGCGATTCACGCATTAACAATTTCATAATTTAGCACAACATTTAAATTTATTTTTATCGTATTCGTTATATTTATGTTCACCTAAATTTAGCCACAACTTTCATTAGTAAATTCGATGTGATTCTATAATACTTTATTGAAATAATAAATAGCTCGTGATTACAACCTATCGCCGCTATGCTATATTTTTTGTAAGAATAAAGTACTGAGTTTGTAAACGCTATACATACATTGATAAGATTTTCAAATTAAAATCTACTTAGTTAGTAGAAAAAATACAAAAAATAGGGATGTGTCTATATACGAGGTGCGTTCCAAGTTTCTGGCTGGAGAAATATGGTGGTTTAAAAAAAATGTGTCACTGTGATTGTCATTTATTCTGCTTGTTCGTGAAGTTTTGAGGTTTCTGTTGTTTGTGGTTTTGATTCATTTAGCGACGGCGGAGGAAGTCTGAATGTTGGAATATCGTTCAATGATCAAGTTCCTGACAAAGGAAGGGGTCAGTCCGACCGATATAAAAAAAAGGTTAGATGCTGTGTACGGGGATACCTCCCCCCTTTTTCCAACATTAAATAACGGGATAAGCAGTTTCGTTTAGGGCGGGAGTCCATTGAAGACGAACCTCGCTCCGGCGGCCTGTGGAAGCACTCACCGTGGACTGCGTCAAATGAGTGGAAGTTTTGAGTGATCGAAGACTGATATGATATATTGTATACTGTTTTGAAAAAATGACACCTCGCCGAGTTTTTTACGCCGGTTCTTCTCGAGGCAGAGGTTTACTTTCCGAACCGGTGGTAGTTTATCGACATTCATAGGTGCATGTAATATGCCTAAATTGCAGAATAAATCACTTTGACTTTGACTTTGACTGAATACTAAAGAAATAGCGGCAAGAACAGGGCTTTCGAAAACTTCAGTTCTTAGGATTCTTCATTAACCTTCACACGAATAATGTTAGTGCGAGATGGGTACCCAAACTTCTTTCGAGCTTGCAGCGAAGTGAGCGAAAAGCGTGCTCTCAAGAAGTAAAAAAAAATCGAATTTTAGACGAATATATACGACATTCGAGACAGAGTTTTTTGGAGTTAATTGTTACGGGGGACGAAACCATGGTTTTGTATTTGATCCTCTCTCCAAAGGGGAATCGATGGAGTGGGATTGTCACGGAATACTACTGATTGACATAAAAGAAAGAAATGTCACGTACATGGTAGCTACGCCACCCTTATAGAGCAGTTACGAGAGGCGAACCAGCAGAAGCGTCGTGGAAAACTTAGCAGAGGTGTTCGGCTTCTCCACGACAATGCACACTGCTTCAATTGCCAAGGCTGCTGTTGCAAAATGTGGCTTCGAGGAAACTCGCCACCCACCTTATAGTCCCGAGTGACTATTATTTGTTCTCGAAACTTAAGGAGAAGAAGATTTTCTTCAGATGATAAAATGACCCGGTTTACGCCCATTTTGAGGACAAAACTTCAGAGTATTTTTATAAGAGGATAGAAAATAGAAATGCTTATTAAGAGATCTTAAAAATGCATTGTAATATATCTGGCGACTATATAAAAAAATAAAAAAGGTTTTGTAAATACCTACCTCTTTTCTTTGTTAGGCCGGAAACTTTTGGACCGTACCTCGTACATTACACATAGAGATCTCACTCGATACACTTAAAAAATTAGTAATTCACATATGGAATATAATTTATCATAAATTTAGTTGTAAATGTTAAGAAATATACGGCCAGCTTTGAACGTCAAAGACAGCACAAGAATGTATGAATATTGTTAAACTTAGAAAGAAGAATGTAGATTGGTTTAATAAGGAAGGTATGTTTTAGTATACTTCATTTGTAAGAAATACCCTATTATATCTATCTACTACCTTTGTGAAACATATGTAGTTATATTTGTTTGAGATAAATTTAAGTTGTTTTTTGTTGATGTCGATATATGTTGTGTATTGTGATTATACATTATATAAATAGTTAGGTAAATAAAGCTGTAAGGTGTAAATATAATTGTAGTTCCACTAATACATTAGATAAAAATATATATTTCTTATTCTATAATTGTGTATGTCTTTATATAAATGCGATTATGAATAATAAAGTTATGTCTAGGTAATGAAATTAGAGTATAGCAATTTTCTGTTACTTGTGCAATGTACAGAGCATGAACATTATTCTAAGCTGTAGATATTATATAACAACAATGGATAAACAGACAGTGGGCGGACTATTTTAAATAGTACAATAATATTTTATTTTTAAAAAATGTTATAGGAGATCTCTCGAATATTCCACTGTCCGTCCATATAACGACCCTAGGACTACTAACGATAAACATTAAAGTTTGGCAGTTAAATGTAACTTTAAGTCGCCAAAGAAACTGGTAAATATATATAAATATATCATATTTGTACAGTAATCTACCAGACTTGAGAGTTTGAAAGTCGAACACTAGAAATCCACAAAACATGCCTTAACTAGTGTGAGGCTCTATCAACTTTTTCTCGTCACGTCGCCTTTAAAGACGGGAGTCAAAATGACACACGTTCGATTAGAAAAAAAAACGGTTACAACAGAAAGGGGAAGATCGCGTTTGGGGTATTTACTACCCCAGAAAATCACATTTAAAGAGAAATAACCATAGTAGCGTGACAAGAAAAAGTCGATCTCTGCACATCTATTCCGGTGGTGGGGGCGGGACTACTGGCGGGGGCATGGCGGGCAGCGGCGGCGCGCGCGGTGGCGGCGGCGCGGGGGGCGCCGGGTACAGGGGGGGGTAGTAGTACCCCTCCATGGGCACGTTCATGCCCATGCCCATGGTCATGCCCACGCCCATGCCGTAGTACAGCGGCGGCGGCGGCCGGACCATGAAGTAGGGCAAACGCGGCATAGGGGGGGGGACGTTCCAGCCTACCTTGGGTGCTCCGTTCTGGCGCGGCAGCTTCGGCGGCGGGCCGGGCGAGGGCGCCGCGCCGCGCTTGCGCGACGTCTCGAGCACCTCCTTGGAGATCTTGATCTTGAGGCCCGCCTGCTGGGGCGGCGGCGGGGGCGCCGCCAGCCGCTCCTTCGGGATCTTGATCTTGAGGCCGGGGCTGGAGGCCAGCTTGTCCCGGGGTATCGTGATCCGGAGCGCCCCGTCGGGCTCCGCGGGCGCGGGCGGCGGACTCTCCTTTTTCCCCTCCTTCTTCTCCCGCTCCTTGTCTTTCTTGTGTTTCTTTCTCTCCTCCTTCGACTTGTCGCGGTCTTTGTGTTTGTGTTTCTCCTTCTTTTTCTTTTCTTTCTTGTGTTTGTGCTCGGGGACGTCGTCCGCGGGCGGGGCGGGCGGTGCCGCGGGCGTCGGCTCCGGCTCTCGTTTCACCTCGACCGGTTCTCGCTTGACCTCGACCGGTTCCCGTTTGACCTCGACCGGTTCTCGTTTGACCTCGACTACGGGCTCCCGTTTGACCTCGACGATTGGCGACTTGCGCTCGGTCGCGACGGTAATGGGCGCCGGTTTCGCGAGGCTCTCCTTTAATAAGTTCGATACTAGGGTCGGGTCGGTCTCTATGCCGTTGAGCGAGCGCGGCGGAGGCTCGGGGCGGCGATGATCCGCGGGTTTGGTTCGGATGGTTCCCCGTTGGGAGTCACGAATGACGTTCTCGTAGCCGGGGGTCTCGTCGAGCTTCTTGACGACGGGCACGAGCTCGGGCTCCGAGTTGGAGGCGACGCGCTGTCGCGAGCGCGGCGCGGGCGGCGAGGAGAACGGGGAGAGGATCGCGGGGGGCTGCATGTCGCGTAGCGCGCGCCGCGGGGATGCGGGAGCGGGGGCAGCGGCGGGGGCGGGAGCGGGGGCGGGGGCGGGGGCGGCGGGCGTGCGCGGCTCGGGCCGGCGCGGGGGCGGCGCGCGCGGGGGCGGGCGGACAGCCGCTTGCGCGGGAGCGGTGGAATTCTCCGGCGAGAATAGTGACGGTGGTCGCGTGCGCGCGGCCGCGACGGGCGGCGGTGTGGGCGCGGTGGCGGTGGCGGGGGCGGGCGCGGGGGCGGGCGCGGGGGTGGGCGCGGGAGCGGCCGAGGGGTTGGCGGGCGCGGAGGCGGCGTGCGGCTTGTGCGGGGGCTTGTGGTGCGGCCAGGGCGGCGGCTTGTGGTGGTGCGGCCGGTGGTGCGGCGCCGCCGCGCGGGTAGGGGGCTGCTGCCTGTAGGACAGTACATATATTACTTACAATTCAGTATGTTGTTTGCGACAGGCCGCCCGTATTGAGCTGACGCGATAGCACAGCGAGTGTTCGGAAGTGTTCGTGCGAAATCCGAATACCTCCGAGTGTTGTTTGCGTTTTTAGGGGTGAAATATATGTCATGTCAGTTGTTCTTACCAACTTGATGCGCGTGCACGTTCACCCGAGTGAGCGCGGCGCGGTCACGCGTCTTTTGCTTTTGACCTCGTAGTTGTTACGTTATTCTGTCGCGCCGACGCTCGCGCTGGTACTCACCCTTGCCTGGGCGCGGCGTTGGCCTGCTGTCTCGCGCGCTCTCGCTCCTCGCGGTCCCGCTTCTCGCGGTAGACGCTGTAGTCGATCTTGTTGGGCGCGGGCGCGGCGGGCGCGGCCGGCACGTAGCCGCCGGTCGCGGGCGCGCGCCGACGCTCGCGCTGGTACTCACCCTTGCCTGGGCGCGGCGTTGGCCTGCTGTCTCGCGCGCTCTCGCTCCTCGCGGTCCCGCTTCTCGCGGTAGACGCTGTAGTCGATCTTGTTGGGCGCGGGCGCGGCGGGCGCGGCCGGCACGTAGCCGCCGGTCGCGGGCGCGCGCCGACGCTCGCGCTGGTACTCACCCTTGCCTGGGCGCGGCGTTGGCCTGCTGTCTCGCGCGCTCTCGCTCCTCGCGGTCCCGCTTCTCGCGGTAGACGCTGTAGTCGATCTTGTTGGGCGCGGGCGCGGCGGGCGCGGCCGGCACGTAGCCGCCGGTCGCGGGCGCGCGCCGACGCTCGCGCTGGTACTCACCCTTGCCTGGGCGCGGCGTTGGCCTGCTGTCTCGCGCGCTCTCGCTCCTCGCGGTCCCGCTTCTCGCGGTAGACGCTGTAGTCGATCTTGTTGGGCGCGGGCGCGGCGGGCGCGGCCGGCACGTAGCCGCCGGTCGCGGGCGCGCGCCGACGCTCGCGCTGGTACTCACCCTTGCCTGGGCGCGGCGTTGGCCTGCTGTCTCGCGCGCTCTCGCTCCTCGCGGTCCCGCTTCTCGCGGTAGACGCTGTAGTCGATCTTGTTGGGCGCGGGCGCGGCGGGCGCGGCCGGCACGTAGCCGCCGGTCGCGGGCGCGCGCCGACGCTCGCGCTGGTACTCACCCTTGCCTGGGCGCGGCGTTGGCCTGCTGTCTCGCGCGCTCTCGCTCCTCGCGGTCCCGCTTCTCGCGGTAGACGCTGTAGTCGATCTTGTTGGGCGCGGGCGCGGCGGGCGCGGCCGGCACGTAGCCGCCGGTCGCGGGCGCGCGCCGACGCTCGCGCTGGTACTCACCCTTGCCTGGGCGCGGCGTTGGCCTGCTGTCTCGCGCGCTCTCGCTCCTCGCGGTCCCGCTTCTCGCGGTAGACGCTGTAGTCGATCTTGTTGGGCGCGGGCGCGGCGGGCGCGGCCGGCACGTAGCCGCCGGTCGCGGGCGCGCGCCGACGCTCGCGCTCGTACTCTGCAACAATATAACAACGTCAAATCAACTCGTCTGCGGATGTCAAAACTAGAGGTGTGCGCCACGCCGCCGCCGCTAAATTTGAGCAGCGTGAAATCGGCGTGGCGTATTTTAGTTTTTGTCGAAACAGTGTTAACTATTCTTCATCCCAACATGCTTCAGCTGCCTTCAGAGGAAGATTTCGGTATGTGGCAACCAAATGTTGGAACATAATCCCACCGCCTATTAGGACCTTAAGCAACATAGTAATAAATATTACTACGTCATAGTTATTTACGATACAAGTGCAGAAAATAGGAAATTCGCAACGAGTGGCGATAAATTAAAACACGACCGAAGGGAGTGCTTTAAATCGACACGAGTTGCGAATTACCTATTCGCACGTGTATCGTACAACGTTTTACAGTACATATGGCATTTTAAAGTTTCGACATATGCAAGGAAAGTGCTCATTTCCGCACTAGTGCGGGAAAGTAACACCATGTGTACTGTAAATAACTATTACTACCCTGTGTAGGCATAAGAAAATTAACCTTAAAGTTGGTGTATTAAAATTTAATTATACACCATTTTGTTCGACTTATTGTAACTCTTAAAACGAATGATAGCTGCTGCGCGTGCGCAGGGGAAGTACGCTAGCCGAATCAGTCGCGTCTTAGTCGTCGGGAGAGATGCGTGTGTTTATTACATGGCCGTACTCTCTTCTCAACATATTTAGAACATGGCCCATAAAAAAGCGGTTAAAAATGCTAACAAAACCCTACGTTTTTTTGGGTTTTAATCCGTAAAAACTCCGTTTTAAAAAGTAATCTAACATGTTACGTAAGTTACGTAACGTAACCATGACAAGTTGGCAACTAATGTAAAAAGAGTGATTATTTACTTTTTCACTTTGCAATATTTAACCGCGCCAGGATGCTGATATAAGCTGCCAGCGTAGGGCTACGAAACCGTTACAGTACTGGCAGTGAATGTGTAACAGTATATTGTTTAACGAGGGGCATAAGTGGAATATTGCGAACAAGAGTCTGTGGGATCAGCAAATCGTAAATAACACGCTATTGACTCAAAACTAAATATATTTTCTAACCCACAATAATAACATAACGTAAATAATATCTCATCATTTTGACCAGAAGAATTAGGCTGCTAATTATATCGCGGCGTAGTGGCCAGAACGTTGATATGCAGGTTGAACGTGGGTTCATAGAGAGAGTACTGATGAGAGGCGCCACACCAGCCCCCCTCCAGATCCTTAGGGTCGATAACAGTCGCGAAAACGCACAACTCGTCCAGAACGCGTGCGCCGCCCTGGTGCTTCCTGTGGTTGCACATCGTTCTCAAGTAAGTGAGCAGGCTTGATGCGATCAACAGACACATTGATGAGCTTTCCACGAATATCGATCTTAAAGACCTTTTCCCTTCTACTTATTACGAGGTAAGGCCTTGTGTATGGAGGCTGAAGAGGTTTACGGACAGCGTCCTGTCTCAAAAAGACATGAGTAGCCGTCGAGAGATACTTATGCACAAACATCTTCGAAGAACCGTGACGTGCGACCGGCGACGGTTGTATATCTCGCATATGCCTCTGAAAACGATTAACGAAGTCGGCATAGTTCAACGAATCTTCCTGCGAAGAAGATTGGAAGAAATCACCTGGTAGGCGAAGAGGTTCTCCATAGACCAATTCAGCAGTTGATGCAGTGAGGTCCTCTTTCCATGCAGTTCTGATTCCTAAGAGGACTGGAGGCAAACGTTCTACCCAGTCAATGCTGCCATGACACATGATTGCGGCTTTCAATTGTCTGTGGAACCTTTCCACTAATCCATTTGATGCTGGATGGTATGCTGTGGTATGCACAATGTGTGCACCCTGTCATGTTGGAAAGACGTCGAAAAATGTCGGAAATAAATTGACGACCCTGATCAGTAGTAATTTATTCCGGGCAACCAAATCTAGATAAATGCTTCACTTACTGTTTCAGCTTTAATGTCAGCAATTGGCATTACTTCTGGCCATCTCGTGAATCTATCTACAGCAGTCAAGCAGTACGAGAATCCTCGACAAAACGGTAATGGTCCGATTAGGTCAATATGCACTTGTGAGAAACGCTTAGTTGGTAGAGCAAAATCACGCCGGGGTCACCATTTGTGGGATCAGCAAATCGTAAATAACACGCTATTGACTCAAAACTAAATATATTTTCTAACCCACAATAATAACAAAATGTAAATAATATTTCATCATTTTGACCAGAAGAATTAAGCTGACAGAACCGCAAAAAAACCTATATCGCGGCGTAGTGGCCAGAACGTTGATATGCAGGTTGAACGTGGGTTCATAGAGAGAGTACTGATGAGAGGCGCCACAAGTCTATCAGAAGCCCGACGCCGAAGGCGGCCTCTCTCGATGAATATTGCCAACTCGATGCCTCGATATTCTTACGCCCGTGTTATACACAATGTTTTTCATCACATTTGCGAGGAGATAAATAACTACACAAGACAGAAAAATCTAAATGTCATACTACCGCACCAATCAAAAATTGACGAAATTGACAACTTCACTTCCAGATCAGTGCTAGTGCGCAGCTTTAATATTTCAACCAATCACAGAGCAGTATTCTTGCGGCGCTTGGCCAACTAGATTTTTTTTTCAACTAATCACGAATCAGTATTCTTGCGGCGCTTGGCCAACTAGATTTTTTTCTCGACCAATCACAGAGCAACTAGATTTGCTTAAACCAATCAGATCACACACAAGCTCATTACTCCCTAGGGAATACCAACACGCAATAACTCCCGCGGGAACAATTTGGGCCATTGTCCTTCTGTATACAGGCATGGACTAAAACCATTTAAGAGCAAGTGTGATGAAAAAATATTGTCAACACGGTGTGGAAATGTTAACAGAAACATACCTTTGTCAAAGGACTTGTCAAATTCGTCGGTAGGCATCGACGGACGCGACGCGGACGCCGCGCCGCCGCCGTGCGCCGCGCTCGAGTGCGGCGAGCTCCCGCCTGCAAGGAACACACACGTTAGTGGCTTAACGACTGAGCCGTTGAGAGGCCATCTATTCGTATTTCTCTCGTATGCGGATGGTAAAAATTCAAAATTAGGTAATCTAATAATTATATAAAATGCTTAGCGCTAATCTCTAACGATACGATGGGTTAAAAGTGACACAATATCATTCTCAATGATCATTGTATGCTTTCTAGAAAACTCCTTTGCAGAAAGCATACGATCACCCTAGAGTTATTCCAGTTGCATCTAAATCTAAAAGAGTCCAAGGCAAGCAGGTTCATTTGTGACCGAGAAACTGGTGGTAACTATATCCAAAATACGATTATGTCCAGAGGGCCTACCGCGAAACGAAATTCGTTTTTGTACGTGTATCTCCGTCTCTGTCGCTCGAATTAGCAAGTGCGACAGAGACGGAGATACACGAACGAAAACGAATTTCGTTTCGCGGTATGCCCTCAGGTTTGAAATGGATTGCACCCTTAGAGCATACATAACTGGAATAACCTTAAGTCGTATTTGCGTACAAAAATGTCTGCCGTATTTTGCGGGGGCGGGGGAGCATCTTAATAGGACGTTGAAACTCGATTGTACATTGAAAGTTTGAAGTGCTTACAGCAACATGCGGGCATTTTTATGATCAGTGTTCTCTTGCGAGGCGATTTTGTGAATGACCATTAATCGATTGTGAAATTGTCTTTGCATGATTTTTAAGGGTAAGTTAATGAAAGGCTACTCCAGTTATGTATGCTCTAAGATTGCACCACTACAGGTAGTAGTTTTCAGAATTTCGCAAGAATTTTGATGGAATTATTATTTTAAACTAATCATGCATTTATGCCGTAGACTGTATGGTACTCACTGTTCCCGTTCCTCTCCATCATCTTCCGCTTGAGCCGCGAGGGGCACTTGTCGAATATGTGAAGGAACTCGGCCGTCAGCCGCTCGAGCAGGTCTGACGTCACAGTTCTGTCCACGTACGAGAACCAGTGCCGGCCCTCGTTTGACTGTGGTATCTGGAAATGTAATACATTTTAAAACTATGAACAGTTTCACAGAAGGCTGACAGTCTAATTGGATTTACGTTATTGCCAGTGATCGATATAGGCAGAGTATAAATACCTAAACTTGGACTTAGAACAGAGTCGTGGAGTGGAGACTCCCTTGCGATAAATTTTTTTGCCGGGACTTCCCGGAGTGACAAATATAGTAATATAAAAAATATACCACAATTTTTCATGTAATTTTGATAATAATAAATAATGCTGACCCTGTATAGTTTTGTACTTTTAGACTAAGTTGTGAGATTATTTGTATGTATGCACTATGCATATATACAAATATGCACTATGCATATATACACATTGCATACTATAAAGAATGTTACAAAAAATAAATACTTATAAAAGATTCCGTTTATATTATTGGTTGTTTTATTTTGTGTTGAAGTGGAATGCATTGTTTTTTTTATACTATTTCAACCATATTAATTACTTAGTACATTCCCGGGTTTATATAGTCACGAAAAAATTTAGTCGTAAGGAAGTCTCCGCTTTTTTGTCTCTGTTCTACAATGTTTAGGTATTTATACTCTGCCTATTTCGATCACTGGTTATTGCAGAAAGGAGTATTTGTATGTGTTTTACACAAACTAAAGGACAGACAAGACCCATGCCTTATTATTATTTTTTAGTATTAGAGCCTATGGTGACCCACTGCTGGGGAAAGGCCTCCCCCTCCATTTCCAGACATCCCGATCCCGAGCAGCCTCTGGCCAATCTTTTAACCTTTTCGACGCCAACGACGCATATATCCGCACCGCAGGTTCAACGCCAACGACTGATATATGCGTCGAGGAGCCCAGCGCGATAGCAACCTTCTTGCATTGACACACAGTACCGGTCAAAAGTTTAAGTTCAACCTTTGTTTTTGGTACAAATTTGTACTTTTGTGCGATAATGTTTTGCAGTTCAGATGCCGAAAATTGTTTCCAACTGTGATTCGTTATTTTTTACGGAGATGTGTTTGATTAGTATACCTAGATATTTTTCTAGCACGAACGACTTCTTGTAAGTGATTGACAAAATAAAAACATCGACAGTCCTGTTATCGATAAGTTGAAGTGGTACTTACGTGTGTAAGTGGTACGACGTTATAGAGGTAAATAAATACAAATACATATAGGGTAATAGGGTGCGTTAAAAAATAGATAATAATAACAAAACTATAAATTTATTTATATTTTACATACTTCAGAAAACAATTTGCAATACTTTCGTAACTTTCTTTCTTCGTGTCACTGAATTAATTATCACCTACTTTACTCCATAACACACACACACACACACACACACACACACACACACATCGAAATTGTCTTTAAAATCGACGCAGAATGTCACAACATGTAGTTTTTCCCAAACCCATTTTTGGTACCAAAAAAAAACTGTGTCTCTGTATATGGTTACAGTGTAGGTGCACGCGGCGTCTAGGTAGATAGCCAATATATGTCTGTGGTTGTATGTTCGTATTGTCGTTGAAGTAGTATGTACTTATCGATAGCAGGATTGTCGATATTTTTATTGTGGCAAGCACTAAACAAATGTTGTTCCTGCTAGAAAAATATCTAGGTATATTGATTAGTCAGACACAATTTACGTAGACTTCTAAACAACTGATTCCCTAAAAACCAACATTGTATCTGATCATTGTACGTTTTAAGTGGCAAGCCCATATATGGCCCAGCCTGTGCCGTCATTCCTATAAGATTTTAGGGAATGCGTTGTTTAGAAATGTACGTGAATTGTGTCTGACTAATTAAACAAATCTCTGGAAACAATAACGGATCAGTTGGAAATCAATTTCGGCTTCCGAACTGCAAAAAATTATTGTCCAAAACTACTCATTTGTACCTAAAACAAAGAGTGAACTTGAACTTTTGACCGGTACTGTAAGGTTTAACTCCGCACTATGTCTTGTTGATTTGGCGTGTGGTTGCCAATTTTCTTCTTTGACAGAGCGTTGAAAAGGTTAAAAAGGAGTCTAGCTCGCTAGTCTGCCGCGTCTCCGTTTTGAGCTGTCGGGCTGCCATTCAGTGGCCATCTTGCTCACTCGGTATGCGGCAGACATGACCAGCCCAGTCCCACTTCAATTTAGCCTTGTATATGGTGGTGATGAGCTCAATGTAACCGGGTCTATATATTGACTATGCATGTCTATTTTAAGAAAATTTGACGCTTAAATGGTCTTGTTCGTAACATTACCGTCCATCAAACTTATGTTCAAAATCGTTCATCTCTATGTCACTTTGATTGTTTTTGTGTGAAAGAGACAAAATACACTATTTAGTTAACAGAGGCTTGCGAAGTTGTATGAATAAGGTCGTTAGACTTTGAACCATTTAACATAAAACAGACTAGATACTTAATGCAGTGAGTCCTATACATATATCCAGAAAACTATAATATAATAAGTACGTGTATTTGTTACTGCTGCATAAGAACCGCATAGAAGAAATGTCAACAGTCGTGTTCCTTTAAATACAATTATTCATCAATGTTTGCAATGTTAATTATAGAAATAAAATAAATAAACAAATACAAAATAAAAAAAACAAACTGAATGAACTAACACTCACCGCCCAATTACTCCATTTGGACGCTAAATGTATACAGAAGCAGGCGACGACCGTCGGTCTGTATTGCAGGCACATGGTCGTCAGGTGCAGGCTGTTCGACGCCATGAAATAGGACGTCTGCGCCAAGTCTTTGGGAGCTGTGGGCATGAGATAGAAGAGTTAGACATGGGAAATGTAGAGGTAGTAAACAAAATGAATTAATTGTATTTATTTATGAGATATAGCTTGATTTTTAGCTCCGAAACATTGATCTCTTATGTACTCATTCTCATTTACTAATAAAACTGATTTTATTTACATGTCAAATTGGATTTAATTCAATACAATTAGATAGCAATATTATTCAAAGTGTCTACCTTCCCTAAAGGTATGTTTTTTAGTAACTGATTTTATTTTAACAGCCAAAATTTTTAAATTTCACATATTAGTATAGCGTGTAGTTGAGTTGTAAAAATATTAATTTATGTTTGTATTTCGCTTGCCAATGTAAAATGGCATACTTTGGATGATTTCAGTTGGTGAAAAAGTTATAATATCAAATAAGAGACCCATGTCTTGAATTCTAAGATTTGATTTGTTTTTTAAGGGGAATAAGCATACAATGAGGTCTAAAATATTCCAAGTAACAAACTACGTAAAAATAAATCTATTAGGTATAGTGTCAAAAAGTTCTCTGACTGTTTCTAACTGATCTTTTATAGTACATTGTTTAACGAGGGGCGTAAGTGCAATATTCTTACGCCCGTGTGTTATACACAATGTTTTTCATCACATTTGCGAGGAAATAAATAACTACAAAAGACAGAAAAATCTAAGTTTTATACAGCCGCGCCAATCAAAAATTGACAACTTCACTTCCAGATGAGTGCTAGTGGAGCGCGCAGCTACAATATTTCAACCAATTACAAAGCAGTATTCTTGCGGGGCGGGGTGACTTGGCCAACTAGATTTTTTTTTTCAACCAATAACAGAGCAACCAGATTTGCTTAAGCCAATCAGAAGGTTCTATATTTTAAAACTAAACTTAACAGCCCGTGGTAGGTAAAACGGCTATAACTGCTCTGTACGCTCGCAAGTAATAACGCCATTGACGAGCAAGTGTGATGAAAAATATATTTCTTTAAGTTTGATGCAATTTGAATTAAAAATGCATGAATAATAAATAATAATCACTAATTAAAAGATTCGGTTGGTTTTTCAGTCCTCATTGTCTTAACTAACACAACAACAAAAAAACTAGTGCGGTGAAAATGATTATGAGAAGGTGACCACACAAAATACAACCCGTTACTTTTACATACCTGTGCCTCTTCGCAAAAATGTTGGAATACATTGCCTGTCGCTTTTCTTTTTTTAGGGTTCCGCGGGCAGAGATCCTTATAATAAGGGCGTCATTTGGGCTTAGTCCGTGCGGTACGGATGTGGTTGAGACTCGGAATAAGCAGAATTTAGAATTTGATTTTCTTTCTGTGTATTTTAATTATTTTGTTTTCGTCCCCTTTATAATCAAAATACATTTTTTTAAGGCCATTTAACATTTGAAATCCTTTGCTTTCTACTCCATTTAATTTAGCGTCCGTGACTTATTTTTCTTTTTTGTAAGTGCTAAATATAAACTTTCTTATTATTGTCTTCTTCATTATTTGAAACGTTTGCTTTTAGTCCCATTACTTTGTGGTCTATTGTGCATTACTATTTACAATTATACAAATTAACTTCACGTGACCGTCGTTAAGAGCCGAAAGGATCGCAATTTAATTTTTGCTCTGGAAATACTACAAGGGTCCAATTCATCTAACGCTAAATCTGATACAATAAGATAAAAATAAACTCTTATTTAATCAGACAGCTGCATCCCTTGCAGACCTGCGTAAGTATGAATGGACCCTCAGTAGCTGTACTTGTTATTTGCAAACGCAAATATGATTATTTCCCCCCCCCCCCCCCCCCCCCCCCAAAAACCGCAACAATGGCGCCCGAATCCAACAGCCATTCTTGGCTTCAACCGCAAATACAATACCAATTGCCGAAAAATAGCGCCCGAATCCAACAACCATTTTTTTCCGCTACAATTTGGCGTCCGATTTTTGCCTCAACCGAACCCAACCACTCCCCGCCGACTAGACCCAACGCCGAGCAAGGCATCGTCCCTCGCCTCACCTTTCACGAGGTGGCACGCCCGTACAACGTGCGTGTGGGGGTGGTCGATGGCCACATCGAACCCTAAGGTCTGTAGTAAGACGTTCTCGTTGAATACGAGGTCTTGCGCCTGAAAAGTATTGGTGTTGGTAGAGTGGGGAAGATTTGTCTAGCATTCATTCCAGTTTACATCGGCATGCACACATAGTTATATGCCCGACGGTAACATTAAGTTATGGAAGATATCAAGCAGATACTCCTATTTACGTGGCTGAAAAGATGTATTATTCAGCGCATGATTCTGTTTATACTGAAACTCGACCAATGCAGAGTATTTTAACATTCACGGTCCAATTCGCTATAGTTTTACAATCAGCTACTATATGAAAAATTAAGCTGGAAACGCACAGCGCGGTAGCAATGTAAAGAGAAGCAGCTCTTTTATAAAGTTTGAATATTGTGATTTTTTCCGCTGTGATTTGTCACCAATCTTGACACTTGACACCAAACTTGATGATTGATTTAGCATACATTTAACGTAAAAAACATAACGGTGTCATCCTCCTGAGGCCTCATACAAAAATAAATTCAATCAATTTTGAACCAAACAGTAAACAGTCCAGATAATTGATTTGTTTTAAAATCGAACGAGACAATACCAATTAAAGTTATTCCTTTGATATTTGACGTACATTTTTTGAACCATTTTGTTTTGTCTATAGGACCCCAGGAGGTTAGTGAAGTAGTATGAAAACTCTCTTCCGGTAAAAATTCACAGTAATATAGTACTTAATTAGCTTGAGATAGTACCTGTTCCTGGTACTGGTCTGTGGTGAGCGCTCCCTCCCCGCGATGCACACACACATGGGCCACCTTTATCACATACTCGAGTTTGCGGGGTTGCTCCTCCACCTATAAACATACGTTTTATATTATTAGTACATAAAGTAGCTCATAGTCATAACATACAAAAGAAGAAAGTGAGAGAAACAACGTTATGTAGGATCCCCAGCATCCATTGTGCCATGCCGAGGCGCTGGTTTTCAGGACCTTGTACGGTCGTGGAAATTGAATTTTTAGCACTTTTGGATCTTAACCTCATTCAAATAGAGTCCAAAAGTGCTAAACATTCAATTTCCTCGACCGTACATATTCGATTTTCAATAGGGAATATGCATCTTTATTTTCTATTGCGAAAATCAAAAGTATAATCCAGAGGAATATCAACTATAGCATTAAAACTTTCTTACGATTTTTTTTCTGATGTTATAGACATTTGAAATCCGCACGCGCCGGCACCCACTGATAACGCTCTATATTAAAGGGGCATAGACTATGACGTCACAATCCATATTCTCGGCGCGTTTACTATGGAGTTAGTCATTCTTTTGTGATTATCTCCTTAAAAATTGCGTTTAAGTCTATACTCGTCATACTAAATATAATTTCTAATTCGATATTCTGTCTTACTGTTATGTAATTTTAACGAAAAATTACAAAAAAATCTTTTTTTCGTGAGATACAAACAATACAAAAGTTTTTTTTTAAATATATGTAGGTATATTTCTGTTGTATGATATTTCTACGTCTATGCGCATCGATTGAGTGCAATTTATTTAAAATTAAAGTCCCATGCATATTCCCTATTATTAACTATATCCTAAGGATCACGGAAGTAGTAATGCATAGATAGGTACATTAAAACCGATCGCAGGCCCTGGTTCAAACTGATCTCTACTTAGTAGCCACATGTAAGAACCACATAAAACTATTAATTATTTCAGGCAGCCGGTTACTCGTATCAGGGAAGGTATTGTATGTCCTCCTAAGGCCCGCCATACAATACAATAAAAAAAGACACCGAAATGCGGTGGAAATGATGCAGGAAACAGAGTTGAAATTCTTTTGTTTTAAAAACCGACCGAAACAAGAAAACTACTCGGTACCAATTGAAAACGATTTTAATTCCTTTACGGAAATAAGTCCTATCGGTAGGACCATGGGCTTTACGAGGACACTATAATCAAGGTTATGTTAAGATTCTAGACGATATATTTACCTTTGCAGCGAGGAAGAGCGCCGCCGCTGCGATTGCATTGCGGTGGAACTGCGTGAACGAGTGAAACGCGTAGAACCGATGCATGTACACTATCGCCGTGTTTATACATAGTTGTGAGCTGTGCTGCGGTTAAGGAAACTTGGAAGCATATACAATATGACAAAAAATGCTATCTCTGACACATTTTTGGTACAGTCAGCATCATAAACATGTATACACTTTTTGACCTTATCTCCAAGCAATAAGGTCGTAGAATGTATACATGTTTATGATGCTGACTTTTTTTTTTTTTTTTTTTTTACGTACGAAACAGTTCTAATGTTAATATAAACGTTGTTTTAAAACAAATTCAAAGTCTCCCTCTCTCTCTCACTCTCTAAATGTGTGTGGAAATCTCTTTAAACACAATTTAAAACAGTCAATAAAACTACACTTAGTCAAATAACCCGCCCCGTGTCATTCCGGGTGCAAAGGTGCCCATCACACTCGCTGCATTGCCGCGTTGAATCGCGATCGACAACCTTTGCAACAGGAATGACCCGGAACGGGAGTCATGCCCTCTCAGTCGCATACGGCGCCCAACTTCCGCCAAGAATGTTCTGGCCTCTGAGCACCAGCAACCCATCGTCTCCACCGCCAGAGGGACAAACGAATAATTATTCAGCGCGGAGTATTTGTCCCGCTTTCTGACCGCAGCTGCCTCGGCAGCAGCTCCTGCTGTCCCGGTGGTGCGACCAAGGTGCGAGGCAGCGAACGTGCTCACACAAGTGGCGTCCCACAGTAGGCATTTGCCCTTCTGCCATGGCACCAGGGTCAAGCCATCCGGCCTTTTGCCATCCGACCGGCTTAGGCCTGAGGGCTCCAGCACACATGGAATATTGGCCGAGACTAAAGCTCTCCGGACAATATCGTTCAGAGCGTGGTGACGAGAGAAATACAAAGAAAAATACAATATGGATGAAAAATTGCATAACACGTATTTACTCATTTATCGTTAGGAATACTTCACCCCCTAGACCTTATAAGGAACCTATGTGCCAAATTTGGAATGTCTAGAACCAGCGGTTTGGGCTGTGCGTTGATATTTCGTGCGCGCAGCCGGCGTTCGGAACGGGACAATGAGTTATACTTTTTCGTACGAGCAGCCGGCGTTCATCGATTTATGTCTTATCACGTCAAAAATGCTGGTGAAAGAATTTTTGATATTGGCTCCAGAGATATTTATAGTTATTGATAGCAGTGTATCATCATCATTCAAGTAATTGTCTTTGTTTATTTTCTTATTCTGTTTGCTTGTGTAGTTGTGTATGAGTAGGTACGCACATTGTTATTCTATCGCTATCAGCGGGGCTAGCACAACTGACGCCACGCCGCGACGCGAGTCGAGAAAGATCTACCCTCCTCTTTCTAATTTGCACGGTGCGAGTGAAACAGTAGACGCTCAGTCGCGCGCGAAGCGACTGAGCAGGAACTTGTGCTAGACGTACTGATGCTATCTGTGAGATCCTGCAATTGACTTTTTTGTTAATATTCATGTTATTAATAAGTTTTATAGCTGTTGGTTCTCCTGAAAATAAATAGGTAGGTATAAAGTTTCAATATTTTAATAATTCCTTTAGAAAAAATGTGTTTGATTGTGTTAGATCACTTTTTCGACTTTTTCCTATATATTATTTTATATTTATTTATTTATTATATCTCTCAAAGGTTTTCATGCAGCTGGTAAGGTTAACCATCCAGCAGCAACAAATATATTAAGTCTAATCCATTATCAAAATAGTAGTTTCAGGGTGAACTCTACATCAGCTTGGTGTGTTGAAACTTAAACGTTTACACACAATTTAGATAAGATATGCCCAAAATTTAGCAATCTTGTATCTTTACATGACTGGTTGATCTCTAGACAACCCCGGCAATCTCATATTGATAACGACAGATTGTGTATTTCCTTATAAAATAGTCGCTTGACTTGTTAGTACACCACAAAATGTATCCTCTCCTATACAAACTTCCTTCTTTTACTCATACTCATACTCATTATTTATTGATAATAAAAATTACAAGTCAACAACAGTACTAATAACGAAACTAACTAAACTGTAACTGTACTAATATTATATAGAGGAAAATTCTGTGAGATTGTAGTTTGTATGTATTACCCATCTCCGGAAATTCTTATCCGATTTCAAAAATTCTTTCACCTGCGTGTAGAACGGACTTTCTGGATGGTATAGGCTATATTTTATCCCGCGAGTTTTTCTGCATTCTTTGCAATGCGCGGGCAAATCCACGAGGGTAGCTGTCTTGTGCATGATAAACTAAATAAAAAGTTTTCTATGACCTCTAGAACTCAAACTAGCCATAGCCAATGTTACGATTCGTCGTAAATAATATATTTAACTAATAGGTATAGTATGAATTTTAAATGGACAACAGTATCGGGTTCTTCAAGCAGTAAAAACATTGAAAAAAAAAAACAGACCAAGATTCATACAGTAATAATTGGGACTTACAAGACTATGTTAATCACATGTTAAGTTATGATTAATTTCATTTTAGATACTGGTAATATGGCCGAAAGGCGGGAGCAAGTAGTGATTATTTTATTCCCTACTTGACCCTACCAATGACAACTTGGTGACCGGGCATGTGACACCCCTGGAGTGTCAAGCATCCACAGGTTACGGTGACCGCTTACCATCAGGCTTGTTTGCCACCAATGTGATATAAAATAAAAAAAGCTAAGTATAGTGTGTTGCTGTTATGACCCTATCATCCTCATAGCCGCTAGGACCTAGCGTTATGCCCGGTTGTGCCCTAGAAGAGCCTAGGGTCCGCTTTGACACCTAATCCCAAGATTTGACATAGGCACTAGTTTTACGAAAGCGACTGATATCTGACCTTCCAACCCAGAGGGAAAACTAGACCTTATTGGGATTAGACCGGTTTCCTCACTATGTTTTCCTTCACCGAAAAGCTAGCGGTAAATATTCCATACATAATAATCCGAAAAACACATTGATACGAGCCGGGATTCGAACCCAGTCAAATCGTATCTGTAGCGGCTTGAGAGTCGCTGAGACCAGTCAAACTAGGATTAAACGCAAATTTGCTTTATAGCGATTGTGGATATTAGTCACCTTTCACGCAATGACAAATCGTAAACATTTTAATTACGCATTCCTTTCCTAATAAGTTCAGGTTCAAATAATACTTAAATCAATTCTACTATGCCATACAAACTGTTGAAAACTACTAGGAAACATCAAAAAGAAATTAGAAATTGAGTAGAAACTTAGAGAAATAATCGCTGATGAGCACATTGACGGTTTTGCTGCTATAATGCGTAGGTGCGTGTAGAATCCGGGCCTGCCCAAACACTTCTGAGTACCATTTGTTGATAGATTTCAAGGCCGTATCCAGAAGCACTGGAATGTTTATATCTTAGGTACCTACTAAGTACTAACACTAGAAATATTTTTTTCATTTGTTTTATACTAACAACTATGTGTTTCTTCAATAAATTATTAGAATTTGAATTAAATTTCCCAATACTTGACCCATTGGATTGTTCACCATGCATAGAAATGTACATATGCCATTTTAACCTGCTTGCTTTTGTAAAATACCCATACCCAACCTGTTTGGCCTCAGGTATGAATCCCTACTTGCCCAAACTGTTGGCAAAAAATCACAAAGCATTTCAATGGCTTTACAATTGCCACTTTTGTTGACATAGTTGTGTAGAGAAGTTAGATAGACCCCAAAACTCGTTAATTCCGCGTAGCAGAATTTCCACTCCTGGTTTTGCCCACTTTTTATTTCTCTTTGTTGATTTAATGCATAATATATTCTAGTCGCGTTTTTCGCCAACATAGTTTCTTCTTCTAGAGCACATGAAAGTGTCAAATGAGATAATCAATTGTATGTGAACTACTGACATACTTATCAGAGAGAACTTTCCAATTGTTAAACAAACAATGTGTGGGCGTCTTCTATACCTATAGGTCCACTCCATATTTGGGCATGACATGACAAGACTTTTTAAATGCTTCTTTAGTTAGGCCTATTGTCAAGAGTTGCTATGCTGGTGCTATTCATTTTGATGTGTTGAATAATATAAATTGGGAAACACATGACCAGAGCCCGGATTTTTCACGGCAAAACAAAACACTATCGTAATCTAGCCAAACATAATTTTATCAATATCGATAATTGTGTAGTAGAAGAAAAAAAGTCACCAAATAAAATAAATATTTAATAAAAAAATTACGCACCTATATCAAACACGTCGGTTTCAAAGCGTTATAAGAAATAAATAATATCTATACGCAATTTATGTTTTATACGTAATGAAATGACATTTAAAGTCTTATGGAGTAATAAAGTGTCTATTATTGACCGTATTGTCTATTATTTTCAATGAGGTGGTATAGGTAGTCATTATCGCGACTTTTTAGTTGGCTCAAATACCTTATGGCGCTTTCGGAAGAAAAATACACTTCTAGTTTTCTTATTAAAAATATAAAAAGGTTGTTTTGCACTGTAAATTGTCAATAATGTAAAAATATATAGGCATGTTATTTTTAAACCTATATACCTAATAATACTCGATATCGATAAAAATAATGTTCTATCACTGACTAGATTACGATAGTGTTTTGTTTTGCCGTGAAAATGCGGGCTCTGCACATGACATACTAATAATCCTTGAGAGTGAAAGGAGCATGTGTTATGCTTATGTGACAGAAAGAGAAGGCATGATGTAAACTAATATTATAAAGATAAGTTTGTGAATGTATAGCTTTATAAGTTATTTTGTAGGGGGTAATCTTTTCAACACTATCTACTGAGTGGTATGACTGCGATTTCATTTTGAAACCTTTGTTTAAATATACAGAAATATCAACTATCTGATTATGATAAGATAAGGCATGATTTAATCTTTAATACAGCCGTCTCAACATTCATGTTTGGGCTGATCAACTGTTTTTTGTTATCAATGCATGACATAACTTTAAGAACTGACGATAAAGTACATATGCAATGCAGAAATTAAGCAAATTAAAAACTTGTTTCTAGGGCCGTTAGGATGAATCAAATATTTTTGCCTGCTTTGTTATGGCGGATATTAATGTTGTACAAAGACAGTTTCAGAAAGTAGATACTAGGTGTTAGGTTAGGATTGAAATATATTACCTAAATCAAGTGAAACAATGTAAACAAATCTAATAGAGACAAGACAAGTATGTTTATTATGTCAGTTTCTCGGATTTCTAATTCCTAGGAAGATTTCAATGTCAATGTTTTTGAATAACAAAATGTTGATGGAAAAACCGGCCAAGTGCGTGTCGGACCACGCAAAACGAAGGGTTCCGTGCCTAGTAAAAAGGTCGTATCGTCATAGAAATCATACGGCACTTACGTCCTTTTCTTTGAGGAAGGCAGTTTTTCAGCAATATCTCGGAAACCTTTCATCCGATCTTGTTCAAAACAATTTTCGGTGAATGAACTTAATAAGCGCTGTGTCCATGAATTTTTTCATATTTTTAAAATACACCGTTCAAAAATTAGAGGGGGGGGGACAGAATTTTAGTGACTTTCGAGGCGATTATCTCTGACTGTATTCACTTAATCAAAAAAATTCCCTAGAAACCTTATATTTATTTTGAAAGGCCTATCGATTGATGTGCCACACGTGGGCTCACGATGAAAAAAATTTTTTGACTTTTAGTTTTATGTATGGAGTACACCCCTAAAAAAAATTTTTTTAGTAATTTTAATTACAAAACTTTGTAGCGGCTAACAAAATACACCTATCCTCAAAATTTTATTCAAATACACCTTATAGTTTTCGAGTAAAATGCCTGTGACATACGGACAGACGGACATGACGAAACTATAAGGGTTCCGTTTTTGCCATTTTGGCTACGGAACCCTAAAAACTGGATTGCTGCCAGACACTTCTCTTATGTGAAATTTATCTTTAAAGAGAATATAATCAATGATTTAGCTGTGTCTTTGTTTGTTACCTCTCCATGCCAAATCCACTGAACCAATATTAGTTATATTCGAAATGGAGATAGTTTGAGTCTTGGATAGAGACGTAGCATACTTTTAACACCAAAATTCATTATTAGCAGATGGAAATAGGTAGTATGTTGTACAGTCAAGTACCTATAAATAGTGGGAGCATACAACTTACTCATAAATGTCCCAGTGCTCAACCAGTGTCAATGTGTCCGCGGATTAAGGTTTTGGTACATACCTATTAAATCGATACATATTTTTGCACTTGGCTGTATACATGTTTATGATGCTGACTGTACTTGTTAATACAAGTACAGCCAGCATCATAAACATGTATACACTTTTCGGCCTTATGTCTAAGTAATAAGGTCATAGAATGTATACATGTTTATGATGCTGACTGTACTATTAAGATGTAGTAGCAGACGGAGGGTAGTTAGTTGTCACATAGATATTGGAATATTTGTATAGGTATAAAATTTACATTACAGCATGCTATGTTGTTTTCCCTATTGATCCGCAGTTGTTTGTGTAGCGTTTCTCAGAAGCTATGACTCATATCATATCGCCTGTTACCGTTGATTGTACTTAATACGACGGAAAATAACGCGCCATTTTCAGACAAACATACAAATAACAAAATATATGAATGAAACTTGTGTTTAAACTGACTGATAATGCTTACTCGTGCCTCATTTACGTAAATTTCGAAGATAATAGATATAATATAAACCTGAGTTTACGGTAGAAAACTGGATTTATCTCGAACCGCGAGTACCAGGCGCGCAGAAGTCAAGCGGTAGTCTCGAACGGGAATACGTGCGTAAAACGCGAATTCCAAGACTTGGATGTAATTATAGACATACAGGGTCGATCACCACGCAACGTCATCGGTGTTCAGACAGCTGGGAGGATCACTGACCCACAAAACACGCTATCACGCGCGACCCTAACCTAAAACATCCAACTTTCAACACCTATTTGAAATGAATATAGGCCTAATTGTAATGCGTACTGCTCTTACCTTGTATTATTGCGGCGACGCGAAACGTACAGCGGGAAATCCCAGCATGAGAAGCGAAAGTAAATGACGCCGTGCAAGAAAGCGAATTTCGTCATACTTTGAACTTTCATACACCATCACTATACACTTTTATCACTTTTTCATACTATTGCAATGATATTGAATGTAGATTTCATTAATGAAAACACTGTTTTGAGGCGTGTAGTACGCATTTTGAACACATGACTCGACAAAACAACACATTCACCACGATATGAAAAAGGATACACTTGAAGCCTCTGGCCCATATCCTGGATTAGATTTGCGGCTTGCTGCCTATATGCTAGTTCCTTATCTGCATCTAAACCGCATTTTCTGCTTGCTGAACTCTGTAGTTGTTCTTTTGAAAAATACCATTTTTCTTGTCCGCCAGCCATTGAACGGATATTCCAATGACTGAGCGCGAGGGAGCACGACGGAAAGTTGCTCTCCGTCTAAGTGCGTGAGTGGGAAAGGGACAGCGCTATTACAGCGGCGACCGGATGCGGACCACGTTAACATTTGAGTGACTTACACTATATTTTTATACCATTATGAATTATTATCACATATGTTGTGTATCGTTTGAAAACTAAAAATTAATTCAAATTTCTGATAGAAAAACGACAACAAAGTAAAACAAAAAAAAAATCGTCACGTTTCGAAATTTTTAGACCGACGCCATTGCAAAACTTGTCTGTTAACGCAGTGAGATCTCCGGTGACATAAAAGATGATCTGCAACAAACACAGGTATGTTTCACGTTATCACTATGTTTCTTCTTGTAGTATAACTTGTGCGCTTTCATTTGTGCATATTTTAGAAATGATTCATCCACTTTGAAACGATAATATTCGACTTAAAAAATACAGACCTACGTTCTATGTCACACCGTGAAAATGGCCGACCCACCACTGTTTACAATACACTTCATTATTTGTTAAGAGGAGAAATTGTAATTTATCTAGCTCGCTAGCTAATGTCATGGTAATTAGTTAATTATTTTTCGTCATTATTTTGTGACTTTAGTAGTTCAATTGAACCTCTCCATTAAAATTAAGCATTAATGAGAATAAGTTTTGACACCGTGAATGTTGGAAGGTGAAAATTTCGCGGTCTACGTGGTTTTCCTATCCTAGAAAATAATAAAAAAACACAGCTCATTCATTCCTCACGTAATTTGAACTATTTAAAACTTTTCTTCTTATATAAGTTAGTGTGATAGTGTCGACGTTTGATCTTTTGTACTGTTAGCGAATATTTTTGTTTGTAAAAAAACTTTCAATATGTTACCAATAAGAAGTGAACATATGCAATATTTATATTCTCATAATATCATTGTCAGGGAATGTAAGTTAATCATTACTATTAAAATTATTTTTCGTTAAAAGATACCGACGAATTGAGAACCTCCTCCTATTTTGAAGTCAGTTAAAACATTTAATACTTAGCCCATAGTCCCAATGCTGGGCAAAGGTCTTTCTTCCACGCGTCTCTATCAACTGCTAATCTAAACCAATCGTAAAAGCATTGATGGAATTTATAAAAAAATATACATAAATAAATAATGCTCATCTTCAATCTCTTCACACATTTATTCATTTTTCATTTTTTTAATATTTTAAAATGTAATTTGTAAATTCCAGTTGATCCCGCAATGTCGCAGCCACGCAAGGTGATCCACCTCCCTAAGCTACGGATTGCGAGCGGACGTGCCAGTGGCATCCGGATTACCAATGTACAGACCATCCGTCCACCGGACCCTGAACTGGTGAAGAAGCAGGAAGAAAGCAAGCTTAGAGCTCAGGTATGTGTTGCATCATGGCTATAGAAGCACTTGCCTAAAGCTGCGTACGAATTTGAGCGGCCTCGGGTTGAGGCACGCACGGCTCGCCTATTTTGCTCAAATTCGTACGCGCTCACGCGCTGTGCGCGAGCAACCCGCGAGCAGCGCGCGGCGAGCCGGCCAATGGCGGTCTTTTGACCGTGCTCAAAGGCGCCTCAGTGTGCGTGCCTCGCGTAACTTGGACGTGTATCTGAGCGTGCATGTGATGACAAGATCGAACATGTTTGTGCGCAAAACGCGTACCAATTTGAGCTAGTGGCTGATCCGTGCGTGTGTAATAGTTTGTTAGTAAATTTGGAACAATTTTTGATACAAATACATGAAAAGCAAAAGGTGTTGTGGGTCCCGAAATCAATCAGCTGTCATCGTGTCGACGCCATTTTGAATGTCGGCTCGCCGCGAGCACGCTGCCTCACCCGCGCCACAGTGTGGGATTTTTCCTCAATTTTGTTCACTACCTTTTTATGATTTTAATCGCTGCTTAATACTTTTTTAAAGCCCATAGTGAAACTCCCAGCCACATATCCCGTTTAATTTTCTAGTTAATAATTTCTAAAGATCAGATCCATGACGTCATCAAAACATGTTTTTATTTTTATTTCCGTAATTAATGGCAATAATGCCCCAATTTTTCGTCTCCAATTTCAGGAAACAATATTCAGTAACGTAAAAAAAATACAAGACTGTAAAGTTAATAAACCCGATGATATTCAATATAAATATATTTTTATAATTATTAATATTTTTTCAAAGTTTATTAACGGTCGCATTTTATTTTAGCTCTAAAGGACGTATGATGAGTGTACCTACCATGCCTTAAATTTTGACGATTTTATCTTATGGGATTTGGGATTTATAGCATTTCTAAGTTTTAGTTCCATTTCTATGGAAATAGGGTTATCACATACAAACGAAAATAATATCAGAGTTCAGAGGCGAGGGTTCTGTTTTTCTTACTTGACTGGCATGAATTCTTCAATAATTGATTGGATAATTGGAAGTTTAATCGTCATCAGAATAATAAAGTCGTTTGTCTAAAACGAGTGACAAATTGTCGTCTTCGTTATTTTCGGGCATTAATGCAGTATGTGGCTCAGTAGACTTTATAAGGGATATAACTTTAGGCGGTATAGGTGATCGTTTTTGTTTACTATGGCGGTCTTTTAAAGACAAATGTGAAATGAAAGGGTACGAAGATTCGAGATCACGCCTATAAAGGTCCAAAATTGTAGTATTTTGGTCTATTTTTCGAGTGTGATGCTCACGATCATACCGCCAAAATTTGTTGCGGGATTCCCCGGCTTGCTCGGACAACATTCCTATTGGCAGAGAACTAATCTCAATGATTTGCCAACCGTGTATTAGTATTTTGTGCATAGTGACTGACATTATTAGGTACCTAAGATCAATATTGTTTTAAATTGCTAACTATTTCTGTCTGTCTTTGTTAATTATTATTGTTAGAAATTATTTGTAACAAATTTATTTAATGTACCTGACGAGCTTTCTGTGAATTCATTTTATTTATATACAAAGAAAATTTGTAAAATATAATGTCAATTTTCAATACGCAATAAATGAATCTAATCTAATCATATTCAATTCAATTCAATTCTTTATTTCGGACAGTAGTATCCATAAGTTGTATATTAAATCAGCCATATGATTCTACATACTATTTTAAGTTGTAATTGCATGATTAAGCTTTGTCACGAATAAATTATTTCATTTCATTTCATACTTTTCAGCCGCAGATGCACAAAATACACGAAATTTATTTGCCTTCATCATGTTCCTCATTTGCCACTCGCTGACCAACAAGACGTTTGGCGCCCTCTTACCCCTCTAGCATTAAGTCCCCTGGTCGAGGCCCGAAAGGACATCCCCCAGCAGAACGTCAGCTCCTGTTGAGGCCAAGCAGCGCCATGGGTCTTTAACGGCTCCATGACGCCTCACCCCCGCTCCTCCAGATATCATGTAATAGCATAGGATACTTATCCGAAATAAAGAATTTGAATTGAATTGAATTGGGTTTAAGCAAGCGCTTGACGAGGGCGGACCCCTTCCCAATGCCACATGATACCCTTCATCAGAGATTCAACAGAGTAGGTATACTGACACAACCGTTCTGATAGTGGTCATGCTTTTTGTTGTTGTACGGGCCCTCGAATGTTTCTATATTTAAGCATACTACAATTTTGCAACAAGAAGTGACACCACACCCCAACTGAAAATAAAGTTAACCTACCTAGTGTGTGACAACCCTAACTTGAATATTTAAAAATTCATATCTCGCGAATCCTGCCATATTTGCATTTAATTTTTTTCGTAGTGATAATGCTTCTTATCAGCTATTAAAAAATGTAAAATAAAATGCGACCGATGTAAGATTATCGAGAAAAAAATATTTTCATATTTTTAGAAAATTGATGATATCTCCTCTAAGAGTCATCAATTCAAACTTTTAGTGAATCATATTGGTATATCAAAACTACCTTTATATAAACTTATAAGGATGATTTTAAAAAGAGGCATGAAATGTGAGTAATTATAGTTTTCATATTTCTATGGATTTCTATGGCTGTTTCTCGATCTATCGAAAATCTCTAAAACTATGAGACATAGAACCGCGGGAGTTTCAATGTTCGCTATCATTTGATAAACTACACAAATTAAACAGTTAAGTAGTGTTTCGCAAAATTTAGGAAAAATCCCACACTGTGCCGCGCATGTTTATGTGGAACTATTTGGCGCGCGAGCAGCTCGCCGCGCGGGGCGAGCATGCCTCAGGCTGAGCCGCTCAAATTCGTACGCAGCTTAAGGGTAGATACTCGGTGTTAAGCTGCGTACGAATTTGAGCGGCTCAGCCTGAGGTATGCTCGCCCCGCGCGGCGAGCTGCTCGCGCGCCAAATAGTTCCATATAAACATGCGCGGGTGAGGCAGCGTGCTCGCGGCGAGCCGACATTCAAAATGGCGTCGACACGATGACAGCTGATTGATTTCGGGATCCACAACACCTTTTGCTTTTCATGTATTTGTATCAATAATTGTTCCAAATTTACTAACAAACTATTATACACGCACGGCTCAGCCACTTGCTCAAATTCGTACGCGTTTTGCGCACAAACATGTTCGATCTTGTCGCTCTGTCCGCGGCACGCTCAGATACACGTCCAAGTTAAAGTTCTGCTAGACGGTCGCCAACACGCCCCTCCGACCGAGCGACCTTGGTCGGCCCCGACCGTTGTAGTATGAAATTTTGTTGGAAACAACTGTCTATGCGGTCGGTGCGGACCAAGGTCGCTCGGTCGGAGGGGCGTGTTGGCGACCGTCTAACACGGGCTTTACGCGAGGCACACACACTGAGGCGCCTTTGAGCGCGGTCAAGAGACCGCCAATGGCCGGCTCGCCGCGCGCTGCTCGCGGGTTGCTCGCGCACAGCGCGTGAGCGCGTACGAATTTGAGCAAAATAGGCGAGCCGTGCGTGCCTCAACCCGAGGCTGCTCTAATTCGTACGCACCTTAAGGTCTTAGAGTGGTGCATGTTACCTTTGCGGTGCGAGGTAGCAGACAGTAGTGGGGTTTCCAGGGGGGGAGAGGGCTAAGGGGCTTAATAATAATAAACCATTTATTTCAGGCCAATTTGCCCATAGCTTGTTAGTAATATACAGACTTACATTCCTAGTATTAGTACATCTTAACCTAGGTCTCACAGTTTTTTATTCCTTAAACTTTATTTGGGGTATTGATACACAGGACGATGAGCAGACGCCCAGTAACCAAAGAACGGACAGTCCCATCTCTCTGCTATATCTAGCAGCCCCCCCCCCCCCCCCCCCCCCCACCTAAACTACTAGTCCTTCAGGGAAAAATCTTCCATTCAGCTTAAGTCCCGCTATCGTAGGGTCAATCCCCCTCCAAAAGGGTTGCCCCCCTGCCCTCCCTTAAACTAAAATCCTGGACATTAGCAATGCTATTGCTGGATTTTTCCTCGCACACCGCTTACCTCGCATGGCTCTGCTGGGTACTCAAGATAAAGCTCAACGCATACTTCAGCTTCCTGGATCCGATTCCCTCACACAGTTTTAATGCTCAAAAGTTAATTTAGTATGACAATAGTATTTCTACCCGGGCTATGTTTTTCGAATGTATGTATGACTGTAATGTAAGTACAATTGTTAGACCCACTCTGCAACTTAATAAACAATGTGATGCATTTGAACATGTAAGAAATATTTAGATTCCTCTTGATCTTCGGTTTGATATCCTACTAATATTATAAATGCGAATGATTGGATGTTTAGACGTCACACTTAAACGGCTCATCCGATTTGGATGAAATTTTGCACAAAGTTTATAGCCTGGATTAAAATATAGGATAGTTTTTGTCCCGGGTCCACGCAGACGAAGTCGCGGGCGACAGCTAGTAGGTTAATATTCGTAAAACAATGCAGTTGTAAAATAATATGTCGTGTTAAACAATTGATTCCAGTTACAAAAAGAGATAGTGTCCCGGTCGCGTAGCTGCAGCAACAAGAGCTACGAATGCTTCCTGCCCGTGCTGACCGGCCGGCACTACTGCGCGAAACACATTCTGCAGGTACCCATAGTGCTCATCGGGGTGTAGACTCTAAATTTATTATAACTTGAAAAGAAAGAAGGCAAAAAAATATGCCTAGTGGCGAAACTCCCATTCAAATATCTCAAAAAATTACGAAGGTACAACAACCGTTTTAATTAGTTAGAGAGAGAAGACGCTCGTAGATTGTGACGTCACGACACTCGAGCGTCATAGTAAATGACAATCTTTTCATATGAACGTGCGTTTTGCGGAAAAGGGACAGAACATACCCCCTCTTAAAACTTTGGCCACTTATAACTTTGTGATTATTTAACCTCATGTGTTGCTTTTTTCTCCGTTTGACTACATTTTTAATCCTTTTTCGAGAAGATACAACATTATTGGTTATTTTATTTAGTGTCTAGACCCCTAGGAGTGCCGTAAAGTGCACACTAGCGCCACTGGTAAATAATTGTGATTATTTAAATTTAACGATAGATATTTAAAAAACCGGCCAAGTGCGAGTCGGACTCGCGTTCCGTACAAAATTGCAAATGTATAGTTTTCAGATTTTTTGCTGTACTTGTAGGTACTATAAGACAATAATACTTGCCAATTTTCATATTTCTAGATCAACGGAAAGTATCCTATAAATTTTGTTTACCTTGAGTGTGTCGAAATATACGTTTTTAGCGGCATAAAAGGCCGTATCTTTTTTTACGTTAACTTAGATTGAGTATATGGTTTTTTAATTTCAACTCGATACGCGTTCCCGAGATAAAGGGTCTAGACAGACAGACAGACGGACAACAAAGTGATCCTATAAACGTTCCGTTTTTTCCTTCTGATGTATGGAACCCTAAAATTAAAGTAAATCTAACATCCTAGCTAGCGTTAATGACGGACATAAGCAATGCGAGAGGCACTTGCATACTTGCCAGTAAGGTATTTTTAACGAGTGTATCATATTCGCAGGACCCCACCGCGCCGTACCGACAATGCGGCCACACCAGCGGTGGCACGCGGTGCTCTCTCCCCGCCCCCGCACAACCCGACCCGAGGGACCAGAGGGACCAAGGGTAATCTCATTTATTCATTTATCTACACACGTACTATAAACCCCCTAAAATGCGTTCAGAAATAGGCAGTAATGACCAGCCGGCGTTGGACTAGAGGTGCGGATATATGCGTCGTTGGCGTCGATAAGATTAATGAAGGGATGTGTTGATATTTCCAGGTTATGCTACACACACGCGCGGGCGGCCCTGGCGGCGCGCACCAGGAGCGCGGCGCCGCCGCCGCCCGCCTCCACCACCGAGACCCTGCTGCACCAGCTCGACCACTATGTCAAGTAACTACATACATACATATAATCACGCGTCTTTCCCAGAGGGGTAGGCAGAGATCACGGATCTCCATTTGCTACGATCCTGACAAACCACTTTCGCTTCAGTCACCTTCATAACATTTCTCATACCTTCCGGTACGTGGTCGCCACTCGAGAACCTTTCCGCCCCAACGGCCATCGGTTCTTCGTGCAATGTGCCCCGCCCACTGCCACTTAGCGATTCGTAGGCCTCTGTTACCTTGGTTCTGCTGTGGATAGCCTCATTTCTGATGCGATCACGCAATTGGTTATAAGCAATTAAATATAAAGAGCTGTCAGAATTGACCAATCTTTGATCGAGGCGACATGGATGAGGCCCCATTACTAAACAATAATGTGTAATGTGGAGTGGAATTTTCCTACAAAGTTACAATGCCTACTTACACCAAATCTTTCTGTTTACTGTACAATAAGTTCGCCAATTGTACTTCTTTTTGTATTGAGCAATCAACTTGAAATAAATTAATAATAATAAATAATAATACAACAATTCCGTATTGCAGGTGTGAGCGAGTGAGGACATCTTCCTGCGCGTCAGCCGTGTCAGTAGTAAGCGAGCCGGAGCCGGAACAAGCCGCGCCTACGCCTGCGGACCCTTTTAGTGAGTACACCGTTCAGTGGGGCTATTCTATTATCAAACCCGGAGCGCGTGACGTATAAAAGCCCCCGCACATAGCCCAGCCCACAGTACAACCATAGTACAGCCCTAAAAACGCGACCACTGCCACATTAAGCTACTAGTGGCAGCCACTAAACGCGATCACTGCCGCACATTACAGCCACTAGTGGCCGCCACTAAACGCGACCTCTGCCGCACATTAAGCCACTAGTGGCCACCACTAAACGCAACCACTGGCTCACATTACAGCCACTAGTAGCCGCCACTATAAACGCGATCACTGCCGCACATTAACTCACTAGTGGCTGTCACTACGCACATTACAGCCACTAGTGGCCGCCACTAAACGCGACCACTGCCGCACATTAAGCCACTAGTGGCCACCACTAAACGCAACCACTGGCTCACATTACAGCCACTAGTAGCCGCCACTATAAACGCGATCACTGCCGCACATTAAGCCACTAGTGGCCGGCACTAAACACGACCACCGCCGCACTTTACAGCTACTAGTGGCCGCCACTAAACGCGACCACTGCCGCACATTACAGCCACTAGTGGCCGCCACTAAACGCATCCACTGGCTCACATTACAGCCACTAGTAGCCGCCACTATAAACGCGATCACTGCCGCACATTAAGCCACTAGTGGCCACCACTAAACGCAACCACTGGCTCACATTACAGCCACTAGTAGCCGCCACTATAAACGCGACCACTGCCGCACATTAAGCCACTAGTGGCCACCACTAAACGCATCCACTGGCTCACATTACAGCCACTAGTAGCCGCCACTATAAACGCGATCACTGCCGCACATTAAGCCACTAGTGGCCACCACTAAACGCAACCACTGGCTCACATTACAGCCACTAGTAGCCGCCACTATAAACGCGACCACTGCCGCACATTAAGCCACTAGTGGCCGCCACTAAACGCGACCACTGCCGCACATTACAGCCACTAGTGGCCGCCACTATAAACGCGACCACTGGCTCACATTACAGCCACTAGTAGCCGCCACTATAAACGCGACCACTGCCGCACATTAAGCCACTAGTGGCCGCCACTAAACGCGACCACTGCCGCACATTACAGCCACTAGTGGCCGCCACCAAAAGCGACCACTTCCGCACATTAAGCTACTAGTGGCCGCCACTAAACGCGACCATTGCCGCACATTACAGCCACTAGTGGCCGACACTAAACGCGGCCACTCCCGCACATTACAGCCACTAGTGGCCGCCACTAAACGCGACCACTGCCGCACATTACAGCCACTAGTGGCCGACACTAAACGCGACCACTCCCGCACATTACAGCCACTAGTGGCCGCCACTAAACGCGACCACTGCCGCACATTACAGCCACTAGTGGCCGGCACTATAAACGCGACCACTGCCGCACATTACAGCCACTAGTGGCCGCCACTAAACGCGACCACTGCCGCACATTAAGCTACTAGTGGCCGCCACTAAACGCGACCATTGCCGCACATTACAGCCACTAGTGGCCGACACTAAACGCGGCCACTCCCGCACATTACAGCCACTAGTGGCCGCCACTAAACGCGACCACTGCCGCACATTACAGCCACTAGTGGCCGGCACTATAAACGCGACCACTGCCGCACATTACAGCCACTAGTGGCCGCCACTAAACTCGACCACTGCCGCACATTACAGCCACTAGTGGCCGGCACTATAAACGCGACCACTGCCGCACATTACAGCCACTAGTGGCCGCCACTAAACTCGACCACTGCCGCACATTACAGCCACTAGTGGCCGACACTAAACGCGGCCACTCCCGCACATTACAGCCACTAGTGGCCGCCACTAAACGCGACCACTGCCGCACATTACAGCCACTAGTGGCCGGCACTATAAACGCGACCACTGCCGCACATTACAGCCACTAGTGGCCGCCACTAAACTCGACCACTGCCGCACATTACAGCCACTAGTGGCCGGCACTATAAACGCGACCACTGCCGCACATTACAGCCACTAGTGGCCGCCACTAAACTCGACCACTGCCGCACATTACAGCCACTAGTGGCCGGCACTATAAACGCGACCACTGCCGCACATTACAGGCACTAGTGGCCGACACTAAACGCGGCCACTCCCGCACATTACAGTCACTTTTAGCAATCTTTTACTATGAAAAATCATAACTCCGACAATTTCAACTTGCAGAGCACATAGACGCAACAGCAGTGAACGCGGCATACTCGGCCTCCATCATGGAGTGCTGCAGCGCGAGCGACAGCGACGCCGACAGCGTGGCGCTGGGGCCCGACTACGAGGACGCGCTCTCGGACTACGAGGACGCGCCCGTCGAGGGGGCGCCGCTATGGTAAGCACATAGACGCAACAGCAGTGAACGCGGCATACTCGGCCTCCATCATGGAGTGCTGCAGCGCGAGCGACAGCGACGCCGACAGCGTGGCGCTGGGGCCCGACTACGAGGACGCGCTCTCGGACTACGAGGACGCGCCCGTCGAGGGGGCGCCGCTATGGTAAGCACATAGACGCAACAGCAGTGAACGCGGCATACTCGGCCTCCATCATGGAGTGCTGCAGCGCGAGCGACAGCGACGCCGACAGCGTGGCGCTGGGGCCCGACTACGAGGACGCGCTCTCGGACTACGAGGACGCGCCCGTCGAGGGGGCGCCGCTATGGTAAGCACATAGACGCAACAGCAGTGAACGCGGCATACTCGGCCTCCATCATGGAGTGCTGCAGCGCGAGCGACAGCGACGCCGACAGCGTGGCGCTGGGGCCCGACTACGAGGACGCGCTCTCGGACTACGAGGACGCGCCCGTCGAGGGGGCGCCGCTATGGTAAGCACATAGACGCAACAGCAGTGAACGCGGCATACTCGGCCTCCATCATGGAGTGCTGCAGCGCGAGCGACAGCGACGCCGACAGCGTGGCGCTGGGGCCCGACTACGAGGACGCGCTCTCGGACTACGAGGACGCGCCCGTCGAGGGGGCGCCGCTATGGTAAGCACATAGACGCAACAGCAGTGAACGCGGCATACTCGGCCTCCATCATGGAGTGCTGCAGCGCGAGCGACAGCGACGCCGACAGCGTGGCGCTGGGGCCCGACTACGAGGACGCGCTCTCGGACTACGAGGACGCGCCCGTCGAGGGGGCGCCGCTATGGTAAGCACATAGACGCAACAGCAGTGAACGCGGCATACTCGGCCTCCATCATGGAGTGCTGCAGCGCGAGCGACAGCGACGCCGACAGCGTGGCGCTGGGGCCCGACTACGAGGACGCGCTCTCGGACTACGAGGACGCGCCCGTCGAGGGGGCGCCGCTATGGTAAGCACATAGACGCAACAGCAGTGAACGCGGCATACTCGGCCTCCATCATGGAGTGCTGCAGCGCGAGCGACAGCGACGCCGACAGCGTGGCGCTGGGGCCCGACTACGAGGACGCGCTCTCGGACTACGAGGACGCGCCCGTCGAGGGGGCGCCGCTATGGTAAGCACATAGACGCAACAGCAGTGAACGCGGCATACTCGGCCTCCATCATGGAGTGCTGCAGCGCGAGCGACAGCGACGCCGACAGCGTGGCGCTGGGGCCCGACTACGAGGACGCGCTCTCGGACTACGAGGACGCGCCCGTCGAGGGGGCGCCGCTATGGTAAGCACATAGACGCAACAGCAGTGAACGCGGCATACTCGGCCTCCATCATGGAGTGCTGCAGCGCGAGCGACAGCGACGCCGACAGCGTGGCGCTGGGGCCCGACTACGAGGACGCGCTCTCGGACTACGAGGACGCGCCCGTCGAGGGGGCGCCGCTATGGTAAGCACATAGACGCAACAGCAGTGAACGCGGCATACTCGGCCTCCATCATGGAGTGCTGCAGCGCGAGCGACAGCGACGCCGACAGCGTGGCGCTGGGGCCCGACTACGAGGACGCGCTCTCGGACTACGAGGACGCGCCCGTCGAGGGGGCGCCGCTATGGTAAGCACATAGACGCAACAGCAGTGAACGCGGCATACTCGGCCTCCATCATGGAGTGCTGCAGCGCGAGCGACAGCGACGCCGACAGCGTGGCGCTGGGGCCCGACTACGAGGACGCGCTCTCGGACTACGAGGACGCGCCCGTCGAGGGGGCGCCGCTATGGTAAGCACATAGACGCAACAGCAGTGAACGCGGCATACTCGGCCTCCATCATGGAGTGCTGCAGCGCGAGCGACAGCGACGCCGACAGCGTGGCGCTGGGGCCCGACTACGAGGACGCGCTCTCGGACTACGAGGACGCGCCCGTCGAGGGGGCGCCGCTATGGTAAGCACATAGACGCAACAGCAGTGAACGCGGCATACTCGGCCTCCATCATGGAGTGCTGCAGCGCGAGCGACAGCGACGCCGACAGCGTGGCGCTGGGGCCCGACTACGAGGACGCGCTCTCGGACTACGAGGACGCGCCCGTCGAGGGGGCGCCGCTATGGTAAGCACATAGACGCAACAGCAGTGAACGCGGCATACTCGGCCTCCATCATGGAGTGCTGCAGCGCGAGCGACAGCGACGCCGACAGCGTGGCGCTGGGGCCCGACTACGAGGACGCGCTCTCGGACTACGAGGACGCGCCCGTCGAGGGGGCGCCGCTATGGTAAGCACATAGACGCAACAGCAGTGAACGCGGCATACTCGGCCTCCATCATGGAGTGCTGCAGCGCGAGCGACAGCGACGCCGACAGCGTGGCGCTGGGGCCCGACTACGAGGACGCGCTCTCGGACTACGAGGACGCGCCCGTCGAGGGGGCGCCGCTATGGTAAGCACATAGACGCAACAGCAGTGAACGCGGCATACTCGGCCTCCATCATGGAGTGCTGCAGCGCGAGCGACAGCGACGCCGACAGCGTGGCGCTGGGGCCCGACTACGAGGACGCGCTCTCGGACTACGAGGACGCGCCCGTCGAGGGGGCGCCGCTATGGTAAGCACATAGACGCAACAGCAGTGAACGCGGCATACTCGGCCTCCATCATGGAGTGCTGCAGCGCGAGCGACAGCGACGCCGACAGCGTGGCGCTGGGGCCCGACTACGAGGACGCGCTCTCGGACTACGAGGACGCGCCCGTCGAGGGGGCGCCGCTATGGTAAGCACATAGACGCAACAGCAGTGAACGCGGCATACTCGGCCTCCATCATGGAGTGCTGCAGCGCGAGCGACAGCGACGCCGACAGCGTGGCGCTGGGGCCCGACTACGAGGACGCGCTCTCGGACTACGAGGACGCGCCCGTCGAGGGGGCGCCGCTATGGTAAGCACATAGACGCAACAGCAGTGAACGCGGCATACTCGGCCTCCATCATGGAGTGCTGCAGCGCGAGCGACAGCGACGCCGACAGCGTGGCGCTGGGGCCCGACTACGAGGACGCGCTCTCGGACTACGAGGACGCGCCCGTCGAGGGGGCGCCGCTATGGTAAGCACATAGACGCAACAGCAGTGAACGCGGCATACTCGGCCTCCATCATGGAGTGCTGCAGCGCGAGCGACAGCGACGCCGACAGCGTGGCGCTGGGGCCCGACTACGAGGACGCGCTCTCGGACTACGAGGACGCGCCCGTCGAGGGGGCGCCGCTATGGTAAGCACATAGACGCAACAGCAGTGAACGCGGCATACTCGGCCTCCATCATGGAGTGCTGCAGCGCGAGCGACAGCGACGCCGACAGCGTGGCGCTGGGGCCCGACTACGAGGACGCGCTCTCGGACTACGAGGACGCGCCCGTCGAGGGGGCGCCGCTATGGTAAGCACATAGACGCAACAGCAGTGAACGCGGCATACTCGGCCTCCATCATGGAGTGCTGCAGCGCGAGCGACAGCGACGCCGACAGCGTGGCGCTGGGGCCCGACTACGAGGACGCGCTCTCGGACTACGAGGACGCGCCCGTCGAGGGGGCGCCGCTATGGTAAGCACATAGACGCAACAGCAGTGAACGCGGCATACTCGGCCTCCATCATGGAGTGCTGCAGCGCGAGCGACAGCGACGCCGACAGCGTGGCGCTGGGGCCCGACTACGAGGACGCGCTCTCGGACTACGAGGACGCGCCCGTCGAGGGGGCGCCGCTATGGTAAGCACATAGACGCAACAGCAGTGAACGCGGCATACTCGGCCTCCATCATGGAGTGCTGCAGCGCGAGCGACAGCGACGCCGACAGCGTGGCGCTGGGGCCCGACTACGAGGACGCGCTCTCGGACTACGAGGACGCGCCCGTCGAGGGGGCGCCGCTATGGTAAGCACATAGACGCAACAGCAGTGAACGCGGCATACTCGGCCTCCATCATGGAGTGCTGCAGCGCGAGCGACAGCGACGCCGACAGCGTGGCGCTGGGGCCCGACTACGAGGACGCGCTCTCGGACTACGAGGACGCGCCCGTCGAGGGGGCGCCGCTATGGTAAGCACATAGACGCAACAGCAGTGAACGCGGCATACTCGGCCTCCATCATGGAGTGCTGCAGCGCGAGCGACAGCGACGCCGACAGCGTGGCGCTGGGGCCCGACTACGAGGACGCGCTCTCGGACTACGAGGACGCGCCCGTCGAGGGGGCGCCGCTATGGTAAGCACATAGACGCAACAGCAGTGAACGCGGCATACTCGGCCTCCATCATGGAGTGCTGCAGCGCGAGCGACAGCGACGCCGACAGCGTGGCGCTGGGGCCCGACTACGAGGACGCGCTCTCGGACTACGAGGACGCGCCCGTCGAGGGGGCGCCGCTATGGTAAGCACATAGACGCAACAGCAGTGAACGCGGCATACTCGGCCTCCATCATGGAGTGCTGCAGCGCGAGCGACAGCGACGCCGACAGCGTGGCGCTGGGGCCCGACTACGAGGACGCGCTCTCGGACTACGAGGACGCGCCCGTCGAGGGGGCGCCGCTATGGTAAGCACATAGACGCAACAGCAGTGAACGCGGCATACTCGGCCTCCATCATGGAGTGCTGCAGCGCGAGCGACAGCGACGCCGACAGCGTGGCGCTGGGGCCCGACTACGAGGACGCGCTCTCGGACTACGAGGACGCGCCCGTCGAGGGGGCGCCGCTATGGTAAGCACATAGACGCAACAGCAGTGAACGCGGCATACTCGGCCTCCATCATGGAGTGCTGCAGCGCGAGCGACAGCGACGCCGACAGCGTGGCGCTGGGGCCCGACTACGAGGACGCGCTCTCGGACTACGAGGACGCGCCCGTCGAGGGGGCGCCGCTATGGTAAGCACATAGACGCAACAGCAGTGAACGCGGCATACTCGGCCTCCATCATGGAGTGCTGCAGCGCGAGCGACAGCGACGCCGACAGCGTGGCGCTGGGGCCCGACTACGAGGACGCGCTCTCGGACTACGAGGACGCGCCCGTCGAGGGGGCGCCGCTATGGTAAGCACATAGACGCAACAGCAGTGAACGCGGCATACTCGGCCTCCATCATGGAGTGCTGCAGCGCGAGCGACAGCGACGCCGACAGCGTGGCGCTGGGGCCCGACTACGAGGACGCGCTCTCGGACTACGAGGACGCGCCCGTCGAGGGGGCGCCGCTATGGTAAGCACATAGACGCAACAGCAGTGAACGCGGCATACTCGGCCTCCATCATGGAGTGCTGCAGCGCGAGCGACAGCGACGCCGACAGCGTGGCGCTGGGGCCCGACTACGAGGACGCGCTCTCGGACTACGAGGACGCGCCCGTCGAGGGGGCGCCGCTATGGTAAGCACATAGACGCAACAGCAGTGAACGCGGCATACTCGGCCTCCATCATGGAGTGCTGCAGCGCGAGCGACAGCGACGCCGACAGCGTGGCGCTGGGGCCCGACTACGAGGACGCGCTCTCGGACTACGAGGACGCGCCCGTCGAGGGGGCGCCGCTATGGTAAGCACATAGACGCAACAGCAGTGAACGCGGCATACTCGGCCTCCATCATGGAGTGCTGCAGCGCGAGCGACAGCGACGCCGACAGCGTGGCGCTGGGGCCCGACTACGAGGACGCGCTCTCGGACTACGAGGACGCGCCCGTCGAGGGGGCGCCGCTATGGTAAGCACATAGACGCAACAGCAGTGAACGCGGCATACTCGGCCTCCATCATGGAGTGCTGCAGCGCGAGCGACAGCGACGCCGACAGCGTGGCGCTGGGGCCCGACTACGAGGACGCGCTCTCGGACTACGAGGACGCGCCCGTCGAGGGGGCGCCGCTATGGTAAGCACATAGACGCAACAGCAGTGAACGCGGCATACTCGGCCTCCATCATGGAGTGCTGCAGCGCGAGCGACAGCGACGCCGACAGCGTGGCGCTGGGGCCCGACTACGAGGACGCGCTCTCGGACTACGAGGACGCGCCCGTCGAGGGGGCGCCGCTATGGTAAGCACATAGACGCAACAGCAGTGAACGCGGCATACTCGGCCTCCATCATGGAGTGCTGCAGCGCGAGCGACAGCGACGCCGACAGCGTGGCGCTGGGGCCCGACTACGAGGACGCGCTCTCGGACTACGAGGACGCGCCCGTCGAGGGGGCGCCGCTATGGTAAGCACATAGACGCAACAGCAGTGAACGCGGCATACTCGGCCTCCATCATGGAGTGCTGCAGCGCGAGCGACAGCGACGCCGACAGCGTGGCGCTGGGGCCCGACTACGAGGACGCGCTCTCGGACTACGAGGACGCGCCCGTCGAGGGGGCGCCGCTATGGTAAGCACATAGACGCAACAGCAGTGAACGCGGCATACTCGGCCTCCATCATGGAGTGCTGCAGCGCGAGCGACAGCGACGCCGACAGCGTGGCGCTGGGGCCCGACTACGAGGACGCGCTCTCGGACTACGAGGACGCGCCCGTCGAGGGGGCGCCGCTATGGTAAGCACATAGACGCAACAGCAGTGAACGCGGCATACTCGGCCTCCATCATGGAGTGCTGCAGCGCGAGCGACAGCGACGCCGACAGCGTGGCGCTGGGGCCCGACTACGAGGACGCGCTCTCGGACTACGAGGACGCGCCCGTCGAGGGGGCGCCGCTATGGTAAGCACATAGACGCAACAGCAGTGAACGCGGCATACTCGGCCTCCATCATGGAGTGCTGCAGCGCGAGCGACAGCGACGCCGACAGCGTGGCGCTGGGGCCCGACTACGAGGACGCGCTCTCGGACTACGAGGACGCGCCCGTCGAGGGGGCGCCGCTATGGTAAGCACATAGACGCAACAGCAGTGAACGCGGCATACTCGGCCTCCATCATGGAGTGCTGCAGCGCGAGCGACAGCGACGCCGACAGCGTGGCGCTGGGGCCCGACTACGAGGACGCGCTCTCGGACTACGAGGACGCGCCCGTCGAGGGGGCGCCGCTATGGTAAGCACATAGACGCAACAGCAGTGAACGCGGCATACTCGGCCTCCATCATGGAGTGCTGCAGCGCGAGCGACAGCGACGCCGACAGCGTGGCGCTGGGGCCCGACTACGAGGACGCGCTCTCGGACTACGAGGACGCGCCCGTCGAGGGGGCGCCGCTATGGTAAGCACATAGACGCAACAGCAGTGAACGCGGCATACTCGGCCTCCATCATGGAGTGCTGCAGCGCGAGCGACAGCGACGCCGACAGCGTGGCGCTGGGGCCCGACTACGAGGACGCGCTCTCGGACTACGAGGACGCGCCCGTCGAGGGGCCTATGCGTTATTTTTCGACATGCGTTCCAAATCTGACTGGAATTGGTTAAATATTTCCTGGGAAAAGGAAAGACGTCTTGCTTGTAAAACAGGGCGGGGGATGTGTGTCCGCATGGGCTCTCCCTTCGGGCTTTCGGCACTACGCGGAGCTCGGCCTACGGCCTCGCATGCCTCGCCACTCGCCTGAGGGCCAAGGCCCTCAGGTATCGCTTATAAGACACTCGGGGGTAGTAAGTATCCGCGTAGGCTCTCCCTTCGGGTACCTACCCTCGGGCTCGCGTAGAGAGCGCGCTCTGATGGGACGCTTCGAGCCTTCGGACTCGCATGCCTCGCTCACCTACGGGCCTTCGACCCTCAGGTTCGCTTGTAAGACACTCGGGGAAAGGAATAAATAGTTGCACAACCCTAATCGCTCGAAGCTCGGCCTACGGCCTCGCAAAATTAGTGGGGAAAAACCCGCCTGGACACTCGGGGTGGGGCTCCGGGCCTTTGGCCCTTCGCTGGGCTCGGCCTACGACTGGCAAGATACTTGCCTTTAATTTTAACTAACCGGATCTCCTTATTTCAGGAGAGCTGGCGTCTACACGGCCGAGGAAGCTGTATCGGAAGCCAAAAACGCTCTAGTGACGCTACAGAGCGCCTACATTCGACAGATGTCGCGGCTGCGATGCTTGCTGCAGACCGCGAGACTCAAGTACCTTAGAGATCTGAAGGCGGAGAAGGAACTTTACTGTAAGTGTAGAAAAAAATCCACTTGCAGACCGGCAAACGTAAAATTTCGGGTACTCTGGTCTCTACCTCTCTACCCTTCCTCATGACCGACCAGAATATTTTTTGACTGCCATCCCGTCTAGCCACGTGTTTGAAAAACCACGTACCAATGAGTTTATTCGGAACTATCATTTGTAAACATCGTGAGGAAACCTGCATACATCTGCGACAAAATTGGGAATCGATAAAAAATTTCAAAATGTCTCTTTTTTTTTGGTGATAGGAAAACCTTCCTTGGCACCAGAAAAAAGTTTCAGATTTTTCCGCTGCGTCAATTATTTTTGAAACATATAAACAGTTTCCTCGCTTACGTTTTGGGTCAGGGACGGCACTTTGCTCAATCTGTCTCATATTACAAAAAAAATACTTAAAGATCTGTGGTAAACTGACACTGGCAATGATATTGTCATTACCAGTGTCAATTAACCACAGATATTAAAAATATTTTTTTGTAATATGAGACAGATCAAGGAAAATGTCTATTGACCTTCCTTAACCCAAAACGGAAGTGAGGAAGCTTTATGTTTTTCAAAAATAATTGACGCAGCTGAAAAATCTGAAACTCTTTTCTGGTGCTAAGTAAGGTTATTCCTATGACCAAAAAAATAATCAGGCATTTCTAAAATGTTCATCCATTCCCCCATTCAAAGGTGTATGTGAAGCCCCCAACATGCACTAGGCCAGCGTGGGGACTGTCCATTCCCACTCGTGAGAGGAGGCCTATGCCCAGCATTGGCGTCTATTTAGGCTGATACGTGATTATACCGCCGTATATGTGTCGGCAGGCAGCATCAACGCGCAGGCGCGCAGCGGGCCGCTGACCGTGCGCGAGCGGCGACAGCTGCGGAAGCTGAAGGCCTACGCGGGGTACCACCGGAAACATGGCCAGGACGCCGTGCTGGCGAGGAAGCTACAGCGGAAACGAGCCAAGGTACGTCTATTATTTCTTACTAGCTTTTGCTCGCAATTGGATATCGATGAAAATTTTAGGAGTGTATTTTTTTTGGTTATAGGAATAACCTTCCTTTGCACCAGAAAAAAGTTGCAGATGTTCCAGCTGCGTCAATTATTTTTTGGAATTAACAGTTTCCTCACTTACGTTTTGGTCAAGGACGGCACTTTCCTCGATCCATCTAATATTACAAAAAAAATATCTTAAATATCTGTGGTGGTGACACTGGCAATGATATTGACAGTTGCAGCTATATTTGTCATTACCAGTGTCAGTTTACCGCAGTTTTTTTTTATATGATACAGATCAAGGAAAGTGTCTATTGACCGTCCTTGACCCAAAACGTAAGTGAGGAAGCTTTATTTTTTTTTTAATAATTGATGCCGCTAAAAATTCTAAAAAATTTTTGGTGCTTAGGAAGGTTATTTGTTTGTGTGAGGTGTGCAATAAAGAGTATTTGTATTGTATTGTTACTCCTATCACCAAAAAAAAATCAGGCATTTCTAAAATTTTCATCCATTCCCAACTTCGCCCGCGCGGAACTCTTTTACATCGCACCTCCATACAAACTTCCGCCCCCCTTGAAGTTGGGTACTGATACGAAGTCGGTTAAGACTTTGTTTTAGTAAATTATTAACTTGACTAGCGAAAGTTTAAATAAAAAGCTAGTGAAATTAACCAGACACTTGTGTGTAGTGTTTGAACCTCAACTGTTTTTCAGATAAGAAATAGAATAAAATAAGCTTACCAAACTATCTCAAAAGATTCAAATAAAATAAAAACATTTTTTTTTCCAGGTGAACGATATAGTGGCGAACCGACCAGTGCCTGCTCAGGCCCGCTGCACGTTTGCGGAGGGCAGCGTGCGCTGTACACAGCAAACCGTGCCCGCCACCAAACACTGCCTCAAACACATCATGCACGACCAACACCAAGTAAGTTTCATCAACTGGGTTTGGGCGCATAATGTCCCACTCGCAAAACGTATGGCCCTTTCGCAAAACGTCCCGTGTGCGAAATATCATATACGCAAAATGTCCCGTCTGCAAAATGCTTGTGCACTTAACGATTTTCCTGCCATTGACCGCCACAATAAATAGCATAGTCAGCTAGGCAAAGACAGCAGAAGTAAAGATAGACTCTTTAGTCTTTTATTGTCTTTTGGTTTTGGAACTCTTTAGCCCAAATAGATTTGACCACAACATTATACGGGACCTTCTGCGAAAGGGACGTATTGCGAACGGGACATTTCGTGAAAGGGACCATCTGCGAAAAGAACGTAATTTATATGAAGGGACATCTTGAGAACGGGATATTTTGCAGAAGGGCCGTTTTGGGAATGGGGCATTTATAAAAGGGACCTTTTGCGAAAGGGACATTATGCGCACAAACCATCATCGCTACTAGTGACCGGCGTTTAGTGGTGGTTAAGGCTTGTTTGCACTTGATCTACTTGTGATGAACCCGTCATGTGTGCAGGTGCTATTCACGCTGTGCGGCGACCAGCGCGGCCTGAGCGCGTGCCGGGAGGCGGTGGCGCGGCTGCCGCTGCCGTCGGCCGCCTGCCGCCACCACACCATGCCGCCCCAGTACACCGTGTTCACGCTCAAGGTACAGTAAACACTGTTCACGCTGTGCGGCGACCAGCGCGGCCTGAGCGCGTGCCGGGAGGCGGTGGCGCGGCTGCCGCTGCCGTCGGCCGCCTGCCGCCACCACACCATGCCGCCCCAGTACACCGTGTTCACGCTCAAGGTACAGTAAACACTGTTCACGCTGTGCGGCGACCAGCGCGGCCTGAGCGCGTGCCGGGAGGCGGTGGCGCGGCTGCCGCTGCCGTCGGCCGCCTGCCGCCACCACACCATGCCGCCCCAGTACACCGTGTTCACGCTCAAGGTACAGTAAACACTGTTCACGCTGTGCGGCGACCAGCGCGGCCTGAGCGCGTGCCGGGAGGCGGTGGCGCGGCTGCCGCTGCCGTCGGCCGCCTGCCGCCACCACACCATGCCGCCCCAGTACACCGTGTTCACGCTCAAGGTACAGTAAACACTGTTCACGCTGTGCGGCGACCAGCGCGGCCTGAGCGCGTGCCGGGAGGCGGTGGCGCGGCTGCCGCTGCCGTCGGCCGCCTGCCGCCACCACACCATGCCGCCCCAGTACACCGTGTTCACGCTCAAGGTACAGTAAACACTGTTCACGCTGTGCGGCGACCAGCGCGGCCTGAGCGCGTGCCGGGAGGCGGTGGCGCGGCTGCCGCTGCCGTCGGCCGCCTGCCGCCACCACACCATGCCGCCCCAGTACACCGTGTTCACGCTCAAGGTACAGTAAACACTGTTCACGCTGTGCGGCGACCAGCGCGGCCTGAGCGCGTGCCGGGAGGCGGTGGCGCGGCTGCCGCTGCCGTCGGCCGCCTGCCGCCACCACACCATGCCGCCCCAGTACACCGTGTTCACGCTCAAGGTACAGTAAACACTGTTCACGCTGTGCGGCGACCAGCGCGGCCTGAGCGCGTGCCGGGAGGCGGTGGCGCGGCTGCCGCTGCCGTCGGCCGCCTGCCGCCACCACACCATGCCGCCCCAGTACACCGTGTTCACGCTCAAGGTACAGTAAACACTGTTCACGCTGTGCGGCGACCAGCGCGGCCTGAGCGCGTGCCGGGAGGCGGTGGCGCGGCTGCCGCTGCCGTCGGCCGCCTGCCGCCACCACACCATGCCGCCCCAGTACACCGTGTTCACGCTCAAGGTACAGTAAACACTGTTCACGCTGTGCGGCGACCAGCGCGGCCTGAGCGCGTGCCGGGAGGCGGTGGCGCGGCTGCCGCTGCCGTCGGCCGCCTGCCGCCACCACACCATGCCGCCCCAGTACACCGTGTTCACGCTCAAGGTACAGTAAACACTGTTCACGCTGTGCGGCGACCAGCGCGGCCTGAGCGCGTGCCGGGAGGCGGTGGCGCGGCTGCCGCTGCCGTCGGCCGCCTGCCGCCACCACACCATGCCGCCCCAGTACACCGTGTTCACGCTCAAGGTACAGTAAACACTGTTCACGCTGTGCGGCGACCAGCGCGGCCTGAGCGCGTGCCGGGAGGCGGTGGCGCGGCTGCCGCTGCCGTCGGCCGCCTGCCGCCACCACACCATGCCGCCCCAGTACACCGTGTTCACGCTCAAGGTACAGTAAACACTGTTCACGCTGTGCGGCGACCAGCGCGGCCTGAGCGCGTGCCGGGAGGCGGTGGCGCGGCTGCCGCTGCCGTCGGCCGCCTGCCGCCACCACACCATGCCGCCCCAGTACACCGTGTTCACGCTCAAGGTACAGTAAACACTGTTCACGCTGTGCGGCGACCAGCGCGGCCTGAGCGCGTGCCGGGAGGCGGTGGCGCGGCTGCCGCTGCCGTCGGCCGCCTGCCGCCACCACACCATGCCGCCCCAGTACACCGTGTTCACGCTCAAGGTACAGTAAACACTGTTCACGCTGTGCGGCGACCAGCGCGGCCTGAGCGCGTGCCGGGAGGCGGTGGCGCGGCTGCCGCTGCCGTCGGCCGCCTGCCGCCACCACACCATGCCGCCCCAGTACACCGTGTTCACGCTCAAGGTACAGTAAACACTGTTCACGCTGTGCGGCGACCAGCGCGGCCTGAGCGCGTGCCGGGAGGCGGTGGCGCGGCTGCCGCTGCCGTCGGCCGCCTGCCGCCACCACACCATGCCGCCCCAGTACACCGTGTTCACGCTCAAGGTACAGTAAACACTGTTCACGCTGTGCGGCGACCAGCGCGGCCTGAGCGCGTGCCGGGAGGCGGTGGCGCGGCTGCCGCTGCCGTCGGCCGCCTGCCGCCACCACACCATGCCGCCCCAGTACACCGTGTTCACGCTCAAGGTACAGTAAACACTGTTCACGCTGTGCGGCGACCAGCGCGGCCTGAGCGCGTGCCGGGAGGCGGTGGCGCGGCTGCCGCTGCCGTCGGCCGCCTGCCGCCACCACACCATGCCGCCCCAGTACACCGTGTTCACGCTCAAGGTACAGTAAACACTGTTCACGCTGTGCGGCGACCAGCGCGGCCTGAGCGCGTGCCGGGAGGCGGTGGCGCGGCTGCCGCTGCCGTCGGCCGCCTGCCGCCACCACACCATGCCGCCCCAGTACACCGTGTTCACGCTCAAGGTACAGTAAACACTGTTCACGCTGTGCGGCGACCAGCGCGGCCTGAGCGCGTGCCGGGAGGCGGTGGCGCGGCTGCCGCTGCCGTCGGCCGCCTGCCGCCACCACACCATGCCGCCCCAGTACACCGTGTTCACGCTCAAGGTACAGTAAACACTGTTCACGCTGTGCGGCGACCAGCGCGGCCTGAGCGCGTGCCGGGAGGCGGTGGCGCGGCTGCCGCTGCCGTCGGCCGCCTGCCGCCACCACACCATGCCGCCCCAGTACACCGTGTTCACGCTCAAGGTACAGTAAACACTGTTCACGCTGTGCGGCGACCAGCGCGGCCTGAGCGCGTGCCGGGAGGCGGTGGCGCGGCTGCCGCTGCCGTCGGCCGCCTGCCGCCACCACACCATGCCGCCCCAGTACACCGTGTTCACGCTCAAGGTACAGTAAACACTGTTCACGCTGTGCGGCGACCAGCGCGGCCTGAGCGCGTGCCGGGAGGCGGTGGCGCGGCTGCCGCTGCCGTCGGCCGCCTGCCGCCACCACACCATGCCGCCCCAGTACACCGTGTTCACGCTCAAGGTACAGTAAACACTGTTCACGCTGTGCGGCGACCAGCGCGGCCTGAGCGCGTGCCGGGAGGCGGTGGCGCGGCTGCCGCTGCCGTCGGCCGCCTGCCGCCACCACACCATGCCGCCCCAGTACACCGTGTTCACGCTCAAGGTACAGTAAACACTGTTCACGCTGTGCGGCGACCAGCGCGGCCTGAGCGCGTGCCGGGAGGCGGTGGCGCGGCTGCCGCTGCCGTCGGCCGCCTGCCGCCACCACACCATGCCGCCCCAGTACACCGTGTTCACGCTCAAGGTACAGTAAACACTGTTCACGCTGTGCGGCGACCAGCGCGGCCTGAGCGCGTGCCGGGAGGCGGTGGCGCGGCTGCCGCTGCCGTCGGCCGCCTGCCGCCACCACACCATGCCGCCCCAGTACACCGTGTTCACGCTCAAGGTACAGTAAACACTGTTCACGCTGTGCGGCGACCAGCGCGGCCTGAGCGCGTGCCGGGAGGCGGTGGCGCGGCTGCCGCTGCCGTCGGCCGCCTGCCGCCACCACACCATGCCGCCCCAGTACACCGTGTTCACGCTCAAGGTACAGTAAACACTGTTCACGCTGTGCGGCGACCAGCGCGGCCTGAGCGCGTGCCGGGAGGCGGTGGCGCGGCTGCCGCTGCCGTCGGCCGCCTGCCGCCACCACACCATGCCGCCCCAGTACACCGTGTTCACGCTCAAGGTACAGTAAACACTGTTCACGCTGTGCGGCGACCAGCGCGGCCTGAGCGCGTGCCGGGAGGCGGTGGCGCGGCTGCCGCTGCCGTCGGCCGCCTGCCGCCACCACACCATGCCGCCCCAGTACACCGTGTTCACGCTCAAGGTACAGTAAACACTGTTCACGCTGTGCGGCGACCAGCGCGGCCTGAGCGCGTGCCGGGAGGCGGTGGCGCGGCTGCCGCTGCCGTCGGCCGCCTGCCGCCACCACACCATGCCGCCCCAGTACACCGTGTTCACGCTCAAGGTACAGTAAACACTGTTCACGCTGTGCGGCGACCAGCGCGGCCTGAGCGCGTGCCGGGAGGCGGTGGCGCGGCTGCCGCTGCCGTCGGCCGCCTGCCGCCACCACACCATGCCGCCCCAGTACACCGTGTTCACGCTCAAGGTACAGTAAACACTGTTCACGCTGTGCGGCGACCAGCGCGGCCTGAGCGCGTGCCGGGAGGCGGTGGCGCGGCTGCCGCTGCCGTCGGCCGCCTGCCGCCACCACACCATGCCGCCCCAGTACACCGTGTTCACGCTCAAGGTACAGTAAACACTGTTCACGCTGTGCGGCGACCAGCGCGGCCTGAGCGCGTGCCGGGAGGCGGTGGCGCGGCTGCCGCTGCCGTCGGCCGCCTGCCGCCACCACACCATGCCGCCCCAGTACACCGTGTTCACGCTCAAGGTACAGTAAACACTGTTCACGCTGTGCGGCGACCAGCGCGGCCTGAGCGCGTGCCGGGAGGCGGTGGCGCGGCTGCCGCTGCCGTCGGCCGCCTGCCGCCACCACACCATGCCGCCCCAGTACACCGTGTTCACGCTCAAGGTACAGTAAACACTGTTCACGCTGTGCGGCGACCAGCGCGGCCTGAGCGCGTGCCGGGAGGCGGTGGCGCGGCTGCCGCTGCCGTCGGCCGCCTGCCGCCACCACACCATGCCGCCCCAGTACACCGTGTTCACGCTCAAGGTACAGTAAACACTGTTCACGCTGTGCGGCGACCAGCGCGGCCTGAGCGCGTGCCGGGAGGCGGTGGCGCGGCTGCCGCTGCCGTCGGCCGCCTGCCGCCACCACACCATGCCGCCCCAGTACACCGTGTTCACGCTCAAGGTACAGTAAACACTGTTCACGCTGTGCGGCGACCAGCGCGGCCTGAGCGCGTGCCGGGAGGCGGTGGCGCGGCTGCCGCTGCCGTCGGCCGCCTGCCGCCACCACACCATGCCGCCCCAGTACACCGTGTTCACGCTCAAGGTACAGTAAACACTGTTCACGCTGTGCGGCGACCAGCGCGGCCTGAGCGCGTGCCGGGAGGCGGTGGCGCGGCTGCCGCTGCCGTCGGCCGCCTGCCGCCACCACACCATGCCGCCCCAGTACACCGTGTTCACGCTCAAGGTACAGTAAACACTGTTCACGCTGTGCGGCGACCAGCGCGGCCTGAGCGCGTGCCGGGAGGCGGTGGCGCGGCTGCCGCTGCCGTCGGCCGCCTGCCGCCACCACACCATGCCGCCCCAGTACACCGTGTTCACGCTCAAGGTACAGTAAACACTGTTCACGCTGTGCGGCGACCAGCGCGGCCTGAGCGCGTGCCGGGAGGCGGTGGCGCGGCTGCCGCTGCCGTCGGCCGCCTGCCGCCACCACACCATGCCGCCCCAGTACACCGTGTTCACGCTCAAGGTACAGTAAACACTGTTCACGCTGTGCGGCGACCAGCGCGGCCTGAGCGCGTGCCGGGAGGCGGTGGCGCGGCTGCCGCTGCCGTCGGCCGCCTGCCGCCACCACACCATGCCGCCCCAGTACACCGTGTTCACGCTCAAGGTACAGTAAACACTGTTCACGCTGTGCGGCGACCAGCGCGGCCTGAGCGCGTGCCGGGAGGCGGTGGCGCGGCTGCCGCTGCCGTCGGCCGCCTGCCGCCACCACACCATGCCGCCCCAGTACACCGTGTTCACGCTCAAGGTACAGTAAACACTGTTCACGCTGTGCGGCGACCAGCGCGGCCTGAGCGCGTGCCGGGAGGCGGTGGCGCGGCTGCCGCTGCCGTCGGCCGCCTGCCGCCACCACACCATGCCGCCCCAGTACACCGTGTTCACGCTCAAGGTACAGTAAACACTGTTCACGCTGTGCGGCGACCAGCGCGGCCTGAGCGCGTGCCGGGAGGCGGTGGCGCGGCTGCCGCTGCCGTCGGCCGCCTGCCGCCACCACACCATGCCGCCCCAGTACACCGTGTTCACGCTCAAGGTACAGTAAACACTGTTCACGCTGTGCGGCGACCAGCGCGGCCTGAGCGCGTGCCGGGAGGCGGTGGCGCGGCTGCCGCTGCCGTCGGCCGCCTGCCGCCACCACACCATGCCGCCCCAGTACACCGTGTTCACGCTCAAGGTACAGTAAACACTGTTCACGCTGTGCGGCGACCAGCGCGGCCTGAGCGCGTGCCGGGAGGCGGTGGCGCGGCTGCCGCTGCCGTCGGCCGCCTGCCGCCACCACACCATGCCGCCCCAGTACACCGTGTTCACGCTCAAGGTACAGTAAACACTGTTCACGCTGTGCGGCGACCAGCGCGGCCTGAGCGCGTGCCGGGAGGCGGTGGCGCGGCTGCCGCTGCCGTCGGCCGCCTGCCGCCACCACACCATGCCGCCCCAGTACACCGTGTTCACGCTCAAGGTACAGTAAACACTGTTCACGCTGTGCGGCGACCAGCGCGGCCTGAGCGCGTGCCGGGAGGCGGTGGCGCGGCTGCCGCTGCCGTCGGCCGCCTGCCGCCACCACACCATGCCGCCCCAGTACACCGTGTTCACGCTCAAGGTACAGTAAACACTGTTCACGCTGTGCGGCGACCAGCGCGGCCTGAGCGCGTGCCGGGAGGCGGTGGCGCGGCTGCCGCTGCCGTCGGCCGCCTGCCGCCACCACACCATGCCGCCCCAGTACACCGTGTTCACGCTCAAGGTACAGTAAACACTGTTCACGCTGTGCGGCGACCAGCGCGGCCTGAGCGCGTGCCGGGAGGCGGTGGCGCGGCTGCCGCTGCCGTCGGCCGCCTGCCGCCACCACACCATGCCGCCCCAGTACACCGTGTTCACTCACTGCTGTGTCATGCTACCGTCATCCGCAGAGACCCCCCCCCTGGGCCAAAAGCCCCAAAGGTGAGCCCACGCGGAACAGCCTCACACCCCCCCACCCGGTTCACAAACTCGACGGTATGTTACAAATCTATCACCCGCTTTTCACTTCCCATACCAGATTTTCACTTCGCCATCCCTTTTCCTAGGAAGAAACAAACAAAACAACAGACAAACAAAACGATCCAGTCCGTTTACACGCATCTGGTCAGAAACGCAAAATGCCAGTTAGACAAAAGGCCAGAAACGCATAATGCAAGAAACGCATAATGCCAGAAACGCATAATGCCAGAAACGCATAATGCCAGAAACGCATAATGCCGCATATTTGGAAAAATAAAAGTCACACTCAGGGCTGGTAACGCATGCGCGGGGCACTTGTCAAGAGTAATAGAAATCTAGTTTTATCACCCGACTGCCGAAGGAAAGGAGGGTTATGTTTTTCGAGCGTATGTATGTGTCTATTATGAATGTATGTATGTCTTATTCTTTGGCACGCTCTACAGCCTAAACCGTTTGACGGATTTCGACATATGAGGTGTCGTTGGATTCCACTTAAGTGACATAGGCTATAATATTTGTAAAAAAGCACTTGTGTTTTTCGAAAATTCTTTTGATTTCCCTTGTTTTAGCTAAAATCAATTTGTTGTATTAGGATGGAAAAGTTCAAGTTTGCCAGCACTAAACAAAACTTATAATTTCAGAAGGACGAATCAGACAGCGACGACTCTCGCGGCTCGTGACCCTCGGCCGCCGTCTTCGGCTCTGACACCGAATGAACCAACAAGGAAACCCGCTACGAATACGCTCGGCTGCCGAGATGTCCAAGCCACAGAACTAAATATGGGTTCTCGTTCTTAGGCACAAAAGGCTCGCCTTCGGCTCTGACACCGAAAGCAACAAGGGTTCCGCGCTTCGGTTACGCTCGGCTGCCAAGATGGTCACAGATAGTTTACGCGAGGAGAAAATCTTCCTGGCCAAGGCAAGACGTAAAACTTTAGACAAACCACGGGCGGTAATTCGTAAAGCCCCAGATCGCATGTGTGTGTGGCCCGAACCGAAACTGAGGGCCATAAATATGCGATCTGGGCATTCATTCTGGCATTCATGAATTCTCCGCCCTAGGTATGTAATGTACAAATTAAAGGCGTAAGCGCCAAGACATACGTGCAAGTTTCGTGTCTCTTTCCTGTCCGGGTAAGGGGTATTTCGCTTGTTCCCGTAATACATTCCCGATTTTTACTTTACCAAAATGTTGCATTGCGTATATGTGGATTTATGGGTTTCACGAAGCTTCAAGTCTAAATTGGCAACACTGAGGCTCTAGGCCAATGACGACTGGCCATCTAACTGTGGTGTTGCAGGTTTAGACTTGTAAAATTGTTACTTGCAGCTCTTCGTGAAACGGGCTACTTTTTAAGTGACAATTGTGTTAGTTTTATCCCTTGTAAATATAACTAAGAGCAGTAAGTATTGTTGATACCAAAATATCTGTTAAATAAGGTTTTTTCACACTGATGACGGAGTAAATCGTTCGTTATATCAGTACGATTTCTTGTGACAAACTGAATAAATGAAAGTAAGAAATGTATCTAGTTTTTTTTTGTATCCATCCTTATTATTGGTCGAACGTTACGGTCGCGCCACATTTGGGGTTGCGTGTTCGCGTAGCATCGTTGCCTCTCTTTCATTTGCCGTCGGAAGGAAAAAGATGCAAAACGAATATTTGGACAAATACCGCCAAGTAGAGTGCCACCATTAGAGGACATCATTTGCGAGACGAGAACATCTACATTCCTCATTCTAATTAGCAGTGCAACAGAGACGAGAGTTTTACAAATCACTCTGCCAAGCTGTCTCCATACTCTACATACCAACAAAATTTAAAAATAAATATAACAATATTATAGCCAAAATAGTGTACAGATTCTGAACATGGACCTATGATACTCAGGACAAGCTATGGTAATAATAGTACGGTACCACGTCCGAGCGAGATTGGTAGCATACACATCTCGATAAGTGTGCCAGAAAGGGAAGTATCATTCGTTGTGTCGTTGTCACAGTTCCACTTTTTTTTATTTGCCACAACTGATTTAGTATGAAGTTGTGGCAAAAAACCCGCTCAAATTAAGTAGGTTGTTTATGCAGCACGAATATTTGGGCAAATACTGCTAAGTGTGGTGCCACCATAATGGTCGCACCACACTTGGGGTTGCGTGTTCGCGTTGCATCGTTTCCTCTCTTTCATTTGCCGTAGGAAGGAAAAAGATGCAGCACGAATATTTGGGCAACGAGGGTACGATCTGAAACCAAATTTGATGGATGACTCAATTTATATTCAACAACACTAAATTATTAAATTCTATAATTATTTTAAAATTACACTACACATAGCAATGTAGCTTTAAAAATAATGTCATAATGTAAACATTTTGTGATTAATCAATTTTAAAATCATAGAATAAATCAATTGAATTCCGATCGATACACGTGCTGTCGTGCGTGCCAAATTTTGTTCGGGCTGATAATAGAACGCTCTTTTGTAAAGTGAGAAAAGTAGGAAGTTTAAATTTCTCAATGCGAGTGCTTAAATTGTATTAATTATTTTATAATAGTTGAGCGATATAGAAATACTTCAAACATATTGGAGTTGTTATCTGAAGTAGACACCAACAAAAAGTTTCATCGTCGACATACCAAACATTAATTAAACATTGGACATTAAAATAAAAACAACGAGGTATGTTACAATTATTTTTTTAAAGATTACTGGATAACACTGTTACTGGTGCTATTATCAATGCGTATTAGAATTATGTGTTGTTTCTCTTTTAATAACCTTTTCATTAAAGGAAATTCAGTTAAATATATATTGTAGAATAGAAACATAACCTAAAAACTATCGTTTCCATCGTGGTTTTTAAAAGAGAATAGAACAGAACTTTGTCTTTTAGCTAAACTATGAAGTGCGTAAACTGTAGCATATATAGTATAATACTTTTTAGTATCGCTTTATATACGGTAGAAAATGGATATAGCAACTTCCAAGGGATTGATGTTATTACGTCGCACTAATAGAACGAAGCACAAAGGTGGCAGATGTTCTTTCTTAGTGCTTTAAAATGAAATGAATTTAATCCAGAACAAGTCCATATTATCTGATACATCATTATTAAATTAAATCATACTGAATTATTAAACATTATTACATATCGTCGGGTGACAAGCAAAAGTCACTAAATACAGAAAAATAATTTAAGAAATAGCAACTGTGTTGACATATTAATAAAGTTGAGTTTTCCTTTACTTCTTACGAGTAATTAGTGACTTTTGCTTGTCACCCGACGATATAGGCCGGCTTGTTCAACGTAGCGGGTCACCACAATCCCGCGACGGCGGGCCTGTCCTGTGGTACCCTCCAGCGCTCATGTAATCAAGCTGGCGTAACCTAAGCCAAGCCTAAAGCGAGATTGTTTCTCTACATTGTTCAAAATGTTAATGTTGTAATACACCGACTCTACTGTAAATTTGGAGAGTAAATCTTTGAAAATCCATGTGTAAATTTGCCTGGGCTGTGCACACCAGCAAAAAGCATCTGGTGTGCCTAGGCTTATAAGTATTATTGGAAGAGCTTCTTCTACATTCAATATGAGCTCTGGTTTTAAAACTGTGATAACCGATAATCAATGATTACATGTGTCACATTTTTTGTAAATATTTATAATTTCTTGATTCACGCTCAAATTTGTTGTATTTGTGTGATTTTTATGCATTTATTTATATTACAGAATGGGTAAATTTTTTAGAGGTGGAGCCAAACCTAATAATAAAGTCAATGCAGAAAAGACAGCGGAGGGTACCAATAAGAAAGATGTTAGCAAAGTAAATACTAAGAAGGCTAAGAAAAATAAGATGTCAGAGGTTTTAGATATACCTAAAACAAAGGCAGAAATACAGAACAATGGTATTAGTAAACCTAAGAAAGCTAAGAAAAATAAGAATAAGATTGTAGAAACAGCTACAGCACAAGAAAATGATGATAATGTGAAAGCTAAGAAAATGAAGTTTGTAGAAATGTCTAATGAGACAACTGAAAGTGACTTGGGCAAACCTAAAGCTAAGAAATCAAAGAAAAACAAGGCTTTAGAAACCCCTGCCGACGTAAGTGAAAATGAAGATGACAATGAAACAGTTGTTAAAAAAGTGAGGAAAGAAGTGGTTGAAGCATCCGGTAATGCTGATGTTAAAGGAATTGCTGATGATGTGGTCGCACAGTACCCGATTCTTAAGGATGAGGAGGTTATTAAGAAGTTCCACTCTGTCTCTTTGAAGAACAATCAGAAAGGTTAGTTAGTTAGTTTTACTGGGCATTTTCCGCAAGTCGACATCCAACGTGCCTATTTTGCGTGAAATGGCAGGGTGGCGCTACTCTAACCACCCCAGCTCCTCTAAAAAGTTTAAGAGTGCCTTGGTATTACTGACTGCGTTCCGTAGTGTGTCCGGAGACCCTAGGTGCTTTTTTCTGTATACTTCTACCTGCTTACAATCCAGTAGAATGTTCTTCTGCCTCCATGCATGCTCTGCACATGGGGCTGTCTGTGATACCTAAATTATAGAGGTGTCTGTTCAAGGTGTTGTGTCCGGTTATCATATCTTGCGTAGTTGGTTTCTGTGTGTCTTCATTAGTGCGGTTGTGAGTTTGTAGTCGCGCTTCGACAGAATCTCTTTGGTCTGTCTGCATGTGTCTATCTCCTCCCAGTATCTTTGGTGTAGGTGTTTGGTGTATTGGTCCAGTTAAGGTCCATATATAACAATATATGTAATCAGAAAGGTAATTAATAATCAGTTTTTGTTGCTTAATGCTTGAAAAGCCACCCAAAATGTAGGAAACAAGTATCTACTTAAGTCTTGATGTCTTTAAGAGTGAACAGGCATGTGAGTGTGATCCATCTTAGACCTTGTCTTAACTTTTCATCAGGTTAGACAAATGTCAAACGCAATCCCATTTTCAATTTAAAAAAACCGGACAAGTGCGAGTTCAACTCGCGTGGTGAGGGTTCCGTATATAATCTAAATTTCATAAGTGTTTTTGAATACTCAAACTTCTTATAGGTTTTCCTATAATCTTTAGGCAAGGAACTATTTGACATATTTTTTTCAGAATTTTAATCCTAGTAGTAGTTTCGGAGATAAGGGGGGTGGAATGGTCAATTTTCGTCTTTTTTCCTAAATAACTTCAAATCTGTTTTTGCTAAAATTATAAAAAAAAATTATCTGACATGCTTACAACAACCCCTTTCATTTGATATGTCACAATACAGTTTGCGAAACTCTTTTTTTAATTTTCCAGTTTACCCCCCAAAAGTGGCCCCCTTGTTCAGAATTCATTAATTTACTTAACGCGTCCATCTTTGGGTCACCAATTTCCATATGTGTACGAAATTTCAACTCAATCGGTCCAGTAGTTTCGGAGCAAATCGGCTGTGCAGACAGACAGACAACCGAGTGATCCTATAAGGGTTCCGTTTTTTCCTTTTGAGGTATCGGAACCCTAAAAACGGACAAAAATATTTTTTGAGACAATCTTTTATTGCCAACTACTTTTTTGCAAAGTCATCATTCATCTAACTACTAAATGCCCAAACATGATTAGGCGTCGTGTGTTATCATGTGTAGTTAGGAGTTTCTATGGCTACCTCTATCTCCATCATCAGATCAGCTCAGTGGCGCCATTATATTGCATTGTCACCGAACTTACATGAGTATGCCAAATTCCAGCTCAATTGGATAAGATATAATTAAATGCTTGGGTACTAGCGGAAAAATGGTTTACAAATTATAAAGGACAACTTTACATTAATACATACTATACCTGTAAAAAATTGTCTCTTTCAGGCCGCATACGGCAACAACTCAAACAGAAACTCAAGGGCACATCAGAAGCCATGCTCCCAGACGCGATTAACACCCAAATCACAGCTCTGCTCAAATCAGACAACCCTAACTTGTTGAAAGGGAGGGTACTGTTCAACATGCTCGTAACAGCACTACGAGGCACAAAACTTCCTGTAAAAAAAGAGAAACAACAGCCGGCTGAGAAAGAAAAGAAAGAGAAACCGCAGAAGAAGAATGGTACGGATAAGCCAGAGACACAAGATAAGCCGGAGCAGAAGGTCAAAGGTCCTAAAAGATATGTGGTCTTTATAGGGAATTTGGCTTTGGATATTACTAAAGAGAAGGTGAGTTTAGATTATGGTGCTAGGGTTGACATGTGTTGTGGACGGTGGGGTAGCAATCTACTCCATCTTTTGGTTGGATATCCACAAAGGATGTCCTAAGCTGTGTTTTCATATATTTGACACCTCAGCTAGGTGTATGGAAAACAGTTTACTTAGCACATCTCTGGTGGAGTCACCCTTAAGCCTACATTAGGGGTGTAGGGCTCATGTTAAAATTGATAATGTAGTGTTGCTAAATGGATAGTGAACCATCAAAATAAATTATTGTAATAAAGTATTCATAAAAAAATCTAATTAAAATCATAAAAAGATTATTTCTATAATCCAAGAGTCAATTTATTATTTATTTATTCCATATTTTTTTCAGAATTTTAAGCCTAGTAGTTTCGGAGATAAGGGGGGTGGAATGGTCAATTTTCGTCTTTTTTCCTAAATTACTTCAAATCTGTTTTTGCAAAAATTATAATAAAAACTGAGATGCTTACAACAACCCCTTTCATTTGATATATCACACAATAAGTTTGCAAAACTTTTTTTTTTAATTTTTCAGTTTACCCCCCAAAAGTGGCCCGCTTGTTCAAAATTCATTAATTTACTTACGCGTCCATCTTTGGGTCACCAATTTACATATGTTTACCAAATTTCAACTCAATCGGTCCAGTAGTTTCGGAGCAAATCGGCTGTGACAAACGGACAGACACGCACAAGTGATCCTATAAGGGCTCCGTTTTTTTTCCTTTTGAGGTACGGAACCCTAAAAAATATATAGTTGCCGCAATATTATCCATTGAAATATCAACCTTATTTTATAATTGAGGAGATTCTGATTGTACTACCCGCTCACAATATTTGTCACTCAGGAGCCGTAGCATGGTCGGCCTTATCACGCGACAAATGACAAGATAGGAGCGTCGTCTCGTTCTATCGAACGGTGTCAGCCAGTGACGCACGCTCTATCCTATCACCTATCGCGTGACAAGGCCAACCATGCTACGGGGCCAGGTCGGGATATAGTACCCATAGTGAGATACAGTATTACTTATATACTTTTTCCTTTACAGATATTAGAGCATTTCTCAGATCTAAGTGATAAGATCAAAGATGTCCGGATACCGAAACCTTTAGAGAATAGGAAGAGTATGATTGCGTACTTGGAAGTAGCTGACGAAGTTACTTATGAAGTAAGTATTATGCATTGTATAATAAGTAGGTATCGAAGTTTTCATAACACGGGACTGGAACTGGTTAGTAATCAGGGTTTTTCATAGGCAACAATTGTTCCTTACAACTAGTACTATTAATTTCCGCAATAAAACGTCAATTCGATTTAAAGCCAAATTAGACAGAGCTCGATTCCGGCAGTATATCAGACTTAATTTAAATGCAGTTTTTATTTTTTCTATAATCCTCGTGAATCCTAAGAACTTTCCGTATATCCTACATAATTCAGATTTTGCCTCACTGAACTTTGCATAATAGTCCAGGCAATAAACTGACAACTTGTATGGAAAAAATGTCAAATTTGGAAATAATTTATAATAGCAATTTTTTTTAATGTAACGGATATATTATCTATTAAATAGTTACCTAGACGCAAAATCCAACAAAAAATCAGACATCAAAAAAAAAAACATTATTTAATTAGCTCCTAAAAAGTCCGGATAAATATTAATATTTTTTTTATCTTTATTTAGGTTCATATACATTTGCTTTACAATATTCAATATAAATAAAATAAAAAACCGGCCAAGTGCGTGTCGGACCACGCAAAACGAAGGGTTCCGTGCCTATTAAAAAGGTCGTATCGTCACAGAAATTTTACGGCACTTACGTTCTTTTCTTTGAGGAAGGCAGTTTTTCAGCAATATCTCGAAAACCTCTGAACCGATCTTGTTCAAAACAATTTTCGGTGAATGAAATGAATAAGCCCTCTGTTCATGAATTTTTCCATATTTTTAAAATACACCGTTCAAAAATTAGAGGGGGGGGGACAGAATTTTAGTGACTTTCGGGGCGATTATCTCCGACCCTATTCACTTAATCAAAAAAAATGCTAAGAAACCTTATATTTATTTTGAAAGGCCTATCGATTGATGGTGCCACACGGGGTCACAATGAAAAAAAAAATTTTGACTTTTAGTTTTATGTATGGAGTGCACCCCTAAAAAATTTTTTTTTTGTCATTTTAATTACAAAACTATGTAGCGGCTAACAAAATACACCTATCCTCAAAATTTTATTCAAATACACCTTATAGTTTTCGAGTAAAATGCCTGTGACATACGGACAGACGGACAGACGGACAGACGGACATGACGAAACTATAAGGGTTCCGTTTTTGCCATTTTGGCTACGGAACCCTAAAAAGACACTGAATGTTTAATTTAAATCTATATAATTACTTCCGGGTGGAAAGTTTGTTGGATTCTTGAATAAAGCATCTTAGAATAACGTTTTAGAATGAAATAAACAAAAAAAAACGCTATTATAAATTAATGTTTTTCGAAACCGTATTTTGCCTGGAGTATAATACACCTTGTATTCATAATAATTTTGTTTATCAGCTGTCGCTGTCTAAACACCACACCATGCTGGACAACAGGAGAATCAATGTGCTTTACTCCACGCAACAGGACACCAAGATCTCCAAGACTGAGGCCAAGGTAAGGCGTAGTCAGCCGTGGTGTAATGGGCGTTTTTCAAAAAAAGTGTACATGAACCTTTTTTTCAGAATTCGTTTTTTTGTGTTTTCTTACTCAGAATCATTGATACTATCGATACTTGCACAAGAAAAAAATTGTCCCAGATTTTACTATGTAAGTTTTTTCTTCCAGTGCGTCACGACCATATAACGACGATCTGGAATGGAATATTTGGGGTACTTTTTTCTTGTATGAGGATCATTGAGGATCGACAGTATCATCGATTCTGAGTTAGAAAAACCCAAAATAAATCGAATTCAAAAAAAAAAGTTAATTTCAGTTTTTTTAGGGTGATCCTCCTGAGACTACCGAGTGATCCTATAAGGGTTCCGTTTTTTCCTTTTGAGGAACGGAACCCTAAAAAGCAATACAAAATATGGTCCCACACTAGGCTGGGCTTCTCCCGTGGAAACCAAACAGTACCGATTTACAATGTATGAAAGAACTCGTCTGCCGTGGCCGCCCATCGGGCCAGTAGCGGCCGTGGCGTTCCACGGCCGCTACTGGCCCGATGGGCGGCCACTACCTGGATAATACGGGTCTACACCCGTAAAAAATCAAAATCAAAATCAGTGTCAAAATTTCTTATTAATTCAAAAGAAAGAAGGCAAAAAAATATACCTAAATGACGAAAATCCCATTCAAATATCTCAAAAAATTATAAACCGTTTTAATATTGCTTGTTAGAGAGAGAAAACGCTCGGGGATCGTGACGTCACGACACTCGAGCGTCATAGTAAATGACAATCGATTCATATGAAGGTGCGTTTTGCGGAAAAGGGACAGAATATACCCCCCTCTTAAAACTTTGGATACTTTGTGATTATTTAACCTCTTGCGTTGATTTTTTCTCCATTTGACTACATTTTTAATCCCTTTTCGAAAAAATACAACATTATTGATTATTTTATTTAGTGTCTACACCCCTATTAACCAGTGATATAGATATACATATTAGTGGACAATCTTACACAAATCAAACTATTCCCATAGTAAGCTCAATAAGGCTTGTGTTATGGGTACTAGACGACGATATATTTAAAAGAAATGATTAATAAAATACATCGAAAACATTTAAGACTCGGAAACAAATATTCATGGTCATCACACAAATATTTGCCCTTACCGGGATTTGAGCCCAGGACCTTCAGCTTCGTAGGCAGCGTCACCACCCACTAGGCTAACAGGTCCTCTATGATATCCACAATGTTCTATCATTGTTAGTGTCCCTAAGTGTTCTGAACATTACATTTATTTATTATTTTATTTTTATTGATTAAGACAAAGAAAATACTTGATATAGTACAATGCAAGGCAAAACGTTGAAGAGGTTTGTGTGGCCGATGGGGAGAAATATAAAGCAGTGCAGTACCATCCATAGTATCCATACAATGGAAGATCCGATGCCTATATGTTTACGTTCCTTTAGTTACGTTCATGTCGTGTTCCTTGTGACGGGATGCTGAAGTGATTTGTTAACCGACTCAGTTGGTCCCAAGGTACATGCTCAGCCTAGTCTGGAGCCCAACGGATAATGTCTGTATAATTTGTAATCACGTGCTTGATTGCCTAATAAATTATTTTTATTTATATGTAAATTTGTTTTCTATTGCTTATTCGTGTACATGTACTTGTATCAGGGTAAAGCGGCGAAGCTGGTGGCGATGCAGAAGTCGGGCCAGCTGGCCGGCAGCGAGCCTCTCAGCAAAAAGAGGAGTGCGCGGCGGAACAAGATGAAAAAAGCGCAGAAAAAGGCGCAGGAGGACGCGGAGCGCGGAGTCTGAGCGTAGTGAGCGCTCCTAACGACTTTAAATGCCAATTTTTATAAGTATATGTTGTTTATTTCTAAAGGCTATTACGCACCTAGTTATTGGTCAGATCAACTTTCTATAGTTTCTATATTTGTATTGCTGTCTCATTCTAACTATGGCAAGTTGTTGTGGCAAATTGGTAGGTGTGTATGGCCTTAAGTAAAAATCTAATTTAATTTGACAGTAAAGTTGTCTGTTGGTTAGTTTCCGTAGCCATTTTATTGATTGTTTAATCCACGAGGAAGCTTGAAGCCACTTTAGCCGTCAAACCTCCCAACTATAGTCCAAAAGAAAAGTATGGTCCAAAAATAAACTCATTGAATTTTTTAATATTAATTTTGTAATCACTATTTTCATCGTTTTTATTTAAATTTGGTAACTATATTTATCAGAGTTAATCACATTCAAGTAGTATTCGAGTTATTTGGACCATAGTGGAAAGATTAATGACCATATTCATAAAAAAAGTTATGTTTTGGGTAGTGCAAATAAAAAGTGTGGCCCAATTTCAAACTCTACCTAAACCTAGTTAATGAACCAAATAAATTACTAACAAGCTATGGATTGTATGTCAGGATTAAAGAATTTTATTATTATTTTTGCTAAAATGGCGTTAAATTCGTTGTCCTTATCTGTCACTTTGATATTTGTGTTCGTGAGAAAGCGCCAAAAAATATTTTATTTAACGGAGGCATTTTAAGTTTTATGAAGCGCTTAAACTCTAGTTGGAAGGTTTTACGGTACTAGTATAATTATTGTCTATAGTGTAAGAATTGGGGAGGTTCTTCATAGAACGTTCGCAGATATCGGTGGTGAAGCATCTATACATTTGTATGGACGATCTATAAAATTTTAACTGTTTTGTTATTGCATTGGATTAATTCTTAATGTTATTGACCTCAATATATTACTTTACCGTATGTCATTCTTGTTGTTTTATTATTACCTAGAGTTTTTCATTTTGGTCACACTCCCGTTACTCCCTGTCTCAAATCTTGTCACAATTAACACCTCGTAAGGCTAATTAAATGAGGGCCTTGCAAATTACATTAAATTATCAACTCTATCATCTAGTCAAAAGATTCAAAATTAACCAAGTACAGTCAGGGGTATTAATATACGTACAGTAAGGGAAATGTATTCACGTACCACCGTAGAACCCTGTCGCAATTGACAAGCCGCCGCCACTCAAACTCGAGTGATATGTCACCTTATTGCGATAGGGTTCTACGGTGGTACATGAATACATTTCCCTTACTGTACATAAATGAGGACAAATATCTGTACGTGGTATGTAGACATTCTTAATATTATTTAATTTAAAATCAAACAAACCGTGAACCATTTGAATAAATGACATAAATTGACAACTGACTATTAGCCTTTTTTTTAATCATAGACAATTGGAATAGGAAAAATCTGTCAACAATTTTTTGTTAGCTATACTATATTGACTTTATTGTGGTGCCATGCCATTATCAGTTGTAGTTTTGTTATCGAATACTGTAAGTAGGTAAACAATGCCATTGTACGAACAGTCTTTATTTAAAGAAGGAAGGCTTCTTCAAAAACCAACAACCATTATCATTAGACGGCCGATCTCGTCCCGCACGCTTCCTGGCACTCCTCCATGGTCTCGAAGTTGTTACCGTTGCTGTCGCAGCCGCCCCAGATGAACAAGCGGCACTTTGCGCCGTCATATCCATATCTGCAAGATTAACCCACTAGATTCCCTTTAGTCCCATCTCGTAGCTAGATTTGGTAGCTAGCTTCGAAATGGGAGAAATAATTTCCACTTCGAAGCTGGCTGCGAAACGGGAATGTTTTAGGCCCATCTCGTAGCCAGCTAGCTACCAAATTTGGCTTCGAGATGGGAAAATCGTTCCCAACTCAAAGCTGGCTGCGAGATGGGAAACCACATTTCTCATTTCGAAGCTAGCTACCAAATCTGGCAATGAGGTGGGACTAGAGGATTCCCGCTTCGTAGCCAGCTCCGTATTGGGAGTATTTCTCTCAATTCGAAGCTAGCTACCAAATCTGGCTACGAGGTGGGACTGAAGGCTAGATTCAATCACGCGGCAACACTTTTGGTCAAAATGTATGAGGTTTAGTGTTGTCGCGTGATTGAATCTAGTGGGTTCAGCTTTCATTAGACAGACTCTAAGTAGATTGTTAACCGAGGGTTGAAAGCTACCCATTTCCGACGAGATATTTTGGCGTTGGAACGAAGTGAGATATCTATATCTCGTCTGCACGGCTACAACGGGGTATAAAATTGCTGGCACAAATTTGTGCCATTGGGAAATGACGGAGCGTAAAGCGCTCAAGGTCGTGGGAGCTTGCGAAATTTTATTTTTGGCACAAATTTGGGCCTGTGGGAGAGGACAGGTTAAGCCTGAAAAGGGGTTTTCCGGTCCTTGGTCCCTTTCTTACAAACGTAAAACTAGAAATTTAATGCGTGGGGTGAGTATCCCAAGTACTGTGCGGTATTCGAGGCGTAAGCGAGGCTAGCTGTTATTGGTGGATTTTTACCTCGCACTGCTCTGGACGCTACTCAGACTAACTCACTAGGGCTAACGCTGGATTGTCCATTAATTAATACAGTTGACAATAAAATCTTGTCAAAATTCTTTTTGGAAAATTATTTTTCTCGAAACATCTGTCGTGATCATGAGTTCTACCTTTCGAATCTGGCTTTACACCATCCCTGCTCAAGAGGTAGGCTGCACACGTTATCTGAAATTACCCAGAAATACAATCATCATCGAAGAGAGGTAACTTGGGCACAGTGGAATGTCAGAGTAAGTCACATTTGGGACCATAGAAAAGTACTCTGTGTTTGGGACCTTGAAGCCTATGCTCCTATGCACCTATCAATTTCGCCTTCAAAGTGAATGAACTGAATGTTTACTGTTTCTTTCCATCTTATGGAGCTGCGTCTCTAGGTTGTTGTGACAAATTGCTAGGTGTATAATGGCCTTCACGTGAATATAAGGTCGCCAGCAGAGCTCCCGAAAAGCTGTGTGCTTCATCTTATACTTGTAAGTATGTACTCTGTAGTTATTACGCCTTGGCCACGACTTTGGTCTTAAGCGACCTTTTTTTTTTTTTTTTTTTTTTTTTTTTTTTTTGACGGAGTGGAAATGCACTTACGCATCCCCCCTCAGCTTGGGGTAGCTATATAGGGGGGGTATGTGGGACTCTCACCCTCCGGCCAACTCTATTGAAAGAGATGGGGGAGGGCGTCTACCCACTAAAACCACTCCGGCGTTTCCGTCTCTGCCGTTAATGGGAGCGCCATGGGATCGCGAGCATGTCACCACGACGCCCCCCGGGTCTTAAGCGACCTGCGGCAGCGTTTTATCTGTTCATTGCGCGGTCGAGACGCGCAACGCACTGTGGTTAGTTGGGATCACGCGCAATAAATTAGAAAAATCGCTGCCGCAGGTCGCTTAAGACCAGAGTCGTGGCCAAGGCGTTATGGTGTCGTGTTCCTGGCGGTGAGTATAAGGTCGCCAGCAGAGCTCCCGAACTTGAGCTGTGTTAGAACTGGATGGACCTGATTTGTCCAGACATTAAAAGATCTAGCTATGCATAAGACTTTTCTGTAGTAGCAAACGTCCAAAGGTTGCATTATAAAAAATACCAAATGAAATAAAATCTCACCCTGGCAATCGCACAAACTCCTCTCAAACAAAACGGTTAGAAATAAAAAGATAAACAAATACTTGTACAACATTGTTTGAAGTTAAAATTAAACAGCTATTCCTTTGACTCTCTGTATTCCAACATTTCCAACTGAGTTCTGCTATTTAAGTTATTTATTAACATTAATCACCGTGACAAATGTAGGTTGGTACAATGCCACAACAAATACTTACACTTTTATAGGGTACTGTAAGTCAGATTATCGTTATCGTGACTTATAAAAATGTAGTAAAGTAATATTTAATTAATATTTGTACACGCCAACGACAACTCGTCATCCTCCTATCGTTATTCCCGGTTGTGGCCTAAAGGAGCCCGGGGCCCGTTTAGGCCTATAATCCCAGTCCTAGTTTTATGAAAGCGACCTTCCAACCCAGAGGAAAACTAGACCTTATGGAATTAGACCGGTTCCCTTACGTTCTTTTCCTTCACTGAAAGCTAACGACCACTATAAGTAGGTGCTTTAAAATAAATTTTAGTTTCGTAGTTTTAGTAGTCGGGAAGTCGACATATCCAATCGCGCTACGAGTGAAATAACAAGATGTAGGGTCACTACACTGGTTATGGGACCAGCTTCGGTTAGCGACCACCTGAAAGATACTTAACAACACTTAAATTAAGTAGGTGGTCGCTAAAGGGCGAACTTACTCTATGTGGCGAGCGCGTGCGAGCTGGATGCCATCAGCAGATTTCTAAAAAATCTAATCCGCAACATCCCTGGAAGAAAAGGGGGTGGTCTTATTCAACATTCAAACCACACTTACACCACAGGGTATAAGTCGATCATCATTAATTTCAGCCGAAAGACGTCCACTGCTGGACATACACAAAGTGTAACCTGAGTGGACACTCCGCTGTGAGCGGGGCGACCAGCGTCCATATAAAACAAATGCAATTTATACAGGGTGTCCCACAACTACCAGGTCACGTGACACCGGAGGTAGGTCAGCTCAAGAGGAACCTAACCAGCCTAACATGACCCCAGTAAAAGTTACACGGTTTTCGAGTTATTACTTCTGTGTTTCTGTCCGGGAGTCCCACACACCCCGTCCGGGGGGATGGTGCGTCAAAACATTCGCCCAATCTTAAGGTAATAAGATTACGCTAAGGCGATAAGTCGCAGAATATGTAAATTGGTTTTTTAAAAGAAATAAACAGTTCAAATTGTAATCTTTTTTACGTAAAAAAAAAACAGGCAGAGGGCCTACCGCGAAACGAAATTCGTTTTCGTTCGTGTATCTCCGTCTCATTCGCTCGAATTAGCAAGTGCGACAGAGACGGAGATACACGAACGAAAACTAATTTTGTTTCGCGGTAGCCCCTCTGGTTAGGTTCCTCTTAAGCTGACCTACCTCCGGTGTCACTGTGACCTGTTAGTTCTGGGACACCCTGTATGGACGCTGCACGCCCCGCTCACAGCGCCTTAGACAAAGAGTGCCAGTGATCGGTCCTGCGTCACCAGCGGCCAGGCACCAGCAGGCGCCAGCAGGTTAATTGTAAGTGTAAGTAACTGCAAAATAATAGATATCGAGCATATAGCTGCAGAACGTCATATATATTCAGCAGCCACGCACTTGGCCGGTTCACTGAAATTGCAATGTATTGTAGTAAACATTCTGCACTGCACAATAGGTTTGTTTTCTTACTTTCAATCATCTTCGAGAACGCGACTTTAATTCGTAAAGCACAAAGTCTATATTACATCGGGCGGCCTGAAGAGGAAAATATTTGCAGAAGTTTTTTATTTCTTTTCATGTCACAATTGTGTTAGTAAAACAATAAAGAATAAGATCATATTAAAACTATTGCGCAAATCCAATAAATACAAAGAGTGGACTTATGTATGGCACTAGGCATTTTCTACCTGTCAACAATATGGTCCAACAGAGAGAAAGAAAAATGCTAAGATGCATAAAATAACATGAGGACTTGTGACCTTGTGAGGTCCCCAATCCGCACAGCGCAGCGTGGAGACTATTCCCTCGCGTTCGTTAGAGGGTTTTTGCTGCTTACTATAAACATTAGTCCCGATCGAAATCCAAGACGTTGGTAGGGAACAAACCCAAACTTTCTAACATATTTTCATGTCTGAGGGCCTACCGCGAAACGATATTCGTTTTCGTTCGTGTATCTCCGTCTCTGTTGCACTTGCTTATTCGAGCGACAAAGAGGGATATACACGAACGAAAACGAATTTCGTTTCGCGGTAGGCCCTCTGAGCTCTGAGGGCCTACCGCGAAAGGCATTCGAAGTTTTCCCTCTCTGTCAGACTTGTGAGTTCGTACGTAAGTGTAACAAAGAGGGAAAACTTCGAATGTCGTTGGCGGTAGCCCCTCTGATCCGATTTCAAACAGTTACACGGACCTACGGACGGGCCCATGGGTAAAGATATGATGGTTTTAAATCTACCTAGTTAAAATAACTACCGGTGCTCTAAAAGCGTCTGCTAGACGGTCGCCAAGTCGCCAACACGCCCCTTCGACCGAGCGACCTTGGTCGGCACCGACCGTGTAGACAGTTTGCAGCAAAATTTCATACAACAATGGTCGAGGCCGACCAAGGTCGCTCGGTCGGAGGGGCGTGTTGGCGACCATCTAGCAGACCTTACCGGTCGGTGGTGGCCGACATTCTGGTTTCCGTCGGCGTTATTAACAGTATCTCGAACAGCTTTCGCGTAATCTGTAATATCTATGAAAACTATTTAAAAAAAAATTGAAGTACGCACTGTGGCGAATATTAGCACTAAAATAATTAAATTTTCTCAATTTTCGCCACCGTATCTTCGCATTTTTATTCACTCATATTCAAAACGTAAGTACTACTCGTATTATCAATACATTTTATCACGATTATTATACTTTATTTGTGTGGTTCTTGTGTTGAGGTTAAGTATGAAAGCTTGATTTAGTATTTTACGACTATAAGAAGCACTTGTTCAGAGCTAAGAACTAGAAGAATCGTTCTTTGTTTAAAGCCGAGTGCTATATTAGATTGATGATATCTTTTTACTTATATAGTGGACGATTGGACACTTGAGATATATCCTCATACAAGTTGTAGTTTTTTGAAAATAACTGCAAATAAAATTGTACACTTGTATAAGGGTCAATTAACTATTTCTTGTTGTTATTATGTGCCGTTAGCCAGGCGCCAAAATTACAGTTTCTTAGACAAATTGTTACAATACGGACTTCTAACGTGCCTAGAAGATGGTCTATACAAAAAGGCGTCGACCTTGACAAGAAAACCTCACATTTGCTGATTTAAAACCCATAAATCGTAGTTTTAAAACGTGACTCAAGAGACGTAACCAAGGCAACTAGTTACAGAAAATGGTTGATCCACCCACAAGGTTGTGTTTGAGGTAAGTAATTAAGTATGTGACTACATCCGTTGTGTTTTGCAAATGTAAAACACTGCTAATAGTAACAACCATAAAAATGTTCTGCACTAATTTTTAAAATCATAATGCTTGTCTAATAAGAATCTATATAGGGCCGGCCTCACACAGAACGGAATTCAGTCATTGAATCGTATTCTGAATCTCTGAAAAGCAAATAAAATGATACACTCTGTGCAGAATTTCTACCAGAGGGTATAACTTTTTTTGCTCTTGTGTGGTCCAGATACTGAATTCAGACTGTGTGAGCTCAGCCTAAAGTCAACAAAGTCAAAGTGATTTATTCTTCAATTTAGGCATAACACATGCACCTATGATTGTCGATAAACTACCACCGGTTCGGAAAGAAAACCTCTGCCTCGTGAAGATCCGGCGTAAATAACTTGGCGAGGTATCATTTTTTCAAAACAGTATACAATCTATCAGATTTGAATTTAGAGTCAGTAAGTTCCGTAATGTGTTTTGGAATTTTAGTGTAGAATTTTATCTTTAATTCTTATTTATTAAATCTTCAGTAATTTTTATGACCGGATTCTGAACCAATGATGTCAAACGAATGAAATATTGGGAAATTACTCATAACACAACCATTTTCGAGGTTGAGGTGAGAGGATAGTACCCATGCATGTAAAATCAGGTGACTTTTTAACACTTAGCAAGGCTGAGTTGATTATCCTAATTACCACCAAGGCTGGCTTGGCTCACAAGGTTAGGAATAAAATACTTAATTGTCACCATTATTGACAATGAATACTATTTTTAAGTCTTAAAGTCTAGTTTAACTTAATTATTGTACTAATTGCCTTAGTTTGGACGTTATAGGTGGAATGGTTTTTAAAAAGCTATATTTTAGTGGTCAGCTTTAGTTTTTATTTAGTGTTTTTGTGGCATCTAGTGACAGCACACCTTTTTCACGCACATTATGGACTGTGAAGATGTGAGTTTCTCTGTGAATATGTGAAGATTATATTTTTAGATACCGCATGGCTCCGCACAAGTCCGGTCGCATTTTACAAAGAACCCAGGGAGAGGTGCGGGATTAAATTATAGCCTACTAGCTTCTGCCCGCGACTCCGTCCGCGTGGAACTCTTTTATATCGTAGCTTACATACCACCATACAAACTCTCAACCCCGTTAGGGGATGATTTCTGGGATAAAATTTATCCTATGTCCTTCCCTGGGACTCAAACTATATCTATACCAAATTTCAACTAAATCGGTTCAGCAGTGTGAAGAGGTAACAGACAGAAAGTCAGACACAATTTCCCATTATACCCGGCCCGGGGAACCTTGATCCATATGACAGCTGTCATCTCAGCACAATTTATAACCTTAAAATGTAAAAGGCCGGGTATAGTATGGATGTCCATCCCTAAGGTCCATTCTATGTACTGGAGAAAGAATTTTTGAAATTAGATCTGTAGCTTCAATATTACCCCTCACATACAAACATACAAGCTCACAGACTTTTTCTCTTCATATTAGTATAGATTTACTATGCACAATGCTCGTTGCCATGGTTACATCTCCTGGGTGACTCCTTAAAACTATGATTATATGGGGTTAAAATCCACTAATCACGTGTTTTTGTTATAATCGTAAACCAATTCCATGGTGGGGCACCTCCTTCCAGTAGTCCAACTGATAGTAGTTTTTCTAAAACCTTTGTCACTGTTATCTCCTGGCTTACCGGGACAGAATAACAACAAGAAAAAGTTGATTGATCCAATTGTTGGCAGGAATAAATGTTTTCAAATAAAAGTGTAGATATGAAACATTTTTAGTTCTAATCCTGATTCAACGTGTTTTTTTTGTAGATGTCTGGCCGCGAGGGTGGTAAGAAGAAGCCCCTGAAGGCTCCCAAGAAGGAGTCGAAGGAGATGGACGACGACGACCTGGCCCACAAGGCGAAGCTCAAGGAACAGCAGAAGGCTCTGGCGGTAAGCTTCCTCAACCTAAGACTATTGTTGTAGCATTCCTGAGCTTGCAAGACTGGAGTCTCCTACAGGCTTAGAGTATAGATTTCTACAGAGGAGAGATGGTAGTATACAAATCTCAATAAGTGTAACAGAAAGGGATATATCATTTGTTGCCCTTGTCATAGTTTCACTTTTTTTATTTGCGGCAACTGAGTTAGTATTAGTATGAGGTTGCGGCAAATAAACCATTACCCGCCCAAATTAAGTAGGTATGGTAAGCTGTCAGTCATTTTAAGACAAGTTCTTAATTTAGCTGCACGTTTCACGAACGCGTGACACTAGCCATAGATCAGCTGTCAAAATCACGAATCGCGTTTATAGTGCTGCAAATATTCGCCGTGCGTAACCACTCTAAGGTTTTACTAGTAGCATTGCTGTGCTGCTGCCAAGACTGGGGTCTCCTAAAGGATTGAGAGTACAGTCACGTACTTTAATCGTTGAGCCATTTAGAGCTCACCTTTTACTGGATGTTCATAGCTTAAGTATTAAAAACCAAAATTAGTTGCCACCTAAATGGTTCAACGATTAAAGTCCGTGACTGTGCAATAAGTATCTATTGCCCAATGCCAAAACATGCTCTTCACGGTATGTAAATGTGAGCGGGTGAATGCTTTATGTTGGATGTATACACGATCAGGCTGCCAGCAGGACAAAAACACATCCACATTGATGCAGTTGATTGGGCAGTTCATATTGCGCAATAAACATGATCTTCTATGGGCTCTAAGTTTATTTCTTTTTTTTTCTATAATTTCAGGATGCGAAAGCAAAGGCTACCCAAAAAGGACCGCTCGCGCAAGGCGGCATAAAGAAATCAGGCAAAAAGTGACACAATTGTTAACATACTAATTATGTTTAATATATAGCATGTAATAAATTCTTATGTAAGAACTATTAAGGATCTTCCGTCAAATTAAATGTACTCAAAATGAATGTGAATTGCATTTTCCTACATTTTTTTTAAAAGTATCTAAACTATCTAATCACGGGTTTAAGTATAATATCTTTGGTTCTATAGTATTCTCTCAAGTAATCATTTTCCTAAAAATAATTCCATAGGCAGTGGATTTGTGAATCTGTAACATTTTACAACTTGGAATATTACGAATTTAAGACACTGCCATTGTAATTTCTGCATTGTTATATTTGGATATTTATGAAATAAACGAATACTAAAACATTTGTTTTAATTTTTAGACATGATTTGATAATGTGTGGCACGCTTTATTTGTTGGCACTTCGGCGCCTATCCATGGTTCACGACTTTGACAGAAAGTATTAAAAGTAATAAACAGCGCCAAAAGCAAAATGTACGTTACATTTTCACGTAAAGTTCCTGTTAAAAGTTGAAAAATAGTGACTATTGTGTATATAGGTCGTCTATATACGTGTATTCTAGGGCGCGCTTTTCGAGTAAGTATTTAATTCTTGCTGCACTTACCAGCTTTAGACAATAATTCAGAAATAATAATACCTAACCTAGAAGTTAGAAAGTTTTTGATTATCATTGCTAAATCACTTTAGTTAATGCAGAAACTATGATTATCTATAATACTAACTTCTGCAAAGATTCTAAGTGTGTTTAATATAACGGCTTAGATGTGATTTGTGATGTATAGAGACTAGGTAAACATATATTGACCCTAGTCCAGTTTTCTAATCTTACCAACACTACAAGCCGCACAGTATGCGAAATATAGTTAATGTACATTAACGTTAGGTTTGTGTGCCTTTTTATTTTAGTGATGTCCCGCAATAAGTAGGTACCTATTATAAATATACATAGATGTCCGCTACGTCGTGACGTGTGGAAAGTTGTAGAGTTGTTGTGGTAGTTGTCAGTGCCGGTTTTAACACTACCAGCGCCCTAGGCGAGATTTCTATGGCGTTTTTTTTTCTAACTCAATGAGCGAGAGGCGGCGCCCTGGGTGGTCGCCCCACCGCGCCCTACCCTAACGCCGCTACTGGTGGTTGTGTAATATAAATTGTGTAGTATTGTTGTCAAGGTATCCAACTCCTCCTAAAATACCTTAAGCGGCCTTTAGTTTAGACCTGACGGAGTAGTATTTCAGTAACTTACCCCTGTGTAAAAAACCTTGCACAATGTGCAAAAAATCATAAAAAGACAATTTCATAATCGATCACAAAATCGCATCGCAAGAGAACACTGATCCTAAAAATGCCCGCATGTTGCTGTAAGCACTTATAAACGGTTAACCACTTCAAGCTTTTAATATATAATTGAGTTTCAATATCCTATTAAGATGCTCCCCCCCGCCCCCGCAAAATTCGGCAGACTTTTTTGTACGCAAATACGACATAAGGCTACTCCAGTTATGTATGCTCTAAGTCAAATACATGTATACATTTTTTGCCGTATTACAATGAAATATGGTGCAAGTGTAAACATATTTATCTTTGAACATGTCAAGTGAACGTTTCAGTAGTCATCCGGCATTGATCCGTTTTATGGTTATACGTTTTATGTGACGTTTCAGTATATTTTTAGTCAGGGGTATTAACCGAACCCATTTGGTCTCACTTCACCCATCCCTCTATTTACACAATTTCTGGAAAAGTAAGAAAATAACATTTATATGTATTTCAGGCTATAGACTGATATACCTACAATATATCGACAGCAAAATGGACGAACTAGTTGATTTCGAAGAACTAATAGATCTAAATCTATCTCTACCCTCCGTTTCTCAAAGTTCACAGGAACCTATCACCGAAGTCCTAGACAAAATGTGTGAAGCTATGGATGAAAGTAACTTAGCAATAGACAATACGAAAGACGAAAAAGCACCCGATGATGATATAGCCAATTTAGATGAATTTGAATACTTATTCGCTACAGCATCCTTCTACAACAATGAAAGTAGTTTAGTAACAGATGATTTGTTAGAAATCAATGATAATGATATGGCCCAAATTCTAGACGATGATACAATCGATTTAGACGAATTTGAAAATATTTCAGCAAATGCGTGCCTTTTTATAGACTACGAAGATGAGATAGATAAAGGTAATAACGATATAAGTAATTTAAAAAAAGTTTCTTCTTACGCTGAGGTCCCGGTAGAATTTGAAACAACCGCGTGTGTTCATAAAACTGAATCTGATGTGATTAAAGAAGAAAATATAACTAGTGCAAACAATTACACGCTAAAAACAATCAGTGTGGAATCTACAGCTATAAGTAGTGAAAAAGAAATAGACAACTATATTGATTTAGAAGCGTTTGAATCCGGCACTGTTAATCCAGTTTCTGATAAGCTCAAAATTGTTAACAAAGAATATGAAAATGGATTAGAAACAGTTAAAGCAGAATGTAAAACTGAAACTAATATCGCTGAAATTATTGTAACTCTCACAACAAATAATGAGAAATATGAAAATGGAATAGAAAGATCTAAAACAGATTGTAAAAATACTATAGATACCATCAATGAATATACAGACTCCAATTCTGATGATGATTACGATCCACTAGACTTCGAATTTATCAGCGAACAAGAAGCGTGTAAAGCGGGGATAGTCACAAGAATGAGTAAAACTATTAATGAAACTAAAGCCACAGTTACTAACAGCACGCAGAGCACATCAAAGAATGTTGATAATAAACTCTCGCATATTGAGCAACATTGCATAGGACAAAGCACATCTAACATTGACAATAGACTTCGAAAAAACGAAGCAAGTTTGTCCGACTACGTAAAATACAGTAAATATAGCTGTTATACCTATTGTTATACCCGCTCCACTTCTGAACTTCACGTGATACCTGAAGGGGAGAGATACCTGGATATGTTTAGGGGGGAATACGCGCCGGTGGTCGTTAATAATCTGTATAGTTTGACGAATAAGAGGGTGTTGCCTGCGGTGACTATGGTGGCTAACTTTGAGGAGCTTGCTTACCGGGATCCTGGGGTGGATGAGGAAAACGAGAAGTGTAAGTATCCTAGAAATTAATCAGCACCGTGTTGTATTGGGGAGTGGCACAAACTCAAGAATTGGTGTAGGTACTAGTTTTTTTTTGCAAAAATAACTGCCATCTGGTCCAAACCAGGACGAACTAGACAGTGCGTCAGGTTTTAATGTTTGTTTTTTACTGAGTATACAGGGTAAGTTGCCTGTTATAAAGAAATACTTGTTCTCAAGGCTCTGGGCTTAGCCGCGACTCCGCGTGGCGTGGAGGCATCAGCAGCTATGTGCTATAATAGGTTTGTGACCTAAGTTTTTTTACGATGCCATTCGAACCAGTTTTTGGAGAGGAACAAATGTTTGTATGGGAGCAACAACATTTAAAAAAATTAAGTCAAAGACAGACGTTGCTGGCGGCAGCTGAAACGCTTCATACTGATTGACTTAAAAGTATGACGTCACACTATGCTATTTGAACTAATCGTTGTATGGAAAATCAACTATATTGCTGTTTCGGTCGCGAAATAGGTACTGCGTTTAGGTCCATAGTTGTCGCACAATTTTGTTTCTATAAAAGCGTAAGAATTCTATTGGCACGCAAATGTACACGGACAATTAAAAAAAACATATTTTTTCTAAGCTTTCAAGGTCAAAGGTCAAGGTTCTAAGGTTTCATATCTTTTATGATTTGAATAATATTTTGTAACTTATGCTTTATTACAATAATTTTGATGGTTTACTATTCATTTGGCAACACTACGTTATCAATTTTGACATGAGGTAACGTCTATTCTGAGCAAGAGGACCCGCTCCGATCTCGCGCTCCCACGAATGGCCGCTGCCGCTGACGTCGCCGCTCGAAGTCGAGGCCGAGCCGTTGAGCTTGCTCCACACAATGGGCCATCATACAGGACGCAACTATGCGTCAGGGGAAGAAAGACACTACCATCGCATTCCAACGCATAACAGCGTCCCTGTCCCGCGCCATTACACTTGATTTTACAATTGGCTACTTTCCTAAAAAATGATTAGTCCATCAGTTAGATAATCAAAACATATTGGACACGTATTTTTTGATAATCTAACGGACTAAATAGAATTATATTTTTTTTACCCAGGAAAGTACCCAATTGCTGTCATTGACAAAACAACCAATACATCCAAAAGTGCTTATTAGTGATCATCCATCCGGTGACCAAGCACGGGCGATTTTACTAAAGTTACTTACTTACTACTTACCTACTCCTCTGGCGCAACGACCCGAAGTGTGTTTTGGACTCCAATACGAGTGCATACTGATCCCGATCTTGAGTGGTTTCTCGCCAGTCGCCAGCTTGGAGCTCGCGAAGATTGGCATCCATCACAGTAACCCACTGATATCCGAGGCGACCAACCATGTCTTCCTATAGGCCCCTACCCTCGTAGGCTCTTTTAACCGCGCGATCGTCTCCCATTCGCTCTAGGTGACCTAGCCACCGAGGTCTTAAACGATTTAGTCACTCCGATGATTATTCTATTGTTTTATAAATTGTGAAAAGTAACGCTTTTTTATTTGTGCTTCACAATAATATAGCTTTTTCTGTTTAAGACAAGGACGACGCAGACGATTGCCTCAAAAAGATCCTTTCCGCGCACCCTCGCGAAAATAGAAGGAAACGGCGTAGACATTAAGACTTGTTTCGAAACGTTTTTTTTTATATTTTGATAAAGTATAGATTTACATTTCTGATTTGTGTTTTTTATTTGGTTAAAATTTTAACACATTCCCTGTCCGAGTGTACCCAACGATGGGCCATGCACCTGCTTTTCAGGAGTCCGTGCTTCCACAATGGACCCACAGCTTCGAACTGGAAGTACACTGATGAGTGATGACTGATCTCGGAAATCATCCCCTAAGGGGGTGAAATGGGGGGTAAAAATTTGAATGGAACTACGATGTAAACGAGTTCCACGCGGAGTCGCGGTCGGAATCTAGTAGGCTCTTATCCTGAGACTGCCTGGCTTCTTCGTAATATTCGGATAGTTAGTTTTTACAATAAAACACAATTTACTTCGGAAATCATATATTCTTGACATCAAGAATCACTATTACACACTTGTAAATGTACTTAAATCAGTATATTTAGTTTAATATATAAAAAAAAAACTCAAAGATACGTAAATTTATATAAAATTTAACACATCCATGTATGAGCGTCTGCCGCCATAAAGATAGATCTAACTTAGTCATTAGTTTACCTACTAGATTTTTTACATACTAACCTAGAATTAAACCTGGTTTTTGTTAGCAGTCCTAACCTTTTGCCTTTGCCATATTCGCCTCCACCTCAGCATTGTCAAAGGTTACACCCACCCTTTCACCAATACGACTGGTAAAAGCTAGGATTTTTTACCTCAACTGCACAGGGCTATCACAGGACGGCCCGCGAGCTGCCCCCCTATTCTGTAACTTGTGTTAAGCGCACCTCAACGCTCACCCACAAATATAACTTGACACCGCGATGCGTAGTAACTTGGGGTGAGGCTCATGAGCGTGTAGTCAATAACAGCCCTGTAGCCTAAGAAAGATACGGTCGCGCTAGAAAAAACAACAATATATATATATCAGCATTTTTTTCCCATCAAAAATTTGGTATCGTAATTGGACTAAGTATTCTTGAATAATCCACTTACATTTAGTACCGCGAAGATAAAAAATAATCTATAAAAATTCCGTAAAAATCAGGCGAAAATAGTATAAACTTTCATAACTTTATAATTTACTACTTCTATATACGACATTACGCGCATAATGCGCACGCGAATAAAACCTTATCCATAGGCTGGATGACCTTCAATATTATCTCAGGGTCGTAAATATTTCATTAAAATGCTGTCATTTCCTGAAGCATATATTTTTAGATTCAGGTCGTCTCAAAATCTGTATATTCAAACACGTTTTCATCATGAAAATACTGATACCATTTTTGCTTCCGAGTTCAACTTCCTCTCCACAGATTTAGTAATTTCAATATTAAAAGCTATTTAATTAACATATAAAAACCGTTTACAAATAATTAGCCTGATACTGAATTATTTCCAAAAAATAAACGTATTTTGCTTAGGCTACTATGTCGCGGCGAGATAGACTATAAGTCTTGTTCTAATTAGAACGCTCAGAAGGAACCGGATAGCCTATGTCGCCGCGATATATCTCGCGAGCCGTCCTGTGGTAACTACTGGAAAGGAAATGCCAGTTGTAACCATTAACTGAAGTGAATGGGAACTTGGTGGTAACAGGTGGGAATAACCCCTAAAACCCTAGGTCCGCTCTTACTACCTTACCCCAAGTATTACCGGAGGCACTATTTGTTGCGAAAAACGTTGTCCAGTGGCTTATTTTATGAAACTACAAAACCAGCATCACTGAGGCTGGTCTTTGACCGGTGTTGCCAGTACAGTAAAATTGTAACTGGTAAGGATGGATGAAAGAAGATTAACGAAGAGAGTGTATGTAAAAAGAGTGGAAGGGGAAGACCTAGGTCAGTCTAGGCCAACTTTCTCCGATCAAATTGGAGAAATCTTACAAAAAGGCCAGGTCAAAAGTACCTCGACGAGCATGTATGAGAAATGTTATGGAGGTGCGTGAAGCGAAAGTGATTTGTCAGGATCGTAGCAAATGGAGATCCGTGATCTCTGCCTACCCCTCTGGGAAAGAGGCGTGCTTATATGTATGTATGTAAGTTTTCGAAATGGGTCCCTGATAATATTGTATTTAAGTGAAAGGACTGATCCCAAAAACCGAAAGCAGTACATATTATGTATTACCTTTAAAAAACATATACTCCGAATGGAGTAACATGGAATATTTACAACATGCATGTTACGTGACTTTCTGCCTATTATCTATTTCAGATTGGAAGAGTTCGGTGACAGATGTCATCTCAGTACAGTTTATGTCATCTTTGACGTTTGATAACATAAACTGTACTGAGATGACATCTGTCACCGAACTCTTCCAATCTGAAATAGATTATAGCTAGCATGTTCGCGTTCGTCGTACATAAAGCATTCGTCGCTTACTAACAAGTACATGAGTGCGAGAGGGACGCTAAACCCTTTGAACGCCATCATGTTTGAATGAAGTGATCACTCACACGCCAAGCACTGTAACCTGATGTATCGTTAAAAACCAACACAAACAATTCATAATAGATTTTATTCATGATCAAAGTACACCTTCACTCCGACCTTTTTATGGTTGTTGGCGTGGTGGGCACGACAGCACTCGACTACTTTAGTGGCTCTCGGCGTTCAAAGGGTTAAACGCGATCATGGTAGCTAGGATACATTATATAAGTGAAAAGCTGCGTTACAAATGGACCATATTCATGACTTGCATCTGTCAAGTGTAGGCGTTTATTTTGTGTAGAACAGGGCTAGTATTAGACTTATAAAATGTGACATTTCTCCTGTGGCATATCTCCTAATAATGCCACAACTTAGATACTGTTGTTCCTGGTGGTGAGTGATGTGCTGTGTTGTGTGAGGGAACTGCAGTTGTCAACAGCTGCTGACAACGAATCCTCAAATAAATTAAGAGGCAGCAACGCGCTTGTGACTCTGGAGACACAATCGTCCATAGGCTACGGTGTTTACTCCCAATCATGGCCAGGTCCCGGTATGAAAAAACGCGAGTGCGAGTCGGACTCGCGCACGAAGGGTGCCGTAGTCGTACCATTATCTATAAAAACCGGCCAAGTGCGTGTCGGACCACGCAAAACGAAGGGTTCCGTGCCTATTAAAAAGGTCGTATCGTCACAGAAATTTTACGGCACTTACGTCCTTTTCTTTGAGTAAGGCAGTTTTCAGCAATATCTCGAAAACCTCTGAACCGATCTTGTTCAAAACAATTTTCGGTGAATGAAATTAATAAGCCCTATGTCCATGAATTTTTCCATATTTTTAAAATACACCGTTCAAAAATTAGAGGGGGGGGGGGGACAGAATTTTAGTGACTTTCGGTGCGATTATCTCCGGCTCTATTCACTTAATCAAAAAAAATGCTAAATATTTATTTTGAAAGGCCTATCGATTGATGTGCCACATGGGGGGTCACAATGAAAAAAAAAAATTTGACTTTTAGTTTTATGTATGGAGTGCACCCCTAAAAAAATTTTTTTTAGTAATTTTAATTACAAAACTATGTAGCGGCTAACAAAATACACCTATCCTCAAAATTTTATTCAAATACACCTTATAGTTTTCGAGTAAAATGCCTGTGACATACGGACAGACGGACATGACGAAACTATAAGGGTTCCGTTTTTGCCATTTTGGCTACGGAACCCTAAAAACGAGCATAAAAATCACGTTTGTTGTGTGGGAGATTCAATGTTTATTTTATTCTGTTTTTTAGTATTTATAGTTTATAGCGGCAACAGAAATACATCATCGGTGAAAATTTCAACACAGCCTGGTGACAGACGGACAGCGGAGTCTTAGTTATAGGGTACGCAACCCTGAAAATCCCATTTTGAAAGAGAGAGATGACGATGGGGATATTTCCTTGTCACATTTTGAAAGTCAAATCGCGCACCTGTTGTGAGTTACTTTAAAAAATTTGCGACTTTTTAAACCAGACGATTAATTATCTAATTGTGTTTTTAATACGTTGAGATTAGGGAATCCAATCTCGCGAGATTTCAGATTCGGCCGAGATCTCGCGAGACCACAAAGCTCCTCAAGAGTTTTTTTTTACGGAAAACGTATGCAAATGTTATGTGTTCCATTTAATGATTATCAACACGTGAAATAAAAATCGAAACAGCATGTAATGGTTTAAAATATCCGTTTTATTTGAAAATACAAAACAAAGCCTAATTTTGAATATTATTTATTTAACCATTAGATTTTAATATCTTTAGTTAAAAATAATTAAAAACCGAATTTTAATCAAATAATAGTACTTTTAATTTTTCAATCAAATGAAATATCCGTCATGCTGTGTTTTATACTTTTGATGAGATTGCAATTCCTAGTTGAGATAGAAACACAATTTCTGTATGAAATGGTGTAAAGTGCAATCCCTGGCACGTAAGCAGAACCTGCTTGTAGTCGATTTTCGAGTGTAATTTGAGCGCATGCTATCTGATTATGCGCGAATGCCGCCATATTGATTCTAGTTACATGTCAAGGATTATGTGTGAGTATAATTTTATCCATTTTACATGAAGATTGTAATATTAAAACAGTTTAGTCACAATGTTTTATGTCTAGTATCGTCAGCCTATATATTTCTGAGTGTATTCTATGTGTCTAACACTAGTTAAATGATATAGTAATTGTTCAGTTAATATAAATAAAAATTACAGTCAACTGACTGAATTATTACTATAATTAGTAAACTAAAAGGCCGTAAGTGATGATGAAATTAGAAATACTGTAACTAATCGTAAAGGAATACATAAATTAGATTGGAATCATATTGGATATAGTGCTCGCTTGCGTTAGTTCATAGCAGAATATACGAAAGCGACAGTGCACGAACCACTACAATCCTAAATGAGTTAATTGTTCTTTAGAATGCAGACAAAATAACATTTGGTTTTATTTTAAATCAGGCGACATAAAAAAAGGTTGTAGTAAAAACTTATAAGTAGAAAAAAAACCTATCAGAATGTTTGCAAAAAACTATGAATATAAAAAATCGTCTGCGATTTTCGGTCTATTTTCGCCATAATAAAGTACATACGTTGTTATTCTAGTCTAGGACACTGAATATTGCACATTACAAAGAAAATTGTATTGCATTGCCAATTGTCACCTACTGGTGACAGGACATAATCACCGAACAGTGATATGTCGCCCATTAATTAACGACACGTAAATTGTCACTTGTCAGTTTTGTGACTCTTCATGACAATACATTACATATAACTGTCACCTATTTGGGTCAATGCTTGAAATCACTTACAAAGTACAATGTTATGTCTGAAATGTGCGCAACGTCAAAAAAATATGGAAAGTCTAATACACACATTTGAAATTTCATATAGTTAGCATAATTTTACTGATAATTCGATTACAATTTAGTAATATGAATCCTAATTTTTACACAATTTTAACTTCCTCAACACACTGTTTGCACAAATCTATACATCATCATCCTGCTAGCGAATTTCCGGGTGCCCTAAAGGATCTGACGTTATTCAAGTAATCTTAATCTTTATAAAACCTTGTAGACATGCAAGTCAAATAATGTGGCCTCTGGAGTCGGTAAAACTTTTTCTTTAACTTTTTACTTAACTAATTAGTCGTGACCATATTATGGAGACGAAAATATCATCCAAATGTTCTCAGTAAAAAAGCTCTTGCGATTGTGGCATATGTAACCATTTTATGAAGCGACATATCAGCGTTTCAGCGAAGGCATGTATAGTGGTATTTGTGCAAACGGTGTCAGTCAGGCCATAGTGGCGGAGATAACTCAGTTAGTAAATTAGAAAGGAATTAAGACCTGGACTTCCTTTTAGTGGGTGTCCGCGGGGGCGGCTCAGTCTTCTTGCTCTGGAAATAAAACAGGATTTTGTTAGAAACAGCATCTAACTTTTCCAAGCTTCTGTTACCACGTCTAAAACTACTCTCAATAAGCTTCCGGAACAACTAAATATTTTTAGGAGACAATCTTACACTACTAAGGGAACAGCTAAGCTAAGCTCGGTTCTCCATACAAACGTAGTTACACTCTCATTTTAACACGACTAGCTAGTTTGCACTGAAACTTTGTTATACCATAGTAAAAAAAATTACAGCGAATTTAAGTTTTTCATACAAAACTTGTTTTTGCTCTATTTTGTTTGTTTTATAAACTGGAGCCATATAACCTAATTACGGACCTAGATATATGCAAAGTTTCGTTACAATCCAACATGTTGTTTTAAAAAGAGAACGAATCTCCGTTTGTATGGGAAGGTGAAATTCGGCCGAGCTTGCCGGGTACTCTTAAATTGTTGCAACTTACAGAGAAACACCTCTAAAATTATTCGGTAAATATTCGGCTGAATAACGAACATTGAAAAATATGCCGAATACCGAACAATAGGCATGATGACTAAAAATTTTTGACGATGGCATTCGAACCAGTTTTTGACACAAAGATTGACCTTGCTGACGGCAGGCCAAAACGCTTCATACTGATTTACTCAAAAGTATGACGTCACACTTAGCTATGTGAACTAATCATTGTAGGGAAAATCAAGTCAATTGCTGTTTCGGTCGCGAAATACTGCGTTTAGGTCCATAGTTGTCATACAATTTTGTTTCTATAAAAGCGTAAGGATTCTAATGGTTTTAATACTTTTAATTCTAATAAAGTAAATTTACTCTTGGACAATAACAAAAATGCATATTTTTTTCTAAACTTTCAGGGTCCATATCTTTTAATTTATACTTTATTACAATAGTTTGATGGATTACTATCCATTTAGCAACACTATGTTATCAATTTTAACATGAGTCATCATGCCTTTTACCAAATACTGATGTATCATATCAGACTTTCAAAGAGAAGGCTCAAGACAGAGCTCTTAAGTTTATAATGATGATAAATGGACTCACCTCTCTCGATCGCTTGGCCCTAGGCTCATCATCCACCTTCTCCTTTTCAACCGACTTCTCTTTATCCCCCTTATCTTTCCGCTTATCCCCCGGCTTCGCTTTATCCTTCCCATTCTTAACTTCATCTTTCTTGTCAATTTTATCTTTAGATTCCTTGTTGTCTTTAGATTTACCGTTGTCTTTAGATTTACCATTGTCTTTAGATTTACCGTTGTCTTTAGATTTACCGTTATTACTGTCCTTCTTTTTGCTGTCAATTTCTCCGTCGTCATTCTCTTCTTCAATGTCGTTCGTTTTATTGTCTTCTTTAGAATTAGATTCATTCACTTCGTCATTTTTTTCACTGTCTTCCGAATTTTCATCAGCTTGCTTTTCATTTTTCTCAGAGTTTTCGTTTACTTTTTCTACTTCCTTATCAGCTTCGTCTGTTTCATTTTCAGCTGATTTTCCAGCGTCATTCTGTTTTTCATTTTCATCGCTATTCTCCTTGGGTGTTTCTGCGTCTTGTTTATCGGTGGTATTAGGTTTCTTTGCATCTGTTTCTTCTGGTTTGTCTTCTGCTGTCTCTTTTTCCTTCTCTTCTTGCTGTTGTTTCCTGGACTGCCGCTTGAGAGGCTGTTTCAGTGGAGTGCTGTTGGCCTTTTCCTTTTTGCCTTTAACTGTAATAAAATGGGAGTGTTAATAACTAATTTACCCAAACAATCACTCATCCTGAAGAACTCCCGAAAAGTTTAGTGACATTACATTACATGAGTTTAACCATGGATTTATTAGTAGTATGTCAAACTACATATATACAAATTGTAAGTTTCGATAACAGGACTTCTAAACGGTTACTAATCCCGGATTCATATTTGTCTGATGTGTCATGTCGTGACGCGACGAATGATATCAATTTCATAACGGGACGGGCACACTCATCTGATTCGCTCTGAATTGACGACTCCTTATGAGTCCGGCATCAGAGCGCATCAGAGAGCATCACGTCAGATAAGTATGAATCCGACTTTACCTTGTCCAAGCCGGCAGTTGATAAGTGCCAGTCTTATTTACTGACATTAGGACACATGTTTGATGATCGCAGCAGCGCTGTCAAACCAGGATTTATCGTGTAGGATGTATTATCGTCGTGGCAAAAAGTGGATGTAAAGACAGATGTTACAGCTGCACACAGATGATACAAGTTACAGTATCATCTGTCTGTCCGTCTGTGACGACATTGTCACGTACCTGGCGTAGCTTTCTTCTTCGTATCAGCATCCTCAGTCTCGGCAGTTTCTTCATCGTTAACTGCGTTGGCGGCGTCGACAGCCGCCTTCATAGTCAGCGGAGTCGGCTGGGACATTTCTATAACAATCATTCAATTAATTCGTAAAAAAACGTCTCTCTCGCAGTCACATTTTCAAGAGACAGTAGTTTTTGTCAAAAATTTAATTTTTGGTATAAACTTTTATTGACAACCGTACTTTTCTGTATACCGTCATCAACTACTCCTTGAGACGATTCTAACGAGCCCAAACTCAACGGGGTTACGTCGGTTAAGTACTGAATTCCCATGGCCACCTTCTGTCTCCATCATCAGATCAGCTCAATGGTACCATAATATTAAATTGTCATCCAAACTATACTTATAACCAAATTTTCACCTCAATCGGTTCAGGTTAACTGGTTCAATATTCAGTTCCAAGATTTGTCCCTCACTTACAAACGAACAGGTCAAGTTATAAATAAAAGCTTGTCAAAAAGTCGTAAGCCTAGTCACATTTTCAAGAGACAGACTTCAATAAAAGGACTTTGAAACTAAAAGTACACCGTGAGTGGTCGGCTCTCACACTTCTATATACAGGGTGGAAAGCTGAGATGGGACAATAAGTGTAGCTACTAGATCCTTTGCTGCTACGCGAAAATGCTCTTACGGGACCTTTACTAACTTTTTAAGTGATGACAATAGACATTCACAGATTTTTGATAAAATTTACAGTCAGCGAGAAAATCGACAGATTTGAGTATTTTTTTTAATGCCAGTCGGTTCCATTTCTATCAAGGATTAAAATACTCTTTGAGACCAACTACGGTTAGACTACTGGAACACCAAGAAATCAAAGATTTTTTTTCCATACAGTTCATAGGATAATTAATTGCAAAGTGAAATTTTCTTTAGCCTAAATATCATTAAATTGTATGGAGACAACTACAATTAGGATATAAGAAATGAAAAAAATGTACGTGAATACATTTCTCTTACTGTACCTTCTTGAAAATAAAATAAAACCTTCGTTTTGCTGGACGCCGTGCAGCGAGCACACGGGCAAAATATTACATTAACCTAAATATTAGAGTCATTTATGCATGTTAGTGTTGTTTTATTTTCTTGAACCCCCCTGAAATTTCTCGAACCCCCGAAATGAAAACCTGGCTACGCCCGAGAGCCAGCAATTGTCCGCACAGGCCGAAATCACGCGGTGAACTGCCATGCTCGCCCGAGAGTTGGGCTAAAAATGTAGTATTTACCTATAGGCTCATGAACCATCTCGAGCAGCTTATCGGCGTGAAGTTTCTCCGTGGCCGCCTTGAATTGCGCTACGCGTTCGTTGAAGAGCTCCGAGAATGAAACGCCCTCTGGTACGTGGAACAAGTCCTGGAAACAAAACTCTAGGTTCAAATACAGCTCAAAGCTTGTGTCAAAAATTTCATTTTTGGTACAAGCTTTTATTGCCCGCTATACTTTTCTGTATACCGTTCAAGTACTCATTGAGATGACTCTAACGAGCCCAAACTCAACGGGGTTACGTCAGTAAGTATTGAATTTCCATGGCCACCTTCCGTCTCCATCATCAGATCAGCTCGATAGTACCATAATATTGAATTGTCATCCAAACTGTACTAATACCCACAATTTCAGCTCAATCGGTTGAGGTTATCTGCTTCAAAATTGAGTTGCAAGATTCCACCCAAACAAACATAGTTACATACATTGCAAGTTAAAGAGTGGGTAGGCTGGTAAGGTGGACTGATGACCTGGTAAAGGTCGTAGGACGCGGGTGGCGCAGGACCGGTCATTGAGGCATTCTTTGGGGGAAGGCCTATGTCCAGCAGTGGACGTCTTTCGGCTGATATGATGATACAGGCATGGAATAACACCATTTACGAGCAAGTGTGATGAAAATAGTGTCACTCACGCGCATGGTAATGAAGAGTGCGTCCGCCTTGTTCCTGATGCGGTGCGCCTGCTTACTGAAGGTGAGCTGCTCGCTGTCGCTGAGCTCCCACGACGGCGTGTTCCCCACGTACACGCGCATGCGCTTCACTGTCTCCATGCAGGTCGGGTGCTTCAGGAGCATCAGGGCGGCTAGGTCCAGCTCTGAAAATAAACAACTTATTCAAAGTTTCCCTCAAAAATGACATTTTTGACAATAGTACATTACTGCAGACGCCGGGAAAGAGGGGCTTACCGGATGAATAGGTATAAGCACTTTTCGCGGCCAGGCATGTACGGTGCTGTTCTCAAACATATGCAATGAAATAAAAAAATACACCACTCAAAAGTTGTGTATTTTTTTATTTCATTGCATATGTTTCACTCAAGTGTTGTTCAGCCTGTTCATGAACACAGACGCCATTTTTACATTAAAATTTAAAAAAAAACCTGACCTAGGCTCTTAATTTTGTATGAAATTCCTTTAGTTCTCTCGAGTTGTTCCGCCCGAAACGTTATAACTTTTTAAGCTAAAGCTGACATTTCATTGCATGTTTGAGAAAAAAAGCGTTTATTGCCAATTAATTGTACTTATCTACCGTGATCTAGTGATCTACTCGTTGAGACGATTCTAAGGAGTCCAAAATCAACGGGGTTACGTCTGTTAAGTCCTGGATTCCCATGGCCACCCTGTGTCTCCATCATCACATCAGTTCGATGGTACCATAATATTGAATTGTCATCTAAACTATACTTAAACCCAAAATTTCAGCGCAATCGTTTAAACATATCTGCTTCAAAATTGAGTTACAAGTTACAAGCAAACGTGACATACATTGCAAGTTAAATAAAAGCTTGTAACAAGCTTTTTGCCCGCGACTTCGTTCGCGTTGACTTCTTTTTGTTGGACTTTTACTGGGATAATTTACTTTAAAAACAGAGTTTTAACCGACTTCAAATCAGTAGCCAAATTGCTTCAAGTTTGCCTATAAAATTTGAAGAGTTCCCTAGGTTTCTCCAGGATCCCATCATCAGAACTGGATTTTGGTTACAACGGGACCAATCTGGAAGTACATATATGCTTTCAAACAAAGAAATAATTTTTCAAATCGGTTCAGTAATTACAGAGTTATCGCGTAACAAACACACGTACACCATGCGAGCTAAACCGGTAATAGACAGTAGAATATGGAAATAAATTATTACTTACTTACTACTATAGAGCGTCGGCAACTTGACAAGAAGAACTAACTTAGTTACGACTGAACTTGATTCGAATTAACTTGGCTGTTTTGTGTCAGACATAAACGCGATTGTCACACTCAAGCTATGAAATGCATAATGTTATCCAGAGAGTGTCTCCTGGCGGTTCAGTAAACATTAGTACTCACCAAGAATCTCATCGATTAGTTTCAGACAGAGCTCTGTGTCTGCCTTCTCGAGACTGAGGCAGGTCTTGATCTTGGCATCAAGCTCGATCAGTTTCATCTCCGTCTTTAGGAAATGCAATCGGGACTTTTTCAACTCTGCAAAAAAAGTTATTACCTAGTAGGTATGAAGTTGAAAAAATATTTAGTTTGCGTAAAATTTTATTTAAGTTACAAAAAAAGTATAGAGACAGAATGACTAAAATAAACAGAAAAAATCGCATTACATCAAACATTATTAATAATAAGTAATAACACATGTGAGTGCTAAGTGTAATGTCTTTTTATACATATATATATATACGTATGACTAGTCCCCTGGGCAAAATTATTAGGTGCACTCCACAGATCCGTAAAGCCAAATCTCCCCCCACTTGACATTGGCAAAGTGACTGAGCAGCAAAAAGCCACTGAAAACGGAAAAAAAGTGTAATGTCAAAGTAAAGTTAAATAGATGGCGTTACTCCAAGCACAAGTTTATGTATGTATGAAGCACACGATTTTACAAAAGGTTACTCCCTCTGGATTTACTGGAATACATACCCAGATCTCTGTCTCTGTCGAGTGATTGTTTCTCTTCATCTGTCAGATTCAAATCCATGACTAGTTGAGCTGATATTGACTGCGGTGTGATTTGTCCTTTTTCTGAAAACAAACAATATTTGAATCTCTTATCTCCAAAACTACAATGTGCTAAATTCAAGATCTTTATGCTTTAGAGTTTGCTAATGTTGGATAAACTATATAAGTATTGACGACCGGTTAGCCAATGGTTAGTGACGCTTCCTACGAAGCTGACGGTCCTGGGTTCGAATCCCGGTAAGGGCCTTTACTCCCACTAGTTCGGTTGATCAGTTCTGTTAACAGAACTACTGGGTTTTTTTTATCTCAATAGTTCTGTCAATCAGGACCCTATTTCACCATCTTGATAATTGTCACGTGACAATGACAATTCCACGTACATTGCTCGGTCAGCAGTCCAGCAACCCCCTTAACCTGTCGACGCAGCCATGCAAGTCAAATTGTCATTGTCAGGCGATAATTGTCGATTTGGTGAAATAGGGGCCAGTAGTTCTGTGAACAGAACTACTGGGATGTGCGGTTCCCATTAGTCCTTTTGATGTAATGTCCATTTGTTTTGTCGAACTCGAAGCCTAATGTTCTGCAGAGTTTAGTTAGGGACAGCTCCAATCCGCATACTGCCCGGGGGGTAGGCAGGCTGGTCCGCTGTACGACTCTCTTACCCAGCTGCCGTTTGAGCGTGATGGCATTAGACGCGGCTTGCTTGTCCCACTGCAGCCGCGACGCGTCGCTCTTGAAGCTCGCCGGTCGTGATTGGAACAGCTTCACGCCACATACTACCCGGGGGGTAGGCAGGCTGGTCCGCTGTACGACTGTCTCTTACCCAGCTGCCGTTTGAGCGTGATGGCATTAGACGCGGCTTGCTTGTCCCACTGCAGCCGCGACGCGTCGCTCTTGAAGCTCGCCGGTCGTGATTGGAACAGCTTCACGCCACATACTACCCGGGGGGTAGGCAGGCTGGTCCGCTGTACGACTGTCTCTTACCCAGCTGCCGTTTGAGCGTGATGGCATTAGACGCGGCTTGCTTGTCCCACTGCAGCCGCGACGCGTCGCTCTTGAAGCTCGCCGGTCGTGATTGGAACAGCTTCACGCCACATACTACCCGGGGGGTAGGCAGGCTGGTCCGCTGTACGACTGTCTCTTACCCAGCTGCCGTTTGAGCGTGATGGCATTAGACGCGGCTTGCTTGTCCCACTGCAGCCGCGACGCGTCGCTCTTGAAGCTCGCCGGTCGTGATTGGAACAGCTTCACGCCACATACTACCCGGGGGGTAGGCAGGCTGGTCCGCTGTACGACTGTCTCTTACCCAGCTGCCGTTTGAGCGTGATGGCATTAGACGCGGCTTGCTTGTCCCACTGCAGCCGCGACGCGTCGCTCTTGAAGCTCGCCGGTCGTGATTGGAACAGCTTCACGCCACATACTACCCGGGGGGTAGGCAGGCTGGTCCGCTGTACGACTGACTCTTACCCAGCTGCCGTTTGAGCGTGATGGCATTAGACGCGGCTTGCTTGTCCCACTGCAGCCGCGACGCGTCGCTCTTGAAGCTCGCCGGTCGTGATTGGAACAGCTTCACGCCACATACTACCCGGGGGGTAGGCAGGCTGGTCCGCTGTACGACTGTCTCTTACCCAGCTGCCGTTTGAGCGTGATGGCATTAGACGCGGCTTGCTTGTCCCACTGCAGCCGCGACGCGTCGCTCTTGAAGCTCGCCGGTCGTGATTGGAACAGCTTCACGCCACATACTACCCGGGGGGTAGGCAGGCTGGTCCGCTGTACGACTGACTCTTACCCAGCTGCCGTTTGAGCGTGATGGCATTAGACGCGGCTTGCTTGTCCCACTGCAGCCGCGACGCGTCGCTCTTGAAGCTCGCCGGTCGTGATTGGAACAGCTTCACGCCACATACTACCCGGGGGGTAGGCAGGCTGGTCCGCTGTACGACTGTCTCTTACCCAGCTGCCGTTTGAGCGTGATGGCATTAGACGCGGCTTGCTTGTCCCACTGCAGCCGCGACGCGTCGCTCTTGAAGCTCGCCGGTCGTGATTGGAACAGCTTCACGCCACATACTACCCGGGGGGTAGGCAGGCTGGTCCGCTGTACGACTGTCTCTTACCCAGCTGCCGTTTGAGCGTGATGGCATTAGACGCGGCTTGCTTGTCCCACTGCAGCCGCGACGCGTCGCTCTTGAAGCTCGCCGGTCGTGATTGGAACAGCTTCACGCCGCAGTACTGCCCGGAGGGTAGGTAGGTGATCAGGATGTTCTCTTTTTCTGGGTCGGCTGTGAAAGTAAAGTATGGTTTTAGATCTTAATAGTGCGAGTTACTTGTAAAAAATATTTTTGCTATGGCAGCAATAATTCGCTATTTGACTTTCGCTTAAAACAATATTTCGTTATTTATGTGTAACTACAAGTAGATCTGTTGAATAAATTTAAAATTTAAATAATTTTGCTAATTTGTTTCTGTGAATGTACTCTGCAATATGGCTGGATTGCAAAAAAATTGTACATAATTGAGCGTTAATCTAATCTACGCTTTAACTTTTTTCCACTGTGTAACGACAATACATTTTATTTGGGTAATTGTCGTTACACAATGGAAAAAAGTTACCTAAAGCATAGATTACAGGCCCTTAACTATGTACAATTTTTTTGCAATCCACCCATATGCCGAAGTTAACGGAAATTCCCGGAAACACCGTGTATGAGTAAAAAATAATGTACAACATCTTGTTAATCTGTAAATCACACTCACGGACTACCAAGACACAGGCTCAGCCTACACAGTTTGGTGTCAGATGGATATTCACAATTTGTAAAAACTTCTTTGTTAAATAAATAAATTATTATTACTATTTAAGAAATATTTATTAATAAAAGCGTGGAAAGTGAGCATCAGGGCTGTTCATGGTAGCGCAGCGGTGTGCAAGGAAAGGAAATATCAATACGCCCTCCCTCTGACTCACACATCGCTTTCCATTGCTGGATATCCCTCGCACACAACTCTGCTAATTCACACATCAGCTATGGGTACTCACCCTTAGGCCTAAATTGACTATGTGTACCAAGGACTTCTAATGGAATTAAATATCAATATTGTATGTAATATGGACCTATGATACTCGGGACGAGCTATACGTGATGCCAGAATGAGGGACGGAAAGGCTTCTATGCAGCTAAATTAAGAACTGGTCTTAAAATGGCTGATCGCTTACCATAAACAACCTACTTCATTTGGGTGGGTAGTGATTTATTGGCCATAACTTCATACTAAATCAGTTGTGGCAAACAGAAAAAAAGTGGAACTATGACAAGGACAACGAATGATATTTCACTTTCTGTCACACTTATCGAGATTTGTATGCTACCATCTCGCTCGGACGTGGTATTATTATTACCATAGCTTGTCCCGAGTATCTTAGGTCCATGGTATGGAACAATATAGAAATAAATTCTTGTTCGGTCAAATTGACACTCATCATTAGGGCCAATCAACTATTTTTTGTAGCTTGTCGTCATGGTTACATCTCCGGGGTCACTCTTTAGAATTATGATTTTATGGGGTTTAAATCCACTAAACACGTTTTCTTGTTACATTGGTAAACCCATTCTATGGTTGTGCATCTTCTTAACACGATAGGAGTCCATTTTACAGTATTTCTTCTTAGAAACTCTGACACTGACGTCTCCTGGCTCACAGGGACAGAATAACAACAAGAAAAAGTTGATTGTCCCATTTATTTTTCTGCGAATAACCTACAACTCCACATTATAAGTTCCATAAATGTTCCAAGTTTCATAAATATGTTACCCTTCAACTTACGTTCGTATTTATTTAGCATGATATTGTGCAACCTATTTGGTAAATAAAATAAAGAAAACAATACTGACAGCTCAAATTTTATTACTACCATTAAAATTCACTTTTTTACCATATTAACCAACATACTATTCTCTTTCGGATACAATTTTAAAATTAATTCACGCGTCTCCGCGTCATTTTCAATTGAATCATTTTGTTGACAAATATCTAAATCATTTCCTTCCTTAATATAATTAGCGAAAGACACGTTGAAACCCATATCGCCAAACTCGGTAGACATAACTACATTGCCTTTAGGTATATTTTGATTAACAAATAGTTTAACAAAATCGTCCCCTTGAGGTATTTTATGGGGTGCTACTTTCACCAATTTTTGGGTTTCTGTGAAACTTTTCACGTCTAGATTCTTGTAAGTTTTGGCTAAAGATACAACTGAACAGATGGAGTTGTTACGAGATATGAAGGTTAATGGTTCTGAATGCACACTCTCTTGGGTAGAATTTTGTGAGCATACTTCGCCGTTAAGCAGGTTAATTGAATTTAGAATGAAACCCTCGAAAATTGATGCTTTCTTAACATGTTTGGGGTTTAGAATGGTTTTTGTTGGATCATTTTGAGCATTAAAAACAGTTGGACACTGTGATTGAATGAATGAATCATTGAAATATTCATCCATGTTTGTATTAGTAATCGCCTGATCAAATGGTAGCAAGGTTGTATCAAAATTCATGTTTTCCACTAAAGATGCTTGTGACTTTGGGAAATCTTCGATATTTTTTGTATTTTGTTTCAAATCTTCATTCAAAAGCGGTTTCTCTAAACCATTTTCTTTTGAATCGACCTTCTGTTTCATTGGTACAGTAAACTTTTTTGTCTTCTTTTCACCATTGGTTTTATTTCGTTTACCGAAAACTGGTATTATTTTTACCGGAGGCGATATATTTGAATCGCTTAGTTTTGTATTATCTGCAAACAATACGCGAAAAGTTAACATTTTGAGACGAGAAATTTCTTCCAAATTTTAATGTTTTTCCACCTATAAACTAATCAAAAACCATTAATAATAAATGTATTTTTGAATTTAAAAGGTCAATAACCCCACTTACACAAAATATTTTTGAAAATTTTGGAAAAGTTATCCTATTTGAAATCAATGAAAAAGTTTACCTTCTGCCAATGTTACTTTTGTTTCGTTCTTATTTGACGTCGTATCTTTCTGATATTTTTCAACACACTTGTCAAAGTCATTCTTTTCGTCATATTGACTGTAAATATCTTCAAATAAAGTAGAATCTTGAATAAATTCGTCCATTTTCGTCGACAGTTAATGTTGAACCAAATACAAATCGCGCCGTAATCGGAAAAGAAAAAAATTCAAATTAGGAACGAACTTTTTTATTCGGTTTCTGAATAATAGTAGATTAAGGTTTCATGGCCAAACAGCCATTTAAGAGGTGTATTTTTGCTACAAAAACGGATTTTCGTTTTTTAAATGTTGTTTCTTCCAGCCAGCTAAAAACTAAACAGCCATGGAGGAGTATTTTTTGTATTAGATTATTTTTGCAAGTACATTTTGTTTGTTTTTTTGTGAACTGTATTGTTAGTGGTTTAGTAGAGTTTTCATAACATAGTGTCATTGGAACTACACTCGAAATTCAATTTAATGACTGGAAGGAGTTTTAAAATAAATACAGCATATTGACTTACCACTTTTGAAAGGCTCTTTCAATTCCCGAAGTTCCGACTGGAATGATAAGAAAAACATAAGTCCGAAATATTACAATTAATATTTCTTAAAAAGTGGTCTGAAATAAATCGTACATGAAGGAAAAAATACTCGTGCCGTCAAAACAGCAGTGTCACTAGATAGCGTTGACTGAATAATCATTGAAATATAATATATGGACGGAAGTAAAGCTGGCACAACGTTATCCAGTGAAACTGCTACATATAGTTTACTGTGACTCGTGTCAGTAGCAAGGTAGCTGAGAAGTGACAATATCAACTCCAGCCTAACGCTGGCACTATGACCATGGATGAAATGCCCAAATTACGATTAAACAAACGAACTTCTCCGTTTCAGCTTGGACAAAAATTCTTTCGTATGTCTGTTCGGCTGTTCTCCTCTACAGGTCATTTCTTTACCGATTCTCGTGAAATTTTATGAGCAGGTTCTATAATTATATGGTTTTTTTGTCGATCAGTTTCTGAAAAAAAAAAAACACTCGTATTGTCTACAGCTCACAGAGCCACTAGTTAAGTTGATCAGCTACTTTGCTATTGACACGATTTTTCTTGGTCGGTTTCGTTTCACTGCAATGACAGCACGGGCTGCGTCGTCATTATAGGGACGGCGATTGGACGATATATAGTATAATACCTGTTGCACAGTATTGTACGCCCTGATATTCTTGTCCTGCGGCTTTTCCTTCGTCTCCTTATCTTTGTCCGCGCTAGGTGACGCGCCGCGGCGTTTCTTGGGCGCGGGCGAGGGCAGTGCGGCGGTCTCTTCTGTCTGTTCGTCTATGTATCTGAAAAATTTATTATATTTAGGGCGGGATTCAATATAGGGATGTGACTTCTTGAGAAATAGATTATCGATGCTATAATGTTTCGCGAATATCTTTCCAGACTCTTAATTACCATATGCAGGTCATAAATCGATGCCCTAGTTCACAGTCGTAGTAATTAAATTTTTTTTGACAATGAAATTGTAACTTTATGATCTGTGCACTATCGTCCTAATTACACCATATTTTTCGCCGTAATTAGTATGATTGTGAACTATGGCATCGAAATTGTTTAAACTCATGCCAGAAGTAGACACATTTCTATCATTTTAGCTTTAAGCCTTAACTGTCATTATGTAGTATTTCACAACTTCTAAGGAACAATGGATGGATTTTAGATTCTTACACATAAACAAGTTAACATGAAGCTTGTAAAAAAAATACTCAGTTCGCTATCTAATTGCGGTTTGAACTACCTAGACCTACTGGGTGACAGTGGAGACTTAGTTTTCGATGCCTACTTTTTTTCGTGAACAAGCCTTATTTGCTACTTCATACTAAATCAGTTGTGGCAAATAAAAAAAAGGAACTATGACAAGGACAACAAATTATATTTCCCTTTCTGTCACACATATCATGATTTGTATGGTACCATCTCGCTCTGCCTATTATTGCCATAGCTTGTCCATATGCCGTAGAAAGTTAATTTATTGTTTATTTTTAAAATAAATGTACGTCACAATCGCAAATATTGTTCAGACTCAGAAACAGTATTTCGGCAAGTGACCTCTTCAATCTATGGATTGTTAGTGCCATTGTTTATGGATTCAATAAACAACGGGTATCTAATCCAATGATGAGATTAATCTACTTACTAACTGCACGCGCTCTCCGCGCGTATTACACACATCGCAATGGGGAATGGATGAACAGAAGTGTCTGATTATTTTTTTTGGTGATAGGAATAACAGAAAAAAAGTTTCAGCACGGCTATCACAAGACGGCGCGCGAGCTCTCTCGATTTTTCTCGCACTATACCTCTCTTTCTAAGTTGTCTAATAAGAGAGACAGATAGTGCGAGAAAAATCGAGACAGCTCGCGCGCCGTCTTGTGATGGCCGTGCAGATTTTTCAGCTGCGTCAATTATTTTTGAAAAATATAAACAGTTTCCTCACTTACGTTTTAGATCAAGGACGGCCCTTTCTCGACCCGTCTCATATTAAAAAAAAATATCTTAAATATCTGTAAGACCTCAGACTTAATTGTAACCAACTGACCTCTTGCCAGGCTTTATCTTCCTGCCACTCCTGCTGACGACCTCGTCGTCCTTCTTCTCCTCCTCATCTTCTTTCCCCTCCTCTTTCTTCGGCCGGCCTCGGGGCGTCTTCGGCTCCTTAGCCTTGGGGGTCGCCGGGGGCTTCGCTGCCGACTTTCTGCCTTTCTGCTTGGAATAATTTGGGTTGAAGTTAATCATTCGGCTGAACACCTCAAGCGGCCATCAATAGTGGTTCTTTTTACGCCGTTTGGGGTCGAAACACTAGGACCGTGGGGAGAAAGCGCACATAGGTTATTTAAAGAGTGAGTAGGGGGTAGCGTTATAATCATCAAATATCACCAAGGGGGAAGGTGGTCAAAAGTAGGCTAAATATCATCAGTGTCATCACATGACATGGTAATACCAACTTTGGTAAGCACTCGCCTGTACCTCGCCTATCGCGTGCTTACAATGATCTCGTTACAGAACAGGAAAATATTGATATTTTTTGTGACTCCCATAATAACTTCAAATGCAAAATCAAGGATTTGTTGTTGAACCTTGAATCATAGTCCGACTGATGTGATTCAGTTTATGCTTAAATAATTAGTTAGTGCATCAATGCTAAAATTGTAACGCATGCTGTGGTCGCCTATTATTAGGGTTACAATTAGACTTTATATTAGTGCTTGTTTTTTGCAGAAAATGTAACATTGTGACCTCCGTTGGCAATCCTTAAATAAATAAATAAATTTCTGGACGAGCCTTGACTGGACAAAACACAAACTATTCAGTACAGAAAAAGTGATGAAACTTTTCCTGTCAGACACTTTATGACATTATAAACTTTATTGAGTTACAACAAAAGTTATTTGTACAGCAAAAGTGTTATATAACCTAATCACACAGTTATCTAGTTGTACTTTACATTATTGGTGCTGAATGAAGTCCTTTACTTCCCGTAATAGTTATAAACTGTATCACGGTGAAGTAAGATTCGTCAGCCAACATCAATAGGTATAACAAATAGACTTAAGTAATGTTTTTACGTAATATGCGGTAAGTTACATTTTTTATGGTAAGTTAGATAGCGAACAATGTGGGTACTTGAGATTATTTGAGTAAGCCGACCGCATCAAAAATGTCCACTCAAGAGCAACCTCCACCGTCCAACGCAGAAGATTCCAATTCCAATGACAGCTCCATAAAAAGTCGGCCAAACATTGGGATAAGATTGAATTCAACCAGTCAAATTTTTTATCACTATATCTATAAAAAGTGAGGCTTGAATGTCTGCGAAGAAATTAATTGTGAGTATTGTGGCCACACACTACTAGAGTAAATAGAAATGTGTCGTGATAATTTTATTTACAATTTTAATGTCACAAAATTACTTTATAGTGTTCTAAAACGTTCCTTCCAAACGTACAGTATGTACCATCGCCAAAACAGATGACTGACCATACGTGCACTCTATATGCATTGTAATAAGGCTCACGAACGGTCAGTTAACTGTGTTGGCGTTTGTACAGCTGACAGTATATCCATTCAATTTAGCAGAGAAAAAAAAATAAAGCAATAAAATAGCTTAAGCTCATTTCAACTACCCACAGCCTTATTACAGTACAAGTCCGTCATAAGCGAATAGCAAAAAAAAAAGCATCACCTTTCCTTCGTCTATGACCAGGGCGCCGGCATCGTCCGAATCGTCCACCGGCCCGTCGGCGTTTGCCGTCTAAAAACAAAACTCTACTGAACAAGCGAAAACAAATAGCACACATAACAGCGAACGAAAAAACCATAGAACGAACTGCAAGTGAAGTCGTTACAAATTTCTACCCAAGCTCGTGCCCAAAACCCGGTATGCGCATGTTCGAACTAAACGACTGCTTGGCATCCTTTTGACACCCCACCCCCACGTCCGCATTATGGCAATGTGCATCCTTTTTGTGGGGCCACTCTTCGGCGCTAGTGACTTCTATGGTTTTTTCGTTCGCTGACACATACATTCCAAAATTTCACAATAGACATGATGACTAAGATTTTTTGTTTTGGAGAGGAACAAATGTTTGTATGGGAGCAACTACAATTAAAGAACATAAATACCTAACAAATTGACCTCGCTGGCGGGATCCCAAACGCATCATACTAATTGATTGAAAAATATGACGTCACACATGTCATAATGGGTACCTACTAATCGTTGTACGGAAAATTAAGTAAATCGCTGTTGTCGCGAAAAACTGCGTTTAGGTCCATAGATGTGCTACAATTTTGTTTCTATAAAAGCGTAAGGATTTTATTGGTAGCTTTGAATGTACACTTGGACAATAAAAAATGCATTTTTTTTTTAATTTTCAAGGTTCATGATTTTATGATATTAATAATATTTTTTAATTTATACTTTATTGCAATAATTTGATGGTTTACTATCATTTAGCAACACTATGATATCAATTTTAACATGGGCGTTTTTAAAGTGTACATGAACTTTTTTTTTGGGTTTTTCTTACTCAGAATCGTTGATACTATCGATCTTTATACAAGAAAAAAATTGTCCCAGATTTTACTAAGTTTTTTCTTCCACTGCGGCACGACCATATATAAAAAAATACTGCATACAAAAATGTTACGATCTGGAACGGAATATTTGGGACACTTTTTTTCTTGCATGAGGATCGGTAGAATCAACGATTCTGAGTAAGAAGAACCCAAAAAAAATCTAATTCTGAAAAAAAAAAGTTAATGTACACTTTTTTGAAAAACGCTCACATGAGTCATCATCAGAGATCGGATATTCGGATCGATATTTACCTATTCTTGGCAAAATCCCGGAAATTGTTGGGAAAATATGGCCCAAGAATAGGTAAATATCGATCCGAATATCCGATGTATGGTCATCATGGCTATTATTTACTTTAAAAACAAAGTTTTAAGTGACTTCAATTCAGTATTTTACCCAGGATCCCACCATCAGATCCTGACCTGATGTAATGACTATGGGACCAACTGGGAAGGATACACTATCAAACAAAAAAAAACAGTCCAGGCTTCTTTGAGTAATATAAATACATAAAAAATAAAAGATTCCGACGAATTAAAACCTCCTTTTTTCAACGTGTTAAAATTATGGCACCACAACATAATAGAAACCTGTTACAAACATTGGCTAAATAAAAAATAGTAACAACAGGCGGTTTTATCACTAGCGATCTCTTCCAGACAACCTTTGGTTAGCAGAGTAAACGGGTCACTATCAAATTTACCTTATCGTTAAACGACCATTTCAGCTAGATGACATAAAATTTAAATACACAGTCAGCATATAGTCAATTCAGCTGCGACGACATGAAAGTAGAATACTCAGTCAGCAAAAAGACAGTTTAGCTGGATGGCTAAGAATTAGAATGAATAAGTAGCCAAACGTCTGAAAATATAAATAGCCCATATGATTAGAATATCTAATGAGCCGAAAGTGAAATTAGTTAATTGACATAAACACAGAACGAGTTAATAGCAAAACGTCATGAAATGTAAATAGTCTATATTATTAGAATTCCCAATTCGTCCATAGTAAAATTATTTGATTGACATGAACACAGAACGAGTTAGTAGCAAAACGTCTGGTTTAAGTTTAAGCAAGGCTTAATAAGTTAGGTATAATATTAATATGGATATTCTGACATTTTTATTTGTTAGTAACGCATACCCCCTAAAAACATTGGTTTATCCTATCACACTTAAAAATAAAATTGAAAGTAATTCCTTTACTGCTAACTTGTGTTAACTAATATTTGGATTTTTCTATGTATACTTAACATTTGAAATCCAGACGTTTTGCTAATTGGTTGCTTGGCGGTTATTCCATTTAGAAATAAAAACATTACACAATCTAGACTTTTTGCTTCTTGACTGTCTAGCGTTCATGTCTGTTTAGTAATTAAGACGTTCTAAGATACAAATGTGTTGCTATCGGACCATTTAGCATTTGTGTCTATTAAGAAATAAAGACATTCGAAGATAAAGATGTTTTGCTGCTAGATCATTTTAAATTGTTACGTTCTAAGATCCAGACGTTTTGCCAAAGAGGCATTTAGCATTCATGTCTATGTAGTTACAAAGACATAACACAATCCAGACATTTCAGCTATATTGTCCTTTAGCGATAAGGTAAATTTGATAGTGACCCGAGTAAACATGTATTATGGAAAATATTTTATCTACGGGTTTTATTCGAGAATTATGTTATGCATGCTCAAAACATTGATTGTAATGGACCTGAAAAGAGACCTTGTTGTCTTTGGCGCTTTTGCCAATATAACGCCGTAAATTTTGTTGCATTGGTGCAGCGCATTGGTAATAATGGCCAATGACAATAAGGTCGCCCCATTCCCTGAGAATGTCACATAATATATTATAATCGACTATACAAGAAATTACATGCTGCATGCATCAAGTCACTAAGTTCGATGACGTAGAAATTTTATTTTTACACCTGCTGTTCAGAAAAAGTCATTGGTGCCTTCAAATGAGGGATCAAAATTATACTTTTCTTCCCCGATCCTGCTATTCAGAAGTCATTGTTGCCCTCAAATGAGAGATTTAAATTTTCCTTATAGAAGGTGTGAAAAACAGTATGTGTCACTCGTTAGCAAAATTATTTACTTTCGGATGTACTCTATGAGTAATGATTGCAAACCACAACATACATACAAGTCAAACAGATATATTTCCATCTTGAACGCGTACGCTCAGGATTCTGATCTAGAATCCCTCGCTACACTCAGGGTTATATTGTAGAATCTTTCGCTTTACTCAGGATTCAATAGACCACCCTCACCGTAAGTATAATATCATTTTGCTCCCATTTGACACAATCTACTATTGCTTGATTTATTGTCATGTAAGGACTCTCGACAAATCAGCGCTTGGCTAAAGAGCGCTGACTTTGGCTGTGAACTGATTTACTGTAAGGATTTCAGCGCTTCACACTTCTATCTTAGAAAGTGTGATTTAAATGGACGAAATCCTGATTTCCAACAAAAAAGGCGTGTTTTTTTTTGTATATTACGGTGTTCATATTCAGACATTGTTTTTTACATTGGAAAAACTAAAAAAAAAAGTGTAATAATAAATTTGACGACCGCTTTAGCCTAGTTGGTAGTGACCCTGTCTACGAAGCAAGAGGTCCTGGGTTCGAATCCCGGTAAGGGCATTTATTTGTGTGATGAGCACGAATATTTGTTCCTGAGTCAAGGATGTTTCCTATGTATTTAAGTATGTATTTATCTATATAAGTATGTTTATCGTCGTCTAGTACCCATAGTACAAGCTTTGCTTAGTTTGGGACTAGGTCGATTTGTGTAAGATTGTCCGCAAATATTTATTTATTATTTATTTATAAATAAATAATAAATATTAGGTGACAAACTTACACAAATCGACCTAGTCCCATTCCCATAGTAAGCTTATAGGCTTGTGTTATGGGTACTAGACGACAATATATATAATAGTTACAAATACTTAAATACATAGAAAACATCCAAGACTCAGAAACAAATGTTCATGCTCATCACACAAATATTCGAACCCAGGACCTTCAGCTTCGTAGGCAGCGTCACTACCCACTAGGCTTACCAGTCGTCATATACATGGCTATTGTATGAATTTTGTGATAACTAGGCGTCAGGCAATGTGTTTGAGTAGATTAAACCATAATAACATAAAATTGTTAAATAAAAACAGTTCCATGGAAAGTTAACGCTTTTGATTCATCAAATGCTTCCAAACGCCAACACAGTTAACCGACCATCCTGTGTTTATATTGAACCTTATTTCAATGCGCATAAAGTGCACTGCACGGCTATCACAAGACGGTGCGCGAGCTCTCTCGATTTTTCTCGCACTATACCTCTCTTTCTAAGTTTTCAAATAAGAGAGACGGATAGTGCGAGAAAAATCGAGAGAGCTCGCGCGCCGTCTTGTGATAGCCGTGCTGATGGTCAGCTAACTGTGTGGGCCACAGAACACTAAATACTATAGAAAGGCGATGTGAGCGTGGCGCTTGCGCTCAAAGCTTTCGCGCCAACGTCACCAGTACGTCTAGCACAACTTGCTGCTCAGTCGCTTCGCGTGCGACTAAGCGTCGCCTATCTCACTCGCACCGTACAAATTAGAAAAAGGGGGGTATAGCTTTCTCGACTCGCGTCGCGGTGCGGCGTCAGTTGCGCTAGCCCCGCTGATCGCTCAAAATGTTGTAGGCACTTAGTATTGATGATGAGATTGCGATCTGGACGTATACCAATACAAATACAAATAATACAAAATTATTTATTTACCAAAACAGCAAAACAATAGATACATTATCAATGGCCCTTATCAACTAGGTCTAGCCTGTGTCGTGAGGACCGAAAGAAAAAAATTAGGGATTATACAAAAAGAAGATGCGTGTACAGATAGCCTAAAAGGATTAAAATAAACTGTAAAACAAAAAAAAACTAAACAAAGAATATATATATAAATTTATACCAAAATTTGACACAGCAACTGGCATCTAATCTACTTTACTTTGTGTGTGTGTAATACCATTTTTTTATTTGTGTAATACCATTAAACAAGTTTGTTTATTTGATGGGAAAATTGGCATCGCCGAATTGTGATGACCAGAAGATGTATACCATGTTATGATGGAATGTGTCCGAAACGAAGCTGTCAGGAGACGTCTGGCATTTAATACCAGCTATGATGTCGGGATCTGCAATAGTTCCTTGACTACCCCGGTCAGACGCGGCCACAACACTATTGCGGTTAGCTCGCAAGTGTTTTAATAGAATAATTCGTAATTAGGAATATATGTCCTGTTGATTATAACGGAGCGACATGATCACCAGTAGCTCTAGTATAAGTTTTATCGATATATATACGTTATCGAACGCGTTTGCGTTAAGTTTCAATTTATATGGCATCGCATAGTTCCTAATAGCAACCACCAGAGGCGCTGTTCGCGTTGCCAAAGAAATTGTAACTAAACGCAAACGCGTTCGAAAACGTATATCTGTCGAAAAAACTTATACTATAGCTAATGTGTGACAATCTCCTTAAATAAAGAGAAAAAAAAGGTTGTAGGCAGGGATCGGATACCAGTATTTTCACCATACAAAAGTACCGGTTTTATTTCGTTCAATTTCGTTCTTTGGTTTATAATATCACTTTGGTCAGGCTGTCTAATAATACGAAAATTACATGATACTACTACATACCTAAATACATGATTGAGTCCTACATTAAGAGCCTAAAACAATTCAAAATATTACACTTCGGGGACTTGAAAAAACCGGTTCCGATCCCTGGTTGTAGGCGACGTGGAGGGGATGAGGTGGCGACGCCGGTCCCGATAGAAACCGCGCTGGATACCCCTTGCATAGTATTTAGTGTTCTGTGGTGTGGGCGATGTACGTACCTCCTCCATGGCGTCGTCAGCGGTGGTGTCGGCGACGGCGGAGTCGTCGGCGGTGTCGTCGGCCGCGTCGTTCATGCTGTCGTCGGCCGGCGCCGGCTCCGCCGCCTGCGGAACGCACTTTACAGTAACTCCCAGAAGATATACTCTCGGCTCTCATCATCATCATCATGCGGTTAAAGATTGTATTTATTATTCTCAAAGAAATATACATTTCACTTATTGAGAATACAGTTAATTATCATGCCTTAATTAAGTGTTACGCCCGTAAGCGCTTACATGTGTAACAAACAATAAAAAAGTAAACTTGTATAAATTAATTATACACTAATACAAAAGTGGGTAATTGTTGCACTAATAACAAAATAGCATAGCGGAAGGAATGTCATCATGCATAGAATTACACGCGTTCGTCGCTCGCACACTGCATCTAACGATAACAAGTCAGAGCCGAATTCTGTTTCAAATTAATTGATGGGAATATTATTGATGACATGGGTCTTAAGTTGGTTTTTAAATTTTTTGTATGAGTCTGCACCTTTAATATTTTTAGGTAAGTTATTATATGACCGTGCTCCTTCGAATGTAATGCTTTTAGTACCGTAGCTCTTTGTTCGAGGGAAAGGTACATATAAATTGTCTGCGCTTCGAAGAACCCGAAGCCCTTTCTGTCTATTAGTTGTAAATGTTGTTTGACAATGTATTTGTTTGGTTACGATTTTTTGTATTAAGGTTCATGTATTAAAATAATATAATTGGTCATCATCATCATCATCATATCAGCCGAAAGATGTCCACTGCTGGACATAGGCCTCCCCCAGTGTGCCAAGGTGACCGTTCCTACGCCACCCGCATCCAGCGGACTCCCACGACCTTTACCAGGTCATCAGTCCACCTTGTGGGGGGCCTACCCACGCCGCGCGTTCTGGTACTATCGCCCAACGGTACGGGTTCACACTTTCTGTTCAAAATCGTCTGCACATCTATAGCAAACGCTCGAAAATGAACCTGGAGGTGTGTACCCGTACCCTTGGGCGAAAGTACGTGGTCGCCACTCGAGAACCGCACCGGCCCAACGGCCATCGGTTCTACGTGCAATGTGTCCCGCCCACTGCCACTTAAGTTTAACGATCTCTCTCTCAATACAGTCTCGGCTCTCAATGTTGATCAACTTTTTTGAAGTAAAAATAAACATGGCAGATTATATTGACATCTCTATGATTAAAAAAAATAATCCACAGTTGACACAATACGTCTGTCAGATTTTCTAAACATTGTAAAATATGGTTTATTTTCTATTTTTTTAGTGTTGTATCCAATCCATACGTGGCCCACTCAACATTTATAATTTCTTATGCTGAAGAACTTACTACAGGTTAGAGTTTAATTCTTGTTTATTTATTTTACATTTTCATCTCAAGTCAAAACAGGAGTAACGTCACGCAGCCAAGGTCACGTGGTCAGCGCACAGTAGATTCTTTATTAAAATTTTAGTACTTTCTCAATTAAAAATCGAAGACCTTATTGCAAATCTCCAGCATGAGACGAATCGAACGACATATCATTTATCAAAATCGGACCATAACTGTAGATCTTATGGCATGTACAAAAATCGGGCTCGCGTAATATAAATATAGAAGATAGATATAAATACATCTCGTATAAATGCCGGCAAACAACTTGAGCAAATGACCTTGCCAGCGCAAAGGCGAATTGTACGTGCAAACTGCCCCCCACTTCGTCCCGCAAGTTCAAGTTGTTTGCCGGGAATTGTACCAATGAGTTTTTTCGGAACTTATGTACGGAATATTTACCGTTAGCTTTTCGGTGAAGGAAAACATCGTGGAGGAAACCAGTCTAATCCCAATAAGCCGTTTAGTTCGAACATGCGCGCATTTGCGCATACCGGGTTTTGGGAACATGTTTGGGTAGAAATTTGTAGGGAGTTCGCCTTCTATGGTTTTTAGGGTTCCGTACCCAACGGGTAAAAACGGGACCCTATTACTAAGACTTCGCTGTCCGTCCGTCAGTCTGTCTGTCACCAGGCTGTATCTCAAGAACCGTGATAGCTAGAGAGTTGAAATTTTCACAGATTATGTATTTCTGTTGCCGCTATAACAACAAATACTAAAAAACCGGCCAAGTGCGAGTCGGACTGGGGCTCCCGTACATAATGGCACGGAACCCTTCGTGCGCGAGTCCGACTCGCACTTGGCCCGTTTTTTCAATTCGCTGTCCTGGCATCTAAGACATTAAAGGTTAGCCTTACCGCCAAAGCCCCGATGACCTCCTCCAACGGAACATTGTTGGCGAAGTCATGCTCAATCTGCTTGACGCCATCATTGAAGTCCTTGCGCTTCACAGATTTGTTCAGGAACTTGTCTTTGTTCTCAGAGTAGTCGAATATCATGTTTGGAGGCAGGTTGGCACTGGAATGAGAAACAATTGATTTAACTTTGTATTTTTCTGCCCGTTGGTCGTGACTCCGTGACGGACCGCGGAGCCTCTTAAAAGGGGTCGCGGCTATAATCTCATATCCTGTGCCGGTTTGCGACCACTTAGATGAGTTGGTTTGATAAACTAAAATGATATTTTCTCGTTTTTGACGTGATAACGTCTTATAAAGGCAGCACGCACGAAAAAGTGTGACTCATTGTCCCCCTTCGTTGACTGACTGACATATCAACGCACAGCCCAAACAGCTGGTTCTAGAGATTCCAAATTTGGCACGTAGGTTCCTTATAAGGTCTAGGGGTGCACTAAGAAAGTTATCACGTAAAATTATCGTCCGTAAACCGACTTTATACACAACCAAATTTTTTTAGAAGATTCCTATTCTGTTAGGTCTGAATAGGGTCTGAAGAATTTAAATGAAAAAAACCTTGCCTTTCAAATGGTCGCTAACTGAGGCTGGCCACGTCAACATCTTGAGCTAATAAAGGCCAATCGGTTAGCTGTGTCAAAATGCTATTTCTACTATTTAATACTCACGTCTCTCCAGTGCCGTAGAAGTATACAAAATACTTCTTGCCATTCGGTTTTTGTACCTGCAAGGGAATTGAAAATTTATTCAGTGGAAAAACTGATTTAAATATGCAGTAAGTCCAGGGATCTGTTCCATAAACTTCTGATATTATCAGACATTTTTTTTTACAAGACTGGTCCCAGGGTAAAAGAAATAAGGTGTATATAATATCCTACTCACTGACAAATGCGATACAGCCATATGTAGAAATGTAATGCTGAATAGATTAGTTGACAACAGTAAAAATAAATTATTCTTAAAACTAACGAAAATGTTTGGTAAAACATCATGGTTACCTATCTGAATTATCAAAAATTCTTTCGCAACTGTATTATTTGTCCAAATTTTCATTGGTCTTAAAAGCCGTTTTTCTCTGAAGCTATGACATTTTCAGGATTATTATAAAATAAACCTAACCTGACCAACAATTCTCCGATGGGTTACAGGTGATGTTTGTGGAGTACGGGTTCATGTTTGCAAGGACGACAAGCAAGAACATTGTCCCTAGATTGAACGTTATGAACTTATGAAACACGCGGCATATTACCAGTCTGTGTGTCTGTTCAACAGATTGCCTATGGAGTTGAAAACAACAATAAATAGTAAAATTTTCAATGCAAGGCTCAAGCGGCACCTCTTAGAGAAATCCTTTTACTTTACTGCATGGAAGACTACATGAATAATATCAGTCAACCTTTTTTATTATCTCTACCTAATATCGACATTCTAATTTAAGTAAATTATATTTGACATCATTACATTAGGCACCAATATTTTTTATTTATTTTTGTTGCTTTTGGTTTAAAATGTATTCTGATTATGGGGTCCATGCCGCAATCCGACCTCCTAGAAGCGGTGTTCTTTTTATAATTCCTATTTTAATTTTACGTATTTTTTTTTCTGTCTCCTGTTTTATTTTTAGGTACTTAGTACAGTAAGTAATGATTTAAATTATATTTCTTGATAATAAAAAAAAATGTAGATTGTAATGATGAATGCAGAATGATGTTTTTTATTTTCTTTATTTGACAAAGATATTATTTATTGACCTGAAGTTTATTTAGTTTTCATTGTTATTATGACATGATTATTATTAATGTAAAATAGTCTTGTGTACTAGTTTCTATTATTTAATTTGAACTTAGAATTTCACACACAATGAAAATTGATTTTGAATAAAAAAAAGAAAAAGAAAAGAAATGAAAGCATAACTTCATTCCACTGTTCTGCGGAATTGACATGAAAGATTTCACTCTGTTCTCATTTAATTTTATTTCTTACTTAGTTTTTGACACTCTAAGACTTTATACATCTACGTGGATACCTATCAGATTTAATTATAATTATTTTGTTTTCGACACTTGTAGACCTTTCCTTTCCTTTCATACCTACATATCTAAGAAATATAGATTGTTATTTTTTTCATTGTTTTTGACATGTAACATTCGATGTACCTAGTTAATTTTATTACAAACAATGTACACAATTACACATATACATTTTGAGTAATAATGCCGTTGTGGTCTATTTCCTTAATAAATATTGTTGTTTTTGACAATCCAAGTATTAAAAAAAGTTTTGGAGTTTTCGAGAAAATTGCCTTCTTGCCGGAATGAAAATTCAGAAAACGATACAGTTGTGAAATTAAACTTAGTGACTGTGATACCTTCAATTTATTAAAACAATTTATTTATACATAAAAATGGGTGCTGTTTTTAAAACTAACAAGGTGTATTTGAAGTTTCATAATTACAAAATTGATTAGACTATCAGTTCTCTTAGTGGGATTTAATGTCTTTCATGATCAAGTTGTCTTGTCTTCTTGCATGTCAATGTGATACTTGGTCAACCCATTAATTTACCCATTAAAATGTACCCAACGCTATTCCTATTGGGCATGGTAGGGTACAATCAGTTAGAGGTTAGGAGGGAGTTGACTCTGGTGTCCTACATATTTGAACTTTGCACGGTAAGGTCAGTAACCCTGGTGTACTGGCTACAGTGAGCCTGTGCGCGCCGTCGCAGTACGCAGCCGCTGCTGCTAGAGCCTACTCCTCGCAGCACCCTGGACAAGAGCTCTGCGCACAACCAAGTTGCTACTCGGTTTGATTTATCTCGGGCTTTCCTCTGAATGAAATCACTAAGTGGCTTTGTGTGTTAAATAGTTCAACTTAGAATGATGTGTTGTAATTTTTATTATATTTGTTGTATTTATAATTTGCTACTCTATCATATTGGGTAACTGTATTCTTTTAGATAAATAAAAAAATAATAATCAAAAATTATTGAAGACTGGCTGCCCTCATGGCTCCACTGGCATATGACACATAATTCAAGCGAGGGATAAAATGTAGCCTATGTCCATTCTATATACTGCTGAAAGTTTTTTTTTTTAATCTGTCGAGGTACCAGAGATTACCAAGAGGCAGGGTATGTAACAAACTTACATATTCTTGAAGCTACACACTCTCTTTATAATATTAGTACCTTTTGTTTAGTAGGGAAATCATTATTATATGAGTAAATAAAGCCTGAAACTAGCTGTCGCCACAGCTCCACCTGAATTTTACATGGATGTTAATGACTAGATATTTAGAACCTCATGGGGACCCAGCAGGACACCCAATAATCACCCCCATGAATGTAGTTTACCTTATTTCCAAAATATCAGAATACTGTATATGTAATATGCTAAATTTCGAACGAATTACATATTCAATAAGGATTTTTCACCCTATCATTAGAAATATTTCATTGTGCTCCTTGTCAAATGTTTTAACAATGTAAGCATTGACATATGAATCTTAGGTATAATAAAAGATAATGCACTACAACGATCCCAAGCTACAATAAACGCCAAGTACGAGCATATAACTGAACAAAATTGGAGCAGAATGCTTGGCTTCTATTGTCAAATTATGTAATTTAAATGCCAGTTTTCACAAATAAAAATGCCCTAAAGGTAATAAGACTGCTGGACTTTGTCACTATTAACATAATCATGCCGTATCCAAGCGTGTGGCCCAAGATTTACACGCATTCCCGCCAGAAACTCGACTGGGACTCCATTTCAAATCTTTTGTTTTTCAAGTCTATAATTATAAGTGTATTTAAAATTTAGAGACTTACTCGAGCCGGCCACGCTGGATATCCTTTCACTTTGGCGAATATAAAGTCGCCAGACTTGTATTCTCTCACTTTCTTGCCCATTTTCATAAAAACAACGCCGTCAATCGGTAAATATATTCGCCGATTATAATATTAGCTACGGCTGTAGAACGCTATCTGAAAACACGAAACGATCAATGTGAGTCTATTACACTGCACCAGGAAACGCGCATTCATAGAAACAAGACTAATTTCTTTGAGAATCAAAACAGACGCCAAGATAAGACTAGGAAATAACCTTAAAAAATCTCTCCGCGGCAAAGGAATGACGGAAAAGAAATAAACATGGCGTTCGGTTCGCCGACATCAGAGTTGCCAGCAGCAAAAATGCTAAGATTTGACCAACATCAAAAAAACGACCCTTTTTTCGATAAATGGTAAATATCGATTGACAACACTATGCCAAGAGTTCTACAGAGTCTATGCTAGTTTTTTTTAACAAGGCAACCCAGTTAAATATGAACGGTCGTGTCAGACGGATGTAACTGGGCGAGCTTTTTCGCGTAAACTAATTGATTTCTTCTAATTAAATTACAGTGAATCGTTGTGTTAGCGATGCAAGTGTGATGTGAGCCATGATAAATTATATTGAGCAAAGATTAACTATAGTGACTTCAAAATAGGGGGTGTAACAGTGGAACAAAAATGGCTTCGGGTGATACGGATCATATAGAAGTGATGGAAATGATGGAATCCGGGATAAAAAAGTCAGAAATCGTAGCACAGCCGTCGGGGTCTGAAGATGATGGTACATAATTTCTAAATCTAATAATAGTATGGTTAATCCTGTTCGATCGCGTGAAGTGCAGTGTAGTTTAGTGTGTCTAGTGAAGAATTCCTGTGTCCTTATTTCGTGTTGTATTTCCATTTTCAGATCGGGACAGGGTTTCATTGGCTGAAAAAATGGTGCCCTATGACGTGAGTAACGTATATATTTGTAGTTTTACGTTTATTTTCATTCATAAGTGAGTGAGAGAGATGTCGAGAGAAAGTGAGGCGGTGTATGCTAGTAATTTACATAATTGGGTCGAATTTCATAAATAATCGCCAGTTGAATATTATATTTACGCCTATCTGTTATTACAATGCTCTTCTAATAATTAGGCACTACAAAAACAACAAACTTAGTCATCTGTATATTTTCTTACAAATTAATTATCATCCTAAATGGTAAATAATCTGAAAGTATGTCATTGAACTACACTTTTCAGAAGGTATTATTTTATAATAATACCCAAAATGTGCTTTTAATATTTGAGGAGTTCATAAAATCCTCCTGGATCTCTTCATCCAATCTTGATAAAAAAGACATATCAACCTTATCTTATCCTTTTCAAAAACAAGGAATTTTAAACTGCTGCAGAAAAAATATATGTCATATCAAAACACTTTTTTTTTGGGTGCAAATGTGTAAAAAACAGAATTCTCTTGATCCTTGACAAATTGTTCATCAGATTAGGTTTGATTATGACTTAATTTCATTTTGTATAATAGTCCAATACCCCTAGATCACAAAATTACTTAGTGTCACAATGCCTAAAACCCAGAATGCCTATCATATTACTAAGACACTCCTGGACTCTGAAATCGCAGTTATCTTGTTAGGTAAGCAACATCTATTAGAGAACTCAAATTGTGTAGGCTTAATATCAATCAAATCATATCCTTCTGAACACCAAACCACTGTTACTATGAGAATGATGCGAAGAGTAGCTCCCACATTCAAGTACTTACACCAATTCAGTCAAAAACATCAGGATAATCCAGTTGTACGGACCACGGACAAGTGTTAGTTAGTTAGTTTTACTGGGCATTTTCCGCAAGTCGACATCCAGTGTGCACGGACAAGTGTTCCAGAGGATCTAAAAATTAAGGTGGCAAATTACTTAGGTATCCACTTGAATCAACTAAAAATCATGTTGTTCCAAAGACAAATTTACATAACTCTAACTTAATATCTAAGAACAAACTACTGTTACCTAGTTTCAGCATGTAACACTGCCATCTATTGTGATATAACACTATTTAACTTGTCAAGTGAATTAGACACAGGTTACCTGGTCCTAAAGTGTGATGGATGCAAACATTGTAAACAGGAAAATTCCAAAATGTATATGAGTATATTATAACATTATATGCCATTTTGGTGCTATAAATATCTATGATTCTACTTCGGTGTACCCAGTAAAAACAATAATTAACCTATTCACGCTTAATGGTTGTTATTATAAAATGCATAGGTAGGTTTTTTTTTTTACTAGAATAAATATGCATTGATTATGCAAACATAAGTATAGTAAGAGTTGTTCACTTTTAAAAATCTTTATTTTTAATTGAATATTCTTTTTTAAGCCTTTAGTGGTTGACAATGTTGACATTTTAGTAAATGATTATAAAAATTAAGGTTCCAATAATTATTATAAAAACTTGTTATCCATTCCCAAAAATATTCAACAGGACTCTATTGCTTCGGTTCTACTTTCTGTTTATCTATCTGTCTGTTGTATTTGTAAAACCGTGATACCTACCAGACAGCTAGATCGATTTTTCGTCTCGTAAACCCCATATTGCAAAGCTCATCACCAACGTTAGGTTTCGAGAACCCAATTCCATACAAAGAAATGGATATACAATTGCTTGTTTTATATAGTATAGGATTGTTTGACAAATACAGAATGAAAAACATCGTAATAACATACAGAATGTTGGAAGGGCAGCGAGAACTGATAATGATTCAAACAAATGTGTAACTAATGCTCTGATAACCATATTTTTATTTAATGACTTTGCGCACATACCTATTTACAAGTGGACTGATTTTTACTAGGTTTAGGTGTATTTAATTACATTTGTCTACGCAAGATTTGAATTATAGACAAAACTGTTTTCTCTTAACATAAAAAAAAAAATCGTATGAGTAGTTGTGGAAATTCGCTCAAAAACTTACAAACAAAATAAAAAAAATGGTCTCTGATTCATAATATTAATAAGTATAGATGATTTTCTCACAGAAACAAATGCCTGAAATAGCTCTAGTCTAGTCAGTAGTGCCAAAAAAAATACTATAGTTAGTTACGAAAATATGAAAGTAAAAGATAACAAAGGAACGCCATAAAACTGATCTAAGTGTGGCACGTTTACTGGAGTAGCGACTGTTTCTTCTATTATTTAAGCGTAATTGTTTTATAACCCTATTTGAAGAAGACAATTCAACAAAAGATGTCGGTAATGGTAGGTTTTAATTTACTTTTCGTCATCTAAACCGGAACAAATAATACATGAGTTTTAAATCATTCAATGTGAAATAAAATAATATAAATGATAATTACATAATGTTTAAACAGTGTATGAAACTTATTTGTGATAAAAATCTTAATTTTGCTAATTGAACATTTTGTAAGGAAAATTATGCTTACAACTTCATAAACGTAATATAAATAAAGGAATTAAACGCACGTAAGTGTCGAAAATATGCGAACACTCAACATCCCAAAGAAAAGGGTGAGAGGTTGTTTGTGTTGTTTGTTTGCACATTATGTTACGGAACCCTCCATTGTGCGTGACTCGACTTTTAATTGGCCGGTTAGAAATTCGTTCGCGTAGTTACTTACCTATTTATTTATTTAAACTTTTTTGCACAAAACAGAAATTTACAAATGGCGGGCTTATATTGTGGAGTAGTGTTTCCAAGCTGTGGGTCAGGGCCCTATTTCAGCATCTTGACAATTGTCACCTGACAATGACAATTCCACGTAAATTGCTGGGTCAATATATAATAAGCTGTCCAGCGACCATCTTAACCTGTCGACGCAGCAGTCATGTAAGTCGAATTGTCATTGTCAGGCTGGTAAAATAGGGGCCAGGTCAAGCCTCTTGAAGGGTTTAATGGAATTTTGATGTAAAAATGTTACAAGGCTTTAGTATTTAAAAAGACGGGGTTGCGATTTTTTTCTCATACAAGGGCTCGCACGGCGTGAATTATATAGAGGCAGCGAAGACGCGGCGCAGCGCAGGCATGATGCCGCTTCAAACGATTGTAGACCTTAATACAATGGTATAAGGTCCAACCTATCTTCGCCTCTTCATCGCGTCCGTGCCGTAGCCGTTCCACGCCTGCGGCGCCTGCGCCACGCCAGACGACGCACTGTGGGCTGAGAATTGGCTCTCCATACAAATAGACAATTAAAAATTTTAGATTACTTTTTTTTCGGGAAATGGCTTCCTCTAGTCATTATCATACCACAACATGATTTTGAGATAATTTGGCCCGCTAAATAAAGCCTTATAATTTTTTCAAAAAAAATTTGTATGGAGCGTATGTGAAAAATCGGATTTTCTCTGAAAGTAAAACGAAAACCGTAATATCCTCGCGGATGGTTACAATACTAATTATTTCTGATTTTTTGACATACTCAGTTTTTAAAGAATAGGTGCCGGTTTTTTTTTGTAAAATCAACGTTTATTTTAGGATTTTTTTTTGTACTTTTTTTGGATGATTTACGTTTTACTCATGTTTTTGACGATAGAAAATGAGTTTGAGTCTGTTCGGGCTAAAGACTAACGAGTAATGATCTTTTTCGAAAAAAATGTATAGCGCCGTTATTTAAACATCTTTTTCTCCTAAATTACCAAGAACACCGTTAAATCCTCCTAGACACTTATACAATGAATTATTTATGTTTTTTTGACGTACTCAATTTATTTAAACAGTGTGCCCCGTTTTTAAAAAAAAACATTTTTGTATAGTGAAAATACCGGTATCCGATCCCTGCTCTGTATCATCACACCGTCTCTGTATAATCACGCCCAAGGTTACTTTTGTTGAATTCTTTCAACACTACGAAGTTGCAGAAGAATCTAATATAAATCTCGCTAAAATATCTATTTAACATAAAACAGGCATGTATTTACAAAACAATACAAACTGTGAGAGAATTCATACAATGGTTTCAGATGCCTATCTTTACACAATTCTAAAATCTTACATTGAAGTAATGATGAAGGTATCAAACTATCAACATAAATCCGTTAATGGGGAATGGATGAAAATATCAGAAGTGCCTGGTTATTTTTTTGGTGATATTTACTGGGTTTTGAACCCCCTTAGAATTTTGATGATCGGTCAGTGACAAAATTGAGGAACATGACTTGCAATAATTCTTGAAATGAATTTAATGTAATTTGGAAATATATCTAACTAGGTATGTAAGTAGTCTCTTGGTCACTGAAAATTTAGGCTTTTAGATCCGTACCCATGTCCGTCAGCTTCTGGTGGGTCAAAGTTATCCAAATAAATCTAATTTCTAGACCAATTCCTTCGCGTAACGCTACTTTTAGACATAATAATGGGCCTAGACATATCTATTGTGTCAGAGGTCACTGACCTTACAAAACTTCTGGGCGTGGGTTTCGTATAATGAGGTGGGTCGGGGTCAACGGAACGGCGTGACAATTTCATGTAATTGCTATAAAATTAAGATTTATTTATAACGAATAATTAACCTTTCGTATGCTTAGTAGCAAATCGGTACAGATCAGGGCTATCGAAAATTGAATCTGTGTCAGAAACAAAAAAATCAAATTCCTTTAGCACTGTAAGTGTCCCAACATACAAAAGGTTAATAGCCACTTATCGGTGAGGAGGATGAAAAATCTTTAATCTCTGGGGGATCCTACTCCATCAAAATCATCATCAGGGGATCGTGAAATGATGAATGAAATAGTTTATTTGCAAGATTACGGTTACAAGATCTTAAAAATAATAAATAAACCAACGTCATCAACCTGGATACAGGTGTGCAAATTTTTACGAATTAAACAATTAAAAAATGTATAGTATAGTACACTTACAGCTATTTGTTACATACCTATTATTTTCTTTTCTTGCTGGACATGACGTCCAATAGGCTCACCTGCACGGCTATCACAAGACGGCGCGCCAGCTATCTCGATTTTTCTCGCACTATCCGTCTCTCTCTTATTAGAAAACTTAGAAAGAGAGGTATAGTGCGAGAAAAATCGAGAGAGCTCGCCGTCTTGTGATAGCCGTTCTGGGTGATCTCACTGTACATATTCGTCCAATATAATAAAGCTACCTCGAAACGCCGCGGTCCGATGCTCTGGCACCAGAATCGTCGCCTTACACCTACGCGCACACTTGGGCCATGCAATTCTACTCAGCAAATATGCTGGGTCCCCAGATCGTACTATGCCAAAGAGAAGAGTGGCGAGGTGAAGCCGTGTGAACAAATACATGCCACTGTCCATCTATCGTAGTTAGGACAGCAGGATAGTTGTTTCAAATTATTTTTTTAACTTTGACGACCGGTTAGCCTAGTGTGTAGTACACACTCAGCAGCGTCACTATTTAGTACACAGTGTACTAAGTAGTGACGCTGGCTACGAAGCTGAAGGTCCTAGGTTCGAGTCCCGGTAAGGGCAAATATTTGTTTCCGAATCTTGGATGTTTTCTGTACATATATATGTATTTATCTATTAAATATATCGTCGTCTAGTACCCATAACACAAGCCTTATTGAGCTTACTACAGGGCTAGTTCGATTTGTATAAGATTGTCCACTAATATTTATTTATTTTTATTTACATACGCTCAAAGAACATAACCCTCTTTCTGGGGCAGTCGGTTATGAAGACCACACCACCACTTTCTATATGTCTTTGTCTATCGTATTTGGGACTGCAGTATAGTTGTTTTAAATACAGAGATTTTAACAAGACCTTGAGTGTATTTAATGATTCCCGAAAACTTTAAAAACATTCGAGATATATGACTCACTCCTCAAGCACGGCAGTGATTGTTTCCATCCTCACCTCTTCCCCTGTCCAGGTAACTTGAGCCATCAATCCATAACAAATACATGTAATCAGGGATCAGATATACTAGTTCTTCCGAGACGAGTTGTCGTGGATAACAGCTGTATGATAACAGTGATAAAGTTTGCGTAAAAATATTTTCATGAGGCCCGTTGGTTTAGGGTTTTGTTAACAGTACAAAGATAAGACGTAGGTACATCACATAGAATCGTTCAATCCACTATTAAGACGTGGCGTGACGTAAGAATTTTATTGCTGACTGTTCTTTTCTGTACCGTCATCAACTACTCATTGAGACGATTCTAACCGGTCCAAACTCAACGGGGTTACGTCGGTTAAGTACTGAATTCCCATGGCCACCTTCTGTCAAAAATCGACGGCTTCAGAAAAAAAAACATTCGAACAAATTAATAGAAAAACGACACAGTAATTTGGAAGTTTTATAGATCATCATCAGCATTTGATTATTATTACGTTATTTGACACATCGTAAATTTGAACGATTGCCTTTACTACGGCGTTTTCTCTCTCTAACAAGCAACAGTAAAATATCCGTTTTAACCCGTCGAACATTGATAAGTCAAAATACCACTTCAAAAGTTAACTCTATAAGTAGGTTCCAAATCGAAATTGAGTTACGTTACGAACACACGTGTGTTCGTAGCGCGCTGGAAGGGTTAAGGCAAGCTTCGTAATTTTTTGAGATATTTGAATGGGATATTCGTCATTGGGCATATTTTCTTGCTTTCTTTCTTTTAGAGTAGTAATACAATTTGAGTCTACTCCCGTATAGGGGGGAGAAAAATATCCACGAATTCACATTATTTTGTTTACACAATACGTTTTGTAAAGGTAAATGACACAAACTTTACCTTGACAATTGATCGTGTAAATAATCGGTCTGTGTTGGTATTGTAGGTTACTTGTTCAAAAATTCATGGTAACTCCCCAAAATAGCCTATCGCTGTACCTTCAGTATCGCGAGTAACTTTGAAGAGCTAACACTTATATATACAAGTTAGTTAAGATATATCCGTCGGTTTGTGCTGTTAAGAGCATAATAAAGCCCTGTGTGCAACAAGAGTCTAACTACGTAAAGTGCACAGTCGATTTCAAAGATATATTATATTTTGCACCCTACTCATTGTAATTATGCGAAAAGTGTATACGTACTTACACGTCGACTATACAACAAAAACGCCTTGAAATGATAATATATTGTAGTGCACTTGTTTTGAATAACAAAATTATATATGTCAAGAAGCAAATTTCATCAATGAAGTGGTAAGCATAATTGGGAATGGTTGAAAATTTTAGAAGTGCCTGATTTTTTTGGTGATAGTGAACCTTCCTTAGCACCAGAAAAAAGATTCAGATTTTTCAGCTACGTCAATTATTTTTGAAAAATATAAAAAGTTTCCTCACACAAGTCCATACGAGAAGATGTATGAATATGAGCGAAGCGAAAGAAGTACGTAAACATCGTAATGTTCGGCGTTCTCTGGTCTCCGCCTACGCCAATGTTGTACGGGCGTTAGTATATGTATGTAAATTTGTATTCTTTGTCAACAGCCGGCGGTGGGCCCCCTGGGTGCCATCAGCAAGGTGCACAAATCGGACCGGAAGATCGGGCATCGTCGCGTCGGAGAGGGCGGCGAGATCACCTATAAGAAGATCCAGTCTTCGCAGATTATGGGCTCCATCCAACTCGGTGAGTACAATACTGACCGTCAAGATGTAACAAGAAATTCTTCATCTAGCGTGTTTGCCCACTGTTCAGCCAGGAACTAAGTACTAAAAGGAATGAAATCCCGTCACGGACCGAATTGAACTAGTTCCTCATATACGATTTAAATCGGTCTTCGGTCATTTGGTTCAGTTGTAGCAATTCAGCCAGGAGCCAAACAAATCAAAATTAAACTGCCTAAAAATAAAAATAACAACTTTATCCGTCTATCCGTTTATAGACCGAGTACCGAACCAAAGAACGCGCGGCTGGTCGATCAAATCGTTCATTGGAGTTCTTTAGTTCCGCGTCTTCCATGAAGCGAAACGGTTCTCCATGTCCAGATCACGAAACTTGCGCCTGAACAAAATGAACTAAAAGACCGAACTAGTTCCTTTGCCCGATTGACCGAGATGTGAGCGCTCTTTTTAAAGACCGAGCGGGCACAACTGTTTGGCGTACGCCTCTCCAATCTTCTTCCATGTAGCCTGATTTGCTGTAGCTCGCCCCAGACAGGCCCTGCGATCGTTCTTATGTCGATCGACCTAGTCGTGGGTTTGCCGACCAGTCTCTTGGAACGAGGAGTCCATTCTCGATTCCAGATCGGGTACTTTGAAACGCCAACATCGTTCGTTCGTCTATTTTACGAATTTAGATTTTTGTGGTAGCGCCGCACAACGCGTTTGCTTTGCTCCATCTCCCGTCGCTGCGCCCATTTCAAAGTAGCGACACGACTCGCGCGACATGAACAATAACTACATAAAGTGAGAGAGGTACACAGAAGCACATGTTAAACTTATAACATCCCATGTTTTCGTCGGGAATTAAAAAGCTCGCAGGTAAACACGGTGGAAAGGTTAACCTGACACCGGCAGGCCTTTCCCATATGCCGCTTCTGCTAATCTCTGCCCTCGCGCAGGTAACTATTCATCCGATAAAAATTCTAACATTAGGCGATATAAATAAGCGTTCATAATGTCTACTGGAGCCGTAGCATGGTTGGCCTTATCATGCGACAAGTGACAAGATAAGAGCGTCGTCTCGTTCTATCGAACGGTGTCAGCCAGTGACGCACGCTCTATCCTATCACCTATCGCGTGACAAGGCCAACCATGCTACGGCTCCAGGATATCATATGGCTTGTTGCTTTGCATTTCGTCCCGCTCGACGCCACGCGCCATAAATGAGGTCTCAGTCCAACCTAACCTTGCCAACTTGCCACCGCACCGTTAACCAAGCTATATGGGTTAAATTAACAGCGATGGCGGCTAATTTTAGCCGAGTACAGACAAGGTTGGGACTGCAACGGAAATGATCGATATTGTCCTTCCGATGAGTTCTTTGTTCGCTCATGTAAGCAACGAGGGTTTCCAGAATTCATTGTGGCAGCAATGTGGCGATAGGTCTTTTTGACAGGCGGCTTTTAAAATCCTCCAATCAAATTAATGATGGTGATGATTAAACATGATGGTGGATTTTGACACCGAGACCTGTTGACCGTTGAATTAAAAGTTACATTTCGTCTTATTCAGTGTCCATGCAGAAACAGGGCGGCCCGGGGTCCGAATCGGAACACGCGCGAACTCAAACATGCAACAACACGCTTTATATTAACTTGACCTGTTCGTATGTAAATATGTAAGTATGTAATAAGTAAGTTGTCTGTCAAAATTTGCAATCCATTTTTCAGTCACTTGCCGTTATCCGATTGAGTTGGAATTTTGGGTTTAAAGTAGTTTGGATGACAATCCAATATTATGGTACCATCGAGCTGATCTGATGAATTGATGATGGATACAGAAGTACTTAACCGACGTAACCCCGTTGAGTTTGGGCTCGTTAGAATCGTCTCAATGACTAGTAGCGGCAATAAAAGCTTGTACCAAAAATTAAATTTTTGACAGAAACTTAATTGAGTGTAGGATTCGCCTGACAGCACGCTTCTCAATAGGTTGGCTTGGCTGTGCCTTAGGTTGGTTTTCCGTAGGAAATAATCTAGGTAATCTAAGCTGAATACCATACAGCTTCGTAGTAATCGTAGTATAGTTTGACTAAAATGGTACAGTTGACGTGAAATATACAGTCTTCGCCAAAAGTATTGAGCACCCCACGTTTTCCTTTGTATAACTTATAAATAAAGTATAATTTTTCAATTTCAAAAATATACGAAGACGTAAAATATAATAAGTGTTTGAACATTTGCAAATCAATAATAATTCTGTTCCGTTAGCCAAGAGACAATTTGGTAGTTTCACCAATCTCCACAGGCTACAACCAATCTCGTTGCTGAGGATCGTGACTGCCAACGAAGCATCCTTCGTGAAGTTCGCGTGAATAATATAATTATTGAGAATAAAAAGAAGAATAATTATTGCATTATAACATTGATTAGTTTATTACAATGGATTTTTTTTTATCTGCAGTAAAGTGTTATTAAACTCATTTAAGCGTAGTAAAATAACAATCATTAATAAAGACACGTGGATATATTATTTCTATGAATGTAATGTTATAATTAAATAATGAAAAAGCTTAGTCTGTTTTGATCGAACTAAGTTTAATCGCGAATGATCTTCCTATCCCTTCGAGAAACGCATGTAGCCAGTAGCCACGCTGGAATTCTCCTGATCTTCAATGTTGGTCTAATTAACCGGCAGATGGCGCTGTACCGTCTGCGTCGGTTCCTGAATCGCGCTGTTAAGATTTGTGTAAGGATAAATATAAATACGACTCAGTAGTGTTTTAGAATTTGGACGATTATCATGTGCTCTGGTAAAAAGGTGATTTTTGAGGCCCTAAGGCTAACCTAAATATAAGTGGGATGAAATCCCGCAGTGGCGCAGTGCCCTGCGTCCGCTGCCGTTGAAATAAATACCCATTTTTTCTCTAGCATATGTAAAACTAGCTTCTGCTAGCGACTTCGTCCGCGTGGAACTCGTTTATACATTGTGCCTCCATACAAACTGTTTTCCCCATTTCATCCCCTTTCCGACATAAAAACTATCCTATGTCCTTCTGGATACAAACTACCGCTCCGATACCACATTTCATCTTAATCGGTTCAGTGGTTTGAGCGTGAAAAAGTACTTACTTTCGCATTTATAATGTTACTAGCTTCCGCCCGAGATTTTGTCTGCGTGGACCCGGTATGAAAACTATCCTATATTTTAATCCAGGCTATGAACTATCTTCGTGCAAAACTTCAACCAAATCGGTTCAGACGTTTAAGCGTGATTGAGTAACAAACATCCAAACATCTAAACATCCAAACTTTAGCATTTATAATATTAGTAAGATTAGTAGGATAGTAGGATTAGGTAGGATGAATTCTTCGGTCACGCAAACATCATATCTGTGCAAAGTACATATACGACCGGTTGGAACAGCCTCCTACGTAGCCAAAATGAGACGTATCTATAAATTTTGTAAGAGGTCGTATATGAATTATATTAGTGTGCACATGTGACGTTTTAGTTGTAGTACGGTGGGGTAATTATTCAAATCTTGGTATCTTTACGTAATAAATGACGAGATGGTGTCAGATACGGGGCAGTTAAGTTTTAACATCCAATAATAGTAGTTTATATAATCGTTACACAATAAGGGCTCTTAAAGTCAAGTAAGTTACTAGAATTTAAGAGCTAATTGTGTAACTATTTTATACAATACTTTTTATACGAGTCAACAGAAATAATTAAACAGACTTGGTATCTAATGAAAATCTAAGCCCTGCTGAAACGAAGTGCAAGTCAGAGGTGCGCCGGCTCAACGTCGTTGATGTCTTTTGTATTGGAGTCAACGCGACGTCCTATTGGTCAAATTCATTATAGTTTAGTTCGTGGTTCTTAGAAAAAATACTATAAATTGGGCATCTGTCATGTTAAGGAGTTGTCCCACCACGGAATGGGTTTACCAATATAGCACAAAACACGTGTTTAGTGGATATACGCCCCATAAAATCATAGTTTTACAGAGCGACCCAGGGGACGTAACCATGGCAACGAGCAACAAAAAAAATGTTGATTGGTCAATATATACATACACATATTAAGAAACGAAAAAGTCAGATTAAACGGTTAAAGTATCAATACTACTCTACGCCGACCTAGCCGCCTCGCTCGACCCGCACTACAATACCTGCGCTGGCGCGCTCGGAGACGGGTAATAATACCTAGAGGCTAGAATAGAATCGAATTTTTTCCGGGCCGATACGGACTCTTAATATGAGCAATAACAGTTGTACCTTACATGCTAATATTTATAATTTTTTTATTTAAACAACTTAAGTCTATCTTTACAGGCGGTACCTAATGCGATAGACAAGCTACATTGAACACAACATAAAATAAAATAGGTGTAATAACAAAACAATGACAATTGTAAAATAAAATTAAATTTAGGTTCACACTTAACCTAGACGTAACAAAAAATAAACCTATCGAGATCATTCAGGGAGCACGTAAATATGTCCACCTCGAGCGATATGTTATTAATGGCGCGAAAAGCCCTCTTTAGCAGGGCTTCTTTCAGAAGATTTGTGCGAGCGACGGGTACGGCCAGCATTTATAAAGACAGATTCGCGAGTTCAACAGTTCACAGTAGTATCCATAATCGCAATGTTTATAGAACACTGTGAGGACGTTAGGCAAGACGCCAGTTTTCCCATGCCCACTATGAATTCCTACGAGTAGGTACGACGTAGTGCAGATTGCTTCAGCGGAAATCGATGTTTTGGCGTGGCCAGCGGAAGGAGGTTAGAGTGGGGAGGACTTTAGTCTGCGCATAAATTTAAGACACAAAGGCTTTCTGACAAAAAACCGCATTAAAATCGGTCCATTCGTTTAGGAGCTATGATGCAACAGACAGACTTACAGACACGTGAAACTTATAACACCCCTCTTTTTGTGTCGGGGGTTACAAAATGGTAACTTCTTGAAATGGGCCACTGGGCCACTGATGATGGAGACCAGAGGTGACCACAGGAACTCATATGACTGTGAAAAAACCGGACAAGTGCGACTTAAACTCGCGTGGCGAGGGTTCCGTAAAATATTGAGAATTTTCCCGTTACTTTGAATACTCAAACTTATTATAGGTTTTCCTGTAATCTTTAGGCAAGGAAATATTTTCCATATTTTTTTTCAGAATTTTAAGTCTAGTAGTTTCGGAGATAAGGGGGGGGGGGGAGAAGGTCAAAATTCGTCTTTTTTCCTAAATTACCTCAAATCTGTTTTTGCTAAAATTATATTATATTTTTATTTTCCAGTTAACCCCCCAAAAGTGGCCCCCTTGTTCAGAATTTATTAATTTACTTTACGCGTCCATCTTTGGGTCACCACTTTACATATGTTTCGTGACATTCTGTGACAGACGGACACACAGACGCACGAGTGATCCTATAAGGGTTCCATTTTTTTTCCTTTTGAGGTACGGAACCCTAAAAAGTACGGCCATGTCACCAAGCGATAGAGCTTGTCTCCAAAATGAAAGTTTGGACAGAACTTATTAACCCCTGACGCAAAAAGAGGGGTGTTACAAGTTTATTTTTGTACACTTATTTGTAAAATCTAGGGAGGGTAAAACAGTTTATTTAAACGATACTAGAAAATAACAGAAAGGACAATGGGCAAATTTGTATGGGCACTGTCCCCCCCCACCAACAGAAATGAAACATGTCTCATTTAATAGATCTTGGCAAACTGATGATTTTTTAGTATGACGAGAATCGCCCTATGTATGGGGTTTTCTTGGAAAACCGTGTTTTGTTTTTACATATTTTTTGCTCATCTACCTAATGGCTACCAGTGTTTATTCATACCAATATTTTGAATGCGAACGTTATCAATAATTAGTTATTTGTGTCTCACGGGAGCAAAGTGATGTATTTACGGCGAGGGCGGTACATTGGATCCAGAGTGAAGCGAAGGATTCTACGACAGAATCCTTAGCGTAGCGAGGGATTCTAAGTTAGAATCCTGAGCGTAACGAAGGATTCAAGCTTTAACGCCCATGTCGAAAATAATTGTGCTCCTGAGTGACACATACAATTTTTCACACCAACTATGAGGAAAGTATGACAGTCATGGATAGTTTTGATTTCAGTAAAACGTATAATTTATTGTGACAATTTTTTAAAATTTTACGCAAAATTCATAAATTTTCATATAGCGTTGTTAAAGTTTATTAATTTGTATTATCTGAGTTGTACCTAATATTTTAAATATTGTTTGATTTTTAGTTTATTGATGACCCGAAAGGTGATCTTAGTCCATAACAAATTTTGTAATTTGTTGACATAATGCTTGTATTGTTTATTATTATGATAATTATGACATTATTTAAATCTGACGATCACAATATAAATTCCTAAAAATTGACTATGTGTAATTTTGAGTGCAATTGTATGTTGTGAAATAAATAAATCTAAATCTAAAATCTTACTATCACCCAAAGGGCATTGGAGAGGGCTATGGGAGTATCTCTGCGTGATCGCATCAGAAATGAGGCTATCCGCAGCAGAACCAAGGTAACCGATATTGCCCTCCGAATCGCTCCGAATCGATCGAACTTAAGTGGCAGTGGGCGGGGCACATTGCACGTAGAACCGATGGCCATTGGGGCGGAAAGGTTCTCGAGTGGCGACCACATACCGGAAGGCGCAGCGAGGGTGGACTGATGACCTGGTAAAGGTCGCTGGAGTCCGCTGGTTGCGGGTGGCGCAGGACCGGTCTTTGGGGGAGGCCTAGCTATGTCCAGCAGTGGACGTCTTTCGGCTGATATGATGATGATGATGATGATGATGAAATCTAAAATCTAAAATCATCGATAAGAACACTCTACCTAGACAGACAAGACTTTCGATTAAAAAAACCAGACTAAAATCGGATCGTCCGTGAGGCACTTGTCCCACCGCCGGCGACGAGCGATGAGCTATCGGTGATTTTCTCGCCCAAGAAACGAACAAAAGATAATCGCTCCCGTGTAAATAAAAGAGAGAGATATAGTTCATCGCGGTGTGAACAGCCAGCGATGAACTATATCTCTCTCTTTTATTTACACGGGAGCGATTATCTTTTGTTCGTTTCTTGGGCGAGAAAATCGCCGATAGCTCATCGCTTACTCGCCAGCGGTGGGACAAGTGCCTTAGGGAACGAATTATGATGCCTCAGGCAGACACACAGAGACGCCCAAATGCGTCGGGAGTTACTGGAACATGGACCTTCAGTTGTAATATTTTTGCTAGTAGATACTTGGCTAAGATTTGAGATGGCTCATACTTCAATCGACCTTGACTTACTGCTGATTGCAAAAGTAATTACGTTTTTAATTGGTTTCACTCTTCTAGTTTATATCTAGGTTAAATATTAACTATCTGGGGTAAGACGTTTAAGACCTCTTTTTAGGGTTCCGTAGCCAAAATGGCAAAAACGGAACCCTTATAGTTTCGTCATGTCCGTATGTCCGTATGTCACAGGCATTTTACTCGAAAACTATATATATATATATATAGCTATCCACGCCGTGACCGGCGATGGCGACCCTAGCTAGTTACGGGCGTGAGCCCTGATATGGCTTGCGAAGCCGAACTTAGTCTTGAACACTCGGTCGCAGGAAGCACAGTAAAGCTGACCAGAGGTATTGTATGTGTAATTGTAGTTGGGCTTTGGGCGCGATTTTCGTGCCTGACGTCGAAAACTATAAGGTGTATTTGAATAAAATTTTGAGGATAGGTGTATGATTTAGAGGAAATGGGTCGTTCTTCTTTTTTACCGACAATGAATCGAGGTTTTTCTGTTTTTTTGGTTTTTGAACTATCGAAAATTGTGGTTTTGAAGTGCGATTTAAAAAAAAATGCATAGGTTTCTTCATTAGAACTAATTAAAGTTTACTTTCTGGCCAATATAAAAATTTATTTACGGTTGGTTTCTAAAAAAAACATGTGACAAAGTGGACTATTTCAGTGGGGACAATATTTTGGTTGACCACTCTGTCACGGCATTCTACGAAAAAAACAAACATTTAAAAAAATGCTAGTTAGAGAAAGTGAAATATTATATATCACTAATTAATAAAATAATATGAACGTTCATTCGAACATTATAAAACCATAAACATCATTACTCAAATGAGATGCCGTAATAAGACGAAGGACAGGCTATTGTCGGTCGAAAAGAAGAACGACCCAAATGCGAGTCACGCGCGCGGCCTATACAAAAACTTGCATCTCGAGCCGCCGTAGTCCACTATTGTCTCTATCAAATTAAGACATCCAACGTTAAAGGACCGACGACACCGGTGCTTTAACGCACCGTAAACGCAGTAAAGTGGCTTACACGTCGCGTTGTTACCTCGCAAAAAACGCCAAGGTTGCGTAAATTGACCTGCGTCAAAATCGCAAAAAGCACGGTATTCTTATGGACCCGTCCACAATGGTCAACGTAATAGACGTGACGTTTATGTCACGTCACTGCGTTTACGGTGCGTCAGCGTTTTTACAAGCTTTTATTTACTTTCACCTGACCGTTGTCTGTAATCGAATCTTGCAAGTTAAATTTGATCCACTTCCCGGTTTCCGATTGAGCTGAAATTTTGCATACATGTGTAAAACGCGTGACAATGCAATATTATGATGACACGGTGCTGATCTGATGATGGAGCTGGAAGGTGGCCATAGGAACTTCGCCATGAAACGACACAACCTCATCGAGTTTGGGCTCGTTAGAATCGTCTCAATGAGTAGTTGATGACGGTATACAGAAAAGTACAGTCGGCAATAAAAGCTTGTACCAAAAATGAAATTTTTGACTGAAACTTGTTTGTGCACCGGTGTAGACGGTACTTATATTCGTCCAAAAAAAGTCTACTCAAGTTAAGTCGTCGTGTGTTTGTCGTTTGTTGGGTTGTTTCTCTCTGTAACTGCTTTGTTTGTACGAGGTCTGTGATAAACTGTATTGTATTCGTCATCGTCATTTTTATAATAATCTTAATTAGATGCGTCTGATTCATCGGCGTTTCCCATTGTTTAATGCAGGCACTCTGCCAGAAACAAACTTTATAGAAATTGATAACTTTAACTTGTGCAGAAACTTAGTCAGAATTGAATTAAGGCGAGGTATAGGCTCATGCCAAATTGGATGATTTTCACCATGATATTTCACCATATGTGAAAGTAAATAGTGTGGATTAACGTTTACGATTGCATCAAAGGCAGTCGGTATAACACAACCCGCCCTAAGATTCATAAGGAACTGCTTCTTATGATCTCCCTCCACCTATCCAAGGAGCGTCTAGCAAGTTTACCTTTAAGCGCCAGCTTAAAGGCTATTTGTTGACGCTCCAAAAATCCCAACCCTAACCCATCCAGCACTTTTAACATCCCAACCGTGTCGCGTTTTATGCTTTGTGTTTTTCATCCCGTCGTGCTACTGTTCTATATATATATATATTATTATTTTTCTTCAATATTTTGCATTAATTATTTATTTATTATGTGTCTACTTACTTTTTATCTAATGCTGTGTTGCGTTGCGTTCCGTGGGCCACTTGCGGTGCTGTCTGAAAACCAGCGCTGCAGGTGTCTGTCTGACACCTCGGCACAATGCTGAGACGGCGACCGTTTCACTGCCGCGAAGACACACAATATGTGTCAATTGTATTGTATGTCTACTCCTCTTTGTCTCTGTGTGTCTTTTGTGTAGTGAATAAATGTCTTCTTTTCTCTTTCTTTTCTTTATGGGTTATAATAGTACATTACATACCTAGGGCGGTGAATTCGTGAATGCCCCAGATCGCAGGTGTTTGTCTTTACGAATTACCGAGCCCGTGGTTTGTCTAAAGTTTTACGTCGTGCCTTGGGCAGGAAGTGAGATTTTCTCCTCGCGTAGCGGGCAGAAAATCCAACTTACGGCCTAGGGTGACGTAAAACGTTTGGTCCTCCCTTTCATATTACACTACCATGCAATTCACAATACACATACATTCCCGTCCCGCGTTCGGGGGCAGGGATTTGGGATGCATGTAATGTAAGTCCAAGCCTCAGGAATGTCAACGTGCATGAAACGGGTCTAAGTGTACAGTCACGGACTTTAATCGAGGAGCCATTTAGAGCTCACCTTTTACTGGATATTCATAGCTTAACTATTAAAAACCAATATTAGTTGACACCTAAATGGCTCCACGATTAAAGTCCGTGACTGTACCTACAGCCTGAGTGCAGGCTCCGCTAAATGTATCTACTTTACAGTACACATGGTGCGGAAATGAGCACTTTCCGTGCATATGTTGAAACTTTAAAGAGCCATATGTACTGTAAATGTACTTTATATGGACTTTCCGCGCCCCGTTCGTAGCGGAGCGTGCATTCAGGCCGCACACTAAGAATAATTGCATAATCATCGTTTTAGTCAGTGCCTATTGCGATCTGTTTATACCTCACACGTGCTCGTGTTATCGTTAAAGCTCGATGAATCATCTGTTTATTGACATTGGCGATGTGTCATTAGAACAAGTCATTAAGTATTACTTAGCGGGATTGTTGTGGCTTTTACTAACGCTTTTATTAGAATACACCTTCCAGAATAGGCCTTCGTAACTACGAATTTAAGTGTGGGTTGCACCAATCCGTCTATAATCGTAAGCGGTGTTCGTTAAACTCTGAATGTATGGAAAGTTTGACAAGTTTATATGGAATGACAGCCGCCGGCGCCGTATTTATTAGTTAATGATGATCGGTCTGTAATCAATCGTAAGTTGGTGCACCCCGTCCTAAAAAACATATCGCACGATACGTCAACACCCGTAGAGATTTTCATGGCTACCAATGCATGTACAATGTGCATATATGTACAGTCTCACTACTGTACATTTTTCCGTTTACGTTGCGACCTACTTTAGGCCGGCCGCGCTACAATATGACATTATGAAGTTGATTTAGACTAGTGCAAACTTAACTCTCATACTATAAACATCAACTGAAGGAACGGCCAATTAATCTCACTATTTTGTAACTATAAAAGTAATAAATCAGTTTAACTTTAACTTAACTTCTCCGTTCTTTCAACGCACTCCCAACACAATATTTAAGTGTATGGGTTAACTGGCTCATACATTAATGGTCCTTAGAACCGGATATGAACCAGTGACCTATGGATACAAGTAGACATCCGTGCTCTGCCCATTCAACCGGGATTTTTGTTTTCGAAAAACCCAACTGCTTTTTTGCAATTATATAGCATATGTGACGACCGGATAGCCTAGTGGGTAGGGACTAGGGACGCTGCCTACGAAGCTGAAGGTCCTGGGTTCGAATCCCGGTAAGGGCAAATATTTGTGTGATGAGCATGGATATTTGTTTCTGAGTCTTGGATGTTTTCTATGTATTTAAGTATTTATATCTATTATATATATCGTCGTCTAGTACCTATAACACAAGCCTTATTGAGCTTACTATACGCCTAGTTCGATTTGTGTAAGAATGTCCCCTAATATTTATTTATTTATTATTTATTTATATGTCTCCCACGATTAAGAGAAATCCAACAACACCTCATATGTCGAAATCTGTCAAACGGTTTAGGCTGCAGGGCGTGCCAAAGAATAAGACATACATACATACGCTCGAAAAACATAATCCTCCTCTCCTTCGGCAGTCGGGTAAAAAGGCTTGCATACAACGGGGAGGGGCTTTTCAAGAAAGAAAAGACAGAAACGATGATAATATGAACTTTCTCAAACATTTTCATGAGAGCACACCTCGGCCGGAACTAGGGATTGTTGGCCTCGTATTCCAATCCAAGTTTATAACACACTCGGCAGGCAATCCCATCCTTCCCGGCGTTTGGAGTAATGTACAATTAAAAGGTTTCTTAGACTGCAGTGCATTAAACACACCACAATGACAAAGTTTCGGTTGCCAAAAATTATAAAGTGCTGTCAGGAAGTGACTACAATATTTTTACATTGCCACACAACAAATGAGACCCGTTTCATTATATCAAGCTACGGTAGCCTAGTGGTTCAGGCATGCAGCTGTCAAGCGGCGGTGGTGGGTTCGAATCCCGGCTCGTACCAATGAGTTTTTCGGAACTTATGTACGAAATATTTACCGTTAGCTTTTCGGTGAAGGAAAACATCGTGAGGAAACCGGTCTTATCCTTTCACGCAAAATAGGCACGTTGGATGTCGATTTGCGGAAAATGCCCAGTAAAACTAACTAACTAACTAACTAACTATATCAAATATGATCGAACCTTATTATGACGACATAAAGGCATACTAATAGTTAATCTAGTATATTGCTGTACAGGATGGCCCGAAAATATGTTGACAATTTTGACAATATGACACATTTATCTTTTCGTCGAATTTACTTCAAAATGGAAAGCAAATGTTTGTTAAAATTAGCGACGTCATGCCGCAGCTCCTTCAAGGTTATTTTTGCATTTCGAGGTCTCACCTCAACGCTCACCCACAAATATATCTCGACGCCGCGATTCGTAGTAACGTAACCGTAGGTAGAGGTCTAGTTTCGTTAGGCGTGACGCGTGGGCTGAGGTGCATGAGCGCGTAGCGAATAACAGCCCTGGTTTCCTCACAAAGTTTTTCCTTCATCGAAAAGCTAACGGTTAATGAGCGGTTTTCTAAAAAAGTGTACATGAACTGTTTTTTTCAGAATTTCGTTTTTACTATCGATCCTTAGACAAGAAAAAAAATAACCCAGATTTTTACTGTGTAAGTTTTTTCTTCCAGTGTATCACGACGTCACGACCATATAAATAAAAAAGACTGCATACAAAAAGGTCTCGAGTGGAATATTTGGGACACTTTTTTTCTTGTATGAGGGTCGATAGTATCGACGATTATGAGTAAAAAAAACCCAAAAAAATCGAATTCTGAAAAAAAGCCCATGGACACTTTTTTGAAAAACGCTCAAATACCATATTATATTACGTACATAATTTCCCAAAAACTCATTGGTACTAGCCGGGATTCGAACGCATGATCGCCGTTTGACAGCCCTTACCTACCATAGGCTACCGTAGCTTTTATCTAATCTCTTCTATAAATGAATTCATTTTTTTTATGAATAAGAAGTAGAAGTATTTTCAGGCCACCCTGTACACATAGACTCCAATATTGCCAATTCCCATGTTACCCATAAGTTGGCACGCAAACCCCAAAGGCCTTATCTATTACGTGGCGGCCTTGCGAGTTCGCGACATTGAACTCCGATAGCGGACTGGTTTGCGAGGACGAACCGTGCAGTACATGTATCGGATACAGTATATAGACCAATGTGAACGTACTTACAGCAGCGGGTAGCATAAGCACATGATCCACTACGGGGCTATGCCGAAAAAAACATCTGTGCCTTTTTCGGGGTCCTTAAACCGAAATCCTGAATCCACCACTGACAAAAGTCAATGGAGCCATAAAAGAAGGAGACGATAAAAAGTACATACATAAAACAAGTGACATCAAAGGAATTTTCGAAAACCTAACTGCTTTTTTACAAATATTATAGCCTATGTCACTCCCACGATTAAGAGGAATCCAACGACACCTCATATGTCAAAATCTGTCAAACTGTTTAGGCTGTAGGGCGTGCCAAAGAATAAGACATTCACACATACATACATATATACGTTCATACGCTCGAAAAACATAACCCAAGGAGGGTAATAAAGCAACTACTACTAACTAAATCCTATTAGGTACACCCTAAATGAAGATAAATTATTAACGCTCAGTAAGTCCTCCTCTCCCTAACATTGCAGTGCCCAACACGGTTCACAATGATCTGTAGCTTTAAGTTAACATCTGTACCTACTTTTTTGATATTGCAATAAATGATTGAGTATTGAATATGAATGAACGCAACTGACCTCTCGCTCTCGCAGTTTGTGTGTGAGCGCAAGCGAGAGGTACTCTTAATTTTACGACCCTATCGACACATGTTTTTGGCACTGTAACTGGCAATATTTCTTTATCTATGAGCTCGTGGGATAACACGTTAACACGTGTACTCCTTTGCGCAACATATAACGAGACTGATTGGTTATAACACGTTAACACGTGTACTCCTTTGCGCAACATATAACGAGACTGATTGGTTAAGAGAAGAAAAAAAGTGCAGCAAAGTTGAATTAAAAAATAGATTAAAAAAGACATTTTTGGAAAAATTACATTAATACTTATATAGGTAAAAAACATACTTGCAGTTAAAAAAATAATTAAACACATAAATAATTGTAAAGTATAGCACTTTAAGTGCAGGGGTGAAGTGTTCAGGCATTGTCATGTTTAGTGTGTAAGTTAGTGTTTAAGATTATATGTAGTTCACATAGCATACCTAACATAGTTTTAACGTAGGTACTTAACACTAGTTAAAATGAGCGCGGTCTCGCCAACAAACTGTTATCGCAGTTTGGCGAGTAACATAACATTGTTAATTGTTTTGTACTTTTGATAAATAAATTTAAAAAAAAAACGCGGGCTATAACGACCTATGTAAAGGAGCCCTTAATGGGAACTCCCTACTTAGCTGACACAACGTTTATGTCGTACTGTCCACGATGCTTTCACTGTGTAAGTAGTTTGAAAGACAAGGTGAAGAGGAAACTGTGTTAGCGTGTTGTAATGTGTAGTTAATTCCGCATGGATTGATAGGGTTAATTGTGTTGCGAATTATGTTAGTTTATCTTCAAAACATTTTAAAACGTTTTTTTTTGACGACCTGTTAGCCTAGTTGGTAGTGACGCTGCCTACGAAGCTGAAGGTCCTGGGTTCGAATCCCGGTAAGGGCAAATATTTGTGTGATGAGCATGAATATTTGTTTCCGAGTCTTGGATGTTTTCTATGTATTTAAGTATTTATATCTATTATGTATATCGTCGTCTAGTACCTGTAACACAAGCCTTATTGAGCTTACTATAGGCCTAGTTCGATTTGTGTAAGATTGTCCCAATATTTATTTACTAACTTTTGCCCGCGGCTTCGCCCGCGTACTAAGAGTAATGTTAACCGTCTACAAAAAAGGTGCATCTCAGTTTCAGTCTTTTATATATTTAGATCGACTCTACATAGACTCTGCATATCGAACATAGACTCTACATATCGAATCTACATATCGACTCTACATATCGACTCTACATATCGACTCTACATATCGGCTCTACATATCGACTCTACATATCGGCTCTACATATCGACTACATATCGACTCTACATATCGACTCTACATATCGAATCTACATATCGACTCTACATATCGACTCTACATATCGACTCTACATATCGGCTCTACATATCGACTCTACATATCGGCTCTACATATCGACTCTACATATCTGGACCCCCATATAAAATTTCACCCCCTCTTTTAAGGGGTTGGGTGCAGATTTCCAAAAAAAAATGATGCACGATTTTTTTGTTAGTCACAAATAGTACGCATACCAATTTTTAGCTTTCTACTTTGAAAATTGCGGAATGCTCCATACAAACTTCCACCCCCATTTTGGGGAAGTGGGGGGTTAGAAAGAGACAAAAAGTAGCCTATGTCACTCTCCATCCCTTCAACTATCTCCACTTAAAAAATCACGTCAATTCGACGCCCCGTTTTGGCGTGAAAGACGGACAAACAAACAAACAAACAAACACATACACTTTCCCATTTATAATATTAGTATGGATTTATTTATCTCACAAAAACTTTAACGCTAGTTAAACAAAAAGTGCTCCGTCAAACTGAGAACACTTTGTGTTGACATGTTACGTTTTGTTGGAATTTGATTTCCAAGTTGCAGAATTTTGTTTAGCAAGCAAATAAAGATTAATAAGAATGCCTGACTTGGTTCTGCGTAATATCTCACAACTTTTTACAGTGGAAGAGTTTCGAGACTTGGCCTATTTTTACTCGACTGCCGAAGGAAAAGAGGGTTATGTTTTTCGAGCGTATGAGTATGTATGTATGTATATGTGTATGTCTTATTCTTTGGCACGCCCTGCAGCCTAAACCGTTTGACGGATTTCGACATATGAGGTGTCGTTGGATTCCTCTTAATCGTGGGAGTGACATAGGCTATAATATTTGCAAAAAACAGTTGGATTTTTCGAAAAATCTTTTGATTTTATTTGTTTACATGTAATGTTTTTTATGGGATCATATTTTAAACTAAACACACAAGTTCAAATCGACGTCTATGATAGCTGTAAATTATGCCTTATTGCAATGGAATAAGGCTGTGTTTTTCAACCTGTGGGTCGCTTAGCCTCTTGACAGGGATCGCAGCTACATGTATTTTTTAACCTCCGACGGAAAGAGAGGGGTGTTATAAGTTTAACGTGTTTGTGTACCTGTCTGTGGTATCGTAGCTCCCAAACGGATGGACCGATTTGAATGCGTATTTTTTTGTGTCATAGATAATTTTAACCCGAGTGTTCTTAGCCATGTTTCATCAAAATCGGTTCAGAGGTTTTTGATATATTGAACATTGAAATGAAAAAAAATCGGGGGTTTTTCAACTTTTGTAAGTTGCTAAAATTAAATTGATATGAGGCTTTGATTATTGTAAAACAAGTGGCTCTGTGAGCTGTATATCTCGCGAGTCTGTCTCTTTTTTTTTTGTAAACTGAATCGACAAAATAAATCTACCCGCTCTCAAAATTCCAAGTGGATCGGTTGAGAGATGCGATCTGTATAGGAGAACAGCCGGACATCCGGACATACGAAAGCATTTTGGACCAAGCTGAAACGGAGAACTTCAATAAAAAGAAAAAGATTTAACAGTCTTAAGATCAGCGGCGACTGGGAGATCACGACAATTTATTCAATACTAAGGAGGTCGCGTCATGGAAAAGGTCCAAAACATAACTTTGCCGTCGACTGTGCCTACTCGTGTACTATCGCCCAACGGTACGGGTTGACACTTTCTGTTCAAAATCGTCTGCACATGCATAGCGAACGCTCGAAAATGATCCTAGAGGTGTGAACCCGTACCCTTGGGCGATAGTACGTGTTATCCCCGAGTATAGGTAGTATAGGTATACAGTACAGTTGTAAGTACTGCCGACTTCCTGCTGCGGACGGATGCGTCGGCCAAGGCTGCAGCGATGTCGCTGAATTTGACGGCAACTCCTATTTTTAGACCTATTTATGGGGCTAAGTGTACAGTTGGACACTTTGCATTTAATTATGGAGATTTTGCATCGGGTCCTGTACTTTGATTCGGGGGGCGACTTTGATCAAATAGGTTTTACTCCGAAATCATTGTTTTTACTTGTGGGTGAACTGTGGCAGTGAATATTTTAGTATTCTATCTTGCTGTATACTCGATTAAATCTTCTTAATTTCAAATAGTTAGGGGTTTAATATCAGGCGGCTCGTTCACCACTTTTTCTCCATTAATGTAAATAATGCGCTTGAAAAATCTCTTGTAATATGTAAATATCAGCATAATATATTGTGTAGACACAGAATCTAGATAGATGATAGATAGAATAGATAAATCGTTTATTTTGCAACAACAATAATAATAAAACAAACAAAAATAAAATAAATAAGTACACAAAAAATAAGTAGAAAGAAAAAGGTAAAAGAACAAGTAAAAACAATTGTGTTACGAAAAAGATTTAAATATAAATGAAATAAAGGCATACTTGTGCGTTGCAACAATGCCAAAAGGGTACTAGCTCAGTTTAATCTGATTTCAACCTCGACGTCCAATAGGATCACCCAGGTGAGTTCTTAATTTTTTTCGTTATAATTTTTTATCTATGTCCGCTAGAGGGGCGTCGGTGAGGTGCTTGCCTAGGGCGCTCTTGACATTTAACCCTTTGAGAGCTAAAGACGGCTGTGGACGCGGACGAAAACTCTTGTCACTGAAGCCACGGACGGCCACATGATAATATTGATAAACATTGTCATTTTGACATGATTTATCAGCAGAAGTTTCATTTTATTCATATTTTGTCTGGCTATTGTTTTATTTTGGCCACAGTTGGGCACCGTTTTGTTTTGCACCCTCGCTGTCAAAAGGTTAATCCGACACTGTATGTGTTACATCTCGTACAGGGCTACCGATCCCGGGATTTATTACTACTAACAATACCGGGTATTGTAGTAGTAATAAATCTCGGGATTGGAAGCCCTGATCTCGGAAGATCTATTAGGATATCTGGTTCAAACATAAACATACACGAATAGTTTCAAGGTCACGCGAACCAAACATGTCAGCTATTTGCGGTTGCATATATCTCCGGGACGTGTTTGTATTCGTTGGGATTTACGCTACCTAACTCACGACCTGTCTACTCGTTGGACGAGCGAGCGAAGCGAACGAACTCCTCCGTTTCAGGCAAAAATTATTTCGTATGCCCGGCGTCTGTCGGTTGTACTCGTCTGCAGGTCAATTTCTGAACGGATTCTCGTGAAATTTTGTCAGCAGGTTACTTAGACTTTTTTTGCCGATTCAAATGTTCGAAATTAAAAAAATATAAACCGGACAAGCGCGAGTCGGACTCGAAATGTTTCAGTTTGAAAAACGCTCGAGTCGGACTCGAAATGTTTCAGTTTGAAAAATGCTTGATTGCATTAAAATAAAAAACCCGGCCAAGTGCGTGTCGGACCACGCAAAATGAAGCGTTCCATGCCTATTAAAAAGTTCGTGTCGTCACAGATATCTTACGGCACTTCATATCTCGAAAACCTTTGAACAGATCTTGTTCAAAATAATTTCGAGTAAAATGCCTGTGACATACGGACAGACGGACATGACGAAACTATTTTTGGCTACGGAACCCTTACGGAGGCTCGTACGCTTGTTTGCCACCAACGTGGCATCAAAAGGAAACATGAGTTATTAAGGAGACAACGCCTCTAACAAGTACACTGTACCCTGTTAAGGGAAAACGAACAAGCCCCGTGCATGTTGACATTTAAATTCCAGCGTGACCTTTTTAGGTTTACCTATGTGGGAGTTTTTTCCGTCTCTAACCGAGCAGAAATGCTGATATATTTGTTACTGGGTTTTGCCTTTCGGTATACTGAACTATACTCGTTGGTTAAAATTTCATTATTTTTATCATTTGTGTTTTAATTAGCGGCCAATGCTTCACACGAATATTGTTGCGCAATTATTTTTTGATGGACTTGTTTATAACTAAACCTATTTTAGCTATAATGTCTTCAAAATTCATCTGTCACTTTGAGATTTATGTTTGTGAGAAAGGCACAAAATTTAAAAACTTATCGTACAAATTCCGGACTTGGTAAAGCAGACAAATTGTAAATTTACAATCACCGAATGCTGCCAATTCATCACATTTTGATTCTGAGACGATTCACTAATCATAATGTGTCTTTTACAGGAATACAACACGCAATCGGCGGCCTCGCATCTAAACCGGAGCGCGACTTGCTCATGCAAGACTTCATGACAGTCGAAACGACGAACTTCCCCCACGAAGGCTCGAACCACACTCCCGCGCATCACTACTCCGAGTTCAAGTTCAAGACTTACGCGCCCATAGCGTTTAGATACTTCAGAGATCTGTTCGGGATACAGCCGGACGATTTTCTGGTGAGTAGGTGGTTTTAACCCCTTTAGACAACAATCTCACTTCTGACACGATTTGTTCATGCAAGACTTCATGACAGTCGAAACGACGAACTTCCCCCACGAAGGCTCGAACCACACTCCCGCGCATCACTACTCCGAGTTCAAGTTCAAGACTTACGCGCCCATAGCGTTTAGATACTTCAGAGATCTGTTCGGGGTACAGCCGGACGATTTTCTGGTGAGTAGGCGGTTTTAACACCTTTAGACAACAATCTCACTTCTGACACGATTTGTTCATGCAAGACTTCATGACAGTCGAAACGACGAACTTCCCCCACGAGGGCTCCAACCACACTCCCGCGCATCACTACTTACTCCGAGTTCCAGTTCAAGCCTTACGCGCCCATCATCATCATAATATCAGCCGAGAGACGTCCACTGCAGGACATAGTCCTCTCCCAAAGAGTGCCAAAGTGACCGCTCCTGCGCCACCCGCGCCCTTAGCGTTTAGATACTTCAGAGATCTGTTCGGGATACAGCCGGACGATTTTCTGGTAAGTAGGCGGTTTTAACCCTTTTAGACAACAATCTCACTCCTGACACGATTTGTTCATGCAAGACTTCATGACAGTCGATTCGACGAACTTCCCCCACGAGGGCTCGAACCACACTCCCGCGCATCACTACTCCGAGTTCAAGTTCAAGACTTACGCGCCCATAGCGTTTAGATACTTCAGAGATCTGTTCGGGATACAGCCGGACGATTTTCTGGTGAGTAGGCGGTTTTAACCCCTTTAGACAACAATCTCACTCCTGACACGATTTGTTCATGCAAGACTTCATGACAGTCGATTCGACGAACTTCCCCCACGAGGGCTCGAACCACACTCCCGCGCATCACTACTCCGAGTTCAAGTTCAAGACTTACGCGCCCATAGCGTTTAGATACTTCAGAGATCTGTTCGGGATACAGCCGGACGATTTTCTGGTGAGTAGGCGGTTTTAACCCCTTTAGACAACAATCTCACTCCTGACACGATTTGTTCATGCAAGACTTCATGACAGTCGAAACGACAAACTTCCCCCACGAGGGCTCGAACCACACTCCCGGCATCACTACTCCGAGTTCAAGTTCAAGACTTACGCGCCCATAGCGTTTAGATACTTCAGAGATCTGTTCTAGATACAGCCGGACGATTTTCTGGTGAGTTTTTAGCAAAATTAACCTTAAGATTAAGTCGAAAAAAATACACTCTCTCCTTGTATCCTCATCTTCTTTTTGACAATATCCCACTTCTGACTGTTTGGTGGTGGGTCTTATAATGATTGATACCTACCGTATAGTTGGAGACATGCAAGTATTTTCACATACTATTTGTCTAGAATACTTATGATAATACCGCATGTAAGACATCATGATGGTTAAAACGACGAAGTTACGAGCAGTGGCTCAGAGAAGTTTAAAACCTACGCGTTTACTTCAGAACTATTCTATTTGACGACCGAATAGCCCAGTGGTTAGAGAACCTAACTATGAAGCTTGAGGTCCCGGGTTCGATCCCCGGTCGGGGCAGATATTGGTATGATGAATACGAATGTTTGTTCTGGAGTCTTCGATGTTTAATATCTATTTTATGTATTTATCTATATAAGTATGTTTATCCGTTGTCTAGTACCCATAGTACAGGCTTTGCCTAGTTTGGGACTAGATCAATTGGTGTGAATTGTCCCACTATATTTATTTATTTATTTATTTATTCGGTATAAACAACTAGATCATTTCGTGCAATGATATAATATAAAAAGAGGCAGATATGTTGTCTATACGAAATTCCGTGTTGAAAAATGACCACCAAATCTGACAGCTAACGTTTCCATTGACGACTCGAAACTGAGGCAAGTTGTGCCAATTGACACAATTTTAGTGTGCCATTTTTGGAGCGCTTAGAACCTATCTATCTCCTTTTTATATTACATCATTGATTTAGGGTGTAGAAACGGACTTAGACATAGATTACGTCAAACTTGTTCAAATATTATTGTTGATAGAGCACAGATAAGTTTTTATAATTAGTTTATACTAATACTCATGTACAGCCGAATGTTTTCTGGGGGGCTAACAGCACAACTTGCTGCCATCATGCCATGACGCGTCGCGCGCGACTCGGCGACTCCTGCACTGCTAGCATAACTTGACTCTCTACTCTACTCGCGCGCATGATAGACTATCTGTCACTTTTTAACAGCATTAAGGGCAGGGCTGTCTCACTAGCACTGTTCAAATTAGAAGGGTAGATTTTTAGAAGAGGAGGGTTAGATTTTCTCGTCTCGCGTCGCGTCGTATCGTAACTTGAACTATAGCTGATGATGGAAAGATATATTGCGGGCGCGGAAGCAGACATATCCGTCCAATTTTGTCTGCGTTCCCCAACATAGCACTCCTAGCACAGATATTAAAGACGTGGCCAGAATGCAGTCAGATGTCATGCAAATGCAACCGATCTTTTCATATAACCCGCTTTCGCCTGTATACATATAATAGTCCAGGCAATGAACTGACAACTTGTATGGAAAAAATGACAAATTTGGAAATAATTTATAATAGCAATTTTTTTTATTGTAACGGATATATTATCAATTAAATAGTTACCTAGAGGCAAAATCCAATAAAAAATCAGACATCAAAAAAAAAAATTGCTCTTGAAAAGTCGGAATAAATTAATAAATGTTTTAATCTTTATTTTGGTTCATTTACATTTGCTTTAAAATATTAAATATAAATCAAATAAAAAAGACAATGAATGCTTAATTTAAATCTATATAACTACTTGCGGATGGAAAGTTTGTTGGATTCTTGAATAAAGCATCTAAGAATAACGTCTTAAAATAAAATAAACAAAAAAAACGCTATTATAAATTTATGTTTTTCGAAACCGTATTTTGCCTGGAGTATAACGGATCATAAAGAACCCTGTCCTAGGAAACTTATATTTGGTGGAATCAATTACTTTCTGTCGCTAGTCGCGTTGGTTACGTTTTCAGCCCTGCTAGCGTAACTTGACTCTTGACTCTACTCGCGCGCGAGATAGACTGTCCGTCACTTTCTGATTAGTGCTGTCAAAAAGTGAAAGATAGTCTATCACGCGCGCGAGTAGATTAGAGAGTCAAGTTATGCTAGCAGGGCTGGGTCACTTTTTTATGGGCTAATTTAAGCATGTTATCTGTCACGTTGTCTCCTGGATAACGGTACAGATTAGTTGATTGACCCCACTCACAATTTACAAGTTAAAAACTTGCCGTTTTAACCTACGAGTAAATGCTATAGTGTAGACTACGTTGTACGATATTTTGTGAACTACGGGTAATTATAATTAGACATTTTTTTATTGACTTCTTTGTAAGTATAGATAAAGTTAAAAAAGGTAATTGTCAAGCCAAGCGAAATTCGATCTCATTTCAACGTGTTAAAGACGCTTCGCCTCGCTTGGAAAATATTTTTTCGCTTCATTCAAACATTAAAGTCGACGAGTATAAAAAATATTTTCAGCTATCATAACGTGTGGGGTATCAAGTGAAAGAGGAGAACATTTCGAGTTCTAATATATAAAAAAACAATTCATAGTTAATTTTCCGTAGTCCGGATATATAGTTTTTTTAACTTTTTATGATTGTTTAACAAATAAGAATTTCCTCATGGTACGGTCGACGCCAAAAATACGTTTACGCTATTCGCCTTATTGCAATAAAATAAGGTGCAAAAGTGTAAACGTATTTTAGGCGTCGACTGTACATTTGCCCTAATTTCTGCAACCCATTTGGCGATGACCACCACAATGACGTCAATAGCTCTTCTCAATCCAATTGTATAATCGTTGATCCGTTACGTGACGTCACGAGCGAGCGTCAGCTCGGAGCGGAGAGCGTCATTTGTTTGAGAGTCAATTAAACCAGTTTGCTTGCGGATGACTGGTTTTGACGTGAGTGGAGACGAAAGAATAATTATGATCAGACATTGGGATTTTTTTGGCCAAAATCGTGACACGACTAGTCTGTAGGGCAATATTGGGAAAATATTGTATGGTATTCATCGACGTAATCATACTAATTACGGGGAAAAAACCGGACAAGTGCGAGTTCAACTCGCGTGGTGAGGGTTTCGTAAAATACACGAAAGTATTGAGAATTTTCCCGTTACTTTGAATACTCAAACTTATTATAGGTTTTCCTGTAATCTTTAGGCAAGGAACTATTTTCCATATTTTATTCAGAATTTTAAGCCTAGTAGTTTCGGAGATAACTGATAAGGGGGAATGGTCAATTTTCGCCTTTTTTCCTAAATTACTTCAAATCTGTTTTTGCTAAAATTATAAAAAAAGATGAGATGCTTACAACAACCTCTTTCATTGGATAATATATGTCACGCAATACAGTTTCAGAAACTTTTTTTTTTAATTTTCCACATTACCCTCATAAGTGGCCCTCTTGTTCAGAATTCATTAATTTACTTTACGCGTCCATCTTTGGGTCACCAATTTACATAGTCCGTAGTTTCGGAGCAAATCGGCTGTGACAGACGGACAGACAGACGCACGAGTGATCCTATAAGGGTTCCGATTTTTTCCTTTTAAGGTACGGAACCCTAAAAAGTGGTTTAATTAGGATGATAGTGCACACATTATACAGTTACAATTTCACTGTCATAATACCTATAATTAGTATGATTGTGAACTAGGGTATCAGTATTACTAATATTTATATTATACTAGCTTCCGCCCGCGACTTCGTCTGCGTAGACGCGGGATGAAAACTATCCTATATTTAAATCCAGGCTATAAATTATCTTCGTGCAAAATTTCATCCAAATCCTTACAGCCGTTTAAGCGTGATTGAGTAACAAACATCCAAACTTTCACATTTATAATATTAGTAGGATCACACCTGCTAGGCCGCTATACAGAAAAAAAGTAATTGTTGCCCTCAGATGAGGGATTTTAATTTTCCTCATAGAATATGTGAAAAGCAGTATGTGTAGCAAAATGCGTTAAGTATAATAAATTCTAGTTTATAAATGCGTATTGGGCGAGCATATGTATGCATCTTTCGTTTCACACGGGATTCAATATCCTCCCTCGCCGTAAGTATCTGATTAATATCGATCGTTTTCATAAATCTTTGTTTAGTCTCAAAATGTTACTTAAATGTAAGTTATTATCGTAAAAGTTACTTTACTTTATCTTTAAATTCGTACTATGTACCTACTTGTTGGGACCGAGCGCGACGACAGCGCCACGTGACAGGCGGCCATTATGGACAATATTGTCACCGCTGTCAAACAAGAAGTAAGTAAATATTGTGAAAAATATTAATGAAATCTTGTGTTATTTTACTATATTACACAATTATTACAATTCACAACAACACATCTTACCAGGACCATATTTTTATCTCAAAACGATTAGAAAATGTTTACTGCAATATGGATTTGACAGCTCAAGTCAGCGACAAAAATGACAATTTTAGCCGTAGCGAGCGCTGTGATCGTTTAGGCTACCCCCTCCACCCGCTTTGCACTCTGCCAATACTTAACACTAAAATTATGTGATTGTGTCTTTACTCATACACTGATAGCTTTTTGCCTTTTATGTCTCATTATTAGGTTGTTTCGTTAACATAAGTATCATACATAAATGAACCTCCAGGTCTTTATTCTCTATGTTTTTTGGTACTGTATGTGTACCCCATATAAATTTGTTATGTGACTGTTTGTGTTCTAAATGAATAAAAAAAAATATGTCATTTTGCTACCCTTGAGACACAATCTACTATTTTACCATTACGGCGCAAACAAGCACACGGTTTGCCTAACGGCAAGCAGACAACCTAACCTGATCTAACTAGGCTACCCGCATCGTAGAACATGCAAACATACAATTAATACGTAATGTGGTACAAAAACTGTTTTTTAACTCTGCCCGGTTCATACAATATTCAGCAAGGATTGTACGAGGCGCGGTCTAACGGGCATTTCCTATTCTACCTCTGTGAATAATATATAAAAGGTGTGTCTTTATACAGAAAAACGGCAATATAATACCTCTCCGAGTAGGATAGGATCTAAACCGCACTATACACGGTGGAATATAATCGGTGATCAGGAATCCAAAAATCTTAATTATCAATCTACACAGAAACCAATACGCGAGATCTCGTGCAATATAGCTCACAATCTAATTAATCACACTTAATTAACATCGGTAAAATGTACACTGACTGAATAAATAGACACCCTACTTTTATTGAAGGGAAGTTACTCGTTAGGCTACGGTCGTACTGCACACGCCGCACGCAGCCGACAACGTCCCGTCGCACTGATGGAAGACGCTGGACGCAGCCGACAGCGGGTGTTTGGTCGTTTTGAGACCGTAGCCGCAGCGGCCAGTCGCGGCAGTTTCCGAGGGTTTTTGTAGCGAACGGATGTGTGTGTGTAGTATTTCTCCATTTCGAGCCAGCGTCCAGCCGCAGCAATGCTCCAAAATGACTAAAGACGCAACGGCCAGCGGGCGGCTGCAGCGGGCGGGGGGGGGGGGGGGGGGGGACGCCGCACGCAGTGGGCGAAAACGACCACTCCCGAGCATTCTCGAACACACCATTCAGACGCTGCGTGCGACGGGACGTTGTCGGCTGCGTGCGGCGTGTGCAGTACGACCAAGGCCTAAGTGTACATACGTCAAGTGCTTGCTGGCTTTGGCGGGAAACTAGACAGATCAGACGTCAATAAATGATTGCCGCCATTTGTTATCTACGTTTCAGACTAAACCATTAGTAGGGTGACAATAAATTTTAAATAAAATTTAATTTCAACTTAAAAATTAGTAATGATAAAAAAAAACTTGGTTCCACTTAAGTACTATATAAACGTGACCGCCATCGATTACTGAATTAGAAAAATGGGTTCCTGTTCACCGATTATATTCCACCGTGTATACAGTAAGGGAAATGTTTTCACGTAGGTACCACCGTAGAACCCTGTCGCATTGACAGGCCGCCGTCGCTCAAACTCGAGTGATATGTCACATTATTGCGATAGGGTTCTACGGTGGTACGTGAATACATTCCCTTTACTGTACTGTAAGGATACTGAGCTACTTGGTAGAGAAACACTTGTATACTTCGTCTTCTATACCTATTATCATAAGAATTTTTACGTCACCCTAGGCCGTAAGTGGGATTTTCTGCCCGCTACGCGAGGAGAACATCTCACTTCCTGCCCTGCTAGCATAACTTGACTTTCGACTCGAAGTGCTGTCAAAAAGTGACAGATAGTCTATCACGCGCGCGAGTAGAGAAGTGAGTCAAGTTATGCTAGCAGGGCAGGCCAAGGCAAGACGTAAAACTTAAGACAAACCACGGGCGGTAATTCGTAAAGCCCCAGATCGCACATTTATGGCCCTCACCTTGGGTTCGGGCCACAAACACCTGCGATCTGAGGCATTCACGAATTCACCGCCCTAGGTATGTACTATTACACGACTGCCCGTCGAAAAGGAGTGTAATGTTTTTACAACGGCTTGCACAGTGACAAGATATCTGAAGCTATTTATCTATTAGAGACGGTTAATATTCCATTCCAAATTGAAACGTATTACCTGCCAATCTCTGTTTTGGAAGATTAAAGGCCCATCCTTTACAGGAGCCGTAGCACGGTTGGCCTTGTCACGCGATAGGTGATAGGATAGAGCGTGCGTCACTGGCTGACACCGTTCGATAGAACGAGACGACGCACTTATCTTGTCACTTGTCGCGTGATAAGGCCAACCATGCTACGGCTCCTGTACACTGATGAGCAGCCAACAAAACAAAACCCTTATTCTGTATAAAACAAATGTCAAAGTTACAGATAAAGACAAACGAAATTGAATGGCATTTTAGTTAAAATAGGTTTGATGGACGTTCATGGACAATTGTTCAAGGGCATTGAATTCGTAACGGCAGTGAAGTCACCTGGTGTGAAAACCCTAATTGCATTACCAATTTCGATCTAAAAAAAATAAAAATAAATGTTTCTAAGTTCATTTACCAAATCTGTTTCACAATTTGCACTCCAGGGCCCCAAGTTTTTACTTGCGTGTTAAAACGAATATATAATTTTTTTTTTTTTTTTTTTTTTTGATCTTTGATAAGCTAAACTTTTGAAGACAGGCAGTTGTGGCCGTTTTTTCAAGCTTTATATTAACTTGGCCTTTTCGTATGTAACTTAAGTATGTAAATTGTCCGTCAAAATTTGCAATCCATTTTTCAATCACTTGCCGTTATCCGATTGAGCTGAAATTTTGGGTAGTAATATGAACAATTTTAGACCCATCTCGTTGTTGCCAATTTTTGCAAAAGTTTTTGAGAAATGTATAGCCACAAGGATTCAAAATCATTTTGACAGTCGTGGACTCTTTTCTTTGCATCAATACGGTTTTAGAAGGAATAGGAACACTTTATCGGCTGTTAGTAAATTAGTAACAGAAGTTATGAGTTATCTGAATCTTGGACATGTGTGTGGGGGAATTTTCTGTGACCTCACTAAAGCGTTCGACTGCGTTGATCACCGAATCCTCCTAGATAAACTAGACTTCTACGGTATACGTGGCAATGCTCTGGCATTGATGAGATCGTACCTGACAGATCGCTGTCAATATGTAGAGCTTAATAATGACTCGAGTAAGGTCGCAATACGCTCGGATGAACAACATGTAAAATATGGTGTTCCTCAAGGGTCTGTACTTGGGCCCATACTTTTTATAATCTTTATAAACGACCTACCAAATGCTTTAAGCTATGGAACCCCCTATATTTACGCTGATGATACAAGTGTTATTTTAAAGGCATCATCTACTGAAACTCTAAATGTATACATGCAACAAACTTGGACTCAACTAGGAGGATGGTTTACAGCTAATGGATTAAAGATGAACTGCAGCAAAAGCTTTTACATGATATTTCGTAGAAGTACAACAAGTCCTGATTTCGAATGTAGTATCCCAATCGTTAAAGCTAAGTGTGTACAGTTTTTAGGTGTAGATCTTGACCCTTTCCTGAGATGGTATAATCATATTGATAAGATCAATAAAAAACTAGCGGGTGCATGTTATGCCATGAAATCCCTTATGCATGTTGGGACTAGAGAAGTTTTGTTGAACATGTATTTTTCCTATTTCGAGAGCATAATAAGATACTGCATTGAGGTTTGGGGAAATGGAACCAATATTAATTCAATTTTGTTAAAACAAAAAAAGGCATTGAGAATTATTGAGAGGTGTGCCTCCATTCCCGACTCACACCGCAGTATATTTGTAGATAACAAAATCTTGACCGTCATTTCACTCTATCTATACCGAATCTGTGTTTATGTCTTCTCAAATAAACATCTATATGTACATCAAGGCGAGACTAACATCCACAATCTCCGTCAGAGAAATAGGTTAATCCTTAATGATATACATTATACTCATTTTGACAAGAGCTTAAATAACACTGCCATAAGGGTCTATAATCTTCTTACAGATGACATAAAAAATTGTGATGATATAAACACATTTGACATGAAAGTAAAACAATATTTTGTAGCCCGTCCGTTTTACTCTATAAAGGAATATTACATGAAAAAGTTTGACTAATGATCCTGATAATCCTATTTATTGACTTTTATTTTAATTACGTTATTTGAGAATTTATTATTATTGTTTACTTTGACCGTTTGTTTTGCTGCCATTGGCTTTTTTTTTTGTTTTATTATTTTTTTGTTGACATATATGACTTGTCTTTTTTATAATTCATGTATAATTTATAAATATGTGTTTTTTATGTCTAAATATAAATAATTAAAATATATTTGCATGCATTGTGATGTGTTATGGAGCAAATAAATGATTGATTGATTGATTGATTGATTGATTGATTGAATATAGTTTGGATGACAATTTAATATTATGTCATCGAGCTGATCTGATGATGGAGACAGAAGGTGGCCATGGGAATTCAGTATTTTACCAAGGTAACCCCGTTGTGGTTTGGCTCGTTAGAATCGTCTCAATGAGTACTTTATGGCATACAGAAAAGTACAGTCGGCAATAAAAGCTTGTACCAAAAATGAAATTTTTGACACAAACGTATTTAGCAATCAAATAATTAAATTGCACGTGTTTTTACCCGACTGCCGAAGGAATGTATGTATTTATGTATGTGTGTATGTCTTATTCTTTGGCACACACTGCAGCCTAAACAGTTTGGCGGATTTCGACATATGAGGTGTCGTTGGATTCCTCTTAATCGTGGGAGTGAATAGGCTATAATATTTGGGAAAATTCAGTTGGGATTTTTTTTAAATCTTTTGTTCCCACTTGTTAATAAATAATTCCCGTGTCCTCAGATGTCAATGTGCAGCGCGCCGCTACGCGAGTTAGGCAACCCCGGCGCATCTGGCTCCATCTTCTATCTAACCAACGACGACGAGTTCATCATCAAGACAGTTCAGCACAAGGAGGGCGAGTTTCTGCAGAAGCTGCTGCCGGGATACTACTTGAACCTCGACCAGGTCAGACATCATATCTTAGTCAGCAATCACCAAATCCGCCAGATGGTTTACTGGACAATAGATTTCGCACATCATCATCATCATCATATCAGCCGAAAGACGTCCACTGCTGGACATAGGCCTCCCCCAAAGACCGCCGGGGTCAGGCTCATAAAACGCACTTTCCCTAAAGGTACACTTATTTAGAAGGGGCACTTTCTCGGAATGTGCACTGTCTTAAAAAGTGCACTTCCCCATTGGTACATTTTCTAAGATAAACCACATTCTCAGATGGTATAAAATTTCAGAAGGTGCACTTTCCCAGAAAGTACACTGGGGCCCGGCTGGCAAACGCCACCTTGACTATATGGCCAGTCCGACCGTGTGAAATAGTGCACCTTTGGAGAAAGTGTCCCAATTGGGCAAGTGTACCTTTTGGGATAGGTTGCCTTATGGAAACGAGCTCTTTTTGAAATAGTGCACCCTTCGAGAAAGTGTCCCAATTAGGCAAGTGTACCTTTTGGGAAAGGTTGCCTTATGGAAAAGAGCACTTTTTAAAATAGTGCACCTTTTGAAAAAGTGCCCCAATAGGAAAAGTGTATCTTTTGGGAGTCGGAGGGGGTTGTCGGGGGGGGGGTGAGCGACCCTCCTCCCCCCCCCTCGACTCAACCCCCCGCCCCGGCTTACCCCCCGCCCCCCTCTCCCCCATCCGATTTACCCCCTGAATCACTTTCCCAAAAAGTACACTGGGGCCCGGCTAACCTATATGACGAAACCGCTATTTTGCAACCTATATGACGTCATTTCGGTAAATATAAAGGTTTTTTTCGGTTATGCCGTCCCTGGCCGAGACATCACAATCTCCTGCCACTCCCATTAACTCTCACTGCCACACAGAAACTCTCCTGCTGTTCGGGCACTAAAACTGCTGAACTCGCTTCTGTCACAAACTGTCTGTGGGATATATTTGCAAGTCGATGGGCGAATGTATGTCGTATTTGTCTGAGGTACTGCGAGACGATGAATGTTTAGATGTTGTTAAGTACTAACATAACAAAGAATTGTTAGAAAAGTTACCCTAGTCTTTTAAGTTAAAACTTAAAATTTGTATTAATATATATTTGTAATTCTCGTATCTGCATACTCCTCACAACCCGTATTAGAATATATTCAGATAGCATGTCAGTAGTAAGTAGTTATCTTTAGCAATTAGTAACACTTGTTTGCATGTGGCTAGAAAAGTCAATAATATATATAGGCATAGCATAGATAAATGTTTGTATAAACATTTTATAAGATGTCTTTTTATGTTTATTTTATATTTCATTTATTGTATATTCCTTTTAATAGTTTGTGTTCTTCCTATTTATTTATTTTAGTGATTAATTTTGTAAATTGTCCTCGTGTGCGATCGTGACGTCATTGTTCGTGTTTCACCTAATGGTCACAACGGAAGACCAGCGCTGGCGCTGCTCATCACGCTGAGTTGTGACCATTTCGTGGCAAATGTGTTTGTATATTTTTCTTTCTTTCTTTCTTCTTTCTAAATTGAGCGCAGTCTCGTCAACAAACTGTTCTGGCAGTTTGTCGGGTAATTTAATATATGTATAATGCTATGACCTACTTTAATAAAAAAGTGTTTTTTTCTTACTTTACAAAGCTTAGGGTTATAGAAGGCGAAATCTACACGACTTTTCCCGTATCCTTTTAAACGTCCCATAAATTCCTATTTGTAGTTTCATCAAACGGTACCCATACAAAAGCTTAATTAAACTAAACTGTCACTGTCACCATTCATTACCATAGACTTGTCAGTCTTTTTCTTTTCTTTTTTTTTATATTAAGTGGCTACCACACGACCATGCATGTTGTGTTAGAGTATATGATGTCTTTTTATATTTATTTTATATTTCATTTATTGTATATTCCTTTTAATAGTTTGTGTTCTTCCTATTTATTAATTTTTATGATTATTTTTGTAAATTATCCTCGTGTGCGAACGTGGCGTCATTGTTCGTGTTTCACCTAATGGTGACAACGGAAGACCAGCGCTGGCGCTGCCAGCATCACGCTGAGTTGTGACCATTTCGTGGCAAATGTGTTTGTGTGTATTGTGTCTACAGTTTGTTTTTATGTGTTTTGTCACGAATAAATGTTTTTTCTTTCTTTCTTTCTTAATTTATTTTTTTGTCTTTGTTTACAGAACCCCCGCACATTACTGCCAAAGTTCTTCGGTCTATACTGCTACCAGTGCAACAGTAAAAACGTGCGGCTTGTGGCCATGAACAACATACTGCCCTCGTCCGTCAAACTGCACCAGAAGTACGATCTTAAAGGTTCCACGTACAAACGGAAGGTGAAATGTTCTTCGGTCTTTCTGTCTGTTTCTAATTTTTTTACCCCCGACGCAAAAATATCTGTCTGTGTATCTCTCTGTAGCATCATAGCTCCTAAACGAATGGCCCGATTTTAATGCTGTTTCTGTCCGAAAGCTGACGTGATTGAGATGGTTCTTAGCTACGTTTCAACAAAATCGGTTCAGCCAGTTTTGAGATATTGTACTTTTAAAATGAAAATGTCAGAGTTTTCAACTTTTCTAGGTTGTTAATATTTTAATGCTTAATAAACAGCTGAACTAATAGGGAATGTGCATGGAACTTCAATTTTGAGTAAATTGCACTCGATCGATGCGGATATACGTAGAAATATCATACGACAGAAATATATATTTAAAAAAAAACTACCGTATTGTATCGCACGATAAAATCACTCAATTTTTTAAAATAATTTTCCTATAAAATTACATAACAGTAAGACAGAATATTGAATTAGAAATGATACTTTGTATGACAAGTATAGATTTAAACGCAAATATTACGGAGATAATTACAAAAGAATGACTAACTCCATAGTAAACGCGCCGAGAATATGGATTGTGACGTCATAGTCTATGCCCCTTTCATATAGAGCGTTATCGGTGGGTGCCGGCGCGTGCAGATTTCAAATGCCTATAACATCAGAAAAAAAATCGTAAGAGAGTTTTAATGCTAGAGTTGATATCCCTCTGGATTATAATTTTGTCTGTCGCAATAAAAAATAAAGATGCATATTCCCTATTATTATGTCATCATCATCATCATATCAGTCGAAAGACGTCCGCTGACGGATATAGGCCTCCCCCAACCACACCAGGGCTGTTATTCGCTACGCGCTCATGCTCCTCACCCCACGCGCTTAGTTACTACGAATCGCGGCGTCAAGATATATTTGTGTTGTGGGTGAGCATTGAGGTGAGCTTAAAACAAGTTACAGAATAGGGGCGCTGTTCGTTTCTTAGTTTGTTAGTGTGGGACAATTCTTGGAACTGAATTTTGAACCAGTTAACCTCAACCGATTGAGCTGAAATTTTGGGTATAAGTATAGTTTGGATGACAATTTAATATTATGGTCATAGAAGGTGGACATGGGAATTCAGTATTTAACCGACGTAACCCCGTTGAGTTTGGACTCGTTAGAATCGTCTCAATGAGTAGTTGATGACGGTATACAAAAAAGTACAGTCGGCAATAAAAGCTTGTACCAAAAATTAAATTTTTGACAAACTTTTTTTCTACCAGGCCAGCAAATCGGAGCGACAAAAGGGCTCCCGCGCCACATACAAGGACCTGGACTTCATGGAGCACCATACTGAGGGCATATTCCTGGAGGCGGAGACGTACAACGCGCTCATCAAGACCATGCAGCGCGACTGTCGCGTGCTCGAGAGCTTCAAGGTGCGCTGTGACTAGATGTACACTTTATAGGGTACAACGGGCGTTTTGTCCGTTATTATCAGCGTCATTGCCTCCATCAGTGTCATTGTCTCCATAAGTGTCATTGTCTCTATAACTGTCATTGTTCCATAAGCGTCATTGTCTCCATAAGCGTCATTTTCTCCATCAGTGTCATTGTCTCCATAAGCGTCGTTGTCTCCATAAGCGTCATTGTCCCCACAAGCGTTATTACTTCCATAAGCGTCATTTTCTCCATCAGTGTCATTGTCTCCATAAGCGTCGTTGTCTCCATAAGCGTCATTGTCCTCACAAGCGTTATTACCTCCATAAGCGTCATTGCGCCCACCAGTGTCATTGTCTCCATAACAGTCATTTTCTCCATCAGTGTCATTGTCTCCATAAGCGCCATTGTCCCCACAAGCGTTATTACCTCCATAAGCGTCATTGCGCCCACCAGTGTCATTGTCTCCATAACTGTAATTTTCTCCATCAGTGTCATTGTCTCCATAAGCGTCGTTGTCTCCATAAGCGTCATTGTCCCCACAAGCGTTATTACCTCCATAAGCGTCATTGCGCCCACCAGTGTCATTGTCTCCATAAGCGTCATTTTCTCCATGAGTGTCATTGTCTCCATACGCGTCGTCGCCATTTGTTTCATCGCGTCATAATTTGTTTCGTCGCCAATCACCATCATGTGTATGTCTTTCCCGCTCACGGGAAAATTTTATCCCGGATCTAAGGATGGTGTGCTTAGAGCCAAAGTACCACATAGACAACCCGACAATTCAACTTCCCGGTCTAGGCCTTCAATTTTGTATGAAATTCCTTTATAGTTCTCTCGAGTTGTTTCGCACGAAACGTTGTACTTAAAGTACAGTACTTTGAAGCCTATTATAACGCACGTAATGACGACATTTCATTGCATGTTTGAGAAAAATTATATTGTTTACAGATCATGGATTACTCGCTTCTAGTGGGTATCCACAACCTGGACGAAGCTCAGCGGGAGAAAACAGAAGCCAGGACCCGTACGGAGTCGGGGCAGAGCGAGGGAGAGGAAGACGGGCATAAGAAGACCGGTCTGAACCGGACGAGGTGAGGTGCCGGCCGAGGACCCTTACGCAACTAACAAAACGTATTTTTTGCAATAATCTGTCAATATAAAATAAAAAAACCGGCCAAGTGCGAGTCAGACTCGCGCACGAAGGGTCCCGTACCATTATCTATAAAAACGAGCAAAAATCACGTTTGTTGTATGGGAGCCCGCTTAAATATTTATTTTATTCTGTTTTTCAGTATTTGTTGTTACAGCGGCAACAGAAATACATCATGTGTGAAAATTTCATTTGTCTAACTGTCACGGTTCATGAGATACAGCCTGGTGACAGACGGACTGACAGACAGACGGATGGACAACGAAGTCTTAGTAATATGGTCCCGTTAATAACCCTTTGGGTACGGAACCAAAAAAAATTATGTCATGATGATGCACTGTATATTGTGTCACTCTTTAGAACTATGATTTTATGGGGTTTAAATCCACTAAACACATGTTTTTGTTGTATTGGTAAACCCATTCCATGGTGGGGCATCTCCTTACCATGATAGGAGGCCAATTTACTTATAGTATACCTATTTTCTAAGAAATTCTGTCAATGTTGTCTCCCGGCTTACCGGGACAGAATAACAGCAAGAAAAAGTTGATCAACCTAAATACTGACTTTTAGTTCTGCATTATATTAAATAAATATATTACAAAAATGACAATTAAAATATATAATATCAATATCACCTAAGCGACTATATATTTATTACTTCTCATACGATCCATAGTTTGTATAGGGTGGCGGTATTATTTTTCTATATAATATTTTCAGATGCGAGAAGGAGGACTTCAGTGCACAAGTGAAAAGAACCCAGTACGGAATATTTGTATAATGAATGTGATAATGATAACACATGTGATAGTGATAGCATACTAACATGTCGGCATCGATAGATCTACAGTAATGAGGGCTACCGTTTTTGCCAGTCGGGGCCAGAAATATAGATATTAACGTTTGTTATTGCTGGCGTAAAGCAAAATTTACATTTAAATTATGCTTAGTAAATCATTAATTTAAAATACTAATACTCATTGTTATACCTCCGATTTGTTTTTGCACGATTTTTTCTAAGATTCGCTTTTAAAGCAGTGAGATTCATTGACCCGTAACACATATTTGCCATAATTAATCTCAGCTATGCAAAATATTCACAACATTATTAGGAATTATGAAAAAAAACCCGCAAAAATCGCAAAATCCACTCACAAACTATGGCATTTGACATTTTGAAGCCCCGAGACGCCACTAGCGCCTCTAGCGGCGAATTCACTCGCGGTAGCTCTCGTTCTGATAAAAACACTTTTACACTACGATTAAAATCAGTTAACTACTGACATTTGGCATTAATTCACTCGATACTCTATCTTAACGTCAGAATATTAGAGTTTATTTTGTAAACACGCTGCCTATAAATATAACGGTTGTAATAAAAACTTAATTACATTGGTATTAAGGTAGAATATCCCAAGGTTTGATCCAATCTGTCAATGGTTAACTGATTTTAATCAAGGTGTAAGCTTTTATTTAGTATTACGTTTTTCAAATACCGAAATGTAAAAGGGGGCGAGTTGGACCTTTGGTCTTCTAGTATCTGACAACACCGTTTTCCTTGTTTTCTTGCGGGTTTTATAGTTTCTTTCGTTTACATGCTAAATAATTCTGAATAGAATGCAATGGTAACGGAGCTTTGCTGGGCGTTCCCGTTCCCGGAGAAAAAAAAAACCGGGAAACGTCGGTAGATCGATTTTTCGCTCCCAAAATCCGATGACCAAATTTCATCGAAATCGTTGGAGCCGTTTGCAAGTATTCAGTTAGAAAGAAAAATAGCATACACAGTCATATAATAAGTACACATATTTTTTCATTCGAATGACCGCTTATAAATTTTTTCCATACATTTTAATACGGTCAATTATGGATCAATTTTCACAAAATACATTTTTTCTCAAAAAAAATATATTCTTTAAGAAAATTCACTGAGCTTTTTTTCCATACTTAGGTGTGCGGTGTCCTTTAAATAAATAATACATATACTAATATCATACACAAACAATATACGTAAGTCTATCAATGCCGGCAGTAGTACTAACGCGTAACTAACAAGCCCTTGACAAAGTGTTCGTCCGCCTAACATGTATTGTATAAGGGTGCATATACATCAGAGATGGGCGAAGATGTGTTTTCCTATGCTTGACACCTGGCATAATTGACAGCTAGATGGCAACTCAATGGAAACACTTTTTCGCACAGCTCTGGTGGGTGATCATCCCAAAACCGAGCCCGTATTACACCACCTTAACAATTGTCACTTGACAACGACAATTCGACGTACATTACAGGCTCGACAAGTAGGTAACAATGCTTTGTTACTCGTACTTGTCGACCAAGCTTATGTATTTACGTCTTCGAATGTCAAGCAAAGTGCTCATTTCTGGGTACCATTTCATTTCGGTTTTCAAGTAACGATAGTTACTATACTATTATCAAACGCTCGCTGTGTGTGGGGACATAAAGTGTGTTGCTTAACTTCAAACTCAGATAAATCCACTCTAACCACTTGGGAGATTATTGAAAAAAAGTGATAATAAAGTTAATTCGGTGATTTGAAAGGCAGTAATTTTTTATTATGGATAAAGCATTAAAGTAAGCGGTCCTGTTCGGCAAATTCAGCATTAAAACCATCTCGTTACAAAAAATAAAAGTTTGATTTAATTTACCTTCATTTGATATGATCGATTGCAATTTATCTATCTTTGAAAAAACTCAGTGTGGATTTGTATAATTTTGATTAAACAGATCTGGATTTATCTACGTCAACTGACAGCCATGTTGAACAAACTTCTTTCGCTGATTGGCTTGGATAAACTTACCTACATGTGAAAAAAAAACTGTCATGGATTTATCTGATTTTGATACAATATTATGATTATAACTGCATTTTTCTCAAAAACCACACTGAATTATGCTTAACCGATAAAATTGTAACAAAACTAGTTTTTTACCCTTTTATTTTGTAAAGTCTTAAAAAATGTCAGAATTGGATTTACCCGAGTTTGAAGTTAAAAAGCAACTCATTTGATAACAGTATAACGACTTGTAAACTCAGCAGTTTATGGCAGAATATAAGGTGAAAATTGTCAATTTAGTGTAATTTGGACAAGAAAGTAGATAACATAGTGTTATTTGAAATGCAAAATTGCAACTGTCTACTTTTTATTGAAGTTAATAAAAAAACTTGCATGTATACTTGTTACTTGATATAAATACCCTGTAAGTTGACATACAGTAGATTTGCGAGTAAATCTGTAAAGTGACCACAACGTTGTATTCATACAAAACTATGATTCAAATTTACGTATAAATTGTCATAGACGACATGTTTCAATTATATCAAGCCCGCTATTGCTTGAGAGACCGGAATTTATTTAATTGATAGATAAACTTTTATTTACAAGAACCAGTTTTTTGTTTCTGTACCAGTCAACCATTGAGCTAAACAAACCGATGGTGTACAGTAGACTAATATTAGTCTAGAGAAGCAAATTTGTGAACAAGTTCAACATTGTAGTCACTTAAGAGATTGTGGAAAAACAGCATGTCCCATCGTATTTGACAAGACATTTTCACACTAATGGTTCCAAATAGTATTGTTTATCTAAGAACAGTACAAGCATGGCCCTATCTTTCAAATAAAATCTAACACTATTATCTTGAAATAATATTACTACTATAGCAATAAAGTTAGGAAATTAACATTCATAAAGTATAATAGTCCTATTAGATTACTGAATTCAAACCTCTATACTCACCCTTCTTTCCTGTTAAGTAGTGTTTTAATAAGAAGTATGTATCAGTTACCACTTACCAGAGTAGATAGTCTGTCATGTGGATAGTAACTTGGCATTCGATTTTTATTAATATTTAATTATTATAATATAACGTTAGATTAAACTTAAGCAATATCTACTCTATGTACATATACTAGATTCTTCGCGACTTCGTCTGCGTAGACCTCGTTTATACCGTAGCTCCATACATATTCTAACCCCCCATTTCATCCTCTTAGGGGATGCTTTCCGGGATAAAAACTATCCTATGTCCTTCCCCGGTACTCAAACTAACTCTATACCAAATTTCATCTAAATCGGTTTAGCGCTTTAAGCGTGAAAAGGTAACAAACAGACAGATGGCTTTACCAAGTAATACCATGAAACTCTGCGATACGTAAGAACTAGAATTATTTCGAACTTTGAAAAAAAAAGGATATATACACAGACATACAGACACATTTCCGCATTTATAATATTAGTACGGATGGATATATGCTATAATAATCAACTCTGAGCACACATACCAATGCGTATGTGCATTCTGACCTCAAACGTCTATGTGTAACACATGCAGCGCCATCTACCGTAACCTTAACGAACTGTTTTGTCACAGATCGATAAATCGACAGCGGCTAGTGGCGCACTCTACGGCGATGGAGAGCATTCAGGCGGAGAGCGAGCCCATTGACGAGGAGGACGATGTGCCGTGAGTATACAATACAATACAAAATACATATATCAATAATATCCGTGTGACCTAAGATTTTTTTACGATGCACAGTGTGGGATTTTTCCTCAATTTTGTTCACTACCTTTTTATGATTTTAATCGCTGCTTAATACTTTTTTAAAGCCCATAGTGAAACTCCCAGCCACATATCCCGTTTAATTTTCTAGTTAATAATTTCTAAACATCAGATCCATGACGTCATCAAAACATGTTTGTATTTTTATTTTCGTAATTAATGTCAACAATGCCCCAATTTTTCGTCTCCAATTTCAGGAAACAATATTCAGTAACGTAAAAAAAATACAAGACTGTAAAGTTAATAAACCCGATGATATTCAATATAAATATATTTTTTTAATTATTAATATTTTTTGAAAGTTTATTAACGGTCGCATTTTATTTTAGCTCTAAAAGACGTATGATGAGTGTACCTACCATGCCTTAATTTTTGACGATTTTATCTTATGGGATTTGGGATTTATAGCGTTTCTAAGTTTTAGGTCTATTTCTATGGAAATAGGGTTATCACATACAAACGAAAATAATATCAGAGTTCAGAGGCAAGGGTTCTGTTTTTCTTACTTGACTGGCATGAATTCTGCAATAATTTATTGGATAATTGGAAGTTTGATCGTCATCAGAATAATAAAGTCGTTTGTCTAAAACGAATGACAAATTGTCGTCTTTGTTATTTTCGGGCATATGCAGTATGTGGCTCAGTAGACTTTATAAGTGATATAACTTTAGGCGGTATAGGTAATCGTTTTTGTTTACTATGGCGGTCTTTTAAAGACAAATGTGAAATGAAAGGGTACGAAGATTTGAGAGCACGCCGAAAAAGGTCCAAAATTTTAGTATTTTGGTCTATTTTTCGAGTGTGATGCTCACGATTATACCGCCAAAATTGGTTGCGGGACTCACCGGCTTAACATTCCTATTGGCAGAGAACTAATCTCAATGATTTGCCAACCGTGTATTAGTATTTTGTGCATAGTGACTGACATTATTAGGTACCTAGTATCAATATTGTTTTAAATTGCTAACTATTTCTGTCTGTCTTTGTTAATTATTATTGTTAGAAATTATTTGTAACAAATTTATTAAATGTACTCGACGAGCTTTCTGTGAATTCATTTTATTTGTATACAAAGAAAATTTGTAAAATATAATGTCAATTTTCAATACGCAATGAATCTAATCTAATCATATTCAATTCAATTCAATTCTTTATTTCGGACAGTAGTATCCATAAGTTGTATATTAAACCAGCCATATGATTCTACATACTATTTTAAGTTGTAATTGCATGATTAAGCTTTGTCACGAATAAATTATTTCATTTCATTTCATACTTTTCAGCCACAGATGCACAAAATACACGAAATTTATTTGCCTTCATCATGTTCCTCATTTGCCACTCGCTGACCAACAAGACGTTTGGCGCCCTCTTACCCCTCTAGCATTAAGTCCCCTGGTCGAGGCCCGAAAGGACATCCCCCATCAGAACGTCAGCTCCTGTTGAGGCCAAGCAGCGCTATGGGTCTTTAACGGCTCCATGACGCCTCACCCCCGCTCCTCCAGATATCATGTAATAGCATTGGATACTTATCCGAAATAAAGAATTTGAATTGAATTGAATTGGGTTTAAGCAAGCGCTTGACGAGGGCGAACCCCTTCCCAATGCCACATGATACCCTTCATCAGAGATTCAACAGAGTATACTTACACAACCGTTCTGCTAGTGGTAATGCTTTTTGTTGTTGTACGGGCCCTCGAATGTTTCTATGTTTAAGCATACTACAATTTTGCAACAAGAACACCACACTCCAACTGAAAATAAAGTTAACCTACCTAGTGTGTGACAACCCTAACTTGAATATTTAAAAATTCATATCTCGCGAATCCTGCCATATTTGCATTTACTTTTTTTTCGTAGTGATAATGCTTCTTATCAACTATTAAAAAAATGTAAAATAAAATGCGACCGATGTAAGATTATCGAGAAAAAAATATTTTCAAATTTTTAGAAAATTGATGATATCTCCTCTAAGAGTCATCAATTCAAACTTTTAGTAAATCATATTGGTATATCAAAACTACCTTTATATTAACTTATAAGGATGACTTTAAAAAGAGGCATGAAATGTGAGTAATTATAGTTTTCATATTTCTATGGATTTCTATGGCTGTTTCTCGATTTATCGAAAATCTCTAAAACTATGAGACATAAAACCGTGGGAGTTTCAATGTTCGCTATCATTTGATAAACTACACAAATTAAACAGTTAAGTAGTGTTTCGCAAAATTGAGGAAAAATCCCACACTGTGCGATGCCATTCGAACGAGTTTTTGGACAGGAACAAATGTTTGTATGGGAGCAACTACAATAAAGAACATAAATACCCAAAATTGAGACAAAGATTGACCTCGCTGGCGGCAGTTCAAAACGCTTCATACTAATTGACAGAAGTATGACGTCACAATCTGCTATTTATTGGAAAATCAAGAAAATTGCTGTTTCGGTCACGAACTACTGCATTTAGATCCATAGTTGTCTTACAATTATGTTTCTATAAAAGCGTAAGGATTCTATTGGCAGCTTTGAATTTACTCTTAAACAATAAAAAAAATGCATATTTTTTCTTAACTTTCAAGGTCCATATCTTTTTATGATTTTAATTATATTTTTTCGGAAGGCGCGGCGTGGTTGGGGCCCCCCACAAGGTGGACATGACCTGGTAAAGGTCGCGGGAGTCCACTGGATGCGGGTGGCGCAGGACCGGTCAATTCGGCACTCTTTGGGGGAGGCCTATGTCCAGCAGTGGACGTCTTTCGGCTGATATGATGATGATGATGATGAATTATATTTTTTATTTTATACTTTATTTTATTACATTAATACGATGGTTTACTATCCATTTAACAACACTACGTTATCAATGTATTTAAGTATTTATATCTAATGTATCGTCGTCTAGTACCTATAACACAAGCCTTATTGAGCTTACTATAGGCCTAGTTCGATTTGTGGAAGATTGTCCCCTAATATTTATTTATTTACTTGATTAGATTATTAAATAGCATAAAACGATTAACGGTCTATTACAGACCTGGCGGCATTCCTGCAAGGAACGCGCGCGGAGAGCGCCTACTCGTCTTCCTGGGTATCATCGACATCCTACAGTCCTACCGACTGCGCAAGAAGCTCGAGCACACGTGGAAGAGCATGATACACGATGGGGTGAGTGCGACAGAGACAGTTTTACTTTCACAGCTCCGGACTTGAATACTTTAAGATTACAACTCGAGAGATTTTGAAACAATCGGTCTAGTGACTAAAATATTCAAAATGGCCGCCAGTACTCTTAACTTAACTGTTATTGTTATTACTGTTTTTCATTGCCATCCTATAGTCGTACCAACTCGAGCATCCGTGAAAGAGTATTTTACGTGACATGAGCGATAGAGCTAGCTATATCTACGATTGCTCCTTATTCAGAGATCGTTAGTCCCACCGATATATGCAAAAAGTTCAGTGGCTACAAAGTTCAAAATGGCGGCCGCCTCTTCAATGATAATAAGTGTAAGGCCTGAGTGGACGCTCCGCTGTGAGCGGGGCGTGCAGCGTCCATATAAAACAAATGCAATTTATATGGACGCTGCACGCCCCGCTCACAGCGGAGCGTCCACTCAGGCCTTACACTAACGGGTTTTTATTCAAATATTTAGTTTCTTATTTATAACTTATATCCTTGTTTCAGGACACCGTGTCAGTCCACAGACCAAACTTCTACGCTCAAAGGTTCCTCGACTTCATGGGGAAATCAGTATTCAAGAAGATACCTTCGTGTAAGTGTTACTTTAAGATATTCCTAATCTTCCTAATACATAGTTGTAATCCGGAAATATATTACCAGGCGTATATTTTTTCGACTTGACCAATGACGATATATGACGCGTTTTTGGATCGACAAGTAACCATCAAAAATGGTTACTTGTCGGTCCAGCGCGGCTAGCACAAGAGCAAGAGCAAGAGATAGGGTATCCGTCTCTTCCTAATTAAACACATTACAGACCGATCATAGTTAAATATGGCGCCACATGGCAGATGACATTCCATAGAAACTTGTCAAAGTGTCCATACATTTAGATTTTAACGAACATCGCTTACGATTATAGACGGTTTGATGCTACCCACCCTTAGATAGAGAAGGGCAGTTTATTCCGCGCGCGCTGTGCTACAATTGCGTATCGTTTGTGTCATTTAACATTTGTCAAGTTGAAATAGGCGCCAGAGAGTAGAGTTGTAATATGGAGTTTTTTCAGTAGTTTAATTCCTTTCGGAAATTGCTATTTTGCACAGCAATATTGTTTCATTAACTAGCATTTTATTATTTCTCTACTTTCTGGTTATATTATGAAAATTGACTGCCGGCTACGCAGTAGTACGGAGGTACCTGGTACGTACTACGTAATATTGCGTATTTGGCAGTCAATGGGTTAACTGACTTGTTATGATGGATGACTATGGTCAGATATTACTCACAAAAGTGTGTATGAGACGAAACATAAAGTGCGTCCTCACATTGGATCGTTTTGGCGATGAGCAATCGAAATTGGGAAAAAAGTGAATACCAATGTGTGGGCGAACTAATTCGATAAAATACATGAATATCCAAATCTATCAATTTCCTTTCTCTCTTCAATTCACTAGGAATCATTTAGGGCTCTCAAGTGGCGTTAATAACGCCTTGTGTGAAATCTACCAATATACACCGACAATGGTACACAGTTTGTCGGCGACTATGTATGTCTCGCTTTTACTTGTGTTTTAAATATGCGGAAGAAGAAGAGCTACATATTTAAATAATAATAACTAGATCTAATATAACCCCATATAAGATTAGAAAAATTGTGCGTTAATCTTCATGCGATTCCAAGAAAAACCATTTTGATAACGCAAAAAAAAATTGTATTGTAATGTTTGAAAAGCACTTCATGATCGAAATATGTCAAACTAGTACCTACCATATTTCCCTAGATAAACGAAGAATCGTAGACGAATTTGTTCGTAAAAATTCTAATGTAAAGGGGCTTCTAGACGGGCTATAATATTTAGTTTTCTTTATATATTTTTCGGGAAATGTGTGGCCGAGAACTATGGGCGTCTTGTTCTAGCATGGAAATAAGAGCAAGACACCCTTAGTTGCCGGGCACACATTTCAGGAAAAGTATAGCCCGTCTAGAAGAACTAATGTGGAGGGTATAAAATCATAGATTGTTCATACTATAAGTACCTACCTAGAGATGAGGTACAGTAAGTAGAGAATCTCGCAATTAGATGGGTAGCTTAAATGCCTGAGCTTATGAGAGGGCAAGTTACCATTTACGGTTTTTCAAGAAGTAATAAATAAGTTATATATCTGTTACTGGTAAAAGTCATTTCTAAATTGTTTTGCGATTAAAAGTCGGAAGTATTTTGGTTGATTTCATACAAGCAAATTTGGCTTGCAGATCCCAAGTAAGGAATATAGTATTGGAATATAACCCTTACTTTTGTAGCTTTAAGTATCAAATCCCTATCAATGTCAAGCTAATAATATGTGTCTTAATCCTATATGGAGGTAATGTGAGTAACCGATTATTTTTATGTAATTTTGAGACTCGCAAAGTGACAAATTATTTATTTATGTGTATGTAAAATGCATAGAATCCACAGTACTTATGTAAGTTATTTCTATTATATATTTATATATATTTCTTCCATATACTTGTGTACATGGCAATGGAAATTAAATACGAGTCTCAAAATTATACGATTAACAATGGCAACACTTTTTTTACAAGGCAAATGTGATCACGGTTTAGGTATATTCAACGCTCTATAATTTAAAAAGTGTTGCCAGATTAACAGGACCGTGTTTAGGATTTATGGATTTTGGCTAAAGAGGGCATTAACTTCGGTTTTTTCTCAAGACATTTCAATTTTTACAAAGTACTACCCTTACAGATTCCTATATGTAAAGATTGCAATTTCTTACGAGCCTTATTGAGCTTACTATTTTGGTTTTTGTAAGGACAGTCTTACACAAACCGAACCTTATATTTATTTATTAGCAGAATTAAATTTCTGCATATTCTTATAATATCTGAAAATGCCCACTCGTACAGATCTTTATTTGCATTTTCATGTATGGAATGCGTGTGTACATATTATATATTCAGTAAAATTGGGAATCTTCGGACGTTATGGATATACGCAGATATGGGAATCTGTAGAAATAGGAATTGGCATAAATGGGAATCGGTGGATGTCTCCGTAAAATTGTGAACATTCGTCAGTTCACTATTGTTTGATTTGTATGTATTATCCTTGCAATCATTATTCATGGAGTACATCTGAATGTATATGTAACTATCTTACGAATAAGTATATAAACTAACCTAACCTTACCGTCAGTTTGTAAGCGTTCGCGTAAGATTATAAACTATCTTACAATTTTACGGGGACAGATAGATCAAAACGAGGTTACCTCAACTGATGGGAGGTTCGATCAGTAGACTTGCTTTTGCCAATAATCCATATATTTTTAAACACGACCCTAAACCCTGTCGTAACAAATGTTAACGCTACAATCCTGCGCCAGTGGACCTGCCAGAGATCAAAGGAAACCACCGGAAGTTCAGAACACTGGTCACAAGCTACATAGGTACTGTAGGGTGTTTTTGTATGTGTGCCTGTCCTGTGGGGGCGGGTGTTGGTGGTTTTATATTTTAACTAGCTTTTGTCTGCGTAGAACTCGTTAACGCTTTAGGGGAATAATTGCTATGGTACAGTTTTAGGCGTACTTTCGCCCCCCATTTCACCGTCTTGGGGGATGACTTCTGGGATAAAAAGTATCGTGTACGTATATGTCCTTCCCCGGGATTATAACTATCTTCATACCAAATTTCATCTTAATCGGTACAGCGGTTTAAGCGTGAAAAAGTAACAGACAGACCTCTCGGAACGTTGTGCCCGTTTCCCAACACATCAGTTCCCGTCACCACCTTTTCCCAAATAATTTCCGTTTCCGATATAAGTTTCCCAAAATGTGCTTCTTCCAAACGATACGTTTGGCTTGATCCGTGTCCCAAAAAGACCTAATCCCAAAACGACAGTTCCCGTCACCACCGTTTACTAAATAATTCGTACGCTTGATATCCGTTTTCCTAAACACCCGTTCCCAGAACGTCCGTCCCCGTCACTATTATACGGGTGCCATGAGAAACGGATCTTTTGGCATACAGATGCCATGAGAACCGGGTGTTTTGACATACGGATGCGATGAGAAACGGGATTTTTGGGCATACGGGTGTCATGAGAGACGGATCTTTTGGCATACAGATGCTATGAAAACCGGGTGTTTTGACATACGGGTGCTATGAAAAACGGGTCTTTTGGTCTGCGTCATTTAAAGAAACTGATATTTTGGAACGGGTGTTTTGGGAAACGGACAGAAGGTTCCGAAAGGCGCATTAAGTATGGATTTTTATTGTGACTGCCTCGCACGGGGTGGATGCACGAGGGATGTCTTATAGTGAAAATGCCCTTACATCCAATATTTGACAGCTGTCATCCCAGTACAATTTATGTCATCATTGACGTTTATAATACCGGGATGACGGCTGTCAAAGATCGACAGTTAAAAATCGAATCGGACGTTTAGTTTACCAGTCGACAGAGACGCGAGGAAGAAAGAGAAGGAGAGACATTCACGTCACCTTAATGCTTTTAAACTAAGGCTCAGATTCACGCTCTTATAGAAAAAAAGTTGGTATGTAAGGGCTAAATCCGAGTCGAATGTGTTTTTTAAAACTTGTCTCGGATGATGAATAGTCAATTGTAATGATAAGTTATAAATCTTTTCGATAATTACGTGTAATTTGGAAAGGAATAAGACTTGACTGCGTAGTATGTTTTGATAATTCGGTATTGATATTAATAATATTTTACTGTAAACTTTAGTGATTTTTGTATTGTAGGTGACTTGAAGCTTGTGTTTTAAGTAGTTCGTGATTTCGGATTTTTAGATAGAAATTAACACATTGTTGACATGGTGGAGGTTTTCGTTTTTAGTTACTTAAATTTGAAATTTTTTTTTATTTGTCCTGTTGTATCGTACGTTACAGTTATTTATCCTCAAAGAATAGGCTTCTTTGAATGGAAATTGTTAATTTCTCTAAAGTTTTGAGTAGAGGTTTAAGCATGTATTGGTATTCCATATTACGAGTAACATTGTTAGGAGATGAAAGGCATGTGTTTTGATTCCTTATAGTTCAAAGTTCTGTAACATTTTTCTTTTGCCTTAGTATAACCTCGAGCCGCCATGAAAATTAGGCAATGAAAATTTAAACAACTGCGATAAGAAATTGAGTTGAGTTTCGTTTTAAAATAGAGCGAGACGTTATAACCATTGAAGAAGATGCTTTTTAACCCTTTAACCGCCGAATGTCAAAAAATTTACTCGCAATTTTCAACTCTGTCGTTATAATTTAAGGTGTCATTTACACTGTCTGATATATCAGATGATGGCGGTTAAAGAGTTAACAGGCCCCTGGGCGGCCAGAGGATAATATTAAAACGATGCATGTAACGGAACGTTCCACACAAACTTTGATAAACACTTATAGCCTGAGTAAGATACGATTTTTTTTGGAAATAATTTAATATCGGGATAATTATTCGTACACGGCTTTTATATGTTAATTTAAAAGCTTTTATTATTGAAATCACTAAATCTATAGGTAGACCAGAAATTAGGAAAAAAATGAACTCGCAAGCAAAAATCATATCAGTATATGTATGATGAAAACATGTTGGAATATACAAATTTTCATACTTACGACTTGAATCGAAAAATATATGCATCAGAAAATGACAGCATTTTAATGAAACATTTACGACCTTGAGATAATATTGAATTTCATCCGACCTATGGAAAACGTTTTTTCATTAACAAAAATAAGTGCATTATGTCCGTATCCTAAAGAACGTACCTACGTAAATAGAAGTAGTAAATTATTAAGTAATGAAAGTTTATACCATTTTCGCCTGATTTTTACGGAATTTATATAGATTACTTTTCATTATTTTTTACCGTCGCGGTATTAAATGTAGGTGGGATTATTCAAGAATTACCGTACCAATTTTTTGATGCGAAAAAAATGCTCATATCTATATATTGTTGTTTTTTCTACAGCGCTACCGTATCTTGCTCAGGCTACTATTCAAAATTTCAAAAATGTAATCTCTAATGATTGAAATGATTTGCCAGAAAGTTTATGTGTAACGTTCCCTTACACACATCGTTACAAATACATTAAAGAGTAACAAAATAAAAAAAGTGACAATCAAAACTCTACTCTGTGGGTATACAGAAACCTCAATGTGACAGCATAAAATCAAAACGGCGCTCGGCGCATTTTTCAAGTAAAAATACGTGCATTTTAGAGTTATTACAGGTTTAATTAGATTAAGAATTAACGTGCCACCAACACCCAAACCGACGTTTCTGTAGGCGTTCCGCTGGTGATGTTTTATTTAATTTAACAATTGTTTCGTTCGCATCTATAGGCATGTTAGACACTTTACAATTGGCTTTTATTATTTTCAAAAACGCAATTCTGCATGACTCAAGTCATGCACGGCCCCCCTCAGAGGCGGATTAAATGTCGAGCGCCCTATGCAAGCACCTCATCGGCGCCCCTCTAGCGGCCATAGATTAACAATTATAACGATAGTAAAACTAACCCAGGGCGGTAAAACGAAGAATGTCTCAGATCGCAGGTATTTCACCCATAAATATGCTATATGAGGCTTTCTTTATTGCCGCCCGTGGTGAGTACATAATTTTATGTCCCTCCCTGGCCAGGAAGTGGGATTAGAGTGCGGTAATTGCTACTTTATGGCCAGGTATGGCGTAAAAACTATCGCGCGCCCCTTTGGAACCCCGCGCACCTTGGCACGTGCCTAGTTTGCCTATATGTATAATCCGCCTCTGCCCCCCCCCCCCCCCTTTAGAACTTAAATTTGGAAAAATAATACGTGTTTTTTTCCCTTTCCACAATTGTCCGTATTCGGAACTTGCGCGTGCGTGGAGGTTTGAGTAAGTCTGGTCGGTGTCTTCGGCATGGTTGCGTGCGCGTCTGTCGCTGTTAGTTTGGATTGCGTTTTTAAACACATTGATGATGATAAGTTAAATTTTACTTGTGAAAATCTGATGTTTTGCATCCCGATTTTCATGTGGAACTCCACTAATTTGTTATCAATCATTGAAACAAAAAGCAAACAATCAGAAAATGTAATTTGCTTTTGTGTCCAGTAAACCAGTAAGAAGGAACGAAAGGTTCATTCTTTCATTAATATGAGTAGATAAATAAATAAATGCATTTGTGACAGATTTTGTTGTAATTATACCTCGTGCGATATCCTAGGCTGACAATTTAATAACCTATAAAAGTCATGCCAATTTAAACAATTTATTTCACGAACTTAATAAATGTCTTCTTTTCTTTTCTTTTTTCTTTTTTAACTTGTTAATTTCACCCGTTTCTGAGTGGATAAGTTACTATGTACCCAGTACAGTCAAGGGTACCAATATGTATACACCACAAAGTCTCAAATGTACACATACCTTATTTCTGCAACAATAAGGTTGTATTGTAGTATACATATTTATGAAACTTTGAGCGAATAAATATTGGTGCTGACTGTACAGTCATGAACTTTAATCGTTGAGCCATTTCAGGTGTCAACTAATATTGGTTTTATTAAGCTATGAATATCCAGTAAAAGATGAGCTCTAAATGGATCAACGATGAAAGTCCATGACTGTACCTTCTCGGCTCAGAAATGTCCGGTGAATTCAGTGTGAGATGACAGTGAAATCGCATGATTATTTTGATTTTTGATTAGTCAACTCCTGACCCATATGCTAAGTCAATAAGAATACCTTAGAAACCATAATATGACAGATTATAACATTAATATAATAATAATTTTCATGAAATCTTCAATGTGTTTAAATCCAGTTTTGGTCTGATTTTGTCCCACATCTGTCACAACCATGGTTGTAGTTAGCTAGATACCCCGTTTGGTCCGTTGCCATATGTCATCCCCTCCAGTATTCAGTATTGGGTGTTTTCTGCGCCAGTCGCCATTTTGTGATTGTTTTTGTTTCTATGACTTTGATGAAAAAGGGTTGTGAATTTTGAAAAATAGTAATATCTTTAAATCATCGGGTGACAAACAAAACTCACTTACGAATTATAGACGCACACTTAGAATGAAACCGACCGAACTCAAAAAAATCGACAAAATTAGTTAGCAACACATATCGACTCGCAATTACATATTGCATCAAGATGTATTGCTATCTCATTTTGTCGATTTTTTTTGAGATCGGTCGGTTTCATTCTAAGGGTGCGAGATGTATTTCAGTAAAGTGGGTTGGGCCTATCACACTGCGTTTTGTAAGCGCGCCGTCGACGTGCGTTTGTATCAAATCACGTGTATATCGACACAAACGCGCGTCCACCGCGCGTTTAAAAAACATATGTGCATAGGCCCTTATGAGAGAGTCCACATACACATTGACTATGTGTGTAAGCTCAGCAGCGCCCAATGTAAGGCTGAATACCAGAGATATGCGAAAAAGTGTTTTATATGTATATTTGTCAAACATATGAAAATACAGCTTCGCACGGAGGATATTCCTTATAACTAAAGTTTTCCCAAAATATAATTAGCATTAAAATACATTGTAAATCATACATAACCCTTTTTTATTAAAGATACTTTCGATCTATTTCAGCGCTCTCATTCTGTCTTCCAAACGATATGAATTACTTTTTTTTAGCATGGTTTTTCGAAACTTTGTTTAATTTTATTTTAGTGTAAGGTATTTTTATCATCGATTTAACTTTTTAATTTACGCAACGCCTTAACTTCACACGATTTTTTTTAGCAATGCTTCTTTGAGCATTTTAGACGGTTTTTAATCACACTTAGCTAATATTTTATTTACATTGGTTTTTAGCATTGTTGAGGTGTTTTTATTACATTGTTTTCCGATTATTGCCAGAAGTATCTAGTTTGTTTTGGGCACAGAGAGTGTTAGAAATGAATTAAATTGGCAGCTATAAGCAAATTATAACGTTATTTTGCATAATAATTGCATTCCTCACACAAACATATTTATGATTATTATTTATTTACTATCGGAAATATTAAAGCAGTAAATCACCTCAACAATGCGTCTCTTTAATGATTATTTAATTTATTTATATGAATACTGTGAGCCTGTGAGTGATATAAAACTATATAACGTTCTATCATCCTAAAGCCATGCAATATAAAAAGGCAATGAATTTTGAATCATTATGGTGTTTGCTGTTTTGGCCTCCTGGCCAATTTACGCACATCCAGCGCAGAGCAAAAGGGCCCCACTAGTGGCCCGGCTCTCAGAAAATCACTCAAAAAAAAAACATATGGTGTCGAAAATAGAGTTGAAATTTGCTTTGGATCGTTTCAAAGAACGATTGAAATATAATTGTATTCAACTCTATTCCAATCGAAAATTATTTAAATTCCTATCAGTATAATGTTCTATCTTCCTAAGATCTACCATACAATACAAAATGGTATTACAATTTGATTCTATTAGTGTCGGAAATAGAGTTGAATTTCATTTGTTTCAAAAACAACCAAAACAATACAAATGCTCTATTGCGTTCAAAAAAATATAGATTTTTTTAAGAGCACTTCTATCAGTAGTTTAACCAACGTGCTTGTACAGACTGTATACAAGCGGTTATATAGTGTGGCTCACAGTGTTAATGTAAATAAGAAGATACTTTACACGGATCTAACGCGATGTGTTTTTACCTTTATTTCTGATATTTCGACACGGGTCGCACAGTTCGTGGTGTCAGATGACCCCAATCATGATGATGATGATGAGATATGTCACCTAAGACCACGCCCAGTGCAACCCGTCCCGAAACGTCCGAAATAAATGTATAGCTACTCTATCCAAAGCTGTAAGAGTAAACATCAAACGAACACAAGCAAAAACGACTTTGTAGTCTGTTTGTAGAGTCGTTTTTAGCTTGAGTTTTTTCTACTCTTACAGTTTAGACGTACAGTCAGCAGCAGAAGTAGCTAAGCGGGCCGGGTGTTCAAAATGACCTGCACACTACTTTATTCTTAAGAAATTAAGAGCGTGTGTAGGTTATTTTGAACACCCGACCCGCTTAGCTACATCTGCTGCTGACTGTACTATACCTAAATATCGCTTTAGAACCGTGTAAAGTAATCTTTTGAATAAAAATATGTTCAGATAATAATGATAATTTGTATGTATAGCCCTGAAACACTCTCCGTCGAAGAGGAAAAGCATCAGCAAGCCAGCCAGGACTCAGGAGGAGATCGACACGCCAGGTATGGTTTTTTTTATATACAGGATGTGCGAGTTACATACTGCTTTTTAGATACAGAAGTTGCAGATTGTATGCGGATTTGTTACACTGAAAGCATTAGTAGTCAGATTTTGGAAAAACCTCTTTATTTGAAGCATTTTTCACTAATGTCATACTGTCACTAAACAATGACAACTTCTGGGTTGATAAGTAGCAATGGTCCCAGGTGCATATCGTTAATTGTTGACCCAGAAGCAAACGAATAGTCACTCTCAATGACAAGTGTCACGTTGGTGAATAAGGGGCTAGAAAAAGAAGGCAGTTGTCAAATAGTCACGACATGGTGTTGTTTCGTTTTTTTTTGATGGCACACTATTTTTTATGGCAAATTGACAGACCTTTTTTTGAAAGTGATTAATTTTAAGTAAAAAAAATGCTGTCAGTGTCAAAAATCCCTCTTCATGTAGTTTCAAATGAATCGACTATTAAAAAAATACTTTAACATAATGCGTGCTTATTGTATCTGACATGTAATTTATATTACCAATAAATTGATTATGATTATTGATTTAACAAGGTTCCACCTTATGAGTTGGTAATGAATAATTCGAAAGTGAGAAAAATACATAAGTTTTATTTAATACGTAATCAATCACGATTTGACTATATATTTAATTGTTATTTTTTCTAATTTACGAACGATTTCACACGTATTATACCGAAACCTAATTGTTTACATACGTTGAATTTCTTCAAGAGAATATGTTTTTTTATTATTTATAATAGTTACCTTGTTTGTAGTTGTATCTATATATATGTATTTTGATACATATTATGTTTGAAGTCGATTCATTTCAAAACCTACCCGTCTAACCCACTAACCCTAAGTATTTAGTACTTACCTACTTTTTATTTTTTTAACAGTAGTTTGCCCCCTCCTAACAGTGAATGCGATTGGTACCCTTATATTATTATACATTTCAGTTTATTTTCTCCCCTCCCTTTCCCACCCTTTTTTTAATTTGAAGAATTCCGCGATCGCGTGTGTTGTGACGATGCAGCATGGAGTGAGGAAGATAAACTGAAATGTACCAAAATACTGCACTAAATATACGCCTACTGTTACACAGGACGAAAGTACAACACACCTATCAAAGACTACAATCCAGACTTGATGAAGACGTCTAGACTATCGCCCAGGTCTTCCCTAAGATCTAGCCTGAGCGATTTCACGGATACAACTATATCTACCTGGAATCAGAGACATCCTCAAATACCGACGGAGTACCCTTCAGTATTATCTGATAGACTCAAAAACCTAGACCGAGATCGCATCTTCCAGCGCAGAATAGACTTCGACACTTCCAACTTAAACCCCAGAGACCCTGGACCTTCGTACCTAGACAACGTGTATAGAACCACAATCCAAGATAGAATGGACAGTTTATCCGCCCAACTGACTAAAGTCCTCAGCACTGGCGCAGGCAGTTCTCACATCAATGGAAGTCTAGCTGACAGCGGCATACAGACAGACAATACTAGCACAAGCGTACCGCAGATATACGTAGATACTCAAATGCCGGCCAGTCCTGTCAAAATCCTAAAAGATGCAGCGGTCGATACTAGAAACGAGAATAATCTACAGGATATACCATTTATAGACGATGATGACGATTTGAGTAAAAGAAGGATTGTTCTAGAAAAACATAAATCCATGTCCAATATACCAGAAAAGATTGAAGACGAAACTAAATTCGAAAGGCTTTCCAACAGCTACAACAGATCGAAATCGCCGTCTTTTATCGAAAAATTCAAGAAATTCTTCACTGACATCGGTCTAGTTAAAGCCGAGAGTGCAGATATCACTACTGAACCTACAAACCAACCAACAACCAGCACTTTACCTAAGAGCTTGAACTCAAGTTATAGAACTCGAAGCGTCACGCCAACCAGGAGTCTAGAAACCCGAGAAACTTCAACTCTACCCAAAGACATGAGGTTCAGAAAAGTACGGTCGACACAAACAGTTTACATCAGACAAGAATCTCCGTTAGTCATGAAGAGGGACCAGGAAATGCAGACACACGTCTCCGTCGTCAAGCTAAATGGAGACGAGTCTCAGGAGTCCGAGAAGGTTATTAGGGATGTAGTTTACGTTAGCAGTATCGAAAATGCTGAGATATATAGCACTAATGATAGTGGGAGTACTATAATAGTAGTGCCGCCGGCTGATTGAGATGTTAATCGCAATTTGTCGGTATGTGTGTCGTTTATTTTTGTTGCGTGTCTAGATTTGAACACTCTACATGCAGAGGGCCTACCGCGAAACGAAATTCGTTTTCGTTCGTGTATCTCCGTCTCTGTCGCTCGAACTAGCAAGTGCGACAGAGATGGAGATACACGAACGAAAACGAATTTCGTTTCGCGGTAGGGCATCAAACGTGATTATCAAATTGTCAAAGTTAAGGTTGAGGTACAATATTCTAAACAGAAGTATGGATTGGTGAATTTTGTATGGAAGGGAAATGAGGGCAATTTTAGGCAAATTACAGACATTGAAGGATTTGAATTAAGTAAAATTGAATCTAACATTATGTACCAAAATGTATAAGTCAATCAAATTATAAGCCAATAGGGGAGCTCAAATATTTAAATACACTACAAAATCATTAAGAATCAAATTCCAAAAATATATAATTCTAAGACTATGTATTCGTGTTTAAAATATAGCCACGGCATTTAAAGTATATTTTTATACTTTAAATGCCGTGGGAAGGTAAAAAAATACTCAAAATAGTAACCGCGCAAATATAACACTAGAATCCTTAAAAGCAGCACATAAAAACAAATACTATGCACTTGTAACAGAGTTCAAAATTGAATGACAAGCGGCTACTAGAATTATGAAATCCTGGTCACGGCACCACTGAATTGTAACGGCTCCCCACACAATGTTTGTTCATGGCGCAGGACAGGGAAGCAGTTATGCGTTGGAATGCGATAGAAGTGTTTTTCTCCGTCTAACGCATAGTTGCGTCCTGTACCAATGGGCCATGATGGCCCATTGTGTGTGCCTTCACGTTCTTACAGTTAGGAGCACAAGTGTACCAATGCTAATGACTCTCATATATTTATCGTGAAAAAATTAAAGTTGTAAACAATCTCGCTTAAATACTTTTATTTTTAGAAAATCTACACCATGAATTTCATGCTAAGTGCAATCAACAAGTTTGAAATCATTGTAATAAACTTATAAACTAAAATTAATATTGAATCTCATCTTAGTAACATAAACATTGAATCAGTTTTTCACCACATATTTATTAGAAAAATTTGACTATTAATATTTTGTCTATAATCCAAACGTTTTCCTATGCCCTTAACCACTTTTTCACAGTACGCGGTGACAGTAACTCCCATTGTTCTTGAACTCGAGCCCACAATAGGTGTAATGGCTATGGCGTTGAATAGTAGTTATTCATTAACGCTTCGGGACTTTGAGCTGGCCATTCCAACACATGAAAACCCTGTTCATGTTGAAACGTTATTTCATTGATTGGGCACGGCATATTCTCCAGTGTTTAAAGTGTTTAGTGTTTAAAGAAGCTAACTGCTTCTTAAATATATCAAGATATATCTCTTTGTTCATTATCCCATCAATTTTATGAATAGAACCAGGTCTAAAACAAGTCGTACAGCCCCACATTTTGATGTTACAACCTCCGTATTTAACGGTTTGTATGAAATCTCGCACGTTCATGCCTTCTTCTTTTTTCCAATTCCACTGACGTCCATCCGTTGAGTATCTGTAAATTTTAGTTACATCTGAAAAATTACCTTAATTACAACAACAAACAAAAGCTTTTTGAGCTTTTATATTTTTCTTACTAAAAAGCGATTTCTTTGTCTTCTCGACTGCTCGGAATTTCGCACCCTGAAGACTTCTTCTCAATGTCCATTTACTTAAGAACTTTCCTGTTTGTTTTCGTAAGAGTGGGGCGGCATGCGATGTGGATTTTGCTTCTCCGGTGACCATATAATCATAATTCTACGCGTGTCTTGCGGACTTTTTTGTTCGCCCTCCTTTGTTATTCATCAAAGGTTTTGCACATTTTTGTCTCATTCTCTGTCACAGTTAATTTATTGGTTATTTTCCTAGTCGACAGCCCTTCCCCAAATTTTTTTAAAATCAAATCATTAACAGGCTTTGTAAATGGTTTCATGGCTAATGCTTTATTTTCAAATAATGGAGGAGTCAATCAATTTATGTGGATTCGTGAATGATAACATGACAGATCATTAAAATAAATGCACATCGGATATACGTTTTGTTTTTTTGTGCAATTAATCAAATGGCCTGCTACCAAAAGAGGTCGGTGCAAATCAGTTTCAATACTAATGTCACCTTACAGATAAAATGCATTACCTCAATCTGTAATTACGTAATGGCAGACTATCTCTATAAAGTACACTAACAGAAAATAATTAAATATCAAAATAATTCCTTACCGTTTTTATGTAAAGTAAAGTACATGTCAAAGTAGTGGACAATTGGTTCGTTTGTGCTCCTAACTGTATATACTCAACTACAAATAACGACCTATCCTACATTCAAATGGATTTCAATTGCATATTGACGTAACCAGTATATTACTGCTTTTCCACCCGACCATTATTTTCATACTAAACCCAGCTAAGCTATGAAAGCTATGTACTGGTACAGAAACACAAGTAATTTCTGGTGGAAACACACATTAACACCATATTGAAAGGTAAAGTTATCATGTATGAGTAAATTCAAAAATTCAAATTACTCTCGACCCTCGGAAAATGACAAATTTATTGCAATGTAAATTAGACTGAAAATACGTAAAACGGTTCTTCTCAGAAGTTCTTAGCAGATTTAGACAGCTGCCTCTGTATTTGACTGCACAGGTTAAAGCTGAAGTCCCAATGTGTATATGTTAAGTAATTTTTCCACTAATTGATGATGAAATACTAATGTTCTGTTGGTTTTCGCGATTGTTCATTATTTAACACAATATTTATTGAATTTATATCGCGTATATAAAATTTTCATCCATATCTTTCGAGTCCTTAGCACTCCTTTCGAATGCGGTAGAATGGGACGAATATATTTTGTCTTTTAATAGTTCTACTGTAAGTTCTCTTAGATACGGGTGCACAGTGAATGTCCAAGATATATATACAAATGCATTTAAGCCTTATTGCAACAGGATAAGGTGCACAATTGTAGGCATATCTTTGACGATAATCTTGCAGTGATATATTCTCGATTTATACAAACATGTCATAAACAGAACGAAATAAGGCATGACATTCCTTATTTTTTCGAATAAAAAGTATTGTTAATGTCACAAAGTAATTTATTTAATAAAAGTGCCTTTCGATACATAAGATTTTAAATATATTGCCTTAGAGATATTGCCAAGAATTTGATAATTTTTGTAACAATATGTCGATGTTTACAAATACATATTTTAATGCGTTATTATAATATGGTTAAGTCCAAATGAAATGTGAATCGTCAAAAATATTCATTAAGTTTTTATTATTATTGTATCATGTGAATAATTTTGACAGGAGACATTTTATGTCTACGTAGATTATTAGAAAGAAATTGTATGTATATAAAGTTGTAATAAAATATGGTGTAGATGAACTACTTGTTTTATTCCCATCCCTTTTATTTTTACGTCAATGTTTACAATTACGTGTCAATTGTTTTATTTATTAATACTAGTGTATCAATATTCAATATACACGTTTACCAAAGATATACATTCAAGAATTTAGCGTCGCGAATTATTATTGTAAGTAAAATTGGTATTAATTTGGCAAAATATTCATATTCACAAAAAGCACTTCACCTTCCAAAAATTGCCTTTGGGTTCTTATGGGTAAGGCTACTATGAGAGAAAAAATATGAATTGTTTATTTCTTATAGTTTCCGATATTCCCATACTGACCCATCGCATCACTGATTAGTATCACAATTGTACATAGCATTATTAAACATCTGGTGGATATAACGTAGGTATTGGTTGACAGAATATTTTTTCACCTAATTACAACGAATTAGTTGGTTCATCAACTTTTTTTGTCCCCATGTTTCTATAGGGTGTCGCAAAAGTCACACCTGATTTGAACTATAAAAAACAGATTTTTTAAATTGTGGCTCTATCTTAAAGTTTCATGTTTAACTTTTCATGACCATCCATACAAGTTTCTGAATTTCGTTGAAGCAGCGTTGAATGTCATCTATGTTACGCACCGATTTTTTTATATCAGTATTATTTTTGATATTCAGATTAGTACTTATTGTAGTTTGTGTGTACTTTACTTCTGATTTTTAGATAGCAAATTAATGTTGAGTGTCTAATGTAAATGAGATAATGAAATTTTAATCAACTTAAAATCCAAATGTATTATTATGTCTTCTGTCAAAACATAATAAGAATTTATTTTATAAATAGGAAGTGAAGTAAAAACAAATTACGTAACTAAGAAAAGGAAAAACAGATATAACTAAAACTAAAGGTAAAAAATTTGCCCCAGATCGCTGCCAGGCGGTAGTGTACCCAGAAGGCTGGCAGCATTGCCACGTTGTATGGCAATGCTGATCCTCTGGGCGAGGTAAAAGCCAGCCTTCTGGTCACGCGAAGCCTCGACCAAGCGCTTGCATAATCCATTGAAGATACGGTGCGCGCCTGGTCCCCACGGTCCGAGAGTCTCTACGCCGAACGGCTCAAATATGAAGCCACTGTCGATGGCTCCATATTTGCGCCGTTTGAGACTCTCAGCTGAGTCAGCAGCGGAACCAGCCCTACACGAAGTCCCCGGAAGATGTGACGACGCCAGGGTGTCGACGCACGTGGCGTCCCACACTAGCGGTCGACCCATCTTCCAGGGAATGAGAGTCATTCCGTCGGGTCTTTTTCCGTCGTCCCGTGTCAAACCAGTAGGTTCGAGGACGGCAGGGACACCGGCGCTGACGAAGGCCCGACGGATGATGTCGTTAAGGCTGGCATGACGCGGGATGCGTCCTGCACTCTTGCAGCACGAGAGACCGTGGTGCGCTAGACGATCGACAGCGTCTCCGCAGTGGCAGCGATGAGGGGCGACGCACGTCGCTCCCAGACGGAGAGATATGGAGAGCCTGAAAGTATTGTTGTCCATTGTCAAAACATTATATGTGAATCAAAACTCTGTCGAACAATACAAAACTGCTCCACGACCATTGTCCGCTTTGTCATGGCTTGTCACTAAACATATATTATTTTGTATATAGTAAATGAGATAATGAAATTTTAATTGACTTAAAATCCAAATTTTATATTTATCTTGTCTTCTGTCAAAACATTATATGTGAATCAAAACTCTGTCAAACAATACAAAACTGCTCCACGACCGCTGTCCACTTTGTCATGGCTTGTCACTAAACATATATTATTTTGTATATACTTTCACGCTACTAACGGATTAGGAGGTGCAAGCTCAAGTGGCGTGGCCGGTATGAAAGCAGGTGAGGCATTATTAATATTATATGTTTATTTTATTATATGTCATACAGTGTGTAACAGTGAACGGCCAGTGTTTTAACCCGTGAGGGTTGGGTTGACACACAAAACTCTATTAGATGGTAGCGGTTGGATGCATAATTATAGAGTGAGTAGAGTAAGCTCAACCACAGTAGATAATTACATAGCTTAAAGCAGTAAAACAAATCCATAGAAACGCAAATACGCGTCGTTGCAATAAACTTAAGCACAAGGTAGTCTGCGGTACACTAATCCGCGTGCCTCGCACGTGTGCGTAGAACTGGTTTGAAATGGAGCGCAGATATAAAAAGCCTTAAGAGACTATTTCAGATACTGCCTTAGCCAACATATTTTCTGTGGCTCAACTGTGGTAGTAAGTTTAAGATTAGAAAAATATCTGATGCTAGATCATATCACACAATAAAGGGATTTTACTAGTTAACAATGCTATTATCAAGAAACGAAAAAACCATACAAGTCTAACTAGAGCCGAATAGAGGCCCCACAAAAAGGATGCACATTGCCATTATGCGGACGTGTGGGGGCGGGTGTCAAAAAGATGCCAAGCACCTGTTTAGTTCAAACATGCGCCTGCGCATACCGGGTTTTGGGCACGTGTTTGGGTAGAAATTTGTAACGAGTTCACCTTCTATTGTTTTTTCGTTCGCTGGCTATTATAGATAAATTATTCTACATAAGTATTTCAAGGGGTTAAAATATTGATCTTTCACTATGTTACATAATTGAATACTAAACCTACAAGTACCTACCTAACAATGTTCAGGGTGCATTTTAATCTCAATAACGACTCGTGTACCGCTCCGTGTATGGCTAAAGTTATACTATGCGACAAAATGTCCGAGCCCTGCTATATATTTATGTGACGTTTTTCACGATTTGTTTTGTAATTTGTTTATTTTACGCGTAAAAAAAATGCGTACTCGTAATGGCTCACCCTCACATGATTCTGGTCATGCTTTAACTAATTAAGAATCTGTACTAGCGAAAATGCTTAAGCGTCGAGACAAAAATTCAACCTGAGATTTCAGGAAGAGGAGGAACATTTTATGTTCTTTAGAGTTCCTATTTGAGTATACCAAAATAACATCATCATGCTTTTATATGGGAATTTGGTTACAGCTTCGCGACTTTTGCTTTTTAGCTTTAAATAATAAGTAATATAACGTTCATTGTACATTTGAGGCATATTTTATGCACACAGCTGTATATGTACGAGAATAGGCTACTGCCGGTTTCACGAAGCTAAAAGTAAAAAAACAAAGTCTTAACTGACAACACACGCGATTGACCAATAAAGATTGCCCATTTGACCAGTGTTGCCAGTTTAGACTTGTAAAATTGTAATTAGTAGCTTCGTGTAACGGGGCACTGGTTACTTTTATTTACCAAATAGGTATTCGCGGGTTTTTGAAAAGACGTTATCATTTTCCCTTGATTGAAGGTGATGTCTATGACCCTTACCTATGTGAAAATCGTCACTGTGAAAATGATAAAGCCTTTACGAACAATTACGAAAGAAAATGAACTGAATGATTTTTATGTTTACATTGCCGTGCGCAAACTAAATTGTAAACTTATTGTCATAAATTCTGGTCTTTTCCACGCTGCTATGACCTTACGGATCTTTATTATTGGGTATCACTTTGATTATTTCATCTTTCTTACGATGCATGCACACACTGACGCACCAATCCAAACTCATTCACGGTCAAGCTCAAAATAAAAAATATAAACTCAAACATGTAATTTTGGACATGTAAACTAACCGTACAAATAACACTGTGCCAAATATCAATAAAACTTTTACTGTACATATCGCTTTTTAATTCAGTCTCACTGTCTGACGTCACCGCGCACTTTACGCCGACCTCCGTGACGTCACCTGTGTCCACTGCAGCCAAAACGGTCCTGCAGTCTTCGGTTAAGACTACGGCTGTCTCTGAGCCCGATGTAGCTTTCCCAGCAGTCTTAAAAGGCTCTCAAAAGCAAAGGGTCCCTCCACCAGTGCCTCCTAGAGGTTCCCCCAAGGCAAAACGTGGCGGTGGAAACTCCCAATCCAGTATTGACGCTAAAGGTGACTATCATTTAGGCATTTCCGTCAATGACATACCACCACAGACACCGATCACGAGTAGCGATGACGATTTTGTGTTCTACGGGCATGATTTTAAATTCCAACAGCCTGTTGCATGCCGTGTACCGCCTTCTATATCTGACCATTCTGTTAGAGTAACTAAGTTAGTTGCCTCTAACTCTTTCTTAGACTTCGCTGAAGAGGGAGACAGTATTACTGAAAGATCGCATCCTGGGAAAGATCTGATAGCCCAAACGACAATGATGGCCAAGTTTAATATTGATAATACAATAAGAGAGCATTTAGATTCTGGGGAGTATGATGATACATCGTTTACTGAATCGAGCAGTGAAGATCAAATCGTGGTCCATGAGATTATTGATGAGGTTGATGTTGAAGAACCTTATAATCCTAAATCCAGACAGTCGAAAAGCCCCTCACAATTCATCAAAGGAGTTGTCAATAAAGTAGGAGATAAATTTGCGAAAAAACCATTAATGAACATTGACAATGGTGAAAAGGCGAGTGTCCATAACGTGAAGTCTTCAGATTTAATTTTTGCTGCAAAATCATTGAAAAAGACGCCCCGTTCAGATAAAGATACACAAGGCATACAAGAAGACGTTGAAGTAAAATTAGATAAAAATGGAGCTAAAGCTGGAATTATGTTCGGATTAACGAAAAGGTTAAACTTCAATCAATCGAAAAGAGACAAAAATCGTCAAGAAATTAAAAAGCCTAAACCAAAGGTAGAAATAAAGACATATTCTGAAGAACATTCCAGAGGAATGACCAAAGACGAAGTAGTATGTCACAAGAAAGCTAAAACTAAGATAGACATGTTTCAAAAGCACATTCTTAAGGTACAGACGGACTCTGAAAATAGCTCACGGAGGAGTTCCATTTCATCCTCACAAGATAGCAAGAGATCTAAAAACGTTTTGGACACTATTAAAATTAAGAGTGACCTAAGAGTTAAGGAGACGAAGAAACTATTTGAACCAATTGAATATAGTCATGGGAGCTCAAGTTCTATCGACAGGAAGGTTTATTCTTTAAATACCACTGCAGTTAGTCCCGTTGTCTCCAAATCTTATACTGGCAATGTGCACGACAAAATCAAAAAGTTTTCACAAGACACATCCTCCGAAAAACCACCTGACAAAGTACCAAGAAAGAAGAAGGGAAGCTTCAAAAAGAGATCAGATAAAAGAAAAATCTATAGAATGAAGAAAGACTTAGAAGAAGTGCTTTAAATTGAAAAACATACTAAGTGCCAAAAGGAAAAAAATCAATGAGAGATCAAATAAGAGAAAGATTTATCGAATGTAGAAATATTCGTCTTCTATGAGATGAAGTAAAATTGGAATGAACCTTTTAGATACAATTTTGGCGTAAAAAGAGAACTATTAATAAGAAATTAATAGAGCGATCGACTAAATGTTTTTTGATAAAGTAGAAATAGTTTTTATTTAGCATGTCGTAGATTGTGTTGTGATTTGCATTATTTAAGAGCTAAAACTGCCATTCATTTCCGTGTTACCTACTAGTTCCTAATTTTAGTAGATTTTAGAAATCACTAGTACCTAATAGAATACATTATTTCGTGATATTTATTAGAAGTAATGCAATTACCTATCACTCCATTATTTAAATGGCACGTCGTCGAATTTATTTTATCTTCAATATTCCTAAATATATAAGATTTTTAACAAATGTGTCCTCACGTAGCATAATTACATTAGTTTCCTAGCATTTATTATTCGTTACCTTAATCTTCCTGTCTTTTTTATTTGTTTATTCCCAACTTAACCTTCCCCATCATCCAACCATCGCAATCTCTTAAGATTTGATTTCGTCTAAAACGTTATTTTGTACGTTCGATTCCTGATAATTTTAGATTTAGTAGTTTAGCCTTTATTGATAATCTCCGTATTACCCATTAGTTTTATTTCTTAATTCATTCTAGTAACTATAGTTCTTCTATCATGATACCTGTTGATGTTTTCCAATACACGTTACGCCAAACGCCAAATCTTAACACAATCATCAACATTTCAAAAACTGACCCAAGTTCCACATGGTCAACATGAAATCATATCAATTTTTGTTTTATTCCAAGTCCATCTAAATCAACCTCATCAAAAATTCGGAACGTTATCATCTGATTAACCGAACACACTTAGTCCTAAATGCAGCATATATCTTTACTCATACTTTCCTTCAATATGATACTCTTGCTTCTTTACCATCAATTCCAACTCCTATCCTAATCTCTAACCTGATCTCACCCACAAAAAAACCCAACTTCAACTATAAACTAGTTTTATTAGTAGCTAGAATATCAATCTTATACAACCTAATCATATGTTACCAATCACCAATACAAACGCTAAACACCAGCACTCACAATTGTACACCTCACCAAACAACCCTGCTCTAGCCACAGTAGTAACGCTAGTTTCCATCCAGCCATGCCGTCTTGCTGCTCCACGCCGCCGCCGCCGTTCGAAGAGCATCCACCCCCGCGGACGAGCCGGACGAACTCATCGTCCACTACGTCGTCCAGTGCGTCCGGGAGACGGCGCGGCGCGTCCAGTGCGGCTAGCGTTATGACGACGTCGTCGGCGTCGTCGCTCGCGCTAACGCCTGCTGCGTTAAGCAGTGCGAGGAGTAATGAAGCCAGGTATGTACGCTTCCAAATGACGGTATAATTCGTTTTTTAGAAGCGCTGGACTATGCTCCATGCCCTTCACTCTAATGTCGGACACAGAATGACACTTAAGCAGCGCGAGAAGTATGGAGGCCAGGTAATTAGCACCTACGCTTTCAAATGGCGGTATAGTTAGCTTCTTAGGAGCGCTTTACTACGCCACGCGCGCTCTTATGGTACCTTTACACTACAAGGTAGGAAATTGCTGAGCGCGCATTGAAAGGACCTTTCGGCGCCCTATACTGTACTGTTACGTTGCAGCCGACATATGAAGCGCGCTACGAGTGCTCATATAAGAGAGCGCCGTTGTCATATACCTACTATATGTTCAGCCAAAGGCCTTATAGGTACCTACTCATGAAGACATGATACATCATGAAGACATAACGGAGCGTGTTTATTTGAAGGACGCCCTATACACGATAGCTGAAAATCTCCTTGTTGTATAGCAGTTGCGCATTTTCATACCAGCTGACTTAGCGTTCGGCATCTTCGGGACACCAAAGCCGTGGTGAAGCGCCAATATCGTCATCTAGTAGTTAATCATACTAAAGTTATCATAATTGCAGTGTGTGTTGGACCCCGCCGGCGTCCGTGGAAGGCTCAACCCCCACTTGGACGGAGGGCACCCCCAGCTTCACGGAGTCCAGTAGCAGCGAGCAGGGCATGGGGACAGGTACGTTTACAACGTTGTAAATATTTATTGACATTGACCCAACATATGGTGCCGTCGGCGAGATATGGAAAAATTGGTTCGACTTAAAATGCTATGAAACCTAAACCTCTAATTCTTCACGGCACGAGGCAATGTGGCAGCAATATTGATTATTTTCAATATTAATTTTCTTTATGCGTTTAATATTGCCACACAAGAAACGTTGACTTTAAAAGTCACCAAGTTAGACGCTTTTTGACGTTTTTCTGTAGAACTATCTAAACTTCTAAAGCAACGTGTGTATGCCTGCATGTTTATAACCTGTAAAAGTAGCAAATTCGAGGCGCTGTAGTTAGATACCCTCGGGTATTCGTATACGTAAATTAATATAAAACGTTGCCCAGCCTGTATGACGCTAGAATTGAAAGATCATAGTCGACTTAACTTACGGCTGCTGACTTCAAATTTCCAATCCCAAATTGCAGGTTACTCGATAACCCCGCTCCGCGGCGCGACCCCCTCGGAGGGGCGGCGCCCCCGCTCCCCGCGCGCCCCACCGCCCCCCGCGCGCGTGCTCCCCCCCACCACCATCAACTGTCTCACCAGCGAAGTGGTAAGTCTATCTCTTTATCATAGGATGTACGGAATGTCAGTATTAATTTGTGCTCTGAGAGAAGAAGATTAACCCACATTATATTGTATATCATTGACAAATATCGAAGCAGAATAAATAGTACATTACATACATAGGGCGGTGAATTCGTGAATCCTCACCTCCGGTTCGGGCCACAAATACCTGCGATGACGAATTACCGCCCGTGGTTTGTCTAAAGTTTTACGTCTTGCCTTGGCCAGGAAGTGGGAATTTTTCCTCGCGTAGCGGGCAGAAAATCCAACTTACGGCCTAGGGTGACGTAAAAAAAATTAATGCGCAGACCGAGAATCGAATTTGGCGTCTCTGGATTCCCGATCCATAGCGTATAAGTAGCTCTCCGCGCTTAATAAATTGAAACACAAACGGTACGGTCGACGCCAAAAATACGTTTACACTATTCGCCTTATTGCAATGGAATAGGGTGCAAAAGTGTAAACGTATTTTTGGCACCGACTGTACAAGGAAAAATTAAGTAGCGCAGCGGTGGCGAATCGCTTCGAAATTCGAAAATATGGTTGCGCATACACACAAGAATATGATAATTATAAATAGTTAATAAATGAAAGAATATGATAATTATAAATAGTTAATAAATGAAAGAATATGATAATTATAAATAGTTAATAAATGAAAATAATTCATCGTCACCGACGCAGCAGTAATTCAGAAGAAATTATTGACGTATTTCTTTGTTAAAAGTTTACATTATTATTCTTCTTCTCTCAGTAGCAGACATTTCTGACCCAATACAACGACCTTTTCGTTGCACAAACGTTCAGTAGCGATACTGTCTCATTTAATCATAACTCTGTTTGTCGTAATAAATGGTCATATTATAAGTTTTACTGTTACCATTAAATACAATGAACGTTTCTGTAACTCCTTTCATCGATTACGAAACTAAAAATTTGATTTCTGTGACACCGGTTGTGGTCTAGCGTTTTGAACTTATAGACCTAATTTTTTTTAGGTCTATAAGTTCAAAAGGTTACAATTAGTAACCTGTCATAAAATAAACGAAGTCACGTAATTGATGAATTCTCTTTTCTGAACTACGTATACTAGTGGTCCTACGAAGTCAATCCTATACCAAAAGAATGGGTTTAACTTTAGTTCCAAAAAAGTAACTTTAATCTAGTTATTTTTGAGGCCTAAGAGAATCGGTATATTTCATTCAACTCTAAAAACGGCCAGTGTTCAAATGCAAATGTGTATCCTTATTGACCATACAGTAAGATGTAATGTGATCGTGGTTCAGAAAGTAAAAAAAATATTTAAGAATAATCTATATTAAGCTTCTTTACTATTTCTACATGCACGACTCTAACATTAACGACTGGTGAGACACAAAAACGAACAGCTTAAAGAAATATTTATATAATCGATAATATTTAAAAAAAATCAAAATATTTGAACACTAAGCATTATATGAGGGATTTCTGAAATAATGTGCATCAGACTCCTATTTTACCACTTTGACATTTTGTCACCTGACTGACATTGACAATTATCCATTTCCTGAGTTTGATAACTTGAAAACATCAACAGCGAGCCAGCCATCCAGCACGGCTATCACAGGACGGCCCGCGAGCTATGTCGCGGCGAGATAGACTATCCGTTTCTTTCTAATTAGAACGCTTAGAAAGAGACGGATATTCTATGTCTAGTGTTTTATAATGTTAGTTTCTGTGATAGCCGTTCAGAATATAAAGCGAATTGTCATTGTCAGTTTGATGAAGGGCCAGCTTGCAATTCCTATGTAGGTACGTTATTACATTTTAAGATTTGAAATTTAAACTGTTCGTTTTCACCGACATCTATACAACGCACGCTTTACTTACACTATTGTATGTCTGACAATACCTACTACTGCATTTATTTACTAACGTGCTACATTCCACTTACAAGTACCTGCAGCATATAATTGAACAAATAAATATACCCTCTTAGGCCTTAATCCGTTGAAATAAGGCAAACACATTTATACAGTCTTCTATAACCTAGGCACCTAGCATGGTACGTTTTACGTGACGTTTTGGTCCATTTGAGGCATAAAACTTGACCATAAAAACCTATCGTGCTTGCTGGGTTGACACTAATAATTCGCCATACATTGACTCTGTTGGCACGTAAAGATAATCCATTGGCATTGGCACCTCCGTTTTTCAACCTCCGGAGCTAAGATGGCTGCCATTTTATCGCTTATCGTTGTGGATAAGACATCCGCCACTCTCCCACTTGTCAGAACGTGACGGACGTCATCCATATGATACGTGATAAAATGACAACCATACTAGGCCTGGAGCCGTAGCATGGTTGGCCTTATCACCCGACAAGTGACAAGATAAGAGCGTCATCTCGTTCTATCGAACGGTGTCAGCCAGTGACGCACGCTCTATCCTATCACCTATCGCGTGACAAGGCCAACCATGCTACGGCTCCTGCTGGACATGTATGGCGAATGTCAATGTAACGTGACATGAAATAGATAGTCGATGACGCTAATCATTTCGATATTATGATCTGTTATGTCATGGTTATGGTACATGTAAATGGAATACCTTTTCTATATTTCAGTATATCTTGTACTAACGCTATATTAATTATTTGGACGCTGCTTTCATGGTGGGTCTTGTTTATTATTTATGTAAATAGTTGCACTTGAAAGAGCGCGTAGAAAATGATTACAAATGATAAATTCCATGTAGAAGTACGCTTCATTTCGATTTCGGCGCTAGCTTTTTAGGTTATGTTTCATGCCATTGCGATTTTGAAATATGGGTGCTTCCATTTTAAGGAATGCAGTTATATGTAGCTTTTTTGTAAAGGGACGCGTAAATTGAAAGGAAAACCATGATTGTCTATGCCAGCAGTGTATCGGTAATAATCGGTTGGCACAACACTTTGGTAGGGTTTTTTTTATTGAGTGTTGCAATGTATTTAAAAATAAGTTGTCTCGTTGGACGCTAGAATGCTCTATAGATGCCAAAATTATGGACCCATTTTTTGAACAAACTTAAGTAAAATTTCCTAAAGTAAATTAGTTTCAGTATAGATTTAGTAAGAATACCATTTTGATCCATTGTTCATAATGGCCTGTTTCATATGCTTATGAAGATATATACAGTACATCAATATCTTATAATTTGATGTCAAATAACGTGATGTGATAACTCTAATCATGGCTAACTGGAGCTATCACCGCAGTTTGTATTCATAGGACAGAACAACAGAAGAAATTATTGTAACAACTGGCCCCAATTCACCAATTCGACAGTGACAATTCGCTGTATTTCGCTGTGTCATTATGTATCCAGTCAGTCACAACAGTCTACTTGTAGATTCAGAAATGACCGCCAAATTGTCGTTGACAAGTGAAAGTTTTCACGTCGTCGGTGAAATAGGCCTGCTATCCAATCTTATTAATCTAAGCTAGTCGTTTCGTCTATTAAAAAAACATCAGGCTCCGAAAAAAATGAGATTACTGTCTGTCAAAATTAAAAATCCCCGGTAAAATGGAATGATAGCCGATAGATGCTCACCAAATGCTCAATTTCAATAAATACTATGTCAATGATACATTAATACATATTGATATTTAATAGAATACAAGTCATAGAATAACAATTTAACTTAAACTAGACATACAGGCCCCCTCGAGTCGTCCCTGGCGCAAAGGTACCCATCACACTCGCCGCGTTACCACGTTGAATGGCGACGGACACCCTTTGCACCAGGTACGACCCTACGCGGGTGTCACGAACCTTCTCCGCAATTCGACGTCCCACTTCCCACCAATCTTATTAATTATATCCTATTAATTATTTTCTTTCACACATTTCTGGCGGCTATGAAACGGGCCTGAATTAGAAATAAATATTACGACTGAATCGCGTTATATGGGTGGATTGCAAAAAAATTGTACATAGTTAAGAGCCATAATCTAATCTACCCCTTAGCTTTTTTCCATTGTGTAACGGCAATTACCCATACATTTTATATGGATAGCTTTCGTTACACATTACACAAGCATAGATTAGATTAAGGCCTTAACTATGTACAATTTTTTGCAATCCACCCTTATCATTATTGTTAAATTATTACTGATAAATTGACATCTAGAGCAGTTTGGTTAGTTCAGGTTATTGTGATTATTACTTTATATAAATTTATCATCTCAACGGTAACTTATAAAAATACTTTTCTCGTTATTCCTCACTGAAAAGAAACAGTTGTCTATGCTATTGGCTGTTAAGCGTCGCCAGGACGCTCGACTCTCCATACAAACGTAGTTTGGTTCTCATTTTAATACGACATGGTAGAGTAACATGAAACTTTGTATACACAATTGTATCCGCCATATCTAGGTCGGAAACTAGTTTCTGCTGCTATAAGTAGTACTTCGTTCCATGCTTAATAATCACAAGAAACACACATTTAACGGCCAAAGTCTATGTAGCCACGAAACACTTGGTGATTTCAATGTCAATTATCGCTTCTTACAACTACCTTGAAATAGATTGCACATATGTATAAAAATATACTTTTAACTGGTCACAGAACCTATTTTTAACGAAATACAACAAAAACTTTACTCAAAAAGCATTCGTACATTATTAGTTTTCGATAGAAAAATTCCCGCGAAAATGTTATTTTTTAATTTATTTAAATGTCAATCAGGAGGCAATAAGTTGCGTTCAAAGATAGCCATTTATTGTTTATGGTTTGATCACAACAAATGGCAGCGTTTTGTAACTGTGTCCATAAAAAAAAATTACAAACCTTTAGGCCTCTCACAGACTGGCGCGGCCTGGCCGCGGCGGACAATAGTAAACTTGTCATTAGCTGTCAAATTTACTATGGAACGCCACCACAGGCCGCGCCAGTGTGATGCAGGTTTAATAAGTACATTATTATAGAAAAAAATAGAGCGAGTATAACGTTTTTCATACAGGGATCGGATACCGGTATTTTCTCCATACAAATTAAACCGGTATTATTTCGTTCTTTGGTTATTATATCATTTTTGATTGGGCAATGTAATAATACGAATATGTTACCTAAATACACGATAGAGTCCTACATTAAGAGCCTAAAATAATTCAAAATATTAGACTACTTCGGGGATTTTTGAAAAAACCGGTTCCGATCCCTGTTTTCATACAAAGTCACTAATCGCTTGATTTTTAGAAATTATATTTTTATTATAATTTATAGCAACAGAAACTAGTTTCCGACCTATGTATCCCCATATATAGGTCGGAAACTAGTTTATGTTGCTATAAATTATAATAAAACTATAATTTCTCTCTGTGTGATCTCATTGTGTGTAAAAAGTTTATGCGATTATGCCGTTTTAAAATGAGAACTAAACCACGTTTGTATGGAGAGTCGAGTTGAGTTGACCGCGCTGGGTACTATTAAGCCTTGTTTCCTTTGTCAAATACTTATAAAAATGTTCTTGTAGAATTCATTTGGACATAACCTACAATATTTATCTCCGATACTTTTTACAGCTAAATATTTCAAATACGCATTAATGTACGTAATATTGAATCATATCAACTTATTTGCAAAGTACAAAAATAATTAGGTAGTGAATATTTAAAACTACATTTATGTTCTCGATGTTGCCCGCTAAGTCGACCAATACTATCAATGCACTGGCTACTGAAAAAAAAACTGTGTTAAAAATATAATTGTATTTTTTTATTAGTAATGTAAAAGTTCTTTTATATTCTTATAAATAAGTGATCACACAATAATTCGTTGGTATTTTTTTTTTTTTTTAGTAGCCAGGCATTATTGTTTATAAATGATGAATAATAAGAAAATCGATGGTTGTTGAAATGAAGCAATCTTTAGCTTAAACATATAATCAGCTTTCTTGTGCGTGTATTATACAGTAACCACTGATCTGTAAGTGTTTCTGTAGGGATTGAAAATGTTCAGAAGGAAAACATAGGTGTGCGAAATATGCATATATTCACATTTGATATTTGACAAAAATTAAAGTCATTTCGATGCAAGCGATTTTGAGCATGTGGATTCCGAAATGAAAGTAAAGTTACACTAATCAACATCCCTGCTCCGTGGATTAATCAGTTATGTTTAAATTTCAATGTCTTAATGTGCAGGTAAACTAAACAAGCAGAAAGGTACAATACATAATATAGTTTTCTACGCCGTGTTCAGCTGCGGTTACCGCGAAATGTCAACTTCATTCGTTAGTACATCTCTATCTCGGGGACTGCATAGCCGAAAAATACCGGTACCTTTATTTAACGGTATGACGTCATATCGGTTTTATCCGGGCGGTTTCGGTAGCGGAATCTTTATATTTCGGTACCGAAAAATAACGGTTACCGTTATTTTTTCCGGTGATAAAGGTAACTGATATTCGACTTCGGCGAAGCGGGCGAGGTCGGCACGATATACTACCATTTAAATAAATACCGGTAGGTACTTAACGGATATGTCTAAACGGTTTCGGTACCGTTGTTGGTGCGGCGCGGCTAACCTTTACGATATAATGACCGAAATCAGTCCCTGCTCTATATCTATCGCACTTGCATATTCGAGAACAAAGAGGGACATACACGAACGAAAAACGCTTGCTTCTAGCGGTAGCCGCTCTGATAAGGCTGCCATACTTACTCTTTACCGAAGGTGTTCCAATTGTAAAAACCCCTGATTGGTACAAATATTATGTAGTTATGTTTACTTATTTCGAAAACGCTTACAGATCAATTACCTACTTCAAAGCATTCTTGTGTATAGTGACCACAAAGTTATAGAGTAGGTTTTTTATTAGAAGAATTCGACCCGAGTAAAATGATTGCATCGTTATTTTGTAGTTGCTGAACAAGAAATGTGTATTTTATTTGTTATATGAAAAATTATTAACTATGGTACCAATAATACACTGAAGGTCGTGTATTTTAATTAAAAATAAAAGAATAATGTTAATTATAAAATAAATCTGCAAGAAATGACATATTAGCTTATTAACTTATTAACTGAATAGACATTAACTGAAAAATTGGAATAAGAAAAAAAAATGATATCTCCAGTGCTCCAGTAATCGATTCCCACATTATTTGAAAGATATTTATAGGAATCCATAAAATAAACTAAAATTTACAGTATAGTACACTTACCTACTATATTAACGATTTGAATTATATTTCATTTTTGGTACAAGCTTTTATTGTCGACTGCACTTTTCTGTATACGGTCATCAACTACTCATTGAGACGATTCTAACGAGCCCAAACTCAACGGGTTTACGTCGGTTAAGTACTGAATTCCTATGGCCACCTTCTGTCTCCATCATCAGATCAGCTCGCCTCGATGGTACCATAATATCATCCAAACTATACCTTTACCCAATATATCAGCTCAATCGGTTGCAAGATTCCACCCGAACAAACATAGTTACATACATTGCAAGTTAATAGAAAGCTTGTACTAAAATAGGTGCCAGTTTTGTTATGTGGTTATAGCTCGGTGACGGATCTGTCTATGAAACAATTGAAATTATAATTACATTTTCTGTGGTCACTTACACAACAACGTACTTAATCTGGTGTGTAAAAACTGTTTTGTTAATTGTCGTTGTTACTATTATCAATATTGTATAAGTATTTGTTGTTGTTAACTATTTAAGACAATCGGTAGAATAAATATTTGAAATAAATTCAGTTTTTATTACGCTTATGGACGCAACGCCATAACTCTAATTGTAAGCGGGTGGGTATAATATTCTAAGTTGCATGGTTATTGGTTAAACGCAATGAAAACTCATGGCCGGCAATAGTACAGTCAAGTGTAAAAATATGTGTGCATACAACTCACTCATAAATATGTCCCATCGCTCTTATGTCAGCGGATTAGGGTTTCGGCACATTATATTTATGACAGGATTAAATCAGTACATATTTTTGCACTTGACTGTACACTACTCACCTAGGTCGGTAAACAGAGATTGTCAGAGATTGACGCCTGGGCCAAAAGCAAGAGCGATAGTTATGCTATCTGAGACTTTCTTTATTATCGCCCGTGATGAGTATACAATTTGAGATATCTGGCCTGGAAGTTAGTTTTTTTGCATGCGTAGCGGGCGATAATTACCACTTTTTGGCCAGGTCTGACGTAAATTTATTTAACTATCTTCCTTTTAAAGGTAAATTAAAACATGCATTTAATTTAGTCGAAGCAGCGACACTTGGCAGTAGTACCGTTACTACCGTAGCATTGGGGGGTGACTTTGATCACTTAGTTCTAATGTCATATTACGGTTTTTTTTTTTTATAAATGTGGTAGTAAATAAATAGTTAAGTAGCCCACTTAAAAAGCAACTCTAACGTCCAAAGTCGAAGATTCCAATTCCAATGACAGTTTTATAAAAAGTCTGTCACATAAGCTATTTTTTATAAATTAAAAATCCTCAATGCTATATCCACTGCCTCATTTCGCTGGCCAGACTAAGTCATGTTAAGTTTATTGTTAGGATTATAAAAGAGCCATAAACGTTTTACTTCGCGCCATTTTTTCGCAGCGGTTGCCATGGCTTCTATAACTACTAATATGGTAGAAAATGCTGCGAGCTTATTTACTTTAGCTTGACTCGACTAGTGCAATAAGTGCTTGCTAACTATAATGGTAAGTAATAATTCTTTTGTACCTACTTAGTATTTTAATACAATTAAGTTAACAAAAATATTAAAATCTAAAGGTGATAGATTTTTTGACATAAAATCCACTTGTCCTGGTTAAAGCATGATGTAAGGCATGAAATCTCAGTAAATGTATTAATGTGCAGTTAAACATAGGCTAGTAGACTGGCAGTCAAAATAAAAATATGCATCTATGAAGATATATACATATATATATATTTACTTTAGCAAAATAAGTTTAATGGAGAACGTTGCAGGGTAAACTTTCGTAGATAAGAGTAAGAAGTAACTTTTAAATTTTGATTCATAAGAAATATTGCAAAAACTTCTTGTACACGATGACTTTCGCCTTATTGCCAACGATCAAAAACCACCGTGTATAAAACTATGAACCTACAAAGGCCATAGTCGGGTTTTCATAATAAGTCAGCCCTTATATCAAATGGGCTCGGGTTTTTTTATGTGAGTGCCTCTTATATGTAGGAAACAATATTTATGCTGAGTATAAATATCCTACTTGTGAGTTCTAACAGTTTTTGACTTATGATTTTTCAAAGTTATTTTTAGTGCGTTGTTTTTTAGGATGTATTCAAGCGATTTGCTTCAAATTTTGAAATGATGTTCTTTATGATATTTGCATCGCCATCGCCACCAAAAAAACTAATACTAGTTATCATATAAAAAAAGGAAAAAAGACCAAAAATATATACATTTTTTATATGGTTGTGAAGTAACACCTCTAGATTTTTTTCTGAGAATAGACCATACATTGTCCTACCTACTTGCTTAAAAATAAAAATTTTCCAGGCGGTACTTCCTGTCAAATATCAGCAATACATACTTTTTATTAATATTTTTATGAAACGGATTCATTGTAGTTAATTATTAACGAATTACCCTAGTTAAAATCATAAATGACAAATAAATTATGTAATAAACATCTTGCATTATGATGACATTAAGTAAAAAGAAGAGCTTGGACACACATATTGCTGATTTTTGACAGGAAGTACCGCCTGGAAAATTTTGATATTTAGGTAAGTAGTAGGCCAATATATGGTCTATTCTGAGAAGAAAATCTAGAGGTGTCACTAGTGTACTTCACAACCACATAAAAAATGTATATTTTTTATTTGGTCTTTTTTTTCCTTTTTTTATATGATAACTAGTTTTAGTTTTTTGGGTGGCGATGCAAATATAAGGTAAACGTCCGAGTGCTCGACGCTGTACTAGTATATGGCATGGGCACTCTATGTCAAAGCAATATGGGTTAAATTCGAACTAAGAGCTTCATTCTAATTTAAGCCATGTCACTTTGACATAGAGTGCCCATGCCATATACTAGTACAGCGTCGAGCACTCGGACGGTTACCTTATATAAAGAACAATTTCATAATTTTAAGCAAATCGCTTGAATACATCCCAAAACAACACATTAAAAAAAATAACTTAAAAAAATCATAAGACAAAAACTGTCACAAGTAGGATGTTCATACTCAGCATAAATATTCTTCACTATAAGAGGTACACACAAATAAAACCCGAGCTCATTTGATATAAGGGCCCACTTACTATGCAAACCCGACTATGGCTTTTATTTACAGTAATCAACATCGACTAAGAACAAAAATAACTCAAAATCATTTTGTTGTTGCGTATTCTTGCCCGAAAAACTTTTTTATAAAAAGTGCAACGTTTCACCTTGCTACTTTTTAAATGTATAACTTTATAATAATGTTTAAATATCTAATGTAATGACAAACCGTCTACTAATTTGACTGCCAGTCAACTAGTCTTTTTATCTATATGTTTTTGTTTAAATAATTACTTTGCACCACAGGAGATCACACATCTGACTTCAGAGACATCAAACATCAAGATATCTACGTATGAAGTTCACCAGAAAATGGAGAGTGAAAAGAAATATTGTTGAAAACTACATTAGCACAGTCTATGATGAGAAATGGTACTTAATTTAGTTTATTTTGTGCAAACATTTTCAATGCGTATGACACAATAAAGCCTCTCACTGACGTGATGAGGTCTACTAGTTGTTGTGTTGTTTCTTTATTTGCCATTACTCTGCATAGACTATATAATCCTAATGTTGATACTTGTTTTTTGACAGCTGATTATATAACCATGTCATGTAATCTATTATAATCTGTACACGTAATTTTGGTAATGTACGAAAATTCAAATACCTATATCTTAAGGTGACGTAGGTTCAAAAAACGGATTTTGAAAAAACCGGACAAGTGCGAGTTCAACTCGCGTGGTGAGGGTTCCGTATATAATACACAAAAATATTGAGAATTTTACCGTTACTTTGAATACTCAAACTTCTTATAGGTTTTCCTGTAATCTTTAGGCAAGGAACTATTTTCCATATTTTTTTCAGAATTTTAAGCCTAAGTAGTTTCGGAGATAAGGGAGGTGGTCATTTTTCGTCTTTTTTTCCTAAATAACTTCAAATCTGTTTTTGCTAACATTATAAAAAAAAAATATCTGAGATGCTTACAACAGCCCCTTTTATTTAATATGTCACACAATACAGTTTGCGAAACTTTTTTTTTTAATTTTCCAATTTACCCCCCAAAATTGGCCTCCTTGTTCAGAATTGATTAATTTACTTTACGCGTCCATCTTTGGGTCACCAATTTACATATGTTTACCAAATTTCAACTTAATCGGTCCAGTAGTTTCGGAGCAAATCGGCTGTGACAGACGGACAGACAGACGCACGAGTGATCCTATAAGGGTTCCGTTTTTTTCCTTTTGAGGTACGGAACCCTAAAAGTCGTAGTGCTTGTTTGGATCATAATACAGCTGTCCTAAATTTAATTAGCAATCTGGAGGCCTTTCTGGAGGGACTATAGCTATTCGAATCCTAAGTTTTTGACTTTCGCTCGATAGAAAAAAAATCACGAACATAGGTCTAAAATACACTTAAAACATTCGTAACAAATTATGCAAAAAAGCTAAACAAATTAAAATTGGTTCTAAAATTGGCAATATCATGTTTAAAGGAACTTAGCTATTACTTTTTTACTTAGGTATTTAAACGCACAAAAAGTTTAAATAAAAAAAACATGATATACGCGCTTCTGAACACGCACTTCCATCTCGCTCACGCTTATGCTCAGTGAGAGAAGACCATGAACCTACATCATCTTAAAAGAAAGCTTGGTCAGAATAAAAATGCTTGTTAAAGAATGTCAGTATTAAGACATTAATGATTATAAATGTATGTTGAAAGTCAATATAGAAATAAATATCAATGCGGCTTAATTAAGATTTTGGAGGCAGATTAACGTACACCATGTGTATCCAGCACGGCTATCACAGGATGGCCTGCGAACTGTGACTATCCGTCTCTTTTTAATTAGAACGCTTAGAATGAGACGGATAGTCTGTCGACGCGACAGCTCACGGGCCGTCCTGTGATAGCTGTGCTGAGGGACGTCTTAAAAGCTATAGATGCTAGTACTTATAAAATGAATGACAATAAACGTCACGTTAATAAATGCCAAAATGATCATATTATATTTGTAAGGTATATATTACATCACGCCATGAAGCCTAAATTATCAATATACGATTATATAACTATAAGATCATTTGTAAGGTTATAAAGTGGTCACTATGTGGCTGAAACATAAATATTTAACCTTTGTGCGTCGTGTTGCAAGCTTTTTACGCTATTTTCCGTGTTAACTACTGTCAATCTCTATTAATATTATTAAAAATCTATTAGTCCATGACAAAACGCCGTATAAAAATCGATTTCGTGGGAATAAAAATATTATGTTATTTATGTTTTAGCGCTTAGCATCATTCATTATAATTTATAAAAATCCAACTAATTAAAACACTTTGATTATTATAAATTTTATTCTAATAAGAATAAGTGTTTGTAACTAATTTGCACATATGATTATTTGGTTTTGTAATGAATCATTTCAATAAAATGTATGTGTGAAATGGCAATTTTACAAATTAGTCACAGATCCAATAATCACAATCGTATTAATTGCATAATAAACCCGTGTCTCATTTCGGTGGCAAAAATGTAATTTGTACTATCCACTAAGGTCATATGAATTAGCTGGATTAATTTCTTAGCATGATTATTAAATAATTCATTTAAATTACTGTCAATTATTTATGAATTATTTAAAGGATTTTATTGTCAATATAATTATTTTAATGTTGTTCAGTCTGATTTTTATTTGTATTAGGCGAAACGTAATGCCATATTAATTGTCTTTATAAGTTTGTTTTAACTACATATTTCCACGTTTATGTGTAATAAAAAAACATTTGAACACTTGGCTAGCTCATCAGTTAGCTAAACTGGCAGCGAAAGTGTTAAGTATTTTTAATTCGCTTAGATCCTAAGTAGTCCAATTGTATCAATGCAACTTATTATTAATGAACATCTGATAAATCTCTAAAAAATGATTAAATTACTAGTCCGACCTAGACATATTGTTTTAATTACAGATATTTAATCCAGAAAAAAGCTAAGGATTCTAGAAAAGCAGTCAAACAATAACAACAATCCGGAAGAATGTGAATTTTATAGATTTATTACCAAGCAATATTAATAAGATCTGATTTATTTTACTTTATACTTAGATACGCACATTAAGGGGTATTGCTATACGTACATAAATAAGTACATAAATATCTGTACAGGACTCTATTTTCAATGACATAAAGGCGTGTACAGTCGCCATCAGATATATCGGAGCGGCCAAAGTGCTCACAAATATCTGAACACGTCTCTATTGTCGAGGCATTAGAGACGTGTTCAGATATTTGTGAGCACTTTAGCCGCTCCGATATATCTGATGGCGACTGTACATATATTTATGTACGTATATTAATACCCCTGACTGTTCCAATAATTTATTTACATAAACATAACAATGATATTAATTAATTTAATTTCTTTAGACATTTAAGAAAAGAAGCTCATGTATTCAGCAACGAAGATATTACTCCGTAGCTACTATATTTATAAAATGGAAAGGCAAAAGATACATTTACAATGCTTTTGCAGGCCTTAAAATATATATACTATGTATTTGGGTAGCCTTTTTTTTATAAATGCACGATTTACTATAGAAAATAAATGTTTTGGTGTGTCCATCCGTCTGTCACAGTTATTTTATAGATCTCAGTAAGTTTTATGACATTTTAAATGAGAATCAAATGCCGCTAGTAACTTTTAATTTGGCCTTTTTGCGGAGTTGTTTGTAAAATAACATATTTTTTAATTGTGATGAAACATGATATAATGATTTCAAATTAATGTATAAAAATGTATCTAAAAATAAAAGAGAAACGTATAAAAGCTAACTGTTTTGTCGCTAGCAGCTAATTCTATTACCTAAATAAACAGGGGTTAAAATCATATGGGGGTCTTACCTCTCGCTCTCGCATATTATTACACGCGTAAGAGCGAGCAGAACAATACGCGCCGTTATACGATATTTACGTGTCAAATCCTAGTCCTGCCCCCAATTTTTGAGTCCGATTCTAAGCTACCGTAGAAAAGGTCATTATCATAGTTTTAAAATCATTATAAAAGCGGCGTTTTCTAGCATAGCTGGAATCTTTGAAAATTCACAATTAGGCAAGCTCAACTTGCTCCCACGTCGCGTCGCGTGCGATTCCGCAGCTTCACTCACTCGCACTGTGCAAATTAGAAAGAGGAGGGTAGTTTGTCTCGTCTCGCCACCTAGTGGCAGCAGGTTGAGCTAGCACCGCTGGCGTTGAAAAAAAAGTCAAAACAGTCACTTTATTTAATGTCGCCCCTGCATTTAAGTCACCCCATTTTATAGCAATACCGTAAAGTAAAAGTTGTTGCATATTTATATGGAGTGTACAGATTTTTGTAAGATCTTGTTGAACTTTGCTAGCGCCGTATTGTATCCTTGTATTTGTATCGTTAACGACATGTACTTATCTGTATATCGTGGAGGTTATTAAACGTGTATTTGGTGATTATATTTGATTTTATTCTATACTTTTTGGATTTCACGAAGGTGAGTGTATTTGACGAAATTAGACTTTAACGTCATAATAATAGGAACGCGCCCACTAGCCTTCGTGAAATGCAACAACTACCAGTAGCTACAAACTTGCAAATCCTATTTCAGGTCTTTACGAAAGGATTTGTGGGATAAAAGTATTATGTGTTTTTTCTCAAACATGGTCGGAAAACGTCGCATTTTGTTTGAAAAATGAACACGCGAAGTGCCTAATTTTCATCCGCCAAAATTTAAAAAGTTAAAACTATACAAACCCATTATTTCCCGCTGCGTTAAACTTTTTTAAATCCTGATAGCCATACTAAATCGGGACGACAAGGAGAAATCACATTCAGCCAAAGAACCGCTCGGTTTTCATGGTGATATTCTTTTAGCTCTTTATTGTTTAAGGTCAGAAAAAAAACGAATTCAAAAGTTCAAAAACCATTTATCTGAGAAAATTTAAATATTAAATTAACTATATGTATAATATGTTTTAATTCCTTTAAAAACCGCGTTTAGTGTAAAATATATAGTGGGAGTGAATACCGCCTTTGAAAGAAGTCTTAGAAAGAATACTTTCAGCTAAATGACGTCGTGATGATTTCGTCGTCTAGTACCCATAACAATTGAGCCACAGCCTTATTGAGCTTACTATGGGACTAGGTCGATTTGTGTAAGATTGTCCCCTAATATTTATTTATTTATTTAAATGAAAGTATGGGCGAGGAAAATGAAGGTTTGGCACATGTCAACTCTATTTAAATGACGTTAAGGTCCAAAAAAGCTAAACATTCAATTTCCTAAGCAGCTGTCAACACAACAAATCATCAAATTAATAAAACGCCAGCAAAACGCCTGTGACTCTTCTTGAGTCGTAACCGTCCATAGGCTCTAAGTTGGCGCAGCGTTTTAATTGATGATAAAATAAATCAACACAATGTGTAATTTGTGGTAGCAGAGCGTGGTTACTTTGTGTTGAGGCTCAAATTTAAGGGGAGTGTTAAGAATATAATTTAAATTTCCCGCCTTTTGTAGCCAGCTCACCCTTGACCTTTTTATTTTGTTTTTGCGCCATCGTTTGTTTTCTCTCTTCATATTTTTCACTATGACAATGTCATAATCTTGGTATTTTAATAGTAAAATTAACATTTTCATCACAAATTACACCTTGTGTTGATTTATTTTATCAATTGATAATATTATTCTTCCCATACAAAAACATAATTTACCTACCGTTAAATCAATTAATCTTTCGGATGTTTTGACACTGGCATTGCCGAAGGATTATAAATTTTTCGTTTCTGTCACAGAGTCTAAGGGTTTATAGTTTTCGATTTCTACCGCAAGTGCTACATATTTCTCAATAAAAATATGACTTTGACGAAATCGTACATTAAGAATAGGAAATACTTATTTTCAAAGGTATAATTTTCAATTCAAAGGTAAACGGATTTTATGAGCTTTACATTTTTTCACTGCTGAATAGAAATGGTGTGTTTGTGTCTAACCATTTGTGTTTAAAGTAAGTATTTACGTTATTTATTATTGCACATATTTGTCTTCGTTGTACATTGCATGCTTTTTTCACATAAAAGTGTTTTTCACCGTAAGACTTTCCATTACATGAAGAGTTAAGTACAGTCGAGTTCTCCAATATCTATACAGACAACCTTTCAAAAATATCTGTACACAGGCTTTATTATTACTGACATAAGACACATGTGTAGATATTTTTGAAAGGTTGTCTGTATAGATATTGGAGAACTCGACTGTACCTACTTAATACAAATACAGTTTCATTGACTGCAATTGCGTCCTTGTCAATTCGTCGTAAATTTTTGGGCCGACAAGTAGGAATATTATCTAGGCCTAGTGAAATCGTGTGACCGTGACCTAGAAATGTACGGAAAATTGTCACCTGACAATTATAATTCGATGTACATTTCAGGGTGCAGTGAATATGGATCAACACAGAAATGCACGATCAATTCTCATTGTTAGGTGACAATTGTAAACAACCAAATACTTGGTACTCACCAGTTAAATTAATTATAATTTTCTCTTATGTTCATTTTATTCTAATTTTCAGACGCGCCTGTGAAAATGAGCGGAGAGAAGAAACTTTATGCCAAAGTATAGAATGTTGAATTTAAGTGTATTTATGCATTTATGATATAATATAATATAAGTCATGGTTTAGGTGGAAAATTAAGCGGTTTACTGCAATCTAGGCTTATTTATTTAAATATACAAGATGCCCGAGAAGTATCTAAATAATATTACCACGTTATTCCCGCTTATTACCCAGCTTACATAAAGTGTCATATAAAGTAACCTGGATTCTAATAAAAGGAGATAGCAATAACAAACTGCCAGCTCGTCTTAAGGCATATTGTTACTGGACAAGCAAAAATGATTTAAGCTTGTAAAAAAAACGTTGGCTTTATCCCTAACACTAACTGGTCACTCACTTATATTATTCTATTTCATATTATTTTTTTCTGTTCAAGAGTTATTTATCCATAATTAACGCACGATTTGTTAACTCGATATTTCCCACTAGCCGACCTCACCCCATTTTTGTTTTGAATGACTTAAGTTTCTAAATGTAAAATTGGTAATTTTATTAATATCAAAAGTACAAGAAGATAATTTACATTAACGAAACCCCCCCCCCTGACCCCCTGGACTGAGGGTCGACGCCAAAGTTGTACTCTCTACCGACGTATCTAGTTTGTAGATTATATTTTATCGCTATTTTCAGCCATTATTGAATTCATTTTGTTATAATTAATTTTATTATTCTTACTTATATCCGTCCATAATTAAAATAATTAATGTTATTTAAATGAATCGTATACAGGGTGTTTGGTAGCTAGGTGCAAAGCTTTAAGGGGTGATAGTCGGGGTATTTTTGAACAACTTTTAATAGGGGAGCAACCCTGAAATCGCAAAATCCCATACTAAAGTTCAGTTCATATTTGACCAAATTGTATGGAGAGCTGATTTTTATTTTTGCGAATTCAGGGTTGCTCCCATATTAAAAGTTGCTCAAAAATACCTCGACTATCACCCCCTTAAAGCTTTGCACCTAGCTACCAAACACCCTGTATAGGTATGTCGACATTTAGTCTTTAGAATTTAAATTGCAACAATTGTGTTCAGTTATTTATTTCCATTATTTACTCGTGTGAATAGTATGCATTTTAATTTAAGTTAAAATATAGCATCTCCCATAGGCCTGTGGCATGTGCCTTAGAGCATACATAACTGGAGTAGAATAGAATACAATAGAATATAATATTTTTATTGTATAACCGTGTACATAAGTCAGTCGTGACGTGACAGAATTTGTTTCAACAGTTACCCGATATCGGGCATACAACAATTTGTATTACTTAAATAAACTAACAACTGACTTAATAGCTAAGATGCGAAATATTCACTAAGACTAAGGTTATAGAATACTCTCTGAAGCAGCCAGTTTCTAAGTTGGTTTTTATATTTATTCCCTTCTAAAACCTTTAGTTCGGCCGGTAACTTATTAAATACATAGCACTTATGAAAGCACTTTTTTCATATATATTGCTTTTTACTGTAGATAGGATTATCTTAAATGTATATTATTAGTAGCCTTTTAGTAACTTACCTCTGTAAAAACCTTACACAATGTGCAAAAAATCATACAAAGACATAAAAAAATCATACAATCACAAAATCGCCTCGCAAGAGAACACTGATCATAAAAATGCCCGCAAGTTGCTGTTAGCACTTCGTTCAACCACTTCAAGCTTTTAATATATAATTGAGTTTCAATTTCCTATTAAAATGCTCCCCCCGACCCCGCAAAATTTAGCAGACTTTTTTGTACGCAAATACGACATAAGGCTACTCCAGTTATGCATGCTCTAAGGCCTGTGCAGATCAGAGTATAATAGGTTAAGACAGGGCCTGCACGAAGCCGCCGGTTACAATTTTATGTACAAGCCTAAATCGGCAGCACTGGTCAGGCCAGTCGTTAAGCCTGCAACACACTGGCGCGGCCAGCGGTGGCGGTCAATAGTAAATTTGGCAGCTATTGACAAGTTTACTATTGACCGCCGCGGCCAGGCCGCGTCGCAAGCGTCTCTTTGTCAGTGTTGCCAGTTTGGACTACTGCAGTAACTTTTAGCTTTGTGTTAAGGTCTACGGACCATTTATTTCATATTGTATGGTATTTTATCTGAATGCGCATTGCATGTTCGATTGGTGATTCGTTTTTATTAGGGTTTCGTAGCCAAAATGGCAAAAACGGAACCCTTATAGTTTCGTCATGTCCGTCTGTCCGTATCTCACAGGCATTTTACTTGAAAACTATAAGGTGTATTTGAATAAAATGTTGAGTATAGGTGTATTTTGTTAGCCGCTACATAGTTTTGTAACTAAAATGACAAAAAAAAATTGTTTTAGGGGTGCACTCCATACATAAAACTAAAAGTCAAAAAAAAAAATCATCGTAAGTAGATCAATCGATAGGCATTTCAAAATAAATATAAAGTTTCTCAGCCAATTTTTTGATTAAGTGAATGGAGTCGGAGATAATCTCCCCGAAAGTATTTAAAAATATATATAGGGCATATTAAATTCTTTCACCGAAAATTATTTTGAACAAGATTCAAAGGTTTTCGAGATATTGCTGAAAACTGCCTTCCTTAAAGAAAAGGACGTAAACGTATGATTTCTGTGACGATACGACTTTTTTAATAGGCGCGGAACCCTTCCTTTTGCGTGGTCCGACACGCACTTGGCCGGTTTTAACTTTTAATCTTATCCTATAGCCGCCCAGAGGCCTATTTAAAGGCATTGTCAGTTGCTGAAAATTCAAATTTATTCCATTTAAATGTAACTGAAATGTCAGTGTTCATTTTTGCGTGCTGGTCGGCCAGAGGATATAATTTATATCTAAGGTAGGATAAAGTTATTTTAATGTTTTATTTGAACTTTCACTGATATTAGGCAAATTAATCAATTTCAAGTAAAAAAATGTGTTTATATTACAAACTATGAAATGAGATGTCATCAATATTAGAAATGCCATAGCAATTAAGTTTTAACTGCAACTTATCTTTTTTCATAGTAAATACAGCTTTGATTTAAATAAAAAATAATGCCGTTCAAAGTAGCCCCATTTTTCATAGTCACCTCAATCTATTACAACATGGTTCAATATTTGAGTGTAAAAACTATATAGGTATAAATGTATTGACTTAGTATATAATAAATACCACAGCAACAATAAAACCAGTCAACTGAATTGAAAACCTCTTCGCTCTCTTGTTTTTACCATTTGGACGCCAAGAACACCTAAATGTGATGCGTATTGTCGTGTCCGTGGCGCCAAAAACGACTATAGGTGTTATGGCGTACGCTGTCAAAGTCGCTTTCATGTTTTCAACAAAGGTTCAGATTCACAGTCTTGTCCAAAAAGGTGCCGTGTCCGTGTCACTTTCGTACGCGAGGAATAGCTTCCAAAAGGTTAAGCGATTTGATAAGGTTAATAAGCATAAGTAGGTATATTACAATTTTTTATTTTTGTATTAGTATGGTGTGAGAATTGTGTAATTAAAATAATGAAAAATATTGGTTTTATTGATTTGCTTTTGCCTGAGTAGGTACTTTTACAACCCGCGCAAACCCGTGGGCTGCGAATGTGAAGCTAATCGAACGAACGAGCGAAGCAAATGAAGATCTCCGCTTTAGCTTGGGCAAACATTCTGTCGTATGTCAGGCTGTTCTCTTCTGCAGGTCGCAATTCGCAACCGATTTTCGTGAAATCTTGTGAACAGAGGGGCTACCGCCAAACGGAAATGAACTGCGTTCGCGTATCTCCACTTGCTAGTTCGAGCGACGGAAAAACAGCGGCGCTACCACGAACTTCGAAGTTTGTAGGTGCATCCTTGCATCCCTGTCATTCGAGTAATGTAAGTGCGATAGAGATGGAGATACCCGGATTCGGATTTCGAAGTTCGTGGTAATAGCTCAGTGAACGAAGTTCGTTTTCGTTTCGCGGTAGGCCCTCTGGTTCAATAATTATATTTTTATGTCGATTAAATTTTCCAAGCTAAAAATTTTTTTTGAAAAGCCTTTACTTATAAGGTATTTATTACAATCGAGATAAAAATAAAAATACTCTTTTACAAAATCACAAATATTTTCGTTTATGCAAGTAAAATACAGAAACAGCGGAACATCGGAGATGACGTAACTTCACAAAGGCAAGGACATTTTGACAGAAGTTCTCACAAACGCAAATACTTCGGTATTTTAGCAACCAAGTAACCCCCGTTATGTTCCTTTTCATCACTATAAATCTGTAAAACAGCTTTCTTTATTTTACAAGATTGTAAAATATCAGAATTTCTTTTACTGTACAATGTTTCCACTGGGTCATGTATCGTGATCGGATCGTCGTCTTTAAAACGAACCTTATACTCTGTAAAGGACATCTTTTGAGAATTGTAGGAATCGGTGTTTGCTAAAATTGTAGCGTCATTTTGACACGACTTTGAGACTTTATTTGTATGTTTCTTCGTCTGATTTCTCTTCCATTTTTTATTCATATTTTTCACACAGCACCAACAAATTGGTTTAGCTTCATGTATCTCTTCAGTATTCCTTATTGATGAGTGCAAAATAGATTCCATTAGTATGTCACCGATTTCTTTATCATCTATATTTATAAATGTATCTGACTTATTGAATAAACGTACTCCTTTAAAAAAAGTCAGGAGTTCTTCAAGATTGGCAGCAATATCTCCATTTGCACTGACATTAAAATTGGTCGGCATGTCTACTTCCACACATCGACGGCTATTCAATTTTCTTGCTAAAACATTGCACAAAGAACAAGACCCACTCGTTCCTGAATCGTCAATAAAATCTGCGTTGCCGGCCTTCGCTTGCTGCCTTAAATAATCGGTTCGTATGTTCCTCATATTTATTTCGCTTAAAATACTCACGATTTTTTTACGCCTCTTTAATTGCTGTCTTAGAGACGTGTATGTGTCGTTATGATCGCTAGGAAGCTCACGCATAAGAGCCGTTTTAGCAATCGCACTGCTATTTAACATCATCATAGAGCTAAGCGTTCTTCTAATTTCTACTACCTTTTTCAGTTTCATACGATCATTTTTATCTGTGGGTCCAATTATTTCGTTTACATACTCTTCTGCTGCAATATTCTGGTGTAATGATTTTTCATTAACTAAGAATGGATTATTGAATTCAGTAACACTGATTCTTCTTTCAGTCGGCGATTTTGTCACGTAAAGGCGTCGTGTGATCGTACCAATCATATCATCGTTTAGTGACCAGTCTGTGAATGGCTGCAGCGAATGAGATTTGTAGACTGAGCAGCGTTGACTATCTGCTGCATGTGTAGTGGTGTTTTTTGAGTCAATACATTCCATCGCTGCTACCTGATATTCTTCAACCTCTTTTTTAGGTAGTTCATCTTCAACAATATGATTAGAATCGGATTTATTTACTAGATTTATACAATTTTTTGCCTTGTTAGGATTGATGTTTCTAATATGAATGCATACCTTCACGTTTTTCTTAGGAATCCTTTTAGTAGATTGCTTTATCGGTTCTGCATTATTAGTAGCTGCAGGATCTTGAGAGATTCTTAGATTAGTTGATTTAAAATGATTACCCCTTTTAGATTTACTATTCTTGATGAAAATTTTGGTGACCCCGTCACCTTTTGTTACTTCAACACATTGCACATCCAGTAAATGGGATATATCCGACGCAAAAGTATTATTTTCTATTTCAGGCATTTGCGTTACGTAGGTCAATTGTTTATTTTTATTTGGTTTACTATAATTTATTATGTCATAAAATTCGCGTTTGTCGCATTGATCAAAGTTTAGCTTTTTTATTTCTGTATTCGACTGTTTCCTGTAAACTTCCACGGGATCAGTTTCGTTTGACAATAATTTCTGTATAACAGTATCGACACTGTTTTCACTTCTCACGATATCTTGACTGTTATTTACGGTTTCTTTGAGTGCTTTGTTTTTATGAGCCGATTCCAGTTTTTCGTCGTGTAGTTCACATTTAGATACAGATAGGCATTGAGCTGGTTTTGAAGGGTGTGGCTCTTCTGACTGCTTATATTTATCATGTGTTTGTTCTATTCTTGCTTGTCCTTTATATACTGGGCAAACAAATAATAGAAGTTGAGACTTTAATTGATGAATTTGATGATTAAGTAGTAGAACGGAACGAACAGCTTTAGGATGTATATTTCTTTCGGTTTGTAAAATAGTGTGAACAGAACGCACAAGTCGTATTCGGCATACTTGTTTACGGGCCGATAAAGATGTCTTCTGTTCTACTTTTGTTTCATCTGGAACCGTGGTTCCAACTGATTCCGTATTTAAGGGGCCTGATGGTTCGTCAAATATTAATGTCTTATCTGATTCTTTTTTAGTTCCAGCTGGACTTGCAGGCACAGAACGCTTCCCTGGCTTTTCAACTTCAAACGCGTCTTCAGTTAAGTCACCAAATTGTACAGAACATGGTGAGGTAGTTACTAGAGCTACTTCTTTTTTGGCTTGAAACGCGGTTGAAGCTAACTGAGTAAATTTAAGAGACTCAACTGGAATTTTTTGCTTTTTGGCTCGTAGAGGTTTGCGTGTTAGAGGAATATTTTGAAATTTGTAAGAACATTCAGGTTGAGATACAGTTCCTGGTGGTTGTACTAATGACAAATCTTGTGGTGGAAGTTTTAGCCCCGACTTAGGGGAGTGGTCCTTTTTGAATAACTTGACCAAATTCCAGAAAACTGACAATACCACGGGTTTCCTGGACTTAATACCGACTATACTGTCTGAAAACGTGCCTGCGGCACGGTTTTTCCACTGGATAAAGTTATTGTTTAAAGCATTGAACTTCTTTCCAAAGTACAATTCTTTGGAATTTTTTGGTGCCACTTTATTTGGATTATTTTGTATGTAATCTTCATTGATTGATTTTGTTGCGTCTTCTAACTCTTCGCAGTTAGAGGCCCATATTAAGGAATCTGAGCTCATAGGCTTCCAATTCAAATATTCATCGTAAAGGTATTTTTCCGCTAAAGAGCAACAACTTTTAGGAAAAAATGGAGGATCAGTTTCTTCGGTAATACATTTCTGTATTTGAATCCTCGATCTGAAAACATCAATGTGTTCTTATGGAATCTGGAGCAGTTTTTCTATCTAGGATTTAAGAATAACACGTGTTAAAGTACAACTTCTCCTGGTGGTGGTGCGGTCATCAAGTATTACTGTATATTAGAAAAATATAGCTTACATACATATATAATAAAAAGGTTATAAGGTGGCCTATGTAGACCGTAGGCCATTCCAAAAACCGGCTATCTATGTCTGTCTATTAGAGGCACAACCGGGAAGCTAAAGCTAGGAGGATGATGATGACCTACTGTATCAGCTTACACAATTTGGTGGACAGCAACTAATTATAATATCTTCTTAAGTTGCCATGGGGCATGTGCTCTAGTTAAAATTGCCACTGGACTCAATACAATTTGATTAGATCAAGTTATTTTGTTATGTACTTACTTGCTTGGCTCTGATTCAGGTTCTTTTAGAGTTACATTCACTTCCTCATCTTCACATCTCTTTGGAAAACTGTTATTGACTTGGTCCACATCTTCCAAAGGTACATCTTCGCTAGCGTCAAGACTGATAGATCCGTTAACAGCACATTCCCAATCACCACCCATTCCGTCTGAATAATCTACTAGACTTTCCTCAAACGCATCAGATTTCGTCGCTTCGTAATCAACTATTGTATATTCTTGGTTATCATGCGTTTGTTCCTCACTTGATGACCTAGGATCAATGAAATTGATGGGCAACTGTATTTGGAAATAGTTTGTACTTAATTCACTTGTCATATTAAAACCACTGTAAAAGTTAGGAGTGAATTCGTTTAGATATGGTTTTGGCTTACGAGGCTTCGACATACATTTTCGACTATCTTTATTTGTTACATTTGGTGTATAGACTGGACCAGGGACTATAATTTGAGGCATCATGTAAGCTTCAACTTTTTGTTTATATTTTGGTTTCTTTGAAGATTTTCGCATTCTGGTCTTAGACTGTTTGTGTGTGGTTCTTTTCGATGTTTTCTTATGTTTCGAAGTAGATATCTCGTCGCTTGTAGAGTTATATATTCCCATTTGTTTGTATACATTGCGGACTAGATCAAATATAGTACTACTACTTTTAGTGTAAAAAGCTTTATTGTGCCATCTGATACGAATGTTGTTTTTCGTATCTTTTTTATCTTCTATGAATTTCTTAATCCACGATTTAGGCATCTTTTGCTTATGTTTTTCAGGGGTCGCTGATTTTTTACGTTGCGGGCTCCTTCCAATTGTGATCATCAGGCCAGCTTTATTAGCCTGACCTTGTTTCGCCACAACATTTTTTTCCGACTGCGAGTGTTCTGATTCGAGAATTGATCTAATTCTGCTTTTACTTTTTGTTTTGCAGAAATACGACCTTTTTCTTTCAGTTTTATTAGTTAATCTTTCGTTCCCACTATCTCTACGCATTTTTATTCCAGAGCCTTCTTTCTTTCTCCACGATAAACGCGATCTTAATGACTTTCTTTCAGCGCTCACATCTTCTTTCTTTAGTTTTACCTTACCATAAACACTCTTATCACTCATTTTTGGTTCTTCCGTTTGCAAAACAATGTCCTTTTGTTTATCTCCGTGAATGTTAGTTGATGAATTTAAATATTTTCCATTGGAATAAGATCCCACTTCTAACGATGGTGTGTCTGATGGTATAACATTTTTATACTTTGCCATATTGCTAGAATTCGAGCTGTCTACTCTATTGAGGAGGCTCTCAGCTTCTAACTGTTTCAGAGCATTTACTAAAGTTTCAAGTTTACTTCTCACTCCAGAAGTTGTTTTAAATTTTGTTAAAGGATTACCTGGCTTGTGCCGTTCCATTTTCTGGCATATATTCACTCTTTGTGTGATATGCTTGGTAACATTATTCGAACTGCGGCAATCCAAATTATGAATGTTTTGTAACAAAGAAACTGACGAAAACTGCTCTTCGTCTTCTCCGTCGGCTTTATGTAACAGAGACATGATTTTGAATATATCTAGAGATAATTCCTTTGCTTCTTTAGATAATTCACTGTGGTGGGCTTTATTATTAACATCATTTTTGTAATTCTTTTTCAGCTGTCTCACATTCGATGTCGTTGCACAGTCACATGTAAATATTGGAGACAGTTTCCTCGTCACTTTTCTCACCAGGTTCCTGTCTGTATATCCAGAAATCCGATTCGGGCAATACTCTCCGTCATCGATATACATGGACGAAGGCCTCCTTAAGTAATAACCTTCGCATCTGAAATCTTTTCTGTACGGTCTGTCTTCGCATAAGTGGTAAGGTTCGTTCGGGTAGTAGCGTCCCATGTTATATCTGGGGTTTCCTAGAATAAATAAACACTATTTAACAATTGATAACACCGTGAAACTATAATTTGTAATTTAGTTGTATGTTTTGTTGTTCCTTTCCTTGTTTCCTTGTTTAGGTATTCCGGCGATAAGATATATCATAATGTGGCTATCACATCCACTTGTTCCTATATCACGTCATGACAAGGTTATATCACTGTTGAATCTTCCAAAGTACCCCAGCCCAGACCCGCGACCCATTTAAAATTTTGCAAATTCAGGTATAGTGACCCGGTTCACGCTACTATTTGATAAGTCTAAACATACAACGCAGGTAAAACGGGCCTGTAATCCAAGATACTTACGCACATATGCTGCGGACTCGGCACTCCCTGCACCCCAATCCTCGTCAGGCAGGTACACCCTCTTGACTCCGTAGCTGGTGCCGGAGCTATTAGCTGTGTAATAGTATAGCGGTCTAGTAGAACGGGCTGTGCAGTACCTTGGCTGTGAAACAAGTTATGTTGAAAGCAGACTTTCAAGAAAAAAGATTCTTATGGTCTCATCATCATCATATCAGTCTTCTACTGCTGGACATAAGCCTCTCCTAAGGAGTGCCAAAGTTCTCCTGTCTCATTGCGCCACCCGCATCCAGCGGACTCCCGTGACCTTTACCAGGTTATAAGTCCACCTTGTGGAGGGTTAACCGCGCTGCGTCTTCAGGTATGCGGTCGCCCCTTTCTACCACAACCGTTACAGATCTGTTACTTAGGGTCTACGGATGGATGCCTCTGAGTGACCACTCTCCACAGGGCAACCGACGGGTTGAAATGGAGCGCTGATAAAAAAATAGACTTACGAGGAGGGGTCAGTGAATGAGACGAGAATAGCTGATGCTTATCTGTTGTATGTAGAAATGAGTCAAAGCAAGTTCGGTTAAAGCCATGTGTGAGGTTCTTCGTTGTGGTCTTTTGGGAAGATGTTTGTCCAGCAGAGATATCTTAATATGTATCTTCTTGATAATGATTAATTGAAACGAAAGCTCACCGTCTCTGCTGGCTCGATCACGTCGAAAGGATGGAGGAAGTTCGGGGTGTCAAACAGGCATATCTGGGCATCCAGTAGGGCGGCAACCCGTCAGACCTCACAGATACTCGTATTGTTGGAAGGACGACGTCGAATAAGACTTGCGCGATCTTCAAGCCACGAACTGGCGGGATATGCAAGATCGGGACATGTGGCGAGACAACTCGTGTTGCAGGCCAAAACTCACTTTGGATCTGTGAGCCGTGATTGTGGTTAGTTATAGTTTATAGTTAGTTGATTTTACAAGTCTACCGTCGTCGTACCGGGAGGCGAAGCGTAGGTAGAACCCCCACAAGATGGACTGATGACCTGGTAAAGGTCGCGGGAGTCCGTTGGATGCGGGTGGCGCAGAACCGGTCATTGTGGTGCTCTTTGGGGGAGGCTTCCAGCAGCGCACGTCTTTCGGTTGATTCAATGATGTTGATGAGTTAATTGATGATGACCGACCTGTCGATAGCAGTGTGCCTGGCACCCCGCGTCATGCAAGCCCCTCCAGCGCGGCCTGGCGTCGAAAATGTCGTACTCATATGCTCTCAACACGTCGTGTCTTATTCTCCGTTCAGTGACATTAACTCCTCTGTTCCTTAACATTGTTTTTTCGTCATTTTAATGGTTTCGTTCATTTTTTAATGGCACGGCAAATGAAGAACCTGTAATTTCGGTGGAAAGAATAGTGCTGACACAAACGAATAGGTAGCTGCCTACATTTGTCTTTTGAACAGTTACCTACTATTAACGCAGTGAGATTGAAAATTGCTCTGATTAGTAATTAAAATTATATTTACCGTGTTTGAATAGACTATAAGACGTAAAACATATCAAATGTATCAATATTTTTTCGATTTAGAAAAATTTACAAAGCTCTCACAAAATATTTACAAACGTCAATATTTTTGACACTAAAACTTCTTTCTTTATTCGTAAATAGGATTTATACAGTGTGTAAGTCTAATACGGGCGATAAATTAAATCAGACATAGTATTCATTAGTGCAATCATGAATTAAAAGGTTTTTTTAAGTTACACTTAATTATGACCCCATAATTAATTTTTGAAAAAAATCACAGCAGCAATGTACTGTAAACATGGCTGTGACAGTTAATGACATAACATATGCGATAGGAGCTTTTGAGAGTAACTGTCAACGAGCGTTTAACGTGAGTTACATTACATTGCGGGCTAAATTATTTTGTATGGATTAAATTTTTTTGCAACTCTTAAGTTATTGTTATCTAATTACCTTTACTTTATCCTATACTAACCATCGTTAAGAGATTCGCCCGTATTAGATTTACACACTGTATTTTATGATAACTTCAGACCATTAGTATTTGTCTCATTCGACTGTATGTAGGAGGTATCTCCATGTTATCTCTGTTATATGTGCGTGGTAGTGGTTATATTCTTTTTGCTGTTAACTTTATGGATAGACCACAGGATAGATGACCACTTATGTCATTTTCAATCTTGTCACATTTGTAAATACCTATATTTTAATTATTGATTATTTTCGAAGAGTATTTTTATTTACATGATATGTTTTTGGTACATTTATGGGAAATATGAACACCAGTCTCAAGAAAATTATAAGTGCTTAAAATGTAAGTAAGTATATTATCTCTTTTTCTAAGCCACGGAGGAAATTGTTTTCATACCTAGGTATATATTTAAATGATAATCAAGTCGTATCCTAGCCAGCTATCGTTTTGTAATGATACAGCAATAACATATCGATCAAAAATAAAATTCTGCATGTTTCCTTTTTGCTTCCAGAGCTTCGATGGTTCCCTATGATATCTAAGGATCGACCTAAAAAAGTCAGAATTTATATAACTACTTACGCTAAACCTAGTACTAAATATTTCGTTGAAATGAACAAAGCTCACGTCTCCAGAAATGATCAAAATTCCAGATTCATTTGTTCTATATGTCTAAACACTAGCGCAAAAAACGAAGAACTGAAAAATCTTCAATGCGATAGACGGAAATCAAGATCTTGTCCAATGTGCCAAGAAACTGAGTTAAAAGCAGTATCACGTGAAAAAATCATCGAAAATCACAAAACTGAAGATAAAATGGATGATACAAACACGAAGAACGTACATACATCCAAAATAAATGTCGATCAAGGATTGAATCTTCTTACTGAAGTTCTCACTGTTTTCCAAAGTCAAAAAGAAAATAATGTTAAAGAGAGAAGCAGCAGAACTATCATTATGAGAGACGCGTGCGTGTCAACTGAAATTGGGTTGATTAAAAAACCAAAACTGTCTCTTAGTAAGATTTTCCAAGTGTCTATTGGAGGAAGTGGTATTCACGAGAGCGGAAAATTTCTTGTAGTCAACGCGTGCCAACCGAAAGTGTTAACTAACTCTCAATGTTCCATAGATCTGATAAAACACAAATCTTCTTCGATACCTCAAATGAAGATGGAGGAACTAAAGAATTCTTTTAAAGAAAAAAAGAAAAATAGTAAGGATGCGATAGAGGAAGTTAACAGAATGTTTGCCACTGTGAAAAGAGATGACAATTTCGAAAATACCAATAGACCTCTAATTAGGAATGGACCTAGAGTGCTACCAGTCGTGAAAACTACAATCGATAAGCAATCGGAGGAACAATATGCAGACAATAATTCTGAGCAAAGCCATAAACAAATCTGCAAATGTTGTCAGACTAAGCAGACAAATTTTTACATGTCCAGTGGGGATTCTTTGGTGAAACAAGAACGACACGAGGAGAGTGTAAATGTGGAACGCTGTAATCAAAACCACAATCGAGCACAGACACATGTCTGCGACCGTTGTCGGAAACCAAGCCATGGTTGTGTTTATTAGGTTTGGTAAACTAGGTGGAATAAATCATGAGAAAACATAATTTTGATGATGTTTGATTTTATTACCCGACTATGTATGTGTTTTGTTTGTATGTGTGCTCCTTTGTGGCACTCTAGGGATCAAACGCGACGTCAACGTCAATCGATTCGTTTATAAATTTATAATCTTGCGAGTGTCACTGTAGACAAGATAGTAATCAAAATTCGACGAACTATATGTAAAGTGTGACGTGGATGTGGGGTATCGTTGTATAGGTATTTTAATATAATAGGTTTTTTAGTATTTTTTTGTCAAAATAACCGTTTAGGATTTATAACGATTCAAATTTGGCTTGACAACAATTTTCGCAATTGGGTATTTTGAAAAATCTTTTGATTTAATTTTAATAAATTATGTAGTCAGCACATCGTGACAATTTGCTCCTACCCAAATCCATCCCCACATTTTCAAACCAATCTTTATTAATTACAATGCAACCAGTGGCCTATTTCACGAAGCTGGGAAAACCAGTGATTGTTAAATTGGCTTTGTAGTAATTCTTCTCACTTAATGAATCGTTCCTCTAGTTACTAGTATTAATAGTTTCTTTTTAAGAGGAGCGTACTAGATGATCGCATACTATTCCCCATTTTTTTTTCATCGATTTCACATTAGAGAAGAGTTTAGAGAGATTAAAAATAATTTATTGAAATAGTATAATAATTAAAAATAATAAATCTTATATAAGACAATAAGCTATAACAATGAGAATAATAGGTATTCTGTAAAAAAACAACTCAAATCTCCAGTAAATGTAATTGTCCTCTCTTCTGGCACTAAGCAGAACTTCACGGATATTTGCATAAACTCCTCTGCTACGGGATCTACCAATCTCTTGAAGAACTGCAACAGAAATAAGATACCTGCTGAAATCGCTGTCGAATTCCTGACAGTCACATGTGGCTCGTGTTCGAAAACTACAAGTGAGTATTTTACGATATTGGCAACACTGAGGCAATTCATCATCATATCAGCCGAAAGACGTCCACTACTGGACATAGGCCTCCCCCAAAGAGTGCCATAATGACCGGCCCTGCGTCACCCGCATCCAGCGGACTCCCGCAACCTTTACCAGTTCATCTAGGGTTTGCAATCCGGATCCGACTTGTATGTAAATATCCGGATCTAGATCCGCGGATCCGGATTGCAAACCCTAACTTCATCAGACTGGCGATTAGATTCGATAACCCGATAAATTTATTTCACGATAAAAAATATCGCCGAGTTTTTTACGCCGGTTCTTCTCGAGGCAGAGGTTTTCTATCCGAACCGGTGGTAGTTTATCGACATTCATAGGTGCATGTAATATGTCTAAATTGAGGAATAAATCACTTTGACTTTGACTTTAATGGTACGGAACCCTTCGTTTATTTTGAGATTATTTTGTAGACCATTTTGCAGTTACTTACTCTCCCAACCTCAGATCGAACATCGGCTCGGTCCGATGCTCGGAGCGGTGCTCGGTGCGGTCACTCCTGCTCTTGGCGTCGAGCTCTTTCGCCAGCACCTGCGGTAAATAAGATCTTAACCGGAGTATTTAGGGATTTTTATCATCAATAAATAATGAGTATGAGTAGACAACTCATAACTTACGATTAAAAATTTTCATACAAAATTAATGGTAGCTAGTTACAGAGACCTTTCTATGGCATATCACCGTTGGAAAAAAAAATGTTCTAGAAACTAATGGAATTCCGCTAAGTAACGCCAGCACGGCTATCACAGCACGGTTAGCACAAGACGGCCGCGATATATTCTCGAGCTCTCTCGCACTATCCGTCTCTCTCTTATTAGACCACTTAGAAAGAGACGGATAGTGCGAGAGAGCTCGAAAATATATCGCGGCCGTCTTGTGCTAACCGTGCAGGACGGCCCGCGAGCTGTGTCGCGGCGAGACAGACTATCCGTCTCTTTTAAGCGTGCTAATTAGAAAGATACGGGTAATCTATCTCGCCGCGACACAGCTCGCGGGCCGTCCTGTGATAGCCGTGCTGATTCAACCAATGGACTCGATGCTTTGGGGCTTGATCCTCCCTAGCCTCTCCCCTGGATCAACTATATTGCGCCTTTGCTTAAAAAACGTTTTCTCACCTGTGGCCCGTTTCACGAAGTAACTCCTATTCAGAAAACAATGTTGTCTCAAATAAGGGATTAAAATTTTCCTCATGGAAGGTGTGAAAAGCGTATTTGTCACTCAGCATCTAAATTATTTCTGTCTTGGGCGTAAACACTTGAATCCCTCGTTAAGTCAAGATTCTACTTTAGAATCTCTCGCTACGCTCAGGACTCAATTGTAGAATCTTTCGCTTCACTCAGGATTCAATACATCGAGACACAATCTACTATTTAATACCTGCTTGAGCATGTTGGACGAGTCCACGAACTTGCACATGTACTCATTGAGGATCTGCATCTTCAGGAACAAGTCGTTCTGGTCACATGCCTCAACGGGGCAGTTCACTATCTTCTCTAGCTCGCTGGTCATACGCTTGAAGTTGTCGGTCAGGCCTTGAGATAATGGGTAAAATGACAGTCAAATTCAAAAGAATCTGATCCGAGTTAAGAAAACAGACTGCTTTTAAATTACTTGATTGTTTTTAAAAACAAAAACAATCAAGTAATTTTAACCCCGCCGAAAACTATCGACCAGTTCTGACGAATCGTTTAATGAAATTCATTTTGGCCCGGTTTTATAAAGGTGCGTTACTTAGACCAAATGTCAGATCACATTTTAGTAACTCGGCGCATTTTTTGACATGACCGAACTAAGGTCACATTGCGGTCGCGCCATACAAATCAGCTAGTCCCGGTAAACATGTGTGCGCGCCTTGTCGGTGCACACGTCAATGTGTGCGTGTAGGCATCATCTTCTTAATGTTTTTCAAGGTTACATTCTAAAAAAGCCCGGAGTCCACTTTAGCACCTGGTAATCTGAAGAATAACTAACACATGAAGAAATATTCGTAAACATATTAAGATTTCATTACGTGAATGTCGATATTGCGAAGTTGATGAATGAGAAGTCACTATGACAGCTCAAAAATGCCACGAACATTCCGGTATCTGGTAAAGACATTTACTGGATAGCATCGTTACTTATTCACCCAGCAATGTACGTCGAATTGTCACTGACAGGAGTGTCAGGTTACAATGTCAAGTTGGTGAAGTAGGCGCCAGGAGGAAGTAATTGATCTTCGCATCCACGGTTCAATACGTCATTCTAACCTGTATCCTCAGTATTAGTGGAAGTGTGCTTCATTATCCTCGTCCTCGGCGCAACTGTCTCCATGAACTCTCCCTCGCGCAACTGGCATTCTACTTCCTGTTGCTTATAGTAGGGATGTCGTTTAAAAGGATCCGTGTTCGTTTCCTCCGAGAGGGCATCTCTGGTCTTCGCAATGACGAGCTTGAGGAGGTTGTCTATGCCGATTTTGTGGTCGTTCAGGAGGTGCCGGTCGAGGACTGTTATCCTGGAATACAAAATATAATAAAGCTGAAGAGGGTCGATCGAAAGTCTGAACATGGAAGACGTTCGAAAAAAGTTGGCTTAGAATCGATAACAGAACACGTTCCAACAGTTTTTTAGAATTTTTGTCTGTTTGTCTGTTTATTTGTTCCGGCATCACGTGAAAACGTGAACGACTGAACGGATTTTGACGCAAACTTTATTAATCTATCGAGAAAATCCCTGGCCAGGTTATCCATATCCATACTAATATTATAAATGGGAAAGTGTATGTGTTTGTTTGTTTGTTTGTCCGTCTTTCACGGCAAAACGGGGCGACGAATTGACGTGATTTTTTAAGTGGAGATAGTTGAAGGGATGGAAAGTGACATAGGCTACTTTTTGTCTCTTTCTAACCCCCCACTTCCCCAAAATGGGGGGTGGAAGTTTGTATGGAGCATTCCGCAATTTTCAAGGTAGAAAGCTAAAAACTAGTATGCGGACTATTTGTGACTAACAAAAAAATCGTGCATAATTTTTTTTTGGAAATCTGCACCCAACCCCTTAAAAGAGGGGGTGATTTTTTTATATGGGGGTCCAGATATGTAGAGTCGATATGTAGAGCCGATATGTAGAGTTGATATGTAGAGTCGATATGTAGAGTCGATATGTAGAGTCGATATCTAGATTTGATATGAAGAGTCTATGTTCGATACGCAGAGTCTATGTAGAGTCGGTCTAAATATATAAAAGACTGAAACTGAGATGCATTTTTTTTGTAGACGGTTAACGTTACTTTTAATACAAAAGCAATAGCAAAAGCTAGTAGGATATAAAAAGAGGGTACAAAATGGGGTTAAAATTTGTACCGGAACTCCTCAAACCTATGAGCTAACGACTTGAAAATTGATAAGCGTACACATGACTGGAATTAAAAAGAACTCCATTCAAACTTTATAAAAAATATAGATAAAAAATAGTGCTAGGCGGCTAAAGACTATATAATAACAAAAAAATGGTTGATATCTCAAGAGATACTTGACCCCGAAGTGACCTGTGAACACCCCAGATATAATTTCCTGCTGGATTTCCAGAGTTTTTTGGTCCAACCTAGTTGGGGTGCTCCAAATGCGAGATGAATATTCGGGTGTCTCTAAAAAACTCATCACAGTGAAGAGAATTATCATCCGGCAGTCTTCTCTCCGGAATTTAGAACATAAGGGCAAGAAGGTACAGTAAGGGAAATGTATTCACGTTCCTTTTTATTCCGTATTGTCATAGCAAGAACAGCGAAAAAGGTACGTGAATTCATTTTCCTTACTGTACATACATACCTTAACGAGAAACCTTAAAAAAAAAAACTCAGGGCAAGCAAACCTGTCAGCCTCGAAGTTACAGAGATGGCAACTGAAGGTCTCTCTCGCCAGTCGGTCATCCTTGCTGACGAATTCACTGCGCGTCCCCATCAGGGGAAGGTCGTCTTTGAACGCCTTGGAGGTACACTCGCTGAGCATGCAGAGGTCCTGCAAATTTATGAAGTCATTTTACTATCCTACTAAATGCGAAAGTTTGGATGTTTAGATGCTTGGATGTTTGTTACTCAATCACGCAAAAACGGCTAAACGGATTAAGATGAATTTTGGTATACATATAGTGTATAGCCTGGATTAACATATAGAATACTTTTTATCCCGGGAATGGGGGGCGAAAGTTTGTATGGAGCTACGATATAAACGAGTTCCACGCGGGCAGAATCAAGTGTTTTATATATTCACAGGATTTATTTATATTATTGGTCATTTTTAATGTAATCAAAATCATTCTTTCAATTATTGTATGAGTTATTTTATGTCTTTTTTTCTTAATAAATGTTTTATCACAGGACTAACTATGCTAATATAATTATTATAAAGTGGTATAGATTCTGAAATGTAAATTTGTGTGTTAGTTTGTACTACAAGAAGAATCTTTCCGAACATAAGTAACCCCTTACAAACTTTGTAGGGGGTTACTTATCTTCGGAAACTTGCGAGAGCAGGAGCCGTAGTATGGTTGGCCTTGTCACGCGATAGGTGATAGGATAGAGCGTGCGTCACTGGCTGACACCGTTCGATAGAACGAGACGACGCTCTTATCTTGTCACTTGTCGCGTGATAAGGCCAACCATGCTACGGCTCCTGGAGGCCCCATCAAGTTTTTATAACCACAATTTTACAAGTCCACATTAGCAACACTAAAGCGCTTGACCAATAACGACTGGCCATTTGATCGTGTAGTCTGTGCAGACTTGTAAAATTGTAACTAGTAGCCGTGTGTAACGGATCACACGAATCCCTTCGCGTTATGGAAACGGAAGTGAGAAAATAAGTAATTATTAAGTTAAGCAGAGTTAGCTTATTTTAAAACTAGCTTCCGCCCGCAAAATTTCATCCAAATCGGTTGAGCCGTTTAAAGCGTGATTGAGTAACAAACATCACAACATCTGAAGATTCGCATTTATCCTATACTATTAAACGAGCAATATTTGTATATATATATATAGTTTAAGTGTCTGGAAAAATCCGTTTTCTCCGTATTCACCCGAGCTGAGCTCGTTCGCCCAGGGACTAATATTGGTAGGATAAAAATTGATCTGGGTTAATACGTAGTAGAAAGTGAACCGTTTAATACTTAATGGAAGTGCATGATAAATACACAAGCAGAGCGATAGTGCCAGAACCTTACAGTATTGTCTTCGGCTGGGTCCTCGGGGTGCGAGAACAGCGCCCGTCCGCGGCCGATGCGCGCGCGCAGCTTTTCGAACAGCCGCGTCGCTGAGGATGTGCGCGTCGGCGCTACAACAATTTAATAACAAATATATACATTTACTCCTCTAAAAAGCTACGGTGGCCAAGTGGTTCAGGCATGCGGCTGTCAAACGGCAGTCGTGAGTTCGAATCCCGGCTCGTACAGTCGCCATCAGATATATCGGAGCGGCGAAAGCGCTCACAAATATCTGAACACGTATCTATTGTCGAGGCATTAGAGACGTGTTCAGATATTTGTGAGCGCTTTCGCCGCTCTGATATATCTGATGGCGACTGTACCAATGAGTTTTTTGGAACTTATGTACGGAATATCATTTGATATTTACCGTTAGCTTTTCGGTGAAGGAAAACATCGTGAGGAAACCTGCATACATCTGAGAACAAATTCAAAGAGGTATGTGAAGTCCGCAATCCGCACTGGGCCAGCGTGGGGACTACTGCTTGTTCCCTCTCATTCATGAGAGGAGGAGTAATTAAGAGTGGAAAGATATTCGCGGAACATTATAGCATCGATAATCTATTTGAGTAAAGGAAAAAAAGAACCTCTGTGCCCAAACGTGAAAATTACAAAATCTAAGACTACAATCCAGAGATTTCGAAAGTTAGACCAAAAATGGATAGCAACTGATATAAATATCCAAAACGCCACTCAAAACGATAGGTGCAGAGACCTTCGTTTTAATTAAATTCTAAAAAAAAATTTCATTTCATATTGAAAACCTGAATTATACAACGGTGGCTACTTTTTTCGTGAACAAGCTTTAATCCATAGATTATAATATATAACTAATACTATAAAATAAAAATACAATCATATCAAAAATATCAAAATGTACGAACATGTATGTGTTTATTTATTTATTTATTGACAAATACGTTTATATGACATTACAGTAATAACCAATGCGTCACGAAACTAAAACAACAAATAATACTATTTAGGCGACGAAACGGCGTGGCCCCGTTGCATTCGTCATCTCAGGTGTAGGATTTGGCAGATTGCCCCGGAACTGTCGAAACACGACACCCTTCGGCCAGAAGTCAGCACATGCGATAATCTCCTGCAGCGGCCGCGGCACGCGCACCACAAACGAGCTGAAGTGCACATAGTGGCGCGAACGCAGCTGGAACACCCTCAGCGAGAAGACGGTCTTCTGATGAACGTACTCCACCACATCATCAGCCGTGGCGGTGTAATGCAGGCGCGATACATATAGTGCCTGGCTCGGTGTGGCAACCCGCAGACCGGAACCAACCAGTTCTGCAGTACCACACTGACTCTTGCGCGGCTTGCACTTCCTCGACACCGTCGTAAAACCCTCCTTATCCACATCGGTGCCCGGGGGCTTCTCCTTTGGAGGAACCCTAACTTCGCGGCGCGTCTCTCCAGTCGGCTGCGACAGGCCGATCAGCTACGGCATCAGCATAGCGATGACGTGATTTAGAGGATAGGGCGACAGGAGGCCCGGCGCGGAGGGGGCACGCGGGCCGTGGAACGTTTTTTATGTGTTATACATTACTCTACTACAATACCATTATCGTATTTAGGTACATTACAACAAGGTGAACACTTTTTAGAATATCATCTGACCAAAAAGGTCAGATGGCAGTCTGAGACATTCTTCGTTTTACCACCATGATGAATATTAATAAATAAGTCGACATATCTATATGCTAAATAGTGAACATACCTAGACTTATATTATAAGCTATTAAAAGACACTTGGGAAACCCCAAATGCAAGAAGCCGAGCAAAACTAGTTAAGAGGCAAAAAATAAATAGGTGACAGGCACGTAGAAGAGATATACCTACGGATTGGGTATTTCGCAGGTAGGTATTTCTTATAGGTATACGCGGTCCAAAATTTTCTGGCTGGAGAAATATGGCAGTTTTAAAAATAAAAATAAATTCTGCTTGTTCGTGTATAGTTTTGAGGTTTTGATTTGACGGCATTTAGAACAACAGGAAGTCTGAAAGTTTTCTAAATGTTTAAGTTGGAATATCTTTCCGTTATCAAGCTCCTGACAAAGGAAGGGGAGCCCGACCGGCGATATAAAAAATAAGGTTACTTAGATGCTGTGTACGGGGATACTTACCCCTCCGTCAGTTTCCACCATTAAAGCGGGAGTCCATTGACGACGAACCTCGCTCCGGCCGGCCTGTGGAAACACTCACCGTGGAGTGTGGACTGCGTCAAATTAGTCGAAGAGGAAGTTCTGAGTGATCGAAGACTGAAGACTAAAGAAATAGCGACAAGGACAGGGCATTCGAACACTTCAGTTCTTAGGGTTCTTCATGAACATCTTCACATGTATAAAGTAAGTGCGAGGTGGGTGCACAAACTTCTTTTGAGCTTGCAGCGAAGTGAGCGAAAAGCGTGCTCTCAAGAAGTTTTAGACGCATACAAGACGACATTTGAAAAAAAAAAAACTTATTTTATCGGATTTTAGGTACCTATCGTCAGCAAAATTAATTCTATATGTAGAATTTTAGTTTGAGCATTCTTGTATTCGTGTGATTACTGATAACAGAACGTAACTTAATCACCCGGCTTGCCTGAAATTTCTTTTTAGGCAAGCGTATCATCTTATCAGCCGAAAGACGTCCACTGCTGGACATAGGCCTCCCCCAAAGAGTGCCACAATGACCGGTCCTGCGCCACCCGCATCCAGCGGACTCCAGCGACCTTTACCAGGTCATCAGTCCACCTTGTGGGGGGCCTACCCACGCTGCGCCTTCCGGTACGTGGTCGCCACTCGAGAACCTTTCCGCACCAATGGCCATCGATTCTACGTGCAATGTGCCCCGCCCACTGCCACTTAAGTTTAGCGATTCGGAGGGCTATATCGGTTACCTTGGTTCTGCAGCGGATAGCCTCATTTCTGATGCGATCACGCAGAGATACTCCCAGCATAGCCCTCTCCATTGCCCTTTGGGTGACTTTGAGCCTTCTTATGAGGCCCATAGTAAGCGACCACGTTTCCGTGCCATACGTCATCACTGGCAACTCACACTGGTCAAAGACTCTCGTCTTGAGACACTGCGTAATATTGGACGAAAAGATGTGCCGTAGCATCCCGAATGCTGCCGAGTCGGATTCGCCGATTGACCTTTCTCGAAGTTGGACCTACCTAACTGGACAGTCTGTCCTAGGTATATATACTCGTCTACAGCGTATAGTTATACTCTTACATAACTTATTTGTTCCGGGTTCGCCATCGAAAATTTTCACACGTCGCCACTGCTCGTTTATTACAATAAGGTATAAGTGGGTACCATGTTGGTCGTAGTCGTAAATAGTATAAATCTTCAGATAAGCCATGTTTTTGTTTGCCTAACTTAGGTAAAGTTGATTTTGTTTTGTTTAATTCTATTATTTCATATTTTATAATTGTTTGGTATGTATATTTTATTCGGTATAGTTACTGTTAACTTTATGCGTAAATAAAATAAATTGAATTGAATATGGTGTATCAGCTAGGTTAATTGCCAACTCACGTTTAAATTCCTTATTATGACTAGGTTTCGAATTGCGGAAGTTACTTGACGTTCCCGGAAGTGTGTGACTTTTCTGAAAATAAGAAACGATACAGTTATGCATGCAAATCTCGAAGTTTAGAATCCTGGGTAATATAAGTATTAGCCTAGTCACTAGGCCCTAGTGGTTTAGGTATGCGGCGGTTGTGGGTTCGAATCCCGGCTGTACGAAATATTTACCGTTAGCTTTTCGGTGAAGGAAAACATCGTGAGGAAACCGGTTTAATTCCAATAAGGTCTAGTTTTACCTCTGGGTTGGAAGGTCAGATGGCAGTCACTTTCATAAAACTAGTGCCTACGCCAAATCTTGGGGTAAGGTAACTCAATCATTTCGTTATCTTGTTTACAACTCGGCGCACGGGGATCTTCTAGCTGTATCGACAATATGTACCGGCATCGGCAGAATGCTGTCGGAGTGTTGTATAGAATTACTAATCCAATTATGTATATAATTACTAAATTTTTAGGGTTCCGTACCTCGAAAGGAAAAAAACGGAACCCTTATTAGGATCACTTTGTTGTCCGTCCGTCCGTCCGTATGTCAAGACCCTTTTTCTCAGGAACGCGTGGAGGTATCAAGCTAAAATTTATATCAAATACTCAAGTCTACTGCCCCTTAGAGCTGTGAAAAAAAATCAAAAGATACAGCCGTTTATGCCGCAAATTTTCGAAACTCGCAATGGAATCAAAACCTATAGGGTACTTCCCGTGAACTCAGAATCTTGAAATTTGGTACGAAGCAACGTCTTATAACACAGATAAAGGAAAAATAGTGAAAACCGTAAATTTTTAGTAACATCATATAATAAAAATATGTTTACTTATATACCTACAGGTTTGTATAGATCCCTCGGTGCGCGAGTCCGACTCGCACTTGGCCGGTTTTATACTTATACTTTTTATTCATTTATTATTCTCATGATTAGTGAATTGAAACCTAGGTATCAAAGCGGACCCTCCCTTAGGACACAACCGGGAACAACGCTAGGAAGATGATGAGTGTGCAAAAATGTGTAAAGTTTCCAATTGTGTTGCCTTATTGAGTTGCATGTAAAAACCGGACAAGTGCGAGTTCAACTCGCGTGGTGAGGGTTCCGTATATAATACACAAACATATTGAAATTTTTCCCGTTTCTTTGCATACTCAAACTTCTTATAGGTTTTCCTGTAATCTTTAGGCAAGGCACTATTTTCCATATTTTTTTCAGAATTTTAAGGCTAGTAGTTTCGGAGATAAAAAATCGTCTTTTTTCCTAAATTACTTAAAATCAGTTTTTGCTAAAATTATAAAAAAATTTATATCTGAGATGCTTACAACTTACAACAACCTTTTTCATTTGATATATCACACAATACAGTTTACGAATATTGTTTTTAAATGTTCCAGTTCACCCCCCAAAAGTGGCCCCCTTGTTCAGAATTCATTAATTTACTTTACGCGTCCATCTTTGGGTCACCAATTTACATATGTATACCAATTTCAACTCTATCGGTCCAATAGTTTCGGAGCAAATCGGCTGTGACAGACGGCAAAAACTACTTACTTACAACTGCTGCTGACTGCAACATTGTTTTTCGTCATCCTTGCGGAAGGTAAATCGCCACTTTATGGCTATAGCATAAAGTGGCGATTACCTCCCGCACCGAGTGCGGAAAATCTCCCTTCCTGAGCAGGAGAAAACTTAAAACATACACCACGGAGGGTAATAACTAATAAGAAAACGACATCGCATATATCGGCCTATACGGTAAAATTATTGCTAAAGAAGAATTTATTCCAGGCCACTGACGTTAACTTTAAGTACCTTCATTTCGTACGTGTTGAGTGCGTCCTGAGTGTTGTCCTCGTGGTGTAACTGACGATGCATGATGAGTGCACTCTCGAAGTTGGTTGTGAAGCCGCATTGAGAACAGCTGTAACAGCAAGTATCCTTGTACGAAATAATATGAAATTAAAGTTGGTATTTATAACACCACGCTGCGCTCCAGAATACAGAATACAGAATTTATTGGTAAAATAAGCATTTTACAAGTCACAATTTCATTACAATATACACCCAATATTTTAAGGTTTTTACCATGCAACATATTACTATTATTACAATTATTTATTCATTGGATTTCTGTTTTATTTGGCGCTGGGTCAATGATCCGTCCGTTTATACGAAAAAAACTCAAATAGTCAATGTAGTTCGGAAATCGACCAAGTTGAAGTGGGACTGGGCTGGTCATGTCTGCCGCATGCCGAGTGAGCTGTGGGCCAAGATTGCCACTGAATGGCAGCCCGACAGCTCGAGACGGAGACGTGGCAGACCTCGTCGGCGATGGAGAGACGAGCTAGACTCCTTTTTAAAAGAATGGCCAGAGACTGCTCAGGATCGGGAGCACTGGAAAAAGTGGGGGGAGGCCTTTGCCCAGCAGTGGGACACTACGGGCTCACAATAATAATAATAAAAAATTGCTGAACCCGGGTGGTATACCTACTTAATATGTGTTCTGTATAATAAAGTGGGACTGCGGTCACTTCTACCGCATGCCGAATGAGCTGTGGACCAAAGGGACCACGGACTGGAAGCCCCAAAACACAAAACGGAGACGCGGTAGGCCACGTCGGCGATAGCGGTATAACTGGGACTCCTTTTTAACCTTTTCAACGCTCTGTCAAAGAAAAAAGTTGCCAACCACACGCCAAATCAACAAGACATTTAGTGCGGAGTTAAACCTTATGCCAATGCAAGAAGGTTGCTATCGCGCTGGGTTCCTTGACGCATATATCAGTCGTTGGCGTTGAACCTGCGGTGCGGATATATGCGTCGTTGGCGTCGAAAAGATTAAAAGACTGGCTAGATATTGCTCAAGACCGCGATGAATGGAGCCCCGCGCTGCGGGGCTCCTACTTCTAACTAATTTGCCTTTCGGGCATCTGAAGCTACCTATAACGACCCTAACCTAAGTATCTAGTGTTTCGAGAACGCCATGGGTCCAATATCTCAGCCATTTTTGATTATCGAGAAAAGTTTTTTGAATAAATCCTGTTTGGACGAATAAAACCTGGCGAAATGTCCAACCGAAGAAAAATGTTTGTAATGCGTACCCTTAGCTACATACACCTAACCCCCTTTTGTGATCTCTTGTTGCAATTTGTCTCACTCTATATAACTACTTCCTCTTATCTCCTCCTATCATCGTATATATTTCATCGTATTTATTCATTCGTTAATTGATTAAGAAACGTGGAATCTCCGTTTAAGAAAAGCAATTTTATAAAGCAATCCGGCTAAAGAAGGTACTAGGTAGATAGGTTTAGATTCTTTTAGTTGAGTAGTGACCCTGGTACAGATGAATTGCAGAACAATGCTGTCTACTTTACTTACCAATAACTCATGATTGGAATCTAAACTGAAAACGTAAATAAATAAATACAAATATAACGTTGCTCAACACAGAATCTGTCAAAATTACAATCTGATAGATGCAATAGATGACGTAACCAAAGAAGCATTCATTGTCAAAGGTTTTATGTCGATACAAGAAGATCATGGATCATACCATCTTTGCAGCATAGACGGTTAAGGCCTCACAGACTGGAGCGGCCTGGCCGCGGCGGTCAATAGTAAACTTGTCATTAGCTGTCAAATTTACTATGGACCGCCACCGCAGGCCGCGCCAGTGATGTAGGCCTATTATGCTCATGAGCGGCCAGCACGGCTATCACAAGACGGCGCGCGAGCTCTCGTTTTTTCTCGCACTATACCTCTCTTTCTAAGTTTTCTAATAGAGAGAGACGGATAGTGCGAAAAAAATCGAGAGAGCTCGCGCGCCGTCTTGTGATAGCCGTGCAATTTTATATATCAAGACAATGTATAGGTAATTTCACGAGAGTTGAGGTGAATGATTACACACACAGCTACATAAAGTACTGATTGCAAAAAAAGTGAATGAATGAAATGAGTGAGTGAATGTAAATAAAAACGCTCATATATATTCATATACATATATTTTAATAAGAATAGGTATAACCAACAGTAAAACATATATATTTTTATAAAGTATCGTCACTTAGCATATCTGAATCGTCAAGATTGATTATTACAAGTTTATGGTTTTCGGTTAGTTCATCAATCTTAGGTTCCTTTATTCTGTATCTTTCTTCATTTTGTTGGGTTTTTCTGAAAATATTCTGAAACGTATCTTTGTCAAGTGCTTCAATTTCTTCGTTTAATTTCCTCATGACGCTATTGAATGTGAACTGTTCTGTCGCAGGTAAATGTTGACCGTCATTTCTTAAGTTCTGTCTAAAATGACAGAACACGTTAAATATAACCGACTTTGACTTTCCGTAGAATAAAAACCTGTAGGTTTTCTTGTCTCTTGGAAAATCCGGTTGTCAATAAGTATGACAACGATGTAACGAGTGCCAGTTACTTCAATCATCTTTAAAGAGGTTTGATAACGAGATAACAAAGTAATGAACATATATGTGAATACAATTTTAATAACTAAATAAATAAAGACAATGCAATTTGTTACCTACTTATTCTCTTTCGTTTCTACGATTAATATTATATATATTCATGTATATACCTACGCATATGTGACCTTTATTTAAATTGGTGTAAATAAAATTAATTAAAATGCTTTCTGTTTTGTATAAAGTCGATGAATTGGTAGAAATATATTAATACTTAACAAAAAAGTTTATAGGAACTTTTTGATCTTTCTTGCCATTCACTGTTGAACTTGCTATCGGTACAATAATAGAACAGTAATGTCAAAACTTCGCTGTCACTACATGACAGTGTTGTTGTGTGCGTGGCCTCAACTCTCGTGAAATTACCTATACGTATGATTACGCTGCATAAAAATTAAAAAAGTAATTAACTGTCAATCTGACTTGTGGTAATATCAAAATCAGGATTATCATTGTGAATTAAATAAGTATGATAGTAAAAATATTATGTATCTATGCTAATGGTTCGACGCTAAAATTTAAGAAAAGGCATCTGAATGGAACATGTACATCAATAGCGGAGTGCCCATACAAGCCGATTCCCACCGGCTTTTTTAGGCAAGTATACTGGGTGATTTTGGGGTCATGATCCGGAATAGCCAAAAGCGAATAAGATGGCATGCTGAATAACTTTTGACCAACCACGAAATCGCAAAAAAAACAGATGTTCCATACTCCCAATTAATTCACAGTATCTAGACACGCGAAGCCAAGTTCAATATACTTACTCTAAACTCTTTCATAACTTTTTGTTCCGGGTTGCCTATCGAAACTTACACGCGCCGTCTGATGTACATCCTCCATAATCATGAGCCTATTATGGTTGAGATATTTGTGGCTGTCATTGGAATTGGAATCCTCTACCTGGGACAATAGAGTTGCTTTTTTGAATGGACTACTTTGTTGCAATTCGGCCAACTCAAATAATCTCAAGTATACGGCCCACTGCTGGGTGGTCTCGACTCATGGATGGGAGGGAAGGGGCATAACCTCCGTAAAGTAATCAAATCATGCGAGTTCCCGGGAACCCAGGTATTTATTATCATTTATTGGATTTTCTGTAGTTTATTACACCAGGGACTGGAACCGGTTAGGTACCCTAATGAGGGTTTTCAATAGGCTAATTTTAGAATTTATTTTTAAAAGCCTATCCATAATGGTAACTTTATGATAAGGTAACCTTACTGATAGGGTAACCCTATTGTTAGGTTAAGCATATCGGATACAATAACCATAAGTCAACCCTAAAAACGCTATCTTAATAGGGTTAACTTATGGTTACCACATCCGATATGCTTACCATAACAATAGGGTTACCCTATCAGTAAGGTTACCAAATTGATAGGGTTACCAAATCGATAGGCTTAAGCCTGAAAAGGGGTTTTCCGGTCCTTGTATTACCTACACTGAAAGACCGCAAACACAATGTCATAGTAATGTTACTATTATGATTGATTAAAATGTCATGAATAAAATTACAGTCATTATAATCTATAACTAATTAAATCTACATGCGTGTCATGTGACATTAGAAATAATAATATGAATAATCTCCACTTATAATAAATCTCTATATTAAAAAAAGAATCAGCCAGTATCATTTTATACAATGTTCTGTCACGAATGATCTCAGTTTCCCATGAACGGAAATACATGAAACATTTTTGATAGGTACATTATTATTCTGGCTTCCGCTTAGGATAGTTTTTACGCGACTTCGACAGTTAATTAATTTTCCGAAATATTTGACCTCTTTAAATTTTTCATTTCTTTTTCTAATATATATATCGCCGCCACATCTGTAAACTGTCAGTAACGTCAAAATAGCAGAATTGCTTTAATTTATAACCGGACTACGATAGATATTCACGAAACGTATACCAACGGAACAAGCATAAAAAATAAATATATTCTAATATGAAAACTTATATGCGCAAATTTCGTATTCAGGCGTAATTTCAATAAATGTATCAACAAATTTGAACAATATGAGTAACACGATTTTTTTTTTTTTTAATAGCATGGCGCTCTGCGCGTTCAGCCAAAGTATGAGGAACGGGATTAAAATTACGGATAGATCGAAAATGTAGAAGATAAGCGAAAGACCAGGAAAGACTAGTATAATATATATTATATTAAAGTTTGATATTATTTAAAGACTAAAAATTATATAAGGCTTTAAATATTCCTATACAAGGATGAGTTATTTATATACAGGAGTCAAGGAACTTTTTTACCTTTTAACCATATGTTTTGACTATGACAAATTACTACAAACAGCCAGTGTTCACGTTCAAAGGCCTAGCAATTTGTCACAACAACTTGCTATAGTTAGACTGGTTAAGAGTGAATGGCTGTCTCTTTCCAACTATTGCAAGTTGGTGTGACAAATTGCGCCCGTTTGTAGTGTGCCACACTGGAGCAGCCTACGGTGGCGGTCAATAGTAAATTTGACAGCTAATGACAAGTGGGAAGCTTAAGGACCACACTGGCGCGGCCTGCGGTGGCGGTCAATAGTATAGTAAATTTGACAGCTAATAACAAGTTTACTATTGACCGCCGCGGCCAGGCCGCGCCAGTCTGTGAGAGGCTTAATGCCTGCAACACACTGGCACGGCCTGCGGCGGCGGTCAATAGTAAATTTGACAGCTAATGACAAGTTTACTATTGACCGCCGAGGCTAGGCCACAGAAACACCAAGTTGGCGGCGGAGTCTATGTTTGTAAAAAAACCGGTCAAGTGCGAGTCTGATTCGCGCACCGAGGGTTCCGTCTTGCCCCACCCATTAATTTTGGAAAAAGCTTATCTATAAAATCATGTAACTCAGCCATAAGGAAGCCCTTTTCGTTTCAAACAATCCATACTAATATTATAAATGCGAAAGTAAAACTTCTGTTACCTTTTCACGCTAAAACCGCTGAACTGATTGAGATGAAATTTGATACTTTGAATTCCGGAGAAGGACAAGGGATGGTTTTTATCCCAAAATTAATTATCTAAGGGAGTGAAACTCTCTAGCGGAGGCCTATGTCCAGCAGTGGACGTCTTTCGGCTGATATGATGATGATGATGATGAAGGGAGTGAAAAGGGGGGGGAGTTTGTATGGAGTTACGATATAAACGAGTTCCGCGCGGACGAAGTCGCGGGCAAAAGCTAGTCTATAATAAGTTAAATCTATATCCATGTCTCAATTGTCACATTAAATTATTTGGTAAACTGTCATTGAAAAATTCATTTATGATATAATAACATTTACCTATTAACGATGTCAACAATTCACAACAACACAACAATTGAGATTTTAATTGGCCTGTCCGTAATTGCTTTGGGTATCTTGTTATAAATTCTAGGGGCTAAACCAAATACACTTTTGCTTAGTAAGGCAGTGTTAGCTAGTAGGCATCTTATTTTACAGTTGCCACGTGGTCTTAGATCTCTAATGGGGCCATTTTCCCGCTCAAATAAATCAGGATTGCTGCGAACAAATACTGCTACTTCAAAGATATAAATGGAAGGGAATGTCAATATTTTATATCTTATAAAGTATGGCTTACTACTATCTAACAGTTTCAAACATAGCTCGTATGCATCGTTTTTGACCTCTTAAAACATTTTCCGGATCCGTACAATTTCCCCAAAATATAACCCCGTATCTTAATATAGACGCTACTAGTGCATGATATGCCTTAGGTACCTACTCAGATCATAAAAAGGAAGGTACCTACCTCCTTTTATATCCTAAACCAATTGTTCATTTGTTTTTTTTATTTTATCTAGTTGTTATTTTAGTTCCATAAGTATTATTGTATTGATTGATACTGCATGTAGGTAGTGCCGTGCAATACATCTCACTTCGTATTTATGTTTTATTTCTCTCTCGCCTATCCTAATAGGTAATATATTAGTATGTAGTTTATGTATTAAAATTGTATGACGTTTCCGTGATTTACCAACATTATATAATCTGTGCCAACGGTGCTGGCTGACAATCAGCGCTGTAGGTATCTGACACCTCGGCAAAATGCTGAGCCAGTGTCCGACCGGTTCACTGCCGCAAAGACGTACTTGTTTTATGTTCTGTATGTTTTTCTTTGTTTATTTTATTGTTTAATATTATGTGTCCTGTGTGTTTGTGAATAAATGTATCTTTCTTTCTGTTGAAACCATTTGAATATTGGAATCCTAGCTCGTTCATGTAACAGCTATCAATGAATTGTAGCTTGCATAAACAACTAATTACTCCGTTCAACCATCACGCTGATGCGTAACTTGAACAAGTAGACCAACTTACATTTGCGGTCCATGGCGTCGCTTTTCCCATCTCCAGAAACAATTTAGTACGTGACAGTTTAGTTTTTAATTTCGCCACTGACTTAGATAACTTTGTCTTTATAGAACATGGGATAATTCAAATGAGTAACGATGTAATAGCTAACGTGCGATGTTTAATTTTTAACCCTATGTTAAGAAGAATATGGTTGGTATTAGAATGAGGTGAAGGTTATGGTGGTTTTTTAGGAGGGAGTGAGCGCACCTGTGGAGTGTTGCCAGGGTAATGTAATTACGCTTTATTTGTAGGTAAATCGTAAATAGTAAACATTAAACTTTTTCTTCGTACATAGGGAGGAGCACAGTCAGCATCATAAACATATGTACCTCTACATTTATATTCTAGCACTGTTATTGTTGAAATATAAGGTTGAGGTTCCCGGGTTTGGCGCGGGACGACGGCAAGAGGCCAGACGGTATGACCTTAGTGCCTTGGAAACTGGGACGGCCCCTTATTTGGGACACCACATGCGTTGACACCCTGGCGCCGTCCCACTTTGGCACTACATCTTTGACAGCAGGCGGGGCAGCTGCAGCGGCCGAGGCAGCAAAGTGCCGCAAATACATCGGCCTCACGGACCGGCGTGTTTTTGCGGCTTTTGCTGTCGAAACACTCGGACCGTGGAGCCCAGGTGCTCACCAATTATTTGGCCAATTGTCAAGGAAATTGGTCAAAGTATCCGGAGACCACAGGGCTGGCTCGTTCCTTGCCCAACGGATCGGCATAGCTATCCAAAGGGGGAACGCAGCCAGTCTTATGGGAACCCTTCCGCAGGGATCCGACCTTGGGTACCTTTTTTGATTTAGTTTTTATTTTCTTAATTTTAGGTTACTTTAGTCTATTTAATTTTTCATCTTCTTTTAATGTTTATTTATTGATAGTAAATTTATTGGAAAAGGTTGAAATAGGAAATTGTGTCTCATGGGAGCAAAATTATATATTTACAACGACGGCGGTATATTGGATCCTGAGTGAAGCGAAAGCTTTTACAATAGAATCCTGAGGGTAGCGAGGGATTCTAAGGTTGAATCTTGAGCGTAACGTCCAAGATGGAAATAATTTTGCTACATATTTTGCTTTTCACACCTATGAGGAAAAGTGGAATCCCTCATGTGAGCTTATGTATGTCGATTTGTGTAAGATTTTCCCTTAATATACTAATACTTCTATGGGCAAAGCCTGAAATAAAAATTTGAATTTGAATTAAGTGAGATGGATCAAAGATCATCTTATTATCAAGGAGCCTGCATTCGTGATTGTCCATGCATAAAGCATGTCATTTCAAAATTGTTGCTTGGAAGCCATAACAAGTTTCTATTGGGTATCCTACTAATATTATAAATGCGAAAGTTTGGATATGTTTTGTTGTTTAGATGTTTGTTACTCAATCACGCTTAAACGGCTGAACCGATTTGGATGAAATTTTGCACGAATATAGTTTATAGCCTGGATTAAAATATAGGATAGTTTTTATCCCGGGTCTACGTGGACGAAGTCGCGGGCAACAGCCAGTATTACTATATTATTGCAGAGAATTGTTAAAACTGAATGTTTTTCAAATACCACGACGGCAAACAAACCTAATCGTAAGCGGACACCGTAGCCTATGGTCTCTTGTGACTTTATAAGAGTCACAAGCGCGTTGCCGATCCTTTATTGATTGTACGGTGAAGTGTCATTGGCAGAGCCGTTTTGACGTAGGGGTGTTTATAAAACAGTCATTGGAATTGGAATCTTCTACCGTGGACAATAGAGTTGCTTTTTGAATGAACAATTCGGATGCAATTCGTTCAACTCAAATAATCTCAACTATACCTATCTATGTTGATGATAAATAAATTGTGCTAAGTGTTTGCCATGTTTTGAACATTAGATGGGGTTATTGATCTTCCAATCTGACCGGATCTTTGAAACAAGTTATCCCATCGATTTTAACAAACACAAAAGCTAAGCTTGTTTACAACGCAGATAATCCAGCTTTAAGTGAATTTACATAAAAAATGCAATTAAGACCTTAAGCTATGTCGTCAAGAGTCGATTATTGGTTGTACTTGTTGTTACTTAGACAATCGCTAGCGTTTTAACTTATCAACACTGTTTAGACATTGAAACGTGTGAAATCTTCACTTTTTTCCATTCAAAACTCAAACAATTACTTCTTTTTCTTCTGCAAAGCGATAAATACTCCTTTGTAATTTTATCACGATTATTCCTATAAACATAACTAATTTTGCTGATTAAAAACAGGCGCTGCTCAAAACGGAACTTTAACACGTTGCATTAAAGTTGTTCTTATAGGACGGTAGAAGTTACGGAAGTGAGATTATGTTTGTAATTGGTAAAGCCTTTTTCCTTAGCGTGGCAACATTGGAGACCAGTCACACAGGTAGCACTAGCAGTACCGCGCGGGGTGCCAGCGCCGTTGCACGTTCTTTTTATAAAAACTAGCCGTTTTTACCACGCAAATTCAAGGCTTCAAAACACAAAAAGAACATTGATGACAAAGCAGTTTCGTACTAAACTAAATAAAAGTGTGTTTTAGTTAGTTTTAACGTCGAAAAGTCACTTTAAATCGAGTAGGAAGTAGTTATATAAAAGGAAACATTTCTCTTGCTGCGTTGTGCTCTTTGTTTTGTGTTAATTTACGCAAGTTTAGTTTTTGAAGTGGTTTTTGGTTTTGTGGAGTGAAATCGAACCGCCAGGTGAGTTGGAGACCTTTTTTTGCTGCTTTCTCTTAGGGTTTAACGCGGCGATTAGGCGAGCGGTGGGGCGTTTCGACGAAAGGCATTCTGTTTTACAAACTGTTTATAGACCTGTAAGTTACCACCGTGTAAGCGTGCCTGTTTAAAAAGAAAAACATTGGTACTTAGTTCGATTTTTGAATTGTCGTTAACTTTTAAATTGCAAATTTGTAGGTACTTACTTGACTTATAAAAAGTATGTCATGTCATGACATGACATACACAGGAGTGCTTACGGTTTATGTAGGTATTTCTAGATGACTCGTATCTTATAGGAATAACAAAGACAGCTGGTTTAAGTTATGTTTATTTTAAGAATTATGTGTAGGTAGAAACCTGTTAGTTTTTATTATATCTAACTGTAGATACGTACGTTTAAAAAATATACCCACGTAGCTATTTGTTTTCTTCAGTCGTCTTCTTTAATAATAAATTAATTGCGGAAATGTTATCAATACAAATACCTCACACAGAGCAGTTACAAAATACAACACAGAGATACGGATCTCTTAGGGTTAGCCAACATACCTACATTGATACTTTTTACTCCGGAAATCGTACCGTAACGTGTATGAAGGGGTACGATTAGCAGAGTGTAAGATGGTCTACAATTTGGACCACTAGATGTCGCTGTTACTTCTAGAAACTAGCTAACGGTAGTAAATAATGGCAATGGTAACCAAGTCGGTGTTGTTATAAATTTTAGTACTTAGCGGCGTAAAAAGTGACTACCCTTTTCTACCGTGGGTGACGTAATACTACTATTACTATGCGAGTAGCAAACTATCACTGCGATATCACATTCTAACCTTTACCTAAAAGTGGTAGGTACTAAACTGAATATTATGTGTTATGGTATATAGATTAAACCGTGTTCAAGTAAAATCGTACGACACAACTCTGCTTGGGTGTGGGTTAGTTCTGCGAGCACTGTGTCTGTTTTTGTATGTCACACCGTCTGAACAGGTTTGCACTTTGCAGTAAGCTAAACCACTGACGTAGGTAGATGAAACATGTTTCCGTGCGGCGATTCCGTTTTGGGTTAAGCTCCTGGTCGTGGTATTCCCTTGCTTCTGTCTTCTTTGTTTCTTCCCCCTAAGTTCGAACTTCTAGGAACGCCCGGGGAGGTCCATCCCTCATCATATTTGATATTTGTTGCTGGCCGCTCTGCAGGCCAAACGAAGTAAGAAAAAAAACCTGACCATGGTCCTTTGAACCGGATATCTCAAGGAGTAGTCACCAATTATTCGTTTTTAGGGTTACGAAACCCTTATAGTTTTGTCATGTGCGTCTGTCCGTCAAGCTTGGTATTCAAATAAGAACCTTTTAAGTATCTTAAAATGATGTGCGCGTGTCTTTGAGGAGCGGTGTGAACGCCATTAGTTTATCGGCGTGAGGATATAGCCAGTGACATACTAGTAATCATGTTGGTATTTAGAGCTTAGCCACGTGTAACTTGCAGTGGTCATAATTGAGTGCTAAAATAGACAAAATTTAAATATAGGTTCTCGAGTGATGATCACCTATTAGGGGAAGGCGCATCGTCGGTAGACCCCCACAGGGTGGACTGCTCCGATATTCTTTAACTTGTTTTAAGCTCACCTCAACTCTCACCCACAAATATATCTTGACACCGCTATTCGTAGGAACTAAGCATAGGTAGAGGTCTAGTTTCTTTACGCGCAGATATTCTTTACGCCTTCCCTGGGCAGTTATTTTTCAAATTTAAATCTTTATTTTACGTAAAAATGTTGTACAAAAGCTGGTTTAAAATTGTATCATGGTCGCACATGCCATCGTCAAGTCGGTCACTAACTTTGATATCAGGAAATATATTTTTGTCCTAATGACCAGGTGATAAGCAGACAAGTGGGTTTTTTCTCACTAAAAGCCAATGCAAAATCTTGTTTGGTGGGAAACTTCCAAAACTGCAAATAAAACTGGTCGCAAAAACACCGTATACATACTGGACTTTTGTAGGTATATCTAGATATTGAAACTTCTGAGTGTCGTAATTGCAATGATTGTTAGTGGTTTCGGACGGCCCAATTCCTGAGTTACCTAAAGGTGCACTTCCGACCAGCGGGCTCCGGCGTCACTAACGCCAGGGGCGGTTCACTCTTTGATTTCGTCGTGCCGCGCAAAAACATGGCGGCCGGCCGCCTTTAGGCGGTCTATCAGTGGTTGCCGCGCGCTGTTACGGGACGCACGCGATCGCGCTTTGCATTGCATCGTCATTCGCCTCGTAAAATAAATATGCCGCGTCGTCTATTTATATTGGTTGAAAATAATTTTTCTTTACATTATGTTTATGCATGTAGGTAACCCAGAGTTGTTTGACTTCGTCTTACATTTTACAGAAACAGGCAGTTTTGATGTCATAACCTAAAGGCAAATTACACAGCTTTTGTGTAGTTGGGTGATCCTAAGTAGGTAAATAAAGAATAATCGTAATATCGTTAGTAAAATACCCTATTATACTAGCGTACCTATAATATAATAGGTCGAGCTGGCGGTAACCCTAGCTCTAACGCCCCGCCTCCGAAAGAGCGCGTTGCATGCGATAGAAAGAAATGGCCACATTTAGGCACGTTTGGCGTACCTAAACAGGGAATTTGTTAACAGAGAACCTTCTGTACGTAGTAGGTACTATTACTTATTATGTGCTAACGCAGCGTCAGTGACGCGGCGACAGTGACGCTGCGCTCGAACGTTCCCTCATACATTTCCGTTTTAGAGGTGAACTTAAAACAAGTTACAGAATAGGGGGCCTGTATATGTATAGTACTATCGCTCTATCGCCGCGTCACTGTTACTGCGTTAGTGACGCCGGAGCCGCGTCGTCGGAAGTCCACCTTTGTTCATTTAATCTCGTAGATTTATTGCGTCATTCTGAGCGATAAGTAGCACTTATCGTCTAGGAATAACAAGCATCTATAGGCTACGTTGACTGCTTTGCTTGACGCATGCCATATCCTTGTTAGGCTTCCGTAGCCAAAATGGCAAAAACGGAACCCATAGTTTCGTAATGTCCGTCTGTCCGTATGTCACAGGCATTTTATTCGAAAACTATAAGGTGTTTTTGAATAAATTTTTGAGGATAGGTGTATTTTGTTAGCCGCTACACAGTTTTGTAATTAATAGACAATTTGTAATTATGTATGGCGTATACATAAAACTGCAAGTGTAAAAAACATTTTTTTCATTGTAAGCCCACGTGTGGTGTGCCATCAATCGATAGGCCTTTCAAAATAAATATAAGGTTTCTCAGCATTTTTTTCCGGAAATCATCCCATATGGGGGTGAAATGCGGGGTGAAAGTTTGTATGCAGCTACGATATAAACGAATTACATGCAGACGGAGTCGCGGGGAAAAGCTAGTATGATATAATTGACGACTGGTTAGCCTAGTGGGTAGTGACGCTGCCTACGAAGCTGAAGGTCCTGGGTTCGAATCCCGGTAAGGGCAAAAGGCAAAAATTGTGTGTGAGTATTAATATTTGTTTCTGAGTCTTGGATGTTTTTTATGTATTTAAGTATTTACATGTATTGAATATATCGTCGTCTAGTCATAACACAAGCCTTATTGAGCTTACTATGGGACTAGTTAGATTTGTGTAAGATTGTCCACTAATATTTATTTATTTATAACTAGCTTCTGCCCGCAACTTTGTCCGCGTGGAACTCGTTTATATCATAGCTCAAAACTCATACAAACTTTCGCCCCCATTTCGTCCCCTTAAGGGATGATTCCCGGGATAAAATGTATTCTATATGTTAATCCAGGCTATACACTATATGTATACCAAAATTCATTTTAATCCGTTCAGCCGTTTTTTCCTGATTGAGTAACAAACACTAAACATCCAAACTTTCGCATTTATAATATTACTAGGATTATGAGAAACGACGCCATGTGAAGCGCACTTTACCCAGCCCGCCGACTCGAAGGCAACGATTTGATTTACGCAGTCTTCCGCACGCCGTAACGGCATTACGCCACCGGAAAGCGTTGGGTAATGTAAACAAACGCATTTTTGGCGTTACGCGCTGGGATATTACACCGATCGACGAGGTAGCTGATTAGGACGATGTTTCTCTTATGGTGTTGTTGCACCGCATGGTAGGTATAGTCAACAGCAAAAGCATTTTTTCACCTTATCGCAATGGAATAAGGTACAAAAGTGATAACTTACTTTTGCTCTTGACTGTACATCAGGCTATCCATATCCATCGGGGGGCGTCGTGGTGGAATGTTCGCGATCCCATGGCGCCCCCTTAACGGTAATGCGGGTGACGCCGGTGTGTTTTTAGTGGGTATGCTCCTCGGATGGCGGCGGGAGGAGAGAGTCCCACATAACCCCCAAATGGGCCTTCCCCAAAAAAGTCTATCCATCCATACCATAATCCATACTAATATAAATGCGAAAGTTTGTCTGTCGGTTGCCTCTTAAACCGATTTAGATGAAATTTGGTATAGAGGTAGTTTGAGTACCGGGGGCTTCGGGCCCGGGACATAGGATAGGTTTTATCCCGAAAATCATATCCTAAGGGGGTGAAATGGGGGTGAAAAATTGTATGGAGCTACGATATATAAACGATTTCCACCCAGACGGAGTCGCGGGCATAGCATAGAAACTAGTTTCTCCATAAAACAGAGACGGGTAACCTACCTACAATCCAAAATTAAACTCATGTTTCGGAAGGAGATCTATAAAGGCGTTTATACAACCTTTACAGTACTGTTTGAGCATGTTGATCCCATTCGAGGCCACGCATCGCTACGTGTGCTACGCCGTAGCGCGTAGCAGCTTTTTTCCGCTCGGTAGCGGAAATCGAACGTAGAGGCATGACGCATATGTTGCGTCACTGGCCTTGAATGGGTCAATAAGCAGTCAAAAATATCGATGCAATGTGGTCAATAATAACCTATATCAACACGACTTCGTCGTCAATGGCGTAATAGAACTAAATTTAGGCCATCAACTTGTGTTTTTTCACTACCTAGCTTATGTATGTATTAGGGTTATTTTTTAACTTCTTAATCTGTTTTCTTCTTTTTCTTTTCTTGTCTGATTCTTTCTTTTTTTTTGCTTTTGAGATTTATGAGATCTCACTAGTGTATACTCGCGATGTGTTTCCATGATTGCCAGAATAAAAATAATAATCATAGTTGAGACTATATATTTTTTCTAAATTGTTTAAGAACATAACACAATTTATTTTTAATAAATAAATAAACTTTTTGATTGGTTCATTAATAAGTACACCTACTTACAAGTTACAGTCCTCAACATGATCTCGTCAATTAAATCCACTCGCACCCATAACTCTCCACTGTTATTACAGGACATTAATGCGTTAACTCGATCAAATGAACTAGTTATGAAAGCGGGGAAAGAACGAGCGCGGCTAGGGTTTCTAACGCTCGTCAGATGACAGTGTCGGTGACATGAGCTGGTTTTAATTGACAGATCAGTTTGCTATTATTAGCTGGATTAAATATACACGCATGTAACAACATGATGTCAACATCGCAACGTGTAAGGGTGGTCAAAAATATCTCAACACGCTTTAGCGTCAAGATCAAAATAAGGACTTGTTTGGGTGTTGTTAGCATTTGGTTCGCACAAATGTTTTAATTGAGACTACACCTGACATATAAGTATACACTTTATTACACCGCAAATCATACAATTAACTACCGTCCTATTTTTTAACCCCCGTCGCAAAAAGAATTTTTATGGTATTGATATTTTCTTGGTAATTTACAATAATACCCAAAGGTCACTGCCCAGGGGTTGTCTGGAAGAGATCGCTTTTTAGAGATAAGACCGCCTGTTGTCTACCATTGTTTATGTTTAACTAGCTTCTTCCCGCGACTCTGTCCGCGTGAAACTCGTTTATACCGTAGTTCCATACAAACTTTCACCCCCCATTTCACCCCCTTAGGGGATTATCTCTTGGATAAAAACTATCCTACGTCCTTTACCGGGATTAAACCTATCTCCATACCAAATTTCATCTCAATCTGTTCAGCGGTTTAAGCGTGAAGAGGTAACAGACATACAGACAGAAAGTCAGACAGACACGCTTTCGCATTTATAATATTAAGTATGGATTTTTGGTGAGCAATAAAGATTTGTTCCCGATTCGTCGTATTCCTGTTTCGTCGTATTCCTGATTGGTCGTATTCCAGATTCGTCGGTTTTTTTTATTATTTGTATGTATTGTATTGCGATAATTTGATGGTTTACTATCAACATAGACACCTTGCATGAGGAAATAACCCAATTATCATAATTTCTGATAATTCATTACACGCCTCCCTGTCATTACCTATCGCATCTAATGAAATAATTGTCATAATTGCTACACTGGTTGTGACCTTCCGTGGATCAATAAACCATATAATAAGGAAGCTAGGGTAAAAGTACCAGATTTGGACTGTGGCGCGGGCTGCGATAGCGGAGTAGCGATCAATAGTAAATTTTACATTCAAAGTCAAAGTGATTTATTCTTCAATTTAGGCATATTACATGCACCTAATGAATGTTGATAAACTACCACCGGTTCGGAAAGAAAACCTCTGCCTCGAGAAGAACCGGCGTAAAAAACTCGGCGAGGTGTCATTTTTTCAAAATAGTATACAATATACAAATATATCATTTCAGTATCAGAGTATGATAAAATTTTAAAATTACATTGCTACAGTAGAAAGCTTATTTATTTTGTGATAGGTTTCTAGTGCAGGACTTTATCGCTGCCAAATATCTCTATCCATTATCTTATAATATGCTTTTGAAATAAGTGTCTGTTTTACGACAGATTTGAATCTAGAGTCAGTAAGTTCGGTAATGTGTTTTGGAATTATTAACTGTCAAGTTTGCTATTGACCGCCCGCCATGCATTTCGTGTTACCAGCATGCTTATACATAACATAAGTACCTACTTGTGTGTGACTGACAGCCTCTGCCCGCGACTCAGTCCGCGTAGAACTCGTTTAAAATATCGTAGCGTCATACAAACTTTCGCCCCCTTAAGGGATGATTTCTAGGTTAATAACTATCCTATGTCCTTCCCCTATCTCCATGCTAAATTATATCTCAATCGGTTCAGCGGTTTAAGCGTGAAGAGGTAACAGACAAACAGACAGAAAGACAGTCAGACAGACACACTTTCGCATTTGTAATATTAGTAGGAATTTAAGTATATGGACCTTTTTTTTATATGGGAGGAAAATCCGTTATGGATACCTCCACGCCACGGGGATAGCGCGGAGGTTATGTCGGACTCGCACCGACTAAAAACCCCCCGATGGTCCTCCTCGACGCATTTCGGACGGCTCTGGGATCTCCTACGGAACGCACCAGTGCCGCCCTAGCGTCATGCCTCAGTGGTATCTACCTTTTTTTTTCCGATTGCAGCCCCCAACTGCAACCGTGTACCACCCCGAGGACCCCTTTTAGTCGCCTTGTACGACAGGCAGGGGATACCGTAGCCGTATTCTAATGCCCGGGCTACAGGGCGCAAGTATATGGACCTGGAAACCACACGCCACAGCACAGCAAAATAAATGCCATTATAGTCAAGCATCTAGACAAATAGAAACATAAATTTATATGAGTGAGTCAAGAAATATAAATAAAATAATTTGCTACCCGTCAGCGCCAGGCGGCGCCAGCCCCGTGATGCAAATATCCTTGTCAGTTTCACAATAAACTCAGTTTCATGTCCTCTCCAGACTATATTAGCGCTAGGCTTTCGCGAAAGTTGCAAGTGTCAATTATTGTTGCACTTACCCTACTACGTGTTTACCTTCATTTGTCGTAATCAATTAACCATAATGAGGAAGATATAGCCATTATGTGAGAATCTTCGTACGTTTATGTTATACATGCCTTCCGCGTTGGTTTCTCGAAGGGTTCCATTTTTAGGGTTCCGTAGCCAAAATGGCAAAAACGGAACCCTTATAGTTTCGTCATGTCCGTCTGTCCGTCTGTCCGTATGTCACAGGCATTTTACTCGAAAACTATAAGGTGTATTTGAATAAAATTTTGAGGATAGGTGTATTTTGTGAGCCGCTACAAAGTTATGTAATTAAAATTACTAAAAAAAAATTTTTTAGGGGTGTACTCCATACATAAAACTAAAAGTCAATTTTTTTTTATCGTGAGCCCACGTGTGGCACATGAATCGATAGGCCTTTCAAAATAAATATAAGATTTCTCGGCAATTTTTTTGATTAAGTGAATACAGTCAGAGATTATCGCCCCGAAAGTCACTAAAATTCTGTCCCCCCCCAAATTTTTGAACGGTGTATTTTAAAAATATGAAAAAATTCATGGACACAGCGCTTATTAAGTTCATTCACCGAAAATTGTTTTGAACAAGATCGGTTTCCGAGATATTGCTGAAAAACTGCCTTCCTCAAAGAAAAGGACGTAAGTGCCGTAAGATTTCTATGACGATACGATCTTTTTAATAGGCACGGAACCCTTCGTTTTGCGTGGTCCGACACGCACTTGGCCGGTTTTTTTATATTTTCAATCGATTTTAAATAAGTTTCAGCCAAAATGCCAATTATTATTTACACCCAAACACGACGGGGTAATCTTCTGTAATAGACGAGTTCCTATGGCCACCTTCCATCTCCATCATCAGACCAGGTTCATGGTGCCACAGTATTGCATTAGACTTATAATTATACAAAATTTCATCTCGATAGGACTTCAGGAAGATGGTCAAATTTGACCTGCGAGATTTGACCTACACTGACTAACAGCAAGTTAATATAAAGTCAACTGCTGTACATAGACGTATATAGAGAGCTTATAATAATTACAATATTAAAACTGATAGAATCCGCAACAGACTTCGTCAGCAATACGTACTAACTAACCTAAATTAACAAAAAGGACCGTCCCGGATCGTTGGTGGCCCGCAAGTCCCCATGACACTGGCGGCGTTGCCGCGCTGAATGGCCAAGGAAATCTGTTGAGCCAGGAACGATCCGGAACGAGGATCGCAGCCCCTACCCCTAAGCCGCCGTCCCAAATCCTGTATGAAGTCTTTGGCCTCCGTCCCCCAAGGGCCCGCAGTCACCACCGCCACTGGCACAAAGTCCTACATTGGCTCCAAGGCAGATGGGCATGTTTCAACCGAGCCGCCGACTGCGACGCCGCGGATCTGATGGTGTGGCCCAAATGGGACGTGGCAAACGTGCTAACACATGTAGCGTCCCATAAGAGGCACCGCCCCTTCTGCCATGGAACCAGTGTTAGACCATCAGGCCCTTACATTACAATTCCCACAGCTGTAGAGTGTTATGGAACCCTTCAGATGGTAAACCGTCAAAAAGCTACTACTTACTAAACTACATCAAATAAATAATTATAAAACGCCCCCTTACATAACTTAGATAACACACATAGTTAAGACGAACCATCTCGACAGACAAGACTCGATAAAAAAAACCGCACTTAAACCTGGTGCCCTGAAAACCAGCGCCTTTAGCATATACTGCTGCTGGCATATGCTGATGTGTAATTTCTTTGTCACACCAAATAAATATATTTCTTTCTTTCAAATCGGCTCATCCGTTTAGGAGCCACGATCGGACAGACACACAGATACACATGGTAAATTTATAACACCCCTCGTTCTCGTCGGTGGTTTTATTTTTGCCTGACTGCCGAAGGAAAGGAGGGTTGTTTTCGAGCGTATGTATGTATGTATTTATCTATGTGTGTATGTCTTATTCTTTGGTACGCCCTGCAGCCTAAACCGTTTGACGGATTTCGACATATGTGGTGTCGTTGGATTCCTCTTAATTGTGGGAGGGACATAGGCAAAAAAGCATTTGGGTTTTTTGAAAAATCTTTTAATTCCGCTTGTTATTGATCCATGTTCTCCGTTACAGCTTGGGCTGGTCCGGCTGTCCGGCTGTAAAGTTCTCCTCGACAGGTCTGCTAGCATAACTTGACTCTCTATTCGCGCGCGTGATAGACTATCTGTCTATCACGCGCGCGAGTGTGTTTTTACCCGACTGCGCGACGCAAAGGAGGGTAATGTGTTTATCAGCCTATATATGTATGTATGTATGTATGTTTGTTCCTATGTGGCACTCCAGAGACCAAACGCGTGAACCGATTTTTGACAGCATTAATCAGAAAGTGACGGACAGTCTTTCTCGCGCGCGAGTAGAGTCGAGAGTCAAGTTATGCTAGCAGGGCAGGTCGCATTTCTCAACCTATTCTCGAGAAAAATTTGTCAGCTGGCTCAATATTTATACAGATATTTTTTGTCTTCTTCTTCGAAATATAGTTTTTCAACAGCTAACAGCGCTCTGACTAGTCATTTGACCTGGTCCGCCACTATTAATTGGAAATCCCAACCTCCAAATCCCATACCATATGGTTATCGTCAAATTCCTAGGCATTAGGAAGTGTATCCGGACTCGGTATCAGTGGTTACCGGAATTTTTTGATGTTTATTAGTAGGTTAAAATGACGCATTAACCAGCATGCGCCCACGCCGCTCTTTTGCTTCCTGTTTACTAGTGGCTTAGAGCTGAGGTATATGATTGGGTAATGGGTTTATTGCTAATTTAAGTACAGTACGCGTGGTCCGTTTAGCAATGCACCGTGGAGAAGTTTGCAAAGATGTAAAATTTCTTCAATGGAAAGATCTCAGACATGGACCTATAATGGGCTTGTGCCCTAAGATTTTTGGAGAGGAACAAATGTTTGTATGGGAGCAACTACAATTAAAAAACATAAATACTTACCCAAAAATTTTACTCAAAGATGGACCTCGCTGGCGGTAGCCGAAACGCTTCATACTGATTGACTTAAAAGTATGACGTCACACTTTGCTATTTGAACTAATCAGAAACAGAAACAGAAAGAGTATTTATTGTCACAAAAAATAAGAAAATAAAAAACTTACAAGAAAAAAATTAAAACTTACAAAACTAACAAACAATAAAAATAAAATTGTGCTGGGCTAGACCCAGCGCTGGTTTTCAGACTGGTCCCGATTGATCGGTCGATCGCAGGCTAACAAATTACCGTGCTTTTAATTAAGTATACACATATTTACAATAATATTGCTATACATGCCCAGAACGTAAAAAAAAATTATATATATAAAAAAACAGGTTAAAAAACAGTAAGGAAAAACAGTATATGGGTGCCATTTATCAATTGGTGTGTACCTATGTAGTGTGTGAGATTGAGTGTGTACATGAGTTTTGTATAATTGTGTTATGTGTGCTTGCTGTATGTGTGTCGCTGTCGTAAGAGGGGAGAGTATTCAAATCTTGTTTTGTAACTCTAGCAGATGTGTTTGGACTGATCGCTTGTATGCAAAAATAGTAGTTTATGCTACTGATACATAATGAGAGGCCTTAAAATACAAGTGTGGTTTTATGAAACGAGCGTAAGCGAGTTTCATAATAGGATCACACGAGTGTTTTAAGGCCTAATTATGTACAGTTGCATACACTACTTTATCTAAACACATATCATAAGCGCTCTATGATGGGTTCAGAAGCCGTAGGGAAATGACCTGCATTGCTAATAGTGCTACCTGTACAATATCTATACACTATAGATATTTAAATAATGCAATAAAAGTAAATTTGAACAAATACAGAAACAAATTATTTATTGTAATAGTTATAATTCACATTTACATTGGAACAATGGGATATATTTAATGGAACTGGTTGTATTGTAGTGGGATGGTCTTGGTTTGAAGTTGCAGAGCTTGATGGCATGTTTATATTTATGATTTCTTTATTTGGAATTAAATTTAGTATCTTGTTTGACAAGACGAATATTTTTTTTAAATCATAGACAAACGAATGAAGTCCCTATTCTCATGTCACTCGAGATCAAATGTCATGCGGTTTATATTAAAACATACTGAATTGACGTTTTGTATCGATAACTGTTTAAATATCTAAGAGACACTAGAATAGATACCCACTTGAGTTTTGACAGCTGTTCCAAATTTAAACTCATAACGATACCGATAATCTGTACTATAATAACATTACAGTACATATTTTACCTACTACCACAGACAAGAAAGTTGTCATATTAAAATTGGTTGTAATAATGCTGGTCATTACCGACGGTTTCTGAACGCATTTTAGAGCACTAATGATATGTGCGTAGATAAACCCTATTGGTTCTCGAATAGGTGGTGGCAGGTCGTTGCAGATTTTTGTAGCAGCAAACTTGAAACTCCCTCTGAAAAATTCTGTCTTGTGCAGAGGTGTCGCTAGTTTAGTGCATCGTCGCAGTGATCTACAGCGTGTGTCACTCATCCATTTTAATTTCTCAGATTGGAACTCTAATACTTTCCGGACTATAATCGTTGTATGGAAAATCAAGTAAAATGCTGTTTCGGTCGCAAAATACTGCGTTTAGGTCCATAGTTGTCATATATTCATAGTTGTCATGCTAAGGATTTTACTCTTGCACAATAAAAAAACCGGCCAAGTGCGTGTCGGACCATTTTTGAAATAATACCCTAAAAAATCAGTTGTAAGAGTGACACAGGAGACGTAACGGTGGCAACGAGCTATTTTTATTGTTATTACCATATTATTAAATGGTTCCGGAGATTGCCCCCTACATACACACTTACGAAGCTACCTCACTTTCCTCTTTATAATAAGTACTAGATTCCGCCCGCGACTTCGTCTGCGTGGACCCGGGATAAAAACTATGTTATATCCAGGCTATAACCTATCTTCGTGCCAAATTTCATCCAAATCGGTGGAGCCGTTTAAGCGTGATTGAGTAACAAATGTAAACAGGACAATCAGGAGGCAGCAGCACTTGAAGAAAACTCCAACGCCTCTTAATAATTTTATTAAAATTAAAATACACTTTTAAGACTCAATGATGCAACGTTACACCGTTGACGGTCAGCACCAGAATGCCCGCCTGGGCACCAACTCCTGACCAAGAAACTCACCGTTATGGAGGGAAAATCCAGCTCCCTGATTGGCTCACGATATCACACGATGTCAGTGTTGTAACCCAATCAGAGAACTTCATTTTGGCGCCACAAAATATACCAATCAAGGCATCCAAGTGTTGCCATTTTTACGAATTAGGAGTTACCAATTTACAAAATGAGATTTTAAATAGTTAAAATGACTATTAAAATGAGTATTATAAATGACAAACATTTATAATACATATACAAAATACTGAAACCTAACACAAACATCCAAACATCTAAACGTCCGAACATCCAAACTTTCGCATTTATAATATTAGTAGGATTAGTATTAGTATAGATAGCAATACGCATGATACGTCATTTCCCATCAGTCAGCCATTAAAAGACGCAACGGATTAGAAAACAAATCAAAGCGAAAGTGAACTAAACAAAGAAAGTACTATGCTATTAAGTCCCACTTCACCCACCACCGTATCTTGAATCCGTGACTCCTACCAACTAAATGTAATTAAAGGCCAGACTTGTATTGGTACTAGAGTTGCATTGCGAATATTACTGCCTATTAGGTCGCACGGCAATCACGTTCGGATTTTCCCGCCAATTTTGGCTGTCGATTAAAGTTTACGTGACTTGTCTTTGATCGGACGTTTAAGTAGAATGACAGTAAATATTTGTTGCGTTAGGTTGGCGAAATTGATGAAAAATATTGGAATATGAAAGGTTTATTTCACATTATTAATTTATTATTTCATAGAAATTGTTGAATTAGAACTTACGTAAAGAATATATAATGTAATATATTGCACGTAGAACAGATGGCCGTTGGGGCGGAAAGGTTCTCGAGTGGCAACCACGTACCGGAAGGCGCAGCAGCGTTCACTTCCAGAACTGAAATAGCATACAAAATAGTTTATTTTGTTCTTTACGAAATTTAATAATTTGAACATACATACATACATAACGCACCCGTTTCCCGGAGGGGTAGGCAGAGATAACGGATTTCCACTTGCTACGAACTTGACAAACCTTTCTTGCTTCATTCACTTTCATAATATTCTTCATCATATCAGCCGAAAGAAGTCCACTGCTGGACATAGGCCTCCCCCAAAGAGTGCCACAATGACCGGTCCTGCGCCAACCGCATCCAGCGGACTCCAGCGACCTTTACCAGGTCATCAGTCCACCTTGTGGGGGGCCTGCAATACTGAATGTTACTTATTGTGTGAGCTTAATAATAAACAAATTAAAAAAAAACCGGACAATTGCGAGTTCAACTCGCGTGGTGAGGGTTCCGTAAAATTGCTATGCTCTAAGCATCAGGCGCTAAATATGGAGAATGTTCCCGTTACTTTGAATACTCAAACTTCTTATAGGTTTTCCTGAAATCTTTATAGGCAAACTATTTTCCATATTTTTTTCAGAATTTTAAGCCTAGTAGTTTCGGAGATAAGAGATTTTTTCCTAAATGACTTCAAATCTGTTTGTGCTAAAATTATAAAAAAAAAATCTGAGATGCTTACAACAACCCCTTTCATTTGATATGGCACACAACACCATACAGTTAGCGAAACTTTTTTTTTTTATATTCAAGTTTACCCCCAAAAGTGGCCCGCCCCTTGTTCCGAATTCATTAATTTACTTTACGCGTCCATCTTTGGGTCACCAATTTACATATGTTTACCAAATTTCAACTCAATCGGTCCAGTAGTATCGGAGAACATCTGCTGTGACAGACGGACAGACAGACGCACGAGTGATCCTATAAGGGTTCCGTTTTTTCCTTTTGAGGTACGGAACCCTGAAAACGCCCTCCATATTTCCCCAGTCCCAATCCAGATCATCACAATGACATGTTCACAACAACTACGCACAAAATTCCCAAAATGCACTATCGGTGCGAAAGTCCTGCGCACGCGCGTCACTGGCTGTCGGCGGATGACACTGCGTGGTACAACTGCACACTATGACCTGTCGCGTGTTATGCAAAACGTAACCAACAATGTTTTTAATACCACGTCGGCGGCAGTACCGCCTGATGGTACCTAAGCGGTCAATGTAGCCTATGGACGTTTGCAACCCAAGGAATGTAATACGCCTGGCCGACGTTTTTAACCCGAAAGAGAGCGGTTTTTTTAACAGGCTTCAAAAAACTGGAGGGTGTCAACTTAAAACGACCAGTTCAGCTCTTGCCCTGGGTTTCATTCAGACGATGATGGTTTATTTTTTCATTATAAACGTTCTCTGTATCATATATCGTTTAAAATTTGATGTGGTGTTTTCCACGTTAAATTAACACAAAACAAAAATATTTAATAAAAATAAAATAATTTGTATCGTTAAGAGGTGAGGATCTCAATTTGTCGGAATCTTTTATTTTTTTGTGTATGTTCCCGGATTACTTGGACCGACTTGTAAAATTCTTTTTTTGTTTGAAAGGGTATCCTTTCCAGGTGGTCCCATGATCATCAGGTCAGGATCATGATGGAATCCTCGAGAAATCGAGGGAACTCATTTTATAGGCACACTTGAAGCGCCTTAAAACTTCGGTTAAAACTTCTGTGAAGTAAATCATTGTAAAGAAAGGCATTCGACAGAATTCAAAATAAAAACAAAACTGATGTAAATTATGTAACCAATTCGTTCTTCTTCACTGATTATAGGTATCTCTAAAAAATAGAATTAGCCACCATGTTTCAATAACAAGAAATGACGCGGGTGACCTACAAAATTCCCAAAATGCACTATCAGCGCGAAAGTCCTGCGCGTCACTTTGGTCGGCGGATGACACCGCGTGGTACAACACACTATGACCTGTCGTGTTATGCAAAACATAACCAACCGTGACAAAAAAATGGTACAAAAACCGTGCCCTTTAGTGCGGGATTTTTGTACCGAAAGGCAATCAACAGGATTGATAATAAAAACAAAACTAAACACTTAACTTAAACATGTTTTTGTTAAACATGCTGTCGGTAGCAGTCCTGATATTTGTAAAAAAAGTGGTTGTAGAAAAAATTGGTACATAGAATGAAATATTGCCACAAAGCCTAATGTAAGTATTTTTTTTTTGTCTGGGTTATTTTTGTCACGAATAAATGTTTGAGTTTGAGTACCTAAATATTAATGTAAATATATACTTGGGTGCCTGTTTAAGCCTTTTAAAGGGCAACAGCTAGACTTCAAACAGTTGAAATGAAATCAAACGCACAATTGATGAATAGCAGAAAAATTTTGTGGTGATTCTCGAAAAAAAAAACGACTGGCAATCTTTAATCCGCACTATTTAATGTCGGCACTATTCTTCATGGGGATAGGAATAATTGATACCTTCACATCACTATTGTTTATTTTGTAGCCTGGTCGTAGAAAGACAATGCCAGAAGGAAGGAAGAAATACTCATCAAATTGTTTAATTCCAGGAACGAAGGAATACTTATAAATACTCATAATCCTATAATATTACAATAATAGCAAATATGGCTGACTCTTGAGCACCAAACATAGCTAATTAACAGTATACTCGTAGATAATAATGGAAAGTACTCCAGTAATTGAATAATCGTAGTACGAGGGTAAGGTCTTCTTTGTAACCGAGTTCATGGTGGTATAATCACGCAGCATCCTTTCTAGATAACTCTGTTGTCTCTGAGATTTAATCACGCGGCTTTATGGCCGTCTTTGTTGTAAGAGCAAAGCTTTGTTTAATTAGAGAAATAATCATGATAGTGCACTGGGAATGTATGTATGAATTAAAATGAAACTGTAAAAACGTTTATTGTCTAATCATTAGACCGTGAAAAACGCTAGACTAATGTTTTGTTGTGTTACAAAAAGATATTCATTGTTGGTTACGGTGAGGTAAGAGCATTTTTGCTCGCATCTTTTTATATTTGCCAAGCTAGTTTTTTTAACCCTCTTAACATACATTTAGACTAAAATGGGATAGAGGATTTTCAAAGATTTGGTTTAATTCATCTTTAACATTTTTATCAAAATTAGGTGTTAAAGCGGACCCCGGGCTCCTTTAGGGCACTACCGGGAATAACCTAGGAGGATGAACATTTTTATCGAAATTTATGAAATTATTCATAAATGTTTAGTAACTACTTTTGAATTTCCATGTCAAAAACATGTATATGCACTTTTATAATGACAGATTTTTTAAACTGTTAAAAGAGTTTGTGTTTTTGCTATAAATAATGGGAAAGAGAATCTGTGCCAAATTTAATATTCAAGTAATGATGCGAAAGTAGGACGCTTTCTATGTAAGGACATTAGACACGTAACAGAATTCCAGTCGAATGTCAATGAAATCATTAAAAATAATGATTTATAATATGCTAATGAATTGGTCAGTAAGGGACACAAGTTTTTACAAGTTTAATATAGCTGTAGCGCGTTTTTAAAAGGTACTTATTACTCTTTTTATTAGATTCTTAATATTTTGGGTTTCCCAAAAGCAATAGTGTAGTATTTAGATATATACAATATTTGATGGCATTGCTGATGCTGTGTCACATTTTTTCCATACTTTTTGTACGTTCTGTTACAAAGCATAATGTAATGGAAACCTTAATAATACACGGAAAATTGAGGATAATTTTTCTTTATCATGAATACTAATAATTCTGAGTAGAAAAAAGCTTATATTTTCAAACTATACACGCGGTACACTATAGCTTCAAAATGACTAACCTTTGTAGACTAAGTAGATCCTTCTTATTACGTAACGTAAATATGAATAGTTCTCTAATCTTTTTATTGTGTTTAATTAAGCATTGCGTCACATTCGTGCGTTTTTGGGAAACGTTTTATAACGTTTCACACTTATGTGTGTATTCTATTCCTCCTTCTTACTGCAAAACAAATGCGTAGGCAATTTTCGATCAGCTAAAATGAAAGAACACTGTTAATTGGTGGATCCTACTAAAATTTACAAAATGAATGTGATGTGACTGTTGGGATGTGTGCTACGTTGCTACTCTTTCACGCAATAAATACCGTTACTTAATTATTCAAAGGCTGGAAGACATTCCTTACAGGTTAAAGTTCGCGTTTGTACCGATTTAACCTAATTTGTGCGTATTTTTACATGTGTCTTGTGTACAATAAAGTATTTACAGTACTTACCTACCTATACACACTACCGAACGGATGTTTATGCAACTTTTCAGCACAGTTTACTTATGTCAGAACAACATTTTGTGCTATAATTTATACGCGTACGAAGTCTTAGGCTGCATAATGATAAGTTCGTCACACCCGAACGCTGTTCGTTGTATCGACACGCTTAGCTAGAATGCAGTGTCGAAAACTTGTTTAGGAAACAATCGTTTAACCTTTCGAATGCTACGTCAAATTGTTGTCATACATAAGCGCCACGTAAAGTAGACTACAAAAAGACGTTACGTGTTTTTTTTTCATCGCGTTGCGTGTCATCAGGTGAAATAATTTACTTTGAAAACAAAGTATTAACGGGCGTCTTCGAGTAATCGGGGAACATACATAAAAATAAAAGATTCCGACGAATTGAGAACCTTCTTTTTTGAAGTCGGTTAAAACATGGATACATCTTTTGAAATCAAATTAAAAAAAAACAATTCTGGATTTTAAAACTACACATGCATTTAGGAACGTAACGACTAACGAGCTACACAGCGTGACGGATTAATCCGTTGTTTGTTGGCGTTGAGCTGCTGGTACGGATATATTCGTCCGAAAGATTTAGCGTCCCATATAGGATTAAATTTAAATCCAGGAGCAAACGGACAGTAACTGAAGTACAGTCAAGTGTAAAAATATGGGTGCATACAACTTACTCATAAATATTTCCCATAGCTCTTAGGTCGGCGGATATAAGAGAGTACGAGTTGTTGGTTACGTGTGCTAATAATATACGATAGGCATTATTATGAATACCCGCTGTTTACTACAGCAGGTAAGCATAACTAATTGATTAATTAAATACCTATGCAGGATCTTCCTCATAGTCATACATTTAAAGCACGCATTACTTTAGTAAAAAAATAATTTGAATGTAAACTACATACCTAGTAAATAGTTAGTCCGAATTCTAGCTGTAAATAAGCCATTAATGGCTTTAGCAAGTAATACCATGAAACTCTGCGAACTAGAATTATTTGGAACTTTAAATAAAAAAAAGTAATTCATCCAGCGAACCTTCCTTAAACTCACTTGACTCTCCATAATTAAACGTTTATTAAAAATAATGGTTGCATTAAAACATCTTGCATAAACGCATTCAATTATCACAGCACCGAGTGTTATCCTACACGAGAACGCTCATCAGTAAATTTACACCAATAACGTGCCCAATCGCTCAGTCACTCAGTGTGCCGCCGGACGGCAGTCGCGACGCGTGTTCAGTGCCCCAATACCTAGTACTCAAGTCTTTAAAAATTAAAAAAAAAACTGTGTCATTATGGCCGAAGGTGACGTGCCGCTTGTCAGGAGTTTTGGCGGGAACGAGATCGAATTTGGCGCGAACAACGGGACCAAGGTTACGCGGAATTCTAGGTTGGTTTTTGTTTTTCAAGGTTGCTAGTATTGTTTATGTTTGGGTTTTCATACATTATTGTGCATTAGGTACTGTATAATGTTTCATATGAATAGATACATTGTATTTGTAAACATAAATTCGAAAGTTAACGATTGCGCCTTGCTCAACAGTTGAATGGTCATGTTATGTATGGATGGTTTGGTTTGAACAGGCTATACGTAGTTCATACTGCGTAGACATTCTATGATAACATGTTTACATGTTGTATTCAGTTTTCTACACAGACATATAACTTAGTGGCTCTGTGAGCTGTAGAACTCGCAACTGTTTTTTTTTCCAAAAAGGAATTCTAAAAACAGAATCGAAAAAAAAAACTATCAAACCGATCGATTGAGAAATTTAGAGAACATTTGAAAATAACTTTGGCTCACGGCATAAGATTATGCGTGAAAAATTGCAATTATTGTATTTCGTGGGAATACAGAATGAAAAATTAACATTTCTATGTTAAAAGGAACCAAAAATATGAACAAAAAATAAAATAATGTTAAGTCAACATAAGATGGGACTCGTAACGATTTCGTAGAACTTACACAACGAGTGAAATCAAAAGATTTTTCTAAAAACCCAACTGCATTTTTACAAATATATAGCCTATGTTACTCCTTCGATTAAGAGGAATCCAACGACACCTCATATGTCGAAATCCGTCAAACGCTATAGGCTGCAGGGCGTGCCAAAGAATAAGACATACACACATAAATACATACAAATGCTCGAAAAACAATACTCCTCACCTTTATGAAATTATTGATATTTGACAATATATCCAACAGATTACCGCGCTAAAAAAAACAGCCAAACAGCACTAGAAATAAATAAATAAATCAGAATGTATCAACTTTTACCAAACCAAATTAAAAAAATTGTAAGAAACTACACGTGGAAGACTTGGAAGAGCGGTGTTCTCTTAACACAAGTAATATCTAGTATTATACTTATTAAAATAAAAAGAGGCACCAGCACAGTACTATTTCAATGCAACTCCACTGATACTGAACAAAAACATAATTTTTGTTATGTTTGTAAACTGCAACGGAAACCTTTCACATTAATAATGAAAACAAATATTGGCTACACGAATAAAACCATGTCGTCAGCTTATGGACTCGGAATATTTTAGCGCTAACGATAACGATGCTTAAATTAGTATATATTTTACAACAGTAAAAATAAATAGTTTTCGCATTAGCAACAGATACACATTACGATAATACTCGGAAAGTATCAATCTTTCACTTGTTGCTATTTAAAGATTTTAATATACATTTAAAAAATGTTAAAAAATATATTCCCGTAAGAGCACAGTGATATGCAGATTACAAGGTAGGTAAGTAGCTCCTCAAATTTCTGTTCTAAATAGATAATGTTTCCGCCTTCTTCGGTACCTATTTAGCTTAGAAATGAACTCACTGAAAACTGTTTAAATTATTTATTTTATATTAAATCAATTTTACACCATACTATACATAACAACTCAAATCTTCATCTGTTTTATACTATAGACAAGAAAAAGAAAATATTATTCTAGGCTGCGTAGATGTAACAGGCAGCTATGACATTAAAAACTTTTTACTCATATAACTCTATATCTTGTTCTGCTCTGAACAGTAGGGACGGGGATGGTAAGATTAGAACCAGTATCGGAACCGGTTTTTTCAAAAGTCCCCGAAGTAGTCCAATATTTTGAATTATTTTAGGCTCTTAATGTAGGACTCTATCATGTATTTAGGTAACATTTTCGTGTTATTAGACAGCCTGATCAAAAATAATATTATAAACCAAAGAACGAAATTGAACGAAATAAAACCGGTATTTTTGTATGGTGAAAATACCGGTATCCGATCCCTGATTAGAACTAACATAAGAACATTGTTTGATTGTGACGTCACAAGCAAGCAATCCCTACAAATTCCATACTAACGAAGCGTTTTGACGTTTCATAAAAAGAAACTGATTTCATTTTATTCACTTCGCTCCTCTGCTTTGTGATAATTGTACATCGATTTTATCATATTCTAAGTTTGTTACATCCGTTTTTTACCGGACAAGCGAATAGTTCATATATGTTTTTTACCCGACTGCCAAAGGAGGAGGGTGATGTTTTTCGAGTGTATGTAAGTATGCATATGCATGTATGTATGTTTGTTTCCTTGTGGCCTCTTGTAGCCTAAACGGCTTGATGGATTTTGATGTATGAGGTGTCGTTGAATTCCTCTTAATCGTGGCAGTGACATAGGCTATAATATTTGTCAAAAAGCAGTCGGGTTTTTCGAAAATTCTTTTGATTTTGAAAAATAAAGTGAAAAGATTCCCGAGCATTGTATAGGTGACCTTTGCATTTTGTTTTAGTTGTATGCTTATCGGCCAAAAATCGACTTTACTGTCCAGGCTATAGAAGATTCAAAACCCAATAACAATTATATAAAAAATCGGACAGTTGAAATAATTTCTGCTCCATCGACACAGTCAACTGATCTTTAATGCACCTTATTACCACGAGATAAGATCTATGAATAGTCAGTGTACATTTGTATATGTGTTCAGCGGCGCACGCGCTTGTGGCGTGGATAAACAGATAAACACACATACACACAAACACGCTCCATCCGTTAGACTATTATAGCCTGTGAGATTGTGTGAAAAAAATCGCAATTATTCTCGTGTGTACAGGATGAACTATCATGATTTATTAAGTTCATTTTCCATAAAAAAATGCTATCTTTAATTTTTGGAGTATTTTGTATGGAATATGACAAATACGGATTTTAAAAATGCTTAAGACGCGGCTATATAGCCTCATATCATGTTTTTTGTCTAACTTTGGGCATTTCCAATATTAATATTTTGTGTACCTAATTAGCGTGAGTCGTTAAACAAAAACCGGACAAGTGCGAGTTCAACTCGCGTGGTGAGGGTTCCGTAGAATATTGAGATTTTTCCCGTTACTTTGAATACTCAAACTTCTTATAATCCTGTAATCTTTAGGCAAGGAACTATTTTCCGTATTTTTTTTAAATATTTAAGCCTAGTAGTTTCGGACATAATAAAGCAAAAATATGTGAAAATTAACTTAGTTTCACATCTAAATAACGTGTTTATGTATATTATCATTTATAAATTGAAAAGAAAAAGTTAATTTTAAGATTAAATACTTAATTGTCACCACAAAACAGACACCGCGTTAATTTTTGTTTAAAGACTCGCTAATTGGGTACCTACACAATTATTTGAAAATGCCCTTATTCACCAGAACATGTAAGAGTAGGGTTGCGAACTTTTTTGGGGGAGATATAAGTAGTATATTTCAGAAAAATCCGACAAAAATAAAGTACACTGTAAAAAAATACAGTAGGTACTTGGCTGGGCAATGTTGCTATTTAGTAAAATTTTATTGAAACTTGCGCCGCTGGATGCGGGTGGCGCAGGACCGATTACCTTGGCACTCTTTGGGGGAGGCCTATGTCCAGCAGACGATGGCTTTCGGCTGAATGATGACAATGATGAATCGAAACCTGGGCAATTTGAAGCACTTCGTAAGGACCCTCAAAATACAAAGCGTCAAAATATAGTACAATACTATATAATATAGTACCTATTTAAGAGCCTAAGCATTTAAATCTGACGTTTCTTCTCCCCTTTGTTGTACATACGTTTGCACAAGATTATCTGCCAAGGCCCCAGACATAAATACTGATTCATAGCAACCTTTGCCCTGTCATTGTGGAAATTTAGTTGACAAAACAACAAAATAAACAAACATCGAGAACAAATCAATACTTTCCTCCTTCGATTGTTACGGTTACGTACTCCTCACGTGTACATTGTTCGTTCTGATTGAGTGTTCTGTTAATCCATTCACTTGGCATTGTCTTCCGGTCTGTATTTGGGTCATATCTAGTGATCTATTTTGTCTATTATTACATTATTCGTCCATTCTTCCGTTTATTACATAATGGTACTTGTGTTAGATTTTATTGAATACTAGCTTCTGCTACTCGTTTATATCGTAGCTCCATACACATTTTCACCCCCTATATCACCTCTTTAGAAAATAATTTCCGGGATAAAAACTATCCTATGTCCTTCCCCGGGACTTAAACTATTTCTATACCAAATAAAAAAAATCGGGAAGAGGTAATAGACAGACAGACAGATGCACTTTCGCATTATTGCTAGGTGTGGATATTACATTTCATGTGCTCTGGCTCCCGCTTATTGGAATACAAGCGTGAGTTTAGATATGTAAGTTAGTCTATAATTTTTTTATATTAAATGGTTAAGTAGGAAGCTATACTTTCAGTTCTAAACCCCCTGTTTAAAATACCCTGTATATAATTAACGAATACCGAGAAGCTATTGAGAAATACATTCTCATTACATTGTGCCGATTTGTTATTAGCTATGTATTATGTAAACATAGATATATCATAACATGCTATGTAGGCTGTATTCTTAGAAATGCAAATACAATACTTACCAGCTGTTTACGTTTGAGGTTCGGATTTAAATTAATTTAAATATTAAGACTCCCCAGCACGGTCGACTCTCCATACAAACGTACATAGTTCGGAGTTCTTATTTTAAAACGGCATACTGAATGGGATCTGCCATAGATATCTAGGTCGGAAACTATTTGCTGTTGCTATAAATTAAAATAAAAACTGCGATAAACAGACAGCGAAAAACGTTCCAACTCGCTCTATTTTTGTACTAGTTTCTTAGTACCCATTGTGTATACAAAGTTTCATGTGATTCTAGCATGTCGTTTTCCTTTTTTTTTTAATGGGAGGAAAATCCGTTATGGATACCTCCACGCCACGGGGATAGCGCGGAGGTTATGTCGGACTCGCACCGACTAAAAACCCCCCGATGGTCCTCCTCGACGCATTTCGGACGGCTCTGGGATCTCCTACGGAACGCACCAGTGAGTGCCGCCCTAGCGTCATGCTTCAGTGGTATCTACCTTTTTTTTCCCCGATTGCAGCCCCCAACTGCAACCTGTACCACCCCGAGGACCCCTTTTAGTCGCCTTGTACGACAGGCAGGGGATACCGTAGCCGTATTCTAATGCCCGGGCTACTGGCGAACCTTAAAATCAGCGAAATAATTTAGGTGCAAGATAAATTTTGTTGTCCGTGTTCACCTCAAAACGGGTTATGATTTTAGCAAGGTGCAAATGTTTGTGTATCTACATAATTGTTTATTTTATAGCACCTTTTGGCAAGTTTTAGCGTCACTGTTTGGCACCGTCTGCATATTGAATACGTATTTTTTATAAATAATATCTTTAGAGGTAAGCGTAAACGTCCCAGTGCTTGACCATGGCCTAATACTTGACACTTTTATGCATAAGAATATGTGTCAACATTAGGCAATAAAGTCTCACACATATACCGTTTTTACGTTTACCTTGTACTTACTAAATATAGACTATACTGAAAACTGTACTTTAGATATTGATTGAAGACTTATATACATATAATGGAAATTTTATGGACCTGGTCTGAATGAAATAAATTGAATTGAATAAACTTTAAAAAAAATTGACAGTTCAAGCCGTGAGTTTTTTTCTGTAAAAATATCACAACACAGTTCATTTGTAAATATACTACCAAGTGTAGAGTTAAACAGGTACCTACTACAATATGCATGTAAGCACCACTAGAAAAGTTTTTTTTCGACGTACCCAATTACTAAAAAACAGCACAGCCTTCGTCCAAAATACATATATTCTTATTAGATAATATAAGTTAACAAAACTGACCCTTTTAAGGTATTTTATGTTGTAATAGACCTGTCAAGGCGTACCTCGACGTGTTTAAATATTAGCATTAAATATGTATGTATGTCCGTAAGGCCAGTCAAGAGGTCAAGAACTAACTGAATAGACAAAATAATGTCTGTATGTATTCAAATTTTAATTCTAAAATTAGACCTTGGTCTATGCAACTAACTTATTAGTGGCTATTGTATTGTACATATTTGTCAAGCTTAAAGGTATGCTTATGCAACTGCATACATTTAAGATTGATTTTGTTTTTAATTTAGCAATCCTCTACGTTCAGATTTATTATAGTAGGGTTTTTTTATTGTTATAGCTGCCCTTATTTAACCCAAGCCACCCTTGTATATGTATACTTCCCATCCATGTATAAAATGTTTAAAAATTAACACAAAAATACAAAACAAAAAAAATTACCCACGGACTTTAGACCCCGTATAAAGCACAAACTCTTTATCACATATGAAACAAAATACAAGATTAATCAATATTAGGATTATTTTATTTACACATTTAATGATAAAGCGATGAGATTTTCTATAAAAAAAATTGTTAAAAAAAAAACATTTAAAAAATCACTTTAAAAATATTAAATAAAATTATATTTTTCTTACGAGATCTCACATGGTGTCAAGTAAGCGTGTATCATGTTGAATTACATACGGTCATTATGAACTGAAGGCTGAACACGCAGACTTAACTTAAAAACATACTTAGAGTTACTTTAACCGGGCAATTTTACTAATTAAAAAGTCGTTAATCGAACTAGCGAGCGAAGCGAACGAAATTCTATGCTTCAGCTTGCTGGGCCGAAAATCGTTCGTATGTCCGGTGTCTGTCCAGCTGTCCGGCTGCTCACTTCTACGTGTCACATTTCTCAATCGATTCTCGTGATTTGTGAGCTGGTTCGTTGATTATATGTATAGTTTTTTTTGTGGAGCCACTTTTTAGAAAAAAAAGGAAAAACCGGCCAAATGCGAGTCGGATTCGCGCACGAAGGGTTCCGTACCATTATCTATAAAAACGGCAAAAACATCATGTCTGTTGTATGAGAGTCCCAGTCCGACTCGCACTCGGCCGGCAACAGTAATACATAATCTGTAAAAATTTCAACTCTCTAAGCTATCACGGTTCTTGAGATACAGCCTGGTGACAGACAGACGGGCGGACGGACGGACTGACGGACAGCGAAGTCTTAGTAATCTCCCGTTTTTACCGATTGGGTACGGAAGAAAAGACAAGCTCCGAAGTTCTACAGCTCACGGAGCCACACTGGTCCATAGACGAGGCCTTATAGTTAGTTAGTTAGTTAGTTTTACTGGGCATTTTCCGCAAGTCGACATCCAAAATGAGTTTTGGAGACTAAATTTTGCGTGAAACGGCAGGGTGGCGCTACTCTAACCACCCCAGCTCCTCTAAAAAGTTTAAGAGTGCCTTGGTATTACTGACTGCGTTCCGTAGTGTGTCCGGAGACCCTAGGTGCTTTTTCCTGTATACTTCTACCTGCTTACAGTCCAGTAGAATGTGTTTAGTCGTTTCTTCTGCCTCCATGCACGCTCTGCACATGGGGCTGTCTGTGATACCTAAATTATAGAGGTGTCTGTTCAAAGTGTTGTCGTTCCATTTATCATTCCTACTATCTTGCGTAGTTGGTTTCTGTGCGTCTTCATTAGTGCAGTTGTGAGTTTGTAGTCGCGCTCCGACAGAATCTCTTTGGTCTGTCTGCATGTGTCAGGCCTTATGTTCCCATCCATGTAAACAACGTCAATGCGTATCAGTGCCCGGAACACAGAATAGCGAATACGCCCCCGACACATGTTTCACAAAAACATACACTTTGTACCAGCGGGCGCCGTCTCTTGTGGTATTGTTCTGTTCATTCATCATTTGAAACTGATAACATAGTAACCTACACAGTTTTTTTATACGACACGGTGGCATATAGCATACGGGCCTGTCTGCTGGTAAGCATAGCAAATTAAATACATTTTTATTTCAGATTTTTGATGTCCATATAATTTTAGAGTCTGGCAAACGAAACTGACCACGAAATTTAAAATTGTAGCTATGGTATGCCTATATGAGCTAGTGTTGGAAAATTAAAAAAAAAAGTTTCGCAAACTGTATTGTGTGACATATCAAATGAAAGGGGTTGTTGTAAGCATTTCAGTTTTTTTTTTTTTATAATTTTAGCAAAAACAGATTTGAAGTAATTTAGGAAAAAAGGCGAAAATTGACCATTTCCCCCCCAGTACCTATCGCAGGCTATCCCCTCCATGTTTCGTTCACCGCTAGACTTACAGGTAGCGGCACGTAAGTCTAGCGGTGAACGAAACATGGAGGGGATAGCTGCGATAAGTAGGTACTGTACCTTATTTTCGACTTCTGCGCATCAACGGTCAGCGCTAGACTTACGTGCCGCTGCCTGTACTAGGCTTAAAGTTCTGATATAAATATGGAAAATAGTTCCTTGCCTAAAGATTACAGGAAAACCTATAAGAAGTTTGAGTATTCGAAGTAACGGGAAAATTCTCAATTTTTTTTGTGTACCTCATCATATCAGCCGAAAGACGTCCACTGCTGGACATAGGCCTCCCCCAGAGAGTTCCAAATTGACCGGTCCTGCGCCACCCGCATCCAGCGGACTCCCGCGACCTTTACCAGGTCATCAGTCCACCTTGTGGGGGGCCTACCCACGCCGCGCCTTCCGGTACGTGGTCGCCACTCGAGAACCTTTCCGCCCCAACGGCCATCGGTTCTACGTGCAATGTGCCCCGCCCACTGCCACTTAAGTTTAGCAATTCGGAGGGCTATATCGGTTACCTTGGTTCTGCTGCGGATAGCCTCATTTCTGATGCAATCACGCAGAGAAACTCCTTTGTGTACCTATTCAAACTCAAAACTTAAACTCAAAATGATCTTTATTCAAGTAGGCCTAGTAACAAGCAATTTCATGGAGCGCATATATAATGCTTAGAGAATAGGAATTTTACGGAACCCTCACCACGCGAGTTGAACTCGCACTTGTCCGGTTTTTTATACCACACGGCGGCAAATAGCAAACAGCATAAGGAGACACCGTAGCTCATGGCCGCTTGCAGCTCTAGAGTCACAAGCGTATTAGCGAGGCCGACGCTTTAGGCCTCTCATAGACTGGCGCGGCCTGGCCGCGGCGGTCAATAGTAAACTTGTCATTAGCTGTCAAATTTACTATTGACCGCCGCCGCAGGCCGCGCCAGTGTGATAGGCCTTATCGTATTAAACATTCGTTGTGTGCGGCTAGAGACACAACGATTTAACAGTTGTGTGTGACCTGTTATTGTACTGTACACAATGTACCCGTGTGCAATTGTACATACATACGTAACGCAAGCCATCTGTTAGGTCATTTCACGTTCTTTGTCTATAATACGACTTGCATGACTCATTGTTCATAGTGTAGAGATAAAGACGCAATAATTAGACAAATATCGTCTAACGAGCACTAATCGCTGTTATTAAAACTTAAGCATGTTCTGCGATTTAGGTCATAATTTAATAACTTAAGTACCTAATACACAATTAGCAGCACATAATGCTGTATCCAAACGGCCCAGACTTATTTAATCGCTAAATTTGAACGAAATATTTAATCGCGCCGAAAAGGCTGTCGCCATTATCGTGACGTCATAAGAGCAAAAAGTCCTTTACACATAAATAAATAAATATTAGGGGACATTCTTACACAAATCGAACTAGGCCTATAGTAAGCTCAATAAGGCTTGTGTCATAGGTACTAGACGACGATATATATAATAGATATAATTACTTAAAGAAGTACATAGAAAACATCCAAGACTCAGAAAAAAATATTCATGCTCATCACACAAATATTTACCCTTACCGGGACTCGAACCCAGGACCTTCAGCTAACCGGTCGTCAAAAAGTGGTCATCATCATCATCATCATATCAGCCGAAAGACGTCCACTGCTGGACATAGGCCTCCCCCAGAGAGTTCCAAATTGACCGGTCCTGCGCCACCCGCATCCAGCGGACTCCCGCGACCTTTACCAGGTCATCAGTCCACCTTGTGGGGGGCCTACCCACGCCGCGCCTTCCGGTACGTGGTCGCCACTCGAGAACCTTTCCGCCCCAACGGCCATCGGTTCTACGTGCAATGTGCCCCGCCCACTGCCACTTAAGTTTAGCAATTCGGAGGGCTATATCGGTTACCTTGGTTCTGCTGCGGATAGCCTCATTTCTGATGCGATCACGCAGAGAAACTCCTAACATAGCCCTCTCCATTGCCCTTTGGGTGACTTTGAGCCTTCTTATGAGGCCCATAGTAAGCGACCAAGTTTCAGTGCCATATGTCATCACTGGCAACACACACTGGTCAAAGACTCTCGTCTTGAGACACTGCGGGATATTGGACGAAAAGATGTGCTGGAGCTTCCCGAACGCTGCCCAGCCGAGTCGGATTCGACGATTGACCTCTTTCTCGAAGTTGGACCTACCTAACTGGACAGTCTGTCCTAGGTATACATAATCGTCTACAACTTCGAGCGTGAAGTGTCCGATTGTAATGGGAGTTGGTACTACATGGGCATTTGGAGGATAACCTTTTTTGGAGGATAGGAGTATAACCTGCCCCTCTGCTTAGCGTTCGTGGACTACGAGAAAGCCTTCGATTCGGTCGAAACCTGGGCTGTACTACAGTAGCTCCAGCGGTGCCAAGTTGATTACCGCTATATCGAAGTGCTGAAGTGTTTGTACGAGAACGCCACTATGTCAGTTCGACTCCAGGACCGGAACTCGAAACCTATTCCGCTGCAGCGGGGAGTCAGGCAAGGAGATGTTATTTCTCCAAAACTGTTCACCGCTGCACTGGAGGATGTTTTCAAGACTCTGGACTGGAGAAGGATAGGCATCAACATCAACGGCGAGTACATCACTCACCTTCGGTTTGCTGACGACATAGTAGTCTTGGCTGAGACCATGGAGGACTTAAGTACGATGCTCGATGACCTCAGTAAAGCTTCCGAGCGAGTAGGTCTAAGAATGAACATGGATAAGACGAAGGTCACGTCAAATGCCCAAAAAGTGGTGTCTTAAATAAATTAAAAAAAACTTATGTCAAAACAATAGAGGTGCAAAATAGGTGTCAACTAAAGCATTGACGTGGACCATCAAAGCAAGAGAGATCCAGAGGATTGATGCATTTGTGGGCCACTATTAGCTGTAATGTGCGGGCGCTCTTGTTCCCCTATTATACCTACATAGACTATAGATAGACGTGTGTCGGTTTGAATAAGAATAAAAATTCTGTTTTTATTCTTATTCAAGTTAACTTTTGCCCAACTCTGCTGCCATCAAGCTGCTGTGATTATGGAGACAGAAGGTGGCCATAGCAATTCTTAAACTACTTATATACGATACGATTACAGGAGGAAGCTGAGTGCCAGCAAGTCAACAACACCCGGCGGCTCTTTGAAGAACTTGTAACACCAAACGCCTATACAAAGCAGCACAGCAATTTAGGACCTTCTAGTGTAATTGATTTGACAGAGGACTCCTTCCATGGTAAATGTGTTCAATTTCAAAGTCATAAAAAGTACAAAAAGTATGTAAAACTGAATAGATTTATAAGAAAATCAAAACGACTGTATCGGCAATATATAAATATACATAAAGTAACAAAATTAAGGAAAGGTCATGTTTGTGTTCTGAGTGAATTAAATTCATGTCAAGAGAAATTGAGCTACAGTAGAAGCATGTATGAATCTGACACAATCAAGCTGCGAGTCGACATAAACAGACTAGAAAGCTCTCTTAAAGACATGTCCAATAAATACCTAATATCTCAAAAACAGATTAGTGAGCATATTCTGGCGGCGGATGAACTGCTGGAGCTGTGCCACCACAATGAGGAATGTTTGGAGGCACTGCTAACCAAGCATTCCTTGTGTGACTGTGGCCAAGGGCCCCGGCAGACTCATTCGCAGCCCGAAGATGTTAGTTGCTCATCTGTGCTGGACAGCGGCTTGACGGTGTCACTGGATAAATCATCCCCGGCCTGTAAAAATGTGAGTAGAACCCTGGTTTTCTCTGATAGGATAGGACGAGGATTGGGCAAAATTTTAGGTAATAATATTCCAACCAGCTGTGTGATAAATCATTGTATGCCTGATGCCTCGTTTCAACAAATCATAGATAATATTAAATGTACCCATATAGATGAACAAACTACAATTGTATTAATGTTAGGTGACGGATCAAATATTAGATACTCTGATTTAAAGGCTGAATTTGATTGTCTGTCAAAGCTAGGTGCTAAGAGTGTTATTATAGGCGCGTTACCCTATTCTGCTTCTCCGTGCAGTTCCAACAGTCAGGCATTTAATCTGAATAAGCTTATGTATAAGCTGACGACTCGTCATAGCGACGTTATATTTTTTGACACTAATAATTTTATTAGTGATTATCGGTTTACTACTGACAGACTTGCTAAATCTTTAGCATCTTTTATAATTTCCGTTTTCGGAAACCATAGCTCCCCCCCTAACTTGGATAGGACGACATCTCCAACCGAGGATTTGTCTTTAAACTGACTACTGGGACAACGGAGAGGCACAATGGTGTATCATTATTACACCAGAATATAAATCGCTTCACTGGCAAAATATTAGATCTAGAATTATTTACAGAACAACAAAATATAGATGTAGTCTGCTTAACAGAAACATGGTTAAAAAACGACATGATGAAATTCAATGTAAATAATTACGTATTGGCCAGCGCGTGCAACAGAACTACCGCGGAGGGTGGTGGTTCTATTATCTTAGTAAAAAATGGATTAACTTTTAAAGAACGCAAAGACCTCTCAGGCTGTTCTGTTGATCGTGTTTGCGAGATTGCTTGCGCAGAGATGGATCAGTATCTTATCATTTGCGTTTATAAACCACCATCAGGTAACTTAACTTCGTTTATTGAAATTATGGAAGATGTACTTGGTAAAGCAACAAATAATAAAAAATCAGTAGTTGTTTGCGGCGACTTTAATATCGATATTTTGTCCCAGTCGGTTGAAAAAGATAAGTACATCACTCTATTTAAATCGTTTAATTTAGATTACTTGTTTGAAGTGCCTACCCGGGTGACTCCCACCTCTGCCACTTGTATAGATAATATTTGGTTAAATTGTCCTCATCTATACAGAAACATAGTGAACGGAGTACGTTCGGATCATAAAGCTCAGTTGGTAGGGCTACCTTGCGAAACAAAACATCCAGATCGCGTTATAGAAATAAGACCGCTGAGCAAAAGTAGGCTAGCACTATTAAAGTCAAATCTACTAGTCGCCATGTCGAATACCCAGGCAGAATCAAATGATCCGAACGATCAATTCAAAATGCTTCTGAATACCGTCTGTAAAGAGTTTAATGGAACTTGTGGTAAAAAACGTATCAAGATTAATAGTAAAATGTCATTCAATGAATGGGCAACTGCCGGAATCCGGAAAAGTAGAGATAACTTGTACCAACTTTATGAGAGGAGGTCTTATACCACTGACGAGCGCTTCCATCAGTATGTTAGGGATTATTCCAAATTGTTTAAAATTGTGTGCACGAAAGCTAAAGCAGTGCACCTAAATAATAAAATAAAGTCCTCCGATAACAAGGCCAAGACAGTCTGGAAAATAATAAACACAGAGACTGGGCAGAAAAATAAAAGCGATTCCACCATTTCTTTGAAGATAGAGAATGCATTAGTAACTGACGCAGGAAAAGTAGCCGATGAATTTAACAATTTCTTTTCCAAAATTCCGTTTCAGACAACAAAAAGTTTGCAATCGTCTAGTACATTAGCTGAATCCTTTCTGAGTGAGAATGTAAAGTTAGAGAACGTAGATATTTTCAGTTTTCATCATGTTTCTCCTCTAGATATACTGAAATCTTTTAAATTGATAAAAATAAAGAGCACGGAGGACTTATGGGGCGTGTCAGTCAAGGTACTGGAAGCCATTCTGGAGGTTGTTGCACCTACTCTAGCTCTTATTTTTAATAGTTGTATAGACAATGGCATTTTTCCAGATTTAATGAAATGTAGTAAAGTAGTTCCTATTTTCAAATCAGGCCATAGAGATAATCCTTCTGATTATCGTCCCGTATCTATCCTACCCGCGTTTAGCAAAATATTTGAAAAAATAATGCTAACGCAATTGATTTCTCACTTTCATTATAACAAGATTTTGCACGCACAGCAGTTCGGCTTCACAAAGGGTAGGTCAACTACTGATGCTGGTGCAAGTTTAATTAAATTCATTCTGCAGTCTTGGGAAGAGTCGCAGGACGCCATTGGAGTCTTCTGTGACCTTTCCAAGGCATTTGATTGTGTAGATCATAGTACCTTAATTTGTAAACTTAAATTTTATGGCATTAGAGGACATGCATTAGATCTCATTGAGTCATATTTAACACAAAGGAATCAAAAGGTAGCGATAAATGGGGCCATCTCGTCAGAGACAGTGGTGGATATGGGAGTACCTCAAGGATCTATTTTAGGTCCATTCCTGTTCCTTGTTTATGTAAATGATCTACCATATATGGTAAGCCGAAGATCAGGCATTGTCATGTTCGCCGATGACACCTCGTTACTGTTCAAGGTTAATAGGAAAGATACTGAACTCATTGAACCAAATAACACCCTGTCCATGATATCTGACTGGTTTGCTGCCAATAACTTAGTGTTGAATCCGAAAAAAACGAAATGTATAAAATTCACACTAGCGAACTCAAATGTAAACATAGCCTCAAATATTAAACTTAATGGTGAAACCATAGAATTTGTAAAGTCAACTGTATTCTTAGGTATTACGTTAGACTCTAAACTGCAGTGGGGTTCCCACATAACTGCGATAGGAAGTAGGTTGAGTTCCGCTGCTTTTGCAGTCAGGAGAATAAGGCAGCTTACCAATGTAGCAACGGCACGGTTAGTTTACTTCGCTTACTTTAACAGTATAATTACTTATGGTCTTATTTTATGGGGATCAGCGGCAGATATTGAGACTGTATTTATTTTACAAAAAAGGGCTGTTAGAGCAATTTATAACCTCGGGTCGCGTGAGTCATTAAGAGAATTTTTCAAGGAAACAGATATTCTAACACTGCCGTCGCTATACGTATTTGAAATAATAATGTATGTTAGGAAGAATTTATACAACTACCCAACAAACACTGATAGGCCCAAGGTTACCAGAAGCGCAGGGAAGCTCAAAACAACTTTTTACAGGCTAGTAAAAGCGAAAAAGTCGTTCTTGGGAAATTGTATAAAATTCTACAATAAACTTCCAAAACACATTACCGAACTTACTGACTCTAAATTCAAATCTGTCGTAAAACGGACACTCATTGCAAAAGCATATTATAAGATAAACGACTACATCATGGATAGGGATATTTGGCAGCGATAAAATCCTGCACTAAAAACCTGTCGTAAAATAAATAGGCTTTCTACTGTAGCAATGTAATTTTAAAATTTGCTGAGAAAAGATACTGCTATGATATATTGTATACTGTTTTGAAAAAATGACACCTCGCCGAGTTTATTACGCCGGTTCTTCTCGAGGCAGAGGTTTACTTTCCGAACCGGTGGTAGTTTATCGACATTCATAGGTGCATGTAATATGCCTAAATTGAAGAATAAATCACTTTGACTTTGACTTTGACTTTGACTTATAAACCCTTGTTTTGACTCATTTAAAAGATAAACTAGGTAAGTAGTTGATGAAAATCAAATTGGTTCATCCGAGACATGTTAAATTGTTTGCGTCGAGGGTTGAAACTGTAACATCATTATCATCATCATCATCATATCAGCCGAAAGACGTCCACTGCTGGATATAGGTCTTTTCCAAAGCGTGCCAAAGTGGCCGGGGCTTTGCCACCCGCATCCAGAAAACAATATGCACACTTAAAAACCTGTAATGCATTTGGAATAGCAAGATTTGATAGATAGCCCATGACATCATCGCCACAATCAGCCACAATCAGCAATAGTATATAGCTAGAAAAAAAATCGAAATCGCAGTTCCCGCATACACTACAAGTGACATTGAAATACGTCATACGACCTCCCTTTCCCAACAATTTGGTATTGTCTGCTGAATTGCTAATAACAGCCAATCTGTCCACTACGAAACTATATTATAAAAGTTCAGTAAGTTAGTAAGCATGTCTGTAAGAGATCGCTCCTTAGCTATAAGACCGCCTCACCTGTTGCCTACAGCTATTTAAGGCACTGGTCCCACCGCCGGCGACGAGCGATGAGCTATGGATTTTCTCGCCCAAGAAACGAACAAAAGATAATCGCTTCCGTGTAAATAAAAGAGCTAGATATAATTCATATAGTTGATATTTATAGTTCATCGCTCGCTGTTCACACCGCGATCAACTATATGAACTTCTAAAGCCATTATTTAAAACCTGGAAGGTTTAGGCAATAGTTGGCGAGATCGCGCGGTTCATCCCGCGTTCCTTAAGTTAGTTGTAATAAACAAATTGATATTATTGGCTGCTACGGATTAAAAGTGTCATGTAATGTCGGGCATTGGGACGTTTACCTTATCTGATTGCACTAGCAAACGAAAAAAAACCAGAGAAGGCGAATCCCCTACAAATGTCTACCCAAACATGTGCCCAAAACCCGGTATGCGCATGCGCACGTTCGAATTAAACGGCTGCTTGGCATCCTTTTGACACCCCGCCCCCACGTCCGCATACGTCCGCATAATGGCAATGTGCATCCTTTTTGTGGGCCCACTTTTCGTTGCTAGTTCGACTTGTATGTTTTTTTCGTTCGCTGATTGCACCAGTCATTCATTGCGTTTCTTTATATAGAAAATGTGATGTGTGTTTGCGTGAAGTGTCAATGTACGTGTGAAATGAACACTCAATCGGTTATATTTAACCCGTCGAGCTGAGCTGCGATATAAATACGCAACGCGCTAGTGCTCCATACCGTTGAAAACGTTTGTAGAAATCTAGACATTTACCGTTGAAGAACCTTTAACCTATACATATATATAAAACTCTTGCGTTACTGGTCGATTGACGAGTTGAACGCTGATCTAGATTAAGGCCCTTATCTATGTACAATTTTTTTGCAATCCACCCATTTGTTGACGCTCCAAAAATCCCAACCCTAACCCATCCAGCACTTTTTAACATCCCAACCGTATCGCGTTTTATGCTTTGTGTTTTTTCATCCCATTGTGCTACTGTTATATATTTTACAAATGTATTAATTTTTTTTTAATATTGAACTGATTTATTTAAAAGAACAAGGATAATAAAAACAAACAATAAAACAACAACTTACCCTACAAAGACAAAAAAAGACTATAAATTAAAACTTAAAGATAAAAAAATTGGCCCAAATCGCTGTCAGAGGGTAGTGTGCCCAGAAGGCTGGCAGCATTGCCACGCTGGATGGCAATGCTCACTCTTTGAGCAAAATATAGGCCAGCCCTCTGGTCACCGCTGGCGTCTATTAGGCGCGCCGACAAATCCTTATAAAGTCGGCGCGCGCTTGGACCCCATGGTCCCAGTGTTATTATTAGTGTATTACATTACTTATTTATTTATTTTGTATCTATAGTACGAGTATGTTGTGTTGCGTTCCGTGGGTCTCCGTGCGGTGCTCTCTGAAAACCAGCGCTGTAGGTGTCTGTCTGACACCTCGGCATAACGCTGAGACAGCGGCCAATTCACTGCCGCGAAGCCACACACAATAGTGTCAATTGTATTGTATGTCTACTCGCTTTTGTGTAGTGAATAAATGTCTTCTTTCTTTCAACTCTACCGACCAAGGTACAAGATTCCAATTCCAATGACAGGTTTATAAAAAGTCGGTCACATTAAACAATCTCAACCATTCATTTTGATGAAGCTGACTGTACACAAACACTGGACCGCTCATTTTGAAGTCGGTTATGATATAAACAATCATGAAGGCCAATATAAAGACAGTCAGGATGGTTAATTATATTTGACGTTAATCAATTAACTGACATTATAATCAGTAATTAATTTGATTTATATCGTATTATGTTATTGATTTACTGCGCCGTGTGTTCAAAGAGTGAATGAACGATCGAATGAATGGAACAAAGAGTCATTCGTATAGTTATTAATTAAAAAAATGGTTTCCGTAAAAACCAATGCCTATGTATTATGTACCTTGCGGGTCTCAGACTTCAAGATACAAGTCCTATAACCGGAAAACCGTAACTTTTTCACAAGAATGTAAAGTTAATGTTTTTTCAGTCTTTAAACTCTCGCGCTTTGTCAACGGGTGTAACAAAAATGGGGTATGCTTGTTTACCACCATCGTAGTATTAAAACAAGCATAAAAAGTTCAAAAAACTATCCCGACTACGAAAAACTAACTGAAAAAGAAAGGTAGCATATGTCACCCGGAGCATAATTTCGAATCGATTGATACCTCATTCATCAAAATCGGTTCAGTATCTTAAACGCTACGGTGGAACAAGTAAATACAAACGAACAGACAGCTAAAAACCTATTCCTTCCTTTCGGCTCTGCCGTATAGTCCAAAGTTCCAAAGAAAAGATAAAACAGTTTTGTGCGCATTAGATACCACATATCAAAACATTTGAAACTATCTCACACGTGTCTAGCGGCCGTCTGGTGTGTGGGTCGAACTCATGCGCATGCGCATATCAGGAAACGCAACACGGGCAGATATCCTCGCCTTTGTCCGCCATTGCGAAACGAGTGTCGCATTGCGTTTGATCGTTAATTGTATCTTTGTTTAACGATCGATAGTATATTATTGTATGACATTTCATTCGTCATCGTAAACAGCTAAATGTCAATCGACTATTTCTTGTGGTTATTCTGTAACGTTAGATCCAATGTAGCTGAGCGGTAAGTCACGCGCCTTTCAATCTGGAGGTCTTCGGTTCGAACCTCGAATGCCATGGTGATGGTGTGCAATTAAGATTATGATTATGATAAAACAATAAACAATATGAATATGAATATGAAGTTAAGCGGCATTTTAGCTAAAATATGTGTGTGAATAAGGCCATTCGTTTCTATGCCAGTGAATAGTAGAGTTCCTAGTGTACACTAGATTACCTAGTCGCGTGGAACTCGTTTATATCGTAGGTTCATACAAACTTTCACCCCCCATTTGATCCCCTTAGGCGATGATTTCCGGGACAAAAACTATCCTGATTCCTTCCCTGGGATTCAATCTAGGTCCATACCAAGTTTCGTCTTAATCGGTTCAGCGGTTTAAGCACTTATTTAAAGCGAGCAGACAGACACCTTTCGTATTTATAATATTAGTATGGATGTGTACGTACGCGAGTGATTTAATGTAACAAATACTTTTTACATTATTCATTACGCGTGTCATTTGTCAAATCTATTATAACAAGGAACAGGATATAGTTAACATGCTAAAAGAATAGTAGTGGTCCTAGTATAGCACCTTGTGGAACGTCAATAATTTTTATCATCATACGATAAATTATTTCTAAATAAATGTTTTAAATGAAGAATCTGTGTTTGCATCATTGTGCATTCGATATACGAGTATTACATGTCTAATCGACGATACGAAGTGATATGGCAAAATCAATTTCACCCGAATCGAACGCTTATGTGAAATCAAATTATGCATATCAAACCGAATTTCACATATGTATGTGTTAAACCGTGTTAACTACCTAATTAATGTAACGAGGCTGGTAATGTGACAAGGTCGTAACCACTAGCGATAACCTCTGTTCAGCGGTCTTTGACAAGTCTTTGTCCGTCTATATTTAGAGTCATTCACGTCTGTCCCGTTGTGTGGTTAAGGATACTTTATGCGTTGAATCATGTGTGGATCGTTTAATCTGCGAAGACACGTAGCACCTACGCTGTGCAATAGTACATTAGTACTAGGTCGGTAAAACAAAAAGCTTCACAGATTTCAGCTATTTGATGCCCGAGCCGAAGGCAAGGGCGGTTAATAAGGGATCTGAGGCTTTCTTACAACATGTTATTAGAACATCCCTGCTCCCTATAAGACAGGTTTACCTAGTTTAGGGCACAGGACTGTTCCTACTGATAGATATTACAATAAATATATTTCCATTTTCACTTTACGTCTCCTCTGGGCTAGGAAGTAGGATTTTCCGCACGGCTACATACATACATATAGTCACGCCTGTTCTCCGGAGGAGGCAGAAATCACGAATTTCCACTTGCTCCAATGTTATATCAACTTAATTGGCATTTGTATAAGGATATTGCTATTAATTCTTGTATCCAAGGATTTTTGTTTTGTTAACCTGTCTCTTGCTTTGAAAGTCTCTGTTTCGGCCTATGGTTGACTGGTAGAGAATGCATTGAGGCATTAAGTCCCCTTTTGTACTCATTTGTTTTGCGCATTAAAATAATAAGTTAAGTTCAAATAAATAAGAATATAGGGTAGCGTGCTTCATTCACTTTCATGACTAAAACAACAAGGACTTGCAAGTCTTGTTTTGCCTTGGAAAATAGTTGAAGATCTGAAGTGTCCATTTCGCAAACGTAACATTTGAAGTAATTATATTTCCTCACACGCTCCACTTTAATAATTGTGTAAGGACCCTGGAGAATTAAAATTATTAGGAACGCATCACGTTACAGAGTTGCGCAAGTAACTGTCTGCAATCAGAGTGTTGGTGAATACGTAAATTGCACTTGCCAAATTGCAACAATTTTAACCTAGTGAATGTTCCTCTGTAAGTGATATAACACTAAACACAAGTTTTTATACATAATGCGTAAATTTTCAAGTTTATATTTAATAGTCTTTATGAATACAATTGCTTCTTTTTTCAATGATATGCCCTAAGTATACATACATTCATATAATCACGCCTCTTTCCCAGAGGGGTAGGCAGAGATCATGGATCTCCATTTGCTACGATCCTGACAAACCACTTTCGCTTCACTCACCTTCATAACATTTCTCACACATGCTCGTCGGTTTAGGGTACTTTTGACCTTAAGTATGTAAGTAATGATTTTTGTCAATACTTCTATTATAATAGTAATTATTATACTATTTGTTTTATAGGCGAGCTGGCGATCCCTTGTGGCGTTCATTCAGCCACAGTCCCTAAAGTTGGAGCCTCAGTTTTCTGTCCCGGCGGCGTTCCCGCTTCAAACTCTTCCATTCTTATCGTTTTCCTGCAGAACAGAAGGAATTTTATATAAGTACATGAAGATACTAATCACACAAAAGAAAAATTACTGAAATCGGTGATGATTTACTGCTAAATATTACTTACTTACGTAAAAAAAAAACAAAGCAACTCCTTATCGTACTCGTACACGTCTTTAAACATTTTGCCCTAAAACCGTGTTTGCTTAAGCTTACTGCAAATCATTTAATCATATTTGATCCTTCAACTTAATTCTGCCTTGCCCCGAATTCACCAATCTGGCTTTATTATGCACACATCATCATAGTCATTTTATTTACATTCCACAATTCCACTGCTGACTCATGCTGAGATCCTGTGAAGGACAGAGTTTTTATCCTGCAAATTCTCCCTTGAAGGGATCAAAAAGGGAGAGGAAGTTTGTATGGCAAAGCCATAACTGATGCTGCGTCTTTGGGAAGTCTTACCATATTTGCTATCAGATCTTGTACAGGCATAGTATCAATCGCGGTAAACTAGCGGGCAAAATGTAGTATTATATGGTAAGATATCTTCCATGTCCATTTTCCATTTGTCTTACTCGGCGTGTGCCTAAGCGAAGTATCAAACAACTAGGTCAAGATTACCAAATACATGAATAGTAAATCAATCGTTGATTGGCACGCGTTGAAATGACGCACAATCTTTAAATGATCATTAACCCTAGCAACTGGTTTTAGCGGTCAAAATATTATCTACATTAAGTATTTGACCCTGAAGTCCGTTACCAGTTTTATAGATGCTCCTCCCTCAATAGGTCCCTCATTATCTTATCTAGATGAGGGCCCTTTCGGATACACTTCGACCCAGTACCCAGTACGATCTTTTGTGCATTTGCCCCCTCCTGTATGCGTACTCCCAAGCTCGCTTCATCATTTCCACAAACCGGATGATGCACTCAGCTGTAGCCTTAAATTCCTTTGGTTGTGGATAGCCGTTACCAAAGTAATTCATTATATATCTGGCAAGGGCATGGTCCCACATTGCTGAGGACCGTGACTCTTGCTAACGTAGCGTAGTATAAGGATGACGACACCAAATAAAATAATCAAAGATTTTGAATAAAAAACAGCTACCCTATTCTTCACCAGGAGTTTCGGCACTTTCGGCTGTCTGTTAGAGGTCTGCGTTAATCGGCATTTTAAGGTGCTCCTATACATGGTTAAGCCTTCCTTTGGGGCTTCGGCCTATTGCTATGCAAATAGTTTTTTTAGTAGGAACGCATTGGCATACAAAACGTATTTATACATCAGACTACAAACTAGGCTGAGCCTGTCTTGGACGTCTGCGAGAGCGATTAACAATTTTCCTGCCAAAAGGAAATTATTATAAGGTTAATAGACATAACTTTAGACTGGTGGTCTATGTTTCCTGAGCGTTAATCCCGGTTGCTGCCACAGCTAGTGCTTTGGAGCCCGGGGTCCGCATTCCAGCATTTTTTGCACGATATTCAGCATCAGTGGTCAACAAACTAGCCAACTAAACACGTTCCTTGTCCAAGTGCCCCTGGGTCATGCACCTGCTTTTCAGGAGTCCGGGCTTCTACAAACAGCTTCGAACTGGAAAGACACTTGGACGTGGGACATTGTCAGAGCATTTTGTATGGGGATAGTGAACTTCTTAGAAGTCGTTGTCTAATAGACCGCCCGGAATATTTCTGAATAGACTTATCTAAGTGAGTTCCGATTGATAATATCATTAGATAACTGTGAGAAAGATCAATGATTGCACCACTGTTTGGAAGCATTTGAATGAGATAAAACTTAATTGATTAAATTGAGGCTGACTCTAATAATAGCTAGAATAATCGATTTATAATTATGTATAGGAGTGAATTCTCAAGCACGAATAGATGTGAATGAGTAATACAAATTGAAATAGTGGTTTATTGAGATATTTTTTTTCACATCTCATGCTTGCAAAGTTCGCTTTTGTGCTGGATGTAATGCAACTTTTATGCTATAGTGAACAAAGTATTTTTTTAAAGTCTGAGATAATCGGGCTTAACAGCCACACGCACAATAAAACTTCGTAGAATAAACTTGTTAATTTATTAGACATGTATTAACTCTTAATTAATTTCACTTCCGTGCTTTCTATTACTAAATTAATATAAACCGATAAAATAGAAGTGAATTATTATTTAAAAAATGTAGTAAAACATTAAATGACTTGGCAATATATAGTAGGTACCTAAGTCTGATATCATGTGTCGAAAATTATACATAAATACTTTAAAAAGTTAGGTAGAGGGAATGAGCTATTATTTTATTAAATTTTGCAAATATTTGTTATTTTCTAGTAATCGAAGTTATAAGCAGTGAGTATAACTCGGGCATAAATGAGCCATTTTACCCCTCGACTTAACTGTCCAACATCTCAGGTAAATGGCTCGTTTTATGCACTTGTTGTACAATCTACTATTAGCTTGGATCCTGAAGGAGTTAAGCGAAGCGGGGTTCTTAAGGCTACCTAACTACTGCCTAATATCCATATTATCCATTATTAACAACGTACCTAATAATAATGATAAAATTAATTATATAACACTGTTAACTCTCCCACCATAAAGTAGGTCACGTTTACTTTTTCTGTAAGAACGTCATTTTTAATTTATTTAATGAAATAACAGGCTGTGACTTACGGGCAGACACCGAGTGATCGGAGTGTTCCGTTGGACCTATTTTGGTACGGAATCACTCTTCTCCTATGGATGAATCTCATACTGTACGAATTTCTGAATACATCTATTCGGAGAATCAGACCGTTCTTGTAAAGTAAACAAGTTTAGTTGTAATTATATACTGTAACTAGAACAACATAAAATTTACAAATACCAAGAAACCATATTGAAATGCAGGCGTGACCCGAAATTCAAATTCGCAACATCTGTTCGCGCTGCCCTCCTTTGCCGCCAAAACCGGGTGAACGACCTCTTGACAGAACAATGACCAATGGCCGTTTGCAAAACTATGCACTTAAAATACATTCAAATTTAAATTTTACTGCTCAAGCTTTAGAATTCAAATTGCATTGCGTTTTTAATCATCTTTTGTTTTTAATTGTGGTACAATTATAGATTTGCGGTTGAGGAAATTTTAACCTCGTCCTCTCGTTGTAAATGCTAGGCGATGTTTGACGACTTTACATATGCGTATGACTGGTAAATGTAACTTGGTATTCGTTCAGAAATAGGCCACAGATAAAGCTGCGTATGTTTTTCTTAGGTAGCGGATCAAGGATGCAATTTTCTACTGTGACCAAGTAAAGTTTTTTCCCTAACGATATATGTATCTAATATTATGTTTTTTTACAGGTAAATACATTTTCGAGTACAAGTAAGAAATACGCACAGGTATTGTAACAACTCTAGCTTGCAAAAAGGCCGTGCAGGACCGTTAATTGTAATACTCTTTGGGGGAGGCCTAGTCACAGTGGAAGTGGACGTCTTTCGGCTGATATAATATCCACCGACGGTACTGACCCGAAGATCAATAATGCCACCGAATTAAAACTATCCTTTTCAGAACTCGGTTGATAACACAGATGATCTCAAGCCCCAAATTCAACAACGGCTGTTCAATGTTATTGTTTCGGCCGATTGCGCGCCATTGTGCGCCTTAAAAAAACAAAATGTCATGCGTTATTTATAAATAGAACAGGTGCGAGTTCGACTCCATCTTGATTTATCCGATTAATCTTTGGTACTGTCACCAGCATCAGTCAAACACCAACAACAAAACGCCATGAATATCCGTCACAAGTCTATTTCTATCATATCAAAGCCATCACCATCATGCCAGCCGATCATATCAGCCGAAAGACGTCTACTGCTGGACATAGGCCTCCTCCAAAGCGGACAAAGTGACCGGTCCTTCGCCACCCGGATCTAGCGGACTTTCGCGACCTTTACCAGGTCATCAGTCGTCCACCTTTTGGGCGGTCTGCCCATGCCGCCTTCCGGTACCTACGTGGTCATACAAATTATAAACAATTTTAAGGCTAAATTTAAGACTATGTAACTATGTATTACGTAACCAATAGCCGACTGCCAGTCACACTTGTTTACTTTTAACCGAACATCCATACTACAGTATCCGGACGCCCTTACCTAGAAAGTCGGTCAGTGCGCACATTTCTATCGGCCATAGCTAATTAAACGTGGTGAAACTGCGTGTGCGCAACCACGGTTGAGGGTGTCGCAGGGTTACGGGCATAGACAATTACAGTATCAGCACGTCTCACTTGCGCTTGTATGTGATGGAAAGTGATAGCAACTGCGGCGGGTGGGAAATCGAAATACCTACGAACTTGGCGTTGCTCGTTGCAGGTTATCAAAATCGAAATACGAACTTGGCGTTGCTCGTTTCTCCATCTCTGTCAGGCCTCCTCTTCACTGCCGGCCTTAGAGAGATTTTTATAGAGGAGCACCATAAGGGACGGAAAGGCTCTAATGCAGCTAAATTAAAAACTGATATTGAAATGGCTGACGGTTTACTATAAACAGCCTATTTAATTTGGGCGGGTTTTGGTTTATTTGCCGCAACCTCATACTAACTCAGTTGCGGTAAATAAAAAGAGTGGAAATATGACGAGGATAACGATTGATAAAAAAATAAAATAAAATAAAAAATGTTGTATTGCCAATCAACTTTTTTTTCATCTAAAGAAACAAATAACCATATGCTATACATAGTTTAGTTACCAGTGTAAATACTTTTAAAAAAGCGGATATGTCAGCACGTAAAAGATCCAATTTCATTGACACGCTCGCTCGCGTTCGTAACACTATTCCTAAAGAATTTGATATCCCTAAGCACTAAGTAAGTCTTCCTACTATCGATTAAGTTGGTAAATTGATATTTGGGTCGTTCTTCTTTTTTACCGACAATGAACCGAGGATTTTCTGTTTTTTTGGTTTTTGAACTATCGAAAATTGTGGTTTTGAAGTGCGATTTAAAAAAATGCATAGGTTTCTTCATTAGAACTAATTAAAGTTTCCTTTCTGGCCAATATAAATATTTATTTACGGTTGGTTTCTAAAAAAAACATGTGACAAAGTGGACTCTTTCAGTGGGGACCACATTTTGGTTTACCACTCTGTCACGGCATTCTACGAAAAAAAAACATTTAAAAAAATGCTAGTTAGAGAAAGTGAAATATTAAATATCACTAATTAATAAAATAATATGGACGTTCATTCGAACATTATAAAACCGTAAACATCATTGTCATCTCAAATGAGATGCTGTAATAAGACGAAGGACAGGCTATTGTCGGTCGTAAAGAAGAACGAGCCATTTACAGCTGACACACCATTACAGACATAATTTAAGGAAGAGAACGTTTAACCTTTTCAACGCTCTGTCAAAGAGAAAACGTTGAGAAAAAGTTGTCAACCACACGCCAAATCAACAAGACATTTAGTGCGGAGTTAAACCTAATGTCAATGTAAGAAGATTGCTATCGCGCTGGGCTCCTTGACGTATATATCAGTCGTTGGCGTTGAACCTGCGGTGCGGATATATGCGTCGTTGGCGTCGAAAACTTACGATTACAGACAGATTAGGAACGTCAAATATGGCACCAGCAGCTGTCATTAGTGTCATTACATAGAAGCTTGTCAAACTTTCCATAGTATAGGAGTTCCCCGCTGATTCGCCCTTTGCCGCTTCTGAATGGGTTTGCAAGTAAATGGAATGTAGTGCGTGATAAATTTGGTGCCGCGAGAAGGTTGATGTGCGTCGCCCTATTGTTAATTATTTGAATTGTTACTGTTAATATTGTTGTTGTTTTAATACTGCTGATTTAATAGTAGTTTATGCTACTGATACATAATGAGAGGCCTTAAAATACCAGTGTGATTTTATGAAACGAGCGTAAGCGAGTTTCATAATAGGATCACACGAGTGTTTTAAGGCCTAATTATGTACAGTTGCATACACTACTTTATCTAAACACATATCATAAGCGCTCTATGATGGGTTCAGAAGCCGTAGGGAAATGACCTGCATTGCTAATAGTGCTACCTGTACAATATCTATAGACTATAGATATTTAAATAATGCAATAAAAGTAAATTTGAACAAATACAGAAACAAATTATTTATTGTAATAGTTATAATTCACATTTACATTGGAACAATGGGATATATTTAATGGTCCTGGTTGTATTGTAGTGGGATGGTCTTGGTTTAAAGTTGCAGAGCTTGATGGCATGTTTATATTTATGATTTCTTTATTTTGAATTGAATTTAGTATCTTGTTTGACAAGACGAATATTTTTTTTAAATCATAGACAAACGAATGAAGTCCCTTTTCTCATGTCACTCGAGATCAAATGTCATGCGGTTTATATTAAAACATACTGAATTGACGTTTTGTATCGATAACTGTTTAAATATCTAGAGACACTAGAATAGAGACCCACTTGAGTTTTGACAGCTGTTCCAAATTTAAACTCATAACGATACCAATAATCTGTACTATAATAACATTACAGTACATATTTTACCTACTACCACAGACAAGAAAGTTGTCATAGTAAAATTGGTTGTAATAATGCTGGTCATTACCGACGGTTTCTGAACGCATTTTAGAGCACTAATGATATGTGCGTAGATAAATTATATTGTAAACCTTGTTCTATAGTTTCACAGTTGTTTAGTAATTACTGTTATGCTGTGTAACTAGTTTAAAAAAAATAAAAAAAATAGAAAATACATCGCAGATTTTACGCTCGATCTCAAGGGCGAGGGCGATAAATAAGCGGTCTGAAACTTTCTTTATTACCGCCCATGGTAAATAAAAAATTGTATGTCTTCCCATGTCGTATGTCTTCGTCTTACAGCGATAAAGTCTGCAATGAGCACGTGACTCCTTGAAGTCGCAGACGTCCATAGGTTACGGATTTCGGCTTGCTGCTTACTATCAAGCACACCAATACGCTTGTTTGCCAGCATCATGCTATTAAATAATTTTCTTTAAAAACAAAGTTTTAACCGACTTCAATTTAGTACTCCGCCAAGCCAAATTAATTATTTCACATTTCCTCTCCACTTTACCACATGGACTGCTTTCCGAGGGTAAATACGTTGATTATTACAGACGAAAACTGTATGTGGGCCGATAATATTTGAGGAGCTCCGTCGATTTGCACACATGACATTTAGGACTTCATTAGTCTATTTCAACGGAATCATCAGAATCAGTAACGTACTTTTACAGTTTTAATCCTTTGAGAGCTAAAGACGGCTGTGGACGCGGACGAAAACTCGTGCCACTGAAGCCACGGACGGCCACATGATAATATTGATAAATATTGTCATTTTAACACGACAATATTTATCAGAAGTTTCATTTTATTCATATTTTGTCTGGCTATTGTTTTGTTTTGGCCACAGTTGGGCACCGTTTTGTTGTGCACCCTCGCTGTCAAAAGGTTAAGTGCGAGTTCCATAAGTCATCTGTGGTCTTCATCATCAGTTCCAATTCACCAAATTTGTGATTTCCGGGTGTAAATACACTAGTTATAATAGAAAATACCGAAATTACTACATGCGTGCCTTCTATATTTGAGGAGTTCCCTCAATTCCTTCCCTACTTCCAAATAAAAAAAGAATTGAACGAATCGGTTCATAAAATGACGGTCTGAGGTAACAAACATTAAAAAAAAAACCGAATTGAGAACCTCGTCTTTTAGAAGTCGTTTAAGAAAAGGTTGTCGTGAATTTTGACCTGATTTCCTTCCAGGTATCTAAACTCTGCATTATAATCCAATAAACCCAAATCCGCACTATAAATAGTGCAGGTGTCGTAACGAAAGAGGTCAACATTGACGGCTCGGACCCAATTGATGCGTTTATATTATTTAGGGTCCTAAATGGAGACTGGTACGAGAGCGTACGATTAGATCGAGGACGATATAGCGGTGACTAATATTAAGATTACAGCACAGAGTATTAACATTCCTGAGGTACAGAAGGCTCACTCCCTTATGACGTTAGCTGTCTAGTTTACGCCATAACCCTCTCAATATAGAACCATGTAACCTGCAGGAAATATTTTTTAAAGACACCAGCTTATCTTATCTTATCTAGATGAGGGCCCTTTCGGATACACTTCGACCCAGTGGGATCTTTTGTGCATTTGCCCTCTCCTTTATAACTACTCCCAAGCTCGCTCCATCATTTCCACAAAACGGATGATGCATCTCAGCGGAATCACCTTGAATTCCTTTGGTTGCGGATAACCGTTACTGTTACCAAAGTGATTCACTCTTTGTCTGGCAAGGGCATAATAATCTCATTTTGCACCTGAAAAAGTTCAACAGCACATAGTTCACTCTTCATTTCACCCATTATTCATACACAGAATCACTAGTTCCATTAGAAATCATTTAGAAAATGTACACGGTAATCGCGGATTGAGTCGCCCATATCCTTCGCCGGGACTGTTTTTCGGTGATAACAAAGCGATTTAAAAAAACCTCAGGGTTGTCGACATTCATTCAAGTGTGTAAATTTATAACTCGAACAATATTTTACCTCAACAAACAAACTTACTAACGTAGGTATACGCTTCATGCTGAATAAAAGTTTGCAAAAATGTCTTAAGTGTATAGGGTAAAGGGTAGCTAGTTTGATAGAGTTTATGGTCATGTTTTACGTGATGTTATGCGGCACTTATGCACTTACATAAAATCTATCGTGCTAGCTGCACGGCTATCACAGGACGGCCCGCGAGCTATGTCGCGGCGAGATAGACTATCCGTCTCTTTCTAATTAGAATGCTTAGAAAGAGACGTATGATCTATGTCACCGCTACACAGGTCAGGTCACGGCCCGCCCTGCGCTAGCGGTGCTGAACAGATGTACAGTAAGGGAAATGTATTCACGTACCACCGTAGAACCCTGTCGCAATTGACAGGCCGCCGTCACTCAAACTGGAGTGATAAGTCACCTTATTGCGATAGGGTTCTACGGTGGTACGTGAATACATTTCCCTTACTGTATATATATATATATATATATATATATATGTTCCCCGCTAGATTTAAACCGTAATAGACGTTTAACATAGTAAAACTGTCTTCTTCCACAAACAATGCCTACCTAATCTAAATACATCACACTTCCTCGAAACTCATTAAACACTCATAGACATTTTTTCTTCACACATCACAGTTGCTTGTCTATGGCACAATGCAGACAGTCAATTAAGAGTTTATCTATGGTTACGGTTCCCACGTCTGTTCTGTGCCAATTAAAACGTGTAAAAGTGTGACTCGGTCTCGCGCACTGGGGATTCCGTTGTGCGGAAGGGAATTCCTAATAAAAACAAGAAGAAACTAATCCACCCAATCGGGGATTTCGCCTTGCAAATAAGGTGGAGAGTCATTGAATCATCTTCAAATTTGCCATAGACACTTGTGCCATAGATACCAGAGACCCCAATTTTCGTGGCGTTTTTAGAGCTGTCATAGGGACTTCTCATTCATCTACTTCGTAATATATTATCGTAATGAAATCTTAACATTTTTACTAATATTATTAATTGGTGATTCTTCAGATTGCCAGGTGCCAAAGTGGACCCGGGCTCCCTTAGGATGCAACCGGGAAAAACGTTACACGACACTTTTAGAAATATCCTGATTTTGGTAACCTGTGTCGTTTTCATCGATATCGCTATTAAAACATGGGACACCTCTAGCTTATAAACTAAACCTATCAATAAAAAAAACACGACGAGAAATTCTCAGATACAAACAAAAACATTGGCATAAAAACAAGCTGGCTTTCAAGGCCGCTCGTCGCGTGATAGCCTTTATAAAAACTGTCATAACAAAAAACATAACATGGTTTTATCGTTGGTAGTCAATCTTGTTGGGAGAACCCGATATGATTATGAGTTACAAGCAATGACATAATATAAAAAAAGGTAGATATGCTCATTATCATATCAGCCAAAAGACGTCCACTGCTGGACATAGGCCTCTCCCAAAGAGTGCCAAAGTGACCAGTCCTGCGCCACCCGTATCCAGCGGACTCCCGCGACCTTTACCAGGTCATCAGTCCACCTTGTGGGGGGCCTACCCACGCCGCGCCTTCCGGTACGTGGTCGCCACTCGAGAACCTTTCCGCCCCAACGGCCATCGGTTCTACGTGCAATGTGCCCCGCCCACTGCCACTTAAGTTTAGCGATTCGGAGGGCTATATCGGTTACCGTGGTTCTGCTGCGGATAGCCTCATTTCTGATACGATCACGCAGAGAAACTCCCAACATAGCCCTCTCCATTGACCTTTGGGTGACTTTGAGCCTTCTTATGAGTGCCCCCCCGCCCATAGATATGTTGTCTATACGAAATTCAGTGTTTAAAAATGGCCACCAAAACTGACAGCTAACGTTTCGATTGACGACTCGAAACCGGGGTAAGTTGTGCCAATTGACTCGAATTTTAGTGTGCCATTTTTCGCGTATAACCTATCTACCTCTTTTTTAATGTGTTTAACTTACCTGTGTTTTATGTTCCATCTTGCATATGGTGTTGCTCCTCCTTTGGTTTGTGTGTGCTGTTTTGTAATTTTCTTAATTTACCTTCTATCTCTGTTGTTTTACTTTTACTTATTTTTAATTCTCATTGTTATGTTATAAAATTTATTGGGGTCTGCTTGTGGTACTCATGGCCGGTTTGGAGGCCATGCGTACCACAAGCACCGTGACACTTCACTTTGGGTCTCGCCGGAAGATCAGCGCCGGCTCTTGACTCGGCATTATGCTGAGGCGAGACCTTTTCGTGACATTTGTGTTAATTTTGTTTTGTTTTATTTTAATTTTACTTTTTTTAACTGTCATGAATAAATGTTTTTCGTCTTCTTCTTCTTTGAAATTTATATTTATTAAAAGTGAATACAAGATTATAATTAACATTAACTAAGATAAATTAAAACTAAGTTAAATCTAAAAAAGGCCCTCGAGGCATTGTACCGAGGATGCTGGCGGCATTTCCTCGCTGAATTGCAATGCTGATGCGTTGCGCTAGAAAGCCGCCAGCTCTTCGGTCACCAGTTACATCGACCAGACGTTTCGCGATTTCTGCAAATAACTTATGCGCACTGGGACCCCACGGACCGAGGGTCTCGACGCCAAAGGGTATAAAGTCGTACTCTCTGCCGAGGCCTCTATATTTATTACATTTCAGATTTTCGGCGTTTTCCGCCGCTGCACCCGCTTTAGAAGTAGTCCGTTGGAGGTGAGACGGTGCCAGTGTGTCTACACATGTAGCGTCCCACACAATAAGCATCCGTCCCAACCTCCATGGAACCAGAGACACACCATCAGGTCTTTTGCCATCATCTCTGACAATGCCAGGCGGCTCAAGAAGAGCAGGCACATTGATGCTGGCAAGAGACCGGCGGATTATGTCATTAAGTGTCGCATGTCTTGAAAAGCGGCCTGCACTTTTTTGACAACAAAGTCCGTGGTGACCCAGTCGGTCCACGTCCGTGCCACAAGGGCATATTCTTTTATATTACATCATTGGTTACAAGTATATAACTCAGGTCCTATTTATGGTTTAGACTGATGGTCAAGTAAGCAACTTGTTGAATGTCAAAAATGCAGTGAGGTTGCATCAATCAGCTTACGATTAGGGACAGCGGTCGTAGCGTACCATGCTAAGATGTTTTTAACCCCCGACGCAAAAAGAGGGGTGTTATATTTGACGTGTCTGTGTGTCTATCTGTGGCATCGTAGCTCTGAAACGAACGCACCGATTTTAATGTGGTTTTTTTGTCCGAAAGCTGACGTGATCGAGATGGTGGAGTGCCTAAGCAGCAAAAAGCCACTGAAAACGGGGACAAAAAAAGATGGTCGCCATTTTATCACTTATTGTTGTCACTCTTGCACTCGCATAAATGTCAGAACGTGACAGATGTTTTATCGACATCGACAGCGTTAAGTGATACAACTACAACTGAACAAGTTGAAAAACCCCCGATATTTTCATTTCAAAGTTCAATATCTCAAAAACGGCTGAACCGATTTTGTTGAAGCGTATCTAAAATGAAATGAAAATGTCGAGGGTTTTTCAACTTGTTCAGTTGTAGTTGTATCACTTATCGGTCTTATCGCTGTCGATAAAACATCCGTCACGTTCTGACATTTATGCGAGTGCAAGAGTGACAACAATAAGTGATAAAATGGCAACCATTTTTTTATTCCCCGTTTTCAGTGGCTCTTTGCTGCTTAGGCACTCCACCATCTCGATCACGTCAGCTTTCGGACAAAAAAACCTGATAAAGTTTTTCGTGATAAAGTCGTTCGTGAAAAAGTTTTCGTGAAAAAGTTTTTCGTGATAAAGTACTGCCACGCCAATGTCAATTTGTCGAATCAAACAAACATCAAACATCCATTATATTAACGACATCTTTGCCTCTTACTTACCTCCCAGAAATCAGGTTATAGTGCGTGTAGGTAGATACGGGATTCCGTCGAACAAATTCTTCATTTTCGGATACCAGCGCAATCTTTCAGTATGATGTTAGGCATAAAAAATATATATCACTCTTTATCTTTTTATGTCTTTCCCGCTCACGGGACATGATGTCCCGGACCTTTGGGAGGCGTGCGTAGGCTCAGTAGGTACCTACAAAGTACCAACTGAGCCAACACGTAGAGGCCCTTTTGACAATTTAAAGGAATGCAAGGAGTACACCGAGCGGATGCTGTCCCTGCCCGTGTCACGGGACGCGCACAGAGGCAGCACCCGCTGGGGTGTATAGGGACTATTACTGGTTGATGGAATCTAAATAAAACGGGTTATTGGGTGAAAATGATGGACTAGTGACTGGGCTATTGGTGAAACATCGGACGCCTGCCTAATAAAACTGTTTCACTTTTAATCTCTGGCAGACGGTGACTCGCCAACTGCTAGATAGGCCCCTATTAATAGCGACATTAGGCCCCTATTAATAGCGACATTAATCTTTTTATTATTATTATTGTGAGCCCGTAGTGTCCCACTGCTGGGCAAAGGCCTCCCCCCACTTTTTCCAGTGCTCCCGATCCTGAGCAGTCTCTGGCCATTCTTTTAAAAAGGAGTCTAGCTCGTCTCTCCATCGCCGACGAGGTCTGCCACGTCTCCGTCTCGAGCTGCCGGGCTGCCATTCAGTGGCAATTTTGGCCCACAGTTCACTCGGCATGCGGCAGACATGACCAGCCCAGTCCCACTTCAACTTGGCCGACTTTCGAGCTACATCGACTATTTGAGTTGCTGAGCGCAGCGTGGTGTTCCGGATGCGGTAAGACTAATGTTAACTGTTTAGGTTTATTTTATATATTACCCCTCGAAATATTTTCCCTCACTTCGTTTGGGAAAATAACCATCTCGTGTTAATACGGCTTATTTTAGCCCCTTGTCATACAATCTACTATTCCAACCAAACCGGTCCAAGGCGTCTTCGAGTAATCGGGGAACATACATAAAAAAAAGACTCCTTTTTGAAGTCGTTTAAAAATCAGCGCCCTCTATTACCCTATCGTCAGAACTATTCAAAAAGTTGACAGAACAAGATGGCGTCCGGAAAATGGCGCGTGGTTTGAGGTTAAAAGTGAAAGAGCGCCCGCCTCCCATTGTTCGTGCGAATTGTCTACGGGCGTGGGGCTTTGTGCAACGCATTTTTACTAGTTTTTATTACTAACCTTACTAGTGGAAATGTGAGCTGTAGAACATGCAAACTTTTTTTTTATTTCGAAAAAAAAAACCTATACAATTATTGAGCCTTCTCACAAAATTTCACGAGAATCGGTGGAGAAATGCGACCTGTAGAGAACAGCTGGAAAAATGGACATACGAAATAATTTTGGTCATGTATATGTAACTAGTGGAAATGTGAGCTGTAGAACACGCAAACTTTTTTTTTATTTCGAAAAAAAAAACCTATACAATTATTGAGCCTTCTCACAAAATTTCACGAGAATCGGTGGAGAAATGCGACCTGTAGAGAACAGCTGGAAAAATGGACATACGAAATAATTTTGGTCCAAGCTGAAGCAGAGAACTTACTTAGTTCGCTTTAGGTATACTCGCTCGTACAATTAATGTACATTAATGGTGCTAAGAATCACCTTCGCATGTCTATATTAGCTTGAACCAAAAGTAACAAGTGTTATATAATTTAGCGAGTTAGCGTGGTTAGAGTTAGATGACCTAGACATAGATGTGGTCTAAGTGTGATTCGTCATGTGTGCGGTCAAATGAAGTTACGTCGTAGTTGTGAAGCCTGGTAGGTCACTGTGCAGTTATATGTACATACAGACATACATAAACTTACGGCTATACTCCTAAAAAGCTTAGAGTATAGAAATATACTCAATACTGTATTACCAATAAACGATGTCTATGTCTATGTCTATGTCTATCCTCTAAGGTTAGCAGCGACTGACGTCTCTATTATCCAATATTTTGGCCACTTAGCTCTTCGGGATTTGTAGAAATTGGTGGTAACTGGCACAGTAGAAAGCAGAAGACCAAGAGGCCGAAGCCGTTGGCTCAACCAGCCCCCCTATTCTGTAACTCGTTTAAGCTCACCTCAACGCTCACCCACAAATATATCTTGACACCGCGATGCGTAGTAACTAAGCGTAGGTAGAGGTCTAGTTTCGTAACGGGTGACCGGCGGGGTGAGCCGCATTTGCGCGTAGCGAATAACAGCCCAGGTGACGGAGCATCTTAAAATGCGGGTAATGCAGCCCTCCAACAGGCAGCCGACCGAAAGTCCTGGAGGAGAAGAATACTGCGGGCTATGCTACGTCGGCAGTCACGATCCTCAGCAATGACAGACTGATTGAGGAGGAGTGGGAAGGTTAGCTTGTGCTAATAAAGTGGGAATTAGCGCTCGCTTCTCGCGTGAAAAATCACATTTCCTGGCCAGGCGGAGACGTAAAATCGTATACTCGGAAACCCGCAGATAGCATTTTTATAGGCCTTGCCGGAGCGGGCGTCAAATGATCTGACACATTATCTGATTTACCGCGCAAGGAGTAATTGTACTTTTGTGCCACTTATGGCATTTTTATTTTTGTACATTTCGTGTTTACAATATATGCGTTGCATAATTATTGTATTTTTTAACAGCTGGCGCATTTTACGTACATTTTGCGTATTGTGTGTTTTGCGCTGACGCGAGTCAAACGAGACCGCGTAGAGGTCAAATTACATGTTACTGTACACGTATTTAAGCGAGTAAAGTGTCTGTATACACAATTCATCATACATTAATGGCTACGATTATACAAGCTATGCGATTCAGTTGTCTCACCTCACTCGTCCAATCTAAGTTGACCCTTATATTAGTTACAACTGGAGTCTGGCTAATGAAAGATGAGCCTAGAATGTGAGTGTCAGAAGCAGTGTCAGTTTAACACAGATATTTAAGATATTTTTTAGGGTGCCGATACCTCAAAAGGAAAAAACGGAACCCAAATTGACTATCCCCCCCCCCCCCTTATCTCCGAAACCACTAGGATTAAAATTCTGAAAAAAATATGGAAAATAGTTCCTTGCCTAAAGATTACAGGAAAACCTATAAGAAGTTTGAGTATTCAAAAACACTTATGAAATTTAGATAATATACGGAACCCTCACCACGCGAGTTCAACTAGCACTTGTCCGGTTTTTATATTTGTAATATGAGACGGATCGAGGAAAGTGCCGTCCTTGACCCAAAACGTAAGTGAGGAAACTGTTTATATTTTTCAAAAATACTTGACGCAGCTGAATAATCTGAAACTTTTTTCTGGTGCTAAGGAAAGTTATTCTTATCACCAAAAAATTATCAGGCACTTCTGATATTTTTATCCATTCCCCATTGAAGAGATGGAGACATCATCCGCGAAAAAATGTTCCTATTGAGAAAACCCATGCAAGGAATATTTCAGATTTAGACTGGCCTCGCATCGGAATCACTGAAGAGCAAATACCGGTACACTTTATGCAGAATTTCTACCAAATGATATTTTTTTTTGCTCTCGAGTGGTCAAGATACTGAATTCAGGGACTGATTCCGACTGTGTGAGGCCAGTATTAACACCAAGGTCTTACAAATGTCACGTATTATGACACTGCAGATTCCTTTGACAATGAATCTTGACGAGTTTAGACCTTAACCCGTTGATATAAAGGTTATTGCTTGAAGTGTGAAGTAACCGAAGCATCATGCAATTGGTTAAGGTGATACTCTAAAATTCAATGTCAATTTTGTGATGTCATGTGGTTTGTGGTTATGTATGACATCACAAAGCTACCTAGTAGCGTAGTGGTTTAGGCATGCGGCCGTCGTGGGTTCGAATCCCGGCTCCGTTTATTTACCGTTAGCTTTTCGGTGAGAGAAAACATCGTGAAGAAACCGGTCTAATCCCGATAAGGTCTAGTTTTCCCTCCGGGTTGGAAGGTCAGATGGCAGTCGCTTTCGTAAAACTAGTGCCTATGCCAAATCTTGGGATTAGGTGTCAAAGCGGACCCCGGGCTACTTTAGGGCACAACCGGGAATAACGCTAGGAGGATGATTGATAGCCGAGTTAGTGGTTCCTGAATGTCAATACAAAATGCGCTATTGACATTATATTGAGATTTGATTGAAGCTTGTATTGTATGCGCAAGAGAAAGCGCACTTACCAATTTTGGCACCGTTGGCTGCGGCTGCTCACAAATATCTGAACACGCCTCTAATGCCTCGACAATAGAGGCGTGTTCAGATATTTGTGAGCACTTTGGCCGCTCCGATATATCGGATGGCGACTGTACAACATTATTATGTTATGTAAAAATGCCGTTTTGTTTATTGTCGATACATCAAGACGATCGGATATATAGGTTCATTACGCACCGTAGAGAAATATACATATTGTTACGCACGTTGCAATTTGTCATAACAACTGGCTACACTTCTCATTCCAACTTGTTGTATTCAGCTATACATTTACATACTAACTATAGCAAGTTGTTGTGACAAATTGCCTGTACTTTATAACTGCATTCAGATGGTGTCAACGTCAAACCCCAAACTTTTTAAATAGTGATGCGACATGACCGATTAACATCAATAAACCGATACCGATTCAATCCAACCTTCACGCTCGGTTGAAGCTAAAGATAAACGAATAAATTAATTCCCTACGATTGTAACTCTTATGGCATTGGAGTAAGGTTCACGAGATTATAGTGTTAAGTGGCACAGTTTACCGACCTAATTGCGAGAGACTGAGGTTTATCGCGGGTCAACAGTTCAGCTGCATTTTAGCTTTGTTTTGGTACATTGTCAGTTAGAATTATTTGAAATGTTAGTCAAATGGGGTAACATGGAACACAGGTTTTCACCAGGAACTCGTATGTTTTTTTGTTGGAATAGGTACTCTCGAGATCTAGATTGCATGTTGAGCCAGAGGTCGAGGCTATACCTGCAGCCAGCAGACAAATACGCACTAGTCCTCGGTGAAAACTGGTGTATCAAGTCCCATATTACCCCCTTTGAATTAAATGTTAGGTTTATTGTGATAGTATTATGATGTGTTGATGTCCTACGAAAGGGATATAATGGTAGGGTTACCAAAAATGTAACGTCGTCTAGTACCTACCCATAACACAAGCCTTATTGAGTTTACTATGGGGCAAGTTCGATTTGTGTATGTACCCTAATATTCATTTGTTTCCTAGAAAATTGACATCTGGGAAGTTCTGCAGGGTGATTACGTAACTTTTCGAACCAACGTTAAGACGTATCAACTGCCATTTTTAATCACCGACGCAAACGAGGGTATCTGTGTGTCGAACTGTCGCAACGTGGCTGATGATGAACCGATTTGACTGCGGTTGTTTTTAATGGACTCGTCAGTCGAGATGGTTTTTAGCTAAGTATGCTTGTTGTGTCAGTGTGTACTAGTTTATAACACACTTAACGCACTTAACTGACTATTTGTGGACTTTACGCCGTTGTAATAAGGTTCACAGATTATCGGTTGAGTGTGTCGTCGATGGTACACTAAGTTCAGTGTTATTAGAATAAGTCATTTAGTGAGTGGGTAGGTATAAAACAACGATGTTTAAATGTTAGAAAGGAGCGCACGTTCGCCGACAAACTGCCCTCAGTTTGGCGAAACAGAAAATGTATACTTACCGTTAAAGGGTCCGCTAGACGGTCGCCAACAAACCCCTCCGACCCAGCGACCTTGGTCGGCACCGACCGTTGTAGTATGACATTTTGCTGCAAACAAATGTTGCAGCAAAATGTCAAACCAAGGTCGCTCGGTCGGAGGGGCTTGTTGCCCCGTCTAGCAGACGCTTAAGTTGTTTTATGAAATAAATAAAATAAAATAAATAACTTTATTAGCTACGGTAGCCCAGTGGTTCAGGCATGCGGCTGTCAAACGGCAGTCGTGGCCCGTGGGTTCGAATCCCGGCTCGTATACCAATGAGTTTTTCGGAACTTATGTACGGAATATCATTTGATATTTACCGTTAGCTTTTCGGTGAAGGAAAAACGTCGCGAGGAAACCTGCATACGTCTGCGACGAAATTTAAAGGTGTATGTGGAGTCCCCAACCCGCACTGGGCCAGCGTGGGGACTACCGCCCGTTCCCTCTATCCGTGAGCGGAGGCCTGTGGCCAGCAATGGGACGTATATAGGCTGATTTATTTTATTTTTATTATTAACTTTAGTATTACTACTACTAATTGAACGAGCGAGCGAAGCGAATTAAGTTCTCCGTGTTGGCTTATCCGGGGCGTCTGTTGGGCTGTTCTCCTCTACAGGTCGCATTTTTTAACCGATTCTCGTGAAATTTTGTGGGCAGGTTCAATAATTATATGGGAAGGATCTTTGACGAATCAGATATTCGAAATTTAAAAAAAAAAATAGAAAACGACAGGCTTGCGAGTTAGAAAAAGACAGCTCACAGAGCCACTATATTAAATATAGTTATATAAAATAACTACAACTTAGAAAAGTTGAAAAACCCTCGATTTTTTTTCATTTCAAAGTTCAATATCTCAAAAACGGCTGAACCGATTTTGATGAAACATGGCTAAGAACACTCGGGTTAAAATTATCTATGACACAAAAAAACCGCATTCAAATCGGTTCTTCCGTTTGGGAGCTACGATACCACAGGCACGTTAAACTTATAACACCCCTCTCTTTGCGTCGAGGGTTAATAAGTATTAATACTACTAATAAATTAATAATACAGTCAAAGCACCTCACATACTTTTATAAGTAGGATTAGACGTGATGTAATCTTTAACTAGGCATGCCTGTTTAATTTTAATTTTCCACTTTACGAATTCCAGTAGAATTTGCAATTATTTTTCAACTCACATAATTGTATAATTGGCTAACCACAAAGTCCACAGATTCTAAAATGTCTTTAAACACAGAACGACATAAGTAACATACATTTCATATGAATATACGTCATTTAGTAGCGACTAGACTGTCAACTAGTTTCTTAGGAGAAAGTTAGTAAGGCACTGGGTTTTCCTAAGTTTAAGTAGAACTGTGGAACTCCTTTATAAAGCTGTTTGTTGACTTAAACAAGATTTTATCTTCATTCTACATTCTCCAAACTAGATCACCTATACATTCAATTTAGGCTTTGTTAACAACCCCCTCGGGCTTAGTAGCCGTGGACTGGTCACCCACGGCGAAGCTAAGAGGCACCAGGGCCGGCCTGTGTAGGCCGCCGGCTGGCCCGAGGAGGGCGCTCCTGGCGGGCTTGCCTAAGCCCGCTTAGGATGCGTTAAGGAGGGACCGCAGAAGAAGAGAAGTACCTCCCTATCTTCTGCGGCCGAGGCGGGATCGCAGGGGGAGAAGCGTGTTGGTATATCGGTGCGCCACTCTCCCTACCCCCTGCGAACTTGGCGGGGCCGTTCCGCTGAAACGGCATTGGTGGGACCGCAGAGGAAGAGTAATGTCGGTATTACGGTACGCCGCTTTCCCTATCCTCTGCGGCCGAGACGTGGTCGGTGGTGGAACCACAGACCTGATCCGCCACCGGGTGCCGGATTTTCCGCACCCTTGATCTCCTCGTAGCGGGCTTAGGGGGGTCCGCTACTGAACATCAGGTGGAGATCGAGGAGGCAGGCGCGTCGAACCATCTGGCGTGCCTCACGTGGAGGACCTCCGGGCGTCCGCGAGGGAACCGCCGGCGGGGTCGCAGATGTGTGCGCAAGCGTCCCCGTGACCTCGCCACATGGCGGCCAGGCGGCAAGTGGGGGGTTTTTAGTGGGTATACCGTGAGTCTCATTACCTTATTCGGGAGTCCCACATAACGCTACAAAAGCACTACCTACGGATGATATCAGTATACTGTCTAAAAACTAGTGCCTCAGAAAGCTGTGGAACTCGCGCGAGAATGCCTTATTCGTAACAAACTTTTTTTTTCTATTTCCTAAAATCTGAATCACCAAAAAAAACTATATAATCCGACGACCGGTTAGCCTAGTGGGTAGTGACGCTGCCTACGAAGCTGAAGGTCCTTGGTTCGAATCCCGGCAAGGACAATATTTGTGTGATGAACATGAATATTTGTTTCTGAGTCTTGGATGTTTTCTATGTATTTATGTCTATTAAATATATATTTTTACAGTGGACTATTTTTTATAGTTTAGTTTCTGGAAAATACTATATCTCCCCTAAAAATAGTTGGCAACCCTAGTATGCTAACCCTATAGACGATCGAATGCTTTAGCGGTTAGAATGAAAAATGCATCTCTCTCATTCTTTCAGATAACTATGTCCCTCTCGGTTTGCTCAATAGTCTGTTAACACTAACAATCCATAATACTCAGGCGATTGCAAAATGGTTACTAGGTCACATTTCTATATTAAGATACCGGCCTTATTCCTATTCAGATAAGGCTCAAAGTCCACCACGCTGTGTGCCTATGATAATTGTTTCGTGGTCTTGTTAAATGTGTTCTTAATTATGCTCGCATGTTTATGAACACTATGTTCTGTACTGGGTTTAGGCCAACATTATATTTAGAGAGGTAGGGCACAGAATATCATCTCGCTCATATTGAGAGCAGCCCTATTTATTAAAATACTGGTGACATGGCGGCTGACTAACGTACAGTCGAGTTCTCCAATATCTATACAGACAACCTTTCAAAAATATCTGTACACAGGCTTTATTATTACTGACATAAGACACATGTATAGATATTTTTGAAAGGTTGTCTGTATAGATATTGGAAAACTCGACTGTACCTACCTACTAAGTAGGTAATACAAGGATGGCGGGTGGACCTGTTTTTTAAGATAGCTCGTTTTCAGGAGAGGTACACAGATTTTTTTTAAGGTGCACAGAAGGTACCAAATTATTACATACATGTAAGTTTTGTAAGTATTTCATAGGTCCACCTGCCATTCTGACGTCAGGATGGCGGGTGGATATTTTTGAAGATAGCTCGTTTTCAAGAGAGGTACACATAATTTTACTAAAGGTACACAAAGGTACACAAAAGACCCAACTTTGGAATCTTATCGAGAAAAATTTAGGCAATCTTGTATCGATTAAATCAGATAAACAATTATATTATCTGAAAATCAGGCTTTTATTGTTTCCTTTTAGAACGGCGTTTCAAAGAACGCGATAATTACCAATTCAACCCCTTAACGCCCTGGGTGTCGCATCTCGAAATAATGACTTGTTAAATTGTTAGCTTCTTGAAACTAGCATACTGTTTTAAGTTCGAAATAAAATAATACAATACACCAGTAAGAAAATAGATTAGAGCAGTTTGTTATACTTATGACTTATGGGCCTTATAGCACACTCATCATACCAGCCGAAAGACGTCCACTGCTGGACATAGGCCTCCCCAAAGAGTGCCAAAGTGACCGGTCCTGCGCCACCCGCATCCAGCGGACTCCCGTAGCCTTTACCAGGCCATCAGTCCACCTTGTGGGGGGCCTAATACCCACGCTGCGCCTTCCGGTACGTGGTCGCCACTCGAGAACCTTTCCGCGCCAACGGCCATCGGTTCTACGTGCAATGTGGCCCCGCCCACTGCCACTTATGTTTAGCGATTCGGAGAGCTATATCGGTTACCTTGGTTCTGCTGCGGATAGCCTCATGTCTGATGCGATCACGCAGAGAAACTCCTAACATAGCCCTCTCCATTGCCCTTTGGGTGACTTTGAGCCTTCTTATGAGGCTTATAGTAAGCGACCACGTTTCGTTTCAGTGCCATATGTCACTTTTCATCCCTGATTCTGCTATTCTGAAAAGAGTGATTGTTGCCCTCAAATGAGGGATTTAAATTTTCAATGCCATATGTCATCACTGCACACTAATAATAACTAATTAAGTAAACTCTCGTTTGATAAAATGTTATCGCGTTTTAACGCGTTAATACGTTAATGAGATGTGTCACTTTTACTATCTTCTTTCAAGTGCTCGCGAACGCGACCATGTGTAACAAACACTCTCCTAGCATTTAGAGCGGTTATCGGCGACGATTTTTGCATCGATACAGATCATCATCCTCGTACCGTCATTCCCGGTTGTGCCCTAATGGAGCCCGGGGTCCGCTTTAGCACCTAATCCCAAGATTTGACATAGGCACTAGTTTTACGATAGCGACTCTCATCTGACCTTCCAACCCAGAGGGAAAACTAGACCTTAGTTAGTTAGTTAGTTAGTTTTACTGGGCATTTTCCGCAAGTCGACATCCAGTGTGCCTATTTGTAAAACGGCAGGGTGGCGCTACTCTAACCACCCCAGGAGCCGTAGCATGGTTGGCCTTATCACGCGACAAGTGACAAGATAAGAGCGTCGTCTCGTTCTATCGAACGGTTTCAGCCAGTGACGCACGCTCTATCCTATCACCTATCGCGTGACAAGGCCAACCATGCTACGGCTCCAGCTCCTCTAAAAAGTTTAAGAGTGCCTTGGTATTACTGACTACGTTCCGTAGTGTGTCCGGAGACCCTAGGTGCTTTTTCCTGTATACTTCTACCTGCTTATTGGGATTAGACCGGTTTCCTCACGATGTTTTCCTACACCGAAAAGCCAATCAACTATCTTTTGTTGCTCGTTGCCATGGTTGTCTCCTGGGTCACTCTTTAAAAATCATGATTTTATGGGGTTTAAATCCACTAAACACGTCCGTTGTTATATTGGTAAACCCATTCCGTATTGGGGTATCTCAGCATGGCAGGAGTTCGATCTATAGTATTTTTTCTAAGAAACTGTCACTGTTGTCTCTTGGCTTACCGGGACAGAATAACAACAAGAAAGAGCGTACCTACATAAGTTTTTGAAAAATTCTCCACTGCTAGACAGGTCTCCCCCAAAGAGTGCCACAATGACCGGTCCTGCGCCACCCGCATCCAGCGGAGTCCCGCGACTTTTACCAGGTCATCAGTCCACCTTAGGCCCTCGCCTACCCACGCTGCGCCTTCCGTTACGTGGTCGCCCGCCTCAAGAACCTTTCCAAAAATATGTATCGATAATCCTCTCATAAATATGTACCGAAACCTCAAGCCGCTGACATAAGAGCGATGGGACATATTTATGTATGAGTGTGTTCTATGCACCCATATTTTTCACTTGACTGTACAAAACTAGGTACAGTCACGGACTTTAATCGTTTAGAGCTCACCTTTTACTGGATATTCATGGCTTAACTATGAAAAACCAAAATTAGCCTAAATGGCTCAACGATTAAAGTCCGTGACTGTACAGTAAGGGAAATGTATTCACGTACCACCGTAGAACCCTGTCGCAATTGACAGGCCGCCGTCACTCAAACTGGAGTGATACGTCACCTTATTGCGATAGGGTTCTACGGTTGTACGTGAATACATTTCCCTTACTGTCCCTACATCGATTTCAGTCCGTTACGTAAGACTGACTGCTTCAATACCTAATTCTACCGATATCGAACATTCTAGAAAATGCCGAATGTGACCAACACCGAATATTTACCGAATATTCGTCGCATTATAGCTGATGACGAAGCCTACGGCCTAATAACTGCGGTGAGACGGTCTAATCTAGGTGCTTTCGAGAAATTATGCGTTTACCTCAAACGTTTTCCTTATAAAAGCAGACACGTCGACGTCACCGGTGAACTATTTTGCATACAATAACAATAATTCCCTAAGAAATTTTCCTCCTTTTACATTGTATCGTTGGGTTCACGTCCACTTTGTAAATAGTAATGGTTGAAAGCTACATTAAAAACAACTATTGTGTGATGATTTTGTAAAATAGGAGGGTAGTTGCATATAATTTATTGCAAATTAGTGTAGTCAATAGTATTGGAACGTTGTAGTTTCTTATCCCTCCCTTTTGGGTGGGGAGGAATGATCAAAAAGCTGATGTCTGGGCAGAAGCGGGCACAATGCACAAAAGGTGCTGTAAAGTCCTCCGCCACACTAGAAAAAGAGTGTGCGTCGAAGCAACGGATGATGAGAAGCGGGCATTCTTGAACGAGCGTTAGCAATGCGTTGAGGTGCTGAATAATTAGTTAATAGTACATTGTTTAACGAGGGGCGTAAGTGGAACGCCCGAACAATGTTTTCATCACATTTGCGAGGAAATAAATAACTACAAAAGGCAGAAAAATCTAAGTTTCATACAGCGGCACCAATCAAAAATTTACAACTTCACTTCCAGATTAGTGCTAGTGGAGCGCGCAGCTTCAATATTTCAACCAATCACAGAGCAGCATTCTTGCGGGGCGGGGCGGCTTGGCCAACTAGTTTTTTTTTTCAACCAATCACAGAGCAACCAGATTTTCTTAAGCCAATCAGGCCCCGTAGCATGGTTAGCCATGTCACGCGATAGGTGATAGGATAGAGCGTGCGTCACTGGCTAACACCGTTCGATAGAACGAGACGACGCTCCTATCTTGTCACTTGTCGCGTGATAAGGCCAACCATGCTACGGCTCCTGAGGGTACTATATTTTAAAACTAAACTTAACAGCCCGTGGGAGATAAAACGGCTATAACTGCTCTACGCTCGCAAGTAATAACGCCATTGACGAGCAAGTGTGATAAAAATGAATTTATATAATTGTGACTTTTTCCTAAGTATATGTATAAGTAACTGTGGGACATGTATGTTATAAGTGCATCGAGGAAATAAATTACTATACTTGTCGTAAGTTGGAGTTTCTTTTACATTTGGATTTCTAAGGCTACCTAGGTTTTTATTTCAGATTACCTACCTATGATGCCAGCTTTAATGCTGAGATGGAACCGTTTCGAGACAATGCAAGGGTCGAAAATGGCCCGAATGGCTTCGAGAGAAGGATGCCGGTCGTTTATTTTTTGCTCGACTTGCGTTATTATGTTCTTGCCTAGCCTCCTAAGACCCCGCGTACAAAATTTTGTACAAGTTTCAAAATTAACTTTGAACTATCATAGAATGTCAAAAAGTCCTTCAAAAACACAAAAACGTGCTCTGGGTCTCAGGAGGCTAGAATAAACGATTATTATTATTATAATAATATGTTAACAAATATTGTTATTGGTTTCAGGTAAGCAGCGTTCAAATTACAACACACCTAAATATAGCGTTCAAGGTAAATCCTTAGTGACCAATCATAATAATTAAATTCTTAACTGTATTCCTTGTAAGTTGTTAAATCCGGTCAAGTGCGTGTCGGACCACGCACAACGAAGGGTTCCGTGCTTATTAAAACGGTTGTATCGTCACAGAAATCTTAAGAGAAGTTTTTTTTGACTTGCAGTTTTATGTATACCCCTAAAATTTTTTTTGTCATTTCATTACAGTACTATGTAGCGGGTAAGCGGCTAACAAAATACACCTATCCTCAAAATTTTATTCAAATACACCTTATAGTTTTCAAATAAAACAGCTATGGACAGACGGACAGGACGAAACTATAAGGGTTCAGTTTTTGTCATTTTGCTCATCGCAGACGGAATAACGAACAGGGAAATGAGCGATCCACATTTACAGAAACTGCATACTAACACCGCTCTAGGGGAAGCTGGGGCTTGTTGTAACGGGGGTATCTAGTGACAATAGGTTTTATCCGCGAATGTGAACCTTATTAATGAAACCTTAGCGTTGTATTGTATTGATTTATTTTGCAAGAACATACACAGGTGTTGGAAAATTATACAGACATATCAGTAGGGGTTACATGCGGGTATGCTCTGCCACAATTTGGCATGCAAATCTTAATCTAACTTGAAATTAATGCTACTGTTACTTATTTATACAATCTATCAAAATACTCATGCAAATTATAAAATGGTCGAGCAATCAAGTACGACTTTAATTTTATTGAGAACTCATTTATATTACTACATTGCCGTATGTCCTCATTTAAGAAATTATACATTTTTATACCATTATATTCTAAACTATTTTTAAAATTAATAAATGTCAATTCGGGTAACAGAATGTCAAAATTATATCTACATAATCGTTGTATAAAGTAACCTACATTATTTCCTAGCCCACTGCATCTTTGCAAACTTATGTTTCTTTTGGTTTTTTTTATACTACTAAAGTGGCTTCTATTCCACTGCGGCCACATTCCATGCGGCCTGCCTGCTTGTAAGCAGACGCCATCGCCTGTGGACGCTTGCGACCCCAGAAGTATCACAAGCGCGTTTCCGACTCTTCATTGATTTTTGGATTTGAGGAACTTCAACTTGTACCTTTATGTGCAAGCAAATGCAGACACAATTAATTAACACATTCAGTGCCCAGAATCACTACGCGCTACGCTCGTAGCCGACCCCGTGATTTGCAATATGTAGCGGAAAGCGACTACGACGTAGGGACGCATACGTATCGTCACGGGCCGGGAATAGGTTAAGCAGCCAAAACCGCAGGGCAAAGCTGGTATTCAATCAGATCTAACTGTGTACAGCATGTGGGACAATCAAGGCCGTACCGGAAATAGGACAGTAGGGTATTCCGATTCGAACCGGAGCGAACCAGAAAGGATTTAACTTTTGAACGTATACTACTATACTAGTACCTACGTCAGTCAGTTATGGGTTACTCGTATAAAGACATTTAGATTCGCATCTAACCCGTGTACATTGCCAAAGTTAAGGGCTATAAATAGGGTTGCCAACTTTTTTCGGGGGAGATATATATAGTATTTTCCAGAAAAAACCAATAAAAATATAGAACACTGTAAAAAAATACAGTAGGTACTTGGCTGGGCAATGTTGCTATTTAGTAAAATTTAATTTAAACTTGCGCCGCTAGTTGCGGGTGGCGCGGGACCGGTCACTTTAGCACTCTTTGGGGGAGGCCTATGTCCAGCAGTAGACGTCTTTCGGCTGATATGATGATGATGATGAATTGAAACCTTGGCAACTCAGTAGTACTCATAGTTATTTAGTCTCAAAATATAAAATTTGACACGTCAAAAAAAGAAAAATATTTTTCCAGTTAAGTACCTAGATCACATTAATTAAAAATTACCAAATGTCAACGTTATATAATCTTAATCCGCATAAATGGCGTCTCCTCTTATATATGTAGGTATAATTCTTTTCACATCTGTTATTCAGAAAATGACATTGTTGCCGTATATTTCCGTTGAAATGTTTTGTGGGTGATGGGGTAGCAAATGTAGAAATCTGATCACGTGATCACACATGTTTAAATCTATAATTGCTAGTAGTATAGGTAGGGAGGGACGCGGGGCGGGTTGTTTGATACTTAGTTTTAAGTTTAGTTTAATTAGTAGTAATTATTGTAAATTGGATTTTTGTACTTGTTTTGTGTTCATGGAATATATTTTATTGGATTATTCAAATAAAAATATATGGATTAAATAGGTAGCACTTAAAATTTATTATGTATGTATTTCATCGGAAATATACGGAAACGTATATTTCCGATGAAATGTTTTGTGGGCGATGGGGTAGCAATCTGATCACGTGATCACACATCTTTTAATCTACAATTGCGCTTTTTTTTAAATCTTAAATTACAATGCTCAATAAAGAGTATTTGTATTGTATTTAAGCTATTCTTAACTATTTGAACTTAACTAGGTGTGACACAGGTGACTCACACTTTAAACGCGCGAATGCACAAAGACGCCGGCGATGCAGTATAAAACCTATACTTATGCTAATAGAGCTGGTTTTCGAGCAAACAGGTTTGAGATCATTGCACTATAATGCAGAATCAAGATCTCGTCTCATAGAAATATTTGATGTCAAGGGTTCTTGTCGTTAAATGTGCGTAAATGAGCTTTATTTGTATTGGGATAAGGTATTTATTTCCAGAACGATGCATATATGGATGCAGGTAGTTTTATTTTAAGAATAATTTATTTGATAAGGTTGCCAGATTTTCTTAAATACAATTTGTCTGATAGTCAAGTAAGCAACTTTTAATGAAATGTCAAAAATGCTCCGTTATTAATGTTATTATGAAGTTCGTAGAAATACAGAATGAGTGACGTCACAATTTTCTATGTACATAATTAAATCCCTTAATATTTTCTTTATAGCTTAAGTACTTATATATCTCAAAACTTATTGGAAGAATAACAAGAATATATATACAAACATAATATTAAATAAAAATTATAAACTAGGATTAAGCTCAAAAAAACATTATTATTTTCTTATTTCCGTAAGTTTAGTTTGTTGGTAAAGTAAAAATTTTTTTTTTTATATTTGTCAAAATATTTGTCATACGTATACGAGTTCGAATCCCGGCTCGTACCAATGAGTTTTTCAGAACTTATGTACGGAATATCATTTGATATTTACCGTTAGCTTTTCGGTGAAGGAAAACATCGTCAGGAAACCTGCATACATCTGAGAAGAAATTCAAAGAGGTATGTGAAGTCCCCAATCCGCACTGGGCCAGCGTGGAGACTACTGCCCGTTCCCTCTCATTCGTGAGAGGAGGCCTGTGCCCAGCAGTGGGACGTATATAGGCTGCTAATGATGATGAAATACCCTATTAGGTAGAACGATTTTGCCAAAAACCAGCTACATCTAGTGTCTTCCACATGAAAAATTCAACTATATTTATAAGTGTTGTTGGCAGTTTTATCAACAAAAAAAAAACAATCAACCACATTTAACGTTAACCAGTTCGTTAAACCCACTGACAGATATGGTTTAGTTAGTTTGCTTATCTTTAATTTAATACCTAAACGGAAATACTATAACGTACATCCGAACATCACTGTTGATGCATGACAGTTTTGAACGAATGATTGCATCAGAAGTATTTATCTTGGTTAAGTTTATGAAAAGATGACTTATTATATATATAACCGACTTCAAAAAGAAGGTTCTCAATTCGTCGGAATCTTTTATAATTGATGTATGTTCCCCGGTCACTCGAAGACACCTGGACCGATTTGGAAAATCATTTTTTTGTCTGAAACCTTCCTTACCAGATGGTCCCATGGTCATCTGATCAGGATCTGAAGAAATCTGATGAATCTGGGGTTCTGGAGAATCGAGGGAACTCTTCAGGTTTTATAGGCACGCTTGAAGCGGAGTACCTACTGAAATTAAATAGGTTAAAAAATCTTATACACTCTCTCGTAAATTATTGCTTAATAATATTGTTTTGGCGAGAAAATGACGCCATCCAATAGCTTTCTGATACAGAGCAGCTGTATTGTCAGTATTAGCAGAAGGCTAAGGAAGCGGGTTCCGGTTGGACTTTTGACCAATACCGATGTGGAATAGAAATGGGGAAACCTCTTCATCAGAACCCAAATAGTAGGAGTAATAGGTTGTTGCAAAAATTTGGCAAAGATATTCTCGCTCTTTCAACCCTTCCATCCATCTTGTGGTCGTAAATCCTTTGTCAGTAAGTCCACTTTTAGACATGCTCTCAACATGGCCAAACCACCGAAACATACCTTTCTCTACCCTAGTCGCTACGTCTCGCATTTATAATGAGAAAGATTGTAGAGTATTTATCTAGTTATAGTATATTAATAGATATTAGTCCGTCATCAACATCATCGTCCTAGAGTTTTCAAAAACGGAGCCGCTTTGGCATCTAATCCCAAGATTTGGAGTCGGCACTAGATTTGCGAAAGCGACTGCTTCAATCTGACCTTCCAACCCAGAGGGAAAATTAGACCTTTGTTAGACATTCACCGAAAAGCTAGTGTTAAATATCAAACAATATTTCGTACATGAGTTTTTTCAAGACACTATTCGCCTTATTGCAATGGAATAAGGTGCAAAAGTGTAAACGTGTTTTTGGCGTCGACTGTACCGTGTGTGAATATTTATTAATTAACAACACGTCCTATTACCATCATCAATGCAAATCGGTTTTTATACGCGGCAAAAAGTTAAGCGAAAACGTACAAAAAATCATATTGCTTTTCCTTCCTCTTAAGAAGTTTTTTACTGGTTTCGAGAACTGATACAGGAAAAACACCTTAGAAGATTCCTGGTTAAATATGAGATACAAATAGTGACGTCATGTTTCATTATACCATAGAAATAAGAAAAGACTATGTTTGTGTGTCGGTGGCCGCCGGCTGTATGCTGATTAGACTGTAGCGATTAAAAAAAACTTACACAGAAAAAAAGGTTAGGTGATTTGAGGTAAATATTTTTTAATAAGGAAATTTATTACCAAGATTCTAAACTTTATTTCAAAAGAATCGAAATTATCTTAAGCCAAAAATGTTTTCTCTTTGTTTTATATAAATAATCCTTTTAGTTCAAGATGATTTCCGTTTCATTCAAGATAATGGCCGGTCTTCCTAATTCATTTCTTGATTCAAGTTTTTTTTATCTCTAGATAAATATAAGTCAGAGTTCCAGGATTATAATTTCTAGCAACAGAAACTAGTTTCCACTATAGATATGACGGATCCCGTTTTGTATGCAAAGTTTCATGTTATTCCAGTATGCCCTTTTAAAATGTGAACTAAACTACGTTTGTATGGAGAGTCGAGCTTCCTGGGGGACTCTTAAAATTACTAATTCACGAATAAGTTTGACACCATACTGGTATGCAGTTTCGCTTGTACGACATTAAATCTGAACGGAATTGCACTGAGTCAGGCGTTGACCTTTCACTAAAATAGTCGTGACGACTGCGTTCATTCCGTTTTCAATCCGGCGTTATCTAGGGGATCTAGCTGTTACTCTACTCAATAGCGATGAATGCTGATGCAGTTTTAGCCCGACTACGGCATAGCCGAAAAGGAAGGATATGATTTTACCAGGCTTATGTTTGTACTAACGTGTGTTCCAGCTGATTTTGATGAATGAGTTATCAATTGATTCAAATTATGGTCTTGGTGTAAGTTTCAAAAATAAACTTAAAGCATGGCTTGTTGAGCAGTTCTATAGTTTTGAAGTTTTGAAGTGTTTTTAAACTCAAAATAATACAATTAATAGCTATGTTAAATTGTCAATTAATGACCTAAGCTTATCCTAATGTTGACTTGTAATTTTTATTATTAATAAATTAGGAGTATGAGTACGAAAAAAAAGTTTTCCGCAGTCGGGATACAGAATTATTAACTTTTTACTACTTATGCTTTTTTAAGTGAGACTGACCTGAAGCTCTTAAGGTGCTGATATACTTGAGCATTCATTGCGTGGTTCGGGAGATTCCATTTACATACATACTCACATACAAGCCTACAATCTCACAGAGTTTTCGTCCTTATAGCATAGGAATCGGGTTGTAAGGACGCCATTATTGTGTATACTGTAGGTACGTAAACAGCTGATATCGTTATACCTATGTGTGCGTTAATAAACTCCATTTATATAGGATAAGGACAATAGAGATAATTGAAACCCAGAGTTGGATAGGAGTTACATTTATGTAAACGTGACTGTAGAAATTATATGTGGCAATACTTGGAGTCCACAATTCATCTTTTTAGGGTTCCGTAGCCAAAATGGCAAATACGGAACCCTTATAGTTTCGTCATGTCCGTCTGTCCGTCTGTCCGTATGTCACAGGCATTTTACTCTATTATCGTTTTTTGTTAGCCGCTACGTAGTTTTAATGTACCTAATTACAAATGACAAAAAAAAATTGTTAGGGGTGCACTCCATACATAAAACTGAAAGTCAAAAAAAAATGTTTCATTGTAAGGTAAGCCCACGTGTGGCACATCAATCGATAGGCCTTTCAAAATAAATAAAGGTTTCTCAGCAATGTTTTTGATTAAGTGATAGAGTCGGAGATTATCGCCCCGAAAGTCACTGAAATTCTGCAGCTTAGTCTTTATGTATTTAAAAACCTAAGATATCTGTGATCTCTGTATACCCCTCTGGGAAACAGGCGTCGTATGCATATGTAGATTTATAGATAGTATGGAAAAAAAACTATATTCCACGTTACAAGCGGGTTGGGGGCTTGGTTTAGAAGACAAGAATGGCGGCCTGTGCGCAGAGGACGCTGCATATTATGCAACGTTAGGGAGGGGACACGCACATCGATAATGCAATGATAAACACAATACGTATTCTTATTTCCAAGATAAGAACACTGTCTTTCTAGACGGACTCTGTACAGGCAAGGTACTAATATATTGGTAAAAATATAACATTTTACATGTCAAAAAAAATTAATATTTATGTCATTAGAATTATATCGCATTATTTATAAATTACCAATTTTTTTTATGTTCTAAGAGAAATTTTCATCGATTCTCATTTTATACAAAAACATTTTAAAATTGTATTTACGCATAATTTTTTGCATAGGTACTCGTACTGCAACCAAGGTAAAGTTTTAGAAAAGATATGCCTAGAACAATCAAAGTTAATTTTAAGGAATTAATATTAAGGAAATAATAATAAATTTCGGAAATGTTGTGAATTGAAATGTGATTTTCTAATCCCGTAAATAACTAACAGTATCTTTCCTTAAGTCACAAAATTTTGTGTATTCTTTTCCTATGCAAGAACCAATGATACGTAAAGTTCCGTTATAGTAATTATTTAAATACGACAATAGATATATCAAATAATTACAAATACAATACAATTACTCTTTATTCCACACCTCACACAAACGAAACATTTAGGTACAAAGAGAAACAAAACAATATCATGAGGTAGGTAGAGGCAGACAACAGGAATTATCATTTGTTTCAAAGTATGTTTGTTTATTTCTACGAAATGTTATTAGCTAGCCGCCACATTAGCGAACTTTGTACTGAGTTTATAAATAACATATGGTATCATAAGATAAGGATTTGTTTACATGTATTATGTTCCGACCAGACATAACTGCTGACTCATGGGAAAGGTTAGGTATGTTTGTATGTCTAACATCGATCTGATTATTTGCTTCCAATATTTAAACTAAGATAATTGTTTCGTATTATAATTAATCACTGACTAATAATAGGCTCTTACTGAGTTATACATGATTATGTGTATGTGTGTGTTAACGGAAATAATATTTTTCTCGTTATTATAAGAATTCAACAAATAACACGGTTTAAACCCCTACTGGCCTAACTAAACCTAACTTTGCAATACTTTTTCGAGAGTCAATCTCGGTGGCAGGATATCTCGTGTATTGAAATTTCGGTGGAGATTTCGAATGATTTGAACAAGATCTCGAACGATATTTCAGTACGCAGAACACGTTAATATTTCGGACAAGCAAGTACTAAAATTGTCAAGTACCAAATGCTCGAATAAAAAATATTTTCAAAATAACCGTGTTGGTGGGTGTGTGCAAATTTTTACGTTTTCGTTGTGCCAAGAATTACTTTTCTATCCACGAAAAAATTCCATAGATATTGTGTTTCATGTTCAAAATATAATAACAATGCCCCAAATGGGCATTATTAATCGAAGTAATAAAAAAAATTGGGAAATCTCGATATTGTCGAGATTAATCGAGATCTCGTCGATTTGGCTAATGAAATCTCATTTAACGCGAGATCTCGAATTACCAAACTTGGTTCGAGTTTGCATTCCCTACTTCTTAGCTTAGGTGAGGCATATTTACAGGCAGTCAACTTTTTTTACTGGTAGCCCGTATGGTATATAATATATAAAATATAGCTTATTCTATCCCGAACTTCCCGAAGTTACATTCTATATAGAAGTGAAAAGAATTTTGATGATTACTTACATCCTACATACAAACTATGGGTACACTCACGAACATTTCCTCTTCTTTTTTTTAGTATAGATTAGTAATCACATTTCTTGTCAATATCGTATTAATTAGTAATGACGTTTTTTCATCAAAAGTTTGACCCCCATCTAACATAAAACCTGCATTTGTTAGAGAGCCTCTCCGGGGCATGACTTAAAAAACCGCACATAAATCGAAAACGTAAATAATTATGTAAACATCGATACCATCACCCCCTCCCTACACTCACACACCCGCGCTTGCGCCGTGTCAGCCCGTGACAAGTACGGAACTGGCCAGTTACATCAATTCGAATAAAGCTGTATCGCGCCCGCCGAGCCGCTCGAAAATGGGTTCTCTCACGTGGGCATAGGGTCCGATTTCAACTGGCTGCAGTCGGTGGAACTGGCCAGTTACATCAATTCGAATAGAGCTATATCACGCCTGTCACGCCGCTCGAAAATGAGTCTTCTCACGTGGGTATATAGTCCGATTTGAATTGGCTGGAGCCGGTTTTAACCGACGTAGTAAGTTTTGAGGTTAGGTTAGGGATTGTCAACTGTACCTTTGGACGGTTACACTATTTTCTTGGTCAAGTTATAGATTAGTAGCTTCCGACCACGACTTCGTCTACGTATATTTTAATCCACGCTATAAACTAATTTCTTGCAAAATTTCATCTAAATCCATGAGCCGTTTAATCCAGATTGAGTAATAAACATCCAAACATTTAAACATCTAAACATCCAAACTTCTTTCCCTGTACTTGTAGTAGGTATACACGTAGGTACGATATTACCTACTTGCCAAATTTCATAGTTCTAGGTCAACGGAAAGTACCCTATACATTTTGATTCCCTTGAGTTTAGAAATATACCTACGTTTTTTTGCGGCATAAACGGCCGTATCTTTTTAGGGTTCCGTAGCCAAAATGGCAAAAACGGAACCCTTATAGTTTCGTCATGTCCGTCTGTCCGTCTGTCCGTCTGTCCGTATGTCACAGGCATTTTACTCGAAAACTATAAGGTGTATTTGAATAAAATTTTAAGGATAGTTGTATTTTGTTAGCCGCTACATAGTTTTGTAATAAAAATGACAAAAAAAAATTTTTTAGGGGTGCACTCCATACATAAAACTAAAAGTCAAAAATTTTTTTTTCATTGTGACCCCCCGTGTGGCACATCAATCGATAGGCCTTTCAAAATAAATATAAGGTTTCTTAGCATTTTTTTTGATTAAGTGAATAGGGTCGGAGATAATCGCCCCGAAAGTCACTAAAATTCTGTCCCCCCCCCTCAAATTTTTGAACGGTGTATTTTAAAAATATGGAAAAATTCATGGACATAGGGCTTATTAATTTCATTCACCGAAAATTGTTTTGAACAAGACCGGTTCAGAGGTTTTCGAGATATTGCTGAAAAACTGATTTCCTCAAAGAAAAGGACGTAAGTGCCGTAAAATTTCTGTGACGATACGACCTTTTTAATAGGCACGGAACCCTTCGTTTTGCGTGGTCCGACACGCACTTGGCCGGTTTTTTTTACGTTAACTTAGACGTTTGATTTTTTCACTGCTTCAAGGTAAAGTAGACCTGAGTATATGGTTTTAATTTCAACTCGATACCTCCATGCGTTCTCGAGATAAATTGACAGACAGACAGACAGACAGACAGACGGACAACAGAGTGATCCTATAAGGGTTCCGTTTTTACCTTTTGAGGTACGGAACCCTAAAAATAAATTATATATAAAACAAAATAATTAAAATATTGTGAATAAATGAGTATGAGTATACAGGATCAACTGGAAGGTATACTCGTACGTAATTTTTTTTCTGATGTAACTTTTTATGCGGGCAGAACTCAACTCAGGATTCTCTTAATCCATTCTGACTTGAAGTCATCACGTGGCCACCTACCTTTTTTTTTTTTTTGACGATGTGAAAATGCTTTATGCATACCCCCGACCCGGGGAAGGCCCATTTGGGGGTTATGTGGGACTCTCTCCCGCCGCCATCCGAGGAGCATACCCACTAAAAACACACCGGCGTCACCCGCATTACCGTTAAGGGGGCGCCATGGGATCGCGAACATTCCACCACGACGACGTGGCCACCTACCTGCCACTGACTTCGTACGAAGTCCAAAAACAATAGACTTAAGACTTGCGTTGCGTGGCGTGGGGGTGCGTGCCACCTCTATTTATTTTTCTATGGCGGCGAATGGTTTTAATGCAAATATCAAGCGAAGAGACGGCATTACACATGGACATGATACACGACGCAGGACACTGGCTATACTGAACCAACATTTTAAGGCGAAACAAGTGCGTGTCAGAGTGTCAGACCACGCAAAACGAAGGTTTCCGTGCCTATTAAAAAGGTCGTATCGTCACAGAATTTTTACGGCACTTACGTCCTTTTCTTTGAGGAAGGCAGTTTTTCAGCAATATCTCGAAAACCTCTGAACCGATCTTGTTCAAAACAATTTTCGGTGAATGAAATTAATAAGCCCTATGTCTATGAATTTTTCCATATTTTTAAAATACACCGTTCAAAAATTAGGGGGGGGGGACAGAATTTTAGTGACTTTCGGGGCGATTATCTCCGACTCTATTCACTTAATCAAAAAAAATGCTAAGAAACCTTATATTTATTTTGAAAGGCCTATCGATTGATGTGCCACACGGGGGGTCACAATGATTTTTTTTTTTGACTTTTAGTTTTATGTATGGAGTGCACCCCTAAAAAATTTTTGTTTTGTCATTTTAATTACAAAACTATGTAGCGGCTAACAAAATACACTTATCCTTAAAATTTTATTCTAATACACCTTATAGTTTTCGAGTAAAATGCCTGTGACATACGGACAGACGGACAGACGGACATGACGAAACTATAAGGGTACCGTTTTTGCCATTTTAGCTACGGAACCCTAAAAATGGGAATATTGATTGTACCTCAAAGTCACCTTTGACAAACTTGCCCACCCTGTATATATTTGTTTATTTAGTCTTTATTGCACAAAAGAAGAACTTATCGTACAAAACGCGGACTTGATGCCGTAAGCATTCTCTACCAGTCAACCTTTGGGCAAAGCAGACAGATTGTGGGCGGTACTTCAAATTATAAACATACAGTAGATATTATGTTTATCACTGTTGAATCCGTCAAACTGTCTCAGGCTCAGACAGCCCAACATGTATTAAGGCATACTATTAAGTAGTTAAACCAGTGAGAATCAGGCTCTATGGTCACATAATGACCTCATATAATTTGCAATTCAGTTCTACCCACGGCAACAGCCACAATAAACCTACTTTAGGTTTGCTATAGCTTCTGTAATCGGTAATAACTGTTTTATTACCTTGTGTAGTGTCGGTCCTGGGAATATACATATTACATTGTCGATAGCAGCGGGCAATACCTGCCCCCCTATTCTGTAACTTGTTTTAAGTTCACCTCAACGCTCACCCACGATTATATCTTGACACTGTGGTGCGTAGTAGCTAAGCGTAGGTAGAGGTCTAGTTTCGTTAGGTGACGCTGTTTTAAGCTCACCTCAACGCTCACCCACAAATATATCTTGACACTGCGGTGCGTAGTAGCTAAGCGTAGGTAGAGGTCTAGTTTCGTTAGGTGACGCTGTTTTAAGCTCACCTCAACGCTCACCCACAAATATATCTTGACACTGCGGTGCGTAGTAGCTAAGCGTAGGTAGAGGTCTAGTTTCGTTAGGTGACGCTGTTTAAGCTCACCTCAATGCTCACCTCAACGCTCACCCACAAATATATCTTGACACTGCGGTGCGTAGTAGCTAAGCGTAGGTAGGGGTCAAGTTTCGTTAGGTGACGCTGTTTTAAGCTCACCTCAACGCTCACCCACAAATATATCTTGACACTGCGGTGCGTAGTAGCTAAGCGTAGGTAGAGGTCTAGTTTCGTTAGGTGACGCTTTTTAAGCTCACCTCAATGCTCACCTCAACGCTCACCCACAAATATATCTTGACACTGCGGTGCGTAGTAGCTAAGCGTAGGTAGGGGTCAAGTTTCGTTAGGTGACGCTGTTTTAAGCTCACCTCAACGCTCACCCGCAAATATATCTTGACACTGCGGTGCGTAGGAGCTAAGCGTAGGTAGAGGTCTAGTTTCGTTAGGTGACGCTGTTTAAGCTCACCTCAATGCTCACCTCAACGCTCACCCACAAATATATCTTGACACTGCGGTGCGTAGTAGCTAAGCGTAGGTAGGGGTCAAGTTTCGTTAGGTGACGCTGTTTTAAGCTGACCTCAACGCTCACCCACAAATATATCTTGACACTGCGGTGCGTAGTAGCTAAGCGTAGGTAGAGGTCAAGTTTCGTTAGGTGACGCTGTTTTAAGCTCACCTCAACGCTCACCCACAAATATATCTTGACACTGCGGTGCGTAGTAGCTAAGCGTAGGTAGAGGTCTAGTTTCGTTAGGTGACGCTGTTTAAGCTCACCTCAATGCTCACCTCAACGCTCACCCACAAATATATCTTGACACTGCGGTGCGTAGTAGCTAAGCGTAGGTAGAGGTCTAGTTTCGTTAGGTGACGCTGTTTAAGCTCACCTCAATGCTCACCTCAACGCTCTCCCACAAATATATCTTGACACTGCGGTGCGTAGTAGCTAAGCGTAGGTAGAGGTCTAGTTTCGTTAGGTGACGCTGTTTAAGCTCACCTCAATGCTCACCTCAACGCTCACCCACAAATATATCTTGACACTGCGGTGCGTAGTAGCTAAGCGTAGGTAGAGGTCAAGTTTCGTTAGGTGACGCTGTTTTAAGCTCACCTCAACGCTCACCTACAAATATATCTTGACACTGCGGTGCGTAGTAGCTAAGCGTAGGTAGAGGTCTAGTTTCTTTAGGTGACGCATGGGGTGAGGCGCATGAGCGCGTAGCGAATAACCGCCCACTGGGCTGTTATTCGCCTAACGAAACTAGACCTCTACCTACGCTTAGCTACTACGCACCGCAGTGTCAAGATATATTTGTGGGTGAGCGTTGCAGTATTATTACAATAAGTATATTTTATTCCGGGTGCATATTATGTGGATGCTTTTTGCGGATAGATCTATGTTTAGAATGATATTCAACAAAGAGAATTCATTTAGCAAAACCTGCTCATATTTTTTCCCTCTTATGTTATTTTTGACCTCCAAGCTCTAATGAGGTACATGTACAGTCAGCATCATAAACATGTATACACTTTTCAACCTTATGTCTGGGTAATAAGGTCATAGAATGTATACATGTTTATGATGCTGACTGTACGTTATGTTCATAATTGAAGTTCGCAGAATTTGGCGCCATAAAAACCCTAGTTGTTTCGTATAAAACCATGGTTTTCCGTTTTTGTGGGCGTGCATATTTAAAGGCGAATTGATTAGGTATATTGTCTGAATATCGAAATTTCTAGTAAATTAGTGACATAGATAGGTATACTTATTAAAAATCCCATATTTAAATATTTATTTATTTATTTTAATCTTTATTTCAGATATCACATCCATATTTTGTTAGTGAAGACTTAAGACTAGTGTTAGTAACTAATAATACTAAATAAATCTAACTTATTTCCTATATGATAGTAGGCTTTTCGTCATACCTATCCAGTGAGCCAAGATTGGACTATCATAGCGGCCCGCAATCACCCCCAGAATGCTGAATATTAATGGACTCTGAAAATAAGGACTCTGGAATTTAATAAGCTTTAATGTTTACCAAAACATGTTTACACAACGTACGTAGGTACGCAGGTTTAGTTTACACAATACTTTCCTAAATTGGAGTATCCTCAGCCTATATACGTCCCACTGTTGGGCACAGGCCTCCTCTCATGAATGAGAGGGAACGGACAGTAGTCCCCAAGCTGGCCCAGTGCGTATTGGGGACTTCACAAGTTCACATACCTGTTTGAATTTCTTCTCAGATGATACCTTACCTACATTCTTGAAAAAATATGTCTTCAAAGGCCCAGTTGATTTTAGAGTTCACTTTACACATATAACTTTAATTGTTCTTATGCCGCTTGTTCGTACGTAATATAACAAAAGATGCGGACGTAATAATACTTTGGGAATACCGCTAATTACCTAGGTTTTATTTTACTAATTAGGTACATACTTAGTTCTTGTTCGGGTTTAAATTTAGACAACTTTTTGTATTCTGCTAAATATAAAGTTAAGGTTAAATTGTGTAGGGGTTCACTCGCTCTGACTTACGTATACTTTACTAATTTATATGAAATGAAATGAAATATATTTTATTTCCGGAAAAAGCAATACAAAACAGAGGCTATGGTCCCACACTAGTCTGGGCCTGTCCCGTGGAAACCAAACAGTACCGATTAACAGGTTCGCCGCCTAAAATTAGTTAAATACCTATTATGATTAACAATTTACGAGGAGTCGCAGTGGAATAGATATTTTTCGTGTATCTTCCGTTCCAACCCCATTTTCGTCCCTTAGGATGGCTTGCGACAAACCGTCTGTAATTGTAAGAGGTGTCAAAATCTGAATGTATGGAAATTTTGACAAGTTTCTATAGAATGACAGTTGCCGGCGCTATATTTAACAGACAATTTCTTCCGTATTTTATATTGTTAGTAATGTTGCTATGGACCAATTAATATCATATGTAAGAGAGATCGTTTATTATCTGTATAGGGGTTTTGGAAATTAGCATATAAATGGTTTATGGGCAAGAGAAAACACTTAGGCCTCAGGCGATTTTCTATTTCTTAAAACGTTATTTTAAATGTGCTGTTATGAAATCAACACAGTGTCTTACGTAATTTTCTTGTCCGGCTTAAAGTTATAGCTTATTATTATTAAAAACCTGCGATATGAGGCTTTCCTTATCACCGCCCGTAGTGCGTTTAAAAATGTACGTGCTCCCCGGGAACAAGGATTTTACGCACTGTAGCGGACGGTAAATGTCATTTTTATAGCCAAGTGAGACGTAGGTAAACACTTTTTTATGAAATTAGCTGTAGAATATGCATAGATAAGAGAAGTGCTATCATTAAAACACGTGTACTCCAAGTAATAGGGCTCTAATGTTATTATTACTTTAAAAGAAATAATGCAAAAAATATGCATAATGACGAAAATCCTATTTAAAATTCTCAAAAAAGTACGAAAATTCAATCGTTTTAATATTGCTTGATAGAGAGAGAAAACGCTTGAGACCATCGTTTCATAATATCTAAAAATGAGAACACGTAGTGAAAAACCAAGAGAACTACCTTATCACCTTACATTTTACCTAGCTATAAGAATACATATGGCAAATGTACCTCAGATTTCATGTTACCTCATATACTTAATCAACTACCATTAGATATAATAATCAAAATAATACAGGGAACAGAGAAACCAAACGCATGCAAAATAATACTTAAAAATCATTACATAGACTGTCAACACCAGCACTGAGAAATAATCAGAGATAGGACAAATTTGCGTCATTGCTCGCAGTAATGTGGACATGACTCCTAAATTAATCAAAATATTAATCAATTAATTAATTTCTTACTTGACATATAATTTGATTCCTAGTCAATAAATACAAATATAGCAGGGTATTTACCATGTAGTAGTTGTTGGGTATTATTTCTAGTGTAAATAATCGTTTCAGTTTAAAATCGTAACGTCTATATTATATAAAAATATTTACGAAAACGATAACCACTTCAAATAACATTTTGCTAACAATCATAAGCACGTATAAACTATTATCTCCGGAAATTAAAATTTTTTTCTTCAAGAAATAATTAATTGATTAACATTTTGATTAATTTTGGAGCTATGTCCACATTATTGCGAGCAATGACGCAAATTTGTCCGATCTCTGGAAATAATATTAGTAAATACTAAATATACTAGATATTAAACTAACACTAGATAAAAAATATAATTAATTCGCAACTGATTCTTGCAAATAAGCCTAATTGAGGCTTCAGTAAGAATAAAGCATAAATGTAGTAGCATAAGTTTATATTTTGAATAAAGAAAAGTAAAAAAAAATGTAAGGTGCGTTTTGCGGAAAAGGGATATAGTATATATATACCCCCTCTTAAAAATTTGAACACTTATAACTTTGTGATGATTTATTGTCGTGTTACTTTTTTTCTTCATGTAACTATATTTTTAAACCTTTTTCAAGAAAAAACCAAATTATTGATTATTTTATTTGGTGTTAACTTTTTGCACGCCACGCGTAATGCACGCTAATGTAATTTGTTTGAATCTATGTACTCTATGTAATTGTATAGAAAATCGAATTGCCTTCCATTTGTTCAAATAATCAACAAACAAAAGAAATGCTAACTACTTGATTTGATGATTTGTTTTATGCAAGTTTCCAATCCTATCTAAACGGTATACCTTGTAATGCACATTGTGCCTTACGAGGCTTGAGGTATAAGATCGTAAAGTATTTATGTTTATGTTTGTCAACATAAAGTTCGTCGCACGAGCTCGGCCTCAGCTGTCGCCGTACTCGCGTCGAATCCTTGGTGCGTCGGAATACTAATGTTTGGGTAACACGTGGAAATACTTCGTTAAATCTCTTTGTTGACTTGTTTCCGCTTACTGATGGATTACGAGTACTATACAATGCAATAACAAATACTATGTTGTAAGTGCTTAGAGGTATAGAATGAATACTTTAACTATTGAAGGCTTAAGGCTCCTGTGATTTACACTAGAACTGGGTAAGAGGAAATCCACTCACGATAGTGATCTATCTCAGGATCAGAATCAGAATTGTATTGGTAAAACACATTATTTTACATGTCAGGCAGGATATCTGGGCCCTATTTCACCATCTAGATAATAGACCACGTACATTGCTGGGTCAATAAGCTGTCCAGCAACCATATCTTAACCTGTCGACGCAGCCATGTAAGTCGAATTGTCATTGTCAGGCGACAATTGTTGATTTGGTGAAATAGGGGCTAGACGAAGTCGGACTAGGTTTTGAATATGGCGCACGCAATATCTCAGTGAGTGAATGAGTGAAGTTAATTCAAATTCAATCACGTAATATTTAAAATAAAACGAAATACAAACTACAGTGACATTAACCACAGAATGACACTGGTGGGAAAACGCAGCCCCGTGCAGTGTAGCATAGCATAATTGCGGAGTCAGGTTTGTCCGCAATCATTCTCAGAATGGTATTGGGATTGGGACTGCTCCGCACCCGGCGCACCAGGGCTGTTATTCGCTACGCGCTCATGCGTCTCACCCCACGCGTCACGTCTAACGAAACTAGAGACCTCTACCTACGCTTAGTTGCTACGAATCGCGGCGTCAAGATATATTTGTGGGTGAGCGTCGAGGTGAGATTAAAACAAGTTACAGAATAGGGGGCAGGGATGCGGCGCGACTAATGAAAAGCAAGGCAAGGGTTAGCACCAGATGTGTGTATAAAGGGTGTGTATCTACACGTCTGTGATAGTGTGTGCTTGATGGCTGTGCTACAAATACAATACATACATTACTCACTTGAGGCGGTAAAACAAAGAATGTCTCAGACCGCAGGCATTTGACTGTGCCTTCGGCTTGGGCGCTAGATATGCTTTCTTTATACTAAAATTTTGTACTCGTGGTAAGGTACAAAATTTTACGTCTCCTCCGGCCAGGAAGTCGAATTTTCTACAGCGACGTACGAGCGCGCACGTGTAGAATGCACTTTCCAGATGGATATAGGACCTATATTTTATCCCGTAAAAGTATTTCAACCCGACACGGCAATATAAACATGCGCCACTTCAAGCAATATCAATCAGTTAATATACTGGACTAAATTATGATAGGTACTGTGTAAATCGTGATCGGATCTCACGATACTGACACAGTGCAGATTTAGATTGAGATATACAATTAATAGTTCATTATAGCTATTGTACGCTGAGCGATCACGAACGGGCAAGGACGAATGTAATTAAAAATGTTGCGAATATACGCTTGCTTACTATTCTGGTGTGTCCTGCTCTAGTGCCTGCATCCGGGATCCTTTACCACACCTTTATTACACGCACCATCGAAGTGCGTTCCCCTACTACCATCCCGCTGGCGTCCACGGCCCTATTTCACCACCATGACAATTGTCACCTTACAATGACAATTCCACATACATTGCTGGGTCAATAAGCTGTCCAGCAACGACCTTAACCTGTCGACGCAGCCATGTAAGTCGAATAGTCATTCAAGCGACAGTTGTCGATTTGGTGAAATAGGGGCCTGACCGCGGCCTAAGTGTAGGGCCTCAGTGTCCGCGTGCATATAAAACAAATGCAATTTATATGGACGTCCCACGCCCCGCTCACAGCGGAGCGTGCACTCATGCCGTAATAGGTACACTAAGTCTTTTAATATACATATATGCCATTTGCTCATTCTTCTTAACATATAAACAGTAATTAAATCCACATGTGTAAACATGTTTGAGTCGTGACGTGATGGTTTTCCACAATATGCTATCTATGCATCTAATGAGACGAGTACGGGATTATTTACATTTTTGCTTCTTGGTAAACATTACCAGGTAACTATTATTGATATATGTAATGGAAAAAATCAATAAAATAATTGCGGCCGGATGCAACTCGAAGCTACAGTAACTGGTTGCAACCCAATTTTGAAGCAGATATTTCAACCGATTGAGCTGAAATTTTGGATAAAGGAATACATAGTTTGGATGACAATTCAATATTATGGTACCATCGAGTTGATCTGATGATGGAGACAGAAGGTGGCCTTGGGAATTCAGTACTTAACCATCGTAACCCGGTTGAGTTAGGGCTCGTTAGAATCGTCTCAATGATTAGTTGATGACGGTATACATAAAGGTACGTACATGAAAATGAATTTTTTGATAGAAACTTTTCAATTAAAATTTAATCCAGTACCATACATTCACTGTTAACCCACTCCCGGCCCGTGACGACACATATGCGTTCCTACGCCGTAGTCGCTTTCCGCTACATACGAGGAAAACCACGGAATCGGCTACGAGCGTAGCGCGTAGCGATTCTGGGCACTGAGTTCCACAGCCAGGACTCCGCGTAGCTGGCGCCTTCGCCGTAGTCGCTTTCCGCTACATATTGCAAATCGCGGGGTCGGCTACGAGCGTAGCGCGTAGTGATTCTTTGGCAGTGAATGCCACGCTATATGTAGCGAAAATCGCATGTAGCGCTCTGCTCTGACGCACGTGTGTCGTGATTAACAATGAATATGTTAAACTTTACTATGGAACTAATTAGAATTGTGTAAGGTTTGTCTCCTAATATTTATAAATCCTTTAATAACTAATCGTGAAACCGCCCCCTGACCATTTCTTAAATGATCTGTCCCTGAAACGTGTACTCCAAGTAATAGGGTTGGGGGACTCTAATTTTAGTATTACTCTAAAAGAAAGAAGACAAAAAATGTGCCTAGTAACGAAAATCCTATTGAAATATATTAAAAAATTACGAAGTTACAATCTTTTTAATAGGTATTGCTTGATAGAGAGATAAAACGCACGAGACCTGTGACGTCACGGGGTCTCGGGCGTCATAGTAAATGACAATTGTTTCATGTGAAGGTGCGTTTTGCGGAAAAGGGACAGAGTATTATACCCCCGTCTTGAAACTTTGGACACTTATAACTTTGCGATTATATATTGTCTCGTTACTTTTCAGGGTTCCGTAGCCAAAATGGCAAAAACGGAACCCTTATTGTTTCGTCATGTCCGTCTGTCCGTATGTCACAGGTATTTTTCTCGAAAATTATAAGGTGTATTTGAATAAAATTTGGAGGATAGGTGTATTTTGTTGGCCGCTACATAGTTATGTAATGAAAAGACAAAAAAAAATTAGGGGTGTTCTCCATATAATTAACTTATTTTCGCAAGTAAAAAAACATTGTAAGTCCGCGTGTACATCAATCGATAGGCCTTTCAAAATAAATATTAGGTTTGTCAGCATTTTTTTTAGTAATTGAATAGAGTCGGAGATAATCGCCCCTAAATGCGAAAGTCACAAAGATTGTGTAACCCCCCCCTTCCCCTCTTATTTCTGAACGATGTATTTAAAAAATCATGAACATTAAATTCTTTCACCGAAAATTATTTTGAACAAGAGCTGTTCAAAGGTTTTCGAGATATTGCTGAAAAACTGCCTTGCCTATATTTTCTAAAGGACGTAAGTGCCGTAAGATTTCTGTGACGATACGACCTTTTTCATAGGCACGGAACCCTTCGTTGTGCATCGTCCGACACGCACTTGGGCGGTTTTTTCTCCAATTTTTAATGCTTTATCGAGAAAATTCAACATTATTGATTATTTTACTTAGTGTCACCATCCCTATTACTAATAACCTGTTCCGTTGTTCCAGGATGTCCACCTTGCTCTTCTGGCAGGGCAAGGGCAAGAGCAACGGCGCCCCCAACGGACGCAACTGGATCCACGCCCCGGACGCCCTCGTCAAAGGACACGTCGCGTATTTAGTCAAGGTATATTCCCTTATGTGACATGATCTTCGTCTTATCCATGTTCATCCTTAGACCAACTCGCTCGGAGGCTTTACTGAGGTCATCGAGCAGCCAAGAGTCAGCAAACCGAAGGTAAGCGCGGGAGCGGGGGGTCGCGGGAGTCTGCTGGATATGAGTGGCGCAGGACTAGTCACTTTGGCACTCTTTGGGAGAGGCGTATGTCCAGCAGTGAACGTCTTTCGGGTGATATTAATGAATGAATATACCCTTATTCTTAGTCACATGTCACATCATCATCAGCATCATCAGCCTATATACGTCCCACTGCTGGGCAGAGGCCCTCATTCATGAGAGGAGCCCAGTGCGGATTGGGGACTTCACATGCCTCTTTGAATTTCTTCTCAGATGTATGCAGGTATCCTCACGATGTTTTCCTTCACCAAAAAGCTAACGGTAAATATCAAATGATATTCCGTACATCATTTCGGAAAAACTCATTGGTTCGAGCTGGGATTCGAACCCACGACTGCCGTTTGACAGCCGCATGCCTGAACCACTAGGCCACCGTAGCTTACATGTCACATCACTTACCATCTACTTTTATCAATAAAGATCACTCAGGTCTGACGACGAATTTATACCAACGATACCTGGGACGTCCATCCGGTCGCCGCCCTGATAGGTGGCTCAGATATACCTATTTAGCGCCCCGGTCTTCCTCCGTCCCTTTAACGTGACGGAGCCAGCGGAGACGGTGAGCTCTTGTTTCTCCGAATCAGACCTGCGTGATCTTCAAGCCATGAACTGTCTGTCTCCCTGTCTAGCTCCCTGGGGTGCGCTGCGTGGAGAGTGAGAGCGCATCCGTCCCTAGCTATCAACACAACGAATCCTCAACTCAATAAATGGTCGGCGACGCGCTTTTGATTCGTCTCGAGTCGCAAGTTGTTTCTCAAACGTCTCCCGCTGCCATGTTGCGTACAAGATCTCTTCAAGACTGGTATATTAAATTCGATGTAAATCTCATATGTCATTACTCATTACACAAACAAAGCATACAATAAGCGACTTGATAAGCAATAATAAATATCGAACCTGACAATTGATACGGCTCCGCCCCTCGCCACATGAGAGATAGTGTATAATTGTTTAATTATAGAATGTTGATTTATAGCCAGGGTCACCACGGGGCAGTCGTTCGTTCAACCGACTCCGCCGCGGCTCAAATATGTCAAAGTCATTTTCCAAAGTATATACAAGTAAATGTCTAATAAAAGGAAAAAATTAATGATCCGTATTATACGTATATACCCCCTCAAGGTGGACTGATGACCTGGTAAAGGTCGCTGGAGTCCGCTGGATGCGGGTGGCGCAGGACCGATCATTGTGGCACTCTTTAGGGGAGGCCTAGGTCCAGCAGTGGACGTCTTTCGGCTGATATGATGATGATGATACGTATATACAAGTAGATCATTTCATCATCATCACCCGTAATCGTGATTGCCTCAGCCTCCTAGCGCGTTATTCCCCGTTGTGCCCAAAAAAAAAGTCCAGGGCTCGCACTTAATCCCATTTGGCGTAAGCACTAGTTTTACAAAAGCAACTGCCATCTGCCCTTCCAACCCGAAGCCAATCTTCTCTTCGTCTGATATCAACTTAACGGAGCAGCGTGGGTAGACCCCCACAAAGTGGACTCATGATCTGGTAAAGGTCACGGGAGTTCGCTGGAGGCGGGCGGCGCAGGACCAGTCATTGTGGCACTCTTTGGGGGGGGGGGCTACGTCCAGTAGTGGACGTCTTTCGGCTGATATGATGATGATGGTAAGTACTTAACTCAGATAAGAAAAAGCATTGTAATTTGTAACAAACCAAGAGTTTATCTCATCTAAAGGAAGGAAGCCAATTTCGGGAGGCTCTACGGCCAAAGTGCATATAACCGTTAATTATAAAACAATAGGTTACACGAAACGGTAATTACTTGTACAATTAAATTATTAGCATACAAACGAAGTTTAACAAGGACAGAGGTCGTGCGAACCGCGTGCGCGATGGGCGAGTTAAAAAACAATGCAATTGGATGTTATAATGTTCTTACCCTCATTTTATTACTATAAATGCAATTACCATTTCACTGCTGCACGTTCGTGCTATACTAGTATTTATTCTCTTCAGATACCCTACGTTCCGCCGCGTCAAAGTCGGATGTTCAGGCTTTTCGTCTATAATAAAATAACAAATAATAATAAAGAGTTAATAATTGTTTTTTTTACATAACAGAACATATTTGTCGTAAATGTGGACAAGATGGACAAAAATTTTTTTTCCGGTACCTACTTGTTCGGTCTAAAATAGCTTGTAAGTTTTTGATAGGAACTAACTCCTCCGTCGGCTATATTTACTTTTATGGCGGCCATTTTGAATTATAGTAAATTAATATTATCTTGAGTTCTATTCTTCTTCTTCTTATTTTTATCATTTGTTATTATAGAGGCTATATTAACACACGACGAATATATTATTAACTCGAGATTTTAGTAATACTAGTTAATAATAAACATGTAATTCAAAATGGCTGTCATAAAATAAAGATGGCCGACGGAGGAGTTTTGGTTCCTATCAAAAATGGACCTAAAAAGCATCTGAAAAAAATTTGGTGCCTTTGTCCAGCATGTCTACATTTACGACAATTTGTTCTAGCAATCTGCCCCACTAGAGGGGGTAACCCCAAATTTCTAAACACATAAAATTCCAATATGTAACCCGTCGTCTTACGTTTCCAGTTCCTCGGCTGCACACAAGTGGACCAGCCCAAAGGCATCGAAGTGGTGAAAGAGGCTATAAAGAAGCTGCAGTTCACACAGCAACTGAAGAAGTCGGAGACCAAGGATGCCGCCAAGTGCAAGAAGGTCGAGATCACGATATCGGTAGATGGTGTTGCTATACAGGTGTGTATTTATTATCTAAAAGACCGAATATAGTTCCTTTGAACGGTTGAACGAGATCGGAGCGCTCTTTGCGTGAATTATACAGAGACAGAGACGGCGTAGGCGCAGTGCAGGCATGATGCCGCTTCAAACGATTATAGACCTTAATAAGATGATATAAGGTCCATTGGTGAATTACACTCAAGCGACGCGGTGTATGCGCCGCGCCGCTTGAGTGCAATTTTTTTAGTCATATAATTACAAAACTATGTAGCGGCTAGCAGCTAACAAAACCTATCCTCAAAATTTTATTCAAATTCGCCTTACAGTTTTCGAGTAAAATGCCTGTGACATACGGACAGACGGACATGACTAAACTATAAGGGTTCCGTTTTTGCCATTTTGGCTAAGGAACCCTAAAAATAATACTCAGTTGGCTATCTAATTGCGGTTTTAACTACTTAGACCTACTTTAAATGGAAACTTAGTTTTCGATGGCTACTTTTTTTAGTGAATTTTTAACTAGGTAACGAGATTGCTCTATATTCTTACGTTACAGTTACATGGGTTAACTTTAACTGACGTATCATAGTCAAGGTTACATAACTGCCGGCGAAAAGTGAAAATGCCCGCCTTATTGGTTTGACTCCATTGCGTGAGGTAAATAATAAAACTATTATCCAATACGCACGATTGAGTAACTCGTTGGTTATTCATAAGAATGCGAGCGAGATTGTATGGAAACTACTGTTGATGTTACAAGTTTCATTCTAGATAAAGGAATTTATCATACTACAGCGCTAGAGTAAGTGCATACATTCACTCAAACTGAAGACGAAGAAGTGTCGTATTTCGTAGATATTCCATGTGTTTTTAATCCCCGACAAAAGCTAGAGGCTTTATTAAGTTTAACATGTGTGTCTGTGTATCTGTCTGCGGCATTGTTGCTCCCAGACTGGTAAATTGGTAAAGCGATTTTTTTTTAATTGAAAGTCCTGTCGAGATGTTTGTTAGCTAATATGCATTGTAGTGTTAGGGGATATTCAAGAATATACCTATATAAGCTGTCTGTGGCCAGTTTCATGAAGCTACAAGTCCAAACTGGCAACACAGAGGCGCTCGACCAATAATAATTTTCATTCATTTATTCCTTGATAAAACATAGTTTTACATGTCAGTATATAGATATATATATTTTTTATAGTTTAGGTAATTCTTAAATAACATTAGGGGCATAATATCATTTGGTTAATAACAGTTATTTCTTAAGTTACGCAGCACGCTGGTCAATACGCTTTGATTATTATTTAGTAGGTACATTTATAAATGGTCGTGTTTCTAGGAGAACAGTTAATATTATTTAAACATCACAGTATCGATTGATTGGGTAGCGAGCCAGTTGAAAAGATGTTTGGCCATCCGTGTACATAATTCAGGAATTCGTCTATGCAATAGTATGCATCGGATGCTAGTTTAATTTTAAGTTTATTTAATCTTTATTGCACAAACAAAAAGTACAAAAGGCGGACTTAATGCCTCACACACACATAGTTACAAGTACCTATTAGTTAGTAGATACCTATCCTTTGCCAGAGACAACAGCTATATTCGCACAACTGACTTTAGACCGTAACCTGTCTTTTGGCACCGCGTGCGCGGTAACTGTCACACGTCAACTGCCGCCATGATTGCAGGAAGCCATTACCGCGATGACACGAATTATCCAGAGCCGGCTAATTTGGCGCTTTCCATCACGAACTATAGGTACATAGACGAGTAGGAAACGGTAGCGAATGCTTAGCGTGGGTATCTATCAGACCTGTGCGAGGCAGTTGAGCGGTGTGCGAGGGAAAATCCACCAATAGCTTCGTAGCCTCGCTCCCGCATCTCGTCCTATTTGTGGATTTTTTCCTCACACAAAGCTCCGCTAGGGAATACTCATCCTTAGACAGACATTGGAGTAGTTTTTTTGATCTCAGCCTGGATGTAGCTCGGTCAAATACGGCTACGGTTTTCCCAGTCTGTTGTGATAGAGTCCTCGGGGTCGTCAGTGTTTCTAGAGAGAGCACAGCTTTGTCTAACAAGGAAAGGTACCCAACTGTTCGGCTCCGATTTGATTTATTATTATATATATTATAGAGTAGTCTAAAATAACAGACACGTATTTTTTTTATCTGCCCAAACTAGACGTGTGCGCCGCGCCGCCGCGCCGCCGCCGCCGACGATTTTTCCACGCCGCCGCCGCCGATAGATTTGACCGGCGTGAAATCGGCGTGGCGTAATTGCGTTTATTTCGGAAAAGTGATAATTATTCTATTCATTTTATTCAAGTAACTTTAATTCCAATGCCGAATAAGGAGTCTCTACGGCACATGTCAACTCTGTAATTTTCTACATTAAAGAGTTTACTTTAATTCGCTTCGAAATAAAATAAAAATCGCCAATTCTGTAGTAGATATGTACGAGTGTGCACGCATGATTATAACATTCTTGCGAACATACACGCATTGGCAGATATCGTCGGCTAAAGTCACAAACCTCTTAATTCCATTTTTCAAATCATGCTTTGGCACAGTTATACAATACAACATGTGCTTTGGAACGTCAACGTCATGAAAAAAATAGAAAATAAGAACAATTAATGTGTTAAAAATCTAAAAGCATAAAAAAAACAAATGGACATCTTGTAATGATGTTTATAAGTACTACTGCTGCAAATCTTTACTTATTTAATTAATTGTATTGTGCTGTAACCTTGATGTAAATTAAATAGGTTTTTTTTGTGCCTCCTGTAAAATTGGATCAGATAGAGTTAAAAGGTTTGCGACTTCACCCAATAAGTAAATGTACATTCGTTCCTCTAATTCTTGAGCACGTGATCTTATTTCAGCTAACAATCTATAATCATAATCTACTGGGGCATGTTCCAGTAATTAAAAGTTGTTTAACTCATTCCATGAAGAATCTGTTCCCTAATACCTCTGGTCGGGTCTAGGTATACCACAAAAGGCAGATTCCATGGTTGTCTTACTACATAAGAAATGCTCTACCCGTAAATGTGACGACTATCCAACTAATTATCTCACTTATATATCCCTTGCTGGTAAAGTTATATTGTATATTATTCTAAACAAACGTCTGGAGTACCTACTACAGAAGCGGACAAATCGCAATAGAACAAACAAGCTTTGTTAAAGGTAGAGGCACAAGGGAGCAGATCTTAAATATCAGGCAGTTAATCCAGAAGAACAAAGAATTTAAACATACACATGGCCTTTTGCTTCATCGATTACGCCAAAACGTTTGACTGCATAGATTAGCGAAAAATGTTTAAAGTGCTTGGGGAAATGGGTATTGTACCTGAACATCAGTCTTTTTTGGTGGAAAATCTATACTTGGACGGCAAATGTCATGGAGTCAGAGTCAAAACATGGAGGCCAAACCCATTAAGACCAATCGAGGCTGGGTTGCATACTGTCCCGGCAACTATTCGTCTTGGTCGGCGAACACATAAAGCGCGGACTGCGCAGAGTGCTTGAGAGCTGGCAGGGCGGCATCCGAATTAGTCAATAACAATTTGCAATACATAGTTGCCTATGATACTGAACTAGCTAGCTACACTTCTAAAGAAAGTCGAATTGATCAGTGCACAATACGGCCTTCACTTAACCAGGAAAAAATAAAGCTAATGTTCATAGACAGAGCTGGGTTGAGGGCACAGGAACTACATTACCTGGACTTAGTAGAAAACTTTGTCTACTTAGGCTCACAGATCTCCAACGACGGAGACTGTAGGAAGAGGTCATCAGAAGATCGAAAATTGCTTAATCAGCAGTAAAGCGCTTGAAAAATATATGGAGGAACAGGAACATCTACCGCAATACCAAAGTAGGATTTATGCGTACCCTTATCGTCTTCATTTTTTTCATGCCTCTGAAACATGGACTTAGAACCCAGGCTAACTAGCAATAAAAGATACATTTGAAATTGGTGTTGGCGTAGAATGTTGGTCATCTCATGTATACAACGGCGCACTTATGTGTCGATACTCAAAGAGCTTTGTATCAACATCCAGCTTTCAACTACATGCTTCCAGAGAATGATGACATTATTTGGCAGCTTGGAGAAGATGATAATGGTTGGCTGCTTTGAAGGAAAGAGGAGTAGGTAGAGACAGAGCACCCATATGATAGATTGATGTATTCGGCGATGCCACGGGCGTCAATATCCAAGGCGTAATACAACTAGCCCAAAGTAGAAGGTTTGAAGAATGTTTTTGACGAACTCCTTGAGGATCCGACAGCAAAGAAGAAAAATCAAAATTCCTAATTGATACATCTTTTTAATTTTTTTGGTGCAATTAAATTTCTGAAAATCTTAAAACTGATTTATTTTACCATGAGAATTTACGCTTTATAGTTATTTAACCATAAACCGAAAAAAAAGTACCACGCCGATTTCACGCCGATCACGCCGCCGCCGCCGATCAAAATCCCACCGGACGCCGCCGCCGATGATTTTGCCATCGGCGCACACCTCTAGCCCAAACTCTACCTGTTGGGATGCATTGTCGTTCAAAGTACTGAAAAGTGACCAAACCCTCTAACTTCTGTAGAGAGATTTGTTCGGGTGCCCTTTGTTTCCCATAATTTTGTTGTTCCGAATTTCGATGGTCAGAAGTTGATATCCATAAAATTTATAGACATACATATCAGTAGTCATAATTTTTGTTAAGTATAACGCTTAATAGTTCTAATATCAATGACCTATAATATTAAATCCTATATTCTCAAAAGTCATAAAATTGATGACTATAATGTTTAAAGGTCTATAGATAATTATTCAGAAATGTTGTAAGGCATTTATTTCAACGTACTAATGGTTGTTATTCATATCGTATTAATGCCTAAAGTTAATTATGTCTAAGAAACCAAATCTATAACATCCATAGGTATATAGATAATTACTCAGAAACATTTCTAGACATAATAAAACTACTATCAAACCTATCAAAATGTAGAACCTATCAAAATAAGCATAAAACGTCAAATAAACTTTTTTCTGAGATCAACCAATGCCAAGATAGTGGTGTATAAAGTTCAAGTTTTTCAAAGAACAACAGGAACAGGGACTTAGTGGCAAAACCGACTCGGATCGCGGATAGGTTAGAAGACGGAAGGTTTTTTTTTATGTAAAAGAGCGGAAACCCTTGTTTGTAAAAAAATATTGTAATTTTGCAACACAAACATATTGAGGTTGATTTAACTTACCAGACAGCAGTGGAATCGGAAGTACTTTTGAAGTCCGGATATGTTTCACAATAGATTTTGAACTTTAGTTATTTAAGAAGGTCTATGTTTGTTTTGTGTGCACACACTATTTATCACTTTATTATATTATTTAAGTAATTGAAAAGGATAAGACACTTTTTGACACGACAGTTTATTCCTAACAAGGTATCATAGCAACCGTCAATATTATTGTTCTTGAACGGTTTGACAACAGGTATATTTGATAGAGTCTGTATATGCAAACTTAACACTTTCCCTCGTTCAAGAACTGCGGGCAAGCCCCAGCTTGGCACATATTTCCATAAGCCTAGGTTTCGGGACAGGCTTGGTCATTATATCTGCAAGCTGCAAAGCCGAACTTGTTTTCATAACACTGAGGCTTCCATCTTGTACCATCTCCCGAACAAAAAAATGCCGTACACGTATGTGTTTCGTTCGCTTATGAAACACGGGATTGTGTGCCAATCTAATAGCAGCTTCATTATCTACTTTCAATGAAGGAGCTCTCTTTAGGAGGGATAGAAAGCAAAATATCCTCTGAAGCCAAATCAGTTCTTTGGCTGCCTCACTCGCTGCGACAATTTCCGCCTCTGTCGTCGAAATCGCTACAGAAGTTTGTCTTTGGCTTAGCCAGGATACAATTCCGCCGGCAAATAGGCATGCAACGCCTGATGTTGATCTTCCGGTTGAAGGATCTCCAGCATGATCCGCATCACTGTATCCTTCTACATCGCTGTCGTATCCGACTTGATATGTAATCCCAAGATTCATAGTGCCTTTGAGATATCGAAATATTCTTTTCACTTGAGTCCAATCTGCTTTTGACGGGTTTTCCAAATTTCTTGACACCACACCCACTGCGTACGCAATATCAGGTCGCGTTCCTGTCATCAGGTACATCAGGGCACCTACAGCCTCTCTGTAGGGAACCTTGCCGGCTTTCCCTGATTCAAAACCTTCCTCTGCGGATTTTGATATTTCTATGGGGGTTGAAACTGGATTGCTGTCAGCCATATTAAATCTCTCTAGAATCTTCCTAGTGTATGATTGCTGACTTATGGCTATTGATTTCTCATCTTGCCTTATCTCTAGGCCAAGGTAGTACGAAGCAGGCTTCGTGGTTATCATCAACTTTGACCCAAGTTCATTTAAGAAACTATTGGCTAGCTGCTCGCTGGAAGCTGCAACCAATCCGTCATCGACGTATAAGGCAACCAGGATCTTCGCTTCACCGACGTGCTTAGCATAAAGGCAACAGTCAGCCTCACATTGGTCAAAACCAAGACCTATTAGTACTTGTTCGAAGTACGAATTCCAGCATCGAGGTGCTTGCTTTAAACCGTAAAGACTTCGATTCAGCTTCCACACTCTCGGAGTTCCATCTTCAAGCCCTTCTGGCTGTTTCATGTATATATCCTCTTTGAGTTCCCCGTTTAGGAAAGCCGTTGTAACATCAAATTGAGCCAGGTGCATCCTTTCTTTGGCACATACGCTGAGCAATGCCCTCACCGTAGCCAATCTAGCAACCGGGCTATAAGTCTCATCGTAGTCGACTCCTTTCTTCTGCCTAAACCCTTTCACCACAAGACGAGCTTTATATTTGTCAACAGATCCGTCAGGATTTGTTTTTATTCGAAATATCCATTTGTACGGAAGTGCTTTGCGGTTAGGTGGCAGGTCACACAATGTCCAGACTTTGTTTTCCTCGAGAGACCTCAACTCATTTGTCATGGCTTTCTGCCACTCATCTTTATCCTCTCTTGCAAGAGCTTCTTTGTATGTTTCAGGAAACTTTTCTGTTCCTACGTAACACACATCATCCTCGAACCTTTTAGGACGTTTAAGCGTCGATCTATCTCTTAGTTTATAGCGAGGCTCCACTTCGACTATGGGTTCACCAAGAACCACAGGTTCTAACAAGGGCTCTTGTATATCAAATTGTCCCTGATCAGCATCAACAAAATCATCATCACCATCGTTCGTATTTGAGCTTTCCCTCGATTCATAGCTCTCGCGTTGGTGAGTTTCGCCTTCTTGATCTTGGTCTTCTCTGACCACTTCATCTCCCTCTAAGACAAGATCTGTATTGGTAAGCTCTCGTTCGAAATTATGTTCGCTATCTTGGTTATCTGGTACTCCCTCTGAAGCAATAGGTACGTTTATGGTAGTTTTGAATTCTACATCCGATTCAAACGTTATGTCTCTTGACTTTAACATCTTGTATCCATCCCAGATCCTATAGCCATCATCATTCTCGTAGCCAATTAGTATGCCTTTAATAGCCTTTTTGCTCATCTTTTTGCGATGTTGTTTTGGAACATGGGCATAACACGTACTTCCAATAATCTTAAGATGCGAAATCTTAGGCTTTTTTCCAAGCCACAGTTCATATGGTACTTTATTGTCCACTCTTGTGGGACCTGTTCTGTTTAACACATATGTAACCGTATTAATTAATTCAGCCCATAGTATTTGTGGCATCTCCCCTCTCGCATGCATAATAGATCTTGCAGCTTCCACTAAGGTTCGGTTTTCACGCTCGCTACAGCCGTTTTGCTCGGGCGTGTAAGGCATAGTTAACCGATGCTGAATACCATAACTTTGTAATATTCTTCGAACTGCTTCATTGACGAATTCGCCGCCGTTATCACTAAGTATAGTTTTGACAGTATGTCCGGCGTTCGTTACTTCTTGAAGCATTTGGAGAAGTTTATCTTTTACTTCTGATTTATGTCTCATGAAGTACACCATGCGATAACTCGAAAAATCGTCCTTGAACAGTACGTAGTATTGGTACTTCGAAATGCTTGTTGCAAAGGGGCCACAAACGTCTGTATGGATTAGTTCTCCAACTGCCTTAGCTCTTTCTCTGGTCCCGAACGGCTTTCGGTGTGACTTTCCGTAAATACAGCCTTCACATGTCACTTTGTCTTGACTGAGCTGAATGCCTAACTCGCGCTTTACTACGCGAATGACGTGTCGTTTGTCTTGGTGTACCAGCCGTTCATGGTATAGCTGTAGCATGTTTGAGCCAGTTATAGCATTGATCTCAATAGTCGAATGCTGTGTTGGAAAGACTGTCTTCAAATCCAACTTATATAGTCCGCCATGATGGACCCTACTTCCAACAACTCTGGTCGTGCCTTCAATATCTAACTTGCACTCTTTAGTTGTAGAAGTGAAGAGGCTGTTCTGCATCCTATCTTGCGCCGCAAGCATCGAAAATAGGTTTTTCGTTAAGGATGGTACTAGCCACACATCATTAAGGGTTATCTTCTCCTTGTGCCCATTGACATTTGATTCCACCACTACAGAGCCCATTCCAGTAGCAGATATAGAAGTTCCGTCTGCCGTAGTCACGGTGTGATCCGAATCAAATTCATGAAAATCGGTGAAGAAATTCCTCCTTACTGCAATATGTACTGTTGCGCCATTATCAACATACCAGTTCTCACGATCCTGTACTTGATTGATTGAGCACGCATTTACCATTAGGGAAATCTGATGCACTTGCTTGGACTTTGAGCTAGACGCTGATGATGTGCCCGAAGTTGGCTTAGGTGGCCTGCCATCCTTAATCCACTTCTTACACTTCCGAACTCTGTGTCCTTTTCCAGAACAGTAGTTACAGATCAGCTGCTCGTCCGGGTTCTTCTTATTTTGACGTTCAGTAGGTGTAGTCACTAGTATCTCCTGCCGTGAGTTCTCTTGACTACCTAACTCTCTTTCGAACGTGCAAAGGTGCGTCGTTAAACTGTCGATAGTCCTTTCTGACTGTTTGAGCATTAGCCAACTTGACTTAAAGTTGAAATACCGGTCGTCAAGTGTATCTAAGACCTTACATATCAGGAACAATTCAGGTAACTTAGCGGTAGCGTCGATTTTGGTAATCTCCGCCTTCAATTCATTCCAGAGATTCTTAAGGTGCGACATATGAGTAGGAACATCATCTTCCTTCCTATGGCGAAACCCGAAGAATTCCAAGCATAAATTATACGCTCTGTCATCCGTTTGTCCATCAAATAGCCTATGCAGCTCTTGCCAAACCTCGTGTGCCGTTCTATACCTCATAACCTTCTTCAGTGTATCCTCGGTCATGTTAGTTGTTAGCATGAGTAGAGCGCCTGTCTCAGTCCGCCTGTACTTTGCCATCGCAGTACTATAGGTGCTGGTTGCGGCGGCATCTGCTCCTTCAGCAAGGACCGGCTTACTGAGCATTCCCTCGACTGCCTCCATGGCACCTTCCGTGCCTTCCAGCATTATAGAAATTTTGTATTTCCAGGTAGCCCAGTTTTCCTTTCCTGCTAATTTGCCGAGTTCAATTTTCGTAGAAAAATCCATTGCGATCGCTTTTCCTTTCTTCCGGTGGGGCGCAGAACCTATTGAGGTTGATTTAACTTATCAGACAGCAGTGGAATCGGAAGTACTTTTGAAGTCCGGATATGTTTCACAATAGATTTTGAACTTTAGTTATTTAAGAAGGTCTATGTTTGTTTTGTGTGCACACACTATTTATCACTTTATTATATTATTTAAGTAATTGAAAAGGATAAGACACTTTTTGACACGACAGTTTATTCCTAACAAGGTATCATAGCAACCGTCAATATTATTGTTCTTGAACGGTTTGACAACAGGTATATTTGATAGAGTCTGTATATGCAAACTTAACAAAACATTGTAATTTTTATCCTACGCACTACTCAAATTGGCATAAATCAAAATAAGCATAAAACGTCAAATAAACTTTTCTCTCAGATCAACCAATGCCAAGATAGTGGTATATAAAGTTAAAGTTTATTAAAGAACAACAGGAACAGGGACTTAGTGGCAAAACCGACTCGGATCGCGGATAGGTTAGAAGATGGAAGCGGGAGCTTTGCTCCCGCTTTCGTCTTCGAGGTTATTTTTTTTATAAAAGAGCGGAAACACTTGTTTGCAAAAAATAAAAATTTGGCAACACAAACATTGCAATTTTTATCCTACGTACTACTTAAATTGGGATAGAAATCGTATGTCATTGCAATATTTATGGATTAGTATTTTTCAAAAATCTATACTGACTCGTACAACCACTTGGATAGGTTCTTTAGTTCAAGAAGAACAATTTATTTAGAACAAGAATTTTATACCTTCTTATAATTATTGCGAGTGTTTTTATTGACTGTAATATTATGAAGTCTGACACCACCCTCACATTAAATGTTATGACTAACTAACCACGTGACTACCCATCATTATGACCTGCGAAAAAAGACTTTACAACAATTATAATAAGCAAGTTTATTGCCTTCAATAATATGAAATTACAACAATTATAATAAGCAAGTTTATTGCCTTCAATAATATGAAATGGCATACCATCTGGACATTGAATGTTATGACTAACCAATTTTATGACTAACAATAATGATGACTTGCAAAAATCGGAACTCCAATTTATATTGTATAATTGTATGACTTTCGACAATATGACTTATAACAATTATGTTGGGTAACGGTATGGACTGGAAAAATCGGAACTAAAATTTTATGGGAACCAATAGAGACCCGATTTGTTCATTTGGAGAATATGAAAAAATAATGGACACGGGTTTTGTTATTTCACCTCATCATCATCATCGTCATTATCAGCCTGTAATCGGCCACTGCTGAGCATAAGCCTCTCTTCGAGTACGCCACTTATCCCGGTTCCGTGCTAGTCTCATCCAGAAATGACCCGCGGTCTTTTTTACGTCGTCTATCCATCGAGCTGGTGGACGACCGACGCTTCTTTTTCCTGTAAGTGGCCACCAATCCGCCCAAACTCATATTTTATATAAAACAAGACACGTCAAAGTTTCGTACCAAAATCTAAAGAGACGAATAGTCTATCTCGTACGAGGTCTTCTGCTAGTCGTGCAGGCCCGGAGTCCGGACCATTACGTGTCGGAGACAGAGGGGAAAGATTATGGATGCATATAGTCCGAAACTTAAGCGTAATCGCGGGTACCTACATCTTAGAGGAGTCCGGGCACCGCTTGCTTCCTGATTTCAATAATTATAGGATCTAGCAGTGGCGACCCATAAAAATAGGGTGTAACTAAAATGGGGATTACAAAAATGCATTTTTTTTTATTTATATTATAAACCCTCCCATCCTTCACCCTCGCAGGGGAATGTTGACAAGCAATGTCAATAAAAACAATGACTGTAATGTTTTATTACAGTCATTGTTTTTATTGACATTTGGAATTGCAATACGCAACCGAATCTGGCCTTAATGGGTTCACATCCCATTTTTGTTACACCCTGTATAAGATACCACCTTCAGTTAGCTACACACCCACAAACAATATAATGTTATCGTTCCCATACATACTATATGTCGTATGTCAGCTTATGCAAAAGCAGTTGCCTACTGGCTAAAGTTCATCATCATCATCATATCAGCCGAAAGACGTCCACTGCTGGACATAGGCCTCCCCCAAAGAGTGCCACAATGACCGGTCATGCGCCACCCGTATCCAGCGGACTCCAGCGACCTTTACCAGGTCATCAGTCCATCTTGTGGGGGGCCTACCCACGCTGCGCCTGTCGCCACTCGAGAACCTTTCCGCCCCAATGGCCATCGGTTCTACGTGCAATGCGCCCCGCCCACTGCCACTTAAGTTAAGCGATTCGGCTGGCTAAAGTTACTGGCTCTAAATATAGATTTTCGTTTTCGTTGATCCCAACTTTTTCTTTATTAGCATTCGATTGGCATGTTCGTATTAAGCAAGTTTAATGTCGGTCATGAGTATATACTCATGAGGATGCAGGCAATTTAATGAGATCGTTTGTTTGAGCACCGTTGAATATCTATTGCTGTTTATCTTGCAATGTAACTTATACAACTTCATCTATTTGCGGTACTTGTAAGTATTAGGTAAGCGAAGCTGATCACCAGTAATCTATACTTACCCTATTTTAATGAAACAAACATCTATCGGCAACCTCAAATCCCTTCTTAAAGAACATTATTTGTCTCTCCCCTAACCCTGATTGTATTTTTTGGCTGACTGTTTATATATCATTATATTTGTGTTTGTGTTATTTGTATATATGTATGATTGTGTGTGTGTATGTTTATATATAGAGGTATTTATGTACGTTTATTTTTATAATTTCTTGATTTTTGATTAATAATAATCGCTGCACCACCTACTGCATAATCTAGTTTTATCTCTTTCTCCGATACCCAAAGGTTGTCTGGAAGAGATCGCTCTTCAGCGATAAGACCGCCTGTTGTCTACCTCTACCTACATGTTATTGTATTGTTTCTCTCTGCAACTGCTTTTTTTGTGTGAGGTGTGCAATAAAGAGTAGTTGTATTGTATTGTATTGTATCTTTGGTTGATTTGTGGTTGACAGTAAGCCTAAGGATGGTGGTCAGGACCTGGCCAAGACTTTCAACGGCAGTGGTGCATAAACTTGGTAGTTGAGAGTTTGAGAGGAAGCACTCTGATCTTTGGCACACCTGCAATCCTGCCGTCACCCAAAGTCGTGGCCAAGGCGTAAGGCATGTTTCTAAGTTCAAAATACAAATATTTATAATAATAATAAACATTTATTTCAGGCCGGAAGCCCATAAAGTTGTTAGTACAGTACAGTTGATATATAATCTATGTTTGTAGGTATTATTACAAATAACTGAAAAAAAATAGGATGCAACATGCATGCACGTTTCTCTAAAGAGGTTTCAATCATTCCGTTTTATATTATAGCGGTTCTAGGAAATGTATGTAATAGTATTTCTATAATCGTTATACAATAAGGGCTCTTAAAGTCGAGTACCGTGTTTAGCACACGAGGCTTGCCGATCGGCCTAAATAAAATAAAAATAAAATAAAAATAAAAATCATTTATTTCAGACCTTAGTCCATAGTTTTTGTGTAAGCGTGTGGCCTAAGTAAGGTACGAGAATTTAAGAGCTAATTGTGTAACTATTATATACAATACTTTTTATACGAGTTAACAAAAATAATTAAACAGGCTTGGTATCTGATGAAAAATACATATGTAACCTCTTCTGAAACGAAGTACAAGTCTGAGGTGCGCCGCGTCGTTGATGTCTTTTGTATTGGAATCAACGCGACGTCCTATTGGTCAAATTCATTATAGTTCAGTAAATGCGCCACGTGATTGGTCGAATTTATTTTAGTTGTCTAAAGCGTTGTCTTATAATTATTAGGTACAGTTGAGTTGGGAGCTCCATAGAAAAAAAGTATTGTGGTTTTAGTTTAGTGTACGAAGTCTTAATTCTAACATTAAAGTCGACGAGTATAAATAAAAAGTATTTTATGTAAAGAGATATCTTCATGTTCTCCCACAGCTATATTTTTGAAAAAAAAAACATATTAGGTCGTTGGTAGACCGTGTATTACTAGTGAAAGAAATGGAGCGGTCTCTAACGTGAAAGTAAATTTTAAAAAAACTGAAGTTTAGTCAGTTTTTTTTTTCTTTGACATACCTAATGAAAGTATGATTTATGCCATAAAATCGTCTTTAGTAAATGTACACTATATGTGAAGCACGGACCTATACTAATCGGATACTAAAATAAAGTCCGGTGACAATTATCAAGATAGTGATTTAGCTACCTGTAAATAAGCCTCATAGGCTCTTTTAAAAGTAAGATAGCTCGAAATGTATTCCATCAGTAAATAACTTACGACTTTACCAGTTTGTCTCTTTATTTATTTGCATGTCGTTGTATTATTGAACCCTCATAATATAATTTCCATAGATTTTCTCCTTGGGCGCCCACGGTCAACTACATATAAACCATGGTCTGTACATCCGGTCAACTTTCCAGCAAGGCCGCTCTATATTCTATTGTCTAGACTTGACATATAGATATATATAACTATAGCCTAGATCATGGAAAAATGCTAATGAAATTTGAATCAACTGCGATAGGAAATAGAGCAGAGTATGTTTTGCTTTGAAATCGAATCGAAGGATACAAAACAAATGCGAGTCGGTTCCAATTTCGAATTATATAAATTCCATTGATTAGTAAGTAGGTAATAGTAATAGTATGCCTTTTGATAGGTCTTCGGGCGGATAGGTGTATCATTTACAGTCAGCATCATAAACATGTATACATTCTACGACCTTATTACTTAGGCATAAGGTCGAAAAGTGTATACATGTTTATGATGCTGACTGTACCTAACAAGGTTGATTTTCCACGTTGCCTGCAAGTGCCATAGCTTCGCATGTAGTTTAGCTAGGTCGTAGTTTTCAATATATGAATATTTTATCTGAATCTGGATGTTTTTCGTGTAGTATTTATATCTATTAAATACAACGCATCGTAGAACCGATGGCCGTTGGGGCGGAAAGGTTCTCGAGTGGCGACACCAGGTGGACTGATGGCCTGGTAAAGGTCGCGGGAGTCCTCTGGATGCGGGTGGCGCAGGACCGGTCATTGTGGCGCTCTTTGGGGGAGGCCTATGTCCAGCAGCATCTTTCGGCTGATAATAATATGATGATGACGATGAATTATATCGCAGTCCAGTATCCATAACACAAGCCTTATAGAGCTTACTATGGAGTTACTTCTAATTCTTTTTTTTTTAATTGTCCTCTAATAAGTACTTATTTATTTTATGTTGCCAGGAGCCCCGCTCGAACAACATAATGTACCAGTTCCCGCTACACCGGATATCCTACTGCGCGGACGACAAGGGAGCGAAGAAGTACTTCTCGTTCATCGCGAAGCACGGTGGCGAAGCGAACGGGCACGTAGAGAAGCACGAGTGCTTCGTGTTTATATCTACGAAGCTCGCTTCGGAGATCACGCTTACTATTGGGCAGGCGTTTGATCTGGCTTACAGGTTAGTTCCCACAGTAAAAATAAATTGTCAGACCTATTTGTCAATTGCAAGATTTAACCTTTCGCATGGCATGTTCCGTACCCGCCAAGAACGGTTTGAGACTTACGTTGAAAACTTCAAGGACATGGTAAAGTAACACATTGTAGATATCACTACTAGAGATTAACTCGCAATTTGTCAAAAACAAAAGGCGAATTCCAAGGTGAGAGTAGTCACTCTGTGTAGCTAAATTTCATGTTCGATGCATGTAGTGATTTCGGATCTTCATGTTATGGTTTGTTATGGCGATGGTGAGTTGACGGCAAGAAGCGATTCTTCGCTTTTATACTATACTATACTAGTATTTCTATACTGGCCGATTATTCAGCTTTTTTAAGGTTCCGTACCCAAAGGGTAAAAACGGGACCTTATTACTAAGACTTCGCTGTCCGGTCGTCCGTCCGTCCGTCCGTCTGTCTGTCACCAGGCTGTATCTCAAGAACCGTGATAGCTAGAGAGATAGATTATGTATTTCTGTTGCCGCTAATAACAACAAATACTAAAAAACCGGCCAAGTGCCAGTCGGACTGGGGCTCCCATACAACAGACATATTTTTTTTGCCGTTTTTATAGATAATGGTACGGAACCCTTCGTGCGCGAGTCTGACTCGCACTTGGCCGGTTTTTTGTCATTGTCGTCGATGACAAATACTTACTATTAAAAGAGACGAATATCAGAGCGCTTTTGATGAAGATGTAAGCCAATATCGGTACTACGTCTTTTTTAATTAAATTTTCCGCGGTATGCTTTACCTCTGCTGAAATAATCTTGAGCCGACAATGACATTAGAACCGAGCGGTTTAAACGCTAGAAGATTCGGCCTACTTCTCGTTGGCGAAGCACGGTGGCGAAGTGAAAGGTATGCTTCGTAGATATTAAGCGTGAATGCTTCGTGTTTATATCTACGAAACTTGCTTCGCGCTTCATACCAATTGCTGCCTATGTAGGTATAGTTAGAACGACTAGAATGTATAGCTGTCTCATTCCAACTATTGCAAGTTGTTGTGACGAATTGCTAGGTGTGTAATGACCTTAAGATTTGCTTAATTTAATTTCGCCATAGAAATGATCTGTCAACATGGACCTATGATACTCAGGACACGCAATGGTAAATAATACCACGTCCGAGCGAGATGGTCGCATACAAATCTCGATAAGTGTGACAGAAAGGGAAATATCATTCGTTGTCCTTGTCATAGTTCCACTTTTTTTATTTGCCACAACTGATTTAGTATGAAGTTGTGGCAAAAAAACCACTACCCGCGCAAATTAAGTAGGTTGTTTATGGTAAGCCATCAGCCATTTTAAGACCAGTTCTTAATTTAGCTGCATAGAAGCCTTTCCGTCCCTCATTGTGGCATCACGTATAGCTTGTCCTGAGTATCATAGGTCCATGTCTGTCAATCTTAGGTACTAGTGTTGTACAAATTTACCGGTTTTTTAATGTCTAATCAATTTGCCCTTTTCTTTTGCAGGCGATTCATGAACGACAATGGCAAATACATCGAGATGCAGAAACTCTCCCTTCAGAACAGGAAACTGGAATTGCAGATGAATGCGTACAAAAATCGTTTACAGGCAAGTTTTGTATTGAATTAAAGAACTTATAATGTAGGCTGCGTAGTAATCAAATCATTCGCTCATCCTAGTCACACGCCGAAACTCGCGTATTACCTAAGTGTCACTATTGGCGATATGTTTCGTAACCATCGGAGGTCTTTGCCAGATTTGTGGTCAAGTTTGTGCCTCAGCTATCACTGCTGAGACGTCCTTCTTGATTGATTCTTGATGACTTTTTGCCGTATTTTGCGAAAAGGCTATTGTGTCGCTTCTAGCTTTGAAGTACTAACCCATCGTGTGCGATGGCTTTTATAGTACAAACTAGCTTTCGCCCGCGACTCCGTCCTCGTGAAACTCGTTTATATCGTAGCTCCATACAAACTTTCACACCCCATTTCACCCCTTTAGGGAATGATTTCCGGGGTAAAAACTATCCTATGTCCTTCCCCGGGACTCAAACTCTGTCTATAACCAAATTTAATCGAAATCGGTTCAGCGGTTTAAACGTGAAGAGGTAACAGACAGACAGACAGACAAGGTTGTCTGTCTGTGGATAGCATGGATTATTCTACGGCAATGGCGGGACGAGCTTTTTAAAGGATTGGCCAGAGGCTGCTCGGGATCGGGATACTTGGAAACGGCGGTCTGATGCCTTTGCCCAGCACTGGGACACCATAGGCTCTTAATAATAATAAAATTGACCTTCAACCTCTCAATTTCAGGAGCTCTCAAAGATCACATACAAAGACGACCTATCGGCGTACCTGGCGCGCAACAATCTCACAGACATCGCTGAATTCAAGGCGCCCGCCGACTTGGACAAGCAGATAGCGTCTCTCACACTCGCCAACGGCTTCAGCGCTATGAACGGCACTAAGACTCCCGAAGCGAACACCAACGGTAAATAATCATTCGCGGATTCAAACCGTGTACCTTGCCCCCACAAAGTCTAGACTACTGATAAATTGCTCCTAACTTCGCCATCACAAAATCCCCCAACATAGTTCAAAAGAACAACTATGATCCAAAAGAAAATTCTTACCGGTTTTGCATCATGTATAGTAAGGGAAATGTATTCACGTACCACGGTAGAACCCTGTCGCAATTGACGGGCCGCCGTCACTCAAACTCGAGTGATATGTTACCTTATTGCGATAGGGTTCTACGGTAGTACGTGAATACATTCGAATGAATGAATGAATGATGATTTATTTGAAACATACACAACAACAACATTACAACTTGCTTAAAACCAGAGAAAAATAAAATAAAAAGAAATACATTGTTGAGGTCAGTGTCAAAAAGGAGTCCACTCAGCATGTGTCGATGTCAACATGAGAGCAATAAAGTATTCTATTCTATTCTATTCTATTCATGAAGTGCCACGGCGCTGATTTTCAGTGAATCCATTTATACAGTACAAAACAAAAACAAAACAAAACAAATAACAAAGAGCACCAAGTGAAGCAACATTTCAGCGAAGGCACAGTTTAAAATTGCGAAAAGCAAGGCAGAGGAATATAATATGTATAAATAAATAATTAAATAAGTATAAATAAATGTGTATACAGCAACATACAACAATATTTTAAATTTTATATCGTCGGCTAGATGGAGGACGCTTGTTCCAGTAGCAGATGAATTTTAAACTTGTTTTGAAAAGTTACATTTCCCTTACTGTAGGTTTTTATTTAATGTTTTGTTATTATATTGTCTATCTTAGAGTTCATCCGTAATACACGACACGTAACGAGTAATATACGAGTTCATTTGAACCATAGTCCATATTTTAGTTGAGTGATTTGGTCTATAGTTGGTAGGTTTTACAGCAGTCGACTTTTTTTATCAAGTCACAATTAAATAAAACCGTCATCATCATCTACTGTTGGTGGAGCAATCTCCACACATCTCTTTCCACGACACGCACGACATTTACTTATTTATTTTTGTTATCTATATTATTATATTATTTCAGGCCAAGACGCGCTGTCACATAACTCATCCACGGACACATTCAATTCGAGCAACGACAACAATCTCCTTTTGTCCACGCCGCCGCCACAGCACAACGGGAAACCAAACTTTGGCACCGGGTTAGTAACCGGTAATTTACCGGTTTTTTTGCAACACTAGTAACGTGCTTAGTAACAGCAGGGCGGCTAGCGTGATAGATTTAATTGTAATGTTTTACCTGACATTTTGGTACATTTGGGCCGTAAAATCTATCGTGCTAGCTGGACAGATGACATAATTAATCCGTCTCCACTATTAACAACATTTCATTTTTCTGACTCCTTCATTTTATTTAGGAATTTAATAGTATTTGAAAAGTTAGGAGACACGTATTTTTTCTTTTCATTTTATTTTAATTTAAAGCTCTTATGTTGAGTCTTTTAAACCACCACGTTCGAAAAGGGCATAAGTACATTTAAAGGATGAATAAGATTAGTACTGTGGTCAATTTATTGAATTAAAAAGTAAATAGCATGCTCTGTCTGTGACAGTCACATTTGACATGGACAATGACAAGATAGAAGGAGTGAAATAACTGTCAATGTCACAACATTTTTTTTTCTTACAAGAAGCATAAGCACACCTATGGAATATCCACATTCAGCCTTTAAATGGCTTCTTCAAAGTAATTTTCAGTTTTCTCAAGAACTAGCGAATATAAAAACCCATTATTTTTTTATATTTAGTCAGCAAGCCCAAATCTCTGAATGTTTTTCAGTTTGAGGCGCTATGAAAAAATTAAATGTTGTCAATTAATGTGTAGCAAATAAATACTTGGCCTTTGAGAGGTAGAAATGTAGACGTGAATTATTGGGCCTTACGTTACAGGAGCCTATTTTTTTTTACTGCTGCAAGTACCAACATTTACAAAAAGATTGTGATGACTACTTATAGAAAAAAATCCGTTTAGTGTTAAATTTATAATTTAAAAAATGTTTTAATTTCAGCAAACTCTTGGGTGATCTGTCCAGCAAGAATCCCGTCGTAGGCACCAAGCTGGAAGGTCTTCTGCTCAACTCTGACTCGGATAGTGGTAAGAGACAAAAACTGCACTTTTCTCCTACAAAACAAATTATAACTTTAGACATGTTAGATGATGAAAAAAGGTATTCAAATGAGAGTGTATGAGAAAGCTGAATTAAATTAGAGACATAAGGTCTCTAATGCAATGGCAAAAACGGAACCCTTATTGTTTCGTCATGTCCGTATGTCACAGGCATTTTACTCGAAAACTATAAGGTGTATTTGAATAAAATTTTGAGGACAGGGTGTATTTTGTTAGCCGTTGTTAAAAAAAACATTGTTAGTCATCGTGTACATATTTTTTAGATAAGCCTGTCAAAATAAATATAAGGTTTCTCAGCAATTGTTTTGATTAAGTGAATAGAGTCGGAGATAATCACCCCGAAAGTCACAAAAATTGTGCTCCCCTCTAGTTTTTGTACGGTGTATTTAAAAAATATGAAAAAAATCATGAAATCATGGATGGCTTATTAAATTCTTTCACTGAAAATTATTTTGAACAAGATCGGTTCAAAGGTTTTCGAGATATTGCTGAAAAACTGACATAAGTTTTAACATAACTACCCCTTATAGTCCCGGAACCCTTCGTTGTGCGTGGTCCGATACGCACTTGGCCGGTTTTTATTTTCATGCACACCGCTCCGCTACTTTTTACAGTACCTAAGTACCTTATAAGTGGAAATATTTGATATATGGCGTGTTATTCTAATCACGTACCGGTATGGTTGCAGACTTCGACCCGCGCGCGTTCGAGGCGGACTCGTCGCCGCGCTACTCCGCGCCGCCCGCCGACCACGCCGTCACCACCTCACCGCCGCTGCGTAAGTATTTGTGGGCCAATCAACTATTTTTGTTGCTAGTTGCCATGGTTACGTCTCCTGGGTCACTCTTCAACTCTTTGATTTTATGGGGTTTAAATCCACTTAACACTAGTTTTTGTTACATATATTGGCAAACCCATTCCATGGTGGGGCATCTCCTTAACGTGATAGGAGTCCAATTTGTTTAAGAAACTTATAATTTATTTAAGAAAATATTGCAAAGTACGGTTAACCGGTTTAACATTTAAACCGTTTTCATCTGAAACGGTAAACTAAAGCCGACATTTTCGTAAATCTAAAATGTTTGACAATAACTGGTTTATTTCATTTAGACCAAGTTATTGCATAGGTATCTTTCGCAAATTCTGATTTTTTTTTTCCTAATTTACCCTAAATTACTTAATTTTTGTTTTTCATATTTACCATCGCCATTCACTTGGAGTCGGCGGACATGTCTTTTTCCAAAGCACGCTTTCCCTATTTACCGAAAATATCGCAATCGAAATTTTAACATTTTCAAAGAACCGGTTAATTACTGCACTAAATACTTAGTTGGACTACATTTATCGGTCTTCTGGAACCGATTTTATTTTTACATTTCGCTTTACTGTACTTTGTTTGTTCCAGTGGCGCCTCCACCAAAAGCGTCGAAACGCCAGAACACGCCCCAGCAACCCTCCCCGCACCCGCAAACCCCTCCCATCCAAAACGGCAATGACCTCTTCGGCTCCACCCCTTTTTCAACCAACCAATACACCCCCCTAGCATCCCCCTTTGCCACAAAGACCAACCAGCCGAACTACGACATTAGCGATTTCAACCTCCAAACATCGGTTTTTAACAACACTACCTTCACGAACGGCCTGAGCGGGTACGACCCTAGTGAGCAGAAGAATAATATCTTTGGCAACGGTTACGGGAATACTTTCAATGGCTTCGGGAATCTTAGTGAGAAGCAAACTGTGGAGCTTGATAGCAGTTTCAACGGGTTCTTAGACAAAACTATTACGGAGATGAAGGTAAATAACTCACTAACATTTAAAAGTAGTTTGTAAGCAGTAAAAAAAATTAAATATTTCTTAATTTAACACCTTTTTGTAGTATATAATAATAATATAATAATAAAATCTTATTTCGGAACACAGGACTCCATAGTTTTTTAGTAAATTAACATGAACGACAAAATATTAAAACTAAGTTAGTGAGTAAATTAAAAAAAAAATACATGTGACAAAAATTAAATTAAATACAAATTAAAATACAATTTTTCAGTTGGGACCGTTTAGGGCTATCCCTTTAATAAGCCCCACCCAATGCTTAAACATTGCGCTATCAAATCTATTGGCCAACACACTTAGAATGCTGTTGGCGCTCCGTCTAACTCGCCCCAGCAGGGATACGATTTTTTTGCGCATGATTGCTGGGAAACCGTCCGTCCGCGCTTCGCAAAACATGCCGGACGCGCTGCACCTGCTGGGCAAGCCCATCAGCATTCTAAATGTGTTATTATACTGCACTCTCAATGCATTGTATGCTCGCTTTGTATATGTCACCCACAGGCTGCTCGAGTAAAATGATTGACAATATGCTCTGAAGAGTGTCACCTTAACTTCACTATAAAGTCAAATATTTTCGCTTCATATCATTTAAAAAATCATAAATCTAGTTTATGCCTCTTAGTGCCACCATTTTCCTAGAAACTTCCATTCTTCCTCCGGTTTCACAGGTCGGAAATGCCTAACAGCCTTAGGTTAGGTAGGTTTAGGTTAGCCTTGTGACATAGGAATGTTGCCGACAAACTTCATTCAAACGAATATTTGTTTCGAAAAAAGTGTCTTATCTCATCCCCTTTATTACTGCACGTGTCTAATTTTAAATGCTGGAAATCTAATGTTTGATGGGTGCCTGAGGTATTTGCATCGCATTATAATAGTACATTGTGTTACAAGTACGGTAAGATATGAATCACGAACGAGAGTCTATTAGAAGCCCGACGCCGAAGGCGGAGGGCTTGGATGACTCGAGTTTGTGACAATCTTACCGTAAGTGCATACAATGTTTTTCATCACATTTGCGAGCAAAACAATACATTTTCAACTAAATTGTTACTAATCGTAATAAAAACTAATAAATGTCAAGTCGTCCATTTTGTTGAATTTGACGTGAGGCGCTTAGAGCAAAGACCCTTCGGCATACAGCCATGATTTAACATCACAGCACGACTATTACAAGACGGCGCGCGAGCTTTCTCGATTTTTCTCGCACTATACCTCTCTTTCTAAGTTTTCTAATAAGAGAGAGACGGATAGTGCGAGAAAAATCGAGAGAGCTCGCGCGCCGTCTTGTGATAGCCGTGCAGTTAAAAATATTTTACATGGACACTAAATTGCTACATTTAAGTTTTTAAATCTTTAAATCATTATGTTAATCATATTTTATTCGTTTTTTTACGTTTAAATAAATTTATAAATACGTTTTCCAACATTTTGTCTAGTTAAAACCTTCTTGCTTTATAACTGACGTAAGAGTGACAAGTACAATTTAAGAAAAAAACCATTACGCCCATGGGCGTAATAAAGGTTATTACAACTCTGTATGCCTGCGCGTTATGAAGCCCTTTACAAGCAAGTGTGATGAAAAACTATTAATGTAAGCTTGACGAAATTAGATCTTATGTCACTATAGTGAGATATTTTTGATATGTCCGAATGGCCATAAGCAGTTTATCTTCAGAACAATGTTTTTGTGCCCATTGTTAGCTTTGGCTACTCTACTACTTATCAGTTCAAAGTGAAAACAAAAAAGCAACAAGACAATGCGCACAAATAGCTACCTTCCGGTGTACGCTATAAAATTCAAGTTGTAATAATAAAGTATTAGGAACGGTAGTGTCAAAATGCCGCAGCCGTGTTCACGTCGACCGCCTACCTAGCTATCGTATACCTTATGACCTATTAGGTATTACAACTTGAACCTTATAGCTTTTACATCGAAAGGTTCGTTCGTGTGCGTTATCTTGTTACTTCTTTCTTTTCATTTTGAACTGATAAATAGTTCCCAAAGTTAACAATGGGCACAAAAGCATCTCACTATAAGTCATAATCCATATATAAGTCATAAGCTTAACGGATTACTTACAATGAAGTTGATTCAGCATTTTAATTTGTTTCCTACAGCTCTGCGAATGGTGAGTTGTAGTTGTATTGTTATTTATTTAATCGTATGGCGTATAGACATTGAAGGAAAAAAAAACAACTAAAAACTATTATAAGTCAACATCCAGGTTGCACAGCCAGTCAACAGCGTCAGGTGTCACATTTGTATAGAGGTCCCCCGGGTCACCCTATTGTTATGAAAACTACGTATACGTATTTATTTTAACTATGTGTTTATGTCATGTCGTTATAAAAAAAAAACCGGAGTTATAGTAAAGTACTTGTTTGTACTTTAACTGTTGAGTGTTGACCCATTCCTCCCACAGAAAAAAATGCGAGATACTACCCCCACGCCACCCAAGTCTATTGTTTTTGGACTTCGTATGAAGTCGGTGGCGGCGGTGACAAACTTGAGTTCAAGTCGGTAGCACGTATGCGATATATTTATCTGCATAACGTTAGTTTTAATGGGCATTTTCCGCAAATCGACACCCAACGTGCCTATTTTGCGTGAAAGGATTAGACCGGTTTCCTCACGATGTTTTCCTTCACCGAAAAGTTAACGGTAAATATTTCGTACATATGTTCCGAAAAACTCATTGGTACGAGCCGGGATTCGACCCCACGACCGCCGCTTGACAGCCGCATGCCTGAACCACTAGGCTACCGTAGTAGTATCTGCATAACGTATTAGTCTTACAGAATTAACAGAGTTGGTCTGATGTTGGAGGCTAAAAGTAACCATCAGATTTTTTTTTAATTCAACATCAATGAAACCCTTTTCCGTCAAATCATCTTGGTGTGCAGTTGATGACTTGTCCAAAGAAAATTATTAAAAAATCTGTATTTTTGACTAAAACAATTTTTGTCCCCAGGATGGATTCAGCAGAGGTATCACCTTCGGAAACGATGATTTTTCAATAGACAACTTCGACCCTTTGAAGAAGAATTGAGTAAAAACCGTTAAGATATAAATAAAATAGATGAAATTATAGTTAATGAAAATATTGCTTACATCCACACAAATTAAATTTAGTTAATGCAAGATTACAAGAAAAAATATAAAATTTATTCATAAGCGTTGCGTGGATTTAAACGATGTTTTTGTACGAAATTGTTTAGTTCTGTATTGCCATGTTATTGGTTTATTATTTAATTTCTTATATTTTAATTGGCAACATTTTATCAAATCCTATTTAAAGTAATTCTTGTATCAATAATATATTTTTTAAAGAATCTCAAAAACCGGTATTGTGTCAACAATGCTATTTCTATAAAATGGTTAGATTTAAATTTTGGTGATATATTTTAGATTGTACGCGGATGTATACGCTCAATGTCATTCCAAAAGTGCCTTACATTACGGTAATATTTTCAAGTAATTAACTAATTTTACAATATTATTAACGTGTTCTTGAGTTGACGCGTATTTCACCAATAAATTTTGAACTAAAATATATTTTGGTAGAAATTGATGGTTTAGCTGTGAAGTCAGTATTGTAAATCGATGGTAAGTTACTAACTTACCCAGTTCGAAAATTTGAAGATCGCCTCAAATTATTCTGTGATAATTCTTTTCAAAGTTGAGGGACTTCAAAATGTATATTATATATAACGTCCAAGCATGACTGAATTTTACTGGAGGGAATTATATCACTTGTTTGTAACCAGATGTAAATAAATAATATAATTTAAGGTTTATATACATTTTATTAGTGTACGGATGACATTGTAGCTTTTAAGGGTCAACATTCCATGAACTTTTTAAATGATTATTATGTAACTATAAACTCCTGATTATTTACAAAATACTTTTAATAATAGTTGTATATAATGTCCGTAATAAACTGTTGTATCGCCTTGTCTCATTAGTGGAATATTATTTTAAGTACTGTTTACACTAATGTAATGTTAAGGCCAAAAGAATACATATTGTGTATTTTTAATAATAAACTGTACGTTTATATGAATTTGTTTTAATTTACCTATTTTAATGACGCTAAAATTATTAATTGGATTGCTATTGAGTTATAATATTTATTTAAATTATACAAAGGAATAGAAAGCTATTTCTCCGAAAGGCAGAAGAAGAGAAACAAGCGTTTGTCTCACAAATTGTAAATAGATGACACACAAGATGCACATATATATCATATAAGTTACGCATATTGCACACACAGTTACGCATATTGCACATAACTTAAACACTACTCGGTCTCGTCAGGGGTAAAAACCGGAATAAAATTGTCCTTATAAAACCGTAACGCTAAACAAATATTCACATCACTACAACTGTCAGTCCAGTACAACATTGTTGATATCGTCGGAAGGAACTCGTTGGAAGCGAACTTTCGCCACACATATTTCACAAGAGTTTTCTCAAATAAAAGCAGTGCCAGTGACAAACATGATTTCCCTATAAACTTTATTAATTGTATTGGGGAACCGTTACAGTATTAGGGGGAAATATCTCAGTATTACATCAAAATGGTGGATCTAAGTGGCGGGCAAGATGGACCGTTGGAGCACGCATTTTCTAACTCAGTTTTCATCCTTCCTGGGCTTATTGTCATCAGTTTAAGTGGTGAGAATGCTCATTATATCCTTAACTTACTATTTAAGGGCATAATCATCCTTGAAATAGAGTATTTCGTAAACAAAATGATAAAATACCACAACGATTTTCAAGCCAGAAATCGTAAGATTTTCACTCCGGCTTTCGTAATTTTTATGTTGATGCACGATAAATTGCTTCCATAGTCAGCCATTGAGCGAATAAATAACTATTATCAGTAAATCCATTCTTAGACGTAGATTATGCTTTATGTTATGTTAAATACTTTTTCCTTTATTGTGTGCAAAATTGTTTACTAAACAAGCTCGTGATAACTATGAAATAATGTCCTGGTTACATACCATATGTAACATGCATCATCAAGTTGTTCCCTCAATGCTGAGGATCGCGACATCATATCCTAGTCTGGATGACCAGACTTTTCCATAGGCTCCTATCACCTGCTTTATGTATGGCATAGTGCAGATGTAGTTGCAAGGGTGCAGTGATTTGTGTGCTCCATAGATGGAGACCACCCGTTAGAGCGGGTGGTCTGCCCTGAGACCTTTGGTCTTCGCATTGTAGTCCAAGGTATCCACAGAAATCAAAGTCAACACCCCTCTCCAAAGCATTGATGTCAAATGCCGAAAGGCAAATATTTTAACCTGTTACTTGGGTTGGGGACGGCTGTGGACGTGGACAAAAACTCGTGCCACTGAAGCCACGGACGGCTACAGCCGTGCATACGTTTTGGCCTTTTTCATTAATTTTATGTAGGTTTTTAATAGTTCATGATACGTACATTAATTTTGACATGACAATATTTATCAGAAGTTTCATTTTATTCATATTTTGTCTGGCTATTGCTTTTTTCTGGCCTCGCTGTCAAAAGGTTAATTATGGGTTGGTAACACTAACTTACTCAAAACTACCAGTAATTATAGCTCCGCTAGTTAATCTAATTACATTAAAGTAAAACATAATTTCAATAATAAAATACAGTAGGTATATCCTTGGTAACATCTTAAAGGAAACGCAAAAATGTCTGCTAACAACATATTCGGTGTAAAAAACTCGATGAGATCTGTCAGTGAAAGTGTTATGATATTTTGCCTTAAAAAGGACTTAAGACTTGGAAAGGCTTTTATATAGGGTGAAGTTCGATTTAGAGGGATTCCAAAATAAATTGCAGAAGAGCTATACAAAATCATTGATCATTTTGTTTTATCAAGGTAACAATTTAGATTCAGAGGCTTTGAAGCCTGAAAGGAAGGAATTGGCATCTTACTTTTTGTCAAAGAGAATTTTATTTAGTCAAGGTTCCTATTATTGAGTTTCGACTGTATAAGTATAATATAGATTAGTATTGCGGGTTCTAAGTAAAACCAAACATACTTTTACCGAAGATGTTGTATTCTCGGTAGATTAAATATAAAAAAAACAACATTTAAGTTAATTTATAGTACAAAGAATGGCGCTGGACAGGTCATATGATAAGGGGAAGCATGGACAAAGGACATAGTCGAGTGGTACCCAAGAGGTTATAAAAGAAAAAGAGGAAGGCCTACACTTAGATGGTCAGATGATCTGAGGGGGACTGCTGGAGGAACGTGGCTGAGAGAGGCAAGGGACCGCACGAAATGGAAGGCTCTGGAGGAGGCCTATGTCGCCAAGACGAGTTGAAGTTGTCGATGGAATGGAGCATTATAGTTTTTAAGTTTTTCAGCTTCAATAATAAAGGCTATTTTTATTTTATTTTATTTTATAGTACTTATAGATAGTTATTGCTTACTTGCTATAGCAATTACCTGCGTCACATATTGCAGGAATATCTAAACGCATACCACTTGGTTTTTCATAAAGAAATATGGGCAATACAAAATATGATCTGATAATTAATAGTAGCGTTTCGGTGAAAGGAAACTGCACGGCTATTACAAGACGGCGCGCGAGCACTCTCGATTTATCGAGCACTAGCCGTCTCTCTCTTATTAGAAAACTTAGAAAGAGAGGTATAGTGCGAGAAAAATTGAGAGAGTTCACGTGCCGCCTTGTGATAGCTAGTGGTCTAATCACACCAAAGTCTAGTTTTCCCTCTGAGTCGAAAGGACGGATATAACTAGTGCCTACGCCAAATCTTGGGATTAGGTCAATTAGGTGCCAAAGAGTACCCCGCGCTCCTTTAGTACACAATCGGGATTGACTCCACCAGCTATGGCTTAGTGGGCCAATCAACTTGTGCACGACACACCTATTTGGATACCTTTTCTTCTTTTTTATACCTTTTTTTGTATTCATGTTGTAGTCTGATTCTCGTTATGTTCTGTTCTGTTCTGCTTTCCTGAGAGTAAAGTCTTCTGTACCATGTTATGAACCAGTGCCTATTATTTATATAGCCCAGCTACATTCAGTCAGCTACATTTTGGTCCTTCGAGCCGGATATTTTGTTGCTTGTTGCCATGGTCACGTCCCCTGGGTCACTCTTTAAAACTATGATTTTATGGGGCTCAAATCCACTAAACACGTATTTTTGTTGTATTGGTAAACCCATTCCACGGTGGGGCAACTCCTTACCACTATAGGAGCCCAATTTATAGTATTTTTTCTAACAAACTCTGTCACTGTTGTCTCTTGGCTTACCGGGACAGAATAACAAGGAGAAAAAGTTGATTGACCCTAATGCATATATCCGCGTTTTAAATGGTCTACCTCGTTTCCTGTTTTTGTGACTTGTAAACCAATCCATTATTAATTTTGACCATTATTTTTCCTTGGATTTTTCGTTGTAACTTTTCAGTTTTTAGAGGTTCCACTGTAGTTATGCATAATTATCTGAGTTAATCTAATAATGTAAAAATAAATGAATACAAAAGAATTGTAAACTAGTATATCTGTCTGTAAAAAAAAACCGCCCATATAGTGATTTAACGTCTAACCTTCTTGTTCAAAAAGTTACTGGAGGTTGGCTACTGACGATATGGCGGAGCATGGGGTTCTTCATGAAAGGAGTCTATGATTTTTTAGTGTCGGCAACGCACATATGACACCCTAGAGTTGGAAATTCCAATACCGTACGCTTCTTTGCCACCCACGTGGTATTTAAAGAAAAACTATTTTATTGTCACCAACCACCATTAATGTTTATATCTATATTAATAAATATTTCAGCTTACAACAATGATAACATGTTACCGTTATCAAAACAGATATAAGTATCTCAAAACAAACAAAAAAATAACTTATTAAAATACTGATGACTTTTGAAAATCAGTTATTGCATTGCATTAGGTATTAAAGTTAACAGAGTTAATGATAAAGTATTATTTACGTATTGGCTCTTTACAAATTAAACACTTGTGACAACTTGGCTTAATGTTTATCAAAATTGCTGGCCCAGGCCATAAGCAGAAGCGTGCCACTACCACTGCTCTCTCGGTCTAATCTAAAGAATGCAATTTGAGATCTTGTCAGAAAATGAGATGTCTATAGTTTCGACTATAACGAGGTTTCGCTTATATAAAAAGCCTGAAGCCTGGGTAGGGGGAACAACTGTTATCTAGAGGCACGGAAGTGCCCCCGCCAAGTCGAGCAAAAGAGCAAAAAAGGCACGGCCGTACCATACTTTTCTCGAAGAATTCGGGTAATTTTCGACGCCCTGTAACTTCGTTGTGGAAAAAACTAGATCATACTTACATGAATTACATAACTACAACTCACACGCTGGTGATACATATCATTTTATGAAACTGAATATTTAGTGCCGCTTTTAGAAAATATTTGCTGGTATTTTTTTAACAGGTTGCTGTCCCGTTCGCCACAACACATGTAAATTTGATTTCCATAGTCGACACGAGGCACAACTAATCGCATTTATCCTTTAGCCTAAAAGGCATTGCAAAAGGGATCCTCCTCTTTAATGGAATTTATATAATTACTAGCTTCCGCCCGCGACTTGGTCTGCGTGGACCCGGGATAAAAACTATCCCATATTTTACTCCAAGCTATAAAATCAGCTAAATTTCATCCAAATTGGTTGAGCCGTTTAAGCGTGATTGAGTAACAAACATCCAAACTTTCGCATTTATAATATAAGTAGGATAAGATAAATTGGAACAGATTTGCACTTGCATTGTTTCTTTAACTTGTAAAACAAAACAAATTATATTATATTTCCTAAACTAGGTTATTATGGAATCCGCGATCTCTCATAACTTACGCCGCTTACGTGGCTCCACGTTTCGTACAACTTAAACACCAGATAACCCGATACGATACACGATAACTCCTCAATATCACAATAAACCGCCATTGCAACCAACATGGCCGACGATCTGGACTTGGAGAATCTAGAAGCTGCAGAATTGGATGAGCTGCTGAAAAATGGGGACCCTCAAGAGCTCAGGAAGAATCTACTGGATATGCTCAATGATTCCGAGATGACGGAGGAAATGAAGGAGAATTTGAAGAATATGCTCACCGGAAACACGCCGAAAGTGCTTGGTGGAAGTGGTCCCTGGTTAGGTGTTGTGTTCGCGCTACTGATTTTCTCTATTATATGTAAGTCAAGTTTTATTTTTGGCGATTTTATGGCAGGACATGGCAGTCCTTTTGGAATGTTGGGTTGTTTATGTGATCCAATCAAACCATAGTACCTACCACTGGTAAGACGTGATAGGTACCGACCGGCCGCAAGCTTTGGAGAAAGTGGGTGATGTGACATAGGGGTGGTACTAGGACTTTAGGAGCTAGGAGCTAATACGACCCGCATCTATCAGAAAAAGTAAAGTAAGTTTCTAGGGTAGATTCTACCACATAGGCAGGAGCCATTACCTCTAATTTGCCACGAAGCAGTGTTCATAAAGTTGAGTTTATGTGTAGGGCGAGAGCCGGTGAAGTTCTCATAGAAGATCCATCCTTGTTCGCCAGAGGTCAGCATCATCGAAGCACAGCACAAACATAATCGACTGATACCATCAATTCCATCACTAAGATTCCTGTGACAGAATGCTCGCCATGCAGCCAACAGAGACCGGTGGAGAAGAATCGCAAGTGTAGCGATCGCAGCAGTGAACCTTTCATGACGACCACGAACGCCCTGATGACGACACCATCCTAATGGAACGGTCGTGCATGTCAAAATTCAAAGATGGAACAATATTACGGCGATTTGGATGCATTCATTTGTAGCAGAGAAAAATGACGCGCCAGTGAATTTAGTCGAAATCATGTTCATCCATTTATCGCAGAGAGGCGCTTAAGCTTTAAGGGTTGCCAGGACGCTGGACTCTCCATACAAACGAAGTTTGGTTCTGATTTCAGAACATGCTAGAATAACATGATACTTTGTATACGCAATGAGTCAGCCATATGTAGGTCGGAAACTATTTTTTGCTGCTAGAAATTAAAATAGAACGAGTACAACGTTTTTCATACAAAGTCTCTTATCGTTTTCTAATTTGTAGCAACAGAGACTAGTTTCCGACCTGGATATGGCAGATCCCATTGTGTATAAAAGTTTCATGTTATTCCAGTATGCCGTTTCTAAATTGAGAACCAAACTACGTTTGTATGGAGAGTCGACTTCAGTCGACCGTGCTGGGGACTCTTAAGTGTATTGCTTAGCAGAGTCAATGCAGTAGCGCATCTTTAAAAGATTACAAGAACTTGCCATGTGCGATGGTTCCAAGATTTCCTCGATGTTCAGTGGTTCTAGACCTTTTACATAGTTGCTACGTCTTTCTCTGTCTCCGGGACAGTGTTATCAAATATCGGCCACGTTAGCGGGTTGCGTAAACAATAATTCGATAACAGATATCAGTTTGTATTACGTTCACTCGTAGCAATGGCTATCGATAGCAAAGATCATCATATTATATATATCTATAGCAAGAAGATACTGCTTATGACAACCACTTTAGCCTAGTTGGTAGTGCCCCTGCCTACGAAGCTCAAACTGAGGGCAAATATTTGCGTGATGAGCACTGCCATTTCATTTGAAATTAACCGAAATTACATTTACATTTTTGGTGCCGTAACCAGGATTGTAGCTTTGACAGCTACTTACCTACACACGTTGGCGATTTCATACTAGCTTCTCTCGCCACGTCGTTGCCTTATCGCTATAGTTTGACATCCCGTATCGCTATGACAGTAACACGTAATAAGTTCGGAACAGTTGCAGTGCCAAACAAATCACTGGGCCGATAATTGCTAGTTTATCTAAAGGTGTCGCCGCGATTACACGCCGGTGAGACAAACAATATTAACCTAATTCATTAATTGTTCCATTTTAAATATCTTGTAAATCAAACTGTCACAACTCTACGTTAAAGTTCACGCCATTTTAGTAAATAATTAAGTAGCCATTAGGATTATAATCGTGTGTAGAACCGATGACTCACATTATTCTATACTTTTAATGTAGGGTTAGTTAATTTTATTTGGCAGCTTTACAATTGGATCGGCACGGCACAAGTCCAGGCGAAGTTTAACGCCGTTTTAATACATAAGCTAGTTGCTATTCGGATCATAATAGCGTGTACATTTAAATTTAACTGTGACTCTTAGCTCTCGATCAATTTGATAATTCGGCGCCTCCTATTGACACTTCAGAGCCAAACTGACGCATGTTGTCATGAAATTTCACTTTAGTTTTTAGACATTAGGAACATAATTGTGTATAGAATTAAAAAAAAACATACTGGCTCTAATGTACTGAAATCTTCACAAAACCATTGGGTTTTCGAATTTCATAATTTATTTTAAGCTTTGACATATTTGTATAAAGTATTAGTATATAGTAAAAACATTCGTATGTCAAGTGAAATAAAGTTTAAATTTTTACGATCGATTAGTTTTAATAAGAGCTGCGAGATGCTAAAGTAAATCAATTATTACTCAGATAAGAGATGATTGACGTGTAATCGAAAGCAATTACGATTGTATTTACAATTTCATTTTTCTACTTCAAATTATACATCAAAATAATATTTCTGCAGCTATATCTCAGTAAACTGAGTTTATTACCGTTTCATTACCTAAATAAAGTATTATCATTGACACAATATTTTCATAAAACCGAAACCCATAGTCCATTCAAAAATTAATAGTCCTTGATTTCCCGTCAAAACAGCAAGATGTCCGGCGATATGGAAATTAATCAAATGGACGGCGCGCAGCCACTCGACTTCGGCAAAATGATTGGCGAAAAACTGCAAGAGTCCATCAGAAAACTAGACGTTTTGTCCCTAGTGCAAAAAATGGCTGACCAAGTGCCAGCAGATGAGGAATCTGAAACTTTGCAACAGAAATTCAAAGATGTCATAGAGCAATATAACTCTATGACTGATGAAGAAAAAGAGGAGTTTAGTGGGAAGATGAAAGAGGCCCTAGCGAGCAAGCTAGCTCTTAAAATGCAGGATCCTAATGCTTTTAATTTGAGCGGGCTGGAAACAGCGATACAGGACGCGGTTAGATTCCAAATCATGATGGTTGCCGGAGGTGTAATACTGTTCGTGATTCTTTTAGGTATGTACTGAAGGTCATCATCATCATATATTTAAAAGCCAGGGTCTTGTCGTTGGAGTAATTTCCATCATCATCATTGGCCTCGCACATCTATGGTAAGATGATTTAAGCAGCGGCAATTACGTACATGACTCGTAAGGCCGATACGGGAGCAACACAGCGAGATACATATTTGTCAAGTAATTTCCAACTTCTACAGTATACCTTTACTCCAATTTAAAGATGTGACAGAGTGGCGGTTTCTTGCTTGCCTTCCAGTTCCAAAACGCAGTTTACGATTATTCTGTGTCGCCCCGTGATACCTGAACAAGAGCCCTACCTCTATAGCCCTTTAAATGTCTCTTTCTTTCTTTCTTTATACCAGATTTCTGTCTTCGTTCTCCTGCCACTGCCTGACCAGATAAACTTTGAAGGTGTGACGTTATTACACGTTAGAAACAAGCAGATGTAGGTCCAAATTGTATGCGAGCCGCAGATGGATGACCAAAGCAGCTGTTTTACGAAACCGTTAGTTGTTTTATAGAACAGCTCCCGTGTTCAAAACAGCTGAACAAGATTGTGTTACTTACACAACAAAACTCTCCACATAAAACGTAATGCAAAATGGCGTATCTGCAGTCACTCACCATATTTGATTTATTTACTTGTTTTGGTAGTACTTTTTTTTTCACCGTCATGACGCGTCATTGTCAGTCCTCTGGTATTATATTGTACAAAAATCTATAGCCAAGGTCTAGTTTCCTCTCTTGGTGGAACTGGAAAGTTCTGAGGACAGTCGCCTGTGCAAAAACGTCCAATTTTAGGGATTCAATAGCTGAATATGCAACCGGGAAAACGATGAGAACTGAACTTTATACGTTACCTTCATCATCATATTAGCCAAAAGACGTTCACTGCTCAACAACTATCTATATAAGTCCTTCATCCTGAACTCCATATTGAAAGGATCGGCATAGCATAGGGTAAATCGGCAGTAGCTGGCCACCCTTCAATAGGGTACTCTTCAAATTTTATTGTCACACTTGAAGCGGAGTACTGAATTAAAGGCGGTTAAAATTCGTTCTTAAAGTAAATGATTGATTTAAAGCGGCATAGGGTAAATCTTAGTAGCTGGCCACCGTGCAATAACTGGCCACCTCATACTAAAAATGAACTCTGTTCCCCTACAAATAGAATTCAATTTAGTATGACGTGGCCAGTAATACCACCTTATACTAAAATTAGTATAGATAACATAATGTTATTAGGTGAAGGAGATATTCCAAATGGTAGAGTCGAAAATATAATCTATTTTAGACTCAACCTTTACTGACGCCCTGTCGCTGTTATTGTCACGATATTACTTTGTAATGTTCCATGTTATCTGTAACCGATTACATCTAAATTGGTATTTACTTGATAGTATTTTGATTAAAGACTACATGATAAAGAAAGTAATTTAAAGTAAAATTTAAGACGACTGTAACCAATATATTTTATCTCGCTTGCTCGCTGTATGTTGTGCTCTGCGCCTGCGCACCAACTCGAAACATTTGAATAAAAAATCATATTGTCATTACGAATGATTATTTTGGAATAACTAAGCCATGTTCAGATTTTGGATACCAAACTTTTATCGAAACAATTGCGAAAATATCACTTGTAGTGTTGAAGCAGTAGCCAATTTTAGTAATTTGTTTCAAATGTAGTACTAAATACTAAACTAGAAATGTATGTTTTCAGATTTATTTATGTCATGCCGTGTCTATATACACTGGTTCATTAACCAGTTTATTGCTTTATTATCCAGTTAATACGAGTACGTCAGTCAAGTCATGACAAGCAGGTTATATCACTCTATTGTCCCAGTCCCAAAACACCCAACATAAATTCTGCAAGTATTTTATAAGTTTTTTTTGTTACTAACATTCTATGGATCAACCGGTCTTAAATAAAGAATTTTTATTTTATTTTTCTTTTATAAGGACATATTAAGAGCCACGACTTAGATACAAGTCTTAGGTTTTAGAAGTCCATATTTGACAAGCCGGAAGTCCCGGGTTCGAACCCCGGTAAGGGCATATATTTGTGAGATGAGCACTTTTTTTGTTCCTGAGATTTAAGTATTTATTTATCTATAATTTTTTTTATGTATCTCGTCTAGTACCCATAGTACAGTCAGCAGCAGAAGTTGCTAAGCGATCCTAATGCTCAAAATGATCTCCACACGAACTCTAATGTCAAAGGAATAAGGATCTGTGTAGGTCATTTTGAGCGTGTTATTTTGCTTAGCTACTTCTGATGCTGACTGTACAAGCTTTGTTTAGTTTGGGACTAGGTCGATTTGTGTAAGATAGTCCTCAAAATATTTGTTATTATGTTTATACTTAAAAAATCTAATAAGAAATTTTCTCTTTCCAGTATTCTTCGGCTACAAACTCTACAAATCCATCAAAGATAAAGAAGTGAAAAGAGAAGAGAAAAAGAAGGCGAAGCAGATGAAGAAGAAAAAATGACCAGCCAGCGACAATCGACAAGGATCCACAGTTTTATTTGACTAGGCGAGATTTATTGGGGAATAAATAATACCCGAATAAATCCTAATGTGTGTTTGTTATTCCCTGAGACTGAAACAACTGTCTGGCAAAAGAAAAAACCCACAAGATTTAAAAAGCTTGAATATTGTGACAGCCGTCATCGCAGTACAATTTATGTATTTTTTGACGTGTTGAGGTTATAAGTTATATTAGCATGACGTTCCGTAGGCAAGTAATTTGAAACGCACTATAGATGATATTACAATAGTAGGTACATTGTTTAACGAGGGGCGTAATTGTTATACACAATGTTTTTCATTACATTTGCGAGGAAATAAATAACTACAAAAAGACAGAAAAATCTAAGTTTCATACAGCCGCACCAATCAAAAATTGACAACTTCACTAATCAAATATTTCAACCAATCACAGAGCAGTATTCTTGCGGGGCGGGGCGGCTTGGCCAAGTAGAATTTTTTTCAACTAATTACAGAGCAATCAGATTTGCTTAAGCCAATCAGAGGGTTCTATATTTTATTTCATTTCATTTATTTCATACATAATCAGGAGCCGTAGCACGGTTGGCCTTGTCACGCGATAGGTGATAGGATAGAGCGTGCGTCACTGGCTGACACCGTTCGATAAAACGAGACGACGCTCCTATCTTGTCACTTCTCGCGTGATAAGGCCAACCATGCTACGGCTCCAGGTTAATTGTAATCTTGTATTCACTTTTAATAAATATTTATACACACTTATAAATCAGGTACATTAAATTACATAGATGTTGGTTGCAAAGTAAGAGGCACTTACACCCGGTAGGGCATTGCAAAAGATCTTACAAACTAAATTCACATTTCATTTTAAATTTGGATACAATAACGCCATAAAATATAAAATCAGCATGCTTATTCTTATTATTAAATACATTTTGGAGGTCATTGAGCGAAGCGTTTTAAAACTAAACTTAACAGCCCGTGGGAGGTAAAATGGCTATAACTGCTCTGTACGCTCGCAAGTAATAACGCCATTGACGAGCAAGTGTGATGAAAAATAACAAAGCGAAGCCGCGGCATAAAATGTAGCCTATGATCGTTCCGAAGGTGCGTTCATACACTGGAGAATTTTTGAATTCGGATGAATACTTCTAGAGATTCCCCGACATACAAACTTACAACCTCGCAGATTTTTCCTCTTTATAATATTAGTATAGAAGTTCTTACAGATTAAGCGACAGCACTATACATGTACCGTTACACATGCTCTTTAATGGCACGAAAGCATGCAAGTTTCAAGCGAATAGCATGTGTATCTGGAAGTAAGGAGCATGCTATTTGCGTACATAATAATTGAGCATGCTCAAACAAGCATGCTACTACGGAGCATGTGTAACAATAGCTTTAGTCTTATGCATAAGGTGCCCCCAAACGTACGAAACTGGCGGACCTCGTGCAGTCCGCCGCGTGATTTCGGCACGTGTGGATACGTGCCGGAAGCACGGCTGCCGGCCAAACCAAGGTCACTCCATCCACACTAGATTTTCTACGACCTTGCTTGGCCGTCCGCCGATTTCACTCGTTTGGCGTCGCCTTAAGACGACGGGTAAGGCAAGGCATTCTCCATACAAACGTTGTGCAAGTTTTTTTTCGTCGGTTTTGGCACTACAGAATATTCGTTTTTTTTGCTTGTTCATATTGAATTTACGCAGCACATGATGTTAAAATTTTGTTAGATATAAAAATAATGAAAATTAAAAAAATATAAAAAAGTATAAAAATAAAAAATAATAACATCAGTGAATAGCTAACAGAAAAATAAGTATACTGACCTAAAAATTTTATTTATAGCCCAAACACAAACGAAGAAAAACTTGCACAAAATTTGTATGGAGAAGGCTTGCCATACCCGTCCCCTTAAGCCTGCATCACACGGCCGGCGGTGGCTGTACATAATAAATTTGATAGCTAATGACAAGTCAGCCAGTCTGTGACAGGCCTTATACTCGTATGACCAACAGTGTTGCCGCGTAATCGTGTTTAGTGGGTTCTTTCGTTTGCCTAGCTCTAAAAAAATACAATGCATAAAAAACACTCACAATATAATATGCAAAACATAAAAATGTAATCGGTTGGTAATGGATAAGATGTGGCAGACGTGTTATAATTATAAACTTTTATGCATTAAAGGTTAACCCATTCGCCGCCACTGACTTGAACTCAAGTATGTCATCGTTACCTGCCGGGTGGCCTGCCACCGACTTCATACGAAATCCAAAAACAATAGACTTGTGGCGCGAGGGTGCCACCCTGCATTTTTTTCTGTGACCTCGAATGGGTTTAAGGTGACCTTGAATTCGTCACAACGACCGACAGAGATGCATATATATTTAATATGAGACAGCACGGATCTGTTTTATATATCACTTTAACCTCCAGCAGAAAAACGAGTGAAATTAGAGTCATATTTAAATGGAATAAATTTGAATTTTCTACAACTCACTAGGCCTTTTAAGAGGCCTATTGTTAAAGCTTAGTCATAATTTCGTATTAATGTTGACAAACGCATACGATTTTGTCTCTAGGAACAATAAACACACCTCAGTTTAAATAGTTCGTGTGATGAAAGTTTAATTATTTATTATATTAAGAATACAAGTAAAAAATATTCCTGTAAACATTAAGCCCAGTTTCTTAGGAGGTCGAAATTTCATTAGTTCCCTACCCACATTTCAAATATATGACTTTGGACTACGCGGCGACTTATCTTGCCGTGGCGTATGGAATGCTCAGAGAGAGGCTCTTTTCGATATCCGTGTCGTAGACACTGACGCTCCCTCTTACATTGCACGCCATGTCAGTTCTGTCCTAAAATCCGCTGAGACTGAAAAACAAAGAAAATACTCCGCTGCCTGCGAAGCGAAACATGCTACCTTCACCCCTCTCGTGACTTCCGTCGATGGCGTATTCGCACCACAGATGACCTCCTTTGTCAAACATAGGCGAAGCCCTCGCGGACCGTTGGAATAAATCGCTGAGTACGATACTGGGTTGGCTTAGAACAAGGATATGCACTGCCATAATTCGAGCCACCAGTATGTGCATACGAGGCACACGTCACAAATTCAAACCTGCAGCGAAACTGTTGGGGTTTGACGACGGAGCAGCCATCCCCAGTTCTAACTAAACTTCACCTGACTGTGCATTGCAGAGATATGAATTATTGTTATTATTATTTGTTTTAGTACCTATATTATGTTAATAAATGTACCTATTTCGATTCAGTATAGAATAAAAAATAAAAAATAAAAAAAACATTTCAAATATATAAGAATAAATTAACTGCCTATTTCTTATTACTTGGGCAACTGTCTGGCTACCATCCTAATACAATATATAAGCCGGCGGTAGTAGGCAACGCGCATGCGACACCCCTGGAGTTGCTACTGTGACCGCTTACCATCAGGCGGTCGGTACCTACGATTGTTTGCCACCGACGTGATATAAAAAAAAAACTCAAAACGTTAAACATGATAAATTGTATTGGGATGACAGCTGTCACCGTACCCCAAGCAATCTGAAATAGTAGTCGTTGGTGGAACTGAGAGCTCATGACCACTTTAGACGCCATTGGCGATGGCGTCCAAAGGGTAATTTTGAGCAGACATGCAGTTTCTCTTTCAATTCGTTATATCTGTGTGCCAAATTGTATACTAAAGAAATACGAAAAACTAGAATGAGTCCGCAAATTTATCCCCCGGGGGTGAAAAAATTAATCCATCGTATAGAGAGGTCCCTTAGCTTGTTAAGTAACCTGTTACTAGGATTTCAAAATATCAGCTCGCTGAGACGACTAAGTCATGTTTATGGGGGCTTGGATTAAAATATAGCTACATGCTAACAACTTTGTTAAAAGAATGCGAATTTAAATCCTGCATCAAGGTTTTTTTCAGTTTTCATTACAACTATCTTTTGTTGGTAACTCGGCTCAACTCGTGACCACTTTAGGCGTCGTTGGCGTTCAAAGTGTTAAAATTTATTCGTGCAAATGGATTCTTTTCATAAATTTTGCTTAAAACGGGCTAAGTATTTGTTATTTATTACTTTTACGCATATGAATGATAAAAGTAGTTAAGTTGGTTGTTTTAGGCTCAAAGTTGTCAAAACTCGAATTATAATAACTATTCATATTTTGTCAGAAAGGTACTGATTTTAAATAATAATTATTAATATAAATATTATTTTTAAGTTGTGTCGAAACATTCCTATATTCTTCCAATAGTTATTTAAATACAATTATAGACGGAATGTTAAGTTATAAAGTATTAAGTAGCAGATTTTTAAGTAAAGTAGCATGAAAATGTACTTATCTATCTTTCTAAACGAAAGGGTATACCTACCTAATTTGATCTTAATGTTACTATAATATCTGTATTTTTATATCTTTATTTTCTGTTATCTGCCCGGCTAGCACGATACACGATAAGTTTTATGGTCACATCTTATGCCCTAATTGTACTGAAACGACACATAAAACAAAACGTATCATGCTACAGATGTAGTGCATACTTGTTTTTCGTCGTATTTTCTCGGAAGCGTTCGTATTTGTCATGCTACTTCAGTCAACCTCAGTACTTTTTGTACTGTGACCGACTGAAATAGCAACACGTTCGTACGTTTCAGTGAAAATACGAAGGAAAACAATTATGCATCACATCTGTACTAGGCCTGAACGGATAACATTTACTGAAATAACTTATTTTTACGATGAGTTTGTTCTTAGATTATAATTAGGCAAAATGTATTTTGATGTGGTGCATATTAAATGAAAAATCTGTTCTATTATTTTATTTATCATCTGATTACTATCAACCCATAATTTTAGTTAGTTAATTGGCAGAGTGCAAAGCGGGTGGAGGGGGTAGCCTAAACGATCACAGCGCTCGGCTACGGCTAAAATCGTCATTTTTGTCGCTGACTTGAGCTGTCAAATCCATATTGCAGTAAACATTTTTTAATCGTTTTTGAGATAAAAATATGGTCCTGGTAAGATGTGTTGTTGTGAATTGTAATAACACAAGATTTCATTAATATTTTTCACAATATTTACTTACTTCTTGTTTGACAGCGGTGACAATATTGTCCATAATGGCCGCCTGTCACGTGGCGCTGTCGTCGCGCTCGGTCCCAATAGTGAAGTGGAACTCATAATTTTATATATATGTTTTTTTTTCTATCTGCTCGCGCGGCTTCGCCCGCGTATTGCAAAGAACGCAAGCAAACCAGCGGGATAAAATACGAGTAAGTACAGTCAGCATCATAAACATGTATACATTCTAGGACCTTATTACTTAGATATAAGGTCGAAAAGTGTATACATGTTTATGATGCTGACTGTACATATAACCATCCAGAAAGTCCATTCAACACGAAGGTATTGGCTTGGTCAGATTCACTAGTATAACCACGCTCAGTTGGCATTGGCACTAGAACTGTAATTAAAACACTAGAGTTGAGGTGAATGATTTGAATACACACACAGCTACATGAAGTACTGATTGCAAAAAAAGCGAATGAATGAATGAGTGAATGTAAATGTAAATAAAACATAATATATATATATATATATATATAACGCCATGTTTCCGTAGTTATTCAAATAACATCTCGCTCACGCACTGCCTGTTCACAACGAGAACCGAAAGCGTCGCTACTGGCTGACCATTGTAAATCTGATCCAACCAAATGCGCAGTTTTTATGGGTGTTGGGTTCTAGATATATCTACTGGCGATTAGTAGAAAGGGACACTGAGTTTGTGAATAGGTAGCGATACCTAAACCGTTAGTCACACCAAAGGCATGCAGCGTGAATCACATTATTTATGTTATGACATACGTATTTGAAATAATAATGTATGTTAGGAAGAATTTATACAACTACCCAACAAACACTGATATAGGCCCAAGGTTACCAGAAGCGCAGGGAAGCTCAAAACAACTTTTTACAGGCTAGTAAAAGCGAAAAAGTCGTTCTTGGGAAATTGTATAAAATTCTACAATAAAATTCCAAAACACATTACCGAACTTACTGACTCTAAATTCAAATCTGTCGTAAAACGGACACTTATTTCAAAAGCATATTATAAGATAAACGACTACATCATGGATAGGGATATTTGGCAGCGATAAAATCCTGCACTAGAAATCTGTCGTAAAATAAATAGGCTTTCTACTGTAGCAATGTAATTTTAAAATTTTATAATACTCTGATACTGGAATGATATATTGTATACCTGTTTTGAAAAAATGACACCTCGCCGAGTTTTTTACGCCGGTTCTTCTCGAGGCAGAGGTTTACTTTCCGAACCGGTGGTAGTTTATCGACATTCATAGGTGCATGCAATATGCCTAAATTGAAGAATAAATCACTTTGACTTTGACTTTATGGTGAAAGACTTACATTTAACATATTTTACTTAACTTAGAGTGTGATACACAGGCCTGTAAAACAGAACAGCAGCGTGCATACTATTAGTTAACGGCATGTAGAAGTATTAATAAAAGGCCTACTAGATTGCTGAATAGGAACGTAGAACTTGACGTCACTGGGAGTTGTCACTTGCCATTGTCAAATAGTTTTCTGTAATCTGTGGTTTTTTTGTACTCGCCATAAATAAGATTGTTACGCCGTGGCCACGACTTTGGTCTTAAGCGACCTGCGGCAGCGTTTTATCTGTTCATTGCGCGGTCGAGACGCGCAACGCACTGTGGTTAGTTGGGATCACGCGCAATGAATTAGAAAAACCGCTGCCGCAGGTCGCTTAAGGACAAAGTCGTGGCCACGGCGTAAGCCGCGTTCGCGTGAATGGCACCCCGGAGGTGTGCGGGACCGCACAAGTTTGGTAGAATAAAAAAAACGTTTTTATAAGATCCTTTATTATAAAATAGAACACAGTTTATTGGAATAGATTTGGTATAAACAAGCCATCAGGCGAAAAAGCCGTAGTTTAGTGTACACCTAGTCGTTTGATTTTAAACTGAGCTTTTTTATTCAACGTCATACAATAGCTTTGTACCTACTTACCAGAGCCTGGATTTTTCACGGCAAAACAAAACACTATCGTAATCTAGCCTGTGACATGTCAGACCCACCATACCCCTGGGGGTAGGGTGGGACTGAACCATACCACCGTTAATAGTGCTGATAGAAACATTATTTTATCGATATCGAGTATTATTAGGTATATAGGTATAAAAAAAAAAACATGCCGATATAACAGGAATTAAATTTCATTCGCGAAAACTACGAAGTAATAGCCTCTTCAATAGAACAATTGCAATGTTCGACTTTGTCCATTGCGGATTCTGGATACTGTTCGTTACTACGTAAATTGGAGTAAACTTGTACTAGTGATACGCAAATTTGAAGTTGTGCTCAAAGGAAATCCTGATTATGAAAATGTAAGAGAAATATCTGAAAATATTACGCAAACTGAAAATTTGCTCCCTTGACGTCAAGTGAAGTTGAACGTACATTTAGTATACGTAAATAACTTTATAGTAATAAACGACTGTTTACTCCCAGGGAAGGCCGGCACTCCGTCTCCTGACGGGAGCCATAACTGGTCATGCACTATTAAACAAACATCTTTTCACCCTAGGTGTTACAGACAGTCCTCTCTGCAGAGCCTGCATGGAAGAGGAGGAGACAGCCGCCCACGTCATCCTGATGACGTGCCCTGGGGTGGCAGATTACCGGGCAAAGCACCTCGGAACACCGGGGTCACTGCCGGAGGCCGTCGGCAACATAAAGGGTCTGCTAGGCTTCCTGGTGGAACTGGGCTGGCACGAATAATAGTAGTGCCAATCCATACGCAAAATAGGCGCAATTATGACATCGAGTTGCGGAAACCCAGCCCGCGTACACCTATAATAACCTATACTACCAGGGAATGTTGAAAACTAATGATTATCTACTCCTATCACTAAATATTACACAAATAAAATGCCATGTGCTGCTGTGTGATCTGACGAGGATTACGAAGAAGAAATTGCATCTGTTTCTAATATATAATTTCATACAAACTTTACGTATTTTTTTTGACGTTTTATCTTCTACTACACAATTATCGATATCGACAAAGTAATGTTTCTACCACTGGCTAGATTACGATAGTGTTTTGTTTTGCCGTGAAAAATCCGGGCTTTACTACTTACTTACACCATACTCATACATAAAAAATATTTGGTTTTGGAATCGCAAGCCCGAAATCATCTTAGACAGTAGTTTTTTTTTTTGTGTAATTATGGTTCGAACGAGGTTTTCCGAATATGAGGCCCAGCTAGATTTTTCACCATCCACTTCCCATATTGAAAATCTCATCGAAATCGTTGAAGTCAATATCAAAAACCCATTTACCAACATATAAATATGCAAATGATGCTCGTTTGTATATAGTAAAGGATTTAGTGTGACACTCATATTTAAACGGTTTTATTTAATAAGGCTTTTGGTTTCAGTTACAATGTTGACGCCAAAGCCATTGGATTACAAAGCTTTTGTTTCAGGATATATGGAAAAGCTCAGTTTGAAACCCAGACAGTTAAACAAAATACGTACATTAAAATACAAAAAATATGCTTTACAGTCACAACAGGTTAATTTCTTAATAAAGTATTTATTTTTCAATGTATTTCTTAAAAGTGAGTAAATGGGTCAATCAACTATTTCTTGTTGTTATTCTGTCCCGTTAGCCAGGAGACAAAAATACAGAGTTCCTTAGAAACATTGTTACAATACGGTCTTATAGCATGCCTAGAAGATCCACACAAAAAGGTGTCGAACATGACAAGAAAACCACACAATTGGTGATTTAAAACCCATAAATCGCAGTTTTAAAAAGTGACCCAGGCGTAACCGTGCCAACTAGTTAAAGAAAATATTTGATCCACCCAAATACGTACCAAACTCATAATACAATTACGCCTGTTTAGACTGCAGTGTGACTATAAAAAACAATGTTTGAAAAGTCAAATTTAGTGTAACATTAAGTATAGTATTTAATGTTGACAAATTATTTCGAAAAGGAATATTAGAAATTATACAACTTCAAAACTAGCTAGTATGTAAAAAATAGCATTTATATAATAAAAATCAATGCAATAATGATATGAAAGAAAAGCTAACTTTTTCACCATTTTTACACATAGTTTTGGGTCGTTCTTCTTTTTTACCGACAATGAACCGAGGTTTGGCTGTTTTTTTTGGTTTTTGAACTATCGAAAATTGTGGTTTTGAAGTGCGATTTACAAAAAAATGCTTTGGTTTCTTCATTATAACTAATTAAAGTTTCCTTTCCGGCCAATATAAATATTTTTTTACTGTTGGTTTTTAAAAAAAATATGTGACAAAGTGGACTCTTTCAGTGGGGACCACATTTTGGTTTACCACTCTGTCACGGCATTCTACGAAAAACAAATCGTTTAAAAAAATGCTAGTTAGAGAAAGTGAAATGTTAAACAATAGTAATTAATAAAATAATATGGACGTTCATTCGAACATTATAAAACCGTAAACATCATTACTCAAATGAGATGCCGTAATAACACAAAGGACAGGCTATTGTCGGTCGAAAAGTAGAACGACCCTTTTACATTTAGTTACACATAGTATATAGTTACATAGTTCACGCTGTCATACCACTTTAAATACTGGCCAAAAGCAGAGCTCATATATGCACAAATACTTCACGATTTGTTCAGTATCGAAATCATTGGCCGCACACACGCGGAAACATTGGAACTACAACAGTAGATACTAGGGTAGTCTTTAAAAACTGAAAATTTTAAATTTCAATGAAGCACCCTCTTAAATTGTTCTAATACGTGAAAAAAATTCCTGTTTTTTTTTTGGTTAAGATTTAATGGTCACTACCGAATTTTGAAACTTTTTAAGGTTTGCATTTCTCCATAGTAAGATTTTTTTATATTTTTAACATTTTACTACTTTTGATGATAGGAAATGAATAATACTGAAAACATAAAAAAAAAAACATTACATTTCAGCCAGTAATTCAAAAATGAATTTTATTGTGCTAAATATGCTAAAAACGGCGTTGATATTAAGACTTTAAATTTGATTTCAAATAAGCGTCGAACAGTTAGTGAACGAATTTCGTATTTTCTCGATTGTTTATTCCTTATACATCAAATGTAGCTCAATAAATTAGTAAAATGTTAAGAATATAAAAAAATCTTACTATGGAGAAATGCAAACCTTGAAAAGTTTCAAAATTAGGTAGCGACAATTAAATCTTATCCAATAATAAAAATAAAAACATACGTTATTTTTTCACGTATTAGAACAATTTATGAGTGTGCCTCAAATTTTCAGTTTTTAACCTTTTGAGAGCTAACAGCCGCGCGTGCGTTTTGCGCTTTTTCGTTAATTTTATGTGTTAAAAAGCTTTACAAGTAACTTGACCTATTTTTTTAATAGTTCATGATACGTACATTAATTTTGACATGACAATATTTATCAGAAGTTTCATTTTATTTATATTTCGTCTGGCTATTGCTTTTGTTCTGGCCTCAGTTGGGCACCGTTTTGTTTTGCACCCTCGCTGTCAAAAGGTTAAGGACCACCCTAGTAGATACCTATATAGTTCAAAGGTGTACAACAAATCCGTACAAACGTCCGAACACAGCATCCTGGCCTCGGGAACTCTGGCGACCTGACTACTAACAACATAACACCAAATTACCACAAAGCAAGTTGCCTTTGTAACTAATACCCTGGGCTAAAGAGTGAGTGACCGTTGTGCTAGCCCACTTGCTGCCCCAACAGAGTTGAGGGGGGCTTGACTTCTCCAAATACCCCCCTTTTCTAACCTAAATCCTGGGTCAACCACTTTGAAGCTTGTTTTGCCAGTCTTGTTGTGCTGGTAACTAAGCGGCGACAAACGCGCGTTAGGGCTTGTCCATATATTACGTCATTGTTTTTTATCGATTTTTGACCCCCCCCCCCCCCCCCCCCCCCTAACTCATAATCCAATGGAACCCCGCCCTTGCCTAATAAAATGACGTCTAATCCATAAAAAATAAGATTTAGCTTAATTTTACAACTAAAACCAATTTAAAAATGTATTTCTCTTTCATTTGACAAATTAAAATTATATAAGGCGGCTTAAAATTTTATGACAGTAATTGTTAAAAAACACGAAATAAATTGTTTGAAGATGCGAGAGATGATATCATCTTCGACAAGGAGGAAAGAGTTAACGAGGGTCCACGACGAGTAGTCCAGTCAATCAACTGACAACTTGTATGGATAAAATGACTATTTTGGAAATAATTTATAATAGCTAATTTTTTCTATGTAACTGATATATTATCAATTAAATAGTTACCTAGCGACAACATCCAACAAAATTACAGACGTCAAAAAAATTAACTAGCGTGTCAAGTCAGACAAAATATTAATTAATATTATTATCTTTATTTTGTTTATCTTTTTTACGGGCGATAGAGGGGTATGGAAGAAAAAAAAACATGCTGCGCCGACCCCAAGTATACGGACAAGAGAATGATGATTTTGTTTATTTGTATTTATATTCAAAATAAATCATACAAAATAAGTTTCTGTCAAAAATTTCATTTTGGTACAAGCTTTTATTGCCGACTGTACTTTTCTGTATACCATCATCAACTACTCATTGAGACGATTCTAACGAGCCCAAGCTCAACGGGGTTACGTCGGTTAAGTACTGAATTCCCATGGCCACCTTCTGTCTCCATCATCAGATCAGCTCGATGGTACCATAATATAGAATTGTCATCCAAACTATACTAATACCCAAAATTTCAGCTCAATCGGATAACAGCAAGTGACTGAAAAATGGATTGCAAATTTTGACGGACAACCGTACAACATACATACGAACAAGTCAAGTTAATATAAAGTTTGTAAAAAGACAATGCATGCTTCATTTAAATCTATATTATAATTAATTCCGGATAACGTTTTAAAATGAAAAAAAAAAAAACCGGCCAAGATTGTGTCGGACCACGTAAAACGAAGGGTTCCGTGCCTATTAAAAAGGTCGTATCGTCACAGAAATCTTACGGCACCTACGTCCTTTTCTTTAAGGAAGGCAGTTTTTCAGCAATATCTCGAAAACCTCTGAATCGATCTTGTTGAGTATAATTTTCGGTGAAAGAATTTAATAAGCCATGTCCATGTTTTTTTTTTTCATATTTTTAAGGTACACCGTTCAAAAATTAGAGGGGGGGGACACACAATTTTAGTGACTTTCAGGTCGATTACCTGCGACTCTATTTACTTAATCAAAAAAATTGCTGAGAAACCTTATATGAACTGAACAATGAAAAAAAATTTTTTCGACTACAGTTTTATGTATGGAGTGCACCCCTAAAAACATTTTTTTTAGTCATTTAATTACAAAACTATGTGGCGGCTAACAAAATACACCTATCCTCAAAATGTTATTCAAATACACCTTATAGTTTTTGAGTAAAATGCCTGTGACATACATAGTTCCGTTTTTGCCATTTTGGCTACGGAACCCTAAAAACGCTATTTTAAATTAATGTTTGTCTAAACCGTATTCTTCTTCTAGGTTCTTGAGTGGCGACCACGTACCGGAAGGCGCAGCGTGGGTAGGCCCCACACAAGGTGGACTGATGACCTGGTAAAGGTCGCTGGAGTCCGCTGGATGCGGGTGGCCCAGGACCGGTCATTGTGGCACTCTTTGGGGGAGGCCTATGTTCAGCAGTGGACGTCTTTGGGCTGATATGATGATGATGATGAAAACCGTATTTTTGCTAGAGTATAATACCTATATAACCATAACCGCTTTAATACCCCAGCCAGGCTAATAAAGAGTGAACGAGGGTCCACGGCGTCAGGTACCGTCAGAGCCAGCACAGGCCGGAGAGCAGCGCCCGCGCGCGCGGTCACTGCGGCTCCTCCTCCGCGGGGGGCTCCGCCGGGGGCTCCGGCTGAAACAAAAACTACTTTCAGTCAAAAATTTCATTTTTGGTACATGCTTTTGTTGCCTGTACTTTTCTGTGTACCGTCATCAACTAGGGGAAAGATTATTTTATTCTTTTTAGCGCATTTAAATAAAAGCTTGTTTTTTAAAAAGTTTTTTACTTTTAATTACACACACTCACACTCACTCACACACACACATCCACTCAACTAACACACACACAATCACTCTCCTTTTTGTTAATCTAAGTAATTGAACTTTGTCTGAAGTAAGTATGTTTCTCATTTTAAACTGTTTTTGTATTCCCTTAACTTTCTTGTGTTATGTTACAACTAACAAGCATTTGTTTTTAGTCTTTTGTCACATGGAGGGTAGCTTATCCCTGTAGCACAGGTTTAAACCTATTACAGGTGTCAGCGTCACACTATGATTACTTGTCTAGTTTAACAGAATAGTAAATTTAAAGTAATATAAATTTGTACAAGATTTTTGTTGAATAAATTATTATGATTATGGTTATGGTTATGGTTAATTTATTTTTTACTTTTTAGTCATCGCTGGACAGGTTTCTCAGTATATTGTCTACTAAACACACTTGCTCACGTCCCTCGTCGCCGAGAAGCGCGGCGTGACTGAGGTTGCGATGGGGCCGGTCAGGTAGCCTAAGGACACTTTGTACCTATTTGGCTCTGTCTATCATGCATAAATTTTAAAATATTTAGATAGTCCAATCAAAGCGCCGGTCCAATGATAGCAATCTTCCCCTACTCGTTGAGATGATTCTAACGAGCCCAAACTCAACGGGGTTACGTCGGTTACGAAATTACTATGGCCACCTTCTGTCTCCATTAATATGGGGTTGAAGCATGGTTGAAATTACATACCTCTACTTTCACCTCCAATTGTCTAACCCTTTTCTCTAGCTCCATGACAGGGTCGGCGGTAGCCTCAACCAGGTTGGTGACTCTTGGGGTTGAAGCATGGTTGAAATGATATACCTGGGGGCCTACCGCCAACGGCATTCGAAGTTTTCCCTCTCTGTTGCACTTACGTACGAACTCGCAAGTCTGACAGAGAGGGAAATCTTCGAATGCCTTTCGCGGGAGGCCCTCTGAACTTCCACCTCCAATTGTCTAACCCTTTTATCTAGCTCCATGACAGGGTCGGCGGTAGCCTCAGCGAGGTTGGCGACTCTTGGGGTTGTAGCATGGTTGAAATGACATACCTAAACTTCCACCTCCAATTGTCTAACCCTTTTCACTAGCTCCATGACAGGGTCGGCGGTAGCCTCAACCAGGTTGGTGACTCTTTGGGTTGAAGCATGGTTGAAATGACATACCTGAACTTCCACCTCCAGTTCCCTAACCCTGTTCTCCAGCTCCATCACAGGGTCGGCGGTAGCCTCAGCCAGGTTGGTGACGCTCTTGGACTTGAAACACTGGAAGTCCACGTGGCGACTCTTCGCTTCCTCCTTCTCCCAGGACATGTGGATGAAGGGGCGTTGGACGTAGTTGTATATTACTTCGGCTCGGCCACCGGGTCTGAGGGTTGAAAGGAATAAAAGGTTACATCACCCAGCCTTCACAGCCACTATTAAAAATGTACAACGGTTTAGTGCATCCAGAATATGTTGGAGCGATTCCACTTGAGACCGTCATTAGCACAGCTCGGACAGGTCATCGCAAAACAATCGCAACACGGTAATAGAACAAGATAAATAGAGTCGCATTATGTACGTATTATTTAATTATATTTTCACATTAGTTTTTCAAAATTCACCATACGTTTGTGATGGTATTTCCATTAACATTTTTTTAAACGCTGATGGTTGCATTGAACATAATGCCACCATCTGCAATATCTACGATGTAAATAGAATGTAGAAGTATTTTGGAAAAATAAAAAATGACAGAAGATAATTAATTAATTACGAGTATACTCTAGATTCTGAAATTCTGTGTATGCCTTTATTTACCTTTTGCGCACTTTCTCTTTGTAGGTAGGGTAGCCCTCCACGCCGAGACGAATCTTTTTCAGTCCCCGCTCTTTCATCACTTGCTTTGCCACATCCCTGTAATAAATACACATTTAACATTAGAATTTCATTTTTTTCATGTCTAAAAGCCCTACCTGGTTTGAAGGTTCCTGTATCTAAAATTATGGATATAAGTTCTTTCATTTTGTACATAATGCTTAAAGATGGTCTTTTAGGATTACCACAGTAGAAAGAACACATAACTTACGAGATTAAACGGCGTTCTAGACGGTACAGTAATTCATCTTAACAACGATTTTGTGAAAAGGATCAATATCGATCAGATACTTATTATAGAAACTAGGGACTAGTCTGAAAAAAGTATGCTGAGAGTAATTTTTGCGGGCAAAGCTAATACGAAACAGAGATCTAGGACGTGAGGGGTGATGCGGGCAACTAAAAGTAACCAAGACACCACGGTGTGGCAGTAAATATCGTTAAGCAGAGATTGCACTGATTCTTCTCTTCTCAATATACTTGAAGAACCTATACAGCGGAGTGGACAGCACAGTCTGCCTGTACTCATCGCCCAGATACTGGTCATCCCTCCACAGCATCATCGTCAAAAAAAAACCAGGCGTGGCATTCGCGGTCTCCTCTGCTCACTGAGAACACCACGTTGTGGCAGTAAATGTCGTCAGCAGAGATTACACTGACCTGTTCTCAATATACTTGAAGAACCTATACAGCGGAGTGGACAGCACAGTCTGCCTGTACTCATCGCCCAGATACTGGTCATCCCTCCACAGCATCATCGTCAAAAAAAAACCAGGCGTGGCATTCGCGGTCTCCTCTGCTCACTGAGAACACCACGTTGTGGCAGTAAATGTCGTCAGCAGAGATTACACTGACCTGTTCTCAATATACTTGAAGAACCTATACAGCGGAGTGGACAGCACAGTCTGCCTGTACTCATCGCCCAGATACTGGTCATCCCTCCACAGCATCATCGTCAAAAACCAGGCGTGGCATTCGCGGTCTCCTCTGCTCACTGAGGACACCATGTTGTGGCAGTAAATGTCGTCAGCAGAGATTACACTGACCTGTTCTCAATATACTTGAAGAACCTATACAGCGGAGTGGACAGCACAGTCTGACTGTACTCATCGCCCAGATACTGGTCATCCCTCCACAGCATCATCGTCAAAAACCAGGCGTGGCATTCGCGGTCTCCTCTGCTCACTGAGGACACCATGTTGTGGCAGTAAATGTCGTCAGTAGAGATTACACTCACCTGTTCTCAATATACTTGAAGAACCTATACAGCGGAGTGGACAGCACAGTCTGACTGTACTCATCGCCCATCTGCGGTGGATACTGTTCGTCCCATTCAACAGCATCATCGTCCAGTAAGACCACGGCGTGGCATTCGCGGTCTCCTCTCCTCGCTGAGGACACCATGAGGGGGAGTATAAGGCGCTCGAGGAAGTTCTCGAACTGACGGCGCGCGCCTTCGTTGGATAGCTCGTGGAGAAGGCCGCGAAGGTTCTGGAAATAGGAGGCAGGATTCAAATGGTAGTGTTTCTAAGCAACTGTCACTGTTGTCACCTCAAGAGCTGAAACAAATTCATTTATCTCGCACATTGAATATGTTGTTTACATACAAACTTTGGACCCCCATTTCACCCCCTCACAGGGTGAATTTTGAAAAATTATTTCTTAGTGCACCATGCCAAATTTGGAATCTCTAGAACCAGCAGTTTGGGCTGTGCGTTGATATTTCGTGCGCGCGTTCGGAACGGGACAACGAGTCACACTTTTTCGTGCGTGCAGCCGGCGTTGATCGATTTATATGACGTTATCACGTCAAAACAATGAGTGATAGTAATTGATTATACACAGCCTACACAATAGCCGTGTCTACACTGGGCGCATTCCTCGGCCGAGCATGCCTTGCCTAGGGTTGCCACCTGTACTATATTATATAGTATCGTACTATATTGCGGTCAATTGTACTATATATTATAGAAATATAATATGGTACGAAAAATACTATATTTTCACTGCTGCACTTTTTTGTTTAACATCGACTAAATTGGAACGTACCCGTAGTGACGCGTTGTGAATTTTAGAACGAAACGCACTCACGAAGCCTCTTTACGGCTACGCAACGAAACGTCATTTCTGCGGGGCTACCGCCAACATCGAAAATCGTAAATTTCGAGAAATCTCTCTATCGCACTTACATATTTGAAAGAAAGGGATGGGGCGAGATAATTCGAAATTTACGATCTTCGCGGTAGCCGGCCTGTTTCTATTCTGTGGTTCTGTCTGTCACTCTAACATTTTTGATGTTGATTGTCAATTCGTCAACGTTAACTTCGCCCGTTTATCAGTAATTCAAGGGTTTACTTTCTGCTTTTGAACTAAAAACATTTGTGTGTTTTTTTTGTACCTACTTAAACTGGTGTGCAATAAAGTGATATAGGATTGTAATTTGTATATAATGTTTAAACATGATGAATGAATGAATGTGTACTATTTTTTTTTTTCAAAATTTCCCAAAAGTACTATATTTTGGCAAGGTTCTGAGAAAAATACTATATTTCTTCAAAAAAAAGGTGGCAACCCTAGCCTTGCCCTAGCGTGTGCGCTCAGTGTACGCGGCTCGCCTGAGGCATGTGGCCGAGCATGCGTCCGGTGTAGACATGGCTAATGACAGTCATTTTAGTACATGATTTCATGGGTTACTCATTCTAATTAAATCCATCATACAAATTATTTCTAACTACACATTGAAACTGTTAATATTGCATTCTCACAAGGCAATTGTCAATTTCATGAATGTAGTACAGTCAACGTCAAAGTCTTTTTCGCCTTATCTTATTACAAAAACTGTAAACATACCTTTGACATTGATTGTACAAAGTTAAAGAATAGTGTCCAACGGAAACATGTTTTTTTGCCAATACCGAAACTCTTGTCAAATTCGTTGAAAAATGACATAAAAACCGCTTTTATACACATTAACAATGTTACACTTGAAACTCGTGAAGGTTGTATAAAATAAGTTACTGTAAAAAAAAAATTTTGGAACAAGCTTTTATTGCCGACTGTACTTTTATGTACCGTCATCATCTACTCATTGAGACGATTCTAACGAGCCCAAACTCGATGAGGTTGTGTCGTTTCATCGCGAAGTTCCTATGGCCACCTTCCAGCTCCATCATCAGATCAGCACCATGTCATCATATTATTGCCTTGTCACGCGTTTTACACATGTATGCAAAATTTCAGCTCAATCGGTTTCCGGAAAGTGGATCAAATTTAATTTGCATGATTTGATGACAAACTTTGGGACAGGTGAAACTAAATAAAAGCTTGTAATAAAACAAGGTTTACTACAAGACGAAATTTAATAAGTTAGCCAAACGCATTTCCTAAGTTTCGGCCCGGCCGACAGGTTCGGCCGCTTTTTGGCCGAAAGTGGCCAAACCAAAAATGAATCTTCGGTTGGACACTAAAGAATCTTATCAGACATACCTGGCATCTAACAGTATCAGCATCAAACGGCACAAGCAGATAGTCGCAAGCCTCCCTCAGCTCCTGAACAGACACAGCAGGTGGGCACCGGATGGCCCCACCCCGGTAATATTCCAGGATTGCGCGGAACACTGTGGCTGATATGCCTTCAGCCACTTCATACTCTCCCCGTTCATTGGGATGTGTGAATTCAAGGCCTGGAACAGAAAATGCTGCATTTAATTCCTAAGTCTCTAAAAAAAAACCTACATAACCATGAAAACATTACTCTCATTTTTTTTGGGCAGTTGTGTAATAAGAGAAATGGGGCAGATGATATCTTGCTCACATTTGGAGCAGCCTGTAAACTCTTATCTCATTGAAGTTTTAATTCTCACAAATCATAGTTTCTTCATTCAATTGTGGGAAGTAAGTAAAGGGTCGTTCTACTTTTCGACCGACAATAGCCTGTCCTTTGTGTTATTACGGCATCTCATTTGAGTAATGATGTTTACGGTTTTATAATGTTCGAATGAATGTCCATATCATTTTATTAATTACTATTATTTAACATTTCACTTTCTCTAACTAGCATTTTTTTAAACGATTTGTTTTTCGTACAATGCCATGACAGAGTGGTAAACCAAAATGTGGTGCCCACTGAAAGAGTCCACTTTGTCACATATTTTTTTAAAAACCAACAGTAAAAAAATATTTATATTGGCCGGAAAGGAAACTTTAATTAGTTATAATGAAGAAACCAAAGCATTTTTTTAAAATCTCACTTCAAAACCACAATGTTCTATAGTTCAAAAACTAAAAGAAACAGACAAACCCTAACACATAATATTTGGATTCATTACTTCCAAGATGAAATAAAATTAATTGTCCAGAGGTTTCAACAATTCTGCGGTCGAGTGGAGAAAAATTGTTCAGCATGTAAAGTATGTCTCACGCAGATAAAACAATATTTCGTTCTGAAACACTCTATTCTCGTTCTGTTTAACTCATAAACAGTACAGTCAAGTGTAAAAATATGAGTAAGCACCCATATTTTTACACTTGACTGTACAAATAGATTAATCACCAGCCCCTCTCTCTCTGACTCATATGACACCAAAGACAGGAGGTGGTACTATTCTGGGTTAGAATACAAAACATGGGCAGCAATATTATACGATATTCATCACATCACAATCTTATTCAACTAATAGTGTAGTTTTTCATACCAAGTAGGTCAAACACTTCCCCAAATAGTTGTTTTGTACTAAAAACCAGTCCAAATACATACCTGAACTGAACATCCTGCCAAGCATTGTGTTAGGGTGCGCAGTAAACTGCGCTGGGTCCACCACGAACCTCGTATTGTCTACCACCAGCGTAATCCTGTCTTCAAACAATTGCTTCCCATTCCTTGGCGGATCCTGGGCCGAGGACGTCGAGGGAAGAGGTGTGTTGGCTTGGTTTTTCGGAGGCAAGCTAGCCGAAGGCAAACGCGCCCGCATCGGAGGCATATTCCTCTTTGACAACCTTTTCCTTCTGTCTTCGTTGTCCCTTCTATATTCCTCTGTATCACTGCTGCTATCGGGGTAGAAAAACGGTCTCCTTAAATCGGTCATGGCCTCCTGGCCTTTGCCCTCGAGGTCCGACATGGGGGCTATCACATCACGCGTTACGCGTTGCCTCTGAGGCTTGAACTGGGGGCGTCTGAGATTTCTCGTTGTGAAAACAAAGACAAAGATATTTGCCGTGGAAAAACTTTACGTCAGATCAGCGAGCGTTTGACAGATCGTGGATGTTCCTAGAACGAATAAGGGAATAATGTTGCCAGAGTTGTTGCTAAAATTTCGGTAAAAGTTTTTGAAGTGCATTAGAACATTGACCTACTATTACTACATGATGAACATATAATGAACATTACATTCTGAGCAGAGTAAAATAGTTATACAAGTTTCGAGTCTTTTTGCTTAACCTTTTTGTAATTTGCAATCTTTAGAGTATCTACGTTGTTTTATTCTTAAAATAGTGAAATAGGTACAGGCGGAACACCTACACAAGTTTAGCTTAGCTCGTTTTATGACGCAAATAATGCCTTTTTAATAATTGTAAATACTTAGACTTGTATTGTATTAAGACAAATTGTTATAAGGTTTGCACACCTAGCAATTTGTCACAACAACTTGCTATAGTTAGAATCGAGAGTTAGAATAGAATGTATATGTAATGAATTGTACTATTCTATGGTTAGAATACTTAGAATCAAAGGTACTCTTCCATATTTTACTAGACTGATTGACCCTTTATTTGATGTGATGTCATACGAGATTTCGCAGATTGCGAGATTTGAACTTTCCATATAAAACACTACATGACAAAAGTTTCATCTGACTGACAAATTAAAATTCCACTGTAGGTTTTTTATGTTTCTTTATGTTCACCGATTTCTCTGTCAATTGTAGACCGATTTTCAAAATTCTTTTTTCATTCGAAAGAATGAAAAAAGTATCCTTAGATGGTCCCATTGCCACCAAAACAGGAAATAATGATAGGATCCCAGGGAAATTGAGGGCAATCCTCAAATTTTATATACCAACCGTAGCAAGTTTTTGTGACAATTTAAGTACAAAGAGTGTAATGGCCTCTAATAAAGTCATTATCGTTGCATATCTTGCATTTTCGTTGTTAAAATCCCTGTATAATAATACAGGGATTTTAACAACGAAAATGCAAGGACGTGCCAGATTAGCATCATCAGCCTATTTATACACTCCATTACTCCCACTCCCATAGCCTTCACACACGTACACACACAGGCCTTCTACTAGTACGAGATCACGTTATTAGGCAATAAAATAAAAACCCAGCCTTATCAAAAATCTTTATCCAAAAACTTGCAATAATCTTTTTCAATAGCTTTTGTAGCGGACTCCGTCGTCAACAGCGCATTTTGCCGCTTCAAGTTATCTATGAGTTCCGCTTGCTTATGAATACGCGAATTCAGCGCCTTGATTCGTGACTCCAAACGTGAGATTGCGTTGTGGTGCGAGGCGGACAGGTCACGAGATGCTGAGCGAAATTCCTGAAAAAATACGAAAAGATTTTTATTATTGTTTTGAAAAACCTAAGGATGGGTGGTTTACATCAGGGAGGTCAAGCCTCACAAAACGTTATCAAGCTCCCCCAACCAAAATCATACATCCGCCACTGCAATTTAGAGTGTTAATTTTAAGCATACCTTTTCAACGCTTTTAACGCTTTCCAGCTCCTTCTGAAGCTTGTCTATGGTTTTCTCGTATGAACAGCACCTGGATTCCGCACTGGCAATTTTCGACGTCAGCTGCTTTGAGCGACACCCCAGACTGTCCAATTCGGAGCGTTGTTTCTCGCAGATACGCTCTTTTTCCTGAAATATTTAAGTACAAATTAGACTAGGCGTTATCTGGCTGGTGGTTGGACTTTTACTATCCAAACCGAAGAGGAGTTGCAGTTGGTCCTAGCCTAGTCAAAGGCCAGTTGTGAAAATTTGCGATGGAAAGCGGAAACCGAGAGACACCTCGGTCCGTGTTGCTTGGGAAAAAGGTGGAGGGTGTGAGTATCCACATGGGCTCGCCATTCGCCTCGGCCTCGCGTGCCTCGTCGCTCATCTTCAGTCGGCCCTCAGGTTCTCTCGTAAGACGCTGGGATAGTGAGGGTCAAGTAATCCCGCATAGGAAATGATTGACGAACCTTATTTTATAAGAAATTGCAACTTAATAAAACTTACATTGAGTCGATTTTGCAACGACGCGCACTTGGCCTTTACGCTGCTTAGTTCCGCTGACAAATTGTTGATGTTATTCAAGAAGGACAACCTCTCCGATTCCAGGTCTGCTTGTCTTGCCAGATGTTTCTCACACTGTGATGCCTGGAATCAACATATAGATGGTTATGTTTATTTAACTACTTAACGAAATAGAGAACTGCCTGTGACGCTGGGCTGGTGGCATTTCGCTTTTGGACCGCAAGAACAATCCAGCTCTGGGGTTCCCTGAGACGTAGCCTAGCCGCAACGACTTGAAATACATCATCAGTAGTCGTAATGTTGACATTTCTTCCTCATAATTAACAGAAAATAAGTATAAAAGCTGTATATTGGTGATAAATTAGCTAATTCTAGTATTGTATCTACTATTATGAAAGAACTTACTTTCTTAGCAACAGTTGCCTGCAACGTATTTACTTGTTCTTGCAACAATTTTGACTTGGACGCCATGAATTTGCAAACGCTTTCTACTGTTGTACTATCTAAAAAATAAAGAAACCAGCACTGAGCATGATAGCGTTTAAGCATATTACAAACGATGCAATTTGTCACACCCACTTGCTATATGTAGTAAGAATGAAAAGCGTGTATTTCTGTGTCATTACAACTATAGCTAGTTGTTGTACTAATTGCTAGGTTTGTAATGGCTTTTTCACTTAGGTAGGTACATGTGTGTGTACTAGCTAATGACAGTACCTAATGACTTCACGAAACCATCCCTCCCTGCATCAGTTTCTCACCTTTAGCAAAAGATGCCGGAAGAACTTTATCTTGAATATTAACTATAACAAATGCTTGCAAAAATTCGTTATCTGGAGACCTTCGTTTTTCCACGACTTCAACGAGATTACTCCCAAAGAGGCCACAGCCGTGGTCTTTGCAAATTGTCCCTGGCTCCAATTTTGCGGGCTTGATATTAATTTTGGCGGGAGATTTAGTTTTAATTTTCGTCGGAGTTGTTTTTGGAGAAAGGCTGGAACTGGACTTCGGTGTGTCGCAGGAATGCTTTTTATAATTCTGGTGCTCAAATATTGAAATTTTATGCGGTATTTCTGTAAAGAAGTCTGGTTTTTGCTAAAAAAAAAACAGAAAGGTGTTTCACGCCATGAAAATAAATGCCTTAAAATTAGCTTACGTCAAAAATTATGGTTTTACAAGCTTTTACCTATCTAATTCGAAATTATGAAGGTTTCTTCGAGCAGTTGCATGGTGTCATAACAGCATTGTCTGATGATGGAGACAAAACGGTGGCCATCATTGTGGTCATAGATATGGAACCCATCGTGTTTGGGCTCATGAGGCAATACAAGCTGGTACAAATTTTGAGACAAATTTATGCAAATCGAGACGATTCTAGCCAGCTTTACGGCTCCATAATCATCGTGATGGTACATACTTACCCTTAAATTGCTTTATTCTGAGATTTATATAAGTGTATGGTTGAAAATGATTTGTTTTTTTATTATTTCATAATATACAATTACAATATAAATTAATGCTAGCTTAATCTATATGAATTTATATCATGATCGTCAAGAAGTATATTATTTACAGTGGAATGTCAACAATTAAATATATAGTCATAGCTAAAAATAAATATACAGAGTGTTTTTTTAAATGGGACAGTATGGGGAAATCCGAATCTAAAGGAGATAGAGGAAAAGTGTCCAAGGAGACATTAGGTGTTTTTTTATGTAAACAAATTTGGCTCATTAAAATTTTTGGTCAAGCGTGAGTTGTTCTTAAAAAATGATAAAGTTGGTCATTTTTTTTTTGACGCGGGTCGACTCTGTTTCATGTAAGGATTATTTCATTGTATGGAAAGAAAAAAATCTGAACAGCAGAAGTTGGTCAAATTTAATGAAAACTAATCTTCATACAATTGCAGTATTCGCCTTTTAATATTGCTACGAGTGCCTAGGCGTGTAAAAAAATATTTAAAATTATTCCATTTTTAAATTTCGATAATCCATAAGAGCTCCAGATGATTCAAGAGAAGAACATTTTTTTTAATCTTCGTAAACATCATGGCACGCGATAGTCTTGAAATTATAAAAAAAAGAATTCAAATTTGGAACGAGTGGCCCCCACGATCGCCCGACTTAATGCCATTAGATTTTTTCTTATGGGGTTACCTTAAGGGTCGAATTTATGAATCCCGATACAACTCCGTACAAGAAGCTGTTTACAACACTTTAAGCACAATTCACCTTAAGTCTCTGTTAAATGCAACTAGAAGTGTCTTGAAGCGTGCTCGTACCTGCATAAGACAAGACGGCGGCCACATCGAACATTTACTCAAGTAATAAACCAACTGTATGAAGATTAGTTTTCATTAAATTTGACCAACTTCTGCTGTTCAGATTTTTTTCTTTCCATACAATGAAATAATCCTTACATGAAACAGAGTCGACCCGCGTCAAAAAAAAAATGACCAACTTTATCATTTTTTAAGAACAACTCACGCTTGACCAAAAATTTTAATGAGCCAAATTTGTTTACATAAAAAAACACCTAATGTCTCCTTGGACACTTTTCCTCTATCTCCTTTAGATTCGGATTTCCCCATACTGTCCCATTTATAAAAAACACGCTGTATACTGTCCAAGTATATATTATGAATCACATACGTCAGATTATAGAGTATACCAAAATAACAGGAAAAAAAACTAATAACTATAATATTAATCATTAACAAATGTCAAAAAAAAACAGTGATATTCTTAATATTTTATGTCCATAATATTGATTCGTACAATCGACCTAAATAAACATTCACATGAAGACCATGAAGTTGCATAAAATAAGTAACTTATAAAATGCCAGTAATTAAAAAACAGAATAAACAAGAAAGGCATTATCACTAGCGCCACCTAGTGTGTACTTGAGAAAAAGTAAAAACTGTTGTTTTAGTTCCTCTGTCATTATTTATTGGCCGAATGTTGTTAATTCAAGGGATTAATTATGGTCATTCGTTCCACGAAAAGGTAATTATAAGGACAAATTAGGTTAGAAGTCTTTAAAAATATTTTTTTTTTATAATAAGGTTAAAATTTACAAGTATTCGTAGATGGCGCTGAAGTAAATTTTCTTGCTAATGTTCAACGTTTGGTAGCGAAACTGCAGATATGGTTATAACAAAAGACGTACCATTGTTTTTTCTATCTGCTTCATCAAACTCTCAGTCTTCTTCTCTAACTGCTTATTAAGTTTTTTAAACTCTTTTTCTCTTTCAATTAGATCAGTTGAGTCCATCTTTACTACAAACAAATCAAATCACGACTATAATATTATCCGAACATGCATGAAAGGTTGGTCATTGCAGAAAATAGTGTACAACGGCCGGCCTCTTTGATTTAGTTTCATTTTATTGTAATCAAACAAACCTGTTGCTATAGCAACGAATGATCAATACAAGTACTTGATGACCCCACTTTGAAGTCATGTAAATATCTTTTAACGATTATATAGCGTTACAACAAAGCTATTGAAACATTATTCGATTTAATAATTCGTGATATTTAATTCAAGATTTTATTTATCTTTATATTTTTACCTTTTATCCTATGTATGTTGTTGTTGGCCACATCGAGGTGCCATCTAGCAATGAAAGCGATCTAAACAAATATGGCCGACTCGCGTCAAAAACAGCTGTGCGTCGACCAATCAGAGGCCGTTCTACAATTGTCAATATGCCATGATTCTTGTGGTACAGACACACATTGCAATTGTTGACACATTGCTTTGTCTCCCATATGATTCATCCCAAGAAACCCACTGCATGAAACCCTTGGAACGAATTGAAAATTTGTGGATCTGAATAAGAAACATGATTTGGAAGCAGAATTGTATGAAAAAGTGTTCTTATTTGTGTGAAAATCGTATCAAGGTCGCTGAAGTAATACTGGGTGCGAGCGAGATGGTGGACTCTAGAACGAGACAGGAAGATAAAACTGTGTCTGTACCACCGTTTCGCTGGTTTCTTGCAATCGATTGGCCAATAGGAGAGGTCGGAGCCAGCTGACATTTTAGTTTGCGACTGGAGCGAGCGATACCCGGACGCTCGCCCAGATTGATCGAAGCGTTTTACCTGAATATAGAATCCATTTGGACAGCATTTCTGCGTGTCCGGACTTGTCTCACAGTGTAATAATGTATTTGAAGAGAAAAAGACACGATTATCGAAGTGTGATATTATAGCGTAGGTGTTTTTAAGTGGAGCTGACGACAAAGTTTGCTAATAAAAAAAGGTATGTGTTTCCATATGTTTGGGTGCCACAGTGGTTTCACTGCACAATATACATGATTGGACAGCTATTTTTCTTCGTGTTCGTGTTAATTTCGCTTGTAGTGTGATCCCCTACGGGTTTAGAAAGTTATTATGTATACAGGTTTGGTATGCTACTCGGGCAGTTTGCGGAGTATTTGGTTGCATTTAAGTTCTTTACAAACTCGACGCAACGTTATTCGGTTGGTTATTGTATTAAGCATAGCTACATGCATTATTTACAGAAGTTTCCGTGTAAAACTTAAACAAGGGATATACAACTCTTATTGAAGATAATTACTGTAAATTCGACACTCAACTTACAAATCAGCTGTTTTTTTTTTTTCAACAGGTCTTTAACCAAGGCACAGTTGTTTTTTTTTTGTAACGGGTTAAGCTTTCAGCCAAGTCCATAGCCCTTTAGACCTGTCCGTGTCCGCCTAGTGCTGTGCGTTTTTTATCGATTTTACCGGTTCGAAATCTAGATTGCAACTCGTTCAGTAGAACGGTAAATACTTATGAACAAATGATTGAGGAATCGGATGGGTATGTTGGAGGTTCTAATTATATGGTTTCTGTCAACATTTGTTTTGCTTGTTTGTTTATTAAAGTGCATTAGTTATATGCTTGCATAGTGTGCAGTAAAATCTCAGATTTTGCTTAGCAGTAGGTAGGGTCTTCTGTGGGGACACGGTAACTTTCAGACACGAAACAGCTGTTTTTGTGTTGTGACGTCACGATCTGCCATTTTGTTTCTAATATGGCGGTGGCCTGTTCTGGCTCTAAATTTAAATAGTAAGGAGCTGTTGCATTTCGTTGTATTTTCTTGTGTATAGATATGTAATGTTATACTATAGGTATGATTAACTTTTTATAGTAGGTATATATACCTAGTTATAAATATTTCATTTAATTTTATATGCTAAACCTACCTATATGTAGTTTTTATAGGTACCTAAGATCGGATAGTACCATAATTAAAGTTTAAAGTATTGGCACATGCCGCTAAAACAATAGATCTCTGTCTCGTTTTAATCTTTGAAAGCCTTGAATTTAAAAAGTTAATTGACATTTAATCGGACTGCATGTAGTCACAGCAACTTTCACCAATGCCTCAAGTACCTACATATACAAACTAGGTAGGTTACCTATTTAACTTGAACTACACATGTTGTTCTTTGAGACATAGGGATAAACTCCTTATCGATTTTTAATACATTCTTCGATTACCTACAGAACTAGAGTGACTGTCAACTGTAGAAATCGGCAGCCTGTCTTTAAGTAATACCTAATAATCCTACTAATATTATAAATACGAAAGTTTGGATGTTTAGATGTTTGGATGTTTGTTACTCAATCACGCAAAAACGGCTAAACGGATTAAGATGAATTTTGGTATACATATAGTGTATAGCCTGGATTAAAATAGGTATATAACACTTTTTATCCCGGGAATCCCCCTCTAAGCGGGCGAAATGGGGGGCAAAAGTTTGTATGGAGCTACGATATAATACATTACGAGTTCCAAGCGGACGAAGTCGCAGGCAGAAGCTAGTAATTAATATTCGAAAAACTGAATCAACAAAAAAATCTATTGCTCTCAAAATTTCACAAAAACCGATCGAGAAATGCGACCTGTAGAGGAGAACAGCCGGACAGATCATCATCATCATCATCATCATCAATAATAAGAACCAGAAGGTTACAAAGGATACCAAAACGAATTAAATTAATATATATAAAAACACGTTGCAATGAAGTAAATAGATCCATAAAACCTTTATCAGTTACACAGAGTCAACAAACTTATGCTCTTCCCAGTCCACATAATGTGCAGTGCAGATAAACTGCAGTAGCTGGAAAATGACCTATATCACAATTATCACATAATATTGATTAAAAAGGTAAAGGTCGCGGGAGTCCGCTGGATGCGGGTGGCGCAGGACCGGTCATTGTGTGTCACACTCTTTTGCCTAGATCACACGTGCCGAGTATATTGGCCGAGACGGTGCTCTCGGCCGAGCAAAGTGGCGAGCGAGTAAATAAAACAAGGTACGAGTGACGCGCTCGCCACTTTGCTCGGCCGAGAGCACTGACGGCCACTATACTCGGTACGTGTGATCAAGGCATTTAGAAGCCTAACAGTGGAAGTCTTTCGGTTGATGAGATGATGATGGATCGATACAAAGCCGCATCTTTGTGTACACCACGTACCACGTCGCGTCGGTGGCGACAGCCATAGTAACCTATGCCTGGGCTGCACGGTTAGCACAAGACGGCGCGCGAGCTCTCTCGATTTTTCTCGCACTATACCTCTCTTTCTAAGTGGTATAATAAGATAGTGACGGATAGTGCGAGATAGCTCGAGAATATATCGCGGCCGTCTTGTGCTAACCGTGCTGTTATTCGCTACGCGCAAATGCGGCTCACCCCGCCGGTCACCCGTCACGAAACTAGACCTCTACCTACGCTTAGTTACTATGCATCGCGGTGTCAAGATATATTTGCGGGTGAGCGTTGAGGTGAGCTTAAACAAGTTACAGAATAGGGGGGCTGCAATTCCAGGGGTGCGCGTTGCCTGATGTGGGTCCGTCTCTTCTGTGGACATTGCCAAACTTAAGGGCTATGAAATCTAAGCTAACTCGGAACCACCATAACCGGCGTTGCCTCTTCTATCCTCCTAAGACCCCGCGTCCAAAATTTTGTACATATTTCAAAATTAACTTTGAACTGTCACAGAATGTCAAAAAGTCCCTAATTCAAAAACACGAAAGCGTACTCTGGGTCTCAGGAGGCTATAATTCTATGCGATAAAAACATTGTACCCATATAAACATACGCCCTTAACTATTGACCACAGAAAAGACGTTTTTTTGATGATATCACAACTGAAAAAAAACATTTATTTATTTAAACTTTATTGCACAATACAAGACAAAGAACAAAATGGCGGACAAACATTTGGTGCAGGCATTTAAATTCGAAAGACTCAATCCCAGATAAACGTTTATCACATACATACTGAAATAAGCATACACATAATATACACTAATATATTATATACATATTACCTACGTTTTGTACCTAGTGAAAAATACTGTGGTGACAATTATTCTACGCGCACAGAAAGATACTTGCGTGACTTGCGCTTGAAAGTCAATTTGCTTTGTGACCGGTGAGAACAGACAACTTAGGTAAGGCAACGGGAACTGCGACTGCAGAGAACGCCACCGGGTCGAGCAGTATCAAAACTAAATTTGGACCCGAGATATTCCGGCGCGGCAGGGTCGACTAAAAGGGAATACAGTGCAATTGTGCATAGAACTCTTAAACCCCATTAAGAGTTCTATGGTTCACGAATGGGGAGACAGTTTAGTCGACGATTCCTACCAATACCAAGTCCAAAAAGAAATCAGATGCAGTTATTCAAAAGACGATCCGATCCAGCTTACTTAGCAAAGCCTGAGTGATATTGAAGTAACAGAAGCATCAGAGCGTTTTCAAAAAAATGAACTTTGTTTTCAAGTTCATGAATACTTTTTTTGAAAAACGCTCAGATAAACCCAAAAAAATCGAATTATGAAAAAATAAGATCATGTACACTTTTTTTGAAAAAACGCCCATTAGCATAATCAATAAAACATTACATATAATTAGTTTTTATGTAAACATTTTTAATACAAAGCCTTACTATATTAGACATTGAAGAGTTCCTTCCGTCATCAAATCAACTTGATGGTACGCAATTATTGTATTGTCCTATAACTTGAGATTACTTAAGTATAGTAGAACGATAACGTATATAAATATACCACTTGATGCCTTAATGGTACAAAATGGCGTCTGCGCGGCGACAGGACAATGTCAAGTTAGGTTAATCTTACTAGCAAATTAGGTTTCGTTTCGTGACTAGTTTTGTCAGTTACTTGAATTGTCTCTTTATTCGACGACTGCCCCAAAAAAGGACTGTAATGGGTTCAGTTCAGCGTCAGAGTCCATGAGTATGCAATGTGTGTGAGTTCCTTTATTCTACCAGAACAAATACACGCCTCAACAGAATTTGGTGTGTCAGGCATTGTGAGAATTCTTTTGTTATCCTGGTTAATATAGAGTACCTATATGAGATTTTAAGTAAGTCTTGTTTTTTTAATATTTTAATAGCTAACTATAAAATACACACTAATATATAATAACTACAACTTAGAAAAGTTGAAAAACCCCCGATTTTTTCATTTCAAAGTTCAATATCTCAAAAACGGCTGAACCGATTTTGATAAAACATGACTAAAAACACTCGGGTTAAAATTATCTATGACGCAAACAAAACCGCATTCAAATCGGCCCATCCGTTTGGGGGCTACGATACCACAGACAGATACACAGACACGTTAAACTTATAACACCTCTCTCTTTGCGTGGGGGGTTAAAAATACACATAAAATATATAAAAAAGTAAGGCATAAAGCACCTGTTTCACCGCTGACGAGAAACCGACCAGCCCCGCTATTCTGTAATCTGTTTTATGCTCACCTCAACGCTCACCCACAAATATATCTTGACGCCGCGATTAGTAGTGACTAAGCGTAGGTAGAGGTCTAAGATTGTTAGGCGTGATGGGTGGAGTGAGGCACAAGAGCGCGTAAAGAAGACAAATCGACGAATTACGGACAAGTCAAATACTTTCAGTTGATACGTGAAATGTATGACATCATTTATGAATTTTGTTTAATGTCAAATAGACAAATACTCATAAATAATACCGCACGAGAATATTTTCGTTAACAATGTATTATTGACCTCCTGCACCGCAACTGATACTGATACTCTTACCTACAAATATATTCTGTTATCATCAGGAGCCGTAGCATGGTTGGCCTTATCACGCGACAAGTGACAAGATAAGAGAGTCGTCTCGTTCTATCGAACGGTGTCAGCCAGTGACGCACGCTCTATCCTATCACCTATCGCGTGACAAGGCCAACCATGAGCCGTAGCATGGTTGGCCTTATCACGCGACAAGTGACAAGATAAGAGCGTCGTCTCGTTCTATCGAACGGTGTCAGCCAGTGACGCACGCTCTATCCTATCACCTATCGCGTGACAAGGCCAACCATGAGCCGTAGCATGGTTGGCCTCATCACGCGACAAGTGACAAGATAAGAGCGTCGTCTCGTTCTATCGAACGGTGTCAGCCAGTGACGCACGCTCTATCCTATCACCTATCGCGTGACAAGGCCAACCATGCTACGGCTCCTGAACGCTTCCAAACTGACGTCATCGACGGCCGTTTGCATTCGAAGTTTAAAGATCGGCAACGAGCGGAAATAACGGTCGCCGACAAGATCAACGAACCACAACCAATTTGTTTTAATTTAATTTATTCGGAATAAATCCGTTTTGTAATCTGAAAATAATATTCTTCATTGAATATTCACCTAGGCTATTCCCGAAATACCTACAAGGAACCTAGGTCCTAAACATCATCTTTAACAATAGCCTTTTAAATTTATCATATAAAAAAGTCTTAATGCATAATTCTGCTCCTCACCTAGCACAATAGGTTTTATCGTCACGTTTTACGGCGCAAAATGTACTGAGACGAGAATGAGCATGAGATATTTATTGATAATATCTCATCAACCGTCAAGTAAAACATAACGATAAAATGTATCGTGCTAGCTGGCCGGCTGAATCGGTATCGCCGATTTTTAACGTCGTATTCGGCGTGATCCTGTTTACCGGTTTACCGATTTTCCGGCCGATATCCCCGCACTAGCGCCCCGAACGCCCTTCGGAGTGCGTGGCCCCGGTCCCGGTCGCGAACCTCGGGTTTTTTATAACTCTTTTTTATAACAAAGTAAGGCATTTTTACTTTCGAAACGACTTTCTTTTACGAAAGTCGCAGGTAGCCCATTGTTTTGTTTTAAATTGTAGTTTTTTTAAGGTTGAGCGGCTGGGCAGAGACCCGTAAAATTGTTATAATTTTAAACAATTTCTCGATCGCAATTTTTGTACAGTCAAGAGCAAAAGTAAGTTATCTTTTTTGTACCTTATTCCATTGCGATAAGGTGAAAAAATGATAACCTACTTTTGCTGTTGACTATACGACTGTTTTTACACATACCGATACTTAACTGCAAGTAAAGTGCGAGAAGTCATTATGACATTGACATTTGACAGAAGATAGAATTTCATCTAATTGGAACACTTAGAAAGAGACGGATAGTTCTCCTCGGGCGCGGTCTTGGGCTAGTCGTGCTGTTTGGTCGAATTCGGCCTAAGTAGGTATAATGTATTGTAGGTACATACATCTACTTAGGTCGAATTCGACCAGAATACATATCTATACTAATATTACAAAGAGGAAATGACTGTGAGATTGTAGCTTTGTAAGTTTGTATGTATGTGTAATATCCGGTACCGCTTATCCAATTTCATAAATTATTTCACCTGCGTGTAAAACGGTCTCTGGATAGCGAACCCTACACATCAATAAATATTGTGATAATTATCATGATATTTACTTATGTATCTTCGGCCAGATCACAGCATACCCTACACCATCCATTAATACGGATCGCGTCGTTCTTTGTACGAGGCAGACGTGATGGACTCTAGACAGAGAACAATAAGAGCTTGTTTGGCAATAATTGTAGCCCTTTATTTAAACAAACGAGTAAAAAGAAAGCGCTGGGTTCACCGCGGCAGACGCGGTGCCACCGACGTAATCCATCGCTCGTACTGACGCGATAAATATTGACGCGACACTACACGCAAGATAAATATCACGATCCAGGATCTAGGATCAGAATTCAGATCACAGGATTTCCAGAAATCCAGCGATAAATATTGTGATCCGTCAATACACTACCCTACATGTCAATAAATATCGTAATCCGACAGTTTATATTGACGGATCACAATATGGATCTTGCGTGTAGGGTTCGCCGATGGCTATAGGCTATATTTTATCCCCCGGGATTGCCTCCGTTCTTTGCAAGCCGCACGGACAGCTAGTACTGTATAAATATACATTATTTTAGGTAATTACGTATATGAATTACGATATAGCGCACCTAATTGTGTAGCGCTTCCCACGACCCGAAGGAAGCGAGACACCGTATAATTTTGACGGAACACTTAACGACAATGTCGGTGTTTATTGACCTTCCTGTTGACGATTGTACCCTACTTTTAATAGTACAGCTAAGTACAGAATTCTAACGTTTGTATCAAAGATATGTCTCTGATATTTTTTTAGGGTCAAATCCGCGTACCATTCCCCAACTAAGTTGTCTATATTACTGCCGACATACAAACTACAACCTCGCAGACTTCTTTTTATAATATTAGTCGCTCTGTGAGCAGTAGAATTCATAAGCCTTGAGTTTTTTTTAATAAAAAATAATACCCCTAATTATTGAGCCTCACAAAATTTCTCAAAAATCGGTTGGGTAATAAGCGCGGATTTTTTTTGGCCCTAGCTAAACCAGGGAACTTTCTTCGCTTCGCTCACTCGTTCAATTAGTATAGATAGGTACAGTACAGATGTATATGAAGTATCGCAGATGATGTATACATATTTTCGACCATACTACATTTGCTTCTGACAGCACTACCTAGCGCGGCAACCATATTACTGTCCCAGGTGTGATGGATGATTATAAATATGGAGCAAATATTTGTATAGATATTTATCGAACGAGCGAGCGTAGCGAACGAATCGACTTGGGCCGAAAATCGTTCGTATGTCCGGTGTCTGTCACGATGTCACGCTGTCCCACTGTTATCCTATTGGGTTCGCATTTTTCAACCGATTCTCGTTAAATTCTCAGTCACAAAAAAAAGTGACTACAAAAAAATCTATATAATTAATATACATATATAGTTTTTTTGTCGAATCACTTTTTGTAAATATATAAAAAAAAAACATTATTGATAGAAAACCAGTCTCGCTAGTTCTACAACTCACAGAGCCACTAGCTTATGTAAATATGTGTGTATGTATGAAGTGTCGCAGATGCTGTGTACATATTTTCTACCACCTACACTTGTTTATGACAGCACTACCCTGCATATTTGTTGATATGGAGCAAATATATGACGTCCATTGTCTGGGTGCGTTAACCCTACGCATGCGGAGCATGTGCGGGTTAAGACCTATTTAACTTGAAAGGTCGGTCTTTGACCGGTTAAAAGTGCATTGAAACGCTGGGACGTTCCTACGAGCCTGTTAACCGACTTCAAAGGAGGAGGTTCTCAATTCGTCGGAATCTTATATTTGTTATGTATGTTCCCCGACTACTCGAAGACGCCTGGCTGGACTAGGGCTTCCGATCCCGGGATTTATTACTACTACAATACCACGGATCCCGGTATTGAGGAAAGTGTTTATATTTTTCAAAAATAATTGTCGCAGCTGAAAAATCTGAAACTTTTTTCTGGTCCTAAGGAAGGTTATTTCTATCACCAAAAAAATAATCAAGCATTTCTAAAATTTCCATCCATTCCCCATTGTCATATCAAAGACCCTCGTAACGTAAAATATGTTTAATTTTACGTTACCAGCACGGCTACCGTGCACGTTGCATCGCTTGGTAGTTGGTAGTAACTACCAAGCGATGCACCGTGCACGGCGCCGTACACGGCGACATGTGTCCAGGCCCTATCACAAGACGGCGCGCGAGCTCTCTCGATTTTTCTCGCACTATACCTCTCTTTCTAATTTTTCTAATAAGAGAGAGGTATTGTTTTCCGGTCGGAAAGGGATAAAGTGCCATTAGGGCGTGTTTACATTTATTTACGTATGGATTTTATAAGACAATTGTTTCTGTGAGTCAACGTCATCGTTAGCTGGATTGTGCAATCCTTGCTTATTAGTCATACAGCCAGCCAGCTTATCAACAGAAAGGGAGACGGAAAATTCCAAATATATCCATATTGTAGAGGTAAGAAAATGTCGTTATTTTTAAACGAGCATAAGGTAAGCAAACGCTCCTATGCAGCTAAATTGAGAACCTGTTCTAACTTCTTAGGCGGGTCATCAGATAGATTTAGGCAAAAAAGGTGAAACTATAACATAGACAAATGATATATCTCCCTCTGTTAATCTTATTGAGATTTGTATACGGCCATCTCGCTCGGTAGTATTTGCGTGGCGAGTCTGGCCAGTATTCGGGCGCGTAAAGTGGTTGGGTCGTTTTTCTTTTTTACCGACAATGAACCGAGGTTTCTCTGTTTTTTTTTGTTTTTGAACTATCGAAAATGTACTTTTGAATTGCGATTTTTAAAAAATGCATAGGTTTCTTCATTAGAACTAATTAAAGTTTCCTTTCCGGCCAATATAATTATTTTTTTACGGTTGGTTTTAAAAATAAATATGTGACAAAGTGGACTCTTTCAGTGGGGACCACATTTTGGTTTACCACTATGTCACGGCATTCCACGAGCAAAAAAACCGTTTAAAAAAATGCTAGTTAGAAAAGGTGAAATATTAAATAATACTAATTCATAAAATAATATGGACGTTCATTCGAAAATTATAAAACCGGAAACATCATTACTCAAATGAGATGCCGTAATAAGACGAAGGACAGCCTATTGTCGGTCGAAAAGAAGAACGACCCGGTTGCCATTTTATTACATTATCAGATTATCACAGTGATAACTCATATCATAAGACACGTTATTCTTAAAGGGTCGGCAACGTGAAAGCTTGTTAGCCACCAACGTGGTATTAAAACCATTCCGTACATACGTTACTTGTCGTAGGCGAGTGTGGGTGACGGGTGACTTATCCACAACGTAATTTACTTAAAAAAAAAGTTTTAATCGACTTCAAATCAGTACCCAAATCGCTACAAGTGTGCCTATGAAATTTGAAGAGTTCCCTCGGTTTCTCCGGGATCCAGTCCTGATGACATGGGATCACCTGCCAAACCTTTCAAACAAAAAAAATAATTGTCCTTATCTGTCCTGAGCTATAACCACGAACTTCGAAATTCGAAGTTCGGGTATCGCCATCTCTATCGCACTTACAGTACTCGAGTGACAGGGATGCAGGTATACGAATTTGGAGCTTCGATTTTCGTGGTAGCGCCGCAGGCGTCTTCTAGTAATCGGGGAACATTTAACAAATAAAAGATTCAGATCAAAATGGCCACCATGTTAGGCCTTACTGATGACTACACTTGCCGGCTATTTCCTTTGTTGACAGCATGCCATGACTTGTTGTAATTTCCTCGCTGGGACCGTAGCCGGGAATTCTTGAAGATAACAACTGTTAACAATTTCTATCGTGCAGCAAGATATATTAATTAGTCTCTCTTAGTCAAGATATACCCCAAAATTCATTCTTTTGCTCCAACCGCCTCAGAATAATCTCATAATTTTGCAATGTCTGCCTGTTGTATGAAAAAAAAACAGCATGCATTGAACTTTTTATGCTTGTTTAAACTATTTAACTTCAAGAAATTTAAACTTTCAAATAAATTCCATAGGCACCAAAGATCTCCTTACACCTAATAGGTACTTGTAATTGCGCACCGCGGTTACCAGGCAAGCATAAAAAGTGTGTTTTTGTCGAAATGGAGGTGATAGGCGATTGAACCCAGGCCGGGTCAACGGACCCGTGACATCCTGGTTTTTTATTGTATCCTAGTACAGTCAGCAGCAGAAGTAGCTAAGCACTTTAACATGCTCAGAATGATCTGCACAGAACCTTATTCTCTTGACATTAGAGTCCGTGTGCAGATCAATTTGAGCACTAGGCCCGCTTAGCTACTTCTGCTGCTGACTGTATACTGTGGATATGAGGATTTCTAGAAAAGTTTGTACATAGAGTACGTTGATTAAGTCAAATGTTTAATTTTCCTCTTTTGTAACAATTTTTTTAGTAATCTTAATATGTTTTTATTTATTTTTGAATTTAGTAAGTTTAACAGAACCTTAATTACCGAAAATAGAATTGAAGTTCATATAAAATGATATAAATAATTTTATATGAACTCATTTCTAGAATTGCTCTTATTATTGAATTATCTATCACTTGACAATTTTGTCATCTGACCTCCACCTGACATCAACCTTAAAAAAAAAACTATGACCGATGCAACTCGTCGAAACGTCAGAAATAAAGGTAAATAAATAAAACGTGTAAAACAATAATAGAGTTGAATTGGCATCCACCAAACATTGCACACACACACCTTGGCTTCGCATATTGGCAACCAGTAACAACTTTGGTTGTAGCACATGGGAATAACTCGAATTGTCGTTGTTAGATGACAAGTGACAACTAATATGGGCATTTTCGCGAGAAGAGATGCATTCTTCTAGCGAAAATGTCCTAATGTTTTTGTTCCATATTTGACAAACGGGACACCATAAGTACCAGGCACACATGAGTCATGTCATGTTAACGATTACTGAGGAACCTTACATAATCAGATTATGTTACGTGAACCATGGCTTCCGTTACGCGGTGCCTACTTTTAACTCGCCTAGTTAATATAATAACTACCCGCCTACACTTCATGTTATCTATATATATATTATTAGATTACCCTTTCAAATGAAAAACAACTTATCGGGTTTTTAAACCTGCCAGTTATTATAATAACTACACCATCAGTGCTATAGGTAAAAAAAACTTTAGAAGAACTGTATGTAGGGGTGACGTGTTCAAGTTCAAATAGGCATTTGTTTCGTTTGTGTTGCACAGTTTAAAAATGTAATGTCTATTCGAACACATTACTCACACATACACATACAACTGGTCATCTTCTTAAGTTTTTTACCTATACCACCCGCCTATATATCCGCCTATATCGGGATCCAAACTAAAATTACATACCTCAAGTCCACACGCGATGTCAGTAAAAATTTATAATAAAATCGACGACAGTATAAAAGAGGAAAACCGGCCAAGTGCGAGTCGAACTCCGTACCATTATTTATTTTTTATTAATTAATTAATTAAGGTTTGCCAACAGATGTAATACAGTAAAACAAAAAATTCACGACAGATAATTAACTATTGCTAGAGTATCCACCCAATTACAGGCAAACACGGCATTATCTATAAAAACGGCGAAAAAATCATGTCTGTTGTATGGGAGCCCCAGTCCGACTCGCACTTTGCCGGTTTTTTAGTATTTGTTGTTATAGCGGCAACAGAAATACATAATCTGAAAATTTCAACTCTCCAGCTATCACGGTTCTTGAGATACAGCCTGGTAACAGACAGACGGATGGACGGACGGACAGCGAAGTCTTAGTAATAGGGTCCCGTTTTTACCCGTTGGGTACGGAACCCTAAAAAAGAATTTTTCAAGGAAACAGATATTCTAACACTGCCGTCGCTATACGTATTTGAAATAATAATGTATGTTAGGAAGAATTTATACAACTACCCAACAAACACTGATAGGCCCAAGGTTACCAGAAGCGCAGGGAAGCTCAAAACAACTTTTTACAGGCTAGTAAAAGCGAAAAAGTCGTTCTTGGGAAATTGTATAAAATTCTACAATAAAATTCCAAAACACATTACCGAACTTACTGACTCTAAATTCAAATCTGTCGTAAAACGGACACTTACTCGTATTTCAAAAGCATATTATAAGATAAACGACTACATCATGGATAGGGATATTTGGCAGCGATAAAATCCTGCACTAGAAATCTGTCGTAAAATAAATAGGCTTTCTACTGTAGCAATGTAATTTTAAAATTTTATAATACTCTGATACCTAAATGATTTTATACTGTTTTGAAAAATGACACCTCGCCGAGTTTTTTACGCCAGTTCTTCTCGAGGCAGAGGTTTACTTTCCGAACCGGTGGTAGTTTATCGACATTCATAGGTGGATGTAATATGCCTAAATTGAAGAATAAATCACTTTGACTTTGATTATTAGATTAACCTCTGAAAAGAAAAAGTATTATGAAAAACTTACAAGCTTTTATCGGGTTTTTAACTTTACCAGTTAACATATAGGTAATAACTTACCATCATATCAGAATATATTAGTACTAGATACTACCTACCCGCCTTCGCCAAGTTTATGTAATATATTATTCTTCGTTTTCGCTTCGTGGCAGCCGCTCTGTTCAAAGCATTCGGAGAACGAGTTTTTTCAGTAACTTATCTTATTCAATCCTTTTTTGTACATATACTAATGTTACTGACTTACTGTGGTGTTTTTTAGCCAGACAATTCGTCTCCAGGTGTGTTCATTTGCCCTTCAGGTGTCAAATTACTTCGTGCTATGAAGGTCCTTGGAACGACTTCTGAAAATGGAAGTGTAGATTCTGTCCAACGCTTTTTATAAGCTTTATATTAACTGTATCTGTGGGTAACCCCCTTATTCATAAAACTTAACAGATCCGTGTAAGTTAAAAATATGTTATGTCCCTTTCTCTAAAACATAAATGTTAAAATTACAGATAAAGACAAAACTAATTGTATAACGGCTAACACTAGGCTAACTTTCTCCCCGGCTATCACAGGACCGTAGGGATCGGATACCGGTATTTTCACCATAAAAAATACCGGTATTAATACGTTCTTTTGTTTATGATATCATTTTGGATCGGGTAGTCTAATAATACGAAAATGTTGGCTAAATACATGATGAGTCCTACATTAAGAGCCTAAAATAATTCAAAATATTAGACTTCTTCGGGGATTTTTGAAAAAACCGGTTCCGATCCCTGCAGGACGGCTCGCGAGCTGTGTCGCGGCGAGATTGGCTATCCTTCTCTTTCTAACTAGAACGCTTAGAAAGAGACAGATAGTCTATGTCGCCGCCACACAGCTCGCGGGCGCCAGGTGGGCGCCAGCGCCAGGCACAAATAGAAATTCGTCCAGTTGAAATTAGTTGAAATGACCATTCTGATGTTGGATCAAAAGTAATATTATTCAAAGTGAATTTAGTCAAAATGTAATTGTGCTAAAAATATTTTTAACTACATTTATTTTCGTTGTAAATTATTTCATTTGATTTGTTCCTTGATAAAACATGGTTTTACATGTCAGTATTTTTTTTATAGTTTAGTCTTTGGTTTATTTGACGTATAATTTCGAGTGGACGAATTTCCATTTGTGTCGAATGACAGTAAATCGTGACAGCCGTGTCGTAGCTGTCTGTATAATATGTTACAACATTTGCCCGCGTGAACCGATGCCGGAATTTGATACGAATTAGCTTTCATCTCTAGTTTCATCGCTTTGGGGGGTGATTTTCGCGGTAAAAAGTATCCTGTGTCTGTTCTATATATTTCTAAGCCAACTTTCATCTAAATCGGTCGTTTTTGCGTGATTGAGTAACTAACTCCTAACCGCCCGCGACTTAAGTCTGCGTAGACCCGGCATAAAACTATCCTATATTTTAATCAGGGAGCGAAACTTTGGTGCCGGTGACGTCATTATGACGCAAAGTCGCATATGGGATGTTTTTTTTAAAACAAAATTGCAACACCTCAACGAATCTTAATAATATAATAATGGTAATATAAATATTAATGTTTAGTTATAAAAATGTTTGATATTTATACAAAAAAATATGTAAATATTAAGAAACGATACGAATAACATTTTTTATTAGGTACCTAATGTAATTCTAAGAAAAAATATTTTTCCTCAAGTAAATGAAACAACACAACGAATGTTTCGTTGGATGACGAAGTATGCAGAACGCTTAAAGTTTTAACATAATATTGCATCTTCTTTCTTATTGACATATATATATTTCACACGTACAATATAATAAAAAAACGAAAAAAAACTTCTGCAAATACGGCTGCATGGACTCCATTCCATAGCGACTTCGCGCAAGCGAAACAATAATACTTCGATTATATTTACAATTTACAAATAAAAAAATATTAAACGGAAATTGGTTGTTGTTTCCAACAATCTTGTTTTTAACATGACAAAGATAATCTAGATAAAACACTCTGTATGTAGCTTGACGTCATACGTCTGTCATCGGCACCATAGTTTCGCTCCCTGATTTTAATCCAAGCTATAAACTATCTTCGTGCAAAATTTCATCCAAATCGGTTCAGGCGTTTAAGCGTGATTGAGTAAACATCTAAACATCTTAACTTCTAAACATCCAAACATCTAAACATCCAAACATCTAAGCATCCAAACACACAAACTTTCGCATTTATGTAAAGATGACTACAATAATTTGGTACACACTCGAAAAACATTACCATCCTTCTCCCGCAGTCGGGTAAAAACTTGTATCTCCGACACAGAAATGTGAAAACAAAAAAAAGTACCAGGACCCCAGCGCATGTGAGGAGCATTGATTGATTCAGAAGTGCATCGGCCTCACGAAATGTTTTTGCGGTACGGTTATTGCACTCGGGATCGCAGGTCGATGCTCGGGCCATTCACAATCATTCATCCCTCCCTAGTACTTCTTGATCCCGGATTTCATTATAGTTAAGGGTAAGCTGGGGTCAGACTTTCTGGTTCATGGCGAGTTGACATAGTGCGAGTTGGAACAAGAGACCTAGGTATGATTTGTTTTTTGTATTGTATTTTGAAATTCGGACTAAATAGGCCATCTTTTGAAGCTACAGATTTAATGAAAAGATTGCCTGGACCGTGAATCGTACCAACTAAAAATTTAAAAAAGTAACATTAACTATTATTTAATTCTACTATCGACACACAACAGTAATAGTATCGATAGGATAAATGTTAACGATAAAATCTTCTTGTACAAGCAGAGATTCAAATGCGTTACGTGATCGACCAGTTGATCTAGGTTCTATTGTTTTAAACCGCCGGTAATCATAAGTTCATCATATCAGCCGAAAGACGTCCACTGCTGGACATAGGTCTCCCCCAAAGAGTGTCAAAGTGATCTGTCCTGCGCCACCCGCATCCAGCGGACTTCCGCGACGTTTACCAGGTCATCAGTCCACTTGGCCTTCTACCCAGGCTGCGTCTTCCGGTACGTGGTCGCCACTCGAGAACCTTCCCGCCCCAACGGCCATCGGTTCTACGTGCAATGCGCCCCGCCCACTACCACTTAAGTTTAGCGATTCGAATGGCTATGTCGGTTACCTTAGTTCTCTAAGTCCGTTAAAAACTGTTTGATTTAAACTGGCCGGTGGCAAGTTAATCCAGTTAAGTCCGTGTTTCTTCGTGGTTTCTAGATAAGTATTCCATTCCATTCCATCCGTAAACAACCAAATGATTTGTCATCAAAGGTGGACGGTCGTGCCAAGGTCGCTGTTTTTGCCACTAATTATAATTTGTGACATGCCTAGCGTAAAAAATACTGACAGACGACGTACAGAAAGTTTGGCATTGGTTGTGAATCCCGTGGAATATAAATAAGCTTAGTAAAAATGTAATAGAAGTTGTTTTTATGACGGATTTTACTTAATAGTTATAAATAAAATAAAATAAAATAAAAATCTTTTATTGCAGACCAAATGATCCATGATGTTGTGTGTGATGTTGTGTGTGTGTGTGGTGTGTGTGTGTGTGGATGTTAGTAACACATTTTGACTTAATAACTATGTTAGTATTAGGCATAGAAAAGTACAAATAAAAAACAAGACAACAATGAAAACAATATTCGCATCCCACGCCCAGGCTTCCCGCGATTGGACGTTATAATATTTAGTGGTTCTGTTAGCAGTAAAACTGGCGAGCCATCTTTATCATCAGCCTATATACGTCCCACTGCTGGGCACAGGTCTCCTCTCATGAATGAGAGGGAACGGGCGGTAGTCCCCACGCTGGCCCAGTGCGATTGGGGACTTCACATACCTCTTTGAATTTCTTCTCAGATGTATGCAGGTTTCCTCACGATGTTTTCCTTCACCGAAAAGCTAACGGTAAATATCAAATGATATTCCGTACATAAGTTCCGAAAAACTCATTGGTACGCGCCGGGATTCGAACCCACGACTGCCGCATGCCTGAACCACTAGGCCACCGTAGCTTATCTTTATACTTAAAGATTATTTATAAATCTTGAAAATCTGAATTGACAAAAAAAACTACTCATTATAAGACATATATATAAATGAGGCATAATAAATAGATCTGGACTATAACTCTTAATAATCTAAATTAAGTGTGCACAGAAGGATTTAAAACATTAAGACTATACAATGTGGTAAGGAGGTAACAAAAAATGAAACAGTTGCTATTTATAAGCGGAATATGTAATAAGTCGATAAAATTAAAACTAAAAATTAAAACACACACAAATGTCAGTTATGTTATTACAAACACTCCAGAAATTACCGCCGTCTGTCTGTACATAAGATGAACATACTACACCTCCACCCACCACGTCTAGACTCAGGAGGTCTGTCTGTCTGTCGACAGTCTAGAACCAGGCGTCGTCGCGAACCGTTCCTTGGAACTTTCGAGCTTTTTATTTATTAAAAAAAAACTATTGAAGTCTGTCGGTTTATAGGAAAGTGTATTGCTGGCTAATTCTTATTTATCTTTTCTTCGATCTTTTTCCGCTTGATATTAAAAAAATACCTAGAGAAACATTATAATCTAATTTGATTGTAACTAACGCATAATTATGGGTGTCAAAATTTAAATAAGTTTACTATAACATTAAATTGTTTCACTTTTCGAAAACCAAAAAAAAAAACTAATCACGCCAAATACGGAAAAAAATCTTTAAAAAATAAAACAATACATCCTCTTTTTTCGTATGTCACTTGAAAATCAAGCAAGACCACTATTTTATGTTGTGAAAAATAAATAAACCATCAAAAACTGGTGTCTCTTAATATTCTTAGGCATTTCTAACAAATGATTGAACCGGAAGGCATATTGCATTCACTAATTGCATCAATTCCAATGCATTTTGCAATGTTGCTTATCTGAAACTCCATTACAACATCATCAACATTTTCAACATTCTGTGATACAAGTAATTTGTATCACAAAATGTTGAAAATGTTGTGGCAAAGATATAGTTTGTTTTAGTTAAAATGACGAAAATGCACTTAAAAAGAGGGTGGGATTTTACAACTTCTTTTGTTGCTAAATATGAAAAGAAAAGATAACAAAGAGATGTCATAAAACTGACCGAAGTGTGGCACGTGTACTGGAGTAGCTACTGTTTGTTGTGTTATGTTAATGCGTAATTGTTTTAGAAACATCGTCAAACGTCATCTAAACTAAAACAAACTATAAGTTTAGTTAAAATCGCTTATAATGTCAAATATTTATGTCTTTGTTTCACATAAATATTTATACAGTGTGTATTTTTGATATTACCTCAAATTGTAACCGGCGTTAGGGCTATGAACCGATATTGCAAGATTTTTGGCTGTTATTCGCTACGCGCTCATGCGCCTCACCCCACCCGTCACACCTAACGAAACTAGACCTCTACCTACGCTTAGTTACTACGAATCGCGGCGTAGAAACTAGGCTATTGCAATTTCAACCTTATGACTTAGAGAAGATGGTAGCTATTTGTATGAGTTTTATTGTTACTTGCTTAATTTTTATCTGGTCGGAGGATTTGCGGTGGGCGTATACAATAGGAGCCAATGCCATTGTTCACAAGATAAGCTTTCAAGTGCTAAACGGACAGCTTATATAATTTGAACTATACCAGTATTTAGGATGGATCTTCCCAATGCCCCTCTGCTACGCTCCCATTCTTTCTCCGACGTGAGCGGAACCGCGGGGGCAGCTAGTATAATATACGGCCATTGCTTCATGTAGGGCACAGGCCTCTTACCATCGAAAGGGACTGTGGTAAAGTCCCCTCTGTGGCCCAGTTCCTTAATGAATTGAACAAATATGCGTGTATACAGTCGCATTGAATTAATATCAGCACGGCTATCATAGGACTGCACATAGCTGTCTCTCGGCGACATAGAGCATCCGTCTCTTACTAAGCAATTGACGACCGAATAGCCTAAGGGTTAGTGAACCTGACTATGAAGCTTGAGGTCCCGGGTTCGATCCCCGGTCGGGGCAGATATTTGTATGATGAATACGAATGTTTGTTCTCGAGTCTTGGATGTTTAATATCTATTTAAGTATGTATTTTATCTATATAAGTATGTTCATCCGTTGTCTAATACCCATAGTACAGGCTTTGCCTAGTTTGGGACTAGATCAATTGGTGTAAAGTGTCCCACGATATTTATTTATTATTTATTAATTAATTAGAAAGAAACGGAAACACATCTCGCGGACCGACCGGAGATAGCCGTGCTGAGCAAAACAGATGCTCTCAAATATCTGAACATCTTTTGTCAAATTGTTAGGGCCGCCTAGCTATATGATGAATTTTTGAAAAGTGTTACCTTTTAACAGTCTAAGGATTGTTCACGAAAAAAAGTAGCCATCGAAAACTAAGTCTCCACTGTCACCCAGTAGGTCTAGGTAGTTCAAACCACAATTAGATAGCCAACTGAATATTCTTTTTTATGTGTAGATAAAAATCTAAAGTTCATCCATTTTTCCTTGAAAGTTGTGAAATCTGCCAGTTAAGAGTCCCCGGCAAGCTCGGCGGAATTTCACCTTCCCAATACAATAGTACATTGTTTAACGATTGCCGTAAGTGGAATATTGCTAACGAGAGTGTATCAGAAGCCCGACGCCGAAGGCGGAGGGCTTTTGATGACTCGAGTTTGCAATATTCTTACGCCCGTGTTATACACAATGTTTTTCATCACATTTGCGAGGAAATAAATAACAACAAAAGACAGAAAAATGTAAGTTTCATACAGCAGCACCAATCAAAAATTGACAACTTTACTTCCAGATCAGTGCTAGTAGAGCGCGCAGTTCAATATTTCAACCAATCACAGAGCAGTATTCTTGCGGGGCGGGGCGTCGTGACCAACTAGATTTTTTTATTCAACCAATCACACAGCAACCAGATTTGCTTAAGCCAATCAGAGGGTTCTATTATTTAAAAAAAAAACCATAACGCCCATGGGCGTAATATAGCCCATTACAGCTCAGTACGCTTGCGTATAATAACACCATTTTCGAGCAAGTGTGATGAAATAGTTATTTACGATACAAGTGCAGAAAATAGGATCACAACTCGTGTCGATTTAAAACACTCCCTTCGGTCGTGTTTTAATTTATCGCCACTCGTTGCGAATTACCTATTCGCACGTGTATCGTACAACGTTTTACAGTAATATGGCTCTTTAAAGTTTCAACATATGCACGGAAAATGCTCATTTCCGCACTCGTGCGGGAAAGTAACACCATGTGTACTGTAAACGGAGTTTCGTTCTCATTTTAAAACTACGTGTTGCATATACAATGACATGAGGTATATCTAGGTCTGTAATTAGTTTATATGGCTCCAGTTTACAAAACAAACCAAATACAGCAAAAACAAGTTTTGTATGAAAAACTTAAATTCGCTGTACTTTTTACTATGGTATCTGAAGCCACATAAACTAATTACAGACCTGGATATACCTTACCTAATATAAGAGTTTCGAATTCCTTACTTGTTGTTTTTCTTATTTTTTCACATCTGTATTAAAAAAATGTCATTCTTCACTCGTCCTGAGTCTTGCCATTCGCCTACGGCTCGTGGCAAGATATCTCGGTACTCGTTACCTAATGACATGCTTTCCTTATTAGCATCGAAATGTTCTATTTTAGTTATGCGACTAACAAAATACCTACACCTATCCTCAAAATTTTATTCAAATACACCTTATAGTTTTCGAGTAAAATGCCTGTGACTTACGGACAGACGGACATGGCGAAACTATAAGAGTTCTAGTTTTTTTCAGTTATATTTCTGTTGTCGCGATACAGTTTCTTAAACTTTTTATGCTCGTTTTAAAGGAATGCGATATTGTATTGACATGGCAGTCTATAAACTAATAGTGTCTGCTCTAAACTTTGTAATTGAACTGTGCAATGAAACGCCTCGCCTTGCAAAGTGCTGTATTTCCGTGGCGTAATTAAGTTAGTAATATTGGTAAAGTATCTACTGTGATAAAAAAACTTGTCGAGACTGTGATAAAATTATGTTCTGCCTCTTCGGCTCCAGTAAGTATCCACTACTTTTAGTTGTATTATGTCAATTAAAATGTGTTACTTAAGATCAATAAATAAATATTAGGGGACATTCTTACACAAATCGAACTAGCCCTATAGTAAGCTCAATAAGGCTTGTGCTATAGGTACTAGACGACGATATATATAATAGATATAACATTGATTAAATACAAATGCGATACAACTCAAACAAAAAATGGAAATCACTTTTATTGCAGACACGGTATTATAAACACTACTTTTATTGAGTAGCACAAAGACACCTGGTGGACATTTTTTTTGAGTTGTGTCGCTTTTGTATTTAATCAACGATAAATACTTAAATACATAGAAAACATCGGAAATAAATATCCATGCTCATCACACAAATATTTGCCCTTACCGGGATTTGAACCCAGGACCTTCAGCTTCGTAGGCAGCGTCACTACCCACTAAGCTAACCGGTCGTCAAAAGAGTGCATACATACTTATACATACATATATATAATCTAATAAAAATACTTTTTGATTTCTTGTCGCGGTCGTCGTCGCCATAATTTATCGCAATTCTACTCAGCACGGCTATCACAAGACGGCGTGCGAGCTCTCTCGATTTTTCTCGCACTACACCTCTCTTTCTATGTCTTCTATTAAGAGAGAGACGGATAGTGCGAGAAAAATCGAGAGAGCTCGCGCGCCGTCTTGTGATAGCCGTGCAGTACTCAGTGCACACTGCACAGTGAATTTGCACCGATACACACGATAATAAGGGGCTCCCAGCTCCCAATGACCTTCTCTGTAACTGTCCGTTTTTCATGTTTTTTTTATGGCTTATCGCATTAACAACAACGTGGTTTACCGAAATAGTATCCCATATTTACTTAGTCCATTCTAAACTCACAGTTTTCGATATATATGGCACCAAACCTTGGCAAATTTAGGCCAAAAAAACAGTTTTTTGGACATAACTTTTGTGAAAATGAATTAAAAATAAAAATCTCTGATGGGTTGTTAGAGACGTTAATAAGGAACAGTAACGTGTAGATTTCATTTATAAAAGTGCATAAACAACATACTCATATCGAAAACATAGCTTTTTTGGACCATATTTGAATAAATCATAAAAAAAACAATATTTATTATTTTCAAAAAAACTCTGATGCAAATGTAGATAAAGGATTGAAGAACCAATATGCGTTTGAGCCATGAATATATCTACGGTTTTGACGGAGGAGTTTCAACTCAAAATTTGACAAAAAGCGCGGCGAGCCCCTTAAGAACCCATCTACTATATTAAGAAATACCTACCATATTAAGAACCATCTTTTTCGCAGTCGGTAAAATAGAACTAAGCCAATCAAAACCCCGCCCCGGTCTGGGGGCGGTCTAGACGCGACCTAGGTCAACGTACAGACTACAAAGGGAGCTTGGGGTAGGTCTGTATACCTCCGAGTGAGGATCTGTAGGAAATTCATATGCAATTTACTTTCGGCGAGCTGTGTGTCTGTCTGTGTTGTAGCAACGAGTTAAGCTTTTTAGGGTTCCGTTCCTCAAAAGGAAAAAAATGGAACCCTTATCTGTCTGTCAAGACCCTTTATCACGGGAACGCGTGCCTATCGAACTGAAATTAAAACCATATACTCAAGTCTACAGTTAACGTAAAAAAAAAACGGCCGTACTTAAATATATAGAAAACATCAAAGACTCAGAATCCTGACCGTTCGGCATTACAAAATGTAATGTGTAATTTGCATTACAAATTACATTACGTACAAAATTAATGTGTAATTGGATAACAAATTACATTTTGTAATTTAAATTTATAATAGCAATAATTATATAAAAAGTAACATATAAAACAATAAGTAAGTTATTATTGAATTTGCAGAAATCGCGAAACGTCTGGTCGATGTAACTGGTGACCGAAGAGCTGGCGGCTTTCTCGCGCAACACATCAGCATTACATTTTGTAATTGTAATTTTTATTACTTTTTGCCCCACACTGGTAGAATTTAGTATGTATATATTTATTTTTTAATGGTCCTTGCCGGCGATTGAACCTAGCAACGATAGCTTCATAAATAGTAAGTAGGGTCACTAGTGTCACCACCATGACTTTGACTACTAAATGACATTGACTTTGAACATATGAACCTAGTACGAGTGAATTTATTATTTAAATGGAATTATTACCACACAAAGGCTAAGGGACACTTATCAAGATGGCATCCAATTTGGCAACAATATGGGGGTCGTTGACTGGAGTATTGTGACTTTAAAAATGGCGCATCTCAATAAGTTGAGAATACTTTAGTGTGGCCGACTTTATATAAAACTGTCATTGGAATTGGAATCTTGTACCTTCGATAGTAGAGTTGCTTTTTGAATGGACTACTTCGATGCAATTCGGTATAAATTATATGGTACTTATGCTCTTTTAAAAATAAGTAAGTATTTTTGTTCTTCATATAACCTTCGCAGTATCGCAGTGCATCAAAATTATATTAAATATTAATAACGCATGTTGTAAATTTTTCTACAAACGTTATATTTATTATGAATTATGACTAATAAAATGACTAGTTTTTGCATTTATTCTTAAACGTTCATTAAACCTATTTTAGCTAAAATGCCGTATTTTTTTTCTTTCACTTTGTCATGTTTGTTTTTGTCAGAATTGCATGGACAAGAACTTTTTAGTTAACAAAGGTCTGTTAAGTTTTATAAAGAAAAGGGATAATCTCAGTCTACCATCGCTAGCCTGTAAGTTCATCTTAATTTTGTCGTGTATATGTCTGGATTCGAATCCCTGTAAGAGCAAACATTTGCGTGATGAGCATGAACATTTGTTTCTCAGTTTTGGATGTTTTCTATGTTTTTAAGTACATATTTATATATCGTCGTCTAGTACGCACATAACACAAGCCTTATTGAGCTTACTATAGGTCTAGTTCGATTTTGTGTGAGATTGTCCCCTATTTTTTTATAAATTTACAAAGCTACAACTCATAGACTTTTCCTCTTTATTGAACGAGCGAGCAAAGCGCACGAAGTTCTATGCTTCAGTTTTGGCTAAAAATCGTTCGTATGTCTGATGGACATCTGTCCCTCTGTCCGGCTGTTCTCCTGTACAGGTAGTATTCGCGACACACCGAACATGTTTCCCCATACAAACTTTGCACCCCCATTTCACCCCCTTAGAGGGTGAATTTTGAAAAATCCTTTCTTAGTGCACCCCTAGACCTTATAAAGAACCTACGTTCCAAATAAGGGGTGAAATGGGGGTCCAAATGTATGGGGGTACCTATGGGGAAACAAGATTAGGTAGGTCGACTATTTTATTCGTCACTTCACAGGAGAATTCCTAACGAACCCCTAAAAGGGGGTAGTGACGAAGTCTGATGGTCAATTTTCGTCTTTTCCTAAATTACTGCAAATCTGTTTTTGCTAAGTTTATAAAAAAATATATCTGACATGCTTACAACAACCCCTTTCATTTGATATGTCACACAATACAGTTTGCGAAACTTTTTTATTTAATTTTCCAGTTTACCCCCCAAAAGTGGCCCCCATGTTCAGAATTCATTAATTGGGTCGTTCTTCTTTTTTACCGACAATGAACCGAGGTTTTTCTGTTTTTTTTTTTTGAACTATCGAAAATTGTACTTTTGAATTGCGATTTTTAAAAAAATGCTTAGGTTTCTTCATTAGAACTAATTAAAGTTTCCTTTCCGGCCAATATAATTATTTTTTTACGGTTGGTTTTAAAAATAAATATGTGACAAAGTGAACTCTTTCAGTGGGGACCACATTTTGGTTTACCACTATGTCACGGCATTTCACGAGCAAAAAAACCGTTTAAAAAAATGCTAGTTAGAAAAGGTGAAATATTAAATAATACTAATTAATAAAATAATATGGACGTTCATTCGAAAATTATAAAACCGGAAACATCATTACTCAAATGAGATACCGTAATAAGACGAAGAAGGACAGGCTAAAAGAAGAACGACCCAATTTTCTTTACGCGTCCATCTTTGGTTCACCAATTTACATATGTGTACCAAATTTCAACTCAATCGGTCCAGTAGTTTCGGAGCAAATCGGCTGTGACAGACGGACAGACAGACAACCGAGCGAGTGATCCTATAAGGGTTCCGTTTTTTCCTTTTGAGGTATCGGAACCCTAACAAAAGAACGTATTAATACCGGTATTTTTGTACGGTGAAAATACCGGTATCCTATCCCTGGTTCACATAACCACAAGTTTAGTATAGATGACGACCCTTTCTAATAGTACTTAACTTAGTGGCATTTGAGCTCGATGTCGAAACGCGCGCCCACTCGCCGCGCCCTTCTGCCCTTGCGCACAGGGCCGCGCATGCGTATCCGTGTTAAGGTTACGGATTAACTAGTCGACTCTAATTGTGACGCTTTGCGGAAGCAATCTAACTGTTAGATGTTGCCCTTTTGGTATTATCATCTTTAAGGATCAGGTTCTTGTCGTGTCTTTCTTTCTTTCAAAAATTTTCTTTTTAGTGCTCCGTACCCAAAGGGAAATTCAATTCAATTGGGTAGTTTCCACATGTTAAAATTGATAACGCAGTGTTGCTAAATGGATAGTAAACCATCAAATAAATGTAATTAAGTATAAATTACGAAATATAATTAAAATAATAAAAAGTTATGAACCTTGAAAGTGTAGAAAAAAATATGCATATTTTTTATTGTCTTAAAGTAAATTTAATGCTACCAATAGAATCCTTACGCTTTTATAGAAACAAAATTGTACAACAACTATGGTCCTAAACGCAGTATTTCACGACCGAAACAGCAATTTACCCGATTTTCAATACAACGAATAGCACAAATATTACACTGTGACGTCACGAATCAATGTTAATCAGTATGAAACGTTTTCGGCTGCCGCCAGCGAGGTCCGTTTTTAACTAAATTTTTTGGGTATTTATGTTTTTTAATTGTAGTCGCTCCCGTACAAAAATTTGCTCCTCTCCAAAAACTGGTTCGAATGGCGTCGTAAAAAAATTTAGGACACAAGCCTATTCTTTATTTCGGACAGTAGTATGACGAAAATTTCTGCGTTCTGGTCTTATCCAGAGGTTCTCAAATAGGGGCCTGAAAATGCAGCGAAAAGGTTCCAGTAAAGGATGGTACGGCAGTGATTACTTCGCGCTGCCGTGCCCCCCAATCCATATGTTATTATACAAGCACGACTTATCAACTAAGGTTATTTATACAAATTAATTTGATCCTAATAGAGTTAGATGCTCCATCCCCTCGCATAAGGTTCCTCCACTGCAGTGTTCCAGTGCCTAGATAATGGAGCATCCAGCCTCGCAGCCAACGTCCTCAGGATACTGTTACCGCTGCCACCCATCCGCAGTATTAGTGATGCGGTCCTGCGAAAACAGGACCCTATTACTAAGACTCCGCTGTCCGTCCGTCCGTCTGTCTGTCTGTCCGTCTGTCACCAGGCTGTATCATGAACCGTGATAGTTAGACAGTTGAAATTTTCATATATGATATATTTCTGCTGCCGCTAGAACAACAAATACTAACACAGAATAAAATTGATATTCAAACTAGATTTTTTGCCCGTTTTTATAGATAATGGTACGGAACCCATCGTGCGCGAGTCCGACTCGCATTTTGCCGGTTTTTTTTTATTGTTGAACCTTGAACCTGCTCACAAAATTTTGTGAGAATCGGTTGAGAAATGCGACCTGAAGATGAGAACAGCCGGACAGCCGGCCATAGGTGCGAAGGCATTTTCGGCCAATCTGAAGCAGAGAATTTCGCTCGCTTCGCTCGCTATTTCGAACAATGTGTGTTCCGAGCAGGTCGGCTTAGATGGTGGTAGAGTCTGGCTAATGAAAGTGAGCCTGAGATTTATTTAAAACTTTTTGTATGGCAACAGTAATATTATTGTCAATAAATGTGTCAAACGTCCACAACGAGAGGGATCAAAATGCAATTTTTCTGTTCAAGCTCCTTTTTAGGGTTCCGTAGCCAAAATGGCAAAAACGGAACCGTTATAGTTTCGTCATGTCCGTCTGTCCGTCTGTCCGTATGTCACAGGCATTTTACTCGAAAACTATAAGGTGTATTTGAATAAAATTTTGAGGATAGGTGTATTTTGTTAGCCGCTACATAGTTTTGTAATTAAAATGACAAAAAAAAAATTTTTAGGGGTGCACTCCATACATAAAACTAAGTCAATTTTTTTTTTTCATTGTGACCCCCCGTGTGGCACATCAATCGATAGGCCTTTCAAAATAAATATAAGGTTTCTTAGCATTGTTTTTGATTAAGTGAATAGGGTCGGAGATAATCGCCCCGAAAGTCACTAAAATTCTGTCCCCCCCCCTCTAATTTTTGAACGGTGTATTTTAAAAATATGGAAAAATTCATGGACATAGGGCTTATTAAATTCATTCACCGAAAATTGTTTTGAACAAGATCGGTTCAGAGGTTTTCGAGATAATGCTGAAAAACTGCCTTCCTCAAAGAAAAGGACGTAAGTGCCGTTAAATTTCTGTGACGATACGACCTTTTTAATAGGCACGGAACCCTTCGTTTTGCGTGGTCCGACACGCACTTGGCCGGTTTTTATTTTTTTAATTTATTCATTGGCATTACGCAATGTGCCAGTTGAACACAGATCTTAATAAAATTATCGATTGTAATTTTATCGTAATCGATTACATGAAAACTTCTGAATATTTCGTAATACTAAAAAAAACTGTCACAATAAATTACACGTTTTACTGAAATCAAATCTTTCTATGACTATCTATATTTTCCTCAAAGTCGGTGTGTAAAATTGTATGTGTCACTTAGGGACAAAATTATTTTCGTCATGGGCGTTAACGCTTGAATCCCTCGTTACGCTCAGGATTCTATCGATAATCCTTCGCTTCACTCTGGATTCAATGTGCCGTCCTCGCCGTAAATACATAATTTTGCTCCCTTGAGACTTTTCGCGAGTCCTGCAGCTCATAGAGCCACTACGTGATTGGCCCTGGTCTCACCTGATGAAGCTCACGGGTCACAAGGTTCAGTAGGTACAAAGAAAACTCGAGAACGGCTGAACCGATTTGGCTAATTTTAGTCTTGAAATATTTGTAGTAGCTCAGGGAAGGTTTAAATGGTGAGAAAGTGTGAAAAAAATACGAGTAATATACTAAAAAACGAAGATATTGTTCTCCCATACAAACTTTATCAACTCGAACAAACAGTAAGCGCCGCAGGATTTCATACATCTTATGCGTTTTTGGGTAAAATGGGCTCTGCTTTCGCTAGAGAAAGGCGGAAGCGCCGCAGGATTTCATACATCTTACGCTTTTTTGCGAGCAAAATAGGTACTATATATTATTCCAGGAGCCGTAGCATGGTTGGCCTTATCACGCGACAAGTGACAAGATAGCAGCGTCGTCTCGTTCTATCAAACGGTGTCAGCCAGTGACGCACGCTCTATCCTATCACCTATCGCGTGACAAGGCCAACCATACTACGGGGCCTGCACTAAAGTCGTTAAGGCGATAGTTTCTTACAAACTGTTAATAAATTAGCCCTTATTCCCTAAGATACGGCATGTAGGTACCTAATTTCACTCATTTTGAAGGCACATACCTAGACTGTTCTGTTACGTCCACCGAAACTGATAAACACGTGTATTTATGTTTCGTATGTGTGTAACTGTTAATACCTATTTATTTTCGTTTCAGGTGAGTGTGCCAATCTACTGGGGAATTCGCGGGATGAGACGGTTAGTGCTTCAAAATAAGACTATTTTTCAGCGAGCGAGCGAAGAGAACGATTTTTCCTATGGTTGAAAGATTCGTTGCACCGGGTACGTATCCGTTCCAATAAATAAATAAATATTAGGGGACATTCTTACACAAATCGTACTAGCCTAGCCCTATAGTAAGCTCAATAAGGCTTGTGTTATAGGTACTAGACGACGATATATATAATAGATATAAATACTTAAATACATAGAAAACATCCAAGATTCAGAAACCAATATTCATGCTCATCACACATATATTTGCCCTTACCGGGATTCGAACCCAGGACCTTCAGCTTTGTAGGCAGCGCGCGTTCCAATAGCTCAGTGGTTGAGAGCGGCTGTCCCCGTGTGCCAAAGTCGCTGGTTCAAGTATTTTTCCCTATAATTGACACAATTTCAAAATATGTAATGCTAATGATGCCTGCATCGAAAACCATTTTGGTAATAGGCTTGTCCTAATTTTTTTTTAGATGCCATTCGAACCAGTTTTTGGACAGGAACAAATGTTTGTATGGGAGCAACTGCAATTAAAGAAAAAGAACATATATACCCAAAAAAATTACGTCACAGTTTACTATTTGTAGTTTTGTACTTTGTACTAATCGTTGTATGGAAAATCAAGTAGGCTGGTGTCCTATTTTTTTTTTATGCTATTCGAACCAGTTTTATGGAGAGGAATAAATGTTTGTATGGGAGCAATTACAACCTAAAAAAATGACGTCACAGTTTACTATTTGTAGTAATCGTTGTATTGGAAAATCAAGTAAATTGCTGTTTCGGTCGCGAAATACTGCGTTTAGGTCCATAGTTGTTATATAATTTCGTTTCTATAAAAGCGTTGGACTTTTAAAAAAAACATATTTTTCTGGAACTTTCAAGGTCCATATTTTTATGGTTTTAATTATATTTTGTAATTTATACTTTATTTCAAGTACTTGATGGTTTACTATCCATTTAGCAACACTACGCTATCTATTTAACCTATTATGTAAATTACCCTATTAAGTAAATAGTTATTTTTCCTCACTCGGTTTTAAGAAAATCGCGATATTTTATAAACGTGGTTTAAACCGTGTGTGACGTCACACGTCAGTCCTATGAGGGGTGTGCAGTGCAAGCTTTCAACGGAGCAGGTAGTATTTACGACATAATTTATTTACCACCTTCTAGAACACGCTGTTTTTTAATTTAATATTTCTGTATGAAAATTACAATTTAGTGAGAAATAAGAAAATCCTTAAAAACATTTTCTGGCAAACTAGGTAAATCATGAAAAATTAAATGTTGTCAATTTAAAATTTGCAACGAGTTGTCGATCCTCGTGGAGTTACTTAAATGGAGATACAGATGTACCCAAACAGGTGTAATCTAGTTTGCTATCACGTGCGAAAATAATTAAGTACACTCCACAAGGCCGAGCATTGTTTCATATTGACCGTTCGCGATTCATGTTGACGCAAGTGTAGATTGAATGCAGAAACCACAAATTATTTAGCAAATTTGAGCTTTTTACTGTAGCATACAAGGTCTCGATTCACTTGTGTTCTTTTTGGCAGAATTGTACGTAATTCGTAGATTCGGGATCACTGGCGACCTTACTCACTACCAGGAACACATAACACTAGAGCAAGTATAGTACTGTTACTATGGCTGCGCTGGGTCTTCTAGTGGAGATACTTTCCCAGCAAGAAGGAAGGAGCTACTCAGAACTACTAATAATAAGCGATAACAGATAGAGATTTAGTAACGTTCAAAGGTTGGTCACATTTCGTTCATATTTTTCCTATGTCATATTAGAAATTCAATTATGGGATTACTACAAGCTCACACCTACGCATTTGTAAAAGCAACCATATGCAATTAAATTAAGGTTCAAATTGTAATCAAGCGGCCGAAGCATTATCCATGCTTGTGAAAATCACGCGACGCATTTACATAAATTACGCTCGGATTGTGCGAAATTAAACCTTAAGTGTTGTTGATTAAGGTTAATGCAGCAGCTGCAGTGGTGTGGCACTGTTAGGTAAAGTGAAACGTGATGGGCTAGTGACGTCACGCATAATAGCACCGTTTCAGTATGAGTCCCTGGTCGTTCTGTGAGTCATAGATCCGAATGTTTAGCGATGGCTGTGTGTTAGTTAGGTCAAAATTATAGTAATAAAATCAAACATACAAAGCTATAGAATCTCACAGTCACAGACTTCTCCTCAGATTCAGATTCATTTAATTCACGATATAAATTACACTATAAATTCCTCTTTATAATATTAGTGACATAGAGAGATCTCGCGCGTAAACATTCTGATATCGAGGTTAGTGATTCGAGATCTCGTAAGCCAAATCGATGAGATTTCGATTAATCTCGACAACATTTTTTGAGGCGAAAACAATAGATACAACCTACTTACGAGTACTCTACTTAGGGTATTGATATTATATTTTGAGAATAAACACATCTAAAACACATTATACCTCATATACGGAACAAAAAGATTACTATGATTTGTAGGTACGCAACGCACCAATATACAATGTTTCTTGTAATAATTCCTTTTGAAGCATTTACATAAATAAATAAATAAATAAATATTGTGGGACAATTCACACCAATTGATCTAGTCCCAAACTAACATTGCCAATCAGTCACTCGGAAGTGGGTCAAATTTAACTTGCAAGATTTCATTACAGACACCGGGACAGGTGAACCTAAAAGGAAAAAAAAATCTGTCAAAAATTACATTTTTGATACAAGCTTTTATTGCCGACTGTACTTTTCTGTATACCGTCAACTACTCATTGAGACGATTCTAACGAGCCCAAACTCGATGAGGTTGTGTCGTTTCATTGCGAAGTTCACATGGCCCCCTTCCAGATCCATCATCAGATCAGCACCATGACATCATAATCTTGCATTGTCACGCGTTTTACACATGTATGCAAAATTGGATCAAATTTAATTTGCAAGATTTGATGACAAACATGGGGACAGGTGAAGGTGAAACTAAATAAAAGCTTGTAAAAACTAATAAAATAAGTAAATAATACTCCAGTTAAACCGAACTTTCGAAACAGTCACCAGGCGAGCATAAACGCGCAACAGGAATAGCCGGCCGGAGGAAAAATGCGGAACTGCGCTGGTCCACTTTCGTGATTTCTCAATGGGTAAATATGCCGCTTGCCCACAAGGCCGGTGACATTCGATATCAATGCAATTAACAATAAGTCAATATGACATAGGCTCTTAGGTAAGGGCTTTATACATAGACTAGCTGCCCGCGCGGCTTCGGCCGCATATTGCAAAGAAAGCAGGCAAACCAGCGGGATAAAATATAGCCTATAACCATCCAGAAAGTCCGTTCTACATGCAGGTGAAAGAGTTTTTGAAATCGGATGAGCGGTTCCGGAGATTATCCAAAACATACAAACTTACAAAGACAGTCTTTTCCTCTTTATAAAATTAATTTACAAGCCTTATGAGCTTACTATGGAACTTAGTGTAAGATTGTCCTCTAATATTTATTTATTTTAATATCGATTGTTCAAGCTAGAGCTCGCCTCATTCCTGCTACGAATAATTGCCGCATTTGTAAGCTTGTAACAAAAATAAACATGTTCACACCTGCTATTCAGAAAAAAGTCATTGTTGCACTCAAATGAGCGATTTAAAGCAGTGAAAAGCAGTGTGCCGGCCGCCGTCTTGGGCTTAAACACTTGAATCCCTCGTTTCGCTCAATATTCTACTTTACAATCCTCGCTATACTCAGGAATCAGGATTCTATTGTGGAATCTTTCGTTTTGCTTAAGATGCAATATACCGTCCTCGCCGTAAATATTACATTTTGCTCTCTTGAGAGACACAATGTACTATTTTACAGAAACTAATTTTTTGGTATCCCTCAACCTGCCTACCCAAGCCTCTACGAGCCATATGCGCTACAAAACGGAAAAATGCTGCTACGCGCTACGGCGTAGCACACGTAGCATCTCAGCCTCGAATGGCCGAATCTTTATAGATCTTGGACGTATTTCCTACTAACACATGTTTCTGAGCGATCGTAAAACCGTGCCAAGGTTCTATTGCATAAATACTTGCACGAGACGATGTGACGCCTCTGCGTTATTGCTTTTCGATCGCTTATGCGACCTTAATACAATTTATAACACGACGGACAAACTATACGGCTTTGGGAAGCAGACGCTGTAGCATATGAACGCTTCAGAGGACCCTTTGTTGATTTGAGAATTCGCTGTGTTGACAGTTAGAGAGACAAATGCAGACCACTCTCAAGCTAGCCTCGGGAGTTCTTGCGGCTATGCCACCAGGAACACAAAGTAGCAGTGTTATGGCTTAGCTCTAAGGTACTTCTCGACAACTTCTCAAGTCGGGCTGCTCCAAAGCCTCCAAATATGAGCCGGATGACATTCCACTATGCCCTTCGTTCTGAGCTACATAGCATTTTAAGGAAGTCACGATTCTGTCTCTGTCGCTCTTTCATTTAGGGATAGAGATGGACGTAACTGATATAGATACGTGGCAGCATTAGGATGTTAGGTTCAAAGGTTAGGTTCAGGAATGTGTCGAAGTGTTAAAATGAAGTCCTGACAAGCATACAGTACATACATACTTAGTTCATCATCATCATCATAAAATTTAAGAGCCAGGCTCTTGTCGGTGGAGTAATCGCCATTCTGTTCTTCTCTCTGCCACTGTTTTGAGCTCCTGATACGACATTCTCTTTAGCTTGGTCCATAAACGCACGTCTTGGCCTTCCCCTGCCTCTCCTTCCTTCTATTTTTCCTTCAATTATAGTTTTTATGTAATTGTCATGTCGTATCAGGTGCCCCAGCATATTTCCTCTTCTGTTTTCAATAGTTTTTAGTAGACATCTTTTTTCTCCTATCAAATTTAGAACCTCTTCGTTTGTTCTTCTTTCTGTCCAACTAATACCTTCCATCCTTCTCCATGCCCACATTTCAAATGCGTTCAGTCTCTCTCTGTAACGCTGGGTTAGAGTACACGGGTCGCTTCCGTATAACGCTATGCTTCAGATGTAGGTCTTAATAAAACGTTTTCTGATCTTTCGAGAGATACTTAGTTATAGGTGATTAATAGATATTATAATGTCTGTCTACCCACTTGACAATCAAGCTTGAGTATACTCCCGCGTACCTACCAGGCTACAATAAACGCTAGGAGTTAATTTTCCACCGTTTCCAATTTCCACTTGACAACAGCGTTTCTATGCCACTCTAACGTGACGTCACCAATGCATTCGAAAATCGAATCACAACGATGCAACCTAAATCCAGCTCTATTCGCTTTTGCATTAAGTTTAAACTTAAATGAGTAGTGTTACGTAAATGTGTGGAATAACGTTGTATGTGTGTTCTATGCGGTATGGAAATTTGAATTTACGGCGGCGGCGATAGAGTTTTTTTTTGTGTTGCGTTATTGTTTTCAATAGTAGCCAAGGTTGTTGTTAATACTAATCGTAGGTTCTGTTACTATGTAGACGTGTTCAATAGTTTTTCATAATAAAAAATGGTCTATATTATTTATTGGGAATCTTTATTACTTAGATTTAAACACTTATTTGGAGTCCTACTAGGTACCTAGATAGATATCTAGTTCATTCTTAAATAGCTGTCACAAGACTACTTTCACGTAAAATCTAGGAACATGTTTGTTTAGTTTCATTCATATTAACAACCAAAAATAAGAAAATGAAATGACTAAACATGTAATTAACTCAATTACACTTACGCTCTTTTGAAATAAACTCAGAGCAAAAACGAAGACCAACTAGATTAATCAATACTAGACCTAATCCCGTTGTATTAAGGTTCACAAGTTCGGTTAGTTGTGTTGATGGTACATTACATAGTATGCGTAGCTATGTTGGTTACACGTGCACCTTATTGCGTTTATTTTAGAATACATAATCGATTACAATGCTTTGAATTCGTAATCGTCTTCCGTTCATGCCTTCCTGGTACCTTTTTACCTGATTACGTCACTTATTGCGCAGTTTTACGACGGTTTGTGGAGCCGTTTGTTTTGAGATTGAAACCGTTTTGGTTGGTGCACTCTCACACATTAATGGACGTCAGCACGAGCGAGAACCCACGAACCAATACCATTTCAAATATTATCAATTTATCAAACCGCGATTGCAAATTGCAATACACACAAATTGTAACCCTTACAAACGGGGTTATCGACCTTTGAATTCAACTTTTTCCGACATTTTGCGTATTTTTACCCTATAATTTAAATATAGATTACAGTATTTAAATAAATAATAACAATTCTCTATACCTGTACGAAACTCCGCCACAGGCCAAAAGCTAAGTCTCATTACCTTTAAAATTATACTTAAAACAGACTGATATCAGTTTCAACTTTAATCGGGTCTTGCTTTCATTTTCCATTGTTTAATTTCAATATGAATATTAAAAACTAAGTATATCTACCACGAAATGCCGCCACAGGGCAAAGGCCTTTAAATATCTAATTAAAATTAACTTAATTCTGTGTATTATTAATTTACTTTTCATTTTGAACTTTGCATGTTTATTTAATTTAAATCTTCTCTCTTTTTCTTTCTTATACGACTCCAATTTTCTTCCATTCAGCCCGATTTAAATAAATACATATTACAACATTTTATGTAATAATTAAACATCTCTACTACGAAAAGCCGCCGCAGGGCAAAGGCTCATAAGTTCATAAGTTTCATAACCTTTAAATAGGTACTTAAAACGGGGTTTTTGAACTTTTAGACTTAACTCTGTCAGGGGGTCGGCAGATAAAAATAAGCGGACAATGACCGCTTCGTAAAATTATCCACTTTAAAAATAAACTTAATCAGAGACTTTCTACACTCATACTTGAGATTGTTTGAGTTGGCCAAATTGCATCAAAGTAGTCCATTCAAAAAGCAACTCTACCGTCCAAGGGAGAAGATTCCAATTCCAATGACAGCTTTATAAAAAGTCGGCCACATAAAATAATATCAACCATAACTAATCATTAATACTGAAGAGATGTATTACTTGTGAATTACTCATCTAGGGCGGAAAAATAAATGTTTTAAATCGGAAGTATTTGATGCCCGAGCCGAAAGCAAGGGCGATAAATATCTGATCTGAGGTTTTCTCTGTGGTGAGCACAAAGTGCAAAGGTCAGGAAGTGGTGTTTTCCGCACGTGTAGCAGTAATTCCTATAATACCAATTACCGTGAATGGTAGCGTGCCATATTAAATTAATACAATAAAAAGACATAAAATCTTTCTTTTTAACGCTTTTATAACTTCACGTGTAGGTAGTTACTTATATTTGAATAATAAAATACGTTAAATGAATACAATATTCCGTTTAGATATCTATAATAATTTCTCAGTCCTCAAATGATTCGGCAACTACCTATTATGCAGTTGAACTGAATAATTCGGCCATCGGCAAAAATATGCCAAAATGTGTCGAATATCGAATTCTTAAATACCAATACTCGACGGTCGGCGCATCTCCAGTTCACAGTTAGTTTCATTGCATTCAAATAATCTTGTTATTCTGGATGTGTTGATATACCTGCCTGTGAATTAATTCACAATAACCACACAACATACTGGCCTTTGTTCCAACTGCGCAAAGTTATGATACTGGCAAAACGTATAATTTACTCCAAATTGAACTCTATTTTTGAAGCAGTAAAAACGTTTACGCACGTATTTAAAGCACCACCGAAGATTCCAAATTCAAAACAAAAATATTATCAAAGAATATATTTACAAACATTAAACAGTTAACACGCGGAAGCAGTTTCTATATTTAAAATAGCGGAATGTTGACAAACAAATGCTCGTCCTTGTCTGGCACGCGGAATACGGCCTGTCTGTTAGCTGTCTCGCTCGTTTAACACGGTTTTGCGACGTTGCTATCGTCCCAGATGATTTTGATTAGCGTAGTATATGTAAAGTTGACGCATGTTGTCGCCTTCTAGTACACATAGTACAAGCTTTGCTTAGTTTGGGACTAGGTCGATTTGTGTAAGATTGTCCCCAAATAAGAAATATTTGGGGACAATCTTACATAACATTGTACAATGTTCGAGAAAGATCTTAAATGTTCTAGATTATTTGAAAATTCCTGACATGATCTAGAATAATCTAACATGCTCCATAATAGTCTAGAATGTTCGAGAAAGATCTCAAACAAACACTTTCAGTTATATCCAAATCAATACCAGCAGACGAAATCAATGCATGCATAAATAAATCATTTCTCTGGCCACATATTCCAATACTGCATGAGACCAACAAAAATATAGAGTTGAACAACTATCCAAAGACGAAACAACAGCAAATTTTGCTCAAAAACTTACAAATACTAGGCTCAAAAAATTACATATACTATAATGTGCGTCCCGTAAAAGCGCGCGGTAACGATATCTAGTTTTTTTTTGGTTTTTCGAATATGAATTCATCAGCTAATAAAGTAGAAATATCCGTTATTACGGGTGTCACACTAATCTACTTAATACTTTAATAAATTTGACCAATCCTATTGGTAGTTTTCATTGGCACGAACCAGAATGATAAAATTAAAATTTACAACACTTATCTTACTAAGTTCTACCCATTAAAATGAACAACAAAATTACTGGTTAGGCAGTTTTCCTTGACACCGAATCACTAAAGATTATTCTCACAAATTTACATATACTACAAACTAAATTTCGTCTAATCTGCGTTGGTCAGTCAACTCGCGCGTGATAGAGCAAGTGCACAATAACAAAATAACACGTGTTAAAACGAGACGTATGTAGGGATATTAAGTACGCTCTCAGCACGTGCTGTGGAAATTACACTGATTTAGATTTATTATCTCTTGTCTTTTGACACACTTTTGTTGTTGATGGAATGTTGTTAAAAAAATCAAAATAACCTCATTCCTTAAATCGGTTCTAATCAGGGTCCGTATGCACCGGTATTAGCCTCATACAAAAAACCTATCTACCACCTTCATTCCGGAACTTATCGCAGTCGAGTTATAACATTGTCCATAAATTCTCAATAATACGATTTCCTCATAATAATCAAAGTAGGTACGAATTAAATCCTTTAGTCTGAATCACTGCCAGTACCTGCTATCCCTGGCTACCCCATCCAGACAATTAGCGTGACTATAGTGCGAGCGCCGACCGTTAAACGCTACAGTTGAGTATATGTTTTTTACGCAACATTGCGTGGTATACGGGGGTGGGGGGATGCGTGTTTTATATAGCGGGACTAAATTACATGCTGATTGTAAACTAGTTAGAGGACTTATAGGTGAATAAACAGTTTCATTAAAGGTATTACAAGTTTTATTCGTTAATTAGGATTTCTTTTTATATTTATAACTTGACAGAATAAAATATGTAATGCATTAAAAATAATCTTGTATTTTTAAGTACCTAGGTTATATAATATAATTAATTGCAATACGTATAATTTTATGCCATTGCGGCCCGTGGCCTACTTGCAGAATAATGTAAGTACATATTACATTTGTCTTATTTAAATTTTTCGATTGTGTGTGATTGACGTGTTAAACTCGGTTTAGGAAACATGGAACTCAGTTTAATCGAACGTTAACTATCATATCTAATTAACATTATTACCCCATTGAGCTATTATGAAGTTCTCAAAAGCCTTGTTCGAATAAATACGTGTCATTTAGTAATGACGTCGAGCAATTAGTAAATTAGGTTTCATCGCGCTAAACCAAATAGTCACATGAGCATGACAGACAGCTATACATGTTCCTAAATCTTTTTTCTTCTGTATTGTCGTTTAGTTTATAAAACGGTACAATTACTTAAAGACCTGAACCGCTTAACATAATAAGGTCCTAAGTAGAAGGAAAGTGATATGGTTATATACTGCATTTTCGTTTTGACGGTTTTATTTAGTTCTCTTGGGCAGTGTCAGGACAGAAATGAGACATTATTGTCGTGGATGCCTTTGGCACAAGGCTACATAGTGCATGTTTGTGAAGTGGTGTTCAAAGGAAGTTGGTGTACGTTTTAATTAGTGTATTGTTAACTGATCTTCCAACTCCTCAAACATATAACAACGGTGTAAGTGCATTAGACTCTAATTAATATAAATTAAATTTTATTAAATATAATTTGTGATTTATTGGATTTTTTTGCAACTTTGCGTGAAGGTTCCAATTTTCGGGAACATACATATTATATAAACTACATTTATAGTATAAGCAGGATAAAAAGTAGTGTAAATGGGTTACAAAAGTTTATAAAAAAAGAATAGCAGTCCACAAGTTAATTTCTACACGTCTTTCCTGAATCGCTAAATTAAAAAGTAATCTGCATCTTCAAATTACTTAAAATAAATTATAACACTATGTTCATTGTATTGTTCATCGTGACTTCATGTCAAACCGTCTATAATTATTTTATCGCACTAACAGGAAGTGAAGTCACATAGACACGCTGTACTATTAGCATGTTTAAACAGTTATGCCGAATTAACACGCATCCCGGATATAGATGCATATGCATATGTTGCCAGTTATGCATATGCAATATGGGCGGGCACCGGGAAGGTGTGACGTCACGCGTTTCGATTTTTACGGTTCCGTTCCTCAAAAGGAAAAAAAGGAACCCTTATAGGATCACTCGGTTGTCTGTCTGTCCGTCTGTCACAGCCGATTTGCTCCAAAACTACTGGACCGATTGAGTTGAAATTTGGTACACATATGTAAATTGGTGACCCAAAGATGGACGCGTAAAGTAAATTAATGAATTCTGAATAAGGAGGCCACTTTTGGGGGGTAAACTGGAAAATTTAAAAAAAAAGTTTCGCGAACTGTATTGTGTGACATATCAAATGAAAGGGGTTGTTGCAAGCATCTCAGATATTTTTTTTTTATAATTTTAGCAAGAATAGATTTGAAGTAATTTAGGAAATAAGACGATAATTGACCATTCCCCCCTTATCTCCGAAACTACTAGGCTTAAAATTCTGAAAAAAATATGGAAAATAGTTCCTTGCCCAAAGATTACAGGAAAACCTATAAGAAGATTGAGTATTCAAAGAGTTCATGGGTCATTAGTTATTAGTCATATTATGTGTCGATGTAAGTATTAAAATAGATATCTTTTTTATAAAAAATATGTTGTTACCTAATGTGCAGAATTTATATATTTTATTTTATTTTTTATCCTTAGGTTTAGTTTAAACATGTTGCTACACCCTAGTAGGGTCCATGCTTGTACTGGTTAGATTTTAAGAACACCTTTGTAAATACCATGGTTGCAACGAATAAATATGAATATGAATATGAACGGGAAAATTCTCAATATTTTACGGAACCCTCACCACGCGAGTTGAACTCGACTTGTCCGGTTTTTATTTAGAGCGATGTGCTCGAGGCTCTTGTATTAAAGTGAGATTTTTGATTTGGCTAAATTTTTTAACATATCTATAATCGAATTATTATTTAAGTTGGAGGCAAACAAGAATATGGCCTGCTTAACAGAAAGCGGACATATTGACATGCAGCTCCTCTGACTCTTTCATTTGAGGATTTTTATAAATAAATGTCACCACAATTAATTGATTGTCAAACCAGGAACCTTTTTATGAAATGTCCGCGCGCGTACGTATATTTATATATACTTATATAAGTCCTTGTACTCGTGTAAGTTTGTCTATCTCCTGTTTTCTGTATAGTCCCAATTTCTCACAGGTTACCAAGAAATACCGTACAGGGGTCCGTCTTTGTACCTGTTTTGTCTGTATTTTTACCTGGGTCTTGTTTACAGAGAAGGGCCAAATTATGGGTCCATACAACTTGCTCAAAAATATGTCCTATGGCTCTTATATAGGCGAGTTAAGGTTTTGGTACATATATATGAAACCATTGATTCAATATTGTAATAACATACATTAGTCATTACAATTTACACACATTAGTCATCAAAATTTATATTTTCACCCAAATCATGTAGGTATGTATTTATATGTTTCAATTCCACGTGGCCCCATAAACGTCACCACACGTCATTCGACAGCAAATGAGCTCGGAACCTTGCACTGCACAACGGCTCTACACGCTGTTGCAAGCTATGCAGTTACGCCATTTTGTAAAGGGATAGGTTACAAGCGCGGCAATGGTGTACAATGGCCCTACACGCTGTTGCAAGCCGTGCAGTTACGCCATTTTGTAAAGGGATAGGTTATAAGCGCGACACTGTCGTACAATGGCCCTATTCGCTGTTGCAAGCCATGCAGTTACGCCATTTTGTAAAGGGATAGGTTAGCACTGTCTATTTCTGCCATCACGGCCGTGGCAACAGCCGGTGGGAACTGCCAAATTAGGGCACAGTGCAGGGTTATTAGTGGACGAATCGTATTTGAAGTGGCTATAGTTAGGACAGAAAAACTGGTTTGTAATTGGATTCTATCGAAATAAATGCAATTTCGTGTAGTTGACGCGAAAGTAACTGTCTGTTTGTCTGCCACCTTTTCAAGCTTAAACCACTGAACGATTAAGACGAAAATTGGTGTGTAGGTAGTTTGTATCCTGTGGAAGGACATACGATAGTTTTTATACCGGAAATCCATAAGGGGGTGAAATGGGGTATGATACGATAGTAACGAGTCGCGGGCAGAAGCTAAGCATAAGTTTGAAATCGAATCGAATGAGAGGAATTTTAGAGTCGCGTGCACGTCTCTGCTCAATGCTCATACTTAAGTTTGGTATGGAGGGTAAAACAGCTAGTGAAATTACTAGCATAGAGGCTTTCTATCCATATCCATACTAATATTTTACATGCGAAAGTAGGTCAGTCTGTTACCTCTTCACGCTTAAACCGCTGAACTGTTTTCGATGAAATTAGGTTTAGAGATAGTTTGAGCCCCGGTGAAGGATATAGGATATTTTTTTTCCCGGAAATCATCTCCTAAGGGGGTGAAATGGGGGGTGAAAACTTGTATGGAGCTACGATATAAAAAAGTTCCATTGGATACCCATGGCCTTTGTGTTCTATAACAGTCCAAAAGGGATACGCGTGGCCTTTGTGTTCTATAACAGTCCAAAAGATTTACCAAATTTCAAAATCTCCGTGGCATTGTGTAATGTTATTTATTGTTTTGATTTTGACCCATTCAAATTATAAATGTTGCTTTACAAGAAAACCCACATTTTGAATGAGACATCATTTGTCCTTTTGGAATACCAAATTTGGCTTCTTCTCTTGTCGCAATCGTGTAACACCAAAAATAACTATTTAAAAGAATATGACGGTTAATAATAAATAAGGACTGTTAAATATAGAATATTTTTTATGAACATGTATGTCGTATTAAATATTGCCATTGTGATTACATGGTCAATAAACATGCTATGTTAATCTATTCTAGAACGATAAAATAATGTCTCAGTAAATTCAATATTTGACCGTGACTTATTGTTAGCTGTCGTTTAACTAGACAAGTTCGAGATTCAAAAATCTTGTAGACTTTGACTGGTTAGCTGTATGTCCCAATTCAGCCCAAAAGCCGTAGGGCGGAATTAGGGTGGCTGCACTTTCAGCCCAGAAACTGGGTCACGGAACTAGGGCGGGCGGGGTGCAGCGTGTCAAGGACCGGCCGCGCCCTAGCGAGTCTTTGTTCCTGGAGGAATGTTCAGGTTCAACGGTGACATGCGAATTTCTTTTAGTATTTTTCTCCTAGCGTTTTCTTGGTTGTATTAAAGGCCCCGCTTTAGCACCTAGGTAAGTATTTTTTGTTATTTACAATCTGACGATCTTACTCGTCATTTTGTACCTGAACTAACACTAACATGTACGTTCCCACACACGTGCGAGAATGAGATTTCATGACAGTTAAAGTTTCACCTTTTATGTATTTTTTTATTTCCTTGCATGCATGCATTGTAAAATGTTGTATGATACACGTCATCATCATCATCATCATATCAGCCCAAAGACGTCCACTGCTGAACATAGGCCTCCCCCAAAGAGTGCCACAATGACCGGTCCTGCGCCACCCGCATCCAGCGGACTCCAGCGACCTTTACCAGGTCATCAGTCCACCTTGTGGGGGGCCTACCCACGCTGCGCCTTCCGGTACGTGGTCGCCACTCAAGAACCTTTCCGCCCCAACGGCCATCGGTTCTACGTGCAATGTGCCCCGCCCACTGCCACTTAAGTTTAGCGATTCGGAGGGCTATATCGGTTACCTTGGTTCTGCTGCGGATAGCCTCATTTCTGATGCGATCACGCAGAGATACTCCTAGCATAGCCCTCTCCATTGCCCTTTGGGTGATACACGTGCGGATAGGTAATTCCCAACTCGTGTCGATCAAAAACACTCCCTGACGGTGGGAATACTCTTACCTCTGAAGCCCGAGGCAGACGCTCCCCCAGGGAGTACACAAGTTGGAGGCCCCTGGCGTGTGACGCTGTCCCGGCACTTGGTACCGCTACCAGTGCGTCCACCCACCACCTAGGACCACCATCGTCTCCTGTCGTCCAGCTGCGTACCGCGATGGGAGTGAGGGTACCCTGAAGGACCGACCACCCCTCAAACAGACCAGGCATCTGAGCCAGAGCCCGACCTAGGCGAACGAACCGCCCCCATAGTACTTACTTCACTTCACTTTTCTTTATTAAATCCTTAATCATCTTATTTCTCTCATTTTGCTCCTAGATAGGTACCCCAAGTTAGGGTTCCCTATTTACGTGACAAAACTCGTTGGGAATTACCTGCTTTCCGCACTTGTACATAAATAACTATTATCAAATGTAAGCCCAAGATTTGGTGTAGGGCACTAGTTGTACGAAAGCGAATGCCTCCGACCTGCCAACCCAGAGGGAAAACTAGACCGTCGGGTCTAAACCGGTTTCCTCACGTTGTTTTCCTTCACCGCACCAAACAGTTACTATCGAATGATATTCGTTAAGTTTTTGTAAACCCTCTGCTACGACTACGACCCGGGGCTCGAACCCACTACCTAGAGATTGAAAGTCATGCCTTACTGTTTACTCGGCTACAGTAGTTACCTACTTATACGTTTGAAAATCAAACGTGAACCCATGAGCTATTAACATATTATATTTAATTTCAAATGGAAAAATCTATCTATTTTTTTATTTAGCCTAATGGGCGCTTACTGTGACTCCAGCACGGCTATCACAAGACGGCGCGCGAGCTCTCTCGATTTATGTCGCACTATACCTCTCTTTCTAAGTTTTCTAATAAGAGAGAGACGGATAGTGCGAGAAAAATCGAGAGAGCTCGCGCGCCGTCTTGTGATAGCCGTGCAGACGAATCGCGCAAATAAAATCATCAAATAGGGCTAACAATGTGATAACATCAAACACCAACATAAATATGTGCGAGAATTGCAATCTTTACAAACACGGAAGTGTACATTCTCACTTACTTGCGAAATCGCATTGTGGTTATATTTAGACGAGTGGAGATAAGCGCAGGCGCGCAAATAAACTACGGTTAAATACCTTTAAATGGGTTACAGGCTTTATTCCACTTCGGTGGCAAATAGGCTTACGGCTCGCCTGATACTAAGCGGTTACTGTAGCCTATGGACAGGTGTAACTTTAGGAGACTTGCATGCGCATTGTCGACCCTTTAAAAATGTTATATATTTGATGTTCATTTTTTTTTCTAACGTACTTACATATTATGCTAAATATATGGTACGGTATGTCTCATAAAAATGCTCGTTTTGAACTGCTTTATTTAATTCAAATAACGTACTAACTATGGTAACTTTATGGTCGTCACTCGGACTATTATGAATCACGTAGTAAGTAGTAGTAAAAACGACTAATAAAGATGCTTGCAAACTATTTTATCAGACTCGTGAAACATTCGCAGCACAAAGAGGAATTTATTACTACCTAAGTTTAGATGAATAGTTAGTAGGTAAGGAATATATAGCCAATAATATCAATTTGTTATATTATAACTAACTTAGGAACGCGGAATGAACCGCGCGATCTCGCCAACTATTGCCTCCTTCCAAATTTTAAATAGTGGCTTTATGTGCAACACTGTTATTAAAAACTACTGTTTTTATTTTATTGTTGCCTAGTACCTATATACAAGCCTTATTGAGCTTACTATTAGTTCGATTTGAGTAAGAAGTCCCCTAATATTTATTTATTTATAAAAAAATTTTTTTTTTGCTTAAAACAAAAATTTATAGTACAAAAGCCTAACTCAATGCTATAAAGCATTCTCTACCAGTCAACCTTAATCCATTCCAGATAAATTGTGGAATCACGTATTAGCAGCACCAACACGCAAAAGCGCTGTGTTTTTGTTTAGCTTTTTGCTCACTTCTTCTCACTGATACTAGCTCACTGTCACTACTGTTTTAAGCTACTGTGTAGTATTTAAGCTGGTGATCTTCCTATATAAATAAATAAATGAATCGCAGTATAATGCTAGTAACTACTGGAAATTTAAATTTTATGCTTATTTGCATCCGTCGTAGTACAAAACGTATTCGTTATTTCTGTTTATATAAATCAAACAAAGGCGTTGTCGTTAATGTGATTACAATGATGTAATCATATTTCAAGGTAAATTACATCTACATATTTAATACAACTTGAACTGTTCCGTTTCGTAATAAACTAGATTTCCCTCGCCTACGCGGCAAAGACAAAGACATTAGTTAAGCAATTTTTTTATGTATAATATTTAAGTAATTTTAATTTTAATGTAGATATTTCAAACACAATATTTGTATTGTTACTAAAAAAAAAAACATTTTATAAAACTCGTAACCATTAATTTTTCAGATATATAATATAAGCATTTGTTACGCTCTGGTTTATGAAGTTACTAGCTACTGCCCGCGTCTTTGTTCTCGTGACCTACCATAACAAGTTCCACTTCCAATATAATTCCCTAACGGTTTATTTTCCAGGATATAAAAAAAATCTTGGTTTTAATCCGGGTTATGAACTACCTGTGAGCCATATGAATCTGCCAAGATATTTTGGCGTGATGAGTAAAGGCCTATATGGACGATTTTTACGCTATCATTCGGAAAAAAATCGTCTCGATAATGGGTCGACTTGGGGGCAGCTCCAACAGCATTTTAGGGGTTATTGCGGGCCGATATGATAGTCCAATCTTGGCTCACTGGATAGGAATGACAAAGAGCTTACTATCATATAGGAAATAAGTCAGATATATTAAGTATTATTATTTACTAACACTAGTCTTAAGTCTTCATTAACAAAATATGGATGTTCTATCTGAATTAAATATTAAAATAAATAAATAAAAAACATAAAAACTTCATTTCCGTTTTGTTTTTTGTTTTTATATCCATATATTATTAGTATATCTTAACCTAGGTATATTATTATTACGCAGAAGGCATACAACGGCCTGCGTGTTCAATATAATTTTTATTTTATTTATTTATTTATTATGAAACAAACAGTCAATACAAAGATATTTGTACAGGATATCTTAATAATAAACAGACCTATAGTTTCCAATATAATTCAAAAACTTATAAGTATAGACATGTAAGCCAAAAATCCCTATGCTCGAAACCTTATAGTGCTCAATAGTTGACATATAAAGTTCAATTTAATTTAATTTAATTTAATTTAATATAATATAATAACACGTTCCGGGTGTTGATGGGGTGGCCGCGACTAATTAACTAATTAATTATTATAGTATACTTAGTGCAGAAAAACCCAGTAAGTACGTCTAATCCATAATAGTTTTTAGCGAGTACGGGAAATTACCTAATCAGCAATGTGATGTTATAATCACATTATTCACACTGATAAGTAAAACTTAGTCATAACAATTAATTTGCGCTAGTTTTAAACGGAATTGACATGCTACGTTTCCAGGCAAAGGTCAGCGTACCTACTGAACCCTAACTTATCGCGTCAATTGTTTTTTTTAATACATGTTTATTCGTTTAGTTGTCTCCTTTTGCTCCCGCGACGCAAATGGGGGTTATAAGTTCAATATGTGTATTCGTGTTGCTGTGGCTCCCAAACCGATTTAATTGGTGATTCATGTGCAGTTTTTATTATCAATGTGAATAATATCAAACCGAAAGTCTTGTGTTTTCGAGATGGTTCTTAGCTATGTTTTTCGTGTCGGGGGCCATTTTTAATTTATTTATACAAAAAATACTATCGTCCCTCGGACTAAAGAAAAAATACTGAGCATGAATATCCAATTATACCTACTTAACTTAAGTAGTCAATGTTAACAGCCCTGCCACAACTAAATATAATCTGCCAACTATACAGCTATTCAAAAAAAAAAAACTTCAATTGGATCATCCGTTCACTCACAGACAAAATCATTCAGAACACTTTTTGTTTAGGTTAGAAAATGCTTTCATGAATGTGATTGACCTCCCACTACTTAACTGTACAACGTTTTCTATTACCTATTATTATTATACGAATGAAGGGCACTATTGTAAAGTGACCTAAATGCATGATTCTTCTATGGTCCCATTGGACCAAAGAAAAATGATACATGCATGATGAAAATGATACGTCATTACGTATCGATTTGTGCAGCTGTCGCTTGTACTATGCACCATTTTCCCGGTTCACAAATGACCCAGAAACCTAGTTGAGACACCTATTAACCTACAAACGGTGTCGAATGGAGCTCGGGCTGACCAAACTGGGATGGTCTTTGTTCATGGACCTCCTTTTGATTTCTGTGATTCTGGTACAGTACATTGATGCTGTGCTTTTGTTAAAGACAGTAAACGTACTTGTAAAAACGTTTTACATGGGTTATCTTCATTTCAATAAAGCCAAACATTTTATCGATTATTCATAACATAAATTATAAGAAACGTTTCTCGCTTACACGATTAACGTTAAAGGGAAAAATAAAGACAAACGAATTTTAACGGCATTTTAACTAAATGAGCTTTGATGCAGGTTTAAGAGCAGGCTTTCCTTCATTTTAGAAGCACTTTTTTTGTTGAATGTCTAGGTGATTTTCGAGCTTCGCGGTATTATTTACTTGGGCAAACCAGAGTTTACAATGCTTCTGGAATATTTGATTTCCGTTCTATTCTGTATTAGAGTTCCGAGAAGAAGAAAAAGAGATTCGTTCCAACAGCATGTCCTACGACGTTCATGTTTTTAGGGTTCCGATACCTCAAAAGGAAAAAAACGGAACCCTTATAGGATCACTCGGTTGTCTGTCTGTCCATCTGTCACAGCCGATTTGCTCCGAAACTACTGGACCGATTGAGTTGAAATTTGGTACACATATGTAAATTAGTGACCCCAAAGATGGACGCGTAAAGTAAATTAATGAATTCTGAACAAGGGGGCCACTTTTGGGGAGTAAACTGGAAAATTTAAAAAAAAGTTTCGCAAACTGTATTGTGTGACATATCAAATGAAAGGGGTTGTTGTAAGCATGTCAGATATTTTTTTTTATTATTTAAGCAAAAACAGATTTGAAGTAATTTAGGAAAAAAGACGAAAATTGACCACCCCCCCCCCCCATCTCCGAAACTATTAGGATTAAAATTCTGAAAAAAATATGGAAAATAGTTCCTTGCCTAAATATTAAAGGAAAACCTATAAGAAGTTTGAGTATTCAAAAACACTTTAACTCGCACTTGTCCGGTTTTTTTATCGGTTGTAATTGTAGAGGCCACCGTACTCCCGCAGCTTGTGGCTCGGTCGTGGCCACTATAACGCTCGGTGTGCGCCGATGCTATACAAAATGTATGAAAGAATTCGTCCGCAGCTTGTGGCTAAACGTGCTCTATGATCCTCCTCATGCATGTGTAGCTTGTGCCCGGCTTAAGTAGTACTTATAGGCTGCAGACTAAAGGTCTCCTTTTTATTTCAGATGCACAGTTGCGAGACGCTACCGGCGCCGCCGGCGACCGGGCCGAATCTCCTGCTGCAGCTGGGACGCCTGATCATCCGCGCTCGGAGCGCCAGCCCCGTGCCCCGCGCCCCAGCCCCGCCACGTGACCGCCTGCTGCACGCCAAGCTGCTCGCGGCCAATCCGTCTACTAGCCAGCAGGTATGTGGCCCTGGTAGCTTCAGTCTAGATGTAGCTCTGCTCCGTAAGCGCTTGCCGCGTTAAAGTTAAGATGAATACTGTACCAGCCAGCAGGTAGGATGTCCTGGTATCTGCGAGCTTATTGCATTGCGAGGTAATGGTGAACCCATCTAAGCCTGCTGGTCTGAGATCCTGGTGTCGTTGAACTGACCTCATCTATTCTCCGCAAGCGCTTGCTGGCAGCAGCAAGCATACTTCTAAGAAATTCTTCGAAGCTTGCTCTCAGACCTGTTCAGATTATTAAATATAAACGTAGCTTTAGCCAGCTGTAAGCTGGTATATGACCGGCGGCCGGTCAGCTGCTATTGCGGCGTCTCATCATCCACGCTAGTCTTGTGTCCTGCTCCGGCACCGCTCCACAACCGCCTGTCTACTAGCCAGGAGGTATGGTATCCTAGTAATTTCGGCCTAGCCAGTAAGCCATCTCTACTTGATTTGCTAAACAGCAGGAATAGCCTTGCTTTTGATAAGGCTACTCCTAACTAGCCATCTAACTGTCCAATTTTATTTAATAGTTTACTTTAACTGTAAAATTTGAACCCAGGCTCACTTTGATAATATTTGGTTCCAGGTGGTGACCCAGCCGAAACCCGACAAGGATGAGCCTACACCAAGCGTCGCGGCGTCTCTCAACGATCACGTGCACGCACTGTGGAACGACCAGATTCCGATCTGCATCGAGGTTGGTGCTGACGTTTTATGCGAGCCTGGTAGTTCTATTCCATCGCTGAAGGTTGTGCGTGATGTTGAAGAATGTTCGTGCTAGCAGTGGAGAGTTCTTACTCTCACCCACTCTTCTTTCTTCTTCGTCTTCTTCTTCTCGAGTTCTTCTCTGTTTGTAGCAGCAACATTCTAAAAACTGAATCGACAAAAAACATAACTATCGAACCTGCTCAAAAAATTTTACGGGAATCGGTTGAGAACTTGAGAAATGCGAACTGTAGCGGAGATCAGCCGGACATCCGGACAGACATATTAATTAAGCTGAAACGGAGAACGTCGTTAGCTTTGCACGCTCGTCCAATAAAATGTACGAAGTTTTAGTGTATAGTTCATATTGTTGTACTAGTACTACTCATGTCAATCAAAGTTATGTAGCCAGTACGTAGAGTTTCCATTACCAGTGGCATGCTGCTAACCGCATTATTGTATCAAACCTGTCATTACACTTACGTGGCGTTGGTGAAAGTGAGCGCCTTTGCGGCTTTAGTTTTTTATAAAGCATAGAAAATTTCCTAATGCCGGATATAGGCAGTTTGAGTAGTGTGTGTATGCAATCTAAGTAGTAAAAGATGCTTTTGATGTCAATTATGTCAATTTACACATTAAATTGGCTCGTGAAATGCGCAAATCAGACCATGTATAACGATAACAAGCGTGTTATGTATACCTCGGGGATTATAGTTCCCCGTATTAGGTCAAAAGAGGTTGATTCTCTCTATTCTTTGGTTATCTAAGGACCGTTACAGATGTACACAATACAATACAAATACTGCACTTAGACTGCTTTCTGGCTGCAAATGTGCAGTTTGTAACTGCATCGATACTGCAAACCGATCGTGTACTGCACTCTGACGTATATGGCAGTTTTAATGCGGTTCTATTGCATTCTTCAGAACTGGCTCTAAATAATATAGAGCTAGAATGTCTGTGAAATAAGTTGGTTTTGATTGGTATTTTCCAGGTGCTTCTGGCCCCAGACTGTCCGGAATGCTACCAGGCGATCAGCCGCGTCGAGGAGGACTCTTCTTACGACAAGCTGCACAGCCACCAACGCGCGTTACTCCTCGAGCGTTGGAGCATGCGCGCGCTTGTTACCAAGTATGTTGACGTGGTATATCATCCCCCTAGCGTTTTCCCAGCTGTACCCTTACTGCTGTAAGGAGCCCGGGGTCCGCTTTGGCATCTACGCCTGCTATTTGGCCTTCCAACCCATAGAAAAATAGACCGTGTTGTGTTGGGATTAGACCTGTTTCCTCACGATCTTTTTCTTCACCCAAAGTACTTGGCCACGACTTCGAGGGGCCGGAAGCGGCAGGGGTGTAAGTGGTGTGGTAAGGCGGGTAAGATGGGAGCGAGATGATGTGATTCTGTCGCTTCTACGTATGGTGCACCGCCGTCAAACAGGCCGATTTTCCGTCACCCTTATTAAGAGTTGAAATTTGACACGGTGAATCCTTCTTGTTTTATTTAAACCAGCGGGTGGGTATACAATTTCAAGTAACGTCGTTCATTTAGGTTTTCCTATTTTCCAGGTCCCACGAATCCCCGGCGTTCATAACATCGCAGTGGCTCCTGAACGCGGTTCGCTCCCAGCTCCACTTCTCGCAGTTGTCCGCCTGGTTAGCGCGGCTGAAAGGCAACGGCAAGGCGGAGGAGCCAGGCGAACGCAGGTTAGCCTTCTAGCTGTATATGTTTCCCTTGTGTCTTGTGTGTGTGTATGTGTGTGTGGTGTCTTAGCTGCCTGATTAGCGAGGCGTCAAAATCGGAGGAGCCAGTCGATCGCAAAGCCTTCTTGCTGTTGTTGCCTGATGTACCTACTTGTAGTTCTTTAAATAGTTCTAACGTACGGTGTGCGCATTGAAAAGAGCATGTGAAAAGGATAAAAATTGACTTTGAATATATTTTTCTTTCCAGGCGAAAACTGAGCCGCGAGAAGTGCAACTACAAAAAACTCGAATCGAACTGCGACGAGGAATCGGATGAGCAACGCAAACTAAACATCGTCTACTCCATCAAAATACCAGGCGAGAGCTACAAAATGGCGGAATTCAGCAAACCCCCGACCGACCACACCTTCCCTATCACGGATATCGGCAACAACGTCTTTCTCAAAGTCACCCTTCAGAGCCTGCCACGCATAGACCAGGTCCCAAACGTCAAATGCACCTGCCCACCTAAAAGACGCGCCAGCAAAGAGGTACCAGTCAACCTACACGAAGAGTTGGTCGGGAAGCTCAATGATCTCACTATAGGACCGAGAGGTTCCAAGTTCTCACCAGATTTAGATGTAATTAACTCTAACACGGGCCCGTCGAATCGCCGCTTGTCTATCATATCTACGCCTGCTTCCACGGAGTACTTGTACTCTGTCTCGCCAGAGAAAAAGGTGGTCGACGACAGGATGCACACCACTTGCAGCGAGAGCGGCAAACACAAATGCGAATGCGACGAGTCCGACGGCAATCACAGATCTTCCACTAGTTTAAGTCAGCAACCGAAGAAGCTGGATGAGCGGCGGTTGAAAGAGATAGCCAAATACAAAAGGCGTTTGCGGAAAGAGATCAAGCTCAATAAACTCTGCGACAGCACGTCTTCTGAAGGGGACGGGCTGGGGCAGAAATCTAAGGAAACCCATACGTCCATTCCGATCCTGCAAGCGGCTAGATTTGACAGATTCCGGGCTATCGGGTGCTACAGGAACCAGACATATTTGACGCTGCCCGCTACCAGGATGGAAACCAAATCCCCCTTCGTTGAAACCGATAGCATACCACCAGCTGAGTTTAAAAAGACCAACACGGTTGCCACGCAAACTGACGAAGTCACTTGCGCCTGTGGAAACCCGTTGGTGGACAAATGCGAGACCTGTATAGATAGAGGGATGGTCAGATCGGAAGCTAACTATAATTTAGCCTCTATAGATCAGTCTGAAGTTTTGCTCGACGCTATAAATCGATGCAAAGACGAAAACGGAGCTCGAAGGAAATGCGAAGAGGATAATAGAACGCTGAAAAAGCATAAATGTGATAATTATAATATAATGTGTGATATAAGTAGTATAGATGATAGTTATAGTTTAAACGGAGCAAATACATGTCCAGAAGGGGTCATAAAGAGGCCAAAATTTAGGAGGATTTACCCTATAGTCGACAAGATTGAGAAGATAGTGTCAGATAGAGCACAAAACCAGGACAACAGAGATATAGAGGTGTTACATTTGAAGGACGATGACACAGTATTCTCGAAGCCTAAAGAGTCGAAACGGCAAAAGACGTTCTCTATAAACGATGACGACTACGTATTCTATGAGAAGTGTGATTATGGAACTTTTGACAGATGTGAGACAGATTCTCCTAGTGGGACTCCTGATCAGAATGGGTTTGTGTACCCGGATCCCAGGAAAGAGGGGGTGGACAATCAGGTGCCTTCGCCGACGGAAATGGACAGATTTCGGTGGAGATTTGACTCTGCAGCTTCGATGGTGTTCCATACAAAGACTGGTCTGCCTCTCACTTCGAGTCCCGCACCTCTACGGAGGGGCAACAACTGCTTCGATTTTGATGATTCGATCAACGGAATTTCTGGGATCAAAAGGTATCTCTATTATGTTTGTTTTGAATTAAATAATTAATTTAAGGGATTAGTTAAATCTTAAAACCAAAACCACTCCATTTGTAAAACGTCAAAGGCTGGCTTACTTTCGAGTCTATTGTCTTCTTGGCTCGTACAAAAAACATACAGATTTTAAGGTTTTCCATTCGCGCTGTTTTCTATACGTCACCAAATCTTGTGTATACAATAACAACGACACGAACTTTGATTTTATCTGACGGCGTTAACATTCTCATATAATTCTACAAGGGACCACAGTATGGGGTTCTTAAAAAAAGGAGTGTATAAATTCTTAAAGGGTCGACAACGCGCATATAACACCCCTGGAGTTGCAAGCGTCCATAGGCTACGGTAACCACTTAACATCAGGTAAGCTTGTTTGTCACGGATGTGGTCTCTTGTCTCTTCTCATCCATAAGTTCATCCCAGCGGGTGTAACATGGTTGCCATTATAATTATTATCACTTATCGCTGTGAATAAGACATGTGTCACCTTCCTACGAGTATGTTAGTGCGAGAGAGACGGGTCTCTTATCCACAAATGCCATGTATAATTATTTATAATTTTATCAATAAATATCTCATTCTTATTCTCATTCTCGAATGTTTGAGGAAATCCATCCAAGCTACCAGGATCTCATAATTCCGAACGACTTACAGCGCGCTGTTCCACCCGATCTCGCCGGTGTCGCCGGCGCCGTCCCCCTCCCCCGCGCCGCCGCGCCCCCCGCCCCCGCCCAAGGAGACCTCCACGCCCAAGCTCAGGATGGGGCCGAGCGCTGGACTGCTTGGTGAGTTATGCTGCCCTGGTACTTTGTAACAAACATGTCAAAGGACACGAGCCTCAAACGAGCGTACCTATCCTCTTCCTGAGTAAAAGCGGATACCGTAAACTAGGCGCTTGTTAATCCAGAGAAAACATGTCACTGTGTTGACAGCGAGAGACACTCAACAACACTCACAAGACAACCCTCGGCCCGTAGCCTATGGACGCTTGCAAATTGCAACTCCATTGGTGTCACATGCTCGTTGCCGACTATGTTGCTGTGCGATGTTGTCGATAACTGTGCAAGTCATGTTGCATACTTATCGACAACACGGATTACCTTTTCGCAATAACTGAATTTAACAGACTTTAATCATTTCAATCTTGTAATTTCCAGGAAGTTTCGAAGAATCCGCCCTAAAAGGCCGCCTCGAGCCGGTTGCGACCGTCCACGGCTTCACCGCTGAACTGGGTGCGTCAGGTGCCTTCTGCCCGCCGCACAAGCGTCTGCCTGTGACAGTCTTTTTCTACGCACCGGGCGGCACCAACGCACCGTATATGGTGAGCCTCTTTGTAGTGTAGTTCTGGGAGCCTAGTACATTATAAAGGACACTGGACATTTATGCAGTCTTCTGACGTCCACACAAGCGTTTGCTTTGCAGTCTTCTTTTACGTACCGGGCGACACCCACATGGTGAGTCTCTTAAGCCGGGTCCGCTGCGCCGTGTTTTTGTGTTTTTCTAATACCTAACATGTTTTGCCAATCAAATTTGTTTGCCGAAACTGACGGATAACATGTTAGGTGTTAGAAAAACACAAAAACACGGCACAAACACGGCGCAGCGGACCCAGCTTTAGCTGTTCTGATAGATATGTGCAGCAGAATTGGGCACTTCTGGGGCCTTCTGCAGTGCCCGCCGCACAAGTGTCGGCCTGTGACAGTTTTCTTTTATGGACCGTATATGGTAAGTCTCTCTAGTTCTGGTGGCCTAGTACCTTATAAAGGAAACTGGGCATTTATGAAGTCTTCTGCCCGCCGCACAAGCGTCTGTGACAGTATTCATCTATGCACTGGGGTTCATTGGGTGGTACCAACTCTCCGTATATGGTGAGTCTCTTTGAAGTTCTAGTAGGATTGGAAGTCTGCCCCGCCGCACAAGCGTCTGTCTGTGACAGTCTTCTTCTCTGCACCGGGCGGCACTATAGTGAAAATGCCCTTCCATCTAATATTTGACAGCTGTCATCCCAGTGCAATTTATGTCGTGTCATCATTGACGTTCACTGTACCGAGATGACGGCTGTCAAATATCGGACGTTAAACAAATCTAATTATAACGCACCGTATATGGTGAATCTCTTAGCTGCTCTGATAGCCTTGTATATGTGCAGAAGAATTGAGTACTTCTGGCAGTGTACTGCAGATATTTTTGCGTGTGATGGTCTACCTACAACGCTCCTATTATGGGTCAAATTCCAGTTTAAATTGACATTCACAAGGTTGAATTAATTTACTGCTTCTGATTTTTCCACTGACTTAATTTTCTTTACGTCATACCCTGGCCATAAAGTAGCAATTACCTCACGCTACGTATGCGGAAAATCCCACTTCCTACCCAGGGAGACGTGTAATTTTGTACTCACCACGGGCGGTAATAAAGAAAGCCTCAGATCGCATATTTATCACCCTTGCCTTCGGCTTGGGCGTCAAATACCTGGGTTCTTTGTTTTACCGCTCTAGGTGAGTAATGTACACATAGCTACGACAAGCCATTTATATCAAACCATTTCTCCACCAGGGCCACATAAACCTCGGACCGTCAGGCTACCGCGTCGCTCGCTCCGGCACGATCCAGGTCTCCCTCTTCAACCCCCATGGCACCCTGGTGAAGATGTTCGTGGTGTTGTACGATCTCACGTGCATGCCAGCTATGGCCAGGACCTTCCTGAGACAGAGGACGCTGTATATGCCGGCAGGGGCTGCAGCGCCGGCCCCACACCATGTGCATAAGTGGCTACGGTACCTGATACATTTGAGGTGAGCTGCTTTGCTGTTATGGTCTCCTGGTATTCGTTTCAAAATGGCGAGCGCCAGCAACATTCAAAAAGATTCCATACATGCAATGCATACCATACATTAAATTGGATCTATTAATAACTTGCTTGCTTGTCTATGTCTATACCATTATGTAAGGTTACCTTATCAAATTGATAGGGTTGCCAAATCGATAGGCTTAAGCCTGAAAAGGGGTTTTCCGGTTCTTGTCCCTAACACGAAATGTAGATTAAAATTCAGAAAGCGCGCATAGCTAAAAATGTAATTTTCTTTTACAGATTCATGACTTCAAAATCCGGGAAGCTGTACCTTCACACAGACATACGTATAATAGTTTCCAGAAAAGCCGATCTCGACACGGCCACAGCGCACTCTGCCATTTTCCGCTCCATACCGAACAACGACAAACCGACCAATGAGAAGCCAGAGTTATCTCAGAAGACAGCCAATGGGAACCCCGAGATTGCGACCAATGACAGCGCGCCAATCCCAATACGCACTCCTAACAGAGTTTTCGGCGGCTGCAGCGAGTTTGACTCGGAAATTCGTAACGAAATCAGAGAGTTAGGTTATGAGAATCAAAATGGCGTATCGTATGAGCTGAGAAGCTTCACTTATGCCCCTGAGAACCCTAGGTTCTCGCCCCGATAGTATTGGGGATTGAAGGTGTTTTATCTGTTATTTAGTGCCTGCGGTAAATATTGATCCGAATGTGTTAATGTGTATGAAGATTGGAGTAACAAGAAAATATATTTTTTGGTTTTTATAAGTGGTTGTTTGATTGAATCTGTAGTTCTGCCTTTGCCAACGATGCCTAAAGAAGTGCATAACGGCGCCGCTCGTGAATTGGTCATAAAAGAATATTAACTGCCGTCTAGCTACTATGATCGCATATAGTATAGTCAACAGCAAAAGTAGGTTATCATTTTTTCACCTTATCGCAATGGAATAAGGTACAAAAGTGATAACTTACTTTTACTCTTGACTGTACATAATAGGCTTGTGACCTAAGATTTTTTTATGATGCCATTCGAACCAGTTTTTGGAGAGGAACAAACGTTTGTATGGGAGTAACTACAATTAAAGAACATAATTATCATAATTATCCAAAAATTGAGTTAAAGGCGGACCTCCCTGGCGACAGCCGAAACGCTTCATACTGATTGACTCAAAAGTATGACGTCAAACTTTGCTATTTGAACCAGTAATTGTAGGGAAAACCAAGTAAATTGCTGTTTCAGTCGCAAAATACTGCGTTTAGGTCCATAGTTGTCGTACAATTTTGTTTTTATAAAAGCGTAAGGATTCTATTGGTAGCTTCAAATTTACTCTTGGACAATAAAAAAATGCATATTTTTTCTAAACTTTCAGGGTCCATATCTTATTATGGTTTTAACTATATTTTCTAATTTAAACTTTATTACAATAATTTTATGGTTTACTATCCATTTACCAACACTACGTTATTAATTTTAACATGAGGTCACGAGCCCATTTACAAAGTTTTAAATAAATAAATATTAGTGGACAATCTTACACAAATCGAACTAGTCCCATAGTAAGCTCAATAAGGCTTGTGTTATGGGTGCTAGACGACGATATATTTAATAGATATAAATACATAGAAAACATCCAAGACTCAGAAACAAATATTCATGCTCATCACACAAATATTTGCCCTTACCGGGATTCGAACCCAGGACCTTCAGCTTCGTAGGCAGCGTCACTACCCACTAGGCTAAGCGGTCGTCAATTTCAGTCAACGTCAGTTTTAACCGACTTCAATACAGTACTCTGTTTCATGTGAGCGAGCCTATAAAATTTGAAGTTCTCTCGATTTCTCCAGGATCCCATCATGAGATCCTGACCTGATGAACATGGGATCAACTTTTCAAACAAAAAATATTTTTCCAAATCGGTCCAGGAGCGCTGCCGCGAAACCGAAACAAAGTTCGTTCGTGTATCTCCCACTCTGTCGCTCGAAGTAGCAAGTGCGACAGAGAGAGAGAGAGATACACTAACGAAATTCGTTTTCGTTTCGTGGTAGGGCCTCAGGCATCTTCGAGTAATCGGGGAACATATTTAAAAAATAAAAGTTTTCTACGAATTGAGAACCTTCTCATTTTTTGAAGTCGGTTAAACTAGTGGCTGTACCTGCTTAATTAAAAAAAATAGTACATTGTTGAAGAGGCTAGAAAGTAAGCAATAGATGTCGAAAGTACGAGTTCAGCTATTGCACTTTCGTCCGAGGCTTAACACAGTGCTTTTCACGCCTATGCGAGGATTGCAAATAATTATAATTTTAAATTAAAATTAAGTATCTAATTGAAGATCATAATACTAAACAGGCTCGCTTCCCTCGCGCCCGGCGGAGGAGCAAGGAGCACACGCACGCCGGCGCGACCGCGCGCGTGGTCCTGTGATTGGTCGATCGCTGTTCAAACTGTCCAACAATAACATTGTTGGACAGTTTCAAGTCATAGATGGCCTGTTCGTGCGACGTCCAACTAACCCCCGCTTTGAGGCCTGAATTCTGACCATCTTTTGCCACATTTCCGAGCAGTGGCGTGAAAAGGTTTTTTTCTGAAAAAGTTAAAAAATAAAAAACATAAGTGAAGTACTAAAATATTTAATAATCATCGCAAATCATCAATAGCCTTAAGCAAGATACGGTTGCACTATATATGTAAAAAAAACAACAATATATATATAGATATCAGCATCTTTTCACCCCAAAAATTTTGCATGGTACTTGGACTAAGCATTCTTTTACCTACATTTAATACCGCGACGGTAAAAAATAATGAAAAGTAACTTTCTAAACGTCTTTATAATATATACTACTTCTATATAAGTTCTTTGGGATACGCGCATAATCCACTTTTTTTTTGTAAATGAAAAAATCTTTACCATAATTCTGTGCCATAAGGTCAGATGAAATTCAATATTAGGTATCTCAAGGTCGTAAATATTTTATTAAAATGCTTTTATTTTCAAAATATCAAAATTTATATATTCAAACATGTTTTCATCATAAAAATATTGATGGCATTTTTGCTTGCGGGTTCATATTTTTTCCTATTGAAATCACTAATTCTTTGGACCGGACCATAGAATCAAGTGACTTCAATAATAAAACCTTTTAAACTGTCACTTTACTCACTCACCCGCAATCTTCACTTATTGTATAAATTTGTATTTAGTTAAACACAACATTAAAACAACGATGATGGCGAATTCTGTTCCACCGTGATACAGTACAATTACTAATACGGGGAACACAGGAAGCTTACTTCGTGTATTATAAAACATGTCTTTACATAGGTACGTAATTGTTTACACCTTAGCGTTTAATACTTGATTATACCTCATAAAAGGTGTATAAAGTGTAAGTATTTTCTTGCAAATAAAGTAATTTAATTTAATTTAATACAACATATAAAAGCCGTGTACAAATAATTAGCCTGATATTGAATTATTTCTAAAAAACCGTATCTTTCTCACGCTACAAATAAATAGATACACACATACATTATGGCGGCAACTTACATTTAATATAAACTCTTAATTTTAAAATAAATACTTTGATAATATTAGAAAATAATGCAAAGTTTCATCAACATCGAATTTTGTACCATCTCAACACCTTATTTTCAGGGTCCTTTAATATCTTCTATTACCTGAACCGATTTATTAAATCGTTTTCGGCCTGAAGGATGCATTAGCATTAAATCTGGCATGTCTGATGTAGGTCTTGCGTCGGGGGTTAAAAAGGATTCTGCGGGCTAACTTTGTAATTGTGTATGTAGGGGGTAATACCGGAACCACATGTCTGTTGAGTAAAAATCTTTCACCAGTGTATAGAATAGCATTATGGTTGGACATAGGCTATATTTTATCCCGCTGGTTTGGGTGAGTTCTTTATAATACGCAGGCGGAGCCGCTCGAGCAGCTAGCGAGTAATAATCGCAGTAGGTAATCAAGTAAAATATTACAATTTTAATCACTTTCACGTGCTTTCACTAAGTTATTGCAAATAATGGTTCATGCCTAAGGTAATTCGAGCGAACCACTGGGTGCATCGATGGTTCTGTATAGGTACTTACTTAAATTATTGAAATTGTGAAACTTTGCTGATTTCTGAAACCCTAGTAAAGCAAAATACCTAGCCGTTATAAAACGCAAAAACACCCTTAATTTTATTCAAAAATCATTTTCAATATTTATTATATTATTACTCGATGGTACCAAATTATTGTATTGACATCTGTATATTAATACATAGTTGTAAAATTTCAAATCCATACGACTAATGGAAATGGGTTAGTATCGGCTTGCAAGATTTGATTATAAAGGTTTTATATAGGTGGAGTTATTATAAGGCTTGTAAAATACAAAATTATTAACAAGTGTAATTTAGAAATTAGTTGGTTAGGTTATCCTGCAACCTCAATACTCTTACCCATAAAACTTAACGAAACTCTGTTAGCTAAAATGTGTCTTGTTCCTTTCCCCATGCGTCATTGTCAGAGTGACAAACGATTAACAAAAACAGCTTTGATAGACGTTGCCGGGAAAGCCTAATTTTTATTGTGTAAGAGTGCCAACAGTCGGTAAAATCTTCAATCGACTGTTTTAATATAGGTTAGTAAGTAAGTATATCTTTGTTTTAAAAACACATACTTATACTTAAACATGTATAGCATTGGCAGTAAGAATAAGGCAGTTGTAATTGAAGATAAAATAATAATTTACAAGCGATTAATAATTTTTGTAAATAAATCAAGCAAAATTAATAATAAATATGAGCACAATATGTAATATTTAAGTTATAATTCAACGATTCCATAGAATCTACATTATCTTATACAATTTATTATAACTAATAATAAATAACTTAGATTAATAATGAATAACTTACACAGTAACAAATAAATTAAGTATAAAATTACATTGAGTAAGTAAATTCAACATGAGGTAAGATCGAACGAACTACTGCAAAGCGCTTGTATCATACCAAAGGTAGTTTCATTAGAAACGTATTCATTATGTAAACTTCTTTTAGTAATTACATTTCTACGTACGTATAGATGTGATTTTATAATCAATATTTGCAACTTTTTAGATTGAAATAATTATCCGACCGTTCTCAAGTGACGGTTTTACCCCAATAATCGGAAACTATTTCGTTTGATCAGCAATGCTATTTGAACTCAACACAAAGTAATTATTTGGAAAAGTTGTATTTAACCTCATGTCGCCCAATGTGCAACAGAATGCACACATGAAAATTTTACCTTTTATAAGACATAGGGTAAGTTCCCCAGTGAATGAACGGATCCAGTGAATGAACCAAATGCACATTTTTTTCGTATAATAAGAATATCGTTTGTGTCTACCACGCCTGGGTTTTTTTTTTCGATTGGCAACATTACATGTTAGGTTCTGGTAGCATTTGTTTCGGCTTCTACGCAGCCAGTCTCAAAAGGGCGGCGATATAAAATACACTTGCGGGCTGTTGTGCATTTTTCTATGGAGCGGTAATAAGGATAAAGGTAAGCTACCTTTCGTTTAATGTGTTACTGTATTTGTTTCCCCGCATCTGCCATTTATGGTGTGTGTTTGTCTTAAGCCGCAACGACATATTCGTGCTTATAACGTATATTTAGATGTAATTTATTTTCAAACTGTGTTTTTTAATCCAGTGTTCTATAACTAGAATTCAAAATGACCTAACTCCAGTGAATGAACGGGGGGGTTCATTTACTGGGATCAGGTGATTTAGTGTTTGTGCAATATCTTACGTTCTAGTAGTAGTAATAAGATTACGTTTTCAGTGACATTGAAACAAATGTGTTGTCTATCGAAAGGCTAGTGTTCGGACAAAACATTAAAAGACAGGTTCATTCACTGGGTTGAGCTTTCCAGTGAATGAACTATGTCCATAATAGCTAGTTCGATTACTGGATTCAAAGAACCAGTGAATGAATGGTACTTATTTTTTGTATTTTTACTGTTTTAGATCATGGAAGCGACAATAAAACAATACCAAAGATTCACATACACCCGAGTATCCCTCGAAAAAGCCTTAAAAGCCATTACAAATTGGAGAACTGTCGTTACGTAAGGCAAGCGCCGCGTTTCAAAATACTAAAATCAAGAAAACGTGCTAGCCAAATGGATAGTAAATCAAGCTAAACTCGGATTTCCTATGCACCCAATGTGGGTAACTGATCATTAAAACAGTTTAATCACGAAACGAAGTATTCCTTTTATTGTATATTAAAGATATTAATTCAATGACATAGTATTTGTCAACGACAGTTTTTAACTAGCGTCCAAAGACAAAACCTGTCTAAGTAGGTTCACTGCAACACCTTCTCCTAATTTTTAAACTGTCTTTAAATTTAATGAAGATAGCAGTTTGTTAACTTAAACAAACAAGGCATGACAGTTTAACAATTAAAGACATTGCAGCAATAACAGTCTTAAGAAATAAGATTATTACTATGTCCCTGAAACTTCAGTCTGTTCAAGGGTTTCGTCATGATGTCAGCCAATTGGATTTCGGAAGGACAGTATGCGACATCAATTTGGCCTTCTGCATACTTCTCATATATATGATGATAACGCACGTCAATGTGCTTGGATCTTTTGCTGAAGGAACCCGTTTTGATCAACTGTATAGTGCTCTGATTGTCGACTTGCAGAATAAGCTTGACATTTTCTTTCACTAACTCTTTCAGCAAAGATTTTAAGTACATGGCGTCTTTGCAACTGTCAGCGGCAGCTATGAACTCCGACTCTGTCGACGAAAGCGCCACGATAGGCTGTCTTTTTGATGACCAGTACACAGGACCATTTTCAAGCATCAATACTGTTCCAGTTGTGCTCCGTCTAGTCATCAGATCACCCGCGTAGTCAGAATCACTGAACGCTCGAATGTTGCCTATTGGAACGTTTCTTTTAAACATTATACCTTTATCCTTAGTTCCGACCAAGTACTTTAGTATTTTCTTGACTGCAATCACGTCATCTTTAGAAGGGTTTTCAGTTTTCCTTGTAGCTTGATTTACAGCTTGAGCTATGTCCGGTCTTGTTCTGGTAGAAAGATACAATAAGCTTCCCACGACTTCCCGGTATGGATAGTCCACCTTCTCCTGGGAAGTTTCTTGTGACAATCTCGAATCCATAGTACTCGGTATAACAGAGGGTTTACAGTTCGCCATCCCATATTTTTCCAAGATGTTATTTATGTATTTTGTCTGTGTAAGTTTAATACCTTCTTCTGAATTTTGTATTTCCATTCCCAAATAACTGGTAGGATTTTCGTTTTTCTTAATTTGAAACGTGTTTTCAAGTTGAGTCAAAATCTGTTTTATAATTTCTTTGTTTTCAGCAATAACCAGTCCATCATCCACATATAAAGCAATGATGACAGACTTTTCTTTGTTTATAAAAACACATCTGTCATTTTTTATGCTTTCAAAACCTAGATCTGTCATGGTTTGAGTGAAGGTTTTATTCCAGGTGAGAGGCGCTTGTTTAAGCCCGTATAGTGCCTTTTTCAGTAAACAGACTTTGTCGGTTTTATTATATCCTTTAGGTACTTTCATAAAAACTTTGTCCGTCAATTCGCCATAAAGAAATGCAGTTTTTACGTCGAAAGTCAGTATCTGATGGTTTTTGGCTGCTGCTATGGCAAATAAAGTCTTGAGAGCGGTTTGACAAACGACTGGACTATAGATTTCGTCGTAGTCAAGGTTTCCTTTTTGCTCACAGCCTCGGACCACCAGCCTCGCCTTGTAGGTTCCATCGTCTTTTACGCGAAATACCCACTTGTTTGACAGTATCTTATGCCCCTTTGCCTCTTCTTTGTTGACCATGACCCAGGTCTTGTTTTCTTCTAACGAATTCATTTCTGCTTGAATTGCCTTCTCCCAATTTGCTTTTTCCTTGCTGGCGATTGCTTCTTCATAGGTAAGCAAAACAAAGTCATTATATTTTTCAGGCAATTTTATAGTTCTTTTAGTTCTTATTCCTCCTTCTGTGCTTTCATTACTAGCTTGTTCAGTTTCTAGTTCTTGATCCTTTTCTATATCTTGTTCCTTGTCGTTTTGTCTTTCTTGTTCAGTTTCTTCCTGCAGTTCGTGGTTTTTTATTTCTTTATCTTGGTTCTTGTCTTTTTGTTTTTCTTGGATAATATTTTCAGTATCCGAGCTAACCGGGTCGTAGTATTCAAGATCATCATCTTCATTTTCTTGTGAACTAGTATTTTTCTTACTATCAGGATTGTTTTCTACTTCTTCAAATTGAGGTAGTATTACTGTAGGCATATGATTTTCAGCAACGTCTTTTTTATCAAATATTACGTCTCTCTGGATTGTAATTTTCCTGCGCTCAGGATCCCACATTCTGTATCCAACTGGAGCATATCCAATCATCATTTGCTTATTGGTTCTAGTCTCTAGTTTCTTTAGATATCCCAGACGCTTAACATATCCTACACTCCCGAATGTTCTTATATTTGCAAGGTTTGGTTTTGTTTTATACCATAGTTCATACGGAGTAGTATCAGTTGTTTTCGAAGGTAGGCGATTCACCAGGTATGTAGCTGTTAAAACAGCCTCTCCCCACATTTCTTTATCTAGTCCCGATTGAAACAACAACGCTCTTGCTTTTTCTGTCAATGTGCGATTGAGCCTCTCAGCTTTTCCGTTTAACTGGGGACTGTGAGGGATTGTATAATCTAATTTAATGCCTCTTCGCTGGCACCAAGTTTTAAATTCTTTTTCCGTATATTCACCACCGTTGTCACACCTTACCTTTTTTACTTTCAAGTCTAATTCTCTTTCAGCTTCATTAATATATTGTTTTATTATTTCAGGAACTTCATATTTATTTTTCATCAGGTATACTTTTGTGAAGTGAGTTTAATCATCCAAAACTGTAACTATGTATCTCATTCCATCCCATGTCGCTTGTTGTAGTATTTCTAGAGGTGTCATTGCTCTGGTTCTTTCTGTGTTGAATGGTTGTCTAGTCTGTTTTGCTATGATACATATTTCACATAAATCATCTTTGTTCTCTTCAATAGGTATACCGTCAGCCATCTTTGTTAAGTTATTAATCGCTTTCTTTCCTGGATGTCCCATCTTAATATGCCAGTCTTCTTCTGCACACATAGCCGTATTATTTTCTTGGTTTAATTTTACTGTGTATAAACCAGATTCATTTTTCTTTCCAAACAGTGTGAGATTTTTTTTGCTTATCTCAACGGTATCCTTTGAAAATAATACAGAACCACCATTGTTTGTAATTTCATTGACTGACATGAGGTTTTTTGATAACTCTGGTACGTATAATGTATTTTTCAGTAGACATAAGTCTCCTTCTACAGTCCCGATACCTTTTGATAGTATCTTAGCATCACTTTTAGCTATGCATATTTCTGACTCTTGACTTCTGAAGGCTTTCATGTTTTTAAGATTGTTAGTCATGTGTGCCGAGCATCCCGAGTCCACAATGAACTCAAGTTGAGACTTAGGGCTCGTATTATCTTGATAGCTTGATAGAAAAGCCACTCGTCCAGGTTTCTTGTATTTGTTTTTATTGGAATCTTTGAAGAAACATGTGTCTTCTGAATGGTTATACTTTTTACAGATACGGCATTGTTTCGACCTGCAGTCCCTTGCTTTATGCCCCTTCTTGTTACATTTAAGACATTGTATAGCCGTATTAGCTTTGAATGCTATTGCCGAAGTTGAAGGCTGGCCATTTTTTCTATTTTCTTCTACCAGGAGTCGGTTTTTTAAATTAGACAATGTTTTTTCGCTTGAAGAATCCCACGCAGTAACGAAACTACTGTAGGTCTCAGGAAGAGCTGATAGTATTTTAGACATTATCATGTCTTCTTCAATGGTACTACCTAATTTGGATAGGCGATATGTGATGGTATCCATTTCGGACAAAAACTCTGTCATATTCTGTCCCTGATATGTGTAGTTGAAAAATTCTTGCATTGTGCTGCATTTGTTTCGCGATTCCTGCCCGTCATATATGTCACACAAGGTTTTATACATTTGTGCAGCGGTTTCGCATGTTAGAATATATTGCAGATGCTTTCTGTCGATAGTAGAGATTATTAGGGCTTGCCCCTGAGCATCCAACTTTTCATCAAATGTTTTTGCTTCATCTTTGTTTTCTATTTTAGTCAAGTCCAACAAACCTTTTGCTCGTAGAAATATTGTGAGTCCAAACTTCCAGGCACGGTAAGATTCGACGCCGGTTAATTTTTCAATATTTTCATTTTCAGATCTTGACATTTTTCCGACTTTTTTATTTTCATGGAAATTTTACGATGTTATTATATTTTTATTATTTTACTATTTTGTGATTATTTTTAAATGTTAAAGCCCATAACCTGTGGGTAACTGATCATTAAAACAGTTTAATCACGAAACGAAGTATTCCTTTTATTGTATATTAAAGATATTAATTCAATGACATAGTATTTGTCAACGACAGTTTTTAACTAGCGTCCAAAGACAAAACCTATCTAAGTAGGTTCACCCAAATGGTGTTTACGACGCAGTTCAAACCTTTCTAAACGATAATAATCGACAAAGCAAATTCTTAATTTAAGTCTTTATTATTAATGGAAGCGTCTTCCTGTTCCTACTAGGCCTAAGGGTATTTACGGGTTACAAAATGATCTCAATAAAGTTAATATTACATGAAACAAATGTTCATGCAAATGATTACTAATTTAGTGACTTTATTATTTAGTTAATAATCTTGATTTGATCTCACCGCCCATAGTACCTACTGCGTAATTTATTGTTTTTAATTGATACAGTAGTTATTTGTTTAATTTTATGTCAGTGGAGTACTTACTTTACACAAACGAGTATTATAAATATAGTTGTGTTAACATAAGTACAAATTTGTATTTTTTTAAGCAAAATAAAGCGTAACTCTCAAGGTAGTTTATTCACTGGTTTCATTTGTTCATTCATTAGGATTTGGTGTTCATTCACTGGTGATTTTCCATTTTTCCCCCTAAAGTGTGTTATCCCTTAAAATTGTGCAATGCTACTGCAAAATAAAAGTGATTACACCAAACTAGAATAGGTATTCTTACTATAAAAACTGAATTATTTGCAATACTTTACTGAAATATGCCTAAAATTATTTTTTAAAGTTGAAAATTTCCTTAAGCGTTCATTCACTGGGGAACTTACCCTATATAGATATACAATAAAAATTTAGGTCTATTTTCTTTATAGCTTGATTAAAGTTTCAATAGTAAAAATGTTGTATAGTGGGAGACACGAGGTTATACTTAAGAATGTCTTTTTTTATACTGTTGTCTTTCTAAATTATTCTAGCCTTAAACTCTAAACTGACTGTATATAGCCCTGTTATCTCAGTATTTCGTTTGTTTTTGGTTATTAACCCTTTTGTACTACTGAAGGAGCTCGGTATCGAAAAACGAATCTACTGGAACAACAGGGAAAGAGACGCATATGCCTAAACTCGGGTTAGATGAGGCCGGATATACGTCGCTGGTTTCTCCTGTGCTCTGTATGGAGTGTTGGTATTGATGTCATCCAAATCGGAATCCTGAAACAAAACCGGTATTCATTTTCTGTTTAATTAAAAACAACTTTAAAGAGTGACGAATTTCAAATCTAAATATGTCAGTTTACTAGAAAATTATAATTATTAGTTAAAAAGTACCGCCTGGTTTAAAAAATTCTAAAACCATAAGTTCTGCTGGGGTAAGACCAGCTGTGGTTTCACGAGGTGAAGAGTTATAATTTTACAAGCTAAATCCGCAACACTGAGGCACTTGACCAATAAAGACCGGCCATTTGACTAGTGTTGCCAGTTTAGACTTGTAAAATTGTAACTTGTGACTTCGTGAAGCAGGTCACTGAGTGTCTGACAAATGCAAGTTCACTGGGATTCGCCATATCAAGGTCGGAAACTAGGTAGTTTCTGTTGCTATAAATTAATAGAAATAATAGAAAAAAAACGGACATGTGCGTGTCGGACCACGCACAACGAAGGGTTCCATGTCTATTAAAAAGGTCGTATCGTCACAGTAATCTTAGGTACTTTTCTATAGGGAAGGCAGTTTTCCAGCAATATCTCGAAAACCTGTGAACCAATCTTGTTTAAAATAATTTTCCGTGAAATAATTTAATAAACACTATGCCCATTTTTTTAAACACACCGTTCAAAATTAGACGGGCGGGGACACAATGTTTGTGACTTTCGGGGCGATTATCTCCGACTATATTCATTTAATCAAAAAAATGCTGAGAAACTTATATTTATTTTGAAAGGCCTATCGATTGACGTGCCACACGTGGACTTACAATTATTATTTTGACTTGTTTTGAGAGTGTACCCCTAAAAAAATATTTTTTTAGTAATTTCATTACATAACTATGTAGCGGCAAACAAAATACGCCTTATAGTTTTCGAGTAAAATGCCTGCGACATACGGACAGACAGAAAGACGGACAGACGGACATGACGAAACTATAAGGGTTCCGTTTCCGCCATTTTGACCACGGAACCCTAAAAAATGAGGTGAATAGAGACTTTGTATGAAAAACGTTCTACTCGCTCTATTTTTTTTCGTTTCCGACTTAGACAATATGGTGGATCCCATTGTGTATACAAAGTTTCATAATATTCTAGCACGACGTTTTAAAATGAGAACTAAACTACTTTTGTATGGAGATTCGAGCGTCCTGTCGACCCTTATAGATGTCCGCGGGCTGGGTTTCCGCAACTCGACGTCATAATTGCGCCTATTTTGCGTATCAACCCTTAAAGCCAGTAGACGGTCTTGCCCCATAAACGGTCTTACACGCACCGACCTTACTTTTATAGCTGTGATATTGTGAATATCCCATTTATGTAGATTCTTAAGATAAATAGAAAAGAGTACAGACTGCTCGATCCCACAGTCAAACTGTGCAAACGGTTTTGTGGAACTGTAATTGTCTGTGCTGTACTATTATTTGTAAATAAATAAATAAATAATAAATTTATCATTCTCTAAACAATAGCAACACACTCATCAGCTGCGTGATAAGAATCGCGGGAGAAAGCGCTTTCACAGGACCGAACCCACGACCCTTTGCATTCCTCGACTTTCGATCGCTTGCCTTTATTTTCGCGAGAACACCCATCCTAAAACCAGTTTGAAACTGCAAGCCATAGGCACTCGTGCAGAGAAACCTGCATGGGAACTGGAAACTAAAGGATGACTCAGAGTACCGAGCCCGGAACATCGTTTTGGGAGCTAAGTAGGATACCACAGACAGATTTATACTTAATAAAAAGTTAAGGTTTCCTTCAGAGAATTTCGTAGTAAAAGTAAATTTGCATTAAGTTGTCGTGAAATTTTCCAGAAACTTCTGACAGTATTCCTATTTTCTTTCATAACCGACTTCAAAAAGGCAGGAGGTTCTGAATTCGTCGGAATCTTTTATTTTTTATGTTGGTATGTATAATAAAACCATACCTTACACAGAAAGCTTATTATACATTACCTAGATGATTTTTTTAATGATGAGAATGAAGTGTGGACGCAATTGTAACAAATTGATATTACAAATTATTATTAATTAATTATTGTGACATTTTTAATTCCAATTTTAATATATAAATTAGGTGATTTTTTATCTTTTAATAATATTTCGTGCTTTTAATAGTAGGTATTATTGCGTGATCGCATCAGAAATGAGGCTATCCGCAGCAGGACCAAGGTAACCGATATAGCCCTCCGAATCGCTAAACTTAAGTGGCAGTGGGCGGGGCACATTCCACGTAGAACCGATGGCCGTTGGGGCGGAAAGGTTCTTGAGTGGCGACCACGTACCGGAAGGCGCAGCGTGGGTAGGCCCCCCCCCACAAGGTTGACTGATGACTTGGTAAAGGTCGCTGGAGTCCGCTGGATGCGGGTGGCGCAGGACCGGTCATTGTGACACTCTTTGGGGGAGGCCTATGTCCAGCAGTGGACGTCTTTGGGCTGATATGATGATGATGATGATGAATATTTCAATTTTTATATTTTTGTCAATTACCTACATTTTTAACATTATTTCTTAACTTGCTAAGAAATATTGAATTAGAATGTAACAATTATTATTATTTAAATTATTATTTATTTCACTGCTGTGCCCTTACAGGGTTCATGTTGAACTGTAATCTCTAATTGAAGAACTGTATACTAACATGAGTGCAATAAATGATTTGATTTGACTTGATTTGATATGTTCCCCGATTACTCGAAGACGCCCGTACCGATTTCGAAAATTCTTTTTTTGTTTGAAAGGGTATCCTTCTCAGGTGGTCCCATGATCATCAGGTCAGGATCTGATGATGGGATTCTGAAGACATCGACGGAACTCTTCAAATTAAATAGGCACACTTGAAGCGGAGTACTAAATTGAAGTCGGTTAATTAAAACATTGTTTGTAAAGTAAATTATTGAGAATGTTATGTAAATGTGTACTTTTTATAATACCTACTCTGATACTGAAATTATAGGTATACTGTTTTGAAAAAATGACACCTCGCCGAGTTTTTTACGCCGGTTCTTCTCGAGGCAGAGGTTTTCTTTCCGAACCGGTGGTAGTTTATCAACATTCATAGGTGCATGTAATATGCCTAAATTGAAGAATACATCACTTTGACTTTGACTTTACCTACATTACTGAGCAGGACTAACTTTTTACCCGACTGCCGAAGGAAAGGAGGGTTATGTTTTCTTAATCACACATATACATAGGGGTACCTGCAATCGATGATATATATATATGGATGCGAAAGAAGCGAATGAAGTAAAGGACTGTATTATTTAGCGGTCCATGGTCTCTGCCTACCCCAATGGATATTTTTAATTGCGGATATGTAATTACGGTTATGTAAATATGTGTATTGATAGTGGAACAATGCATGCCTTTTGCATTGTTTATCCAGTAAAGACAATTATGTCTTGAATAGAATACTTAGGTATAATTTGATCCGGGAAAAAAGTGATTGGAGATCATGCTTATTGTTTAGTGTTATAATTCTAATTACATGTTGTTAATTAACTAGCACAGTTCGTATGTAATAAGCAGGGCTCGGATTTTTCATCGCACGGTAAGACGAAAGAGAACTATGGACTCGATATTAACATTAAAATTTTACTCATATTCATACTCTCATTTAATTAATACCAAACGTACCGATTGCAAATATAAATAAATGACAAAGTTAGGTCTCTCACAACAATATAGTCTGTATAACTAGGTACGTCAATTTGGCACTCTTTGGGGGAGGCCTATGTCCAGCAGTGGACGTCTTTCGGCTGATATGATGATGATGATGAACTAGGTACGTAACGAAAGCGGCCTTTAGACCTGTCTAAATAAATGCAGTGCACTAACTGCACTCACACTCACTGATTAGAGAGATGGTTTATCATCCCTCCGTTCCCTCCCCCAGTTAGTGCACTGCATTTACCCAGGTCTAAAGCCGCCTAAGAAAATAAGTGAGTATGAGTATGAGTAAAGTTTTCATGGTAATATCGACTCCATAGTCTTATTTCGTCTTACCGTGCGATGAAAAATCCGAGCCCTGGTAATAAGTATGCCTTGAATGTACAGTAAGGGAAATGTATTCACGTACCACCGTAGAACCCTACCGCAATAAGGTGACATATCACTCGAGTTTGAGTGACGGCCGCCTGTCAATTGCGACAGGGTTCTACGGTGGTACGTGAATACATTTCCCTTACTGTACATACCTACGGCGAATTGTATCTCTAGTCATGTACGATTCCCAAGTTCCCACCGACCGGGCCGGTCCGGGTCGCGTGGCGCCGCATCGCAACGGATGCGCGAGCAACCGTCGGTAGTTTTAACCGACTTCAAAAAAGGAAGGGGTTCTGAATTCGGTTGTATGTTTTTTAATGTTTGTTACCTCAGAACGCCGTCATTTATGAACCAATTCGTACAATTCTTTTTTTATTTGAAAGTATACGCTTCCAGATTGGTCCCATTGTTAACAAAACTTCAGTTGGACGATGGGAACCATGAGGAATCGAGAGAACTCCTCGAATATAGAAGGCACGCATGTAGTAATTTCGGTATTTTCTATTATAACTAGTGTATTTACACCCGGAAATCGCAAATTTTGTGAAGTGGAAGTCCGTTAAAACTTTGTTTTCTTTCAATTTTCGTCTTTTTCCTAAGTTACTTCAAATCTGTTTTTGCTAAAATCATTTTTTTTAAATCCGAGAATCTTACAACAACCCCTTTTATTTGATATGTCACACAAAACAGTTTGCGAAACTTTTAATTTTCCAGTTTACAGTTTACATTAAAAGTTACCTCGTTGTTCAGAATTCATTAGTTTACTTTACGCGTCCATCTTTGGGTCACCAATTTACATATGTTTACCAGATTTCAACTCAATCGGTTCAGTAGTTTCGGAGCAAATCGGCTGTGACAGACGGACAGGCGTACAGACGCACGAGTGATCCTATAAGGGTTCCGTTTTTTTCCTTTTGAGGTACGGTTCCCTAAAAGCATCTGTTATACATAGTTAGTGGTCTGACCTCGACGGGATCCATGCTGCGCGACCAGGGCCCCCAGCCGGGCTCCTCCTCGTGGTCGTAGTGGTGCTGGTGCTGCGCGTGCTCATAGTATATCACCTGTAGACAACACACAGTTTATAGTACATTGTTTAACGAGGGGCGTAAGTGGAATATTGCTAACGAGAGTCTATCAGAAGCCCGACGCCGAAGGCAGAGGGCTTTTGATGACTCGAGTTTGCAATATTCTTACGCCCGTGTTATACACAGTTTTTCATCACATTTGCGAGGAAATAAATAAACCAAACAAAAATTGACAACTTCACTTCCAGATCAGTGCTAGTGGAGTTCAATATTTCAACCAATCACAGAGCAGTATTCTTGCGGGGCGGGGCCGGCTTGACCAACCAGATTTTTTTTTTCAACCAATCTCAGAGCAACCAGATTTGCTTAAGCCAGTCAGAGGGTTCTATTATTTTAAAACTAAACTTAACAGCCCGTGGGAGGTAAAACGGCTATAACTGCTCTGTACGCTCGCAAGTAATAACGCCATTGACGAGCAAGTGTGATGAAAATAATTAAAATAGCAAATATCAATAAATAATAAACATCTACAATTTATACAATATTACTAGCTAATTCTAAACCTAACTTAAATCGCCCCTAGCCGTTCCTTGGTGCAAAAGTCCCCATGACACTGGCGGCATTTCCACGCTGGATAGCCAAGGAAAGCCTTTGCATCAGAAACGACTCTGAGCGGGGGTCTTCGGCATTGAATGGGTTAACGAGCACCGCCTACCATTACCTACGGTTTTGTGCAACCTAACCTAACAGTAGGTTTTCGGCGAAGGAAAGCATAACAAAGGCGCGGCGTGGGTAGGCCGCCCTACAAGGTGGACTGATGACCTGGTAAAGGTGTTGATCCTCGTGATATCTATGTGCGGGTACATAAAATTGTATGTCTTTAAGTATGTATAAGTAAGTTTATATTGTATGCATTATATAAGTATGTAGGTATGTATATTCATGAAATTAATTGATTTCTGTTTCCATTCGAGTCTCAGTATTTAGGATCCTGCACCACCAAAGTTTCCGTTTAGCCCAATGGTTGACTGGTAGAGAATGCCTGATGGCATTAATCCCGCCAATTGTACTTTTATTTGTATATTTGTGCAATAAAGTTTAAATAAATAAATAAAATAAATAAAGGTCGCGGGAGTCCGCTGGATGCGGGTGGCGCAGACCTGTTACTTTAGCACTGTTTGGGGGACGCCTATGTCCAGCAGTGGACGTCTTTCGGCCGATATGATGAGGATGAAACAGGTCTAATCCCAATAAGGTCTAGTTTTCCCTCTGGATTGTAGACCCAGATGACAGTCGCTTTCGTAAAGCTAGTGCCTACGCTAAATCTTGGGACCAATCCCAAACCCAAACGCACGCGCCGGGTGCCAAAACACACCCGGGCTCCTTTAAGGCATAACCGAGAAAACGGTAGGATGAATACCTAATACAGGGTGGATTTTTTATGAGTATCCAAATTGAAGTATGTTAATCCTTATACAAAATTATATTTTACGTGTTTTTTCTTTTAGTATCCCTCGGTACTAAAATATTGAGTTGAGTGCCTCAAAGTTGAAAAAAGACCAAGTTCCCAGCGCTCCTCCCCACCAGTATTTCATAACAACCGCGAGTCATGCACGGGTGCCCTCCCCCGCCCCGGCACCCCGCCGCCGCGTCAAATTGATACGAGTAACACTAGTTGCTGATCGGGCGGCCAGCCTGATGTAAATGTGAACTACCCTCACTACAACACATTTTGTGTCTCTAGTTTGTTTACATTCGACTCGGTGACCATACTACAGTCATCATTATTTTTGAAAAGAAAATAAAATAAAAAATATTTTGTTGTTTTTTTTTCATAAATGAAATCTATAAACGATGCCTAATGCCTGGAAAAAAATTGGATACTCTTAAAAAACATCCTGTATAAACATGTAATGTGGTTCTCAGTAGGTATAGATAGAGGCCAAATAAAAAAAAATAGTACAGATCTGACCATAACCGTAAATGAATCAAAATACTTTCAAACAGTTTTGCATAAATAGGTATGACATTATAAACGGTGTATACAAATTCACACACTTAAAAATTTCACCCAAAATGTGCAAATTCACGCCAAATTTCACCTCACGGGCGATAAGAGTTATTACGCAAGCACCTACCTCACATTAATACGTATTGAATTTGGAACTTTATTATATTTAAGCACAAGGGTTCAGTTTTGAAAACTAGCTGTTAGTAAGATAAGAGATGGATTTTGGTTACAGAATTGTACACGGAATATTTAACTACATTGTTGCATAGTCACACACACCTATATTTAACTACAGGTGAAGTTAAGGCTTGTAAAAACCCGAATATATTACACCGACATAAACAAATAACCGTAGCGACCGTGCCCATCGTATCGAATCAGGGGGCCTACCGCCAACGGCATTCGAAGTTTTCCCTCTCTGTTGCACTTACGTACGAACTCGCAAGTCTGACAGAGAGGGAAAACTTCGAATGCCTTTCGCGGTAGGCCCTCAGAAGAGAGTGAAAGTCAGGACTATTCGAGATACAATTGAAATTGAAACGGGTTTATCCGATTGATTTACTTTCGTGACAGCTAGGAGATATCTTTATCTATGGTTGAGATTATTTAATGTGGTCATCTTCTTATAAAACTGTCATTGGAATTGGAACCTTCTACCTTGGTCCGTAGAGTTGCTTTTTGAATGTAATACTTTGATGCAATTCGGCCAACTTGAATAATCTCAAGTTTAAGGTACATTGCATAACGTAGATCTGCACGGCTATCACAAGACGGCGCGCGAGCTGTCTCGATTTTTCTCGCACTATCTGTCTCTCTCTTATTAGACAACTTAGAAAGAGAGGTATAGTGCGAGAAAAATCGAGAGAGCTCGCGCGCCGTCTTGTGATAGCCGTGCTGAGAGGCCATTCACGGGCGCTGTAAGGGCACAGAATAAGTAATAGTACTGTAAGGGTGAGCATCCATGACAACTAGTTTCCGACTTATGAATGAATGAATACGTTTATTCCAGAACCAGGTCCATATTGGTTAGTAAATAATATCTTGATATAATGTTAAATATTTCACAAAAACAAGTTTCCATCATTTAGATTTTAAATTTCTAGTTAAAAACAATACACTTTAATCGAAATTAATAATTACAAACATTTCAAAGAAAGATAAATAGCATAAATATAATGAAATTTGAATAAATATTAAATGCAAATAGTTCAATTTAAAATATCAATAAATTAATAGTTTAAAAAACACTAGAAAAACACGCTTTTATAAATGCACGTAAAAACCAAAAATATATTATGGATCGTTCAAGTTGTCACTATTTCTGGGCTGAAGTGTAAACTATGTGCTTTTAATTATAATATTTGATTGTAAAAGCGTGGGGCGCTGGAACAGGAAAGACTTTCTTGTAAACAAATACTAATACTAACTTCCTGGCGGAAGCTGCAGAAAGTCTTTCCTGTTCCAGCGCCCCACGCTTTTACAATCAAATATTATAATTAAAAGCACATAGTTTACAAGTGTAAGTGGTTCTCTGTTTCTGGGCTGAAGTCAGCTCAGAAATAGAGACACCTTGAACGATCCATAATTTATTTTTGGTTTTAGTAGGATACATGTCATTTTGAAAGGATCTATGGCAAGTGTTTCGACAGTCGCGCGCGTTTGTCGTGCAAAAAGTCGCCGTGTCTGTCTATCCGCTCTAAGTAGTAAACAAATGGAATCAAAACATTTTTCAAAAAACCCAACTGCTTTTTTGCACTCCCACGATTAAAGGGGATCCAACGACACTTCACATGTCGAAATCCGTCAAACGGTTTAGGCTGCAGGGCGTGCCAAAGAATAAGACATTATACACATACATACATAGATACATACATACATATATACATACATACATACGCTCGAAAAACATAACCCTCCTTTCCTTCGGCAGTCGGGCAAATAGAGGCTCTATTGAATGGAACTTCCGTTCCGACGTCCATTTCCGGTTTTCTTCAAAACCTGATTGTCCGGCGAAACTGTATAAAATCGTCATCAAGTTAATGGGCAGCTGAACTCGAAAGCGGAAACCGGGCCGTGCCTGTTACCCACATACATACAGACATACAAACATACATACATTCGATTAAAGTCGCATACCACACGTGGCTCGTGACGTGATTCTTAATAGGGAGTGCTGACTTAGGTTTAGTTAGACAAATTAGGAACTTTTTAAGAAACCTTAAAAACGCTCTGTGATTATAATAATAATAATTCATTTATTTCAGATATAAATCTATACAATTTGTTAGTACAGACAATATTTAAAGAATTTTAAAATGAAGATGATCACGAAATGTGCAATTTTTCTATGGCCTAACAGCGTGCATTATTTGATCATTAGGTAGGTAAGTAATGTATTTAAACTTAATTTAAAATCAAAGTTTTAACCGACTTCAATTCGATTTTAGACAATGTTTTATTTATTTTATTTTGCATTGGCCGTCTAGAGATTTCATTTCATCTAAGTCTCGCTTTAACACATGCGCGTGGACTGCGCGAAAATTACGAAAAAGAAATGTTGCGCGCCATTATACCTACCTACATAGGTAATTTCACAAATATTGGTAAACATTGTTGACGCGTGTTTGGTTATTATATCAAAAATATTGACTCGTGGTGAAAAGTGATAAATAGAATAGGCTGTGTCCTAAATTTTTTTTACGATGCCATTCGAACCAGTTTTTGGTGTGGAACAAATGTTTGTATGGGAGTAAGTACAATTAAAGAACATAAATACCCAAAAAATTGAGTTAAAGACGGACCTCGCTGGCGGTAGCCGAAAACGTTCCATACTGATTAACATTGAATCATGACGTCACAGGGTAATATTTGTACTAGTCGTTATATGGAAAATCAAGTAAATTGCTGTTTCGGTTGCGAAATACTGCGTTTAGGACCATAGTTGTAGTACAATATTGTTTCTATAAAAGCGTAAGGATTCTATTGGTAGCTTTAAATTTACTTTTGGACAATAAAAAAAATGCATATTTTTTGTAAACTTTCAAGGGCCATATCTTTTTATGATTTTAATTATATTTCGTAATTTATACTTAATTGCATTTATTTGAAGGTTTACTATCAATTTAGCAACACTGCGCTATCAATTTTAACATGAGGACACAACCCAATTGACGCCACTGGAAATACTTGGCGATGTACAATATGTGGGTAACAACCTGTTGCCATTAACTAAAGAAAATTACTTAGGAGCCTAATACATTTTTCATCTTAAGAAATGGATTTTTTCCTCGCAAATGTGTTAAGAAACGACGTATGAAACGCGTGAGCTTTGATAATTTGCCGAGGCGCACACAGATGATTTCTTTGCGATCAGGCGAAAAAGAATAGCGTCGCTACTAAGACGTCTGAGAGGCAGCGGCAATAGCCTTCTGAGTGTGTTGGCGGAGAGGCTCGACTGTCCACTTACCAAATATTGGACTGAGGTGGCTATCGGGAGGGCAAAATAAGCCCAACCCGATATAGTAAATAAGTAGTAGTAGTAAGTTAACTGTCACTAACATAGATCATAAGTCTCTGTAACTAACAAAATATGGATCAATTTAGCTCTGAAATAAAGATATTTTTTTTTTTTAAATTACATCCTCGGCTCTCTTATCATTCCGCCTTTGATATAGTGATCAATATAGCTCACTTGTATCGCAATGTACTATCATACGAATCCTATTTCAGATAATAAACATATGTTTATTGAGAATCTCCTCCTTTTTTGAAGTAGGCAAAAATTAAGTTGAAGCGTGATGTTTAGGTACAGAGTTATTTGTGAACTTTGTCCAATGCAAGATTAATTTGTTTTTACCATTGTCACTCACTACGTGGCGCAGGACCGGTCACTTTGGCACTCTTTGGGGGAGGCCTATGGCCAGCAATGGACGTCTTTAGGCTGATATGATGTATCGCTACCGTATCGTGCAAGATACAAGTACTATCTATTCTGTACGAAGTCGTCGCCCTCACGATGCATAGAAAGTGCAACAGCGAGCGCTAAGAATTTATAACGCATACCGGAATGAAACAAACCAGTGTAAGTTGATCTCTCATTACACGTAGTTGTTGCGAGTCTGGGGGTCAAGATATAGGATTGAGCCGAGATATTGTGAATAGTGTTGCTGACACGGAGATCTGATGACCTTCATGCCACGGGTGCTAGTTGCGGAGATGACGGCTTATTATAGTTTTCATAACTACTCGCAAGTTTGAAAGTGAACGGATGGAAGTAATCTCAAGAGCAAAAGTTTTGGGTACAGTTTGTACTGAAATTCTATACAAACTGTACCCGAAACTTTTGCTCTTGAGTGTATATCGAGCGATGGCGTTATTAGTGCTTTTCAAATTGAGCCTATCATCCCAGTATAATTCCCAATAAACATTTATAACTGTATAAAGGTTGTACTATGAATTCTTTTTTTACTTTAGGCTGTTAAACTTGGCTGAATAGGGGCTGTAGGAATATCTGGATATACAGCCATTGCACATCCAAAAGGCGCCCCAAATTATACAGCTTCAAGTGTAGATCTAGCTGGTTAACAGCTGTATTATAGCTGTATACGCCAAAAATAACAAGCTGACTTAGGGTTTAATAAAATTCTACAGCTACAATTCTACGATTTGGCCTTTTTATTCTTATAGTACAGGAGCCGTAGCATGGTTGGCCTATCACGCGACAAGTGACAAGATAAGAGCGTCGTCTCGTTCTATCGAACGGTGTCAGCCAGTGACGCACGCTCTATCCTATCACCTATCGCGTGACAAGGCCAACTATGCTACGGGGCCAGGTTCAGGTTGGTAAATTCTAGATAATTTTAATTATAGCGTAGGTATTCCATTTTTCATGTCTTTCAAATTAGAAGACAGAGTCATGAAACAAGCGAAAGCATAGGGTCCCCTGCTGGCAATTTTAAGACAAATCGAATTACGGCCCACGCCCATTTTTCTTCTATTCTGCATAAACGTAACCCACAATTTTAAAATTCTGCCATAGAAAAATCAGTGTACAACTTTTCTTAAAATAACCCCGCTATTAGCCATAGTCTGTAATCTTCTAAGGACATTTTTAAAACTATGATTTTTGGGGTATAAATCGTACACACATTTTGTGATACTGATAGGTAGGTAAATAAATAACCTATTATTTTATTTGATGATATCTCCTAAGCATAAGCATACCACTAGTTAACGTTAGGATTATAGTATTTTTTCTAAGAAACTAACACGGATATCTCCTGGCTTTCGAAACAAAATAACAACAACAAAAGACGCTACCCATAACATATTATTCAATGTAATTGAAACTAGCATTTATTAAGACTTGTTACTTTGACCTTCTCCGCGCTTTCGAGTCCATGGCCTAACGCGGAGCATCCGCCAGACAGGTCGGGTAGAAAGCTAATATTTATTTAGCATTGGATGCACTAAGCTTAATTGAAGTATAATGCGGTATATAATAGTTAATTTAAAGAATACTACACATTCGTTGCGCCATCAGCTAGAGGTCATCCATCGCTCGATAGTATATTTGACAACAGTGAAAATAAATGTTGTTTTCATTAGCAACAAACTTTACGAAAATACGCGAAAAGTATCAATCTTTAACAGTATGTTTGCTTTTTAAGATTTTTAAATTCATAAGAACTAACAATGGACGTTGTTTGATTGTGACATCACAAGCAAGTAATCCCTACAAATTCCATACTAACGAAGCGATTTGTTTCAACTGTCCCCATCCCAGGGGCGGTTGCAAAGTGACAAAATATAATACTTTTTTAATACAGTTTGATAAGTCGATATTATAACACTTACCACCTTTATGTAACAACATGAATGTGAAAAATTACTTGATTAATAGAGATTACTTTGCCTTATTTCTTTGCCTCTAATGATTTTTTCTTGTTTTTAATACTTTTCTTGACCCCTGCGCTCCAGCGCAGCGCAGTTAATTAGAGGCCCACCTGAGTCACTCAGTCAGGTTGGTTTCCCTGCCAACTTGTGACCCAACAGGCACTAAGGTGTTAGAAAATGGTTACCCTACTGTAACCAGTGGCATTGCTAAAGGTGCATCAATGCGGAGAAAGTGCAACCGTTGACCCCGAGACCCTTATGCAGGCAGCCGCATCGGGAGATAAAACCAGTCTGTCAACTTGTGCAGTTTGCAGATTTATTTGTTTGGATGGAACCCACCGCATGCTTAGACACCGATCCGCGCTAAGCGTTTGCGTATATTTTTAAATCTCAAAGTCATCTTATTGATTAATACATTTTGACATCCGCATATTAGAGGTTAAGTTTAAAGATATTGTAGCCGAAACCACATTTGCACGGATAAATCAGTCGTGTTTCTTAGTTTCTTAAATACGTAATCAACTCAATTACACTTTTGACACAATGCACATTGTACAACTGCAAAAATATGGCTACATACATACAGCTTACTCAAAATGATGTCCCATTGGTCTTAAGTCGGCGTATTAAGGATTAGTTACATATTTATGAGAGGATTAATTCGATACATATTTTTGAACTTGACTACTATTGTCATTCATCTTAAACATCCTTCCTATTAAACATAATCCTCTCCTTTCTCACGCCAGCTTTCTAACCAAACACCCGTCCTTATCACGTCCGTACAAGGGTCATTTTCATTTGAACGTTGCATATTAATATGCGCATGATCATGTTTTATAGCAGTTAATAATTATAATAGTTAATCTAAAGATTAGGGTCACGGTAATGAACACTTTCTTTTTACGCATGTGGATCGCATACCGTTCGTAGTAGTTGTTAAGTGGAATATGAAAAGCGAAAATATGAATACTTAAATATGAACCAGTTGTGATATTGTATATATATATTATACCTTCGTATGGGCGAGCTATTTTTCGCACATTTTTATTTTGCGTAAGTTTAATTTCCCAGTCTTTGGAACCTTTAATATTTAAGGACTTAAAAAAATACATATATGATTAAAATGTCACAGTTTGTCTCTTTACAATATTAGCATAGATATCAATCGTGAAAAATATACGGTTTAGGAGAAAAAAATTAATCAAATATCGGCGTATTTGATTTGAAATGAATCTTTTGCGAAAAAATGTTATGCCAAACATTAGTAAAGCTTACGTTACAAATCTCGAATTATTTTACTATAAACTAGTGAATCCTCTCAGATTCAGCCGTATGATTGTTGGATCCATGATAAAATTAATGGAACATCTTGTAAAACGAATATTTTTACTTTGAACTTTTATTTAACTTGATAACTATTTTATCACCGAAGAAAAATAACCAACCAACCAAAAATATTCATTTCTAGCCATTTATATCGTCGGTAATGCCGTTAATACGAAATATATATATTAAGCAATCAAAGTCAAATCACGTACATTTTTTTATAAAATCGCCTCTGTAGACACACAGTAGCAGTGTCATTGAAACAAATTCGAATATCGCCCTCGATTGTTAACTGTATTATATAATCGACAATGCATCTTATACTTGAGATTATTCGAGTCGGCCGAATTGGATCAAAGTAGTCCATTCAAAAAGCAACTCTACCGCCCAAGGGAGAAGATTCCAATTCCAATGACAGTTTTATAAAAAGTCAGCCACATAATCTCAACCATTCTTACTACGTTTTATTGTTAGTATATATATACTGGTCATATTTTGTTCGAATAGCAGGCTCGGTTCGAAAAGTTAACGATACCATACCGTTATTTTAACGTCATTATCAATGAGCGCATACAATAATAATTCAAACATACAAATTATGGATTGTGAAATTTTAACGAGGGTCTGATGGATCGAAATTATACGTATTAGATACAACTGCCTAGTACTTATGATCACGTTTGTCGGGCATAAACTTAGAGCATACATAAATGGAGTAGCCATATGTCGTATTTGCGTACAAAAATGTCTGCCGAATTTTGCGGGGGCGGGGGGAGCATCTTATAGGATATTGAAACTCAATTGTACATTGAAAGAAAGCTTGAAGTGGTTGAACGTTTATAATATCAAGTGCTTACAGCAACATGCGGACAGTGTTCTCTTGCGAGGGGATTTTGTAAATGACCATTAATCGATTGTGAAATTGACTGTACAATTTTTTGCACATTGTGCAAGGTTTTCTACAGAAGGGTAAGTTACTGAAAGGCTACTCAGTTATGTAAGCTATAAAGGGCATAAAGTATTCGTTTCTCGCACCGGTGGTAGTTTATCGACATTCATAGGTGCATGTAATATGCCTAAATTGAAGAATAAATCACTTTGACTTTGACTTTGCACTTGCAAATTAGCGACTAAGACGAGTGATTTATGTAGGACGTAAATGGGATCGCTAGAGTATTATTTTCAATTTGTATGGTTTTGTGTTGTTACGACCAATTACTGTCATGGCAATCGTTAACCCTAGCCATTAACATGGATTGGAAGTACTTAATAATAGTGGTCATTTGGTTGAGTAGAGACCGGATTCGGAGGTAGGTCATCCAACATTTTGGACAAGTAGACGAAGTATCTCTAAATGGAAATCTTTAATGGCCTTTTGAATGATCTGAATCAAGAATGACATGAATCATCCTTCATACTGCTGCCGTTTTCGAACAAAAAAGCTGCTTAAATTTTCTAATGTCAAAGACTCTAACTGAGGCACTTTGACGACTTTGGTTGGGCTATATTAGGAAATCGCAGGTCACTCCTGAATAAGACTAGCTCAGGACCGAGACGGATAACATACTCGAAGAGAGGCCTATGCTCAGAAGTGGACGATTACGTACTGAAAATGATGACGATGAAATTTTTTGTGTAGTGAATAAATGTCTTCTTTTCTTTTTTTTCTTTTTTTATCAGTTGTCGGTAAAATGTTATCAAATCAATTAGTTCATAAGTAATATATATACGGGGTGGACCCTGTAACAGGAGCAAATATTTAAAAAGACGCTTCCTTAGATCATCTGCAGTAACCCCTTGTGTCCAATTTTTTTTTTTTTTAATCGGAGAAATTTTGATATAAACTTATGAACTCTAAGTAATGTATCTTGGCACCACGAGATCGTAGCACAGTAGTCAATGCAGATTTTGAGGTAACATCATGTAGTGAGTCATAATAGTTTTTGCATTTTTGCTTTCAAAAGATTAAAGATGTAATTTTTAAATGTTTTTTTATAATTTTTTTGTGTTTTTAAAATAAAAAAAGTTACTTATATCACTCCAGAAGTGTAAAAGGGTTCACGTAAACTTATTTTAAAGTAAAAAAAAAATTTAAACTACTTCGTAGTAATTGCTCAAAAGCTTAATAATCTACCGTTTCATTTATTGCTCCAGTTACAGGGCCCAATATATAGTTATAACATAAGTTCCGTCCGTTAAATACTGTTTGTTTGGGAAGTTTGACAGTTCCTTATGAGATGACAGGCTGTCAGCGCCATATTTAACGATGACTGCCCAGTAAAGTATATTAGTATATTCACTAACCTTCTGCGGAGGTGCGTGCTGCTTTTTCACGTCGATCCAGAACCGAGCCAGGTTAATGCCCAGCCCTATCAGCGCAATGAGGAAGAATTTCACCTGGAACGGACACAATCACTTAGAAAATATACTGGAAACGACGTTTCTTAGTGGCGGATCTTGACACCGTTTAGTGGCCTGACTCCGCTGATGTTATACATTTTGGTAAGGACTCCGATCATTGTGTAGGGGGTTTGAGGTCCTTAGATTTGATCCGCTGGGTGGAAAGGAATCACGATTTACTACACATGCATTCAGTTAGTAATATTTTTTTTTGCAATCAGAGCGCATTGATCCATTGGCGTCTCTGCCCAGTTTTATAATAATAATGCTGTCACTAACTTACGGACAAAATCCAACGAAACAAAACTCTTTTACCTGGTTTAAAATTTGCCTAACATTCCATTGAACATATTTCGTTCTTTCTTGAGAACTAGTTGGATATAATGAACGACCGAAACACAACGAATGCAATACTATTCAAATTATAGTGTGGTACACTATACAATCACAGAAAAAAAAGGTGATCTACTCGTACCTATCAGTCGGCCCGTGGGGGCCTTAGGAGTTAATGCTAACTGATAGCCGGTTTTTACTTCTTTTTACCTGCAGTTTGAAGGAGAGAATTTGCAGCAAGGTCCCGATCTTCGCCTTCAGCACAGCTCCAAGAATGAGCAGCTTCAGGATAGCCTTCTTCTTCTTCTTTTTCTTTCCTCTTTGTTCTACAATTATAATATTTATTACAGAAGAATGATCATCAGTTCATTTATTACAGAAGAAAACCTACTACTAATGCCTCGACAATAGAGATGTGTTCAGATATTTGTGAGCGCTTTGGCTGCTTCGATATATCTGATGGCGACTGTACCTATGTAAATAATGTATTTCAATTAAAAATAGGAATCATTAATCACCACTGCGTCCCTGTCGGTTGATAGTTGCATCGTTTATATAAGCTGGTCTATTATTCATCATCATCATCATATCAGCCGAAAGACGTCCACTGCTGGACATAGGCCTCCCCCAAAGAGTGCATCCAGGACATTTACCAGGTCATCAGTCCACCTTGTGGGGGCCTACCCACGCTGCGCCTTCCGGTAGGTACGTGGTCGCCAGTCGAGAACCTTTCCGCTCCAATGACCATCGGTTCTACGTGCAAGTGCTATTATTATCATTGTTTTAATAGTACTACGGTGGCAAACAAACAAACGGTCTACCTGATGGCAAGCAGACACCGAAGCTTATGGACGCTTGCGATTCCCGAAGAATCACAAGCGCGTTGCCTACCCTTTATTGATTCGAGGATTCACTGTGTGGATACCTAGAGACGAACGTGCGGATTCCTCATTCTCAACACGACACATCCTCGGGATTATAATGGCACGGGGGAGCATCTTAATAGAATATTGAAACTCAACTGTATATTGAAAGCTTGAAGTGGTTGAAAGTTTATAATATCAAGTGCTTACAGCAACATGCTGGCATTTTTATGATCAGTGTTCTCTTGCGTTCTTATTTGTGAAATTGTCGTTGTATGATTTTTTGCACATTTTGCAAGGTTTTCTACAGAGGGGTAAGGTAAGTTACTGAAAGGCTACTCCAGCACTCCAGGTATGCTTTAAGGTCTAGTCTTAACTGAATTAGAATCTTCTAGCCGGGAAAGTGTTGAGAAATGCTAATAACCAACTGCTTTATGTTAAATAAAACATGATGAGTCTGATATTGATATGTATACTTAATTAATAAACTGCATACCATGCTGTCATTCCGTCTCATGCTAATCACAAATGCATTTAAACACGACGGTAGATTTCACAAATCAGTTTCTTTATTTTGATATACATTTTATAAATTACTTATTATAGAAGAGTGTTGAACTTCATATTAATGCACAGGCATGACAATTCGTCCTACGTTTTCGGATCTGGTAAAGGCCATCGGCAGCTGTTACTTAGCGACCGAGCAATGTACAACAAATTGTCACCGTCAGGTGAGAGTTGTCAACTTTGTGAAAAAGAGGCTAGCCTCTGAAGATAAAACACTATGTATGTTTGGAAATACCATTGAATTGATAAAAGGCCCAGAAGAAGTGAAAGTTTTCACTAAAATTACCATTCATTTGTAGCTATTTCTGCTTATTCTCTATAATGGAGGTATATTTCGTGCACTATAATGAATACACTATGATGAAAAAAAAAAAAGAATAAATAATAATAAGTACATGCGAAATACATGCATCCAAATACATTTTAAAATATTTACCACTACTTGATTATAGTTGTTGTGATCCTGTAATTAAACTTACATTATTGCACTATTTTATATAATTATTCATAGATACGTTTAGATCATTCATTGATAAGTCAAATAATGAAATCACGGAATCGCAGTATTATGATTTCTTTAATTTGCACTATCAATCATAGCATAAGTTTATTTTTTTAATTAATTTAGCTTCTTTTTTACTATTTCATCGTTTATATAACTCTATCTTTAAATGTTCTACATCTATCTCCTCTATACTAATATTATAAAAACCGCAATTTCTGGAAAAGTTTGAACCAATATTGTTCAAAATAATTTTCGGTGAAAGAATTTAATAAGTCCATTATTTTTTTCATATTTTTTAAATACACAGTTCAAAAATTAGAGGGGGGGGAGGGGGGCAGAATTTTAGTGACTTTCGGGGCGATTATCTCCGACTCAATTCACTTAACCAAAAAAATGCTGAAAAACCTTATATTTATTTATTTTGAAAGGCCTATCGATTGATGTGACACACGTGGGCTTACAATGAAATTTTTTTTTCAGTTTTATGTATGGAGTCCATGCACCCCTAAAAATTTTTTTTGTCATAATTATTACATAACTATGTAGCGGTTAATAAAATACACCTATCCTCAAAATTTTATTCAAATACACCTTATCACCTTATAGTTTTTCAGTAAAATGCCTGTGACATACGGACAGACGGACATACGAAACTATAAGGGTTCCGTTTTTGCCATTTTGGCTACGGAACCCTAAAAAGGAAAAGGCTGTGAGCTAGCTTTGTATTTAAAGCGTCATCTCAGTAACCACTTATCCGTTTTTTTTCATCTGTGTATATAACACGGGCTCTTTGAATGGACATAGGCTACATAACATCTTGCGGCTTTATCTATGTTCTATTCAATATGCGAAGCGCGGGTAGCTACTAATTTATAAGTATGAAACGAATCTACTCGTAACAAATTACGTCAAAACATGCAACCACCACCAACCTTCAACTCCACTCTTATCTGCCACACCATCTTCGGCCTCATCACTCTTCACGGCATGCTCAGCCATAGCATCCAGGGCCTTATCCCCCATGCTCCACACTTCATCCATGATGTTCCTCCCCTTCCTCAGGGTCGCATTCTCTCCTATCACCCAGGACTGAGTCTTCCCGAAACCCCGACCTGTGGGCCGCATCTCCTTCATTGGCATCATCATAGGTTGGACGAGATGGATTTTGGGAGGTTTTTGCTTCTTCTTTTTCATTTTTTTCTTTTTGTCCTGAGCGCCTGCGGAGATGGTTATGCTGTCGATGCCTCCGCCTTCGTGATGACCTCTGGACAGTGCCCTGTGAAGAAAGAATACATTTATCGCCGTATTCATAAAGGTCCAAGAAACATATTTTTAACCCCCGTCACTAAAAGAGGGTGTTATAAGTTTGACGTGTCTGTGGCATATCGTAGCTCCTAAACGAGTAGACCGATTTTAATGCGTTTTTTTTGTCCGACAGCTGACTTGATCGAGATGGTTCATAGCTACGTTTCAACAACATCGGTTCAGCCGTTTTTGAGATATAGAACTATAGCTAAAATTATTTTGTTTTCGTCTGTCACTTTGACATTTGTGTTCGTAAAAAAGGGACGAAACACACTTTATTTATTATAAGAGGTAGATAGGTTATTAAGTGCTCCGAAAGCGGCACACTAAAACTGTGTCATTTCACACAACTTGCCACAGTTTCGCGTGGTCGCTGGAAACGTGTAAACGTGTCTCAGCTGTCAGATTTGGTGCGCGAAAATAAAAACATGCCGTCGTGTGTGATGCGATTTTGCACAAATCACATCAAAAAAGCCAGTAATAGCCAAGGAATATCGTATCATTCATAAGTAATCTACTTTTATGTAGGTATAATACGAATATATTTTACGTATTCAATAATTACGTGCAATGATGTAATATAAAAAAGAGGTACCTAGATAAGTTATAAGCGCTCCAAAATTGGGCACAACTTGCCTCAGTTTCGAGTCGTCAATGGAAACGTTAGCTGTCAGATTTGGTGGCCATTTTTAAATACAGAATTTCGTAAAGACAACATATCTATCATTGGTCGCGGGTAACAGCTAATATTAACATAAATAATGAGTGATACCATACAAATCGTTCGTACAATGAACAGAGGTCGCTCACGGCATAGGCCCGGCAGCGGCAGCGATGTTAAAAAAACAAAACCACAAACATAATATATCACTGCTTAAACATACAAACATGATACACATAACACACTTGGCCTTCTTTTTTACACCTGCGAACCGGTTCACATTTGAATGACTCAGCGGGTGAAAGTGAACGAAACGCGTCCTGTAGTGGGTTCGATTCCGTGATAAACAAACGTACTAAGTTGACTTTCGCTTTTACTATGGGTAAATATGCAAAGTATACGCAAGTACTTGTAAATTAGCATGACTAATCAAATTGTCGTCAATATTACGGCTCTGTATGGCAGCTTGCACATCTTACATATGACAAACGTAGTATTGACGTCACACACGGTTTAGGGTTCCGTAAAATAATAAATAAAAAAAAATAAAAAAAAAAAAATAAAAAAAAAATATCTTTATTTCAGAACAATCATTCCATATAAATTACATAAAAATTTCATTAATAATGAGAATTTTCCCGTTACTTTGAATACTCAAACTTCTTATAGGTTTTCCTGTAATCTTTAGGCAAGGAACTATTTTCCATATTTTTTTCAAAATTTTAAGCCTAGTAGTTTCGGAGATAAAGTTGGGGAATGGTCAGTTTTCGTCTTTTTTCAAAATAATTCAAATCTGTTTATGCTAAAATTATAATAAATATATATCTGAGATGCTTACAACAACCCCTTTCATTTGATATGTCACACAATACAGTTTGCGAAACTTTTTTTTTTAATTTTCCAGTTTACCCCTCAAAAGTGGCCGCCTTGTTCAGAATTCACTAATTTACTTTGCGCGTCCATCTTTGGGTCACCAATTAACATATGTTTACCAAATTTCAACTCAATCGGTTCAGTAGTTTCGGAGCAAATCAGCTGTGACAGACGGACAGACAGACAACCGAGTGATCCAATAAGGGTTCCTTTTTTTTCCTTTTGAGGTACGGAACCCTAAAAAGGATTACCGAAATGATTTTAGATTTAGGCATCATTACATATTTTAAAAATGTTGTCAATAAATAATTTATTTTGAAAACAAAGTTTTAACCGACTTCAAATCAGTAGCCAAATTGCTTCAAGTTTGCCTATAAAATTTGAACAGTTCCCTCGATTTCTCCAGGATCCCATCATCAGAACTGGATTTTGGTGACAACGGGACCAATGTGGAAGTATATGCTTTCAAACAAAGAAAGATTTTTTCAAATCGGTTCACAAATTACCGAGAGCCGAATTGAGAACCTCCTCCTTTTTTGAAGTCGGTTAAAAATACTACGCTGTGCCTTCTCTAAAGTCTAGTCGCTTTTGCTAGAGAAATCTCAATCACGTACACCGTACAGCATTTCTAACCGAGTTCACAAAATCGAGCTAATATGTTAAGCACACGGATCATTGTTTGTAGAAAAGAAAATTTCTCTAGTGCCAGTGTCAAATTTCATTTCCCGTGGACCTGCGCAAATGTGTGAGGAACGTGAGCGAAATGAGGTATTAAATAACTGGGCATCGGAGTTTTTATTGCTCGGTAAGTCTTTATCGAGCTATGGAGTCGACATTAGCAATAAAATTTAACTCGTATTCATACTCATACTCATTCATTTAAATATATAAAAATAAATAAATATTGTGGGACAATTCACACCAATTGATCTAGTCCCAAACTAGGCAAAGCCTGTACTATGAGTACTAGACAACGGATAAACATACTTATACAGCGTGTATTTTTAATATTACCTCAAATTGTAACCAGAAGTAGGTGTTAGGGCTGTGAACCGATATTGCAAGAAAATTTAAATTTAATCTTAACTACCGAAACGTAGTTAATTTTTGAAAAATTATCGAGCAGCAATGTATTGCGTACACACATTTGACTCATGGAAGAAGCGGGTCACTTGTGACAGTTGTGACGTTGCGTCAGTAAGACAAAGTAGTGATGCATTGCGTGCTGAATTATTTTATATGGACAAAAAAGTTGGTAGTTAAGAGAAGTTTCTTGCAAAATCGGTTCATAGCTCTAACACCTACCTCTGGTTACAATTTGAGGTAATATTAAACATACAGGCTGTATAGATAAATACATACTTAAATAGATATTAAACATCCAAGACTCGAGAACAAACCTTCGTATTCATCATACAAATATCTGCCCCGACCGGGAATCGAACCCGGGACCTCAAGCTTCATAGTCAGGTTCTCTAACCACTAGGCTATTCGGTCGTCATTTATTTAATTAGTGATTTTTATTTTATGACCACGGACGTTGTCGAGTTTATAAGCGATCCTTTAATTTTGTCTTTTAGTATAAAAATATTACAAATAAGAGTAATGAGCATTTTTTTAATTGATTATATTACGTCATAAAAACAACGTATTAATCACTTACGTATAAATAACTGGCACGTCAGCACGGCTATCATAAGACGGCGCGCGAGCTGTCTCGATTTTTCTCGCACTATCCGTCTCTCTCTTATTAGAAAACATAGAAAGAGAGGTATAGAGCGAGAAAAATCGAGAGAGCTCGCGCGCCACTTGGGATAGCCGTGCTGGAATCATTAGTGAATGACACATGATACATACTATTAAATTTGATAAGTGGTCAGTACATGACATTAGGTCTACCGCAGTGATGTAGTTCGTGTATCAGACTCTGTATAGTTGTATGTTAAAATTGGTAAAGCTATGACTATGAGTTTATAATCTAATAGAAACATAATTTTATTTATAATTTGAATCCGATTTTTAAACACGATCGCTATAAAGGCTTTTTAAATAAATAAATTGATGAGTACGAGTATGAATACGAGTTCAATTTCATTGGTTATGTCGACTCCATAGCTCGCTAACGTCTTACCGTGCGATAAAAACTCCGATGCCTATAAAATATTATAGGCCTACAGGGTAATATAGGACATGGTCCAATATGTTCAAAAGTTTTGTAAGTCCTACCAATATTCCTGATTAGGGATAACAGGATACACCATCATCATCATAATATGGCAATTAATTTTATTTTTCTCTTGCATTCAAATTAGTAAGATTCAGCGTGTTAACATAGTGAAAAAGTGTATCAACAGACAAGACTTTCGATTTAAAAAACCGCACTCAAATCTGTTATCTGTTTAGGAGTCAAGTATTAGGTATACCACAAACACACAGATATACATGTTAAAGTTATAATAACACCCAACACCTCTGCTTTGCGTCGGGGTTAAAAACAAACCGAATCTATGATAATGAACCGAAACTGAAAGCCTATCGAACCGATACGTAAAGAGAAGGAGAAGGACTTTCGAATCATCATCATCATCATCATCATATCAGCCGAAAGACGTCCACTGCTGGACATAGGCCAGAGAGTTCCAAATTGACCGGTCCTGCGCCACCCGCATCCAGCGGACTCCCGCGACCTTTACCAGGTCATCAGTCCACCTTGTGGGGGGCCTACCCACGCCGCGCCTTCCGGTACGTGGTCGCCACTCGAGAACCTTTCCGCCCCAGCGGCCATCGGTTCTACGTGCAATGTGCCCCGCCCACTGCCACTTAAGTTTAGCAATTCGGAGGGCTATATCGGTTACCTTGGTTCTGCTGCGGATAGCCTCATTTCTGATGCTTTCGAATAATAAATTCAAATTAAAAATGTCTACTGATAAATTATGATTTGACAAAAACTCAATCGGGGAAAAGAAACTTCGAAACATCGGCATGTTCCTCATGCCATTCAAATGTAATCAGCATTATTTCTCGTCTCGTTTATAATTCATCAAGATGATCGATGAACTGACTTCAGCCTAGTGATCATCTCTATTCGACACGCTCCAAGCACACAATAATAGTTATTTTCTTAAATATGCACAACATAACGAAATGTTGACGTTATAATGTATTCCTTATTACGATACTGCGAGGTATTACGTTTCGGGTACGGTGAGACGAGAGGTCTATAATGGAAATTCATACAAAATTAAAGTTCTAGGCCTGCAAAGTGACCTTGTTTAGTTTCAATAGCAATAAAATCTTGGAGGTTTTTAGGGTTCCGTAGCCAAAATGGCAAAAACGGAACCCTTATAGTTTCGTCATGTCCGTCTGTCCGTCTGTCCGTCTGTCCGTCTGTCCGTATGTCACAGGCATTTTACTCGAAAACTATAAGGTGTATTTGAATAAAAATTTTAAGGAAAGGTGTATTTTGTTAGCCGCTACATAGTTTTGTAATTAAAATGCCAAAAAAAAATTTTTTTTAGAGGTGCACTCCATACATAAAAGTATAATGTCAAAAAATTTTTTTCATTGTGACCCCCGTGTGGGCACATCAATCGATAGGCCTTTCAAAATAAATATAAGGTTTCTTAGCATTTTTTTTGATTAAGTGAATAGAGCCGGAGATAATCGCCCCGAAAGTCACTAAAATTCTGTCCCCCCCCCTCTAATTTTTGAACGGTGTATTTTAAAAATATGGAAAAATTCATGGACATAGGGCTTATTATTTTCATTCACCGAAAATTGTTTTGAACAAGATCGGTTCAGAGGTTTTCGAGATATTGCTGAAAAACTGCCTTCTTCAAAGAAAAGGACGTAAGTGCCGTAAAATTTCTGTGACGATACGACCTTTTTAATAGGCACGGAACCCTTCGTTTTGCGTGGTCCGACACGCACTTGGCCGGTTTTTATTTCATCGCATGATCGAGAAAAGTATCCTTATCCGGTCTACATCTGCTTGGCCGGGTGGCCCTATTTTCGCGGCCATTACAGTAATGAATGTTCAATTTTAACATTGACACCTCCATTTTGTAACTAAGTTACAATTTCATCTCAATAATGATCGTAATATTGTGCCTCGCTCGGGCGCGACTTCGAGTATTTATATAATTACTATTGTATTGTCTGTTTATATCGGGTGTCCCTGAAGTAGGTACCACGTCACAGTGACACCGAAAGTAGATCAGCTCAAGAGGTACCAGCCTAACATACATACATAACCAACACAACACGTCCGCTTTTCGTGGCAGTTTTCGGTATGCAGCCACGAAGTGTTGGAATGATCTTCCACCACGTATCAAAAACTGTTTATCCATTGCATCCTTTAAAAACAAAATTAAAATGTACCTTATCAACCTACAAATATCTAATGCATAAGCGGACAATCCACATAGCTCTTGAATTTCGATCCCTGTAAATGACATCACACCTACACCTGTATTTCGTCATCACTTACCTTTGACCTGATTTGTAAACACTTAGCTCTGAATTAATTCATTGACCAGCGACCTCTCCTTCTCATTAATTAGCTTTCTTATGTATAAGTTATAATTATAAGTCATATTTTAAGTTCTGTATCTCTCTCTGGGTGCCCTGAAAACCAGCGCCTTTAGCATATATTGTTGCTGGCATATGCTGAGTGGCATCCATTTTGGTGCATTTCAGATGTAACTATACACTTGTGTAATTTCTTTTTCACACCAAATAAATATATTTCTATTCATAACATGATCCCAGTAAAAGTTGCACGGTTTTTACGTTAGTCAACGTGTTACTTCTGTCTGGAACACCCTGTATGGATTTATATGTCAATAAAAATTGCCTAAGTATTTTCAAATTTAAATTCGCTACCACTGCTAATTAACCTTAAGTGCTATTTAGACAGTTCTTCAGGGAAAATAATCACAATGCAATTATCTAAAACATCGTTGTTCGGCGTTTCGAGACAATGATCCGTATTGAAAAAAACTATTTTTATGCAGATTTTTAAGTTTCCATGCGCGGGCGATGATGGAGCTAATATTATAAGTGAGCGAGCGAGACAATTTTCGAGGGTTATATTCACCTTAAAATGTTATTGGTTTATTTATTTTCAACTAGCCTATGCCCGCGACTTCGTCCGCGTGGAACTCATTTATATCGTAGCTCCATACAAACTTTCGCCCCCCATTTCGCCCCCTTAGGGGATGATTTCCGGGATAAAAAGTATTCTATATACACTATTATGTATACCAAAATTGATTTTAATTCGTTTAGCTGTTTTTGCGTGATTGAGTAACAAACATCTAAACATCCAAACATCACACACACAGGACAGGCTGTGCCTAGTGTAGGGGTCAGTGTATTTCTCTTCCGAAAATTATATGTTGTGAAAAAAAAAAAACAAAACATCCAAACAGAACAATCGCTGAATTAAAACTAAGATTGACTGGAATAGCTCTTTAGCGATAATACCTGTTACCTCCACTTGTGTTGATTATTCTGTACGCACTTTGTTACTGGAAGAGTATTTGTATTGTGTGTTATACAGAGCAGGCTTCTGTCCACAATGACTCAGCCTCCTTTTTGGTATTATGTTTATAATTTAAGAAAGCAGGATGTCTATGTGGGCGAGAGAAACTCTAGTAATTATGTTCTACATGCGGTACGTTTGCGCTATTAGTAAACTATCTAGTAATTTAAAAATAAATAAGCGTCCATCAAGTAATTGGTGGTTATGATTTTTTTGAATGTGATGCTATTTGCGGTGGTTCTAATCAATGGCTAGGCTTCTGTTTTCTGTGAGAGCAAAAGGCAGTTTTCTAAGTAAAATGTCGTTATAATTAAGTATGGTTATATTATGGTACTAATATAATATGCTCGCGTCTTCGCCCGCGTGGACTCCGGTAAGTATTGACTTTCACCCCCAATTTCATCCCTTTCGGAGATCATTTTTGGGATAAAAAGCAGTTATCCTATGCTTTAATAAGGGTTATTATGAGTTATTATGCCAAATTTCATCTGAATCTGTTTATCCGTTTTTGTGTAATCGAGTAATGGACATATCTTTCTTCCTGATACTATTTAATACGAAAAAATTACTTTTATTTCATATCGCTCGATCTCTATCTTACAAAATTCAGAATTTTAGCGCAGACATTCAGCGCTGCTTCAACGCAATTGGGTACTTTCCTGGGTAAAAAAATATAATTATATTTAGTCCGTCATTTTTGGTTTGATTGACAAAATAAAAAATACGTCTCCAATATTTTTTGATAATCTAACTGACGGACTATAGTACATTGTTGTAGAGGCTAGAAAGTAAGCAATAGATGGACGAGTTAGTTCGAGGGCCGACGCGTAGCGGAGGCCCTCGAAAGTACGAGTCCAGCTATTGCACTTTCGGCCGAGGCTTAACATAGTGCTTTTCACGCCTACTGCAAGGAAATTGCAAATAATTATAATTTTAAATCAAAATTAAAGATCATAATATTAAACAGGCTCGCTTGCCTCGCGCCCGGCGGAGGGAGGAGCTGCACAGGCAGCGCACGCCGGCGCGACCGCGCGGGGCCCTGTGATTGGTCGATCACTGTTCAAACTGTCCAACAATAACATTGTTGGACAGTTTGAAGTCATAGATGGCCTGTTCGTGCGACGTCCAACTAACCCCAGCTTTGACGCCTGAATTCTGACCATCTTTTGCCACATTTCCGAGCAGTGGCGTGAAAAATAGATTTTTTTTAGGAAAGTAGCCCAATAGAAACTTGCATGCAAAATTAAAATTTCAACTAAGGTGCGCTACATCCCAGAAAAACCTACACATATCCCTATACTGTGTACTTCACGATACACACAAAAATAAAATCTGAATAAAAATGTGTCTTGTTTATAATTCAAATCTTGCGTGATTTTGGGACAGCCTATATCTATTAAATATATAGTAGTATATAAATCAAGCCTTATTGAGCTTAGGTAACTAGGCTAGTTCGATTTGTGGAAAATGGTCTCTTTATTTAATTATCGTTCGAGTTAACGACCCATTAAAATTCCACCCTGTATATGATACGATATGACTTTATTTGTAATAATCATACATTGTCAATTACATTCTGTGGAAATGCCGTCAGTATTATGGGCACTTTTGCACCGGGAACGACAAGGGGTGCTTAATATAGAAATTGGGTGTTTGAAATTTTGTTCTTTGTAATAATTGTGTAATCGTAGTCATATATGAAATAAATTTTACCATCATTACATTATATATCCCCAGTTATGTTTATAACCTCACCTGGCTACGCCATGTTGCACGACCTCCGCTAAAGAGGTGAGCGAGCCCTCCACCTCACTCCCGAGCTTGGACGGCAGCTCTTCCAAGGACCTCCCCGATGATCTGGCTTCAGAGTCCGCGGCCGCTGTAACAGGGAATTTTTAATGAGTACTTTGATTTTACATTACTAGCTAATATAGAGTTTCCACCAGAGCTGTCGGAGGTTGCGAGGCTGTGAACGAGGAAAATCCACCACAATAGCTATTCTGCGATTTTTTTAAATATATTTCAAATAGCAGAGAGTACGACTTTGTACCCTTTGGCGTCGAGACCCTCGGCCCGTGGGGTCCCAGTGCGCACAAGTTATTTGCAGAAATCGCGAAACGTCTGGTCGATGTAACTGGTGACCGAAGAGCTGGCGGCATTCTCGCGCAACGCATCAGCATTGCAATTCAGCGAGGAAATGCCGCCAGCATCCTCGGTACAATGCCTCGAGGGCCTTTTTTAGATTTAACTTAGTTAATTTATCTTAGTTAATGTTAATCATAATCTTGTATTTACTTTCATTAGAAATATATATACATATATATATTTCAAATGTTTGTATAGATTCGATAGTCAACTGATATTTTTATTTCCTCAAAATAATATCTGCCATTATCGTGACGTCATAACTGCAACACCAAACAACAGACCATAGACTACTAAGATACTATGTGCAGCTTAGAGCATACATAACTGGAGTAGCCTTTCAGTAACTTACCTCTCTGTAGAAAACCTTGCACAATGTGCAAAAAATCATACGAAGACAATGTCACAATCAATCACAAAATCGCCTCGCATGAGAACACTGATCATAAAAATGCCTGCATGTTGCTGTAAGCACTTGATATTATAAACGTTCAACCACTTCAAGCTTTCAATATACAATCGAGTTTCAATATCCTATTAAGATGCTCCCCCCGCCCCCGCAAAATTCGGCAGACATTTTTGTACGCAAATACGACATAAGGCTACTCCAGGTGCCGTAGCATGGTTGGCCTTATCACGCGACAAGTGACAAGATAAGAGCGTCGTCTCATTCTATTGAACGGTGTCAGCCAGTGACGCACGCTCTATCCTATCACCTATCGCGTGACAAGGCCAACCATGCTACGGCTCCAGTTATGTATGCTCTAAGGGCGAAAGCGACAAGGTATCAAGACTATCAAGGTGTTCAGTTACGACTTCGACTGTACCGTACCGTGTCCCGTACGCACGGTACGCCGTGTATACGTTTGAAAAACGTGCGAGTTTGCATTTAATATGGTAACAACTGTGCACTTGCACTATACATAACTAACTACCGTGTCTAGTGTCTACGTAGATAACTGCGGATTTTGTGGCAAAAATCTAATGTTATTCAGTGTGCATGTGCATTCCCATTGTTCGTCCATTATTGTCGGAGACTTTAGACAACTCTATTTCTCTTCCTTTTTAGGGTTCCGTAGTCGACTAGGAACCCTTATAGTTTCGCTTTGTCTGTCCGTCCGTCCGCGGATAATCTCAGTAACCGTTAGCACTAGAAAGCTGAAATTTGGTACTAATATGTATATCAATCACGCCGACAAAGTGGTAAGTCCCTATACGTAACGTGGGGTGTGTTTTTTTTTCATTTCAACCCTAACGTGTAATATATTGTTGGATAGGTATTCAAAAATGAATAGGGGTTTGCTAAAATCATTTTTTGATAATGTTAATATTTTCGGAGATAATCGCTCCAGAAGTAAAAAAAATGTGTCCCCCCTCCTCTAACTTTTGAACCATAAGTTTTAAAAATATGAAAAAAATAGTGGCACGAACTTTAATTTGAGACCCATTTTCTTGAAATATTGTTAGAACATTCACAATGCAATAAGGTCGACAACTTCAGTTCAATCATAGTGGTGAAAATTAAATGTCCTATCGAATGGGCCTTTGAATTGATAACCTCTTTGCCAAAAGCTACCATTATATATATTTTCTAATTACGAACATGTGTCAGTGTCAGACAAGAATATTGATTGAAGACCATCATTTTCACGAAATATAATTTTCAAATAGCAAATATGGCCGGAGAGAAGACAGAGACCAAAAGACGAATCACAATTAGTCGGAAGAAATCGGAAACGATCGTTTGACTCGTTCCGCCCGGTTGACGTCTCTGAGCGGTTGCCCCTAGATAGATATAAACCCTTTTTCACCTCACTAGCTCGGAAAGACCTTTTTAGGGTTCCGTAGCCAAAATGGCAAAAACGGAACCCTTATAGTTTCGTCATGTCCGTCTGTCCGTCTGTCCGTCTGTCCGTCTGTCCGTCTGTCCGTATGTCACAGGCATTTTACTCGAAAACTATAAGGTGTATTTGAATAAAATTTTGAGGATAGGTGTATTTTGTTAGCCGCTACATAGTTTTGTAATTAAAATGACAAAAAAAAAATTTTTTAGGGGTGCACTCCATACATAAAACTAAAAGTCAAAAAAATTTTTTTCGTTGTGACCCCCCGTGTGGCACATCAATCGATAGGCCTTTCAAAATTAATATAAGGTTTCTTAGCATTTTTTTTGATTAAGTGAATAGGGTCGGAGATAATCGCCCCGAAAGTCACAAAAATTCTGTCCCCCCCCCTCTAATTTTTGAACCGTGTATTTTAAAAATATGGAAAAATTCATGGACATAGGGCTTATTAATTTCATTCACCGAAAATTGTTTTGAACAAGATCGGTTCAGAGGTTTTCGAGATATTGCTGAAAAACTGCCTTCCTCAAAGAAAAGGACGTAAGTGCCGTAAAAATTCTATGACGATACGACCTTTTTAATAGGCACGGAACCCTTCGTTTTGCGTTGTCCGACACGCACTTGTTTATTCTTTAAAAACAGATAGCAAAACTGCATTTTATCCACATGTGTGCAAAGAATATTTGAAATCCGAACGTGTTACTAGTTACCTTTGTTTGTCCGTCTTTCACGGCAAAACGGGGCGACGAATTGACGTGATTTTTTAAGTGGAGATAGTTGAAGGGATGAAGAGTGACATAGGCTACTTTTTATCTCTTTCTAACCCCCCACTTCCCTTAAATGGCGGGTGGAAATTTGTATGGAGCATTCCGCAATTTTCAAGGTAGAAAGCTAAAAATTAGTATGCGGACTATTTATGACTAACAAAAAAATCGTGCATCATTTTTTTTGGAAGACTGCACCTAACCCCTTAAAAGAGGGGGTGAAGTTTTATATGGGGGTCCAGATAGGTAGAGTCAATATGTAGATTCGATATGTAGAGTCCACATGTAGAGTCCATATGTAGAGTCGATATGTAGAGTCTATGTAGAGTCGATATCAAATGTAGAGTCTATATATAGTCGATATGTAGAGTCGATATGTAGAGTCGATATGTAGAGTCCATTTGTAGAGTCAATATGTAGAGTCGATATGTAGAGTCAATATATAGAGTCGATATGTATAGTAGATATGTAGAGTCGATATGTAGAGTCGATATGTAGAGTCTATGTAGAGTCGATATGTAGAGTCTATGTAGAGTCGATATGTAGTCGATGTGTAGAGTCGATATGTAGAGTCGATTATGTAGAGTCCATTTGTAGAGTCGATATGTAGAGTCCATATGTAGAGTCGATATGTATAGTCGATATGTAGAGTCGATATGTAGAGTCAATATGTAGAGTCTATGTAGAGTCGATATGTAGAGTATATATATAGTCAATATGTGGAGTCGATATGTAGAGTCGATATGTAGAGTCCATTTGTAGAGTCAATATGTAGAGTCGATATGTAGAGTCAATATGTAGAGTCGATATGTAGTCGATATGTAGAGTCTATATGTAAAGTCTATGTAGAGTCGATATGTAGAGGCTATGTAGAGTCGATATGTAGAGTCGATGTGTAGAGTCGATATGTAGAGTCGATTATGTAGAGTCCATTTGTAGAGTCGATATGTAGAGTCCATATGTAGAGTCGATATGTATAGTCGATATGTAGAGTCGATATGTAGAGTCGATATGTAGAGTCTATTTAATATTTACTAGTTAAAATAAAGGCTGATTATACATATTTCAGTTGTTTTTCTCATCTAGTACTTTCCTCAGTTTAGTGAGGTGAAAAGATTTGTGTTACACACGGGTGCAAGTTATTTTGACGTCTCGTGTGTTGCAACACTCGCTTTGCTCAGGATTCTATTTTTGAACCACTCGCTACGCTCAGGATTCTATTTTCGAACCACTCGCTTCGCTCGTGGTTCAACCATAGAATCCATTCGCTAGCTCGTGGTTCAACCCTAGAATCCATTCGCTGGCTCGTGTTTCAATTCCACACTCGCGGTTAAAATATAACTTTGCACCCTTGTATAACAAATAACTATTGTCGCATGCGGTCCCGTTCGCAAATCGTCCCGTTCGGCAATTCATCCCGTTCGCAATTCGTCCCTTTGGCAATTCGTCCCGTTAGCAGATCGTCCCGCACACGCACCTCGTCCCGTTCGCGACTGGTCCCGTTCGCAATTCGTCCCGGTGTGGTTGTCAAAGTTGCTCATCTGTTGCCCGCAAGCAATGAATAGAGACGTCGGGATCGGGACGGATACTGATAATTTTCTTTCAACATACATAAATAAATAAAATAAAAATTAAAAGCCTTTTATTTCCCGTGAATTTTTTACAAATTGATTAGATTTTGTTAGTCTTTACTTTTAATTCTAGTTTTCTTGCTGTAACTATGTTAGTTTTTAGAAAAAAATTTTTTTTTAAATTAAATATTAAACATTTGTGATGAACAGGAACCCCTCTCAGGTGAAGGCCTCTTCCAAAGCTTGCCATTTTACTCTGTCCAGAGCAGCGTCTTGCCAATTTGGTCCTTCCGATTTTTCTTATGTCATCATCCCAACGAGAATATATCTTCCTTTTAGGCGTTTGCCCTGAGGGCCTTTCCATAGAGTGACGATTTTCGCCCATCTGCGGTCTTTGAGTCGCGCCAGGTGTCCAGCCCATCGCCATTTCAACTTTCGAGCTTGACTGAGTGCATCTTTGGTTTTTATCGTTGCTCTAATCTTTGTGTGTCTTATCTTGTGTATTTTTTTTAAGTTTAGCATGCTACGTTCCATTCCTCTTTGGCTTGCGTTTATTTTATTCTTTATTTTATTTGTATATTTTCACGTCTGGCATGCATATGTCAAACATGGGATGAGACAAGTATCCATAACTTTCTTTTTCAACTTTATTGGCATGCTGCTTTTAAACACTTCTTTTAAGGACCAGTACTTGTTCCAAGTAATTTTGACTCTCCTCTCTATTTCTAGTTCATTGTTATTTCTGTTGAATCCTATTTGCTTCCCCAAATATATGTATTTCAACATACATACGCTCGAAAAACATAATCCTTCTGAGGCAGTCGTGTAAAAAGCAATACGCATTGACCATGTCAGGCTACCTTTGAAGTAATAGCTACCTATAATAACCATCATTGGCATTATCAATAGAAAACTGCTAATCTACCAGACTCCCATACTAACAATACGGTGAAAGTGAAAATCAGCCCAACAGTCGAGATTCCCACGGACTTTTATCCGTGACTTTCGTTGGTTCCTTAATGTGTTGTAGGTATATCGATTTTTAATATGGGAAATATAATTGATATTTCACGCTTTTTATGAAGCTTTCTCGTTTTATTGTACCAATTGTATGTTTCAATTTTATTGTTATTCATATATGTAGAACTTTTTTTAAAACTGCTATGTGTTAAGATTTCCATTATGATAGTATATTTTCACTTTATGTTATTTTTTACTACATATTACACGTTTTATATTTGTATTTAGCTTTGATTTAATTCCATCGCGAATCACATTGATTTTCATATTTTATGTTATAAATGTTAATATGTTTTTGCTAGTTACATATCTTTTTTGTGCGCTGTCAAACAGCGGTCGTAGGTTCGAATCCCGGCTCGTACCTTTCAATAAAAGTACAAAACATAGCGGCAATGTGACCGACTGTACATCGTATAAAACTGTTATTGGAATCGGAATCTTCTACCTTGGCCGGTAGAGTTGCTTTTTGAATGGACTACTTTTAAGCAGTTCGGCCAAATCAAATAATCTCAAGTAAAAAAAAAAAACAAACAGGTATAAGTCAAACCTAAATAATCCGAACCAAACACGTGCGTGACCTCGAGTGACGATTAACTATCTATTAATGCACCATTTTCCCTAAAAACTTCGCAGCTTTCCATAAAAAAAAATGTTTATTTTAACATAATTTTGGTCATCTCGGTCACTGGGTCTCTCCCATAAGTCAAGTTTTGACCAAAAACTGGTTTTGCCGGGTGAAAGTGCTATATGATGGTTTTTGATTTTGACGTTAACGAATTATGTTTTAGAGAATATATTTCGTATTTAGAAAATACGATTAATATTTGCTACTCAGGTAATTAGTTTCTGACACGGTAAACTAGGAAAGTTGATTCATTGTTTTGATCCGAAAAATTGTATGTTTCGCGTGTGTGTGTATGTTGATACAATATTTAATTTCATTTTAAACAATTTCTAGCTTTAGCTGTCCCATTGCTGGATAAAGGCCCCTCTCTCCTTCTTCTCTGCGTATCGCTCTTGGCAGCGTGATCGTGGTCACCTCGAGGCATCCACGTAGGTGATAGACGCGAACACAACTCTCGCAAGATCTCTCGCCATCAATCTCTGTTGGCGGACTCTCTGGTGCGTTATTCCACGTGTCTCTATCGAATGCTAAACTAGGCCAGTCTTTCCGAAAGCCGAGGTCATCCCGCCATCTCAGTAACTTTCCAAAAATTTACATGAAGACGGAAAAGTTAATGAAGAAGATTGTAGTCGCATCATCAGAATGATAACTCTCAGGAAACTTCCGATTTGCGTGCGATGCTCGGAAATCCGGTTTTAATATCTTTTGTTTTCAAGTTAATCCAATCCCTAGAGCTATTAGGGTTAGTAGAACCTGAGAACTATTGGTTTATCATTATTCTACCCCAATGCATTGGATCTCGATCGTGGGATAGTTTAGGATGTGTCAGTGTCACTATGTAATCGTTTTTAATCTCAACATTATTGAGAATACTGATAACCGTTGACGTGTGAATTAAGAATGGCGGCGAAATAGCTCTCTGCATTTTGAGGTTAGAAAAGAGTAAAAATCAGCGGCATATGGAACTTGATTTCCTTTGTGAGTGGAGAAAAGTCGGTCCCTCATTTATTGTATTTTTTCCAAGGGAGCTTGTATAATCAGGGAGACCAGATAAGAGTCTTGGAATGGGAATTGGATGCGGAGGCAGAATAGGGAGCTGGATCCTCTGATGATGGAGATGGAAGGTGGCCATAGGAACTATACTCACTACACGAGATAAACCCGTCGTGTTTGGGCTCGTTAGAATCCTTTCAATGAGTACTCGATGACTGTCCAAAAAGTACAGTCGGCAATCTTATCTAGATGAGGGCCCTTTCGGATACACTTCGACCCAGTGGGATCTTTTGTGCATGTGCCCTCTCCTTTATGCCTACTCCCAAGCTCGCTCCAGCATTTCCACAAACCGGATGATGCATCTCAGCGGAGTACCTTGAATTCCTTTGGTTGCCATTGTTGTCGTTCTGATGAGTATGCGAGTGCGACAGTGACAGATGTCATATATCCACAACGATAAGTGCCATGCCACCACCATGCTACGCCTGCTGCACGGTTATTAATGACGGCGCGCGAACTTTGTCGCGGCAAGATAGAGTATCCGTATTTTTCTAATTAGAACACCTAGAAAGAGATGTATAGTCTATCTCGCAGTTTGAGCGGCTTGAGGTGTGTTGTGGGCGATGGACTAGCAACCTAACACTGCAATACCACGTCTTCTCCATTTTTGTGGCACAAAAATTATATTTAATGAGCTCTGTCTACCCTTTTTGAATATAGGCGTGAGTTTATGGATGTAGTAGTTACATTTGATTAAATATGGTAGGGTAATAGCATGTAATAGTAACTTCTTTGAATGAGCGTACGTGACACTGATATACAAGATAGGTACACATACGTGTATGGCCTGGGAACGCACTTTCGTTTCTTATCGTAAGACATTTAACATATCATGGTGACATTCAAAGCTAAACTTCCAAGTTAACTGTACAGGGCCAATATGTATTCACTCAAAGTTTCATAAATATGTATACTACAACCTTATTGTTGCAGAAATATGTGTACATATTTTTGAGAATTTGTGATGTATACATATTGGTGACTTGACTGTACAGTGAAGATTCAGATGTTTTATTTCTCAATAGTAATACATCATTTTCATACATTAGAATAAAAACGTGCACACAATATTGAGATCGCCAATAACACAAGTTCACAAGTGGCAATTGAGACAAATTTACATACATACATACATACATATAATCACGCCTCTTTCCCAGAGGGGTAGGCAGTAGACAAATTTGACGCACAATAATATTTGTATACGGTGTAAATGTCGATGCAAATAATAATAGATTGGTAGAGTTCAAAAAGAGCTGGTTTGCATTTCTAGTTAAAAAAACCTACTATGCACTAAGGGAGTACTTGACACATGAAGAATTGTAACTGTTTACGCATGGTCTTGACTTGAAATATTTGTATGCCTTATGGCAAAACATAGAGATACACTAATATAATTAATTGTACGACCTTTGAACACTGTAGGAATTAAACAAAATACCTAGACTCTGTTTCTTTCTGGATAGTGATTTGAGACTGAGACATCGAATACTCTCCATTCTCGAGCAGGGAAAACAGATTGGGATTAATTGTTCCTTGTCTACACATCAGTGACATATCTGACTTTCCGACCCAAATAGGAAACTATCGACCACGACCGCTTTGGCATAGTTGATAGGAACTCTGCCCACGAAGCCGGAGGTCCAGGTTCGAATCCTGGTAAGGCCATTTATTTGTGTGATGAGCACGAATATTTGTTCCTGAGTCATGGATGTTTGGCTTTGACTAGGCTTTGCTTAGTTTGGGACTAGGTCGATTTGTGTGAGAGTGTCCCCTCAATATTTATTAGGTTAGGTACTTACATAATTTCTAATATCGGCTTCGAGACGCATACGAACTAATTTCCATATCTCCAATAATTTCATATTTTCCCCTCACTGCCTTATTCGGATGATAGGTACATCCTGTGTATTGTGCGTGTTTGATCCCATGTCTGACCCAAATATAGTCACGTCCAGCGCCGCGCCGTTATAACAATATTTAATTAGATATCTGCGTGTGCGCATTGTGCGTACTGGATTAGGTGACAGCTATCTTGTTAGTACGCTCTCGTTTGCGCCATAGCACCCATAAGATAACAGTACGCTCAAAGGGTGCCCGATGTTTGACTTTATTTTTTTTGACAGTGTCCACGTATTCAGAAAATAAGTTGTGTACGTTACGTCGGTAAGGTTTGTTTTATGATAATCGTAAAAGAACAAGATTTTCCGAAACAAAATATTGCATTAAGTCATTGTGCATTTAAGCACATTGCATTATATGTAAGATACAAAGATTATGCGACATAAAGTTATATAAGACATTACCGTTGTTTATCACTTTATCAGACACTAGCTTTAACTTTATAGTGTCCTCCCCGTTTCTACTATTTGCTGTTTAAAAGGAGATTAAAAGAAAATATAATGTCTGCTGTTGTTAATTGTTGTAAGTGCATTCCGTACTCAATTAATTATACCGTGAAACTACATGACAACTGTATTAAATTTTTTATTTGCCCTCAATTGTACAACGCTAGCTTGATAGTTTTAATGCTATTATTTATAAATTGTTTATACTACAACGGTAGCAAACAAGCATACGGCCGGCCTGATGGTAAGCAGCACCGTAGCATGTGGACGGCTTACGACTCTCGAATTCGAATCACAAGCGCGTTACCAACCTTTTTTTTGCATGTTTGGCCTGCTAGGCACAACGTTTGGGAACTACCTCCCAGTGTGGCCTTAACGGCCGACACCGTAATATTATTTAATTTATTTCTTGCACAACGAAATTATGAATAACTGCATAAAAGTTTGTTGGCGAATGTACTCTCTTTATAATTCCGCGCGATGTCACAGTATCCTAAAAAGTGTATTAACATGATAAATAAATAAATAATAAATATCGTGGGACAATTCACACCAATTGATCTAGTCCCAAACTAAACAAAGCCTGTACTACTAGACAACGGAAAACATACTTATATAGATATTAAACATCCAAGACTCGAGAACAAACATTCGTATTCATCATACAAATATCTGCCCCGACCGGGGATCGAACTCGGGACCTCAAGCTTCATAGTCAGGTTCTCTAACTACTAGGCTATTCGGTCGGCAATCTGACGCCATGCGGAACTTTAACGGGCAAGCATTTATTATGAAAATTATGACTAAAACTATTATTAAATTAAAATAACTAAAATTAAATCTTAAACTTAGAAAAAATAAATAAAATAACTAATTAAATAAAAGACCTGTGCCTCTTGGCACAGGTCTTTTATTCGCAGGGTGCCCAACACGCAGGCAGCATTTCCGCGCTGAACAGCGATTGCGATTCTTTGCGCGAGAAAGCTGCCGGCGCGAGGGTCGCCTGTTACCTCTCTTAACCTTTTGTTGAGTTCCCTGTGGAGCTCCAGCGCACCCTTACCACAAGGACCTAGTGTCTCGACGCCGAAAGCAAATAACTGATATTGGGCGCCGAGACAGCTGTATTTAGAGACCTTGAGGCGTTCCCAGGCGTCTGCCGCCCCCCCCCCCCCGTCCAATATTTTTTTGTAATCTAACTCACGGATTAAATATATTTTTTTAGGAAAATAGCCAATTATGTTTGTACCAGTATCTAGATTATTTTTAAGGTATATTCTTTAAGGTATTTGTAATATGGGCCTTTGTTGCCTGATTAAAATAAATAATTAAATATAGCGTTACCGACCTTGTATTAATTTGAAGATTCTGTGTGTGCATGATGTACTATCTGTCTGTGGACTGTGGCACCTATATCGGGCGGGTGACAGCTAGGTAACCGCGGTCGTTACGCTGCGGTAAGGCACAATTCCAGCGCGCACGCTTCCGTGTTGAAAGCGTCACTTTATGCACTTATGCACTTTTAATTAACTTAACCCTCTGGATGCCGATGTCAAAAATGTGTTACTTATGATCTTGAAGTTTTAGACGTTTGTAACCGTTCTGGACGGTTCCGGAACTGCATTCGAGAGGTTAAGGCGACTGTAAGCTTTAACATTTTGGTCGATCCCCCAATATATGCCAAATACTTCATCATCATCATTATATCAGCAAAAGGACGTCCATTGCTGGACATAAGCCTCCCCCAAACAGTGCCACAATGACCGGTCCTGCGCCACCCGCATCCAGCGGAGTCCCGCGACCTTTACCCATCTGTGGAGGGTAGGTACTTCTCAAGTAGATGGATTCAGACTGTGCGGGACCAGAATGTGGCGACGCTTAAGATGTCTGCCCTCGATATTTTATCTCGCTCACTCGCTTATTTTGAGCTCGATATGCTGTGCTCTTCAGCCCTACATCGGCTTTTGAATAAACAATTCTATTGTCAAAAGGAATCGTCTTTTTGTGTTTCCCCGGTTGTGCCCTAAAGGAGCCCGGGGTCCGGTTTTGGCGCCTAATCCCAAGATTTGTAGGCACTACTTTTATAAAAGCGACTGACATCTGACCCTGTCAAAACGAATGATCCGAATGAATCATTTGTATTGATGGGCTGAATTTCGCAGTGTCTCAAGACGAGAGTCTTTGACGAGTGTGTTGCCATTGACGACGTATGACACTGAAACATGGTCGCTTACTATAGGCCTCATAAGAAGGCTCATTGTCACCCAAAGAACAATGGAGAGGGCTATGCTGGGAGTTTCTCTGCGGGATCGCATCAGAAATGAGGCTATCCGCAGCAAAAGCAAAGTAACCGGTATAGAGCCCTCAGAATCGTTGAACTTAAGTGGCAGTGGGCGGGGCACATTACACGTAGAACCAATGGCTGATTGGGCGGTAAGGTTCTCTAGTGGCGACCACGTACCAGAACTGATGACCTGGTAAAGGTCACGGTAGTAATCTGTCAGGTCATACCTATCCAGCAGTAGACGTCATTCGGCTGATGTTTATTTGATGGACTATACGTTCACATGTTAGTGAAGTGAATATTTTCGAACGAACCGCGAAATTATTACTTCTAGTATTCAAGCTGTAGCAGATTCTAAGTTGAAGACCGCCTCCTTTCAAAAATAAATTTGGAAGATATTGTATTTTTTTTAATTACTTTTCTTATTTACATTCACTACTGTTTCTCAAGTGTAATTGCCGACAGTTGCTTAGGAAATCCGTATTCGTTTAATGCGAAAAATCACGACGTCTGTAAGTCGATACGCACTTTTCATTTTTATTATTTATTTTTGTTTAATTAGGTTAAATACAATGTTGGTTCTAAAATAATAAAACGGCATCGTTAAATCATTGTTGGTTTGTCTCGTCGATGCTCAATTCAATTCCACAACTATTACCTACAAAATCACATTTAGAACCATTTCTAATAATTCCACTAATGATTTTTTTATAGTTTTTTATAGTCCACAGAGAGCGCAATATTAAGTCTGAAGCATACTGTCGAGTACTACACTGCTAGGAGCACCCCTGTGTATGCCTGTTTCCTCGACCTATCAAAGGCCTTTGATCGTGTAAACTACGACTTGCTGTGGCAGAAACTGGGGAAAACGGGCATGCCCAGAGAGTGTATTGGAATACTCAATTATTGGTATTCCAACCAGTCGAATCAGGTGAGATGGGCCGACTCGCTATCGAGTGAATACAGACTCGAGTGTGGTGTAAGGCAGGGTGGGTTAACGTCTCCCAAATTGTTCAATTTATATGTGAACGAGCTGATAGTGGGCCTCAGCAGCGACCATGTGGGATGTTACATTGATGGCACTTCTGCCAATAACATCAGTTACGCCGATGACATGGTCCTGCTGGCGCCAACTGTCAGCGCGCTTACAAAACTGTTGAACACTTGTGAGGAGTATGCCAGATCACATGGCCTCGTATATAATACCACCAAAAGCGAGGTCATGATTTTCAAGGCAGGGAAAATTAAGCCCTATCACATACCGCCTGTGAAGCTGGATGGCATGCCCTTAGGAGTTGTAGACAAATTTAAATATCTTGGTCACATTATTACCAATGATCTCAGGGATGACCAAGATATAGAACGTGAACGCAGAACATTGGCTGTTCGTGGAAATATGCTGACCCGCAGGTTTGCTCGGTGCTCCAGTGAAGTTAAGGTGACACTCTTCAGAGCATATTGTCAATCATTTTACTCGAGCAGCCTGTGGGTGGCATATACAAAGCGAGCATACAATGCATTGAGAGTGCAGTATAATAACACATTTAGAATGCTGATGGGCTTGCCCAGCAGGTGCAGTGCGTCCGGCATGTTTTGCGAAGCGCGGACGGACGGTTTCCCAGCAATAATGCGCAAAAAGATCGTATCCCTGCTGGGGCGAGTTAGACGGAGCGCCAACAGCATTCTAAATGTGTTTGCCAATAGATTTGACAGCGCAATGTTTAAGCATTGGGTGGGGCTTATTAAAGGGATAGCCCTAAACGGTCCCAACTGAATAATTGTATTTAAACTTGTATTTCATTTAATTTTAGTCATATGTATTTTTTAATTTACTCACTAACTTAGTTTTAATATTTTGTCGTTCATGTAATTTACTAACAACTATGGAGTCCTGTATTCCGAAATAAAGATTTTATTATTATTATTATTATTTATGATGTTTATTTTATTTTTATTCCCTACTGTAACACAATATTTACGTCCGTATATGTTGAAGTCGTTTTACATTTTTGTGAAAATATTATGAATCACGCAAAAACGCCTGAATGGATTTATAACCAGGATTAACATATAAATAATATATGTTTCCCCGAAAATCAACATCCGAATTCCAAAACGATGAAATCAGGGATCTATATTTTTCCGGAAGCTCACGCGGACGAAGTCATGTGCATATACTAATATATTATAGAGGTAAAGTTTGTAGCTTTGTATGTAAGGGGTAATCTTCGGAACTTATTCTATTAAAAAAAAACATAAACAGCGATATTCATATAGCGATCTTCAGGATGGACATATGCAATATATAATTATTATCCTGCGACTCCACTCGCATACGGGGGTTCAAGACATTTTTTAAGTACAAATAATAGATAGTTCAATTTACCTTGCCAACTCCTTCGTTGTTTCTCAACATCCTTGTCCCAAGTGTCCAATATTTTTCCCGCCTTTTGCTTCGCACAAGTCCAAGAGTCATCCTCCCCTAAACAGTCCAAAATAGTCATTAAACTAGGCCCCAAATTCTTCCCTAAACCCATAACAAAGTCATAAGATCTCTCCAGCAAACTCGCACTCTCGACCCGACTACAAAAAACAACGAATAAAACTAATATTAAACTTTTCGACGCCATGTTGACGCGAGGTGCTTTCTCGGACCCGCTCAAGGTTAAACTAAGCGAGCCCCCGAGCTGTCAGCGATTTTATATGAACCTACTTTCTTCCACCTTAAACAACCTAACCTAACATGTCTTCGTCAGTACGTTATCCAATGCGCGCTAACGTCAGTCAACTTTTTTAAATTTCAAAATGGCGTCGATGTATGTTTTAAAGAATGTTTTACCGTTTGGTGATAACGTTCGCATTTATGACTTTTTCTTTTTAGTGTTCCTTGCTATAATTGGGAAATCGCTTAATAGGACTGTAGACTCTTTATTGGGAAATGTAGAAAGTTGCATTAGCATAGTTATTCGCATTTTGAGACGGCAAATGATCAAGTATTCAGTTGGCATTGCCATTGTATCGACTTAATGTTGTGTCAGTTCAGGATAAATACAAAATATTCGAACGAAGATGAATACTATCTATTAAAAAACCCAGTCAAGTGCGAGTTTGACATGCGAAGGTATCGTACCGTAAACGCATAATTAGTAGCTAATCGAACGAGCGAGCGAAGCGAACGAAGCTTGGGCAAGAATTCTTTCGTATGTCCGGCGTCTGTCCAGCCCCTACAGGTCGCATTTTTCGACAGATTTTAGTAAAATTTTGATAGCAGGTTCAATATTTATAGAGACTTTTAATTTCAATTTAGTTTAAAAAATAAAAAAAGACAGTTCGCGAGTTATACTGCTCACAAAGCCACTAGATAAACTGTATTAATAAACAATGGACCATTATTTATCTTAATGGAGCATGTCTAGAGTAGTGTGAGCTCCTGTCTCGAAGTCTTTACTGGCGTCTCGGTGTCCCTATACAATGGTTACATTTGAACAGTATATTTATGAGATATATTTCACAGTTCGTTTTCGGAAATAGGTCAACGGGAACTATACTTACGCCAATAGGTTTGCATTTTTAAACCTATGAGTACAAGTAGTTATAGTTCCCTTTGACCCAGAATCATGAAATTTGTAACTATATCGCATTGTGCCGCTCTTTTGATTGCGTTAACTGTGAAGTTTGATTTTTTCACAGCTCCAAGGGGCTGCAAACCTGAGTATTTGTTATTGAATTTCACCTTGATACGCGAATTGTGGGCGGCGCGCTTGAGTGCTAGTGGGCCATGGGTCACATTACACGTAGAATCGCGATGGCCGTTGGGGTGGAAAGGTTCTCGAGTGGCGACCATGTACCGGCAGGCGCAGAGTGGGTGACCTAGGTGACAAGGTGGAGTGATGACCAGGTAAAGGTCGCGGGAGTCCGCTGGATGCGGGTGGCGCAGGCGCAGGACTTTGGCACTCTTTGGGGGAGGCCTATGTCCAGCAGTGGACGTCTTTCGGCTGATATGTTGATGATGATGACCTACTATGTACTTCGCGTATATTAACAAAATATATACATCTCTATACCAAATTTCATCTGAATCGGTTCAGCGGTTTAAGCGTGAAGAGGTAACAGACAGACAGACAGACACACTTTCGCATTTATAATATGAGTAAGATTACAGTGGGGCTAGTAATAAAGGTATATTTAATTAGACCTCTGCTGCCACGATTCGGATCGGACTCACGACCCACGACTTGCGTTTCCGCTCTCTATTTGATGTTATTCGGTTTCGTGATGATACCACAGTTTAATTTACCTACGTATTGACAGAGACTAGTAAAGTTATATTATACGTATCGCGTATCATCGCAGTACCAAAAATTGTCGTGGTAGAAAAAATAAGAACTTGTATGTTCTTAAGAATACATTTTATTTTCGGATTATCTACTGAACTTGGCACCCATTTAGATCTCAATTATTTTGTCGGTGATGTTGACAACCACGCATATTCTTAATATTGAATTTGGCTCCCATTAACACATTTATGTTTTTGGTGGGTAGGTTTGGTGGCGCTCCAAAAATGGCACTCTAAAACTGTGTCATTGCACACAACTTGCCTCAGTTTCGCGTCGTCAATGGAAACGTTAGCTGTCAAATTTGGTGGCCATTTTTAAACACTGAATTTCCTAAAGACAACATATCTATTATCTACCTCTTTTTTATATTACATAATATAAAACTTGAAATGTCTCTGATAAATAAAATGTGTAATATTTCTCGTATTCATGGGAAGTGTAAAAAGTATATCGCAACAAATTGCCATGCAGTATGGCGAAGATTTGTATATCGATGGCAAAAAGCGAGAACGTAGTAACCGCCACTTGGTCAAAAATTTTTTTTTTGCATATTCGGAATTAGCGAATTTTTCTGCGTCGACTGGTCTGGGTCCCATGGCTCTACGACGCTTAGAAAAAACTGGACTACGTTGCAAAACGAATGTATTTTTTTGACGATGCCCACATCTAATTGCTGTAAACACCCAAATAGTAGCAATTTTCTAAACGAGTACATTTACGCTAATTTTGTTTTTTCATAAATCAAAGGGTGTGCCGGTTACAGCGTTGCCGAAATTTTGTTCCGTGGCGGTTACAGCATTTATGCATGTAGTGAAAAAATTACGAACCAAGCTTACTGCAATTATCCTAAAATAAATTATCTATGATTGACGCTTACTACATTTCATTCGAAAATGAATTAACAGCAAGCTACAGTAACGACATTTGAAACACAACGTGAAGTGGGTAGTGCTTGAAGATACAGCAATAAAAATGTGCGCTCGCGGCGATGTGGCTCGTGAATACGACCTGTGATTTAGTCTATCGGCGATCGCCGGAGCGAGTCGGTGTGCGTAGTCTGTGTACTCTGTGTGTCTGTGAAGAAGTGTTAATGTCAATTGATATTCTGCCTAAGAAAAATGACTCCGAGTTTTTATTTAAATAAATAATAACAATTTTAATTTGTACGGTACCATAGTAATATAACGTCTAGTTATTTAAGTTAAATATTAATGGTTCAGTGAGATTAGTTCAAAGAAATATTTTTATAATTGAGGTGATAGTTGTGTTCAAACAATTGTTTAAGAATTATGTTGAAAACTTATATAATAAGTAATACTTACATTCAAAACATCTTTTATAGTTAGTGGGTTTAATAGGTAGTGAGTTTTATATCGATAAAAGTTACTTAAAAGACAATTTAATGCCAAAACTGAAGATAAAATGTAGAGAGGTATAAAGTTTTCACGGGAATATTAAACCTCATTACCTATAATATTTAGTTTTAGCGGATAACAATATTATAGTCTGATTAATCCTAAGAATATTTATGTTTGTTTTTAGCACGATAAGTACAAGGTTGTGATTTTATAATATGAGAGATTTTATTAGCCTTTTGAAATGTTATAAGCAACGGAGGTTTTAAGTAACTTTCGTAATGTTTTTATACAGAGAAATTGAGACTAGATAGTATTTGATATGTTAAGACGGTAATTGTTGCTTCTGAGCTTTTAATTTGTAAGAAACCTGCATATAAAATTTGGAAACATTTTAAAAAAGTATGTTGATAAAAGTTGATTGATACTTAAGTCGTTTTATTTTCACAGTTTCTTTTTGCCGGTGGACACTTACCACATTTCAGTTAGTCCTATAATAGTATTTTATGCAACAGTTGTATAAGAGAGGTCAAAAAAGGCGAGTGGCGTGGGTTACAATGTGAGCCGAAGGCGAACATTGTAAAGAAAGACGCCACGAGCATTTTTTGACTTAGTTATACAACGTTGCATACAATACTTTTTCTACGACTAGCTGGTATGGAATAAAATGCAAAATTAAACAAAGAATAAATTTTTCTTAAACTTTGTCGTATAGGTGCCGAGATTTAGTATGCAACAAATTTTCGGTCACTGCTTGAGGGCTGCCGGTGTATTTCTTCTGGTGTAGAAGCAATATTTTCATCGTCATCCATTTTTATTACTTTTGAGAAGAAACACCAACTATTTTGTAGCAAACACAACGGCCGCAAACTCAAACAACAATTTATAAAATAACCGGGAATTCGGAAAACATGAAAATGAGACAAATGGGTGTCTATGGTTAACTTTGTTTTTAGTTGATGTCAACTTGCCAGTACTGCCATATTAAGAATAAAGGTTTTTGCTAAGTTAGCAGCAATGCCTTTAGTTCAAAAATTTCTAAAAAGTAAAAACATTCAGTGGTTTGTTAAGTTGGTAGTACCTACCTAATGTATAGGTTTAGAAGCGTATGGCTGCTAAGCGTATCGTTTTGGCGACATAACAGCACGGCTGTGCCGTACTGTTATGGGGAATAGAGTATAGACTTTTCTGCAAACTTATTTTGTATGTCTTTATGTTAGTGTTCGTAACTATGTAAATGACAGATAAAAGTACAGGAGTAGAAAAAGAACGTAATGACATTTACGTCAAAATTATTGAATCTTAAAATAAATATGCATCTGGTTACAGCATTTATGCTTTATGGAAATAATACTCGTTTCACCATTTTAGTACATTTACTTCTGGCGTTTACAGCGTTTTCGCGTAACGAAAAAAAGAGTTCAATTGTCGTAACCGCCACTAAGTCGTAAACCAGTCTTTTTTGTTAAATATTAAATATGCCAGTTGAAAGAAAACCATAAGTTATGAATTAGATCCAAATATCAAGCATTTTCGTTCATAAATGAAAGAGTTATGATTTTTTTTCTCGAAATCGAAAAGTTTTTTGGCTCTGGTGTAAAGTTTGCATTTTGGCGGTTACTACGTTCTCGCTTTTTGCCATCGATATGTCGGTGTACAGTCACGAACTTTATTTTGGGACTCACCTAAGGTGGAATATCGTATAGGTAGCAAACTATAGACATTTAGAGCTAATATTTTAATGGAGTGTCATAAAGTTTGCCATAGACAACTTATGTTTACACGTGTCTAGGGCCAACTGCTCAGTGACGTCAACCGGGCGGACCGAGTCAAACAATCATTTACGATTTTTCCGACTAATTGTCACTCGTCTTTGTGGCCCTGTCTTCTCTCCGGCCATATTTGTTATTTGCAAATTATATTTCGTGAAAATGTCAATTTTCTTGTCTGACACTGACACATTTTCGTAATTTGAAAACCGTAATCTAATGATAGCTTTTGGCAAAGAGGTTATCAATTCAAAGGCCCATTCGATAAGACATTTGAATGTCTTATCTTGAGACTTCACCACTATTATTGAACTGATATTTTCGACCTTATTGCATAGGTTAGGTTTAGAGAGCATTTATTCTCATTAAGAATTTTACAATTCACTTATTATGAGAACTTAAAATTTAACCTTATTGAATTATGCATGTTCTAACAACATTTCAAGGAAATGGATCCCAAATTAAAGTTCGTGGCTGTACATGCACCTGTGTGAACTATTTGGGTTAAAAAACTCAATTAGACATTTTATCGTAATGCATTAAGGTTATAAATTAATATTACAAAATTTTACAATGAAGGTAAACTAAAAGAGAACTATGAACTAGACTTATAAACTAAATATAAAATACCCCACCCAGTTCACCCGCTTGAGGCATGGACCCTAGGACGCTTGCTGCATTGCCTCTTTGCACTGCTAGGCTTAGACGCTGGGCAAAGAAGGAACCGGCCCTGTGGTCGCCTGAAACACCAATGAGTCGGACCGACACCTCTTTCATAAATTTTTTGGTGTCGGACGACCAAGGGCCCAAAGTCTCCACCGCAAGAGCTGCGAATTCGTATTCACTGGTGAGGAATGCGTACTTTCGGCGTTTGGACATTTGGGCTTGGTCAGCGGCAGTCCCAGGTTTCCGAGCCGACCCTTCGACGTGGGACGGAGCCAGCGTGTCTATGCAGGTGGCGTGCCACGCTAAAGGGCGGCCTAGGCTCCAAGGCACGAGAGTGCAACCGTCAGGTCTCTTCCCGTCAGAAGCGGAAAGGCCCATTGGTTCCAGCGTCGCAGGGAGAGCTGCGGTGCTGAGTGAACGGCGGATGAGGTCGTTTATTGTGGCGTGCCTGAATAGACGACCGGCGCTCATAGCGCAGTGCAAACCATGCATTAAGGTACCTACATTTTAAAATGCAATAGTATGCCACGTGTAGTACGGTCAAAGGTGTTTTGTTTGAATGTGGTAGCTCCTACAAATAAGGATAATCTTCTAGTAAAATCATTCAACTACCTACCTACATATTCTATAACAAGACTAATAATTGATTTGATCTTTACCTCGATCTTGCCTGGTGATTAAGGTGATTATAACGCCAAGAGGACACAGAAAAATTCCGACGAGTAATTTGTCCGAAATCATCATTATTCCGAAATTTCATAATTCCGAACGTCATTTTCTGCTAAACTTAAACGACGCAGATGATTTTATGGAATATAATATTAGGTAGGTTAGTATTAAGTATACCCCGAAAAAACTAAAATTACTTCACTACAATCCACCGACAATTATTTAAAAAAAAACATGCTTTTGGACAAATGAGTCTTCGGAATTATGTAGTATACTTAAACGCCAGAATGTTACTTTTTAAAATCAATGTTGTTTTGTTATTTTATTGTGGAAAATACAATTCAATTTTATCGTTTCGTCACCAGCATTAATGATATTAATATCTGCTACGACTCTTTTTCTAGAGATGTTAAAATCTTGTCAGATAAATTTGGCCACTTTGACTATATCATTGATAAAAACATCAAAATACTAAGAAAAATTAAACGAACATAATTGTAGGTTTTAAAAACATTTTTTAAGCAATTAACAAAATAGTCATTGTATTAATGTTTTTAAAATTTTGTATAAAATTAAAAAATAATATATAAAAATAAAAACTGAATCGCTAAACTTATGCGGCAGTGGGCGGGGCACATTACACGTAGAACCGATGGCCGTTGGGGCGGAAAGGTTCTCGAGTTGCGACCACGTACAGGCGCCCAGAAGGCGCAGCGTGGATAGGCCTCCCACATGGTCGACTGATGACCTGGTAAAGGTCGCTGTAGTCCGCTGAATGCGGGTGGTGGCGCAGGGCCGGTCATTGTGGCTCTCTTTGGGGGAGGCCTATGTCCAGCAGTGGACTTCTTTCAGCTGATATCATGATGATGATGATAACATTTTTTTATACCAGAAATGACCTCTACGTTATTGAACCCGAAATTGATACCAAACATATTAGCTAGCCATGGACGGTTAGAATGTTTAGAATGAAGCCGGCTGGAGCGGGATTTTATTAAGAAGGCCACCATTTCCTTGAATTAAACAGAAAAAAACTTTATTCCATATTATATAAAATACTCAAGACGTTTTGCTTCATCACATAGGCCCTTCCCCCCAGAGATAATTTATTTCGCTTCATTCGAGCGAGATTCAGGCCCACCCCAAAACCACTTGTAAGTCCTTCAGGGACAATTTTTACGTTCTGCTTAAGTAAATCTAATTTTAGTAGGGTCAAGCCCCCCAAGAGTTGTAGCCACCCCCAAACCAAAATCCAGGAGCCGTAGCATGGTTGGCCTTGTCACGCGATAGGTGATAGGATAGAGCGTGCGTCACTGGCTGACACCGTTCGATAGAACCAGGAGCCGTAGCATGGTTGGCCTTATCACGCGACAAGTGACAAGATAAGTGCGTCGTCTCGTTCTATCGAACGGTGTCAGCCAGTGACGCACGCTCTATCCTATCACCTATCGCGTGACAAGGCCAACCATGCTACGGGGCCTGACGACGCTCTTATCTTGTCACTTGTCGCGTGATAAGGCCAACCATGCTACGGCTCCTGGAGCCGCCACTGCCACCCCTAACGCGACGATCACGACCACTCTGCCTAAAGGCGTGACGACAAAGATGATGCATTAACTTCTTGGCTCAATCGTGAAAAGGAAACTGGTATAGTGGCATTGCAACTAAGTTATTAAGTGCTGCTTACGTAGAAAGACAATTATTAGATGAGTATTGTTGGTGGATATGACGTTTTGGCATTTGTTACCGTTAACAAGAACCAGTTAGCAGCCAGTAAATGTCAAGCGTAACTAGGGTTCTATTCTAACGTTCGTGCCTCGTATATAAATCTAAAATGGAGGCTTTTACTACGAATTAGTGTGTGAGTATAGTTGCACTATATATACAATAGCACTATAGTGTAACCCAGATGTAGATGGCGCGAGCGTGGGTGCCATTTTTAAGATTTCAAAATATGTTCCACTGTATGTTTATTTTATGTATGTTCACCGATTTCTCTGTCAGTTGTAGGATTTTCAATTTTTTTTATTCGAAAGAGTATACTCCTCAGGTGGTCCCATTGCCACTAAAATCTGATGATGGGATCCCAGGGGAACTGAGGACAACCCTCAAACTTTATAGGCAAGCGTGTAGTGATTTCGGTATTTTCTATTATAACTCGTGTATTTAGCAATTTTAGAGACCACAGATGACTTATGGAACTCCTCAAGGATGTAAAGTACGTAAAATATTCTGACATGATTCCTTTGAAGGAGGAACTAATGGCCGGCTTCCGAAGCGGATTTTCGACTATTGACCATATAAAACAGTTCATGTGGTAAAGTGGCTTGGTGAAGTACCTACTGAATTGAATTCGGTTTAAACTTTGTTTATAATAATAGATTCTGTTGTAGTGTAGCCTCTTTAAATAAATGTCAATGCTTTTGACGCACGACATGGTGTCAGGTGTGAAAAATGTTATTCAAAATATAATTAATTAAAATTGAGTGAATTTAATATAAAAAATGACGGATAAAGGAGAAGATTCTAGCAAAATGCAAGCGCAAAATAGTAATTGTGTGTATGCTGCAATACAGCAACCCGGACCATTGCAAGACCTCGGGAACATGGCGGTAAACTGGAAGGAATGGAAATCCGCTTTTGATTTCTTTCTTATCGCTTCGGGCAGAGAAACTGCTTCGTCGAAGGAAAAGTGCGCATTATTCCTACACGTCATCGGAAAATTCGGTCGAGAAACTTTAGAAGAATTTGAACTCAATGTTAAAACTGATGACTATGACGAGTTAGTAAAAGCATTTTCAGAGCGTTTTGACCCGAAAAAAAACGTTAACTACGAACGTCATACGTTTTTTGAAACTTATCAAGACGATTCTTTTGATAAGTTCTTGACCGACTTGAAAATTAAAAGCAAAAGTTGCGAGTTCGGTCAGTTGAAAGATAGCTTAATCTTAACTCAGATAATAAGAGGTCTGAAGGACGGACATATGCGTGAACGGTTACTTTCGAAGTCATCACTAGACCTGGAGCAGGCTGTGGCATACTGTCGCGCGGCGGAGCGAGCCAGCGTGCAAGCGGCAACATGTCGGAGTATGAAAACTCACACTGCGCCGCGCCGGTTGCGTTAGAGGAACTAGCGCGCGGGCGTGGCGCGCCTGGCGGTAGTGGCTACGGCGCCGGGATGAGGTCGCGTGGGGCAGGAACACGAGGACGCGCAGGCCGTGGAGGCTTCGCTCGTGCTGCACCTTCAGGCCGAGCACCACGTTATGGCGTCGAGTGCGACAAGTGCGGCGGCGGGCACTCCGCCGATGACAGATGTCCGGCATTTAATGTTCGCTGTTTCAGGTGTGAGCGCGTTGGACATTTTGCTAAAACCTGTCGTGAGAAGCTGCTAAGAGAGGTTGAGATTAGTGAAACACAAGGTGAGGACTATACAGAGAACAATGGTGAGTTTTTTCTTCAAAATATTACTGTCAACGCGATGGACTGCACTGGCCCTTTTTGGTCAGAGGACATTTTGGTCAACAATGTGTCAATAAGGTTTAAATTAGATAGTGGTGCTGACACGTCTGTAATGTCATTGAGCTGTTTTACACAGGCGGGTTTTGATACTAGTATATTACGTAAAACAAATACAGTGCTTAAAGAAATCAGTCGCAACAACTTGCCTGTTGTAGGATACTTCATGGCAAATATGAAGTACAAAACTTTTACTTCATTGCAAAAGGTGTTTGTTCTGGATATACAGTGTAACAACTTATTGGGACTGAAGGCATGCACCGAGTTGCAACTCATCACGCGAATCAATGAATTACAAAAATGTGACGAGTCGGTTTATGAGGGTATAGGTTGCTTGCCTTCAGTTATTAAAATATCAATTGATGAGACAGTACCACCTGTGATCTCGGCTTCTAGGAGGGTACCAATGTGTTTACAACCTCGTCTGAAAGAAGAATTAGATGACATGGAAAGGTTGAACATTATTAAACGTGAGGAGGGCCCTACGGATTGGGTGTCTCCTATAGTTATTGTGGAGAAACCAGACAAGAAGCTGCGCATTTGCCTCGATCCTTTGCATTTAAATAAGGCTGTACGCAGGAGCCACTTTCAACTGCCGACGCTCGACGAAGTCGCGAGTGAGATGAGTGGTGCAAAGTACTTTTCGAAACTTGATGCTTGTAAAGGGTTTTGGATGTTAAAACTCGATGAAGCTAGCTCCAAGTTTTGCACATTTGCGTCACCTTTTGGCAGGTATCGCTTCCTCAGGATGCCTTTTGGAATAAACTGCGCGCCAGAGATTTTCCACAGTGAAATGGTTAAAATTTTCAAGACAGAAGGAGTTGCTGTTTATATTGATGATTTGATAGTGTTCGGTCGCACTAAAAATGAACATGACGCGAGATTACTAGAGGTGTTTGAGAAAGCCAAGGTTAATGGTGTTAAATTTAATAAAGCAAAGTGTGTCTTTAACGCTAAGGAAGTACAATACCTTGGTCATCTGTTTAATGCTGAAGGGATGCGTACCGATCCAAAACGAGTGAAGGCTATAAATGATATGCCATCGCCTACGAATAGGAAAGAGCTGGAGAGATTTTTAGGTGTGATCAATTATGTATCCCGTTTCATACCTAATCACTCAAACATAGTTGCACCATTGCGTGATTTGTTGAAAATAGATTGTGATTTTAGATGGTGTACTGAGCATCAACGGATTTTTGATGAGTTGAAGAGAAGAATTTGTTCTGCACCAGTGTTGCGGTACTATTCTCCACACGAGGAGGTGACAGTGTCGGTGGATGCAAGTTCACGGGGACTTGGTGCTGTTTTACTACAAGACGGGCGGCCTGTGGCTTACGCGGCTCGAACACTCACGCCAGCTGAATCGCGGTGGGCGCAGATAGAAAAAGAACTTCTAGCGATTGTGTTCGGTTGCACGCGTTTTCATCAATACATTTACGGTCATAACAAAGTTATTGTTGAGACAGACCATAAACCACTGGAATCAATTTTTAAAAAACCACTGAACAGCACTCCGGTGAGACTACAGCGCATGCTTATGATGTTGCACAGCTATGAGTTTCAAACAAAGTACAGGCCTGGGAAACTCATGTACTTGGCAGACACATTATCGCGTGCCCCCTCAGAACATGGTTCGGATGATGACGTGCATGCAGATGTCACAATACATGTGAACAATTTAATGGAGTGTCTTAATGTGTCCAAGGATAGACTTACCAAAATTAGGGAAGAAACAAATAAAGATGCAAACCTACAGCGTGTAAAAGAGTACTATTTAAGTGGCTGGCCTACAAACAAAAACCAAAGTCAAGATATTACAGGGCCATACTGGACAATTCAAAATGAGATACACGTGATCGACGGCATAGTATTTCGCAATCACCAAGTTGTAATTCCTACTTCGTTACGAAAGGAAATAATTTCTATAATCCATGAGGGGCATTTAGGAATCGAGAAAAGCAAGCGGCGAGCTAAGGAGCTGGTGTGGTGGCCTGGAATGGGAGTCGACATTGAACAGGCCGTACAACGCTGTGAGCCCTGCCAGCGACACCGCGCGGCGCAAACACGTGAACCGCTGAGCCCATATCCAATACCAAATTTGCCATGGGAAGTGATCGCTGCTGATCTCTTTGAATTTCAACAAAAACATTATCTAATTGTCGTAGACTACTACTCGAAGTTTTTTGAAGTAGCGTCTTTAAACAGTTTGACGAGCGGTGTTGTAATTATGCACCTTAAAAACTTTTTTGGTCGATTCGGAATACCACAGAAAGTAGTATCTGATAATGGACCTCAATTCTCCTCGCAAGAGTTTAAGCAGTTTGCTGCATATTACGGATTTGACCACATGACGAGTTCACCTATGTATCCCCGTTCTAATGGATTAGTTGAGCGCAATGTACAGACAGTGAAGCGATTGTTTATTAAGGCTCAAGAAGACAACACTGATTGGCAATTAGCTTTGCTTAATTTTAGGAATACCCCCATTTCAGGAGAGAAGTATTCGCCAGCGCAACTACTGATGGGTCGAAAACTGAGAACAAGGCTCCCTGCTACTGATGAAAGTCTCAGACCTGAAGCAGTTGACCCTGCTATGACTCAAAAAACTCGTACAGAAAAAACTTTGAAAGTTAAAGAATATTATGATAGAAGTGCCAAAAAGCTGCCGCAGCTCACACCTAATGAGCCGGTTCGCATACGAGACAATAACATCTGGGTCCCCGCAAGGGTAGCAGGCATCGCGCGAGGAGAGCGCTCATACTGGATAACAACGGATAATGGCCGGTCGTACAGGAGAAATCGCGTTCAAATTCTAAAAGGTAACAAAAAAGCGTCTCCGCCTTCGTTAGCTTCCACAACAGCGCCACTGGTCGCGAACAGATACAGCGATCTCGATTTTATTCTTCCAGACTCAGACGAGGAAGTGACGCCTGTATTTTCTACCCCAATTTCAAGTCCTGGGTGCCCGCAAGGGTCACGCGACGCAGGTGTGGCAGGTGGTAGTGCTCTCGTCACTAGGAGCGGAAGGCTAGTTCGTCCGCCAAAAAGATTCAGCTTTGACTAAATATGAACTTGACTTGTTAAGTTGTTACGTTACTTAGATTTTCTTTGTGTTTTTTTTTTTTATTGTTTTGTTTTATTTAAGGGAGATGTAATGTTACTATAGTTATATTTTATATCTTTCAGAAACTGTTCTAATTGTTATAAGAAGGAAGATGTTGTAGTGTAGCCTCTTTAAATAAATGTCAATGCTTTTGACGCACGACAGATTCTATTATTTATTGACGCGGCTTACAAAAGTACAGTCATGTAGTCAGTAATATATTTATTAGTAATAATGGTTAAACTAATTTGTAAATATAGTTATCCATTCTATCTATAACACATTTTGTTTAGAGTCTTATATACAAAACTTTTACATAGCTTAGCTTAGTTTACACACTTCATAATATTTTCATATAGCAATGTGGCGCAGGACCGGTCAATTTGGCACTCTCTAGGGGAGGCCTATGTCTAGCAGTGGACGTCTTTCGGCTGATATAATGATGATGATGATGTTTGTAATATAATATATTTAGTTTTAGTTTTATTTCGGTAGGTATCTCAATACTTAAAAAAGAGACACCAACCTGTATTTAGTTAAGTATCTTATTTTCATTTCATTTATTTGTTAGTTATTTTCTAAGCTTACTTAGTATATATATATATATAATTTGAAAATTAATGTGACATGTAATATTTCTCGTTATGATCATAAATTTGGTATCAAATATTAAATTTTATACTACTAAACAAAAATTAAATTAATTTAAAAAAACTCACTACCTTCATTTTTAAGTAGGCAAACAAAATATAATAATAGAACACGATCGTCTACATTTGCAATAAACTATGCCAATGGATCCCTAATTCATACTCGTCATAATGAACGAGCGATACTATACAATCCGAAGATGGCTTATACTTAGTCATAACGCCACGATACAAACACCCATATCAGATTGCATTTTATTTTAGTTCAAAATACTGTCTGTGACAGACGGACAAACATCGAGTGATCGCTGTGTTGCACTGAACCAATTTCAGTTCAAAACACTATTTAAAAATGCCTAAAACTACAACAAAAATGGCCATAACAGACGAGTCAGATAACAGTGTGTTTAGATCGAAAAATGTGCAAATCTTCAAGACGTTGTTCCATTTTGTGTTTTGCGTACATTTCTGGTTCATTTCCGGGTATGGTGTGTACATATATATGTCTGTTACCGATAAACAGTTGGAAGAGCCATTGATTTTGATGGCGAAAAAGTATATGATGGCGTATGGGACTATTTGGAACGCGGTGAGTATAATCTCCGTCTCCACTTTTAATAAATCTCTGAATTTAAAAAAAAAGAATCAGCCAGTATCATTCCAGAGACGTTACTTTGTCACGAATGATCTCAGCAGAGAAAAACATGAAACATTTTTATAGGTACATTATTATTCTGGCTTCCGCTTAGGATAGTTTTTATCCGACTGCGACAATTAATAAATTTTCCGAAATATTTGACCTCTTAAAATTTTTCATTTCTTTTTCTCTGTCATATTTGTAAGCCGTCAGTAACGTCTAAATGGCGAAATTGCTTTGTCTTTTACCTTTTAATAATTTAGATCCGGTCTACGATAGACTCTCACGAAACGCATACCACAAGATAAAGTATATAAAAAGAATCGATTCTGGTATGAGAACTTGCATGCGCAAATTTCGTATTCCGGCGTAATTTCAATAAATGTATCAACAACTTCGAACAATATTAAGTAACACGAATTTGTTTTTTTTTAATGGCATGGCGCTCTTGGCACATTCAGCTCAGCCAAAGTACGAGGAACGGGATTGAAAGAAAATACGGATAGATCGAAAATGTGGAAGACGAGCGAAGAAAGAGTAGTATAATATACAATATATAATATACTCTAAAATCGTTGGTTTAAATCTTTCGGGTTGTTAACGCCCACGGTGTATATTAAAGTTTGATATTATTTGACGACAAAAAATATATAAGGCTTTAAATATTCCTATACAAGGATCAGTCATTTATATACAGGAGTGAAGGAATAGATACAGGAAAAGGAACTGTACGGATCGACAGCAAAGAGTATTTACTCCCTACTTATGGGAACATATCGACGGTGGAAATTTCAAATGTCGTAAGGGACATAAGCCTGCTTGTCCCTTACGACATTTGAAATTTCCACCGTCGATATGTGACGTAAAGGTACCCTATGGCGGTGGGCCCGGCTTTTTTGGGTACCTATTTATGTTCTTTAATTGTAGTTGCTCCCATAAAATCATTTGTTCCTCTCCAAAAACTGGTTCGAATGGCATCGTAAAAAAAATAGTACACAAGCCTATTCCCAGGCAAGTGGACTTTATTCTCAACCACTAACCACCGTTAGGTAAAGTATGTGAACATATTTTTGATTGGTAATACATTAGTAGATTTTTATATTAATTAAATTCCACCGAGTTATTTACGCTTTTCTTGGACAACACACACATATTGTACCAAAACGTCCAAGTATTTCTTGAACCAGTAGGTATAGGTTTACTTGAGATTATTTGAGTCGGCCGAATTGTATCAAAGTAGTCCATTCAAAAAGCGACTCTACCGTCCGAGGTAGAAGATTCAAATTCCAATTACAGTTTTATAAAAAGTCAGCCAAATTCAATAATTTCAACCATAACTTGCAGGATTTATGATGATATGGAAGATTTAATGATCAGTAGATTTAATTAACAGATGACTTTGTCTTAACGAGTCTGACACTAGCTAACTAATCACTTCATGTATCTGTCGCAGTGGAATAGTATAATCCACCGTTTTATATAACAGCCTAGCTGTTTAACAAAACAGCACTGTTTCGTAAATTATATCACAGCTAGCTATTTAAAAAAAACATCGGCGCTGTTTTGTAATACGGCGGGTTGACGATTAGCGGCGGTAACGGCTATCATGTCATTCATCGCTGTCAAAGTTGGATAACTCTATTTTGTCACGTGACAAATGTGTCAAGTAGACAAATCACGTCACTTGTCACTGTCACGCCCTTTGTCACGCCTACCATCCTAGGCCTACAGCAAATTTTGTGAGTCGATGAAAATCGATTCAGATTTTCTACAGCTCACAGAGTCACTAGTTTTATCACCATCAGCTTATACGAGTACATACATAGGGATCTATGTATGTATGTCCTAATACAACGCGACTACACGATTATCGCAAGTTCGCGCGGATTATACTCGCGCGATCGCGCGTACTTGCGATAATCGCGTAGTCACGTTGTATTAGGACGATCCCATAGGCATATACCTCACACTGCTGAGTACCTACACAACACACCTACAAGCTTGGAAAGGGCTGCAGTCCCCACGCTGGCACAGTACGGATTGGGGACTTCAACTTATTCAACGAGAAAATGTGATATTGCGATGATAGGATAGCCCATCGCTCAAAACACACTTCAACCCAATTTCCAAAGTAGAGTCTTCCGACACCCACAGGAAAACCACGAGGAAAAAATGCACGAATAGGAAGCACCGAGAGCGCTTAGCAATGCTATTGGTTTATTTTTAGGGTTCCGTACCCAACGGGTAAAAACGGGGCCCTATTACTAAGACTTTCGCCGTCCGTCCGTCCGTCTGTCACCAGGCTGTATCTCAAGAACCGTGATAGCTAGAGAGTTGAAATTTTCACAGATTATGTATTTCTGTTGCCGCTATAACAACGAATACTAAAAAACCGGCCAAGTGCGTGTCGGACCACGCAAAACGAAGGGTTCCGTGCCTATTAAAAAGGTCGTATCGTCACAGAAATTTTACGGCACTTACGTCCTTTTCTTTGAGGAAGGCAGTTTTTCAGCAATATCTCGAAAACCTCTGAACCAATCTTGTTCAAAACAATTTTCGGTGAATGAAATTAATAAGCCCTATGTCCATGAATTTTTCCATATTTTTAAAATACACCGTTCAAAAATTAGAGGGGGGGGGACAGAATTTTAGTGACTTTCGGGGCGATTATCTCCGACCCTATTCACTTAGTCAAAAAAAATGCTAAAAAACCTTATATTTATTTTGAAAGGCCTATCGATTGATGTGCCACACGGGGAGTAACAATGAAAAAAAAATTTTTGACTTTTTGTTTTATGTATGGAGTGCACCCCTAAAAATTTTTTTTTTTGTCATTTTGATTACAAAACTATGTAGCGGCTAACGAAATACACCTATCCTCAAAATTTTATTCAAATACACCTTATAGTTTTCGAGTAAAATGCCTGTGACATACGGACAGACGGACAGACGGACAGACGGACAGACGGACAGACGGACAGACGGACAGACGGACAGACGGACAGACGGACAGACGGACATGACGAAACTATAAGGGTTCCGTTTTTGCCATTTTGGCTACGGAACCCTAAAAATCGGCCAAGTGCGAGTCGGACTGGGGCTCCCATACAACAGACATGATTTTTTTGCTATTTTTATAGATAATGGTACGGAACCCTTCGTGCGCGAGTCCGACTCGCACTTGGCTGGTTTTTGTATCGCTCACCGCCTCGCAACCACGCACACTTCTGGCGGATACTTATCCTAACTGTCATAAAATGAGTTACCTGATGGTAGGAATCGAGTTCTGTGGACGCTACGCCACTGGTATCCATTATTCTCTAACAAGAATCTGACATTTTTGCCCAAAATAGAATGTACCTAACTTTAACCTGATGAGTTGCGTCATTGCTAATACTTGTCCAATTTTAAAATGTACCTACTTAATAAAAGCGACTCAAGGCGTTATGGATGATCACGCTATTCTAGACTTTATCTTTCTAGCAACAAGGATTATAATTCTGTGTAAATCAACGCGTAGATTGGCATTAAATGGTTTTCGGGCAGTTATTCGTGGAGCCTTGTGCAGGGTCATTAAGCAACGTGATTTTTAAAAGCAAATTTTAAAACACGTTTGAAAATGCTCGTTTTCAGGGTCCCTGCCTTGAAAGGATAAAAATAACCCGTATAGGATCACTTCATTGTTTGTCTGTCTGTCAAGACCACAGAACTATATCAAGATATCTGGATAGGTATACTTAGTTCTGTGGTCAAGACACTTTTTCTCGCGGACGCGTGAAGGTACCAAGTTTAAATTAATATCAAATACGTTGGTCTGCAGTCCCTTGGAGCTTTGAAAAAAAAACTTTTAAGTGGCGACCGCTTTAGCCTAGTTGGTAGTGAAAATTAAAACGAAAAATTGTTTATTTTCCTTTGTTTTAAAGTACAAGTTTGCAGTGATTGGGAATTCCTTTTAGGTAAGTAGACCTGTTAGGATGCCCCGCTCTTCCATATAACTGGTGAGTAGGTAGGAAATACATATTATTTATACATCTTATTCTAGGTTTAAGAAGTAGTGACCCTGCCTACGAAGCAAGAGGTCTCAGGTTCGAATCCCGGTAAGAGCATTTATTTGTGTGATGAGTGCGAATATTTGTCCCTGAGACATGGATGCTTTTGAATGTCTGTTCGTATGTCACAAATAACAAAAAAAGCTAATCATACCGATACAGGTATAAATGATACTGATCTTATTTCAAAAAAAAACCGGCCAAGTGCGTGTCGGACCACGCAAAACGAAGGGTTCCGTGCCTATTAAAAAGGTCGTATCGTCACAGAAATTTTACGGCACTTACGTCCTTTTCTTTGAGGAAGGCAGTTTTTCAGCAATATCTCGAAAACCTCTGAACCGATCTTGTTCAAAACAATTTTCGGTGAATGAAATTAATAAGCCCTATGTCCATGAATTTTTCCATATTTTTAAAATTCACCGTTCAAAAATTAGAGGGGGGGGGGACAGAATTTTAGTGACTTTCGGGGCGGTTATCTCCGGCTCTATTCACTTAATCAAAAAAAATGCTAATAAACCTTATATTTATTTTGAAAGGCCTATCGATTGATGTGCCACGCGGGGGGTCACAATGAAAAAAAAATTTTTGACTTTTAGTTTTATGTATGGAGTGCACCCCTAAAAAAATTTTTTTTTGTCAATTTAATTACAAAACTATGTAGCGGCTAACAAAATACACCTTTCCTCAAAATTTTATTCAAATACACCTTATAGTTTTCGAGTAAAATGCCTGTGACATACGGACAGACGGACAGACGGACAGACGGACATGACGAAACTATAAGGGTTCCGTTTTTGCCATTTTGGCTACGGAATCCTAAAAACATTAATCTACGTTCAAAAACCACGGAGAAAACAGTCGAGGACGATCAGGTATGGAAAAATGACCAGTGGTCCTGGCGCGGCTTATAGATCTAAATGTATTTTTTGATCAGAAGGTACACAATGTCTTCTCAGGTATTATATAACCTCTATATAACTTGTTATCTTCATGATTGTCAAACATAATTGTCGATAATCATTGTTTGAAACGTCATGCAATGATGGCAGCCATCAGACCGTCCTGTGACATTGAAATTGTGCTCATCATTATACTGAAACCGGTTATGTTTTGAAAATACCGGACAAGTGCGAGTTCAACTTGCGTGGTGAGGGTTCCGTAAAATTCTTATTCTCTAAGCATTAAGCGCTCCATACAAAATACACAAAAATATTGAGAATTTTCCCCTTACTTTGAATACTCAAACTTCTTATAGGTTTTCCTGTAATTTTCAGGCAAGGAACTATTTTCCATATTTTTTTCAGAATTTTAAGCCTAGTAGTTTCGGAGATAAGGGGGGAATGGTCAATTTTCGTCTTATTTCCTAAATTACTTCAAATCTGTTTTTGCTAAAATTATAAAAAAAAATATCTCAGATGCTTACAACAACCCCTTTCCTTTGATATGTCACACAATACAGTTTGCGAAACTTTTTTTTTAATTTCCCAGTTTACCCCCAAAAGTGGCCCCCTTGTTCAGAATTAATTAATTTACTTTACGCGCCCATCTTTGGGTCACCAATTTACATGTGTGTACCAAATTTCAACTCAATCGGTCCAGTAGTTTCGGAGTAAATCGGCTGTGACAGACGGACAGACAGACAACCGAGTGATCCTTTAAGGGTTCCGTTTTTTCCTTTTGAGGTACCGGAACCCTAAAAACGGCTAAGTGTGAGCTCTCTTGCAAACTGCATTTTTACAAGCTTTATATGACGAGGGTAGTGACGCTGTCTACGAAGCTGAAGGTCCTGGGTTTGAATCCCGGTAAGGGCAAATATTGGTGTGATGAGCATGAATATTTGTTTCTGAGACTTGGATGTTTTCTATGTAATTAAGTATTTATATATATTATATTTATGGAAATTAAATCGAGTTTACTTTACTACAAACCTAGTTCGATTTGTGTAAGAATGTCCCCTAATATTTATTTATTATATTACCTTGACTTGTTAGTAAGTACATAAGAAGTAAGTTGTCCGTCAATGCAATTCATTTTTCAGCCACTTGCCGTTATCCGATTGATCTGAAATTTTGAGTGACAGTTACAGTTACAGTGATAGTTTGGATGACAATTCAATATTATGTTACCATCGAGCTGAGCTGATGATGGAGACAGTAGGTGGCCATGGGAATTCAGTATTTAATCGACGACGTAACCCCGTTGAGTTTGGGCTCGTCAGAATCGTGACTAAATCTTCACTAATTTTGCAAATTTAATCAATTGCAATTTTACAGGCAACAATTTTTTAGTAAAAGCGAAAAAGTCGTTCTTGGGAAATTGTATAAAATTCTACAATATAATTCCAAAACACAGTACCGAACTTACTGACTCTAAATTCAAATCTGTCGTAAAACAGACACTTATTTCAAAAGCATATTATAAAATAATCGATTACATCATGGAAAGGGAGCTTTGGCAGCAATAAAGTCCTGCACTAGAATGTCATTTTAAAATTTTATAATACTCTGATACTGAAATTATATATATACTGTTTTGAAAAAATGACACCTCGCCGAATTTTTTACGCCGGTTCTTCTCCAGGCAGAGATTTTCTTTCCGAACCGGTGGTAGTTTATCGACATTCATAGGTGCATGTAATATGCCTAAATTGAAGAATAAATCACTTTGACTTTGACTTTGAATCAGTGTAGAGCTGTAGAAGGTTCATAAACTGTGACATATTTAATGTTTGGTTTTAAAATTTGGTTAGTTTTCAGTTTATAGCTAAATAACTTTAATCATTTTTGCACTTTTGCTACTAGAAATACAACAACATAAAAGACATATGACTTTTGTCTGCCTGCTGATCCCAAATCATTAAAAAATATCATCTTACTAAGAACTTCGCGTGAAACAAACAATCCGCGTTTTTTAACTTAATCTTCACACACTGCTAGTGAAGTTAACTGGGTCATTCATTTTATATTTTTACGTTTACTGAACGGTTATCTTGAAGAGTTATTTAAAATTTCCAGTGTATTGGTCGCGGTTTACATTTTCAGTTTATTGGGTCGTGGATTTGGAACTTGTGGAGATTAACAGTGATAAATTGATAATTAATACCAGCTCTGTGAAAAAAAAGGGTTGAAAATTTTCCAGAAATTGTGTCGACAAAAAAAACAAATAATTATCAAACCTGCTCATAAAATTTCACGAGAATCGGTTAAGAAATGCGACCTGTAAAGGAGAACAGCCGGACAGACGCCGAACATACGAAATGAGTTTTGCCCAAGCTAAAGCGGAGAACTGCGTTCGCTTCGCTCGCTCGTTAAATTAATGTGTCCAGTTGATATTACTAAAGATGACAACTACGTCATGTGTAACACTGTAAAATCTCGTAAAGTATGCTAGATCCGCGACCCATTCAAATGTGTGCTTTGAAGTTTAAAAAACAAAATGTGTATCGGAGTTTCAGTGTTATAATCAAACATCGTAAAAATTGTAGGTAGCATCATCGAAGCGTAACAATATCAATTGAATTGGTATAATACAAAAAAATTTAATTGACTATAACTTGTACAATAACTTGTATAAGTCGTGGGACTGGGACACATTGCGAGATTTAACAGTGATATCCCCTGTCGTGACGTGGGTGTCATGGTCGACATTAACTGGTTGATTAGCCAGTTGTGACAGTCGCGTCATGATTGGGTTATATCACTGTTAAATCTCCTAGTATTCCAAAGTCACGGTTAATCATCATCATCACCATCATATCAGCCGCAAGAGGCCTAGGTACCCCAAATCATAAATGCCTGTATAGATAATAATTAAGTTTAATAAAACATTCCAATTTATTGACCGATTCTATTAAAACTGCGCTTCAATGAAAATGCAACAAAATTTACGGCGTCTGTTTATAACTTACACATCATAAACTATAGATTAGTGCATAAATCAAGTTACTAAAATGGTGAAATCTAAAACCGAAACAATATTAGCTATAAGTGACAATGTGGCCGTTGGTGAAAAAACTGTGTTACTAAAGCTGTTTAAGACCTGCTTCCATTCCTTTTTTTTTGTGATGTTCTTCGGAATCGGTGTCTATGGTCTTAATATATTTTTAAACCTGTCTGAGGAGCAGCTGAAGGAGCCGAAATATTTGATGATGAAGACTTACTTGATGTGTTATGGGACTAACTGGAATTCGGTAAGTATTATATTTCATCATAGTCATCATTATCATCATATCAGCCAAAAGACGTCCACACCTGGACGAAAGCCTCCCCCAAAGAGTGCCAGAATGGCCGGGGCTTTTCTCCACAGATTACTAAAGTTTGCATCAAAATCCGTTCTGCCGTTTTCACGTAATGCGGGAACAAATAAACAGACAGTTATCGATTCTAAGTATCCCCAGTCAACTTTTTTTCGAATATCTCCCATGTACAGACTTTCGACCATCTTTAGCTTTATTAGTATAAGACTATGTATAGATATACAGTGTGTGTCTGTCATAAGAACATTTATTTTAAGGGCTGAAAGTATAAGCCCTAATGAACGTAAATTGGTATCTCTAGTTTCAAAAAAACGGTTTGTTTTTTCATACAAATTAATTCGGCCCGCAATGTATTGGTAACAAAGCTAACAACTGACAGTAACTAGCTCTGCCTCTCTGAAACGTCAAGTGAATGTTAGCAGTACATTGCTGCTCGAGAAAATTTAAAAAATTAATAACTCTCCATTAGAAAAGGTAATTGTTATATTTTTTCGATAAAACGGTTCACAGCACTGAAAGCTATCGTTCCTTAAAATAAATGTTCTTATGACAGACACACACTGTAGATAGATGAGGTTTCTTGACGTGCCTGTCATATGACGTCATTCGAACATTACCATATTAAAAACAAACTTTTTATTATCTCCACATTCACTACCAGGAATCACTACGCGCTACGCTTGTAGCCGATACCGTGTGGTTTTCCCGCTAAGGAGCAGAAAGCGCCTATTACGGCGTCGACGCCCGCTAGGCGAGTTCCTGGCCTTTATGCAATAACCATTTTTGCTATTTTAATATATTACGGGTAAAAAGTTTTTTTATCTACACACATACTACAAACACGCTAAAATGCGTTCAGAAACTGGCAGTAATGACCAGCATAATATCAATAAGATTTATAAAAATAAATTACTTATCTCTGGCTATACGTAATTTTGTACGTATTTTCATTAAGATATCAATATTGATAAAGTAATGACTTTCAAATTTCGAAGCGTGGCCCAGAGGTCAGAGCAAATCATGACCAACTAGATTTTGTTATGGACGTCTAGTCGGCCATGGCAGTGTAATGGAGGTTTTTCTAATGGTTCCCGAACACATCATTGAGGATTATAGTAGTGTATGCAACTGTACATAATTAGGCCTTAAAACACTCGAGATTTAAGGCCCCTTATTATGTACAGTCACATAAACTACTATTATGGTTTACTGCATTTTTTGCCGTAATATACCGAAGTTTTTGGAAATTCCCATGAAGACTGTTTATTAGGAGAACGAAGCAAGTTACTAAATACAAACTAATATCAATTTAAATTTAAATTACATATTATGTTTTCTCAACCAAAATACATGTAAATAATATTCGCTACAATCTTAATTAAATCATCAAAATCCTTGAAAATTTGTGACCTACGTATGACAATGCATTAAGATACTATTACGATATAAAATTAGTATTTTCAATATAGTTGCTGAAGCACTACATACCTGAAATTCGTTAGTTTCAGAAGTAACTATACTAATCTTAACAAACAATAATAATAAAAAATAGAAAACTCTAAAAGCGGAATTAAAAATGGCCAACGAAGCTACTGAAGACGGTCATAATATTACCAAGAATCCTTCAAAATCTTTGTGGTATTTGGAAACTGTTTTTCATTTAGTATTTTTCGCGCATTATAATGTTATAAGTGTTGTTGGTTTTACTATATTTCTGAATGCGACGGAAAAACAACTGGAGGAACCTTTAATTCGGATGGCATTCACTTATTTTCCGGCCTACGCAACTCTGTGGAATGTGGTGAGTACGTAAAAGTGAAGCTACAGGACATATCCTCTATGTGGTGTTGGGTTAGAATAGTGCCAGCTGCCAGCACATCACAGTATACCATAGACATATGGCTAAAAGCAGAAGCACCCATAACTGAAAAACTGACAGCAAATCGCCTACGGTGGTATGGACATGTTATGCGGAGGGATGATAGTCATGTTGCTAGAAGGGCATTAAGCATGAATGTGGAGGGTTGCAAGAGAAGACCAAGAAAAAGGTGGATGGACTGCTTGAGAGACGATATGGATAGGAAGGAAGTGTGTGATGAGTTGACGAGCGATAGAGAGGTATGGAAGAAAAAAATCGGACAAGTGCGAGTTCAACTCGCGTGGTGAGGGTTCCGTATTATATAGAGAATTTTCCCGTTACTTTAAATACTCAAACTTCTTATAGGTTTTCCTGTAATCTTTAGGCAAGGAACTATATTCCATATTTTTTTCAGAATTTTAAGCTTAGTAGTTTCGGAGATAAGGGGGGAGGGGGGAATGGTCAAAATTCGACTTTTTTCCTAAATTACTTCAAATCTATTTTTGCTTAAATTATAAAAAAATATATATATATCTGAGATGCTTACAACAACCCCTTTCACTTGATATGTCACACAATACAGTTTGCAAAACTTTTTTTTTTAAATTTACCAGCTTACCCCCCAATAGTGGCCCCTTTGTTCAGAATTCATTAATTTACTTTACGCGTCCATCTTTGGGTCACCAATTTACATATGTGTACCAAATTTCAACTCGAGTGGTCCAGTAGTTTCGGAGTAAATCGGCTGTGACAGACGAACAGACAGACAACCGAGTGATCCAATAAGGGTTCCGTTTTTTCTTTCTGAGGTGCGGAACCCTAAAACATGCTGCGCCGACCCCAAGTAAATGGGATAAGGACAAGAGAATGATGATATTGGCTAAAAGCAGTTCAACAAAACCGTAAACACGTCCGATGCGAACGCACTCACACAGAAACGCGTCGATACAGTAAACTTAAGTGCAAGTCGGAGACTGTCACTTCAATTTGGGACATTTCCTTCAAATGTTGTTAGAACTTTAACAATGCAATAAGGTTGAAAAGGTGAAGTGTCAAGATAAGACAATTCGTGTCCTCACTGGATGGACCCAACGGAAGACCAGCTCTGGCTGCAAATCCAGCATCATGCTGAGTTTGGCCCATTTCGTGACACGGCACAGATTCACTTTTTTTCTTGTGTCTGTGTCTTGTAATAATGTATGTTGTGTTGTGTTACGAACAAATGTTTCATTCTTGATTCTTGAAAATGTGTCATTGTGTGTCGATGTCAGACAAGAAAATTGATTGAAAACTGTAATTTTTTATGAAATATTATGTGCAAATAACAAATATGGCCGGAGAGAAGACAGGGCCACAAACACGAGTGACAATTAGTCGTAAAAAATCGGAAATGATCGTTTGATTCGTTCCGCTCGGTTGACGTTACTGAGCGGTTGCTTGAAACGTAAGTCGTCTATGGCAAACTTTATGACACTAATTTAAAATATTAGCTCTAAATGTCTTCAGTTTGCTATTCGATATTCCACCTTATGGTGGGTCCCAAATTAAAGTTCGTGACTGTACATCAACCGCGTGTCACCCGTGCGCCTCATAGAACTGGTTTTAAAAGGTGCGCAGGTGTAGAGAGGTCTCTCAATCGACAATAATATTGCATTGCCATCTGACTTACACACGTATACAAATTTTTTACTCGATTGGACATCGGGAAGTTGGACTTTGACTTGCAAGATTTGTCAAAACAAACAAATTAACACTGCAAGTTAAATAAGGGCTTGTAATGTTACGTCCCACTGCTGGACACAGGCCTCCTGTCATGTAGGTATTACTTTACCGCGATGCAGTAGTGTCAGTTCATATAAACTTTGACATTTTTATATGACAAAACTGTCACCTCCAAGACTATTCTAATCGCCATGAGATGCTATGAGATGACTAAGAACTACCTATAGATTTAATAACTCATTTAGCATACTTACCTCTAAAACTTGTTAACCTTCGTATGATATAAACGTGTAAACGTAATCTTTTACAACCAGTATTTTTAAAGCGGTTGTCATAACTTGACTAAGTTGAATAAAAAATATTACCTAAAACATTATTAAGACAAATAAATAATCAACCTGCATTAGAAGTATTGAATTACAATTAATATAAGGTGTCAAAGTTAAATATTAATCTAACTCTTAATAAGAATTATTTTAAGGTGCCAAAGTTCACAAAAAAGATGGCGGATAATAAAATAAAAGTAAACGATGATAGTGAAAAAAAGCCGTCTAAACTGTTGTTTTTGAAGACTTTGTTTCATTTAGGAGTTCTTGTGCATTTCTTTGTAGTGTTTGTTATTGGTGTGTACATATATGTGCATATAACGGCTAAGCAAAAGGAGGAGCCTTTGATTTTGATGGCGTATACTTATTTTACTTGCTATTTGACTATTTGGAACTTGGTAAGTGTTTATACATTGATTTTATCCCTTTGAAGGATAATTTTCGTGATATAATGTATCCTAAGATTAACAAAGCCGTTTAAGTACAGAAGTATAAATACCTAGTCAAAATCGTTTGAGATGACCGACAAGTCATGATAACTGTCATTACGATCTGAGTATCTAGAGCAGATAATAAATTCAAATTTGGAACGGTTTATTTAGGTACGTTTGACGAATATAAATTATTTCAAGAATAAGAATCTGGATGCTTAAGTTTGTTTCTAATAATGTAGATAAGTTGTATGTACAGTCAAAAATTTATACATATATTTCACGTCGACTACATTAACCTTTTGACAGCGAGGGTGCAAAACAAAACAATGAATAAAATGGAACTTCTGATATACCTATATTTATAAATATTGTCATGTCAAAATTAATGTACGTATCATAGATTATTTAAAAAAAATGCGCCAAGTTACTTGTAACTTTTATTATATAAAATTAACGAAAATGCGCAAAGCGCACGCGCGGCTGTGGCCGTCTTTAGCTGTCAAAGGGTACATACATCAGTTAACAACGCCTGTGACAATTTTTATAGCAATGCTGTGTATTGTATAAAAAGATTCCTCTGACTAAGTGCATTTCTTACGTACGATTTTTGACGTGATAACGTCTAAACTAAATCGATGAACGCCGGCTGCACGCACGAAACACTGTGACTCATTGTCCCGTTCCGTTGACTGACATATCAACGCACAGCCCAAACCGCTGGTTCTAGAGATTCCAAATTTGGCACGTAGGATCCTTATGAGGTGTAGGGGTGCACTAAGAAATGATTTTTCAAAATTCATCCTCTAACGGGGTGAAATGGTGGTCCAAAGCTTGTATGGGGAAACAAATTAAGTAACAGTATTTCATTCGAAACTTCACACGAGTATTCCTAGTGATAAATGAGTTAACACGTGTTTCAGGTTTTTTGAGAATTCCTAAAAGTGGTTGAATTCTCAAAACACCTTTTATTCGACACTTTACAGGAGTATTTCTCACGATAAATGAGTAAGCTCTGCTCATTTCAGAAAAGTACTCGTGCCCAAAGACATCCTTAACCTGAACTACTTGAGATTGAGGGTGGATTGTATCAACTTTCGATTACAGACCGCTAAAGATGGCGCCGGCGGCTGTCATTCCATAGAAACTTGTCAAACTTTCCATACATTCAGATTTTAATGGAGACCCCTTACGATTAAAAATACAGTTTGGTGTAATCCTTGGCATAAGTACAAATATTTTATACCCTAGATTAATACATAGGATACGTTTTATTTCGAACATCATGCCCCAAAGGGATGAAATCGGGGGTATATTACGTTGTTAGGATAGTTCTCGAAGTTGCAAGAAAAAGCTAGTTAGGTCTGGCTAACCAAATTTTACCCAAATTTTTGGCGGGAAATTAAAAAATTCTTGGGCTGATCACACTTTGTGTAGTAGGAATTATAGTTTTGGTACTAGAAATTATTGATTTTCTGTGCACACGTAAGGTAACTGAAAAAATAAGTTCAATATACGTTGACGTGCACTCAAAGTCAGCTCATGTAATTTCTATCACTATATACAGTACAGTCAACGACAAACGCATATTTTACACTTTCTCACGGTATGTATATCATTGTAGCAAGGCGAAAAATTAAATATAGTGTAAATGAGACTTAGCTCGATAATAAGTACTATGCCAAACATCAACTCAATCGAAAACCGCGGAGTGGATCAAGTTCAACTTACTACACTTGCATGTTTCTTTCTTGCTTGCTTGCTAACAAGCAACACCGGAATAGGTAAAACCACGTGTAACTACTATTCACGTACAACGTTAAAGGCAAATGTTAGAACTAGTACATAAAGAGTATCAAAATATTTATGTAGCACCAACCTACTAATTTGTTTACGATTTGTAAACATTTCAGTTTTTCGTTATACAACGCTTCACGTTGGGTTCTCACAATGTCGTACCTAATTATTTACGAACTTAAATAATAGTTTACGGACGTCACTCGGTATATTATAGCCAATGTTAATATTATTTAAAATAAAACATTTAAACAGCGAACCATTTGAATGAATGACATAAATTGATAACTGACTTTTAGCCTTTTTTTTAAATCATAGACAATTGGTGATACCACAAGGAAATATCTGTCAACAAAATTTGGTTAGCCAGACTCTATAAACTCAGTACTCCAGGCAAAATACGGTTTCGAACATTAATTTATAATAGCGTTTTTTTGTTTATTTCATTCTAAAACGTTATTCTATGATGCTTTATTCAAGAATTCAACACACTTTCAACCTGGAAGTAATTATATAGATATTAAACATTCATTCTCTTTTTTATTATTTTTTTCTTTAATAAAAATACAAGATTATAATTAACATTAACTAAGATAAATTAAAATTAAGTTAAATCTAAAAAAGGCCCTCGAGGCATTGTACCGAGGATGCTGGCGGCATTTCCTCGCTGAATTGGGAATGGATGAAAATTTTAGAAATGCCTGATTATTTTTTTGGTAATAGGAATAACCTTCCTCAGCACCAGAAAAAAGTTTCAGGTGTTTCAGCTGCGTCAATTATTTTTGAAAAATATAAACAGTTTCCTCATTTACGTTTTGGATCTGTTACGGTAAATAGACACTTTCCTTGATCTGTCTCATATTACAAAAAAACTATCTTAAATATCTGTGGTGAACTGACACTGGTAATGACCAATATAGCTGCTGCAAGTGTCAATATCATTGCCAGTGTCAGTTTACCACACATATTTAGTATATTTTTTTGTAATATGAGACCGATCGAGGAAGGTGCCGTAACTGACCCAAAACGTAAATGAGGAAACTGTTTATATTTTTCAAAAAAAATTGACGCAGCAGAAAAACGTGAAACTTTTTTCTGGTGCTAAGGAAGGTTATTCCTATCACCAAAAAAATAATCAGACATTTCTAAAATTTTCATCCATTCCCAATTGCAATGCTGATGCGTTGCGCGAGAAAGCCGCCAGCTCTTCGGTCACCAGTTACGTCGACCAGACGTTTCGCGATTTCTGCAAATAACTTATGCGCACTGGGACCCCATTTTTATTATATTTATATTGAATATTTTAAAGCAAATGTAAAAGAACCTAAATAAAGATAAAAAAATATTAATATTTATCGGGACTTTTTAGGAGCTAATATTTTTTTTTTTTGATGTCTGATTTTTTGTTTGATTTTGCCTGTAGGTAACTAGGTATTTAATTGATAATATATCCGTTCCATTAAAAAAAAATTGCAATTATAAATTATTTCCAAATTTGAAATTTTTTCCATACCTACAAGTTGTCAGTTCATTGCCTGGACTACAGGGAAAATGACTTCCTCGTATGGTAGATTTTAGGTACAGTCTCAAAAATATGTACACTGACCTTATTTCTGCAACAAATTCTTTATTTATTGTTATTGAATTTGTTTACACGGCATTACAGGGAACCAATACGCCGAGAAAGCAGATTACTCAAATATGTAGGTTCACTTACAAATGTTACAACTAACAAATGGGAACACCCTAATTTAACAAAATTGGGAACACAAACACAGGGAAATTTTATACGTGTACGGTGGACTGCCTATTATCTATCGCCTCACACAATCTCAAACATTCCCGGCACACGGCTACCCATACAATAAGGATGTAGTAAACATATTTATGAAACGTTGAGTGAATACATATTGGTGCCCTTGACTGTAGTTCACCGAATAACCAGTTATTAATACTGGTTGGTTAAATGATGTCACATGTTTACCTTCTATAAGATGTCTAAAATTCTAAATATATAAAAGAAGAAACTGACTGACTGCCTGACTGACTGACTGACTGATCTATCAACGCACAGCCCAAACCGCTGGTTCTAGAGATTCTAAATTTTGCACGTAGGTTTCTTATAAGGTTGAGAGGTGCACTAAGAAAGGATTTTTGAATGGAAATTTGAAAAGGAAAATAGTTCACGATTTTAAAGACTCGAGAAAAGACGATTTCCTTGCCAATTTTCAGTTCTAGATCAACGGAAAGTACCCTATAAATTTTGATTCCCTTGAGAGTGTCAAAATACGTTTTTTGCGACATATAAAGGGCCGTACTTATCTTTTTTTTACGTTAACTTAGAAGTTTGATTTTTTCACAGCTTCAAGGGACTAGACTTGAGTTCCCGAGCTTTATAAAGGGTCTTGACAGACAGACATACAGACAGACGGACAATAAAGTGATCCTATAAGGGTTCCGTTTTTTCCTTTTGAGGTACGGAACCCCAAAAAAAATAGAACTTTATATGCCTTTCTTTTCTGTCACACTTAATAAGATTTGTATACTACCATCTCGCTCAGTCGTGGTACTATCATTATCATAGCTTGTCCTGAGTTATTAAAGGTCCATGAACCGCTAGCTACAAAATGACACAATATGAGTGACATTAAAAACTCTTTTGTGCCTATACTAAATCCTTTGGCAGCCAAGTTTAAGAAACAAAAATACTGTAAAACAGTTGACAGCTATTGTAATACTCCGTCATAGAGGAAGAATAGAATAGAGGGACTCACACACATACACACATAAGTGACAAGTGCGAGCGAGATACACGGTCATATCTCCTGTCCCTCGGCGCGTATACGCTTTTTTGTTTGTCACCACCTGTCAAAATATTGTACTGAAACTGACGTCAGTATGACGTCACCAATATCATCATCATCATATCAGCCGAAAGACGTCCACTGCTGGACATAGGCCTCCCCCAGAGAGTTCCAAATTGACCGGTCCTGCGCCACCCGCATCCAGCGGACTCCCGCGACCTTTACCAGGTCATCAGTCCACCTTGTGGGGGGGGCCTACCCACGCCGCGCCTTCCGGTACGTGGTCGCCACTCGAGAACCTTTCCGCCCCAACGGCCATCGGTTCTACGTGCAATGTGTCACCGATATAACACGACTAAATTATAAATGACATTAGACGTCAAGAATGTAGTAGTCGTCTGATACTTCTTAATTTAGTAAGGTTAATTTACAATCGTCTCTTTCGGGTATACTCTAGGACGATATCTATTATATCCTCTAATCCTCTATCCACAGAGTACTTTTCTATATATTGCCTCTATCTATATTCTCTTTGACTGTAACAGATTTCAAGTTTTAACATTTAATATACCGAAAATGCCGAAATTTTCTTACGATTTTGAGGTCCAAGAGCGACCTAGTACTGTGAAAATTGTGTCTAGAAAAGTAAAGTTCCGTTTTGAGACGTTGTTCCATTTTGTCTTGTTTTGTAATAATGTGATGATGCATATAATTTCTCTAGTAATTTTTGATAGTGTTCGCGATCATCCCATGGAAAAAGTACGAGAATTGAGTGTTTATATGTTTTGCTACTTGACTGTCTGGAACTTCGTAAGTGTTGTTATTGAATTATTGTTTCCTTGTTGCTCAAAACACGACTCTCCTGAAGATAATGGGCACATAGTGGGCATTTCTCCGAGCGTTTCGACCGCTGTGATTTCGGTGGTCGCATTATTGACAATGTCCTTAGGTTTTTGTGGTCTATTTAGAAAACAATGATAGCACTTCCCGCGCCTTCTCCACAAAAGCTCAAAAATTGTCTTCAATAATACAACCACCGAAATCACAACGGTTGAAACGCTCCGCTCGTAGAAATGTCCTAATAAGGCCTATGTAGATAATTTAGAACGTGTTCTTGGCTGACTTGACCGTGTTCTTTTCATATCAAAGCAAGGCTAAGTCAAAACCATCATTAAGCCATGCGGTTGTCATTCATTACAATAATGATGAGCATCCTAAATTTGAATTATCATTTCCGCATTCCAATAGAATTTCAATATAATTCGCGCTCGTCACGTTGAACTTTCCAACGCCAATCGGACATCTAAAAGAGACACTGTCACGCCAACATCATTGTTACAAGAGAGCAATACAAAGGTGGCTTGAAAGACTGAAGGTTGCTTTGACTGACAGCGTATAGTACTAGCATAGCACCTATAGCCGTTCTTGGCGCTGTAAGCACGACAACACACGACACTTTTAGGTGTTTGTCTCTGCGACAACTGGATACATCCAAATGGTTGGACGTAATATTTATTACGTCACCCTGGGTTATAAGTGGGATTTTCTACCCGCTACGCGAGGAGAAAATCTTACTTCCTGGCCAAGGCAAGACGTAAAACTTTAGACAAACCACGGGCGGTAATTCGTAAAGCCCCAGATCGCAGGTGTTTGTGGCCAAAACCGAAGGAGGTCAAGATCGGTTCAAAGGTTTTCGAGATATTGCTTAAAACAGCCTTCCTTAAAGAAAAGGACATAAGTGTCGTAAGATTTCTGTGACGGTACGACCTTTTTAATAGGCACAGAACCCTTCGTTTTGCGTGGCCGGTTTTTTAAATATCTATCGATAAATTTAAATAATCACAATCATTTACCAGTAGCGCTCTAGTGTGCACTGTAAGGCCCTCTTAAATAATCTCAACTTCTCAAACATACATGGCGAAAAAGTTCTCTAGTGGGCCACCGGGAGGTGGACTGATGACCTGGTAAAAGTCGCAGGAGTCCGCTAGATGCGGGTGGCGCAGGACCTGTCATTAAGGCGCTCTTTGGGGGAGGCCTATGTCCAGCAGTTGGCGTTTTACGGCTGATAAATATCTGCATGCCAAATTGAATCTCAAGTAGTTCAGGTTAAGGATGTTATTGGGTTATCCGTCTGGGATAACAAACGATGTTAAGTACTAACATAAGTTTGCGCCCACGCAGCGCAGTGCCATCAGCCATGTTTCATAGGTATTAGCTGATCCTTATGATATCGAACTAAGGATCAGATGGCGTTACTATACTTGCTCCCAACCAAAGTGACGACTGAGGCCATAAAACCATAGGCTCGCGTTATCTCTTTTGCATTGTCTTTCATTGTCTTTCTTTATGGCCTCAGTCGTCACTTTGGTTGGGAACAAGTTTAATGTAGGTATGTAGATCAGCGCTAGCTGCCAAGCCAGCATCATGCTGAGTTGGGCCCATTTCCTGACACGGCACAGATTCTCTTTTTTCTTGTGTCTTTGTCTTGTAATAATGTATGTTGTGTTGTGTTACGAATAAATGTTTTATTTGATTTGATTTGATGAAAATAGACACTCCATCTATCCGACAATTAGCGAATCATCTACTTTGACAATTAGGTGTATTCAGCGGGATAGGCTCGTAAAACACACTTTCCCGAAATGTGCACTTTCCGCAAAGATGCACTTTCTGCTAAATGTACACTCCCAAAATAAACACTTTCCCAATTTGGAAACTTTCCCAAAATGTGCACTTTTTCAAACAGTGCACTTTACCAAAACGCACCCTTTCCCAAAATGTACACTTTCCCATTTAGGGCGCTTTCTCAAAAGGTGCACATTCATTATTTAGACACTTTCTTCACACACACACACACACGCGTGCGAATACGCTCCGTCGGTAAAGCGGGATCTTCGGCGCTGCAGAAGCCTACCCTTAAATTGTACTTTCCGGGAAAATCTACCTTCTGCGAAAGTGCACATTCTGGGGAAGTGCACCTATTGACAAAGTGTACATATCGGGAAGTGCACTTTTAGAGACAGTGTACTTCACAGAAAACTGATCATTAAAAAAAAATGCACTTTTACAGAAAGTGCACATTTCGGGAAAATGTGTTTTACGAGCCTAATCCTATTCAGCTATCGGTATAAACCAGGAAGTAATGTAATTAGTTCACGGCATTAACGATGGATGCCAATAAATTCAATAACAGAATAAAATAATAGTTTATAAGTTTAGTAGGATTAGTAGGAAGTACCTAGCTACTAATCCTAGAATAGAATAGAATAGAATAAGTTTATTTCTCCGAATATGGTACATTTGTTGTTATAATTTGTGGTTTTACACATGTCAGTTTCACATATCCTGCCGACATTGGCGTAGAAATATTATTGAATTAAAATAGATTATTCGAATTATTAAGACGTAACAATTAATTAAATACAACATACAATACGATAAATTAATGAGAAAAGTAATAAAATAATGGACAATCAATAATCAAAAAAATCGTTCATAGAATAGAAACATATGTCAAGCAGCCAATTGAATAATTTCCTGTCAAATTGAATATTTGGTAAACATTTCATGTCATTTGGCACATTATTGTACACTTTTATTGCCATAATATAAGCATTCTTACTAAACATTCTAAGTTTCTGTCTAGGCTCATAAAGCTTGTGCGGATATCTACCATTCGTTTTGTTTAGGACAACGTCATGCAGAGGAAACATGTGTGGATTTTTTCTAACAAATTTACTTATCTCGTATATGTATAAGCAAGGCAAGGGAAGAACTTTTAGCTCCTTAAATATTGGTCGACAATGGGCCAAATAGTGGGCTCCATAGGCGGCTCGAACACATTTTTTTTGTGAGATAAATGCTCTCTGTATATCAACCGAGTTACCCCACATAATTAATCCGTAACGAATCACAGATGATACGTATCCGTGATATGCGGAAAGTGCAGCCTCCTTAGATGTAACAGTTCTGAGATGCCGTAGGGCGAACACGAATCGGTCTAACCTAGTACAAATATTATCAATGTGGTTTTTCCAATTGAGATGTTTGTCAACTGTTATGCCAAGGAAATTAGCTGAATCTATAGGTTCAATTATAGTGTTGTTCACGTTTATCTTGATGTCTGTATTAGGGCTATTATAATTCTGGAAATGTATTATTTTAGTCTTGCTTGTATTCAGTTTCAATTTATTATCTTCTAACCATTTGATAGCATTACATAGGTCATTATTTGTCTCAATTTCTAATCCTTTCTTATCATTACTTTTAATAATTAGAGTAGTATCATCCGCAAACAATATACAACTATGTTTCAAGGTTGACGGCAAGTCATTAATATATAACAAGAAAAGAAGGGGACCTAAGACGCTGCCCTGCGGAACGCCACTTTTAATGAAATCTGGAGTAGATTTGTATGTCTGTTTTTTGTGGTTTCTTATTCTTGTTATTTCGGTGTATTGCCTTCGATTGCACAAATAATTTTGAAGCCAGCGATGTGCGTTACCCCTTATCCCATACCGGTCAAGTTTGTCGAGCAATGTTTTATGGCAAACTAGGTCAAAAGCCTTACTCATGTCCAACAAAACGCACAATATTGATTGCTTGTCATTTAGATGCTTTGTTACATTTTCGATCAGAGAAAAACATGCAAGAGACGTGGAGCTGTTTTTTCGGAAACCAAATTGATTTGGATTTAAAACCTCAGCTTTGTTAAGGAAAGTTTCTAGTTTACAATACATTGCCTTTTCGAATACTTTTGACATTATGGGTATTAAGGCAATGGGTCTGTAGTTATTCATCAATTTTGGGTCGCCTTTTTTAAATAATGGTTTAACTATTGAAAGCTTTAAGCGTTCGGGAAAGCACCCTTGTTCAAATGATAGGTTGATGATATGGCTAATAGGTAGAGCTATTTTACGTGCACACAATTTTATTATTTTAGTAGTAATTTCATCATGTCCTGTTGAATTTGTATTATTTAAAGATTTAATAATTTTGACAATTTCGTATTCATTCATCCCTACTACCTACATCCTACTAAACTTATAAACTATTATTTTATTCTTTCGTTAGAAGTATCCTTGAGTTTGGTAGTGTTGGACACCTCAGTACCAAGTCCATATTGACCGATTAGAGAGGATCCAAAATGTTTTCCTAAAGTCACTATGTTATAAAACAGGTAATTATTTCGAGCATTCGACGTCAGCTGCGAAGCATTTTTGTGTTCCTTCCCGTCATAACTGGAGACAGAGTTTAGATGTGATGTTCTTGTTTAAAATACTTAAAGGTGAGATACACTGTCCAAACCTCTTGGAATTGGTTACATTTAATTGCCCGCATCATCCCTTACGTCCTAGATCTCTATTTAATATCAGCTTTGCTTAAAAATTACTGTCGGCATACCTTTTTCAGACGAGTCCCTAGTTTTTATAATAAGTATCTCATCGATATTGATACATACATACATACATATAATCACGCCTCTTTCCCAGAGGGGTAGGCAGAGATCACGGATCTCCATTTGCTACGATCCTGACAAACCACTTTCGCTTCACTCACCTTCATAACATTTCTCATACATGCTCGTCGGTTTAGGGTACTTTTGACCTGGCCTTTTTGTAACATTTCTCCAATTTGATCAGAGAAAGTTCGCCTAGGTCTTCCCCTTCCAACTTGCCCTTCCACTCCTTTTATATACACTCTCTTCGTTAATCTTCTCTCATCCATCCTCTCTACTTGCCCAAACCACCTTAACATACCCTTCTCAATTTTCGTGACTATATCTCCATCCATTCCACACTTATCTCTTATCACACTGTTTCTGACTCTATCACTCAATTTCACTCCACACATACTTCTCAACGCTCTCATTTCTACTGCATTCACTCGACTTTGATGTCTTTTCTGCCACACCCAACTTTCACTACCATACATAAATGTGGGCACCAACACTCCTCTATGCACAGCCACGCGCGCTTTTTGTGATATTTTCTGGCTACCCATAAAGGCGTTCAGTGCCCCATTCACTCGATTCCCTGCATTCACTCTCCTTTCAATATCTTTCTCATGCTTTCCGTCTCCAGTAAATAATGTCCCCAAATACACAAACTCTTTTACTTGTTCCAGTCTTTCTTCACCAATCATTATTTCGCAGTCTGTCATAATTTCATCTTTTTCAAATACCATCACTTTCGTCTTACTTACATTCATCTTCATATTGATCCTTTTCATAAATCTTTGTTTAGTCTCAAAATGTTACTTAAATGTAAGTTATTATTGTAAATGTTACTTTCCTTTCTCTTTAAATTCGTACCATGTACCTACTTATACTTAACACTAAAATTACATGTGATTGTGTCTTTACTCATGCACTGATACTGCGTCGTGGATCGGGTATAAATAATTTTCTTTGAAGCTTTTTGCCTTTTATGTCTTATTATTAGGTTGTTTTGTTAACATAAGTATCATACATAAATGAACCTCCAGGACTTTATGCTCTATGATTTTTGGTACTCTATGTGTACCCCATGTTTGTAACTCAATCACGCTTTAACGGCTCAACCAATTTGGATGAAATTTTGCACGATGGATTAAAATATAGGATAGTTTTTATCCCGGGTCCACGCAGACGAAGTTGCGGGCGGAAGCCAGTTTAGTATATAAAGAAAATGTCTGTGGGCTCGACTTCTTTTCTTCAGCTGAAACCGAATCGACACGGTCGACACCTTGACTTTCCGCCTATGGTCTCCATTCTTAAACAAATGGGCTGCGCCAACTATCTCGGACTATCGACCGATTTTGGCGCGGCGTTACTCCTTTCGGCTTGTTAGAGCGGTCACGAATGCTCAGCTTTATTTCGGCGCGCGTGAAACAGACGGTGAAACTTGTTGAATTACGATTAAGATGTGAAGCGACGATTAAAAATAGCTCTCTTGACCTCTATGCCCGTTTGAGTTATCAGACTGATAAGGTGCATTCCTGTATTGAATCTTAGGCCCGTAGAGAATGAAGTCCGTTTTGTTTTACATACAATTTTGTTCACAATTGCATATACGAGTATGATTATGTCCTAGAATGGCGTGTGTTTATTTGAATTCCTGTCATCTTAGTCCTTAGATATATGTAGTTATGGTCCGATTATAATTATTATGTTGGATTATGAAGAAAATTGATAAGTATAGTATTTGAATTGGTCAATGACACGTATGTGTCGTCTACGAGCGATTTCCGTTACAGAGCGAAAAACGCTGCTACGCGCTACGGCGTAGCACACGTACGAGTAGCAATGCGTGGCCTCGAATGGGTGCTCCAATTATTATATAATATCGCATAAGTTTTTTGGAACCACCCTTAGTTTAGTTAGTTTTTATTAGGGTTCCGTGCCCAACGGGTAAAAACGGGACCCTATTACTAAGACTTCGCTGTCCGTCTGTCTGTCACCAGGCTGTATCTCAAGAACTGTGATAGTTCGAGAGTTGAAATTTTCACAGATTATGTATTTCTGTTGCCGCTATAACAACAAATACTAAAAAACCGGCCAAGTGCGAGTCGGACTGGGGCTCCCATACAACAGACATGATTTTTTTGCCGTTTTTATAGATAATGGTACGGAACACTTCGCGCGCGAGTCCGACTCGCACTTGGCCGGTTTTAGAAATGTATGTGTATTTATTTACGCCTGCACTGGGACTACTGCCCGTTCCCTCTCAACCATGAGAGGAGGCCTGTGCCCAGCAGTTGGATGTATATAGGCTGATTAATTATTATTGTATGTATTTAATTTCTTTAAACATAATGCATGAGCCGAAAGATATAGCTAATGCGTTTCAGCGCCACTTTAAGGTAGAAACTCCGCGTACGCCCCCGTCTCATCTGTGCGATGCTGATAGGCATCCGGAGGCCATTCTCGTGAGATTCTCCGCTAAACAGGTAGCTTCAGTAATTAATAAGATGGTGCGAGGGAAGTCTCCTGGGAAAGATAGCCTCAGCATAGAGCATTTGAAGTTCGCGGGTGTACACCTACCAAGAATTCTTGCATTGTTTTTTAACCTTTGTTTGAGTCATAGCTACCTACCGGATGAACTTATGCGCACAGTAGTTGTCCCAATTGTTAAGAACAAAACTGGTGATGTTTCTGACAGGTCCAACTACAGGCCCATTTCTTTGGCTAATGTTATTGCCAAGGTTCTGGACAGTCTGCTTGACAAACAGCTGGCAAAGCATATCCGCCTGCACGACGCCCAGTTCGGCTTTAGACCTGGCTTATCCACCGAATCTGCCATCCTATGTCTAAAGCAGACTGTCCAGTACTACACGGCTAGAAAAACGCCGGTGTATGCATGTTACTTGGACCTGTCAAAAGCATTCGACCTGGTATCTTATGACATGCTGTGGCGTAAGTTACAATCTGAGACTGACTTGCCGTGTGAAGTGACTTCGTTACTCAAGTTCTGGTATGATAACCAAGAAAATAGTGTCAAGTGGGCTGGAGCGTATTCGGAGGTGTACAGGTTGAAGTGCGGGGTGAGGCAAGGGGGGTTAAGTTCGCCCCGCCTCTTCAACCTGTACATGAACCGACTGCTGGAGGAGCTCAGCAGTGCCAGTGTGGGGTGTTCTATAGATGGGGTGCGCGTGAATAACATCAGCTACGCGGATGACATGGTGCTGCTGAGCCCATCAGTGGGTGGCTTAATTAGTTTATTGCGCAAATGTGAGTCATACGCGGAGGCCCATGGGCTCAAATATAATGCTAAAAAAAGCGAGATTATGCTTTTTAAAGCAGGCAATAAGAGCTACAGAGTCCCCTCTGTGACACTTTCTGGGACACCCTTAGCACAAGTCCAGCATTTTAAATATTTGGGCCACTGGGTCACGGATGACATGTGTGACAACTTGGACATGGAGAGGGAACGCAGAGCGCTGGCTGTGCGCTGCAACATGCTGGCTCGTAGGTTTGCACGATGTACTGATAAGGTGAAGGCTACACTTTTTAAAGCATATTGCCAGTCCTTCTACACGTGCAGCCTATGGATCAGCTATACGCAGCGGGCATACGGCGCTCTGCGAGTACAGTATAACAACGCGTACAGGGTGGTGTTCGGGCTGCCGCGACACTGCAGCGCCTCAGGTATGTTCGCGGAGGGACGGATCGATGGCTTCCACGCGATCATCAGGAAGCGATGTAGCTCGCTGCTGAGACGGTGGCGCGCCAGCTCCAATACCATCCTGTGCACGCTGGCCGACCGGTGGGACTCACCGTGGATAAATCACTGGGTGCAGCTGCATGCCCCAATGTATACAATCCTAAATTAATTTACATAATACTAACCCTAGAATTAAGTAGTATGTTACTAACACGATATGGACTTTGTCCGAAATAAAAATAAATTGAATTGAATTGAATTGAATTGAATAATTATAGAAATGCTTAATATCCAAAGTTACACAATCTAATGGGAAAATACGTGGCTTCTTCAACCATTCCACTTATAAATATTAAAATAAAAATAAAAACTGTTTATTGTCCATAGTCCATAGGTCCATGTTTACGTAATTTTATTTTTGATTGTGGTAAATATGGCCGAAAGCAGTGATTATTTTATTCCCTACTTGGCCCTACCAATGACCACTTCAACCCAGTACTTGGTGAGCGGGCAGTCAAGGCACTCTGCCAACACCCTCAGCATACTGTTGCTTCTAAAGGCTAGAAACAGTGCTCGACCGACGTCAGCGCGTATGGTCGGTCGCGCGTGTTTTACTATGGCCGCATACGCGGCTCCTGACTCAGGAGCCGTAGCATGGTTGGCCTTATCACGCGACAAGTGACAAGATAAGAGCGTCGTCTCGGTCTATCGAACGGTGTCAGCCAGTGACGCACGCTCTATCCTACCTATCGCGTGACAAGGCCAACCATGCTACGGCCTCTGGATTTTGGTTTGGGGGTGGCTTCAACTCTTGGGGGGGGGGGCTTGACCCTACTAAAATTAGATTTACTTAAGCAGAACGCAAAATTTGTCCCTGAAGGACTTACAAGTGGTTTTGGGGTGGGTATACCAGTATGCTTTCTACAGCGATAGCTACGCCCGACCGAGCGTACGCGCTGACCGTCGGTCGAGCACTGTTTCCAGCCAAACAAATATAGTGTACTAACGCGCTGTCGACTCCACAGCTTGTGACCATATGAGTCACTACAGTTCAAAAGGTTAAGAAGCAGGCGACGTATCCGTGAAACGTGGGTAGCATGTGATATGATATGATTGCAGTGTTGCCAGACGTTACTAAGAATATCAAAAATTAGGATTTATTGTGGACCAAGTTTATACACTTAGCGGTTATAAACAGCACGGCAATCACAGGACGGTCCGCGACCTGTTTAGTTTAGTTTAGTTTATTGACGTTGAGTTGACGACCGGTTAGCCTAGTGGGTAGTGACGCTGCCTACGAAGCTGAAGGTCCTGGGTTCGAATCCCGGTAAGGTCAAATATTTGTGTGATGAACATGAATATTTGTTCCTGAGTCTTGGATGTTTACTAAGTATATTTAAGTATTTGTATCTATTAAATATATCGTAGTCTAGTACCCATAACACAAGCCTTATTGAGCTTACTATGGGACTAGGTCAATTTGTGTAACATTGTCATCTAATATTTATTTATTATTTAATTATTTTAAATTTCATATAGGGGTCGTTCTTCTTTTCGACCGACAATAGCCTGTCCTTCGTCTTATTACGGCATCTCATTTGAGTAATGATGTTTACGGTTTTATAATGTTCGAATGAACGTCCATATTATTTTATTAATTAGTGATATTTAATATTTCACTTTCTCTAACTAGCATTTTTTTAAATGTTTTTTTTTTCGTAGAATGCCGTGACAGAGTGGTAAACCAAAATGTTGTCCCCACTGAAAGAGTCCACTTTGTCACATGTTTTTTTTTTAAAAACCAACCGTAAATAAATATTTATATTGGCCAGAAAGGAAACTTTAATTAGTTCTAATGAAGAAACCTATGTATTTTTTTTTAAATCGCACTTCAAAACCACAATTTTCGATAGTTCAAAAACCAAAAAAACAGAAAAACCTCGGTTCATTGTCGGTCAAAAAGAAGAACGACCCATAGGTAAATATATTTCGCTTATAGTACAGTGATTGTTTCATAAAAATGATATTAACAGGTTATAATGTGCAGCATATATACCAAATATACATTATAGCTACATTGAAAATAGTGAATTATTAATTGAATCAATAAATGTTGCAATGTCAAGTATACAGTACATAAAAATAAAATTAGAATTAAAATCAAATTAAAAACAAAAATTTTAATAATCAAAAGGTGTACCTGAGTACAGATACCAATCATAAGAGATAGACTAACCCTCTCTTTCTAATAAGAACGCTTAGAAAGAGACGGATAGTCTATGTCGCCGCCAAACAGCTCGCGGGCCGTCCTGCACGGTTATCACAAGAGCGCGCGTGTCTCTCGATGTTTCTCGCACTATCCATCTCTCTCTTATTAGAAAACTTAGAGAGGTTAAGTGCGAGAAAAATTGAGATAGCTCGCGCGCCGTCTTGTGATATCATAGCCGTGATGTGATAGCCATGCCGTGCCGTGCCGTGCTGCTAGCTCGGTAAACAAAGAATTTCTCGGCAAGGGCGATACATATTAGCGATCTGAGGCTTTTTTATTACCGCCCTTTGGTGAGTCCGATTTTCCCTGATCAGGACGTTGGGTTTTTCGCATGCGTATCGGGCGGTAACTGCCACATTATGGTCAATGTAAATGTTAAGAGGGTGTTACGGTGCACACTAGCGCCACTGGTAGACAATTGTGATTATTTAAATTTAACGATAGATATTAAATAAATGAGTAAACACGTGTTTCAGGTTTTTTGAGAATCAACCACTGGAACCCCTTCGTGGAAGCGGAGGGTTTTCGTAAAAAACTGTTAATATTGTGGACATGAATATTCTTGAAAGTATTTGTGCCAATTTGCAATTAAATCGGAACATACGGGTCAAACTGAGAACCTCTTTTTTTCTAGTACGCTTAGTGCGCGGGCGAAGCCGGGGGCAAAAGCTTGTAAATAAATAAAAGAAATAAATACAATATATTAAAATATGTGGTTATCTAAACGTCGCACATGGTAACCCACCGTTAGAAACGTGCGTTTATCTATCTACCCGCCGCATGGCAGTACCCAATTAACTATTATCAATACAACTGTCACACTAATTAACCTTTGAATCCAAATAAAATCTGAAAAGTTAATCTTAAACAGTGTTCCTATCGAACTGTGATGTGACGTAGACTAAAATAAAAAGTTGACTTCTAAGTTAATTGCGAATTTCAAAGTCGATAGTCCGAAAATTCAGCGATAGTTTAATTTTAGCAAAGTTTTAAATTTGTTGTAAAAATGGATGTTCTGTGGAAAGAAAATAACGTTTTATACAATATTTTGTGTGTGTTAATAACTGAAAATGAGAAGTTCTTTGATAGGAGTGACCAAAGATTGTATTGGAAGACTGTGTACCATATGTTTTTGATTTTACATCATTGTTATGTGGCTAATATTGGGGCTGGTATAAATTTGAACATTGATCATATTGAAATAAGGAAACTGAAGAAGTATAGAGTTGGGTATTTGACTGGATGGAATTTTGTAAGTACCGGAATATTGTTAAACAGAAAACCGTTTTTGACCGACTTTAATAGAAGGAAGGAGGTTCTCAATTCGTCAATTCATAGTTTGGTGAATTCTTAAGCAATGTAAACTTTCTTTTATCGGAATAAATTTTTAAATTTCGGAAATAAGATGGTTTTTTATTTAGGGTTCCGATACCTCAAAAGGAAAAAAACGGAACCCTTATAGGATCACTCGGTTGTCTGTCTGTCCGTCTGTCACAGCCGATTTGCTCCGAAACTACTGGACCGATTGAGTTGAAATTTGGTACACATATGTAAATTGGTGACCCAAAGATGGACGCGTAAACTAAATTAATGAATTGTGAACAAGGGGGCCACTTTTGGGGGGTAAATTGGAAAATTAAAAAAAAAAAGTTTCGCAACCTGTATTACGTGACATATCAAATGAAACGGGTTGTTGTAAGCATGTCAGATATTTTTTTTTATAATTTTAGCAAAAACAGATTTGAAGTAATTTAGGAAAAACCGGCCAAGTGCGTGTCGGACCACGCAAAACGAAGGGTTCCGTGCCTATTAAAAAGGTCGTATCGTCACAGAAATTTTACGGCACTTACGTCCTTTTCTTTGAGGAAGGCAGTTTTTCAGCAATATCTCGAAAACCTCTGAACCGATCTTGTTCAAAACAATTTTCAATGAATGAAATTAATAAGCCCTATGTCTATGAATTTTTCCATATTTTTAAAATACACCGTTCAAAAATTAGAGGGGGGGGACAGAATTTTAGTGGCTTTCGGGGCGATTATCTCCGGCCCTATTCACTTAATCAAAAAAAATGCTGAGAAACCTTATATTTATTTTGAAAGGCCTATCGATTGATGTGCCACACGGGGGGTCACAATGAAAAAAAAAAATTGACTTTTAGTTTTATGTATGGAGTGCACCCCTAAAAAATTTTTTTTTGTCATTTTAATTACAAAACTATGTAGCGGCTAACAAAATACACCTATCCTCAAAATTTTATTCAAATACACCTTATAGTTTTCGAGTAAAATACCTGTGACATACGGACAGACGGACAGACGGACAGACGGACAGACGGACAGACGGACATGACGAAACTATAAGGGTTCCGTTTTTGCCATTTTGGCTACGGAACCCTAAAAAGACGAAAATTGACCATTCCCCCCTTATTTCCGAAACTACTAGGATTAAAATTCTGAAAAGATTAACTTGCCTAAAGATTATAGGAAAACCTATAAGAAGTTTGAGTATTCAAAAACACTTATGAAATTTAGATTATATACGGAACCCTCACCACGAGAGTTGAACTCGCACTTCGGTTTTGACAACTGATTTTTCGCAATTTTTCTGTGTTCTCATCTGCAATCCTATACAAATTCGGTGTAAATCTGATGGCGGGATTCATGGAGCATTGAGGGAACTCGTCCAATGTAATAAATAAGCACGCAAATGTGGCTAGCATTTTTTTTATTATTATTTATTTATTTAGGAGAACCAACAGCTATTCACAGCAATTTCACACAAAAATCATTGACAGGAACTCACAGGTAGTGAGTTGTAGTTTCGTTTTATATAGTACGTACGGAGCAGCGGGATAAACATATGGCTTATAAATGTTAATTCAATTCAATTTTTTTTTAATTCAACATTTATTCATGAACAATACAATGATAATCCCGAAGGTACATTTATGCGTGAAATAATTTTCGAAATCGTATGAGTGAACGCTGTGTGAACTCCGGAGATTACCCCCTACATACAAACTACATAATCTATACTTCCTACTATCCTACTAATATTATAAACGTGAACATTTGGATGTATGAATGGATGTACGTTCCACTTAATCTCAAAAACAACTGGACGAATTCATATGAAACTTTCCAGTTAGGTATGTACCTTATATATCAGAATAGGACATAGGCTGTAATGTTTGTCAAATTTCATCCCTTTTAGGGACCAAAAAGGGGGATAAAACTTTGTATGGAGACCAAATACTTTTGCTCGTTGCCTTCATCAGGCGCTGGATCGCAAAAAGTCTTAGATTTAGTAATTTTCACGTTTAGGTCATAGAAGTTCTTTTTTTTTTCTTTACACAAATAGATTATCGATGCTATAATGATCTGCGAATATGTTTCCAGACTCTTAATTATCGTATGCGACCTGCTTTTTTAAATCATGCCAGCAGTAGATACAAGGTTCAGTTCTATGCAAGGCATTATGTAAGATTTCAAATTCAAATTCAAACATTTATTCGTGACAATACAGAATATAAAAAATAAATTAAAATAGCACAGCTCAGCAAGTTGCTAGCTTGTCAATCAGCTGGTCTTCCGCAGGGTCCATTCGGTGAAGGCACAATTTAACAACTTTTAATTAAAAATTTATGGATTTTATATTCTTACACATAAAGAAGAATACTCAGTTGGCTATCTAATTGCGGTTTGAACTACCTAGACCTACTGAGTCACAGTTGAGACTTGGTTTTCGATGGCTACTTTTTTTCGTGAACAAGCCTTACACCTGCAGAGCATAGTAGTGCCATTACGGCTGCGATCGTGTAAGGAGGTTACCCCAGACTACCCTACATATGAACAGAATGTCTTCTCGTTCATATTTGGAACAGACTTCTATCACTATCTTCTTCCGTTTACCGTGTGTCAGATAAAATACTAGACCGAACACGTGATGTCTGCCCGTCTGCACTTCGCCCTCAAGTCAACCCGATAACCGGCCACGTGCCAAAATGGGCTTTAAGACATTGAGATAAAGTCGTTATCGCTGTGATCTACCAATTTTTTTTTGTTATTAGGTCAATGACACGTGTTGGTATTGTGTTGTGGTTTACTTGTTGCGTAACAGTTTGATTCTCAAATTCTCAATAGATTGATAACTAGGTATATCTATCCATTATATTATAAATGCGAAAGTGTGTCTGTCTGTTACCTCTTCATGCTTAAACCGCTGAACCGATTTAGATGACTTTGGCATAGAGATATTTTGAATCCCAGGAAAGGAAATAGGATAGTTTTCATCCCAAAAATCATATTGTTATGTTGTTGTTGTTGTTTTACTTTTCTTAATAAATAAATCTAGTTCGCGTAACTTATTGCGTGACTTCAGCAAAGTAAAATATAATTAAAATCGTAAAATATAATGATTCTTCAAAGTTTAGAAAAAATATGCTTTTTTTTACTGTCCAAGAGTAAATTTAAAGCTACCAATATACGCTTTTGTAGAAACAAAATTGTACAAATATGAACCTAAACGCAGTATATCACGACCGAAACAGCAATTTACTTGCTTTTCCATACAACGATTAAGTACAACCTAGTACAAATAGGAAACTGTGGCGTAATATTCAATGTCTTTATGTTCTTTAATTATAAGGATCTTTAGATCTGGGCTAAGCTATAACTCTCTTTGTAACAAAAATCGTCATTAAAATCGACTATCGTAAGGGAAAAGATACTTATTTGCAGATAGAAAATCGGTTCAAATTGACAACTTACTTTTTTGCTGAAAATCTCGTCCTTTTTTTGCTAACATTATGGCATACCATTATAATATTTACATGCTACATACAAATCGGTATGCAAAACGTTAGTATCGAATTGATCTCGCAATTCGCTAATTAAGTCTCTCCTAATGAGGCATATTTTATCATCTGATTGATGCTTCATAAATCGGCCCTAATTGAAACGCACGCGCAGTTGAAAGATTAATTGGTACTAACCTATTTAGAAATACCTAGGCGCAGTGTCTTGATATAATTATTTTAATCGGGGCTCTGTTTAGCACGCGGCAGAGTCGTGATTAAGTGGCGGATATGTTGATGAACTTATTTCATCATGGTGATGTTTCACCTTTGGGGTCTCTCAGGGTATAAATAAGATAACCATTGAGTGCTACTAGCTCAGGCGCACAGACGTAACCTCGCTTACCGACAGCTAGACAGCGAGTGCTGAGTGCTGTCGATTTGCTTCAACACGGCTGCTACCGTCGCATTTACAGGGTGTCCCACGAAGTAGTGATATACTGAAGCTGGGAGGTAGAGCACCTAGAGGGCTATCTGAATCACCCCCATGTATGTTCCGCGATTTTTCGTACTTTCGGAGTTATGACTTTTTTTTTTAATTTTTCACCTATCGCCGAGTACGATGAGATTTTTATTTATGGTGACGTGAATTATTGCGGTAGATGCTTGTTTTTTTTGTGTGCTAAGCTGAGATAGGCCAATTCAGTATGGTAACATTTACTATCGTTAGATCTTTGAATGGAATAAAAAAAATTAAATGCCAAGAATGATTTTATTTTTTTAAGGGCCCTTGAAGTTGTGAACATTAATTTTATCTTTCTTGGCATTTCATTTTTTTTATTCCATTCAAAGATCTAACGATAGTAAATGTTGCCATACTGAATTGGCCTATCTATCAGCTTAGCACACATTAAAAATCAAGCATCTACCGCAATAATTCACGTCACCATAAATAAAAATCTCATCGTGCTCGGCGATAGGTGAAAAATTAAAGAAAAAGTCATAACTCCGAAAATACGAAAAATCGTGGAACATACATGGGGGTGATTCAGATAGCCCTCTAGGTCCTCTACCTCCCAGCTTCAGTATATCACTACTTCTTGGGACACCCTGTATATTTGTGATGTCAATATACGTCACAATCATCATCATTTTCAACCTGTAATCGTCTACTGCTGCACATGGGCCTCTCTTCGAGAATGCCACCCACCTCGATCTTAAGCTATTTTAATCCAGGAGTGACCCGCGATCTTCATAATATTGTCAACCCATCGAGCTGGGGTGGACGTCCAACGCTCGTTTTACCCAGAAGTGACCACCAGTTCGACACTATTTTGGTCCAACTGCCATTACTCTACCTGGCAAGGTGTCCTTCACCTTGCCAACTCCACTTGAGTTTGGTACTGGCATCTCCAACGTCACTCACCTTTGTGCGGCGTCGGATCTCAACATTCCTCACTCGGTCTTGTAGTTTAATGCCGAGCATGGCGCGCTCCATGATCTAATTGACAAGGTCGATTTTTTGCATTGTCAAAATTTAAGACTTAAAGTCACCACGAGTGGAACCCATAATAGTTAGTTGTTAGAACTTGAAGATAGATAGTTGGTACAGAGCATTGCACGGAACGGGTTCAAATCCCGCTCAAGGCGAATAATTTTTCACTTTGATCGGAAATTATATAAATCTGTAGGCCAGTCTTATTCAACCTGTGGGTAGCCTCTTCAAAGGGGTAGAAGACGCAGCTAATTATTAAAGTCATGTAAGGACTTGTATTTGTATGCTAAAAATGATAAAAGTAAGTTACGAACAGCGGAGTTTTTCATTAAATTTTTTTCGCCTGTTTTTTTATAGCTACGTGTTACTTTACCGAGGAGTGAATTAAATGTATTTGTGTTGGATAATTTTATGGTTACTGTTAAGAATAACTGATCAAAGGTATGTCTTTGTCCACAGTCCTTCCAGACGCTGTTCCTCGGTCTCTCTCTGGTGCACGACATCTTGCGTTGGGTGGACAAGCACGACAGCAAGCTAGGGAAGAAGATAAAGTACTTTCGTGACGTCATCTTCAATGGGCTGGTCTTCCCATTCACATGTGTGAGTCATCTCATCTTCCTAGCGTTGTTTGTTCCCGGTTGTACCCAAAGGGACCCGGGGTCCGCTTTGACTTCTAAATCCAAGATTTGGCATAGGCAGTAGTTTTACGAAAGCGACTGTCATCTGACCTTACAACCCAGATGGAAAACTAGACCTTATTGGGATTAGACCGGTCTCCTCACGATATTTTCCTTCACCGAAAAGCTACGGTAAATGTTCTGTAGGTACAGTCAACGCCAAAAATACGCTTACACTTTTGCACCTTATTCCATTGCAATAAGGCGAATAGTGTAAACGTATTTTTGGCGTCGACCGTACATAAGTTCCGAATAACTCAGCTTCGCTTGACAGCGACATGCCTGAACCATATGCCATGTTATGGAGGAAACTTTTATGAAAAACAAAATTATGTGTTGCAAAAGCCTGTTCTTAGTAATCAAATTATGAACAATTTTTTTATGAACTGTCAAACTGTGTGTATGAGTTCCGTTGATTGTTATAGAAATTTAGGAACAAAAATGGTATGACGAAAGAAATTATGAAGAGCGATGATTATGAGTACAAATCGTTAGTGTAATAAAAAATAGGACATAGAATTTTATATGGCCCAATATGGACCCCTGACTTACACCCGTTAATTCCTACTACTACTTTACCCTTTTGACCAGATTGTTCACAATTTTGACTTACTTTTCATCCTTTATACCTTATTTTATCCGTTTTGCTTGTATTTTCTTAATTTTTAATCAGTTTTTCCACAATTTTAACCAGATTGTTCACCCTTTTAACCTTCCAGTTCGTCACCGGAATGTTCTGGTCCGTCTACCTCATCGACCGCGAGCTGGTGTTCCCCGAGGTGTACGACCAGATCGTGCCGTGGTGGCTGAACCACTGCGTGCACACCAACATCTTCATCGTGATATCAATCGAGACGCTGCTCACGCGCAGGCGGCAGCCTACCGATGTCAAGGTGGAGAGGTGTCTGTGGGTGTTTGTGTCCGTGTTCTACGCTGTTGTGTGAGTATTGTGGACTATCGACGTACAGTAAAGGAAAAGTATTCATGTACCACCGTAGAACCCTATCGCAATGAGGCGACATATCACTCGTGTTTAAGTGACGGCGGCCTGTCAATTGCGACAGGGTTCTACGGTGGTACGTGAATACATACAGTACGCTAACCTGACAGTAGCTCGTCCGCATCTTGTGCTGGGCCTCTAGTAGCCGCCACTAGTAGAGGCTCAATATGCTCCTGCTCTAAATGGGGCTGTAGACTCAAAATGTTTTATTACTTTAAAAGAAGAAAGGCAAAAAATATGTCTAATGACTAATGACGCAATCCCGTTCAGATATCTCAAAACATTACGAAGCTACAACCGTTTTAATGGTGCTTGTTAGAGAGCGCATAGTAAATGACAATCGTTTCATATGAAGGTGCGTTTTGCGGAAAAGGGACAGAATATACCCCCTCTTAAAACTTTGGACACTTATAACTTTGTGATTATTTAACCTCTTGCGTTCTCCATTTGACTATATTTTTTATAATATTTCGAGAAAAGTGTCTACACCCCTATTGCGTAGGTCCTAAAATTTTGGCTTGCTACTTTGATGATCCCCTCGTGGCATATTTGCAGAATAAATGTTTGATTTTATTCCGTTTTGACATTATTCACATTCCGTTACCATTTTGCTTGGATTTAAGCGATTTGTATATTTACTCTTTAGAGTTGACTTGAATGCTTCCCTAGGCTTTGGTGTACGCTTGCCACCAGAAAGGTTATATATCTAGGACGCATTCAATCTCAAAGAGTAAATATAGCTTGGTAATAGAGTAAATATAGGCATATGTATAGCCTGTTTGCAACCAACGTGATATACAAAAACTTGGCGGACTAACTACTTTGCTAACTTCCTAATTTATGATGCATAAAAGTCTTGGCTGCTTCACGAAATTTAACAGTGTCATGTCGTGACTGTCATAATTGATATCTATGAACTAACTTGATTAATGAACCAGGTGACGTGACTCGCAAGGTGTTTTAAGCCCACGACTAAATAGTGCAAGCTTAAATTTTTTATTACAATGGTAATAATTACAGTAATTTATTCAGGAAAAAAACTACAAAAGATAGTCAAAACTTAACCATTACATAAGGGTTGCCTGGTGAAACCCGATAAATCACGTAAAAAGGTTTTTGAAAATAGAACCATGCATAACGGATGTTGAGTTCTTATTTCAAGAAACAATTAATTTGATTTATCGGGTTTTACCAGGCAACCCTCGAACCATCAAAATCCACAGCGCAGGTTTTGTCATTCCAGAGATAGAGGATCCACCTCAGGATTCGTCAGTACACAATAGAAACACATCATCTGCAACACGCATTGTCAACTAAAACTATAATACATATTCATCCTATCACACTATCGTTTTGCACAATACGTACCCGGCACAAACGTCCCAAAAATACTCGCCGCATTACCACGTTGGATAGCCAATGAAATACGTTGAATGGGTACGCACCAGATCTTGGATCGCATCCCCTATCTCGCAAACGTTTCCCCAAAGCCTGTATAAAACGTTCGATCAATCGTAATTGTTTATTGCAGATACTACTCAATATACTTCTTCGGCGGATGCTGGCTCTACGGCGTCTTCGGAGTCATGACCTGGTGGCAAGTCTGCATCTACCAGGCGGGCATCTGGGCCTCCACATGGGTCTTCTACAACCTCAACTTCTTCGTCAACAGAATGATCCACTGTGAGGACGACTCGGACGTCGCGAAACCTAACAAGCCCAACGGTGATTTAGAATCTAGAGAAACTACATTCCAAACCGTTAAGAAAAATGTTGAGAATGGAGATTCAAGTCAATTAGGTGATAAAGTTGTTGAAGTTAGTGCTAAAGAGAATGAGGCGGGTGTGTCTGAAAATGGGGGTACACAGAATAGTAAAGAGTGGAAGTCGATTGGTGAAAACGGAGTTAGCGAAGATGAAAATGATAGTCTAAGCCAGCCTACGTTTGACAAGTCGTGGAGTACGAAGTATAGATCGAACAGGAATCAGATTGAGAAGTCTAGTTTGTAATTAGAATTTGTTTGGATTAACTGGGTTAGTGTACTGTAAGCACTTCGTGCATATTTTAACACAAAAGGTCCGTAGCAGGTTCCCTGATCGGGTTCCATCACACGGTTTTGGGATTATGGCTTGTTCGATTGACAATAAACGCTCGAATATAGCGACCCGGAGTCCCCAAACCGTGTCAGGGAACCTGATCCGATACCTGGCTTGTGATATGATAGTTATATTAATTGACACTAAAATGCGTGTGAAATAATTGTTCGCATTGTTAGTCTACATAATATGGATCTGCTGATGGAGGAAAGTGCTATTTCGATAACTATAATTCATTTCACAGGTTCTCTGTCAAGACGATGGAAGTGTTTTGCAATGTAACTTATTCTGCGCCATTTCACTGAAATAAAGTAACTGGAGTTTTTACGATCGATCATATACTAATGGATAACTCGTAATGGATGATGTTATATCTTGGTACATTATTTTTAATAAACGGGATTTAATCGCACATAAATAAGTAACTCATTTATTTGTGACCAAGAATGTCGCATCTGAAACGTCGGGAAGCCTCAAATAGGTAAATAAATAAGTTAATTATACGCAATTAAGTCCCGTTTAGTAAAAATAATGTATGAGAATCGTAAAAGTTTAAATCACTACAATGTTGGTACAGTTTTCTTGTAACAAAAAGAAATGGATTAATTTAAATTATTATATTTTAAATGTATAATTCTTATACTAAGATGAGTTATAGAAATGTTTAAATTTGAATGGATTATCAAAGGATGTTTTATAAAAATATTTTAGAAGATATTTTTTCGTTTTTTTTTGGTGGTAGCTAGACAGGTATAAACAACTATACCTCATGTGTACATCATTCCTAGATTATTTATTACCTAAATATGCATTTATAGATGTGCGAGTATATGACGGCTTATGTGCAATTGAATCCACGTCACAATTGAGACTCCGTGTCAAGTTTGACAATCTATAATTGTAATTTTTTTCTACTTTTGGAGACACTTCAGTTGTAGGTATCATACTGTATGCATTTAAGGGTTAAAAGCTTGATTAGGGACCTGTATATTGTAACACAGGTGAAATGGTTAGTGTTACTAGCGCCTCTCTGTGTTGCCTATTTAGACTTGTAAATTGTTCCTTGTATTTAGCTTCTAAAACGGGTTACTGCTATAAAAGAGTCAGTGCAAGTAAAGAATTTCAACCACATGCATTGGAAATAAAACAAAGCAAATTATAGGTATTTTCTATATTTCTAGAAAAATATATCTTAAATTATACGTAGATACATTACTTACAGAAAATTGTTCTACATTTTATAAGATTTACACACATTCATCGTACTATCGGTAACCTTTGAAAAATCTTATTTTTCATCTTACGATAGGGTAACTAAGAGTATTGTTATTACTTAAATTAGTGAGTTATATAGCTATATACAATACCCACTGCTTGGATGCAGACACATACCTTCCCGTATTAGGTAATCTACTAAATTACTTATGGTACCATACTCTAAGAAGGTATATGTACCATACGCTTACAGCTTGAACTTTTCATACAAACGTTTTTCGGACTACATTACTGAATAAAACACATTTAACAAATACGCACCCTCTTTTCCATTTTTTAAATTTTGGTATAAGTTTCTGTCAAAAAATATTTGTACAAGCTTTTTTGGCAATAAAAGCCTGTACTTTTCTGTATACCGTCATTGAGACGATTGTAACGAGCCCAAACTCAACGGGGTTACGTCGGTTAAGTACTGAATTCCCATGGCCACCTTCTGTCTCCATCATCAAATCAGCTCGATGACATAATACTGAATTGTCATCCTAACTATACTTACCTTTACCTAAAATTTTAGCTCAATAGATTGAAGATTTCTGCTTCAAAATTGAGTTGCAAGATTCCACCCAAACAAACATAGTTACATACATACATTGCAAGTTAAATAAAAGCTTGCAAAATAAGGCCGTGCGCTTCTTAATTTTTTGTAGTTTTCACCCCAGCTGTTAGGCACTTTATTAAAGTTTTATTCGAAAACCTTTGTTTATTTGTCGTACATTGCTGCGTTTGCAAGTAAAGGTGGTCATTGGGTATTTCGACCAAGAAAAGTACTGCAAATTCTCATTGTCGTGATCGTGTCTCATTGTCTATGTTAGTGAAAGAGAGGGTTGGCCAGTGTTATGTCTGGTATGTATGAGTGTTTTAAGGATAAGGATAAAATCATCGCAGCATCTAAAAGCATTTATTTTCTAATGGGCTTTTTTTTGTTGGGCGTCTAACTTTGAAAATTTGAAAAACCCCCGATTTTTTAATTTCAAAGTTCAATATCTCAAAAACTGCTGAACCGATTTTGTTGAAACGTAGCTAAAAACCATCTCGATTACGTCAGCTTTCGGACGAAAAAAACCGCATCAAAATCGGTCCATTCGTTTAGGAGCTACGATGCCACAGACAGACACGCAGACACACAGACACGTTAAAGTTATAACACCCCTCTTTTTGCGTCGGGGGTTAAAAATAGCTATTGTCGTTCATGAATTACTATAGTTATTATTGCACTATTAAATATGTGTACCGGAATGAAATGAGAATTGTAATAGAAGTAATGATTAAAAGTTTATTAAGTTGGAGAGTTTTGTTCAAAATGTTTCTGCAATCATCGTTATAGACAAGTTAGGATTGTTATTTTAATACTAATGAAGACTGATTCTAACACCATCCTACGACAAGTCGCTTACTTTATTTTAATACTAATGAAGACTGATTCTAACACCATCCTACGACAAGTCGCTTACTTAGATCATACTAAAGTGTCGTAAAAATTGGCAGTGACATTAAATAAACTAAAAAAATGACTAAAAAACCAAAAACGAAAACCTGCGGTGTGTATTAAGCGATTTTTCTGAAAAAATAGTACAAACCACAGGTTTTTTTCTCAATCTTTCAAAGGTTACCCCATCCCATCACAATTTGGATATATCCCAATTTATTCCACAAAATGGTATTGCTTACAGCCTGACACTGCGGATTAGGATTCAATTCCATCTCGAATTAAATGTAATGCCGTTTGGATTGGCAAATGCCTCAAAACAGTTGAAATTTAGGTGCCTCATACACCATGCTTTGGGGTCTTGAATCAAATACTAGGTGCCTCTGCGGTCTTTGTACAGGGTCTGGGTACCTCTGTGGATGTAGATAATATGACGACGGTGTCCTTATACTGACTCCTGAAATCTGAGGCCTCTTGCGAATCTGGTAACTGCTCAGTTCGGAAGCAGCGAATTGGGGTTCTTGCTGAAAATTGCTTCTAAACCTCGAGTAAGTATAGTCTCTATCCGCTGGAACAATGAACCCGCTTGGTATGTTGTTTCTTACATTCACATTAGGGAGTACAGGTGCTATGGCTTCATTTAGTCTGACATCATAGTCGTTTTCAATGGAATCAGCTAGATTCTGTTTAATAGATATGTTCTCTGGTATTCTTAATGGTTTACCGGTTGCGGTGTAGGGTTTCGAGATTTCGGGGTTCACTTCAGGTATTTGAGGAGAAGGTTTGAATGGTGCTTCTGTCTGTCTGTATTCATTCCATTCTTCCTCTTCAGCGGCAGCTTGCTCAGCCGCTAAATATGGCTTCAGGTAATCACCAGGTGACAAAGTAGTTTCTAGTTTTTCTTTAATAGCGTGGTATTGATCGTTGTATATTCTTAGCACTTTCGCCGCTAAATTTTTGGCTTGATCTTTAGTTGTTAGTTCAGCGGCAGGTGTAGTAGTGGTTACTGGTTTGTGTGTAGTTAATTCTTCTGTTGTTGTTTCTTTCTTGTCATAATCAATGTCCTCTTCATCATAGTATTCTTCTTCGTAATCTTCTTTTGCTAGTTCGGTTGTAGTAGGTTTTTCTGTTGCAATTGTGGTTGTAGGTCTTTCTGTTGTCGTTGTGGTTGTAGTGGTTGTAGTGGTAGTAGTAGTAGGTTTTGGCGTAGTAGTGGGTTTAGGAGTAGTAGTTGTTGGCTTGGGAGTAGTAGTGGATGTAGTAGTAGTAGTGGTGGTGCTAGTAGTAGTGGTGGTGGGTTTAGGGGTGGTATTAGGGGGCGCAGTTAAGTCTTTACCAGCAACTGGTTGCAAGCCCCTAGGCAAGTAGGGACTACCACCCCTAGACGGTAAAAAAGGACGTTTAAGTACTTTTACATTAGGTTTTAGATCTTTGATCCTACTAGTGATATCTTCGTCTTTCGACTTTACGTGATCTCTATTACTCTCTCGTTTATCCTCATAGTCATCGTAATACTCGTCAGTTACTTTGACTTTAGGAGGTTCTTTGTTCCGCTGGTTATAGGTGTACTTTTGTGATTTGACAGGTGCCTCATAATAATATTCATCATCTTCATAATCTATCGGTCTTTTATTTTTTTTTACTTTAGGCACTGGAGTAGAGTAATGTGGTCTTGAAGGTTTAAATTTCTCTTTTTCTACTGCTTCGTGTTTCGGTCTTTGCTGAACTTGGCTGCTCTTTCCGGATGACGAGGGTTTTCTGCTATCTTCCTCGTCATAATCGTCGTAGTATTCATCATCGTCAGCTCTCAAGGGTGCCTTAGTAGTAGTTATGGTGACATACTCATACTTGTCCTTCTCGTTCGCTGGAACTGGTCGTTTGATCTTTGGCGGCATTCTTGGTTTACTAAATATACCACGACCATTAGGTTTTACCAATGCTTGCCCTTCAGGAGCTGTTGGTGGCTGCCTTCTCTCTTCACTCACTCTTTCATCATCGTAGTTTCTTTCTGGTCTTGATTCTGGCCTAGGTTCTGGCCTACTATAAGGCCTTTCATCTTTGTCTTTCTCTCTTTCTCCTCTATATCTTCGCCCTTCATTTAAATATGCAGGTCTTGCAGGCTTGCCTTCGTCTCTTGTAGGCCTTCTTTCGTCACGTGGTCTAATTTCATCACGAGGTTTTATTTCATCTTTAGTTCTCATTTCATCTCTATATCTAGTTTCATCTCTTGGTCTGATGTCATCTCGAGGTCTTTCATCACGCGGCCTTATTTCATCACGAGATTTGATTTCGTCTCGTGGCTTAATCTCATCACGAGATTTCATTTCATCTCTGGGCCGAAATTCATCTCTGGGCCGAACTTCATCCCTTGGCCTAATTTCGTCACGTGGTTTCACTTCATCTCGAGACCTGAAACCCTCTCTCGGTTTATCCTCCTTTGGCCTTTCGTTCCTAACATCATCTCTACTTTCATCACGATTCCTCATATCATTACGGGGCCGTTTCTCATTAGGTCTGTCTATTTGTCTTGGTCTGTCATCTTCTCTGTACCTGTCTTCTTCTTCGTCCCTTGGTCTCGGTCTTCTGCCACCGGGTCTAAGGCCGGGTCTAGCTTCATCGTCGTCATACGGTCTCCTGTCACTGTAAGGTCTCTTTCCTGGTCTGTTGGGTCTGTCGAAAGGTCTCCTGTCTTCGTAGTCTTCTTCAGGTTGCTCGTCTCTTGGGCGTGGACGGCGTTCGTATCTGCAAAATTTTAAGAATTGTTTTAGTGTAAGAAGATATAAATGTTGTTAAGCATAAATACATCGTCGCTTTGCGATGTTAATACGAATACATATACACGCCGGATCAGAATTATATGAGGATTTCATTCCACGAAGTTACACTTTGAAAGTCAAGAGCGTAAGTGGTGCCAGTTTATACTTGTAAACGAGTAACTTGTAGCTTCGTAAAGTGGGGAGAAACACTTTTGTGTAATCTATTGTACTTGAGATTATTTGAGTTTTTGCAAATATTATAGTGACATACACTCCACGATTAAGAGGAATCCAACGACACCTCATATGTCGAATTCGGCCAAACGGTTTAGGCTGCAGGGCATGCCAAAGAATAAGACATACACACATACATACATATGTACATGCGGTCGAAAAACGTAACCCGCCTTTCCTTCGGCAGTCGGGTAAAAAGCAACCCTACCGTCCAAGGTAGAAGATTCCAATTCCAAAACGGAACCTTCGTTATGTCCGTCTGTCCGTATGTCATAAGCATTTTACTCGAAAACTATAAGGTGTATTTGAATAACATTTTGAGGATAGGTGTATTTTGTTAGCCGCTACATGGTTTTGTAATTAAAATGATTAATTTTTTTTTTTTTTTTTTTTACATTGTAAGCCTACGTCAATCGATAGGCCTTTCAAAATAAATATAAGGTTTCTCAGCAATTTTTTTGATTAATTAATTGAATAGAGTCGGAGATAATCGCCCCGAAAGTCACTAAAATGAATAAACCCTATGTCCATGATTTTTTCATATTTTTAAAATACATCGTTCAAAAATTAGAGGACGGGCCTCTAATTTTTGAACGGTGTATTTTAACTAACAAAATATGGATCAATTTAGGTCTGAAATAAAGATATTTTATTTATTATTTAAAAATATGAAAAAAATCATGGAAATAGGGCTTATTAAATTCTTTGACCAAAAATTATTTTGAACAAGATCGGTTCAAAGATTTTCGAGATATTGCTGAAAAACTGCCTTCCTTAAAGAAAATGACGTAAGTGCCGTAAGATTTCTGTGACGATACGACCTTTTTAATAGGCACGGAACCCTTTATAATTAGATGATTGGACGTGAAGCGAGTGTAGCTACCTGTCATCCTCAAAGTCATCGACTGGTCTGCGCCTGCCACCGGGTCTTGCCTGAGGACGCGGCCTGGGCCTTCTTCTGCCGCCCCTGGAATTGTACAACAGTTAGTATAGAACGATATTAGGAAGAGAACGGGTCACTTCTGAATAAGAAAGGAAAAACATTTATTCGTGACAAAATTACAAAACTACATTAGAAAGTGCAACTAATATAAATGCGAAAGTTTGGATGTTTAGATGTTTGGATGTTTGTTACTCAAACGTATAGATAGCCTGGATTAACATATAGAATACTTTTTATCCCGGGAATCATCCCCTAAGGGGAAAAACTGGGAAGCGAAAGTTTGTATGGAGCCAGGCGGACGAAGTCGCGGGCAGAAGCTAGTTAAATATAATTAAATAAAGTAAACTAAACTAAATTCACAAAATTGACACGAAAAGGTCCCGCCTCAGCATAATGCTGACTCAAGAGCCGGCGCTGATCTTCAGGCGAAAAAATTAAAAATTAATTGAATTTTTTTAATTTAAAAACTAGCAATGATGCGGTTTTGAGTCTGGCTAACCAAATTTTGTTGACAGATATTTCACCAATTGTATTTAAAAAAAGGCTAAAAGTCAGTTATCAATTTATGTCATTGATTGAAATGCTTCACGGTTTATGTTTTATTTTAAATAATATTAACAATGGCTATATACCGAGTGAGGTCCGCAAACTATTGTTTAAGCTCGTAAATAATTACGACAATGTGAGAACCCGACGTGCAGCGTAGTAATATAACGAAAAAGTCCTAAACAAGTAGTAGGTTGGTGCTGCATAAATATTTTGATACTTTATATACTAGTTCTAACATTTGCCTATAACGTGAATGGTAGTTTCACGTGGTGTTGCCTGTAAGCAAGCAAGCAAGAAAGAATCGTGCAAATGTAGTAAGTTGAACTTGACCTACTTACTCCGCAGTTTTCGATTGAGTTCATATTTGGCATAGTACTTATTATCAAGCTAAGTCATATTTACACAACATTTCATTTTTCGCCTTGCTACGAGTACAATGATATACTTACGGTGATAAAGTGTAAACATATGCGTTAATCGTTGACTGTACTGTATTATACATGTATAGTGTATAGAAATTATGTGAGCTGACTTTGAGTGCACGTCAAACTTATTTTTTTAGATACCTTACGTGTGCACAGAAAATCAAAAATATTTTCTAGTATCAAAACTATATTCCTACTACACAAAGTGTGACCAGCCTAAGATTTTTTGAATTTCCCACCAAAAATTTTGGTAAAAGTTGATTAGCCAGACTCTAACAACCAATAATAACACTGAGGATGACATAAGCCACTGCCAATCCTACTAATATTATATTGAAAGTTTGGATGTATGGATTCCATGGATATTCTATTTAATCTCAAAAACTACTGGACGAATTTATATGAAACTTTCCAGTTATGTACCTTATATATTAGAATAGGACATAGGCTATAATTTATGTCAAATTTCATCTCTTTTAGGGACGAAAAAGGGGATGAAACACTGTATGGAGACCAAATAATTTTGCTCGTTGCCTTCATCAGGCGCTGGGTCTCTAAATGTATTGGAAAACTAAAATTCGACTCGCACTTGAACAAAATTCTAATTGAATTACGATTATTGAATACGTGAGCCCATTTTTTTATTAATTATCAAGTACGTACGCGGACGAAGTCGCGGACAGAAGCCAACACTAGCTTCTGTCCGCGACAGAAGCTAATGTTGTATTAATATAAGTTAATGCTGACGGCGAGATATGTCTGGTAGATTTTTGGTCCTACATTAGAAATTAAGTTTACATTTTTATATTGGCCCTATCTCATCAAAAATTTGGCGGAATCATCAAGGCCTTGAAACCATATTGCCCTAAGATTGACGAGGAATTTGGTGCGTTTGGCATTCACAGCTCCACCAATGATGTTCATTTGATGGGTTGATTTTGAGAGCTGCTGTCAAACTCCGACCTGGGTTCGAATCCCGGTACGGGCATTTATTTGTGTGATGAGCACGAATATTTGTTCCTGAGTCATGGATGTTTTCTATGTATTTAATTGTGTATTTATCTATATATGTATGTTTATTCGTCGCCTAGTACCCATAGTACAAGCTTTGCTTAGTTTGGGACTAGGTCGATTTGTGTAAGATGGTCCGCAAATATTTATTTATTTATTATTTAAATCCAGCATTGCCAGGTAATGACAGCACGACATACCTGTCTTCATACTCATAGTCGTCCCTAGCCGGATAATAGTAGTCATCATCGTAGTAGTCATATCTGTGGGGGCGGCGCGGGCGCGCGGGGCGGGGTGTGGTCGTCGTTGTAGTGGTTGTGGGGGGAGGCAGCGTTGACGTCGTCGTGGCTTTGTAGAGAGCTTCATTCCTGGGAATTAAGTGTTGAGATTAGAGGCGATGATGATGATGATGATGATGATGATGATAAGGAGGGGAGGAGATTTTTGAACGTAGTCTGAGACACAGTACAGCAGTAAAATAAATCCGCACAAACGTCCGATTTGACGCACACACGGACGGGTCGGTACCGGTACACGGATCAAAACCTTGAATCTTCAAATCAATAAAGTGTCAGCTACAGTCTTGTGGTTCTTCTGCTAACCGTCAGGCAGACCGGGCGCTTGTTTGCCACGGTCATAGTGAAAAAAACAAAAAACAGTAAAGCCTGTTGCACACCTGTTGAAATAGTTGGGCGAATTCTTGCAGTCCACTTCGGAGACGAATTGGCAGATGAAGGTCTTCTGGTCGAAGGCGGTGTAGTTCGCGCATAGGAAGTCGTAGCGCGTTCCAAATAGGCAGTGATGGTACAACTGGAAATATATATTATATACATTCAAATCAACAAATCTTGAGTAACGTAAGATAATTTAACGTTTTAATTACCAGTAAAATCAAAAGATTTTTCAATAAACCCCACTGCGTTTTTCAAGTATTTTACCCGTTACTCCCACGATTATAAAGAATCCAACGACACCTCATATGCCAAAATCCATCAAGACGTTCCGACTGTAAGTAAGGTTTTGGATATTTAGCGAAAGTTATTGTTAAGCCAACTTTAAATCGTTATAAATCCTAAACGGTTATTTAAAGTTAAAAATATTATGGAAACCTAATAAGGATTTTGAAATACCAATTTAACAATACCTCACATGACATACTTCGTCTACTTATCGTCTGGTGGCCGCCATTCTCAATCTTGTTTACTGTCTTCTCTTCAGTGACATCCACAAGATTAAAACAAATCGATTGACGATACATACACAGACTGGTAAATACATTACTCTCCTTTGCGTCGCGCAGTCGGGTAAAAATAAAATGAAAACGGGTCACTTTTTAAGATCGAAAATTGCTCGACATGTTAAAACTGATTCGCAGTTAGTCGCTTAGTCTTGAGCACACGCGTTTATACATTAAAAATTGTTGTGAGCCCTCAAGGTTAGTACGGTAAAAGGTTAGACCACCACGTTAGGCTTTTCTAACAAGTTCCCTGTCCGTGCGTTTTTCAGGAGTCCGTTAGAATGACCCCAAATCTTGGACGTGTGACATTGTCAGATAATTTTGTACGAGGACAGTGAACGTGTTAACGGTTCGAGTCTTCAAGGCTCGGCCGAGCTTTAAGTCACAATACTAATTAGCGTAGAAGACCTGGGTGAAAGAGGAATACTTACTTGACACTTATGCGCGACAGAAGCGTAGAATCCGTCGTGCAATCCATCACATTTAAAGTCGATCATCTCTAGCGGCGGAACAAGTGCGTAAAAGGGGTACTCGGAGAGATTGTACCCATTCAGTTCTCGGGGCAGATTCGGGTCGTAAATGTAGTCGATCTGCGGGATGCCGGTGTATTTGCTTGTGCTGTTGGTCTCGCCTTCTGCTGTAGTTTCTAACTGTAAATAGAAAAGAAAGCAATTGATATTTTATATACTCATCATCATTGGCCTTATACATCTATGAAAAGATTATTTAAACAGCGACTATATTAGAGGTGCGGCAATTACGTACGTGGCTTGTAAGGCCGATACGGGAGCGACAGCCACGACCGCATAAATTGACAAGTAAATGTCCTGCCCGGAGATGAAAGGGGAAGAGCAGCGCGTTGGTGTCTTAATTCGCGTCTATAGGATAAGATCAAACCACGCTTTATCGTGTTCCACAACTCCATTACGTAGGGTCTCCCTCCAATGGTCTCGATCTTGGGAATGTTCTTCCCAAGTTGTGGGGTCGATCTTAAAGGACACCATGTCCCGTTTGGCACTGTCCTTGACACGCAACATAGGTCGCCAGTCCGGTCGTTTAGTGTGCGCTATTTCACTTAGGCGAGTTTTTCGTGGCAAACGAGAAGGCTCCATCCTTTGTATACTACAATGTTGGCAAACAAGCATGGTATCCTATGGACGGGTACTAATGAAAACCATATTAATTTTATTTGCACTAATCTGATATGCCATAATTTCATATGCCAAAATTTTAATTGCATAAACATTTATTATCCATAAAAATCATTTTTCATAATTTTATATTTAATATTCTCAATTGGGAATGGATCAAATTTTTAGAAAAATCTAAAACTTTTTTCTGGTGCTAAGGAAGGTTATTCTTATTCCTATCACCAAAAAAAAAATCATGCATTTCTAAAATTTTCATTTATTCCCAAATGCTATAATTATTTGAAACAGAAACAGACAGAGTATTTGTATGTATAAAACTAGTTTTTACCTATTACGATTGCCATAATTAACTTTTTTTACTTTGCCATAATTTACTTTAAAGTTTTTTTTTGGTTTTGGCGCGCTTTAGGGTCGCAGCTCTACCTACTCCTCCTCGCTTCGCTCGTCGTCGTACCTTACTTATTTATGGATTATAATGTTATGGTAAGTGAAAATTATTGCAAGTAAAATAATGGAAAACTGTTGTATGTAGGGGGGACGTGTTCGAATAGGCATTTGTTTTGTTTGTGTTGCACAGTTTAAATATCTAATGTCTATTCGAACACATTACTCACACATACAACAGGTCATCTTCATAGTTTTTTTACCTATATCCCGCTATGAAGCGAGCAGTTACACTCCTGAGTTCCAGATGGAGCCAGGGACATTATGTATACTTAACTAAGAAACAATTGTACATTGTGTTACAAGTACGGTAAGATATAAATTACGAACGAGAGTCTATTAGAAGCCCGACGTCGAAGGCAGAAGGCTTTGACGACTCGAGTTTGTAACAATCTTACCGTACGTGTCGCATACAATGTTTTTCATCACGTTTGCGAGGAAACCAATACATTTTTAACTAAATTGTTACTAATCGTAATAAAAACTATAAAATGTCAGTCGTCCATTTTGTTGAATTCCCCCCTTCTTCATACAGCCACGATTTAAAATCACAGTTAAATATATTTTATACGGACACTAAATTGCTACATTTAAGTTTTTAAATCTTTAAATCATTCTGTTAATCATGTTTTATTCGTGTTTTTACGTTTCATTTTTTTTTATAAATACGTTTTCAAACATCGTGTTTGCGTTAAGACCTCCTTGGTTTATAACTGACGTAAGAGTGACAAATACAATTTAAGAAAAAAACCATTACGCCAATGGGCGTAATAAAGGCTATTACAGATCTGAATGCCTGCGCGTTATGAAGCCCTTTACGAGCAAGTGTTATGAAAACAATTTTCTGATTCTGATTCTTATGGACCATTGCTACTTCAGAAGGATCACAAGCGCAGAATAATCATTAAGGATGTGTTGTGTTGTTAGCTAGAGGCAAATGCTCTCTAACTCTCAACACCGCAGATCCTCAGGAGCTCATGGCGACCTTACTCACCACCAGCAGATCGATCACGTCACACATTATACGTACGTCAGATGGTTGATCACGTTACAGAACGTGCGTTAGGACAACTCAACTGCCATTGTCCCATACATCATCATCATCATATCAGCCGAAAGACTTCCACTGCTGGACAGTAGTAGTGCCAAATTCACCGGTCCTGCGCCACCCGCATCCAGCGGACTCTCGCGACCTTTACCAGCCCCATAAAAAAAGCGACAATTAGATCTACCTGACGCGCGTACAATGCGTTACGTAATCGACCAGCTGGTAGATCTAAATGTCACCTTTTGTGTTTGGGAAAATGACAGTTGAGTCTAACGTACGCTCGGAAAGTTACGTGATCATCACTAACAAAAACAATACCACATAACTACAGAGCAAGCAGTGGTGTTATTATAGCTGTGTTCTGCACGGCTATCACAAGACGGCGCGCGAGCTCTCTCGATTTGTTCTCGCTCTATCCGTCTCTGTCTTATTAGAAAACTTAGAAAGAGAGGTATAGTGCGAGAAAACTCGAGAGGTCACGCGCCGTCTTGTGATAGCCGTGCTGGAAGGTACTTCCCCAGTTAGGCTAGGCTGCTCTAAATAAGCCCTTCTGCCCTTCCTAAGACCAGATCTGCCCTGGCCCAGCGTTCCCCAGCATACATGCACCCTTTTGTATACAACGTAGCTTGCAAAAACTTGGACATAAAATACTGTAGGCTTTATAAGGTTCTGGTAAAATGGTTGCTAACGTTGCCATATTCCAAAACAGAAAGTCTGTTATCCTCGCATAAGTAGGTTTACATAGTTTTTATAGTACCTAATAATTATGCTTGCCTTAAAAGTTTAATACACTTTTTATTACTAAACCATCTGTATATATATCTGTCAACACGAGTAATCACTTTGTAACATCATTCGGCTCCGAAGATACAGGCTCGGCCTAGTTTGGGATCCACTGCCTCAATGCTATTTTTGTAATGTGTTTACGTCCTCAATAAACTTTTCATTTCAAACTTTTCATTTCATTTCATTTCAAATATGAGCGAGATTACATTTCGATGTGCCCATCTCTGATTAAATCAGACGTAACTTCTCGAAATTCCATGATAAACTTTACTAGAACAATATTCTTTTGCTATTTCGCTAAAAAAAGGTGCAGGTCTTTTTGCAATAATGCGATGTTCCTACTAAAAAGTAAAGTAGAATCGATGAAAACCGCCTGAAATTGTGTTGTGAAAGATTGTTCTTTTACATTGGACAAGACAGTCGAGCCGAATGCATTGTAGAAAACTGTGAAGTATCTGAGAAATCAGCAACTGAGCTTACTATTTTCAGTTCAAGATACGGGAACCCTCCTTTGAGCTACTGAGTGACGCCCATGTAGCTAGGCTCATAGTTTTGAGTTCTTAACAGATAATTCCTTTTCGAACGAGTAAAGGAAGTGTACAATTGCTTCTCTTTATAATAATCACATTCGAGCGTCAGTAAGTATGTCGAAGGTTAGAGCAACTTTTCGATCGACGTAGGAAACTCGCGCAAGGTGATACGCTGGATACTTCCTGTCTGAATTTCTCCTTATTAGCTACGGTTATAAGTGCCTTTATGTCTGATTGATATGATGCAGGTATGTTGGTTTTGAAACGGTGCAAAGAGTTCGGGCGAGGATTGCCTGAAGCACCTTAGGAGGATGGAAGGAAAATGCGGCAAGCAAACACATTGTCTTTTTTGGTTTTCCGGAAGGTTAACTGACTAATAATTCTTTATGGAATCAAATATACCTCTGCAGGCCCTCCCACCCCTCTCTCCAGAGAAGGCGGCCAAGATAGTGTCATTTAGAATTAGCCAGAGACGTGCGAAACAATAGAGCGTGAAAATTATGTTATGGAATCTTGGAGCGCTGTCATTTGGAGAACTCTCAGTCAGCACTGGTATTGACCATCTTTAGTCGCCTTTTACGACAGGCGGAAGAGATCATAGACCTATTCTTGACCGAGCCTGCATGGTAGCTAATACCCCCTACCAAACACCCCCTTACCAAACCGAAAAATCTTGAGTTCGCGTTACCTGAGCGTCATCTTCTGGTGCGCTCGGCTCCTCCGGCGCTGCGGTGGTAGTGGAGGTTTTCGAGAAGATGAGAGAAGTCGCCTTCAGGGATGTCGCTGTGGGGATGTCCAGAGACAGCAGGGCTAGCACACCTGGAAATTGAGAATAACGCAGGTTAATCCAAAATAACACATATTAATTAAATCTGCCATGGAGGCCTGTGCTCGGCCAGTGTGAAAATAATGAGGGCGTATTTATCAATTTTAGTTACATGACATAAATTATACAATTTTGAGAGATATAATTAACAAACATGCTCATGAAAATTTCACGAGAATCGGTTGAAAAATGCGAACTGTAGAGGAGAACAGCCGGACAGCGTGACAGCGTGATATCGTGACAGACACTGGACATACGAACAATTTCCGGGCCAAGCTTCAGCTTACGAGCGAGCGAAGCGAACGAACAAATTACTTACCTACAGAGTAAGTAGTATTGGTTTAAATGTTGTCCATAGTTTAAATTTTGTCCATAGGATTGGCGGAAGTGGAGCAATTTCTCGTGGATTGAACCATATTTCTTTACTGGATTACAGAGGCCAATGGTACCCTGACTTCTTTAGCCTTTGTCAATGTACATATTTCAAAACTGAGGAAGGTTCCTGGCCCATCCTGTACCTAGCTTGTTTCTCAGCTCAGATGTATGTACAAAATACTATTACTTAAATTTGTAGCCTCAACTTACCCACTTTCCGTTTCAATTAGGAATTAGGTAACAACTTACCACTTAACTAAATGTCACGTGCATGATAAAAAAAAACTTGACATTTATATCGACTATAAATACTAAAAACAACCTTGAAAGTTAATACGTGCCAAGCAGATGAACTAATAAACATTCAAATATCTTGTAAAAGGAAAAGCTAGGTACGCTTTAAATGTCGAATTGTGTCTAGATTTTATGCCAAGGTCTAACAAATAGTTGTGAAACCTGTTATTAAATGGTTGAATAGATGATAACGTTTTAGTTGTTTAAAATATTACGTAATTTTTCGAATGACCATTCTAAGACAATTCAACTGTCATTTTCCTTACAACTATAGTGAAAATGCCCTTACATCCAATATTTGACAGCTGTCATCCCAGTACCATTTATGCCAGCATATGTCATCATTGACGTTTATTGTATCAGGATGAGGCTGTCAAATATCGAAGTTGTTATAGCGGCAACAGAAATACATAATCTGTGAAAATTTCACGGTTCTTGAGTTAGAGCCTGGTGACAGACAGATGGACGGACAGCGAAGTCTTAGTAATAGGGTCCCGTTTTTATCCGTTGGGTACGGAAACCTAAAAAGCAACTGGTGGTTGGCACTATACACTGCATTATTGAAGGCTCACAAAAATTTCACGAGAATCGGTTGAGAAATGCGAGAATTTTGGCCCAACCTGAAGCAGAGAACTTCATCCGAATCGCTCCCTCGTTCAAAAAATTACACTTGGATCTACCTAACGTACGTTTGAAATGTTAGCCAATCAACTAGCAGGACTACAAGGCTGAGCGGCTCAAGCTCTCCCCCGCCCAATTATCAGAGTTTTAACTAAAATATATACCTTCAACGGGATTACCTAAGCCCCTCCAAACCAAAGTAGGCAGTGGGCGGGGCACATTGCACGTAGAACCGATGGCCGTTGGGGGTGGAAAGGTTCTCGAGTGGCGACCAGGAGCCGTAGCATGGTTGGCCTTATCACGCGACAAGTGACAAGATAGGAGCGTCGTCTCGTTCTATCGAACGTTGTCAGCCAGTGACGCACGCTCTATCCTATCACCTATCGCGTGACAAGGCCAACCATGCTACGGGGCCAGGCATGACGCGGCGTGGGTAGGCCCCCCACAAGGTGGACTGATGGCCTGGTAAAGGTCGCGGGAGTCCGCTGGATGCGGGTGGCGCAGGACCGGTCATTTTGGCACTCTTTGCGGGAGGCCTTTGTCCAGCAGTGGACGGCTTTCGGCTGATATGATGATGAACCAATACCCTCCTCATAAGTTTAAGACCCTGGGGCGGCGCACCAGCACGGCTACCGCAGGACCTCCCGCGAGCTGTGTCGCGGCGACATACTCCTAGACTATCCGTTTCTTTCTAAGTGTTGCAATTATAAAGAGACGGATAGGAAGTCAAAATAGGAAGTAAGTATACCAACAAGAGCGGAGCTTAAAGTGAAAATTGATGATGATGAGATCAACGATGATGGCTACTTACAAAATATGCTGTATCCTAGCCATCTGTGTCGTGCTCGCTTCATGGTGCCAGTTTGATCTGGAACAATAGAAGACATTTATTAATACTCATTTTGGAATAGTGGTCTATTAAACTTTTCGACGCCAACGACGCATATATCCGCACCGCAGGTTCAACGCCAACGACTGATATATGCGTCAAGGAGCCCAGCGCGATAGCAGTCTTCTTGCATTGACCTAAGGTTTAACTACGCACTAAATGTCTCGTTGGTTTGGCGAGTGGTTGTCAACTTTTCTCTTTGACAGAGCGTTAGATTCAGAGGTTAGAATTTTTAGTGGTTATTTACATAGCTATATGGTAGCCTAGTATATGTAATGTATATGTGTAAGCTACAGTGGCCTAGTGGTTCAGGCATGCGGCTGTCAAGCGGCGGTCGTGGGTTCGAATCCCGGCTCGTACCAATGAGTTTTTCGGAACTTATGTACGGAATATATACTGTTAGATTTTCGGTGAAGGAAAACATCGTGAGGAAACCGGTCTAATCCCAATAAGGTCTAGTTTTCCCTCTGGGTTGGGAGGTCAGATGGCTTTTCGTAAAACTAGTGCCTATGCCAAATCTTGGGATTAGGTGTCGAAGCGGACCCCGGGCTCCTTTAGGGCACAACCGGGAATAACGCTAGGAGAATGATGACCTAAAACTAAACATTAGAAAGAAAGAAAGAAGACATTTATTCACTACACAAAAGACACAGATAAAAAGGGAGTAAATATACAATACAATAATTATCACTATCATTGGGTCACGCAGGCAAATATGTATTTGTATACAAAAACGTAGAAATGTTTGTTGGTTTGTAATAATTCCGTGCACCGCGTCGAGACAGGGCGTTCACCTTGCGCACGCGCAACCTTGCGTTACTTTTACTATTATTGTTCGATGCTAAAGGGCTGGAGCACAACCGAACGGGCAATTACTGCCTTTACTGGTATTATAACCAATTGAGTCAGTTTTATGCCACGTCAATAGTCAATAGTCAATAGTGTTTATTTTGTAAACATAGGTACATCAAATTGAGGTGTATACATTGACGTATAATAAAGTAAATAGACGCAAAATGTCGAACAAAAATTTCAAGAAATGTGCCCCAATTTGACAACTCTAGCTATATTTCAGTCGATGCCAATCGCGTTTACTTATAACCTGCGTTGAGATATATGCTTCATATAAAAGAGAGCTTAGTGTTTTAAGCTGTAAGGGCCATATTAGCGAATTAGCATTTTAGTTTATTGAGATTTTATCATAATATGACTTGATTGCTCACGTCAAAACTAAATAGCGAATGAATGGAGTCGCATTATAAAATTATTTTAATAATATTGTACAAACAATACAGTCATTTGTAAATGATTGACGAAGTATATTGCGGATTTTTGCTGTTTGGAAGTATTTTACATGTCACACTTTAATGAATAAAATCTATAATATTTTATTTATTTAAACAGGAAGACGAAAAACTCAAATAAATCATGATTATTTATTTTTACAAGCAGGCAATACCTAAACAATTAACACTTTTTTTTTATAATACATATACACAAAACATTGTTCGGTGGGCATTACGTATTATCAGTGCAGCTGTCAAACTCCTTAAAAATTCTACGCACGACTAGTGAAAAGGGAATAAGAACTAGGTATGTAGATCATTTTAGTGTGGTATATTTGACGTATCTAATTAGTCCCTTTGCGACATATAATAATGACTTACGATCTAAATATCAATTCATCTTTAGTTAAACATTTATTTTTACAAGATTTATATAAATTTAAAAAATAAACACACGACGAAGTCGTCACCACTCTTCATCGTTGATGTCTCCTATCTCGTGCTATAAGCCTATAGCTGCGGCCTACTTTGCACATCGCTAAGGATTTCTCGGGAATCTAAAAATGAAAACCACAAATAACGTAACTGTACTACTCCATAAAAAATCTAATAAGTAGGTACTGACTCCTTAGGTTTTTGATCCGTGATAATCTGTCATTTGTACTAACGAAATTATTTATTCAAAACCATGAAATGCCAATGAGTTTACATGAAATTCTTTACGCTATCAATAGAACTTAGTTAAAGAAATATATCCAATCCTTTTTAAAAAAAATTCTATTGCTATATTTGCTATTAACGAATTTTTTCACAGATCATTATTGTCATTTTTGACAACCGTCAAGTCTCACGGTCGAAACCAGACTAAACGCAAAAGAGCCGCAAGTGTCGATCGCGCGGTTCTTTTGGATGGCCACTTTTTTCGGCTGATTGTGTATCTAGTTACTTATACTAAATCAATGGGTGTATAGTAAAAAAAATCTCGTTCCACTATGATTTGCCTTTCAGCATACAAAAACATGCTGCATACTAACATAATATTAGTGTACAATTAATAAATTATAAATATTTAGATAGAAGTCTACATTCAACAATAATTATAATTCATTTATTTTATAGAATTATTAAATATGTCAACGTAGTAAGTTATTATAACAATTTCAATTTTTACATGTCAATCCCAATTTAATTAAATGTATATTATTAAATCTTATAACTATAGACTGTCGCAGTTGTCAACGACGCAGTTGACTGTGTCGTTGGCAAACATGCATACGTCCCGCCCTGTTTAGTGCTAAACTTAATAAAAAAACCGGCTAAGTGCGACTCGGACTCGCGCACGAAGGGTTCCGTACCATTATCTATAAAAACGGCAAAATAATCATGTCTGTTGTATGGGAGCCCCAGTCCGACTCGCACTTGGCCGGTTTTTTAGTATCTGTTGTTATAGCGGCAACAGAAATACATAATCTGTGAAAATTTCAACTCTCTAGCTATCACGGTTCTTGAGATACAGCCTGGTGACAGACATACGGACGGACGGACGGACAGCGCAGTCTTAGTAATAGGGTCCCGTTTTCACCCTTTGGGTACGGAACCCTAAAAACCTGCTAAAGTTGGGAATTCACCTAGGCGGCGCCTTTCTCGGCGCCTATTTTATGCATCCAAATACTTCAACACCTTTTAACATGGGTAGCGAATACGGATCGCCACAGAATCATTGTTTACGTTCTTACCTAATATCTCCGGAGAGACAAATGACGATTTCAAATTACTCTTGTCATTCTTGTCAAATACCTACTTGCTAATATTACACCGACTGCATTGTGTTTTAACATTACAATTATTTTTTTAATTTTACTACCACTAGGTACTTTACTAAGGTCACGAATGCCGTGTATAGTGCTAGCCACCAGTCGTTTTTACCCGCCTGCCGAAGGAAAAGAGGGTTATGTTTTTCGAGCGTATTTATGTATGTATATATGTATGTATCTATGTATGTATGTATGTGTGTATGTCTTATTCTTTGGCACGCCCTGCAGCCTAAACCGTTTGACGGATTTCGACATATGAGGTGTCGTTGGATTCCTCTTAATAGTGGGAGTGACATAGGCTGTAATATTTGCAAAAAAAATCTTTTAATGCCCCTTGTTTATATCATTATGTTATTACTGATGAGAACACATGTTCAAATCTTATGTTAATTTATTGTAGTTATTGGTTTTCCGAACAATAAATAAATAAATAATATACATTAAAAAAAATCTTAAAATGTAAAGATTACTATAGTCAAGACAAGAAAAGCTGTACCTACACAATTAACTTTCTTATGAATAAAAAACAGTTTTTTTTTCTGGCAAAGTAGTATATGCCAATTCTAGTCGACTGACACTATTTTTGGCATTGATTTTTTGTTGGGTATTCTTCTACGGTCGGCCTCACAGGGACTTAAAACCTTTGTACCGTGTCGCATTAAACGTCATGTTAAACTGTCATATGAAGTTGTCAAACGAGTGAGTGGTATATTACCTCCGTGCTTGACTTGATTAGTACATGCTTAAAAAGATTACCTACGCAGTCACTTTTCCTGCTACTTTAGACATTCGTAATTCTTAATTGATTTGTAGCAAAATAATTAACTAGTATTGGATTTTGTAAGATCTAGTGCTTTTAAATATGCCCCGAAGAAAAATAATGTGTGATGAATATATGGCTTATTATTCAAGTTGACACGTTAACTTATAGGTAATCGTTTACTCAGTGTAAGACAATATTGATTGACAGTTTACAGCGAAAACTTCGTGCTAGATATGATAAACTTCTTGAAGGCTTAGAACGTGCAGGCAGAATATTCAGTTTTTACTAAACAGACATTCTGTTATATTTGTTCTTTAACAGATTTGTTTTTGCTCCCGCGCTAACGATGTATGCTTATAAGGCCGACTGTACTACCGACCGTTCCCTCTCATCCATGAGCCTGTGCCCAGCAGTGGGAAGTATATAGGCTGATGACGTTGTAATAGGTATTTTGAAATATTATATGATGAATTTTATCACTCATTCTTTCCCTTCTGTGAAGTCGGGCAAAAATACCGTTGTGTGACACAGTTGTGTCTGTCAACGCCGTCATAAGGGACGTGACTCTTTTACATTAAATTTAATGTCGGTGCATTTACTAACTGTAAATTTTCTTTGTTAAAGAAATGCTACGTGTAGTGGTAACCGAATTTTATGCAATACTATTGAGAGACCCGATTTTTCATTAAATCCTTGAGGAAGTGCATTGCTCCTTATCATTTCAGAACTCCCCAGGCAAAATGGTACGACCATGTTTTTTAATAAATTGGCAGCCAAAGATAAGGAAATATGGTCACCGTTTTGGAAAACAAACATCGCTTTATCATTTTGCCTGGTGAATTCTACGATATTTGTTCAAGGACCACCGACATCTAATTGTTTTTGCAGGGTGGCGAGTTAAATTTTTGGTCTTCTCATGTAGGTAGCCCGATTCGTAGAAAATTTTATGGGGGTCGTTTCAGCACCTTCTAAACTTACTTCAAAGTTTAATTCCAGCAGTTTTGGAAGGTTGCAGGATTTTTTTGGGCTAAAAATCCTCCATTACTATTGCTATAAATAGCTGTCAATAAAAATTAAATCACAGATGCTCAGCCTCTTTTTCTTGGAGTTAAGGTCCGTTTATATCTACAGACATTGAGCGTGCCAGACACGTGTCGTAGCAGACACCGACAGATACCGTTTATTTATATCTGCAGAAATTAAGCGCACCAGGCATGTACCGGGAAAGACTCCGTTTTTATTCACATCTAGCAGAAGCGTGCCGTGTCAGACATCGACAGACACCGTCGTCGGTTCCGGTGCCCTATTCACACTGACCGGCAGATAGCCACAGACCTGTACAGGCATGCACCGCGCAGACAAAATATTCTTTCCGCGCATACTGGCCGGGCAAGGCCCGTGTCTGTCGGCGTCTGCGCGGCCGTGTTACGATAGATATAAATTGGTTAATAGAAACTGTATAGAAGAATATTTTTTTGTCTGCCACGGCACGTATCTGGCACGCTCAATGTCTGTAGATATAAACCAACCTTTAGTCACGTAACTACCAACCATGTTCCTACTGAGTCATCGGGGGATGATTGGATTACTGATTTCTATCCACTAAAAACTCTACGGCAGCCGGCATCTGCGCTCTCTGGCGGAGGACACCAAGATCGCATACTGATCGCTCTGAAGCTCTCCTCGCGCCTTGCTATATCTGATTCGCCTTAGGGTTTTTAAGTGAGTGTCGCGACTATATAGCTATATAGAATACTCGGGACCTCAGTGGCCCCCTTTAGTTGCCTTTTATGTCAGGTGGAAAGACCGTAAACAATCTTGTGAGAGCCTACACGGTTGCACATTGCTCTGCCTGATGGTGATGATGATGATGATGCTGTCCTGACCGATTTCGGCCACAGCGACTGTGTGTTCTGGATTTAGTGTTAACGATTAGCAATATGACTGGAGTGTTGTTGTTCTACTCTCTGGTGCGCTCTCATGTGGCTTGCATACCCTATCTTTTTTGCAAAGGTACGAGCGCAATTTGGGCAGGTTAATACCCCGCCGACGAAGTTGTAGTGGATGCTTTGAGCTCGTCTCGCTTTTTATCGAGCTCGTTACGACGCGACGCTCAATCTCATGCTATGCCTATGGGTCGTTCTTCTTTTCGACCGACAATAGCCTGTCCTTCGTCTTATTACGGCATCTCATTTGAGTAATGATGTTTTACGGTTTTATAATGTTCGAATGATCGTCCATATTATTTTATTAATTAGTGATATTTCATATTTCACTTTCTCTAACTAGCATTTTTTTTAATGTTTTTTTTTTTGGTAGAATGCCGTGACAGAGTGGTAAACCAAAATGTGGTCCCCAAGGAAAGAGTCCACTTTGTCACATGTTTTTTTTTAGAAACCAACCGTAAATAAATATTTATATTGGCGAGAAAGGAAACTTTAATTAGTTCTAATGAAGAAACCTATCCTTTTTTTTTAAATCGCACTTCATAACCACAATTTTCGATAGTTCAAAAACCAAAAAAACAGAAAAACCTCGGTTCATTGTCGGTAAAAAAGAAGAACGACCCCTATTCATTTTGGGAATACTAAGTTTATATATGTTTGCAGTCTGTGACAGTCAAGACCAGGTTAATTACTGTTGATCCTCTCAAAGTGCCCAGGCCCACGACCATTGGTGCGGGTTCCTGGCAGGAGTATAAGCCAGGACTCCCGGGGGGCGTCGTGGTGGAATGTTCGCGATCCCATGGCGCCCCCTTAACGGTAATGCGGGTGACGCCGGTGTGTTTTTAGTGGGTATGCTCCTCGGATGGCGGTGGGAGGAGAGAGTCCCACATAACCCCCAAATGGGCCTTCCCCGGGTCGGGGGTATGCATAAAGCATTTTCACATCGTCAAAAAAAAAAAAAAAAAAGGCCCACGACCATCATAAATTAACCATGGTAATGACAAGTCGGCCTATTCCGTCAGAGGAGTAATTACATCAAATTGATGTGATTATTGGATTATTGGGTGCTTATGAACCAGATGTGCGAAGCTGTATTTTGGTACATTTGGCACCTGGCTATCAAGTATGCAAGGTATGGTATGTATTTGTTAGTATGTGCACTCCAATAGAGTCGTGGCTTACATCGTTTCGTTTCTCAGCCGGATTCGAACCCGCGACGCTCCGCTGCTCACTTTCACTATTGGAAGCAAGTACACTGTTGTAATAAATAGGCATTCCTCGCGGCCTTGTCTGTAGTGTAATGCCCTGGCACCGCTTGGGATGATAGTCCGAAAAGTTAGTCCAGTTTGCCAGCAACGGCAGCAACAATTTAGTTTTAATTTAATTCCAATTAACCCTTTGAGAGCTAAAGATGGCTGTGGACGCGGACGAAAACTCATGCCACGGCCACATGATAATATTGATATATATTGTCATTTTGACATGACAATATTTATCAGAAGTTTCATTTTATTTATATTGTGTCTGGCTATCGTTTTGTTTTGGCCACAGTTGGGCACCGTTTTGTTTTGCACCCTCGCTGTCAAAAGGTTAAATATTGGGGGAGAATCTTACACCAATCCACCTAGTCCCAAAATATGCAAAGTTTGGTACCATGGTGATATGAAATATTAGTATAGATCTAAGAATGTACACATTACAGCTTTGTAAGTTTGCATATACCTAAGTATGTAATGTATATATGTAAGCTACGGTGGACTAGTGGTTCAGGCATGCGGCTGTCAAACGGCAGTCGTGGGTTCAAATCCCGGCTCGTACCAATGAGTTTTTCGGAAATCATGTACGGAATATCATTTGATTGATCATTGAACATCGTGAGGAAACCTGCATACATCTGAGAAGAAATTCAAAGAGGTATGTGAAGTCCCCAATTCGCTCTGGGCCAGCGTGGGGACTACTGCCCGTTCGCTCTCATTCATGAGAGGAGGCCTGTGCCCAACAGTGGGACGTATATAGGCTAATGATGATGATGATAATTATATGTAACGTCCGGAACCACTAATCCGATATCAAAAATTCTTTCACCTTTGTATAGAATGGAATCTCTGGTTATAAATAGTTGATATTTTATCCCACAGGTTTGCCTGCGTTCTTTGGTTTCACACGGGTGAAACCACGTGAGCTAGTAGATAAATAAATACATAATAAACAAACCAAGACTCGGTAAATGTTTGCGCTCATCACACAAATAAATGCCCTTACCGGGATTCGAGACCGGGACCGCTGGCTTCGCAGTCAGGGTCACTACGAACTAAGCCAAAGTGGTCGTCAAATTGATGATGATGATGATCAGTTTTCCATCGAATTTCATCTCGTTACTTGCCTGTGCTTATTCAAAAGATAGAGCATGCTTCAGGCCGATTTACATAGATCGAGTCATGGATGTTTTTAACCCCCGACGCAAAGTGATATCGTAGCTCCCAAACGGATGGACCGATTTGAACGCGGTTTTATTTGTGTCATAGATAATTTTAACTTGAGTGATCTTAGCCATGTTTTATTAAAATCGGTTCAGCCGTTTTTGAGATATTGAACTTTGAAATGAAAAAATCGGGGGTTTTTCAACTTTTCTAAGTTGTAGTTAGAAGCTTTTATCTATGTAAGTATTTATGTAGGTACCCATAATATAAGTATGTTTATCGTCGTGTGATGCCCATAGTAACATCTTTGCTTAGTTTGGGACTATGTCGATTTGTGTAAGATTGCTCGCAAATATTTATTTACCTATTTACTTATCCTATATGAATCAAAAAGGCGCTCCGAAATGAGGTACAACTGTATTTATTTTTCTGGCCTGTTCAAAGAAATCAGCATAACTATTTCGCTCCGCCATGCCAGGAAGTAGCCAATGTAACCATAGGCTTACCATCATATTTATGATTATTGATTATTGCCACCATGTTATAAAAATCTGGCCGCAACAAGATCGCGTTAGCGAAGGGTTACGCTACACGTAAGTGTTACGCCACGAGACGTGCCCGGCCGAGGCCTAGTTGCCACTCGAAAGTACTGTGTTGAAAGCATATTGATTTGCAAGACTGGACGAAACATTGAATTAGTAGCGGTTGTGAAAACCTGCATGTATCTGAGAAGAAATTCGAAGGTGTACGTGAAGTTCCCAACCCGCTGGGCCAGCGTGCGGACTACTGCCCATTCCCTCTCATCCACGGGCTGTTTATAGGCTGGTGATGGTGATCTTTACTGTATTTTTGATTTGTTAACCGACTTTAATAGAAAGACCAGCGGACATGACAAGACCAACCAAAAAGTGATTCGACACAAATATTCCATATAGTTAACGCTGCTATCAAAATTTCACGAGAATCGGTTGAGAAATGCGACCTGTAGATGAGAACAATCCGAACAAGACACCGGATAAACTATTTTCTGCCCAAGCTGAGGCATAGAACTTCGTTCGCTTCGCTCTCTCGTTCGATACTGTATTATATTTCGTTGTTAATTATATGTTAGTCGAATGTCGAACATTGTAATTTGTCCATTCCGTCACTCTTTGGTTCTCACACCCTTGGGCTTGTCATGTCTGCCGCGTGCCGAGTGAACTGTGGGCCAAGATCGCCTCTGAATGGCATCACGGCAGCTCGAGACGGAGACGTGGCAGACCTCGTCAGCGATGGAGAGACGAGCTAGACTCCTTTTTAAAGGAATGGCCAAACTGCTCAGAATCGGGAGCATTGGAAAAAGTGGGGAGGCCTTTGCCCAGCAGTGGGATACTACAAGCTCACAGTTAAATAAAATAGAAGGAAGGAGGTTCTCAGTTCATCTGCATGTTTTAAAGTTCGTTACTGTTGTTAGCCGTCGGTTTTTGGCTTCAGTGGTTGAGATTATTTATTGCGGTGTCGCCGGGGTGATTCTCACGTAGCGTTTTTTAAACGCGCAGCGGTTGTCTTAATTATCAATTAATTACATGAATAAACATACTTATATTATGCATACAATATAAACTTACTTATACATACTTAAATACATACAATTGTATGTACCCGTATAAAGATATCATGAGGATCATCAATCTTAAATAATAGAAAAGAGATGCTTACGCAACTTGCGTTTAAAGGACAATTTGCTCTGAGCTTGTCTGACGGTACAGTCGACACACAATCGAAGACGTCAAACGTTCTTATAGACTTTTGACATCTTCGTTTGCGTAGCTACTTTTGATGCTGACTGTACAACACCATAGTTAATATGGAGGATGGTAAGGACAGCGTTTGAAACGCCCGTTACATTTTTAGGGTTCCGTAGCCAAATGGCAAAAAACGGAACCCTTATGGATTAGTCATGTCTGTCTGTCTGTCTGTCCGTCCGTATGTCACAGGCATTTTACTCGAAAACTATAAGGTGTATTTGAATAACATTTTGAGGATAGGTGTATTTTGTTCGCCGCTACATAGTTTTGTAATTATTTAGGGGTGCACTCCATACATAAAACTGAAAGTCAATTTTTTTTTATTGCATGCCCACGTGTGGTACATCAATAGGCCTTTCAATATAAATATAAGGTTTCTCAGCAATTTTTTTGATTAAGTGAATAGAGTCAGAGATAATCGCCCCGAAAGTCACTAAAATTGTGTCCCCGCGCTCTAATTTTTGAACCGTGTATTTTAAAAATATGAAAAAAAACATGGCTTGTTGCATTGTTTTGAACAAGATCGGTTCAAAGGTTGTCGAGATATTTCTAAAAAACTGCCTTCCTTAAGGAAAAGGACGTAAGTGCCATAAGATTTTAGTAACGATACGACCTTTTTAATAGGCACGCAACCCTTCGTTGTGCGTGGTCCGTGGTACGCACTTGGCCACTTTTTTAAGAATCATCCGCCGACTTTTTATATAAAACTGTAATTGGAATTGGAACCTTCTACCTTGGGCGGTAGAGTTGCTTTTTGAATGGACTACCTACTTTGATGCAACTCGGCCAACTCAAATAATCTCATTACCTTACCTATGTACACAAGTGATGGAATTTTACATACGGATTTTCCTCATAAAGTATTAGCAGTAAAAAATACAGCATGTAGTTACCTACATCACATCACTCACGTTTAGTAGCCAAAATAATGTACCTTAAACGCGGGTTAACTTTGGCTTTCGCAAATTACTCTGTCCACCGCTTTTTTATGAATTGGAACAGGGTCAAATCAGCTTAGTTTTCATTTCAGCTAACTGCTCACGTTCTTACTTTTTTATCTGACATTGCTATGTGTGGTTTTTATGCAGGTCAACTTTGACCTGCATACCATACCATACCATAACCAATAATACCATAAACTCGGGTTACTTTGACCCAGTGGCGGGTTGCTTAACCCTCCACTGGGTCAAAGTAACCTGAGTTTATGGTATTGTAAAGAATGACTGGTGATCGACTGGAAAGTTTAGGTTTTTCCTATTAACGATGCATGAGCACTCTTGATTCTAAAATAACAAAAGTGCCCCATTTTTTTTTAACTATTGCGTTTTTCCATATTTGCATGGGCCATCTCAAAATGTTTTTTTTTGACGCTTATCAGAATCTCGTAACTTTTAACAGTCCAAAATTACAATATATATTATTCAAAACGAAAAAAAATGTAGAGGTTTATTTTTCCTCGGTTGAAAGCGGCCTAATAAAAAATTGTTGACTAGAAATCACCGATGCCCATTCAGATAGTATAAAAACACAACATTATTGTGTTATGTAGGTTAAATGCAATTAATAAGTCGTCAATAACGGTCGACATGATTTAAACGTCGATACAAAAAAAGACGAGCCCTATACGGTTGGAAACTCATGACCTGCCTTATGCGAAGTAGGCTAGTTGGGCTATTGGGATCGGTAGGTCGAGAGCCTTTAACCTTGGACTAAATGTTGGGTTTAGGACGATGATACCGATATAAATACAATACAAATACAAGTACTTTATTGTACTTACTCCTCACACAGATAGAGCGGTTACAAAAAAATAAACACAGAGATTCAGGGAGACATTAGAGGTAAAACAACAGGTGGTCTTATCGCTAAAGAGCGAACTGTTCCAGACAACCTTGGGGTAGTGGGATATGAATAGTAAAACTATGTACTAACGCCAACATAGTTAACGGACCATCCTGTATGTATATTGAATCTTATTACAATGCATATGAAGTGCACGGACGGTCAGCTAACTGTGTAACTCAACTCAAACGGTCACGGACGGTCCGAACTAGGGTTGCCAACTTTTGGGGCAGATATAGTATTTTCCAGAAAAAACCGACAAAAACTTACTTGGCTGGGCAATGTTGCTATTTAGTAAAATTTAATTGAAACCTGCGCCGCTGGATGCGGGTGGCGCAGGATCGGTCACTTTGGCACTCTTTGGGGGAGGCCTATGTCCAGCAGTGGACGTCTTTCGGCTGATATGATGATGATGATGAATTGAAACCTGGGCAATTTGATGCACTTCGTAAGGACCCCCAAAATATAGTATTTTTGCGTACTATAATTTCTTCAACAGTATATAGTACAAAGAGTCAAAGTATAGTACAATACTATATAATATAGCACGGTTGGCAACCCTAGTAATTAGTACCCGCCAGGACGGGACACGGCTACCCGCCCGCCAACCGGCCGGCTAGAAAGCATCCCCACAATATTCATTCAAGATATTATTAGTGTCCCACCGAAGATTCGGTTTCGGCTTCGGCCAGTTTCGACCAAAAAAGCATAGCCGGGCCGAAACTTACGAAATGCATGGTAGGTACTTCGGATCGCATTCGGCTAATTTATTAAAATTTGTCTTGTAGTTATACCCTATACCTCTAAGCGCCAGCTTAAAGGCTATTTGTTGACGCTCCAAAAATCCCAACCCTAACCCATCCAACACTTTTAACATCCCAACCGTGTTGCGTTTTATGCTTTGTGTTTTTCATCCCGTCGTGCTACTGTTTTATATATTTTTTTCAATATTTTACACTAATTATTTATTTATTATGTGTCTACTTACTTTTTGTCTAATGCTGTGTTGCGTTCCGTGGGCCACTTGCGGTACTGTCTGAAAACCAGCGCTGTAGGTGTCTGTCTGACACCTCGGCACAATGCTGACACAGCGACCGTTTCACTGCCCCGAAGACACACAATATGTGTCAATTGTATTGTATGTCTACTCCTTTTATCTCTGTGTGGCTTTTGTGTAGTAAATATCTTCTTCTTAGTAGGTAGGTATAATTTATTCGTCGAATAAATATTTATTCGTCATCCGCGAATAATTCTATTTATTCTTATTCGTTACTCGTATTCGAATACATTTTGCCCATCTCTGATTGCAATATTAAATTGGTACTCAATTTCACTAGCAATATGTCTGTCTGTGCGATTATATCCAGTCACGTCTCTCATTGTTGCCTGCGCTTTGTTAGTATTGCATCAATAAATTATATAATTGTAATGTATGGAATAATGCAATAGACGGAGGCAGATTTGAACGTGTTTGTACAGTTAGGTACCTACTACATAGCAGGGACGGAACTGCATTAAAATTTTACATTTATACTAATACTGGCTGCCCGCGCGGCTTCGCCCGCGTATTAAAAAGAACGCAGGCAAACCAGCGGGATAAAATATATCCCATAACCATCCTGAAAGAGCATTCTACATGCAGGTAAAAGAAGTTTTGAAATCGGGTAAGCGATTCCGGAGTTTACCCATTACTTACAAACTTAGGTAGGTACATTTTACAAAGCTATAGGACGACCGAATAGCCTAGTGGTTAGAGAACCTGACTATGAAGCTTGAGGTCCCGGGTTCGATCCCCGGTCGGGGCAGATATTTGTATGATGAATACGAATGTTTGTTCTCGAGTCTTGGATGTTTAATATCTATTTAAGTATGTATTTATCTACATAAGTATGTTTATCCGTTGTCTAGTACCCATAGTACAGGCTTTGCCTAGTTTGGGACTAGATCAATTGGTGTGAATTGTCCCACGATATTTATATACAATCTCATAGGCTTTTGCTCTTTCTTAATATTAGTATAGACTATAAAGAAACTCGTACAGTCACGGACTTTAATCTTTGAGCCATTTAGAGCTCACCTTTTACTGGATATTCGTAGCTTAACTATTAAAAACCAAAAATAGTTGACACCTAAATGGCTCAACGATTAAAGTCCGTGACTGTACCTACCACTGGGTTTAAAAAAAAAACTTACCTATACGAAACTTAAACCTTGAAAGACCCCTGGTGATGACGGCCTGCATAATAAATACTCTATTGAAAAATCTCTCCCAAAAAGCTATTGTGTATGTCACTAGAATCTTTTACTTTTTCCATTGTGTAACGAAAAGTTACCCACATAAAATGTATGGGTAATTGCCGTTACAAATATTGTACAATTTTTTTGCAATCCACCTAAATAGAATGCAATGCGGAAATAATATGGGCTCCTCATGAAGCTAAGTACACTCTCATGTTGGAGCGAATACAAAATAAATATATTAGGTATATGTATATGAGGCAATACGGTGTGTACCCTTTTTATCCCTTGATCTACCCTACATTGTTTATTTTAGGTATGGTCGGATATACGGAGCTTAAAGTTAGAAGGGACCTCGCACTCCCTACCTATATCTTTAAAATAATTCGAGGAAAGGTATACAATGCGGACATATTGGAGAGGGTAGGTATATGTGTTCCTCGCGGCGTGGGGCGCCGGCGGCGGCCGCCGCTGCTGTCGGTGCCGCGCGCGCGCACGCAGCTGCTGCAGGAGGCGCCAATGACGCGCGCGCTGCGCACTCTGAACCTCATAGGGACTGACCTAGATCTGTTCTTCTGTACACTGAGTGAATTTACAAGGATAGCATTGTTTAAAATTTGTTATTGTAAATAATTCGTTATAAGGTGTGTGGTGCAAAATTATCGCATTGGGTCTAGCCTGTAATGATAATTGTATGTATGGAAATAAATAAATAAATAATTTCACAGGTGATCTATGGGTACAGGTAATGTTGGCAGGTGTGCCAAAATTACCTGTATCAATACTGTATCTACGTGCAATGTGCCCCGCCCACTGCCACTTAAGTTTAGCAATTCGGAGGGATATATCGGTTACCTTGGTTCTGCTGCGGATAGCCTCATTTCTGATGCGATCACGCAGAGAAACTCCTAACATTGCACGTAGAACCGATGGCCGTTGGGGCGGAAAGGTTCTCGAGTGGCGACCACGTACCGGAAGGCACGGCGTGGGTAGGCCCCCCACAAGGTGGACTGATGACCTGGTAAAGGTCGCGGGAGTCCGCTGGATGCGGGTGGCGCAGGACCGGTCAATTTGGAACTCTCTGGGGGAGGCCTATGTCCAGCAGTGGACGTCTTTCGGCTGATATGATGATGATGATGATACTGTATCGCGTTAGTAGCGCTGCATAAAGGCGTCGTGTGCCACTCTAAGTTAAGCAAACGCTAATATTTATAACTACTTGACAGCACGGTAAACTCGACGCACGATGTGCTTGCACGCTGTTCATGACGTTACAGCAACGTATATAATTGACACTTAAGGGGCTCCCATCTCCCACTTATGGGATCATATGTTATTATGTCATCATATGTCATAATTGACGTTTATTGTACCGGGATGACGTCTGTCAAATATCGGCTGTTAAAAAATCTAATTTTAGGAAGCTTTCGACACTGGCAAGTCACAAAATAAATTTAATAAGATGTTCAGTTAAAAAAACAATCTTATCCTGATGTAAGTGGGAGCTGACGTCGCGTCAGTGGAATAATTCGTTCAACCAATTAGCGCGGTTTCCGGTTTCCGTAGCATGCCAATTTGATCTCAGTTCACATTGTGAACTGAGATCAAATTGGCATTGACTTGACAATTTGACGATTTAACATTAACAGATTATGAACTAACGCAAAATAATGCGTTAAATTGTGTACCTACGGTTTTGGCAGTTCACATTTTTTTGACAGTTTATAATATCGCGAGTAAAATTATAAACTGACGGCTTTCCGTTATATCCAGGTCGGAAACTAGTTGCTGTTGCCAGAAATTATAATAGAAAAAATTGAGAAAGTAGAAGACTAATATGAAAGATTTCTTCCATCTCAATTTTTTTTCCGTTCCTTTATAATGAGAACTAAACTACGTTTGTATGGAGAGCCGAGCGTGCTGACTCTTAAGCTTGTTTAAACTTGCATGTGGTATTGAGGCCAGGCATGAGTGAGCATGCGCAATAGACGGAGAATTGGTGTTAGGTAATAGTCCTTGCGCATCCCTTCTGTGATCAGTGATCACGACTCGTGTCAAGATAGAACTGTACAGTCGCCTACATTAATCAAGAATCACAACAAACATGCGTCAGAGCACGGCACAGAAAAAATGGTTCGAGGTAAATTTACTGCTACTATTACTACTTGCTTCAAGAATATTAAATTCTTTTTTTCTTGAAGCAAGAAATTATATTAGTTATTATTAGGGTTCCGTACCCAAAGGGTAAAAATGGGACCCTATTACCAAGACTCCGCTTTCCTTCCGTCTATCATCAGGCTGTATCTCATGAACCGTGAAGGTTGAAATTTTGCGCAGATGATGTATTTCTGTTGCCGCTATAACAACAAATACTAAGAAATAGAATAAAATAATTATTTAAGGGGGCTCCCATATAACAAACGTGATTTTTTTGCCCGTTTTTATAGATAATAGTACGAAATTCATGCGCGAGACCGACTCGCACTTGGCCAGTTTTTTATTAAACTATTGTAAATAGCTAATACGATTAAAAATAAATAACAAATAAAACTAATACTAAAGATTTGCCACAGGTCGATTCTCAAATTATCTCAAATGAAACAAATTATCTGGACACAAGATTTTCTTCACTAGGTTCTAGAGAATCATCTCAAGAAAATGGCTATTTTTAATTTCTTAAAATTAAAAAAAAAACCGTAAACGGTCGCTTTTTGCTAAATGTAGAGTTTAACCTAAAGCCCATGCCCCACAGCCCCCACATGAATTATGACTCTAAGAGGGATTTCCGCTTCAAGGCGGAAATCTGCTGCTACAAGATATACTAGTACTCGTAGCACACGTAGCGACGCTTGGTCTCTGGGTTAAGCTGCTACGGATGGCGTAGCGCTACGAGCGTAGGTCTTGAGTAATGTGGATGTACTTCCCCATATGGGCGGCTCCAAATATAAGCGAGATGACATAATTGCGCTGTGCTCTACCTCTCCAAATTAATTTAGTATTAAGCAGTAACGTCTACTAACGAAATTGAAAAATAAATGCTTCGAGTCGGATTTGAACCGGCGACCACAGGTATAGGGTCATTACGCCGGTTACGCGACCAACTTCGGTTAACGACCACCTTAAGCCTGAAGGATAAGGTTTTTTTCACTTCTCATGCTCGAAAAGTGTGTCATATTACGCTTAATAAGCGGGGCTAAAGTAGTACATTTAGCCCCAAGGGAAAATATGTATACGTACATATTTATGATTTATAACACATTTAATTTGACCAATCAAAACACTTCATAATATAATCCACCAATTACAACTCTTTCAAAAAACATTTATGTTTGCTATCAACCAACCTGAATAGAGCTACATATTAAAATCGACCAATCAAACATCAGGTGTTTTTTAGTCCCTAATGCCAAATCATTAAAAAAGAAAACGCCTCTGACCGTTAATAGCGCGTCCAAACGCTAAATTGAACAATCTCTTCGCAGTGAAATTTGTTATTGATTGTGGATGGATAATCTTTGTTTTACTATTTTCTCGCAGTCGAAGTGAAAAGTAGAGTGTATAACTCGGGTCTAAAAGCCATATTACCCCTCGAAATATTTATGGCTTATTTTAGCCCCTTGTCTTACAATCTATTGGTTATTAATCTATACATTATCATAGGCTCTAGGCTAGGTATTAAGCAGGAATCTACTGACAAAACGAGAAAATACCCTCTCGGTTCACCAATTCACCTGAGTGGTCGCAAACCGGCACACTAAATTAGGTGGTCGCTAACCGGCGTAGTGATCCTACACGGCCCGCGGTTCTAACCAACTGAGCAATCGGAACAATCCGTCTTGACCACCAAATCCTTCAATATGTTGTGTTGTTGTGTTATATGTTATGTTAGTCTCTAATTAAATAAGATTTTGTTAAGAATTTAATTTGAATTTCCCGCCTTTTCTAGCCAGCTCACGCTTGACCTTTTTATTTGGTTTTTGCGCCATCGTTTGTTTTCTCTCTTCATATTTTTCACTCTGTGACAATGTCATAATTTTGGTATCTAATAGAAAAATTAAAAATGTTCATCACGAATTACACCTTGTGTTGATTTATTTACGTTTCTGACCACGATTTATTTCTTCGAATAATAAACCAATATGATTACAATTTCATTTACTGGGAAACCCAAAGGGCAAAAATCCCGTTATTTTATTCCGTCGGGTCAATCACCAGACGCATGCAAATATTTCATTGTTCTGTTGCCAAAGTGAATTTTAATGAAATACCAGGAATTTAGAAATACCCAGGAGTTTATAAAACGTATAAAAACATATACCTCAAAACCGCACTGCAGTCATAATAAATATCTTTAGGTAGTCACCGGCATTAATACCTTTTTTTTTTTTTTTTTAAGAGGGGAAAATGCTTTACGCATACCACCAGGGCGCGGGGACGGGCCCTGGTGGTTATGTGGGACTCCCATGTCGGCTAATGAGGCCTATGGTTTACCCACTAAAAAAACCCCTCTATGTGCCGCCTCTGCGCTAAAAGGCGAGGCCACGGGAACGCCCTGGGCACACTTCCGCAACCTCGCCAGCGGCTGTCCGCATTACGGACTCAACTCCGGGGAATTATTTCCCCCTACCTCGTCAAAGGGGGCGCACCGAGACACGGCACGCCCGCACCGGCATTAATACCTGCCCCAACAAAGCGCGCATAAATATCTGACAAGGGTATAAACAAACCCACTAACATACTAATCAGATAGGTATACTTGTTCCCAACAAAAGTGACGACTGAGGCCATAAAACCATAGGCTCAAGTTATTTATTTTTTATTTATTTATTAAAAACATGTTAACACGGCATTACAGTAAAAAAAACCAATGCGTCATGGAACGAAACTAAACAAGACAAAACATATATAATTACATTGGTACAGTTGATTGCCTGTCATCCATCTCCTCACAGAATCTCAGACATTCACTGCACACATACATCCATCGCCACGCAAGTAAGTCACACTCCGGTGCTGATGCCAAGAGCGCGTTGCGTTGTGAGAGAGCGCGGATCAGCGGCGAGTTATCTCTTTTGCATTGTCTTTCATTGTCTTTCTTTATGGCCTCAGTCGTCACTTTGGTTGGGAACAAGTATAGTAATGTTTTTTTAGTTCTGCAAGCAAAGAAATTGCATACTTAGTGATTTATTGAAGACAAGCCTGTTTGGAGATTGCCTAATATTGATCTCACTGTTCCAGAGGCGGGGTACTTGATTATATAATGTATTATTTAGATTATATAGGTATATCAATTTCGTGTTTTTAGGGTTCCGTACCTCAAAAGGAAAAAAACGGAACCCTTATAGGATCACTGTCACAGCCGATTTGCTCCGAAACTACTGGACCGATTGAGTTGAAATTTGGTACACATATGTAAATTGGTGACCCAAAGAGGGACGCATAAAGTAAATTAATGAATTCTGAACAAGGGGGGCACTTTTTGGGGGTAAACTGGAAAATTAAAAAAAAAAAGTTTCGCTAACTGTATTGTGTGACATATCAAATGAAAATGAAAGTGGTTGTTGTAAACATCTCAGATATATATATATTTTTATAATTTTAGCAAAAACAAATTTGAAGTAATTTAGGAAAAAAGACGAATGTTGACCATTTTCCCCCCTTATCTCCGAAATTACTAGGCTTAAAATTCTAAAAAAATATGGAAAGTAGTTCCTTGCCTAAAGATTACAGGAAAACCTATAAGAAGTTTGAGTATTCAAAGTAACGGGAAAATTCTCAATATTTTACGGAACCATCACCACGCGAGTTGAACTGGCACTTGTCCGATTTTTTAATAATCGAAATGATAAGTCTTAGAAATTATGAAATTAGTAGTTTTGAATATCGGAATAGGCAAATTCGGAATAAAATATTTCGGAGTATTTGGGTGTTCCCCGGATAACAAACATCATCATAATAGATTATGGGCCATATTAGGTCTGTATCAATAAAATCTTGCTTTTAATGGGCAAGAAATGCTTAAAGCCTATTAAGAGCGTAAAGTGAGTCACTTCAAGTGACCCTACAATTTTCCGAATGACCTCAGTAATCTGTGTCCTCCAACTTAGTGTATTATCCAGATTTTAAATTGTCGGAGGGGTGTTGACCTGTAGGGAATGTGGTCGCACATTCTCTGCAAAGATAGGCTACGTCAGTCACCTGAGAGCTCACGAACGACGCTCCAGTTAGCCAGAATTGTTCACTTTTTCCAGTCGCCGTGGTCGAAATCGGCCAGGATGATGATGATTATAGATAAACGCCTAGATCTTTGACACTCTGACTACACGGGATAAGAGAGTCATTAAACTTAACCGCATCAATCGAATTAAAGTTCAGTTTTGGAGCTGTTTAGAGTTACCAATGAATGAATGAATGAATGAAAGCATTTATTTCGAGTTACACAAGACTCATACAGTAAAAGTTAAAAATTACACAATTCAGCACCTAAATCAAAATTAATATTAATACAGACACTGTTGGAGACATGAACTTCACAACAGTGCCTTATATACGGAGAGTCACATCTGCCTACTATTAAACGCAGGTTGGGGTTAGGGCTGGCCCGCGCCCGGCGCACCAGGGATGCGCACCGCTTGCGCATAGTTGCGTAGAAGCAGTCGACGCGCGCTTCTGCGAACATCCCTGATGCGCTGCAGAAGCGAGGCAGCCGCACCAGCACCCGGAACGCGTTGTTAAATTGGATCCGGAGGGCCCCGTAGGCCCGTTGCGTGTAATTTCTCCACAGCCACCACCAATGACAATCGATTGGCACTTGGACGGGTTAATAAATAGGCCAAACGTTACATAAACTTTGCAACATCTTGCAACAATGAAAGCAACATTACCCAGTTATATTCGGGTCGTTGTTCAAACAAACACTAGATTAGATGTGAAGTGCTAATATCTTATGAGATTCACAGTCTGTCTTACAACACGCCACTTTTATACTTGATCCTTACGTTCATAGTAACTATTTGTGTTCGGGGGTCAGATTAGGCTGGTCAGTTTATGCGACGTGAATGTAAACTTCTATAACTTGATCTTTACGTTCATGATAACTACTTGTGTTCGGGGGTCAGATTATGCTGGTCATTTTAAGGCAAGGTAAGCGATGTGAATGTAAACACAGGTGCAAGCGCTACATGACGCTGACCTTATGACACTGATTAGATATTATGATTCATTTTGACATACCTATTTGTTATAGTCTAACCAGCAAATCTAGCTATAGCCAACTATAGCAAAACAGAAAACACAGAATACCTACACTTCTCATGAAAAAATGTATCCTACTAATGATGATTAAAGGATAAAAAAAAAAAAAACTTAAATTGAAATGCAATAATACTAAATACTTTCGTCCAATATCCCGCAGTGTCTCAAGACGAGAGTCTTTGACCAGTGTGTGTTGCCAGTGATGACATATGGCACTGAAACTTGGTCGCTTACTATGGGCCTCTAAGAAGGCTCAAAGTCACCCAAAGGGCAATGGAGAGGGCTATGTTAGGAGTATCTCTGCGTGATCGCATCAGAAATGAGGCTATCCGCAGCAGAACCAAGGTAACCGATATAGCCCTCCGAATTGCTAAACTTAAGTGGCAGTGGGCGGGGCACATTGCACGTAGAACCGATGGCCGTTGGGGCGGAAAGGTTCTCGAGTGGCGACCACGTACCGGAAGGCGCGGCGTGGGTAGGCAACAAGGTGGACTGATGACCTGGTAAAGGTCGCGGGAGTCCGCTGGATGCGGGTGGCGCAGGACCGGTCAATTTGGCACTCTCTGGGGGAGGCCTATGACCGGCAGAGGACGTCTTTCGGCTGATATGATGATGAATACTAAATACTAAATATAAAAAAAAGAACAATTTAAAACTAATTACAAAACCGTCTAAAAGTTCTGCCTGCGGCATGGACCCCATGACGCTGGCGGCATTTCGCCTTTGGATCGCAAGAGTGATCCTTTGCGAAAGGTACGCGCCAGCTCTGGGGTCGCCTGAGGCGTGGACCAGCCGCGACTTCAGGGTCCTCATGAAGGTCTTCATGTCCTACTAATATTATAAATGCGAAAGTTTGGATGTCTAGATGTTTGGATGTTTGTTACTCAATAACGCTTAAACGGCTCAATCGATTTGGATGAAATTTTGCACGAAAGTAGCCTGGAAATATAGGATAGTTTTTTCGGGTCCACGCAGACGAAGTCGCGGGCGGAAGCTGGCCTCTACTATATCTATAAGGTCTCGAATTCTGTATGTTTTTTTAGAGGGAATACTAAAAATCCGAAGAATATTTTCTCCGAAAGCGTCATTATTTCCGAAGTACCGATAACCATTTCATGAATTTGAATGAAAAATGGTTTAAATAGGATTAACTTTGGAGGAGTCGAGAGGTGAACCTCGAAAATGCTCTTTTGTATGTGTTTTTAGAGGAAACAAAAAATCTTAAGAGTAATTTCTCCGAAAGCATCATTATTTCGGAACCACCATTTTCCATTTGGCGAAAATTTCAATGAGTCAATGATTCAATAAAATATGTACCTAATTAGGCTAAGTCAGGTTAATACACCCTGAAAGATTTAAAATTTCTTCAGTGGAACTTGATTTTCGAAAATATTAAATTCGGAAAAAGTATGCAGACAAACTACTCTTCAGCATTATGCAGTATATAGTTTTACTTAAAATGACAAAAATGTTAAACTTAAATCTTTTGTTGTTAAATATGAAAGGAAAAGATAACAAAGATACTTCATACTGACCGAAGTGTGGCAGTGTAATGGAGTAGCTACTGTTTGTTCTTTTATGCGCATTTACAACTCAACTTGAAGATAACAATTAAACAAAAGATGTCGGTAATGGTTGGTTTTAAGTACTTTTTGACATTTTAAGTAAACCAAACTATACCCACGTAGAACCGATGGCTATTGGGGCGGAAAGGTTCTCGAGTGGCGACCACGTACCGGAAGGCGCAGCGTGCGTAGGCCCCCCACAAGGTGGACTGATGACCTGGTAAAGGTCGCTGGAGTCCGCTGGATGCGGGTGGCGCAGGACCGGTCATTGTGGCACTCTTTGGGGGAGGCCTGTGTCCAGCAGTGGACGTCTTTCGGCTGATATGATGATGATGATGATGATGATGAAACTATACCCCCCAGTTCACTTGATCGCGGTTAAAACTGTATCTTAGATATTAACAGTGTTTATAATTTACTAGTCTTTACTATATTCTACTTATAGAAGGTCTTTGTTGGTACTTTACCAAACATGAAACCTACGATGTCAAGGTAATTAAGTGTCATTAAGAGACTGCATACTTACATGATATCTTGATTAGCCGGCTACATAATTACGTTTTAATGAACATGTTTATTATAGTAATTAGTCACATACATGTTTTTTATTAATTTATTATGAAGTGTTATGAAAATTAAGGTAAGGTTGGGGGTGTCCGCTGGATGCGGGTGGCGCAGGACCGGTCAATTTGGCACTGTTTGGGGGAAGCCTATGTCCAGCAGTGGACGTCTTTCGGCTGATATGATGATGTTATACAATATTATAGAAAAAGATAATATTCACGAAAACCACAATTTATGGTGATGTAACAGGGTCACTTTGAAGAACAAAACGTTTAAAGAAAGACTTAAGCCGTAAAAGAAAATACCTACATTGTCACCGTTCCAGTAATTTCAAAAGCACTAATGTAAACAGCATTGCAATTCAGCGAGGAAATGCCGCCAGCATCCTCGGTACAATTCCTCGAGGGCCTTTTTAGGGTTCCGTACCCAAAGGTTAAAACGGGACCCTATTACTAAGACTCCGCTGTCCGTCCGTCTGTCTGTCTATCCGTCTGTCACCAGGCTGTATCTCATGAACCGTGATAGTTAAGAAAGTTAAAAATCACAGATGATTTATTTCTGTTGCCGCTATAACAAGTAATACTTACTAAAAAACAGTATAAAATAAATCTTTAATTTAAAATAAATAATTTTATTCCCCATACAACAAACGTATTTTTTTGCCGTTTTTATATACTCGCACTTGGCCGGTTTTATTTTATCTCCTTATCTATCTAGAGGGTCCTTTCGGATTCTTGTGAAAGATCTTTGGTGCATTTGCCCTCTTAATTAATGTTAATTAACATCTTGTATTATTATTTTCTAAAGTACCTATGAAAATACGGTGCGGTACGGTACAGAACAACAAGAAACTGTATTTTTTCTTGTATTATTAAGGGTAACGTCAGCTTACGAAAATTACCGCGTGCCAGGAAGTCACAGCTTCGAGTCCTGCTCGGAGAAACAAAAATTAAAAAAAACCTTCAATTTGAAAACTATGAAATGGTCGATTGACCCAAATTCATTGCTACGTCAGGCTAGATTTTAAAAAGTTCTCAACGAGCATGCATTTATTGACAACATTCACAAATGGTATAATAGTGTTAAAGGTATCTAATGTTTCTTGATTGCGATTGGTAAAGGGACCGGTTCTGAAGAAACCGGGCGCAAAAACTAGTGTAGTTGTCGCAACAATTAAAGGCAAATTGCAATCAGCTTGTTATCTGTTTATTGGTAATTAATTGTAGAAAACGATAGTTAGATACACCTGATTTCTTCTGTTTTGTACACTTTTATTTAGCTTCACACGAATGTATATTTAATTTTCTAAGCATAGATTACCAACTAGTAGCTCTGTGAGCTGTAGACCTTACGAGTCTGTTTTTTTTTCAAAAAAAATTACATAAGGGCCTGGCCACATGTCTGAGTTTCTACGGCACCGCGTTGCATCGTGTTTTATTAAGGTGCTGCGTCGTGATAATACAACCATCAGTCTTCAAACAAATATGGATCATATCACATGTAGCTTTTTAATCTGAGGTGGTATTTTGCTTAGCATTTCTTCAAAACTTGATATTGTCATGCTAAAACAATCATGAAATTTGCTGTCACTGGTTTTCAACGCCTCATATTTCCTCTTGAAAGACTCATCCGGATTCATGATGGAAAGATAGATATGGGTTCACCCAAAATCTTCTTAAAAACAAGAGGAGAATACAGTGTGATATGGTCCATATCTGTTTGAATACAGGCCCCGTAGCATGGTTGGCCTTGTCACGCGATAGGTGATAGGATAGAGCGTGCGTCACTGGCTGACACCGTTCGATAGAACGAGACGACGCACTTATCTTGTCACTTGTCGCGTGATAAGGTCAACCATGCTACGGCTCGATCGTTGTATTATCACGATGCAGCACCTTAGGAAAACACGATGCAACGCGGCGCCGTACAAACTCACGGCGTGGTTTCTGCGGCGCCGCAACGCAAGTGTTTGCGGCGCCGCAACGCTAGTTTTTTGCGGCGCTGCACCGCAGACATGTGGCCAGGCCCTCATTAACGAACCTGCTCACAAAATTTCACGAGAATCGGTTGAGGAATGCGATCTGTCTGAGAACAGGCGGACAACGTGACATCCGCACATACGAACGAATTTTGGCCCAAGCTGAAGTATAGAACTTCGTTCGCTTCGCTCGCTCGTTCAACATCAAGCTGTTACTGTTACTGAAAAACTGCGTGAAACGTTCAATAACCTCTTCACATTCAAACACCCTCACAAACTTTCGCGTTAATAATAATTGAACGATACGAACAATTACAAAAACCGGCCAAGTGAGAGTCGGACTCGCGTACGAAGGGTTCCGTAACAAGGGGTTCTTGAGATACAGCCTGGTGACAGACACACGGATGGATGGACGGACGGACGGACAGCGAAGTCTTAGTAATAGGGTCCCGTTTTTACCCGTTGGGTATGGAACCCTAAAAATACTTGGAATTTGGTAGGTAACAATGGCATTGCCATATAACTCTTTTTCTACCGGATTGCGTATTTGAAGATTATTATCACTTCTTCATATCTTGCAGAAAAAGTGAGGCAAGTGCGACTAGTATTATACAACTGCGTTTCGATCTAAAGAAATGTTTGCTCAACACCATTGCAATAACAATAACATAACCTCGATAAGCTGATTTGTCTGTCCCAGTTTAAACAAGAGTGCCTCAGGCTGTGCCTAGAGCCACAAAATACACTCAGTAGTCTCAGTACATTTGTAATAACTACATCTTAGAAAAGTAGAAAAACCCCCGATTTTTTATTTCGAAGTTCAATATCTCAAAAGCGGCTGAACCGATTTTGATGAGACGTCTCTAAGAACCATCTCGATCACGTCAGCTTTTGGACAAAAGAAAATCACATTAAAATCGATCCATTCGTTTAGGAGCTACGATGCCGCATACAGACACACAGACACGTCAAACTTATAACACCCCTCTTTTTGCATCGGGGGTTAAAAATAGCTACACTCTCAAGTAGCTAGACGTGTAGGAACAGTCGACGTCAAAAATTATGTAACGTCAAAAAAACATTACAGTCGCGTAAACGGTGCATAAAATATTTTTCATCACACTTGCTCGAAAATGGTGTTATTATACGCAAGCGTACTGAGCTGTAATGGGCTATATTACGCCCATGGGCGTTATGGTTTTTTTTTTAAATAATAGAACCCTCTGATTGGCTTAAGCAAATCTGGTTGCTGTGTGATTGGTTGAATATAAAAATCTAGTTGGTCACGACGCCCCGCCCCGCAAGAATACTGCTCTGTGATTGGTTGAAATATTGAACTGCGCGCTCTACTAGCACTGATCTGGAAGTGAAGTTGTCAATTTTTGATTGGTGCTGCTGTATGAAACTTACATTTTTCTGTCTTTTGTTGTTATTTATTTCCTCGCAAATGTGATGAAAAACATTGTGTATAACACGGGCGTAAGAATATTGCAAACTCGAGTCATCAAAAGCCCTCCGCCTTCGGCGTCGGGCTTCTGATACACTCTCGTTAGCAATATTCCACTTACGGCCCTCGTTAAACAATGTACTATTATTCTCGCGGGAAAATAAATTCAATATTAATATCAGGGGCGGTGCGTGAACATTTTCGATGGGCAACCCGGAATAAGAAAACGTATGAAAGGGTTTACAGTAATATAACTATAAGCTTGCCTGTAAATTAATTAATATTATTATATACAGGATACCTACAGGCGTGAGTATACGTATATTATTTAACCTAAGTAATTGGCCTAAAGGCGAATTGTGTGTGAGTGCTCGAACAATCTCGACACCAAGCACTAACAAATTCGCACAATAAATCGAGCATTGACCCAAAAAACGACCAATAATAAAGACATAAGTAAAAACACCAAAACCAGTTCAATTACTGGTATCGGAAACCGTAAAAACATCTAGATACAAATTGCGTAACCGAAAGTAGGTTGAACAGAAATTGCTTACAATCAGACAATTACCGTTTTATATGTTACATACACCTAGTGGTTATAGTTTTTTAGTTGTGTTGAGGTTATAATATGTTGGTTTAGTCGTTAAAAACTAGCATTTTGGTTTTTATTGTTTGAACATGTGTTGTGCACTAACGTCATTACGTTAAAGTGATATAATACATTATTACATCCAATAAACATGGTAATTTATCGACATTGATACCTGCAATCGTGCATGTAATATTTGAATTTAAACTTTCGTGAGTCACGTCGAAAAGACTAGTAATAAAGCCACGGTAAAACTTAAAAACCGGACAAGTGCGAGTTCAACTCGCGTGGTGAGGGTTCCGTATATAATCTCAATTTCATAAGTGTTTTTTGAATACTCAAACTTCTTCTAGGTTTTCCTGTAATCTTTAGGCACGGAACTATTTTCCATATTTTTTTCAGAATTTTAATCTAAGTAGTTTCGGACATACGGGGGGGAATGGTCAATTTTCGTCTTTTTTCCTAAATTACTTCACATCTGTTTTTGCTAAAATTATAAAAAAAAATATCTGACATGCTTACAATAACCCCTTTCATTTGATATGTCAAACAATACAGTTTGCGAAACTTTTTTTTTTAATTTTCCAGTTTACCCCCCAAAAGTGGCCCCCTTGTTCAGAATTCATTAATTTACTTTACGCGTCCATCTTTGGGTCACCAATTTACATATGTGTACCGAATTTCAACTCAATCGGTCCAGTAGTTTCGGAGAAAATCGGCTGTGACAGACGGACAGATAGACAACCGAGTGATCCTATAAGAGTTCCGTTTTTTTCCTTTTGAGGTATCGGAACCCTAAAAGCACGTATGAAGAGTAGGAAATATATCGCCTGCAGTGACATTTAATATGTGGGTTTAACCGTAGATTTATTAGTCGCATGTAATATGCCGAACAATAAAACTTTGATGCCAACATTATGCTGCGTAAAAAAAATCTACTCACCTAAAGTGGTCCAAAAATTAATTCAATTAAAAAAAACGTAGAAAAAGGTATCAAAATTAAACAATTTATTTAATAGCAGTGCATAAATTTAAAATAGTCAACCTTAGTTGTTAACAAGATTCAATACAAGCGAATGAATGTCAATATTTAGTATGTTGAGTGAGCGAAAATTAATCAAGAAATATACGGAAGGGATATTCTTGAAGCTGTAAGCTCATTCTTTGAGTGTACCGTGGATCCAACAGGTCTCTGCTTCTGATATGTCGTGGATATTCCAATAGGTGACAACTATTATTTTTGTCCCAATGTTTGACACAATAATGTGTCAAACATTGGGACGACATTACAATTTTTCATATATATATTATTCTTAAAGCCACGTTAATTTGGGTTTTACACATGTAAGCCTTAGTTCCTAGAATTACGTAAACCTTATTTTGCCCGTGGGTGATTTTATAAAACATGCAATTAAAACCTACACAAATTCCCCAGACTCCTTAAGTAACTCAGACCATAAATAAGGTAATTTAAGTATCATCTTACGCGTTTCGAAAGTCATACAACATTGGAGTCGTAATAAGAATGACCTTAGTTATGTAATGCACAATGAAAATGTACAATAGGACGGATGGAGTGGCCGAATCATGAAATATAGACGATTGTTCTTTTGAGTACATGGAACATTGAGAGTTGAAAACTTTATAATAACACCGCAATAAGTATAATAATACCACTACTAACTAGTCCAGTCGTTTTAGGGTTTCGCCACATATGTCTGCGGTGCGGCGCCGCAACGCAAAATGTTGCGGCGCGGCGCCGCAAAACCCGCGTTTCTCGGTACTAAACGCGGGTTTCTGCGGCGCCGCACCGCAGATATATGGCCAGGCCCTTTCTGAAAACTAGTATGGAAAAAAAACTTCAAATAATTTTATTTGTAATAGCTGATTTTTTCGATGTAACGATATATCATCATTTAAATAATTACCTACAGACAAATATAACCAAATATCGTACATACAAAAATTTAAACTTAATTAGCTCCTGAAAAGTCGGAAAAAAATGTTAATAAATGATTTAATGTTTAACTTGGGTAATTTACATTGGCTCTATAATATTCATGATAAATCATACTAAAATGACATTGAATGCTTCATTTCAATCTATATGTATAATTACTTCCGGGTGGAAAGTTTGCTGCATTCGTATAATTATAAAACATCCTAGAATAAAGTTTTAAAATAAAATAAACAAAAGAAACGCTATTATAAATTTATGTCATAGTGTATAAAATACGCAAAATTGACTGCTCGTTTATAAAAACATTTATTTTTACCAGATTTTGATTACGAATATTTTAACTTACCAAAATATTTTTACCAGATTTTGACTGATATTATTTTTACAATTAATTAACCAAATTCTTTTTACCAACAATTTTCCGAGTTTTTATAAAATTATTTTACAACTTTGTTTAGTTAGTTACTCTTTAACCCAATTCGTCGGTATCTTTTATTTTTATGTAGGTATGATCCCCGCGGCTACGGTATCCACTAAAAGGGGTCCTCGGGGTACACGGTTGCAGTTGGGGGCTGCAATCGGAAAAAAAGGTAGATACCACTGAGGCATGACGATAGGGCGGAACTGGTGCGTTCCGTAGGAAATCCCAGAGCCGTCCGAAATGCGTCGAGGACCATCGGGGGGCTTTTAGTCGGTGCGAGTCCGACATAACCTTCGCGCTATCTCCGTGGCTTGGAGGTATCCATAACGGATTTTCCTCCCTTTAAAAAAAAAGGTATGTTCCCCGATTACCTACTTGAAGACGCTTGGACTGATTAAAAAAAGTATCTTTTTGTTCGAAAGGGTGATCCTGAGGATCCTGGAGAAGTAACGAGTTGAACTCGGTTAAAATTTTGGTTTTAAAGTAAATTATAGTCATACATAAATGTATAGTACGAGATAAACAAGGCACATTCTACTCTCAACTCGCTTTTGTTGAACTGTGCTTTGTTTCAGAAACCAGCATTGCCAACGGACTTTTTGTAGCATTCAAATAACGTGTTCACCTTTACAGTCGTCAAGAATATGTATACAGTCTTCGCCGTATTACAAAGGCATAAGGTGGAAAGTTGTGTATAATAATATTTGTCATGTAGACTACCATTGTGTGAGGCAATAGTCGCACGGTGAACAATGGTCATTGCGTTCCTGTACCTCGTTATCTTGGGATTTATAACTTTTGGGCTAGGTTGTACAAAACAATGCACAATAATACATTTATGCGTTAGGTGCCTGCTTATTATTTGGGCGAGGCTAATAGGTACCTATTGTTTAATGGACATTTATTCGTCAGGTGCCTGCTTCATACTTTTGGGCTAGGTATTGTATAATGAACATTACACGTCAGGTTTTTATTTATCACTATTGGGCTAGGTTTTGTGCAATGTGCATTTTAATACTCAGGTTGTTAAGGAACTTTTGATGTAGGTTTTGTACGACGTCGTACATGTGCGTTATTATGAAAACAAGCCTTTTGTAATGCAGTTATTCGAGTTTCACTATGTGTAATTAAACCCAATTCTGATATTTTTAAATATTTAGGCCACATTATGTACCCAGTTAATAATGTATTTAGAATGTCTTTTAAAAGAAGGAATTAACAACTAAGCGCTGTAGGTAATATGTAATTCCTTAATATTTTTCTAGAGAAATAAACAGTACTGTAAATGCGGGTTACATTGGCCCTAGAAGGTAACTTTATCCTTTGCGGATTACTCTGTCCACCGATTTTTTATGCATTTGAACAGGGCCAAATCACAATGTTGTTAGTTTCGTCTAACTGCTCACGTTGTTACTTTTTTTTAATGACATTGCTAATAGGTATGTGTGGTATTCATGTGGGTCAAAGTAATCCTCCATTGGGCCAAAGTAACCCGCACTTACGGTAAGTATTTTTAATAGATAAGATGCCAAAGCGGACCCCTGTATCCTTTAGGGCACAACCAGTACGCTTACCATGAGAGCCTATAGAATACTTACAATAGTAAACTTCTCTCGATATCGAGCTAACGCGCTTCGACTAGATTTCGATTCTCGCAAGTTCGAGCTGTCAAATGCGCCGTACTCATGGTGCCGATATACTACGAAAACAACTACAAAACGTTACTCGCTAGCGTCTAGTTTTCGATGCGTAATCTAAACTTTCGAATCGTATTACCAAACGGTAGCGTGAGTCACAAATTTGACATTTCGAATCGAAAAATACCGTAGTATCTGTAGTTTACTATTTCACTTCCAAAATGGTGCGTGATAACGTATTATTTCGTCAAGATTTACCGTAGATCCGATCGATACCTATCTCAAATTAAAGAACTTATAAAAATAAGGGTTTTGAATCGACAACTTATATCCGCAAAATTCGGATTGTCGCGTATTTTGTATTTAAAAATGCAAATAATTGGCACACGTTCCGCCATATTGGGTCGACAGACTTAGATGAGGATCATCGCACACTGTTAAAATTATACTTAATGTCGTTAAGCTTAAGGTATAGATTCCTTTAAAGTCTTTAAACTTTGGCGTTGGGGAATTTTTCGACGTTGGCCATGCGCGTATTCTGTAATGTCATAACCGACAAACGCTAGCATTTATATTGAAACGATAAATGCTTGTAATTTAAGGCTGAATATTGAAAAATCTATTAAACTATACGAACAATCGAGTTAACTGTTGCGAGAAAAGTATACTTATATGGGACTCGGGGTACCGATTAGATTTTTAGTTCTGTGAGTGACCGCCAGGGGCGGTGTATAGAGTTTTCATACAAATCTTTAACTGTTGTCGATAGTCGCTAGCGTATTCCGACTTACTGTAAACTCACACTAAAGCTACAGGACAAACGCTAGGTGGATTATGATAAGAAAATCCCGCCATTTTCCATAAATTTCCTTGATATAAGTGGTTCCGTAGCTAAATTATTACATACGCATATGTTAGATCAGATTGGCATATTATGATGTCGTTTATTATAATTATAAAAAACATGTCCAATTAACCACCTTTTTAATTTGTTAGTCAAGGTGTTAGTATATTTTTCCATTGTTATGACTATGGATTTTTACAATATTATACCAATTTATTACGAGAACAATATTCCTTTGCTATTCCGCTAAAAAACGTGCAGGTCGATCAGCGGAGATCAAATGCAACTATTTGCGTATAAACATGCAAATAATTACAGCAAACCACCACCAATAATGAAAAAACCTCGACACGTGTTTCGCCTCTCTACGAGGCATCATCGGGAGATGCTGGCAGGAGATGTTGCTTGCGCCACGTCCACTGATCGACCTGCACGTTTTTTAGCGGAATAGCAAAGGAATATTGTTCTCGTAATACATCATGAATTTCCGCAAAGTAACGCCTGATTCAATAAATTATACCAATTTAATTTTTGTCTACTAATATTATTAATTACCAATTGGTACTAACGACACTGACCTTTCATTTATTATTAAATACGAATGGAAAATCTCAGAATCCCTCTATATTATAGACTGTCTATCCGGTTCAACTCAACGTCAAAGAAGTCATCACAACATTGGACCTTACCCCGTTGTGATAAGGCGAAAACTGTATACATATCTCTGACGATCGTACAACCTTGCGCGCTGCGGCGAAGGCCGACTGGTGACAAAATGGTCTGTGGGCTTTAACTATTGATTTAATATTAACATTCCGTTTGCACAACTGGCTATTGATGCTATTTAGCCCAGATAGTTTCAAGGACGGTCAACTGACTGATATACGTGTGTGCCTGCTGGCTGGCCCGAGGAAGGCGCTCCTAGCGGGCTTGGCTAAGCCGGCTTAGGATGCGTTGGGGAGGGACCGCAGAAGAGGAGTGCCTCCTTATCTTCTGCGGCCAAGGCGGGATCGCAGGGGGAGAGGCGTGTTGGTATAACGGTGCGCCACTCTCCCTACCCCCTGCGAACTTGGCTGGGCCGTTCCGCGGAAGCGGCATTGGTGGGGCCGCAGAGGAAGAGGAAGGGTCGGAACCGAGGTGTGGTCGGTGGCGGAACCACAGACCTGATCCGCCACCGTGTGTTGGAATTTCCCGCACCCATGATCTCCTCGTAGCGGACTCAGGGGGGTCCGCTACTGAACGGGTGCAGATCGAGCATCTGGCGTGCCTCTTCCGGGCAAGCGTTCCCGTGACCTCGCCACATGGCGGCGAGGCGGCAAGTGGGGGGGTTTTTAGTGGGTATACCGTGAGTCTCATCAGCTTATCGGGAGTCCCACATAACCACTCGGGTCAACCCCCTGCACCCGGGTGGTATACGTAACGCATTTTCCCCCCCTAAAAAAAAAGAACATCAAATTAACCCATTCAAGGTCAATGGCTCACATGATGGGTCAGTGATCCACAAAGAGTCTTGGCCTCCGAAACGATCCCGATCCTGCGCCGCTTCCTGCCAGCTTTCAGCTTAAAGCCGACGCAGATCCACCTGCACGCTATCTCCCCACTATCCCCTCAGAGATACCTGGGCCAGTCGATCGGCCCAAGTACGCTCTCTTGATTGCCCGATCCCATTCGCAGTAGATGACCGAACCAGCGAAGTCTGTGGGATTTCGTTTCACCGATAATGTTTGGCTCAGCCACCAACTCCTCGATCTCGACATTTTTCCGTATCGTCCATGTTCCATCATCTCTGTTGACAGGTCCCACGATCTTCCGGAAATCTTTCCTCTCTGTTGGGGGAGCTGATTTTCCTCAATATCCTAATGTTTAAAAATTAGTTATTTAGGAAAAAATATATTTATGACCTCGTATGTCACTACGTATCAAGACTCACTGATGTTGACGACACCATGTCATAGCTGAGTTCAACCTTTTGAGGACACGATCCCTTAAGTACGGAAAAATTTTCGACCTCCCACCGACTCTTCTTCAATTTAACTTAAAAATACTAATAATTGCGACTCCCTTCAAAAGCATACGCCGGTCATACAGATATTTAGCTTCGCGTCTCTTCTGTGGATATTGTCAAAGTTAAGGGCTATAAAGTCTCATGTTTGTTTAGACTTTATTGACCACAGACAACAGACAAAACGACTTTTGTTTTACTCAATCTGTCCCACGCGACCCCTCGACACTGTCATCTATGTTACCATGAAAATCTCAGTCTGAAAATGTTACACCTCATGACCTAGCACGGCCGAATGCTCATGGTTATTCGATTTTTATTCAACATTTCGCCACATCTAGCCATCTTGCGAGTTTAAAACACGTCACCGGCCAACTGACCTTTCGGTGGCATTTCACAACTGGTTTAGAGTTATGTAAAAAAACAACAAAATCCACAGTATCAAGAATACCCTCGTGTTACCGATGTGACAATTATAGCGACAATGGCACGCATTTTGTTGGAGCTATAAGTGGAGCCATCCGTCCAGACCCTTTCCACTTTCAAAACTGATTTTTTCATAATTGTCATTATTGCCAGAATCTTCAATTGCCATAGTTAAAGGCATATTTTTCTGAAAGCGGCAATTTTTAGGATACTTTGGGTGACTATGTCACCGTAGGTGGAACATTATAGCCCATATTGAAAGTGTCAAAAGTAATGGCAAATGTCTGGGGTTAAGTCAAATGAAATCATGGAATCAGGAATTATGGAATGGAATATGAATTCCTTCCTACCTTGCTCATCTCCTTGTATATGGACTATGGACACCACAAGGTATCACGTGCAAAACAATAATGCGTTTAGAATGCTGTTGGGTCTGCCGAGGAGGTGTAGTGCCTCGGGCATGTTTGCCGAAGCCTGTGTACATAGACGGGTTCCAGGCGATCATGCGCAAAAAGATGGCCTCGATATTAGGCAGGGTGAGAGCTAGCGCCAACAGCATTCTACAGGCAATTGCGTGCAGATGTGACTGTCCGATCCTATCCTTCTGGGTTGGACAGATTAAGGGCGTTGCCCAATTTATTATTTAATAATATTGATTGTTTGTTTATTGTTACTAACCTAATGTAGTCTTAAGTCACTTGTTACTAACATCCTATGGATCAACCGGTCTGAAATAAAGATTTTTTATTTTGTTTTTTATTTTATTTAAAACAAAGTATATACACATGTGTTTCTGGAAATTCATAACAAAAAAAAATACACTCAACAAAGAGATTCTTCTGACTTTTTAGCAGTTCCTCAAGGAAAATCAAACAACTCACTAATAAATACAAATTTTAGGGCGAGTAACGGTACAATACAGTCAATGCACAATAAATAAGCACGCACGATGACGGCCTTAGGGCCGACGTTTGGATTATTATTTGTTTGTTGGTACTTACATTATTTAACTAAGCATTATAAAAAATACGGTTATCGGCCTCCAAACTTGACCAGTGCTTATACACAGAATTCAGCGGTAGAGCGAGTTTTCATAGATGTTAAGATAAAGAGAACACTTTGGTACAAGCTTTTATTGCCGATGGTACTTTTTGGCACAGATCAACTTATTACTTGTTGAGAGGATTCTAATGAGCCCAAGCACGACGGTTTTTTTTGTGTAGTTCAGGAGTCGCTATGGCCACCTTCTGTCTCCATCATCAAACCAGCTTTATGGTACCAGACTATTGCATTGTCATGGGTGGATTGCAAAAAAAATGTACATAGTTAAGGACCTTAATCTAATCTATGCTTTAACTTTTTTCCATTGTGTAACGAAAGTTACCCATATAAAACGTATGGGTATTTGCCGTTACACAGAAAATAGTTAAAGCGTAGATTAGATTAAGGCGCTAAACTATGTACAATTTGTTTTGCAATCCACCTATATTAACTTACGTTGGTAATTGTACAAAATTTTAAGTCGATTGGCCTTCAGATAGTTGGACGAATTTGACTTTCAAGATTTCACCCGCACAAACTAACAAATTAACGAACGAACTTACCATACAAGTTAAAAACCGGTCAAGTGCGAGTCTGACTCGCGCACCGAGGGTTCCGTACTACCAAGGAACTCGGTATGTACAGTAAGGGAAATGTATGCACGTACCACCGTAGAACCTTGTCGCAATTGACAAGGCCGCCGTCACGCAAACTCGAGTGGTATGTCACCTTATTGCGATAGAGTTCTACGGTGGTACGTTAATACATTTCCTTTACTGTATGTTGGTTTTTCAGCGATAATTCAAGTGAATTAATTTCGATAATTCTTTTTTTATTTGCGAGAAGGTACTTGGGTCGTTCTTCTTTTCGACCGACAATAGCCTGTCCCTCGTCTTATTACGGCATCTCATTTGAGTAATGATGTTTACGGTTTTATAATGTTCGAATGAACGTCCATATTATTTTATTCATTAGTGATGAGTGATATTTCACTTTCTCTAACTAGCATTTTTTTAAATGTTTTTTTTTTTCGTAGAATGCCGTGACAGAGTGGTAAACCAAAATGTTGTCCCCACTGAAAGAGTCCACTTTGTCACATGTTTTTTTTTAGAAACCAACCGTAAATAAATATTTATATTGGCCAGAAAGGAAACTTTAATTAGTTCTAATGAAGAAACCTATGCAATTTTTTTTAAATCGCACTTCAAAACCACAATTTTCGATAGTTCAAAAACCAAAAAAACAGAAAAACCTCGGATCATTGTCGGTAAAAAAGAAGAACGACCCACTTTCAGAACACTTTCATATGAATTTGAAGGAAAAAAATTTAACACAGAAGTATTAAATTACAAACAAAATTAACATATGATTTTTGATGAATAAAAAAAAATTACGCTAGATAGAGGTCTCGTTATACTTTTCCGGTAATATTCACGTTAATATTAATCATATAGGTTATTTTAAAATTTTTCGCTTGGTTAACTTCGGAGATAAGGGGGGGGAATGGTATTTTTTTCAACATTTTTCTTTATAAATCAAAATTTTACCATGGTAGAAAAAAAAAGAAAAACTGTTTTAGAATGTACAATTCAAGCCCTTTCATATGATACCCCACTTGGCCTACTAACTAGACTTTAAATTTTTGCCCCCCCCTCTTATCCGCCCTTTTTTATACAAATTAAAAGTATATATTAAAATTTTTCATTTTCCATACACGAAGATTAGCTTTATATACATCTATTCCAAATTTCAAATCGATAGCATTAGTAGTTCCTGAGATATTTGACTTTGTGACAGACAGACAGACGGACGGAGTCGCACCATAAGGGTTCCGTTTTTACCTTTTTGGTCCGGAACCCTAAAAAGTACATTACAAAGCTATAATGATAAAAAAAGAATCTAACCATTACCCAGAAGTAAATTAATATTAAATTAGTGTTTTTATTATACCTAACGAAACCTGTTATTTTGACATTTTTAGTTTTTAATAGTTTGAAGACAATTAATTGAGGATGTCCAAATCGATAAAATATTACCGGTTTTGTTCAGCAATAATATCTACTAATTTATATTTAATGGTCTAGACACGTTGGAGATTTCCTGAATTATTGATGATTATAATTACCAGATTTAACGAAAAATATAGCCGGATAGCAATTAAACGGTCTGTTGTTTCAAACCATCAGTAATCGTAAGTTTGAAAGATTTCTATAAGATGACAGCTGCCGGCGCCATGTTTAACGTTTCACGGCCAGTAAAATCATCATGTTCAGTCATAGAGAAAATATATATAGGGGCAATACACACATACACACCTGGGTGACAAAAGATATAAGCGCAGAGGGCTTTATAGGCAACGAAAGAGATGAGCTTGCAAGAAGGGGGTCTAAAAATAATTTCCAGAACCATTTGTGGGACTCGCGCAGGGAACCATAACTTCGGCCTTAGAAGCCTACGCCAAATCCAAATACCAGAATCAGAATCAGAATATCATTTATTTGCCTACTTAAGTGCCCCTCTGACCGGTGGGCCGTGTAGGGATGAGTCAGCAAAATCTTATTCTAAGGTGACGCGGGGCTTTCGTTTTATAGATAGGCCATCGCCTATGTACTTTTTTCCAAATACCAGCACCAGTGTAGGAATGAGGCTGGCTTAAGGCACTCTAAGCTCTTGATAGATAGAGTGGACTCGGGCTGGACCAAAAAACTCAGGGGTGTCCACAGGTCACTTCGGAGTGAAGGATCTCTTGGCCAAGATGGGACTATCGGACAGTTTAGACTGTAGGTTGTGTGGCGAGGAGGATGAGACAGTGGAACACTTACTGTGTGAATCAGGCCTTTGAATACCGCTATTTTCGCATAGCGCTATCGTTTATAACGTTATTTTTCCTGAAAAGCGTTACACTCAAAACAATATTTGCCGCGCTGTATAGCGGTATCCACTATAAATTATAACGTTATAAATCTAAATCAATAGTATATAGCGATACTTGCTTAAGCGATATTATAACTTAATAACGTTATAGGACATATAGGCTCTCCTTTTCGCACTAAGTTTCACCCGTTCGACCGCGTGGCATATCGGCACGGAGCGGCGGACACATAATTATAATTTAGTTAATTCGTATAGTACCGTAGATTGTCTGAAGATGGAGTCGAAAGGTGGCCATGGGAACTCCTAAATCAAACAAGATAAACCCATCGAGTGTGGGCTCATTTGTTTTGTGTCGGCAAACACTCTGGTGATAGGTGATTTCCAAGATCTGATGATGGAGCTGAAATGTGACCATGGGAACTCCTAAACTAAACAAGATACATTCATCGAGTTTGGGCTCATTCGTTTTGTCTTGGTAAACACTCCAGTCCTGGATGGTTTCCAGAGTCTATTAATGGAGCTGGAAGGACGTCATGGGTACTCCTAAACGAAATAAGATAAACCCATCAAGTTTGGGCTCGTTTGATTTATCTTGGCAAGCACATACCTACCACCAGATACCGTACGATAAGGCACGTATCACCTTCCAGCTCCATCATCAGACCCTGGAAATCATCTATCACCGGTTTGTTCTCCATTTGCATCACCTAAATATTTTCCCTGACCGGGATTCCAACCCGGCACCGTCAGACTCGTAGGCAGGGCACTACCCACTAGGCTAAAGTGGTCGTAATATGCCCGTATTTATATCGATAATCGATTAAATGGGCCGCAGCGGTAAAAGTGTTACTGACGTAACACGACCTCGAACGATATCGTCAGAAACGTAATCGATAGCTTTCCAATCACAGTTGCTGGTAGTGGACGAAACATTAGTCTATTGCCAAAGCATGATCATTCGTACAGTAACACCTCAATAAAGCAAAGGTACCGAAGATCGACATCTTAATTTACGTCCCAATGTTGACATATTATTTCCAATAATACAAGTTAAAATTTTACGTACCTAAGTCTAATTGAAAAGGCCAGTTGTTATCGGTAATTTTTTTATATTATTATTTGTCCATGTCCATTGTCCAAAGTCCTTAAGTCGGAATATAATTTACTTTAAAGAAAAAATTTTAAGCGACTTCAAATCAGTAGGTACCCAAATTGCTTCGTTTGCCTACAAAATTTGAAGAGTTCCCTCGATTTCTCTAGGATCCCACCATCAGATCCTGATCTGAGGACCATGGGACCACCTGGAAAGGATACCCTTTCAAATGTGACCTGTCAGCTGTCGAATGTAACGTGTTTTGCATCGCGCTATCGAAATTTCTTAAATCAGTTGCATAAATATAACATCCAAATAACTCTCATTCATAACTTTGGTCCCTCAGAGATCTCTCTATTGCCGTGTCTTCTGCACAAACAAAAAATGATTTTAAATCGGTCCAGGCGTCTTCGAGTACCTAATCGGGGAACGGAACATCCTTTTTTGGAGTCGATTAAAAAGAGTTTACATTAAAATCCACTAACTATACGTTATTGGTCAAGTGCCTTTGTGTTGCCCGTTTAGACCTTTACAATTGTTACTTGTAAATTCGTGAAACGGGCGACTTGCTTGTCATTTTTATGACAAAGAAGTCGCCCGTTTCACGAATTTACAAGTAACAATGCTGTGAATTAAGACTGAAGCCGGTAACTACAGGGGCAATGTTGAACACTGGCACATTTATATCTCAAGATATCATTTATTTTCTAAAGTAAATACAAGATGATGATTAACATTAACTAAATTAAATTAAAACTAAGTTAAATCTAAAAAAGGCCCTCGAGGCATTGAACCGAGGATGCAAATATTGAAAAGAAGAACGCATCAGTTGAACGAGTTTTAAGTAATAGCCATAAGTGTATCGCAGACGTTTAGGTATCGTAACTTTGTTTAAGTAATGGTGTTATTAGAACGTGGTCAATGCGGGCATATTCTTTTTGTTAATATCGTGTATAAGTACTTCTATCTTGGGGTCAATCTGATATACATTTCAAATTCAAATTTGATTTCAATGTGATACCTTCGATATTTAGATTTCATGACACTAGGCATCTTGTCTAGTAGGTAAGTGTAGGTACATGTAATTTGCCATAATAAGTAATTTTTAATACAGTTGCTCAAAAAGTGCTACTTTACGTAGCTGTTTAGCGTGCGGAAAGTTGGTTTTCGCGAACTAGTGCTTTTCACTTTTCCTTGTACAAATTGTACCATTAATTATTATGTCAATAAAAATAAATAAGATAGAACTGCATTAAACTGTATTTAAACTGTATAAATAAAACTTCATTATTTTTCAACCGTATTACAATTATGTTACATAATTAATAATATAAAAGTTTCGAATTCCTTACTTATTGTTTTTCTTATTTTTTCGCAACTGTATTAAAAAAGTCGTTCGATACACGCGCGGAAATGTCATTCTTCACTCGTCCCGAGTCTTGCCACGAGCCGTATCTCGGTACTCGTGACGAAATGACATACTTTCGGCACTAGCATCGAAATGTACTATTTCTCTGAAATACACATTAACATTTTCAGAGCAATTTAACCCTTTAATTCACAACGTCCTTACGGCTTAACTAACATACTCGTAGATATAAATAAATAAAATAAAATTAATAAATATAGTGGGGCAATTCACACCAATTGATCTAGTCCCAAACTAGGCAAAGCCTGTACTATGGGTGCTAGACAGCGGATAAACATACTTATATAGATAAATACATACTTAAATAGATATTTATTATGGTCTTTTTGTATTCCTTTCCTGACAAGAATCGTTTGGACTATTCAGTGTCGCCGGGACTTGAACTAAGGACCTTCGCTGTTTGTTGCGAATGAAAGGGTTTAAATAAACTTTGTTTAGGTCCTGTAGTTTAGGTTAGGTTTGTTTTATAACAATCCTGAATGTTTATAGTTTCGGAGAAAAACTTCCTTGGGCAAATGATGATTACGACAAACAAATAAAATTATAAATATTATCAACCCTTCAATGTGTGTGCGATCACTTCCAAACGCAACAAGCTAAATGTGTCTGCAAAACACATTCGAATCAAATTAGAATGAAGATGACACATGTCATGACATGATCCAATAAAGCCTCTCACAGACTGGCGCGGCCTGCGGTGGCGGTCAACAGTAAACTTGACAATAACGGTCAAATTTACTATTGAGCGTCACCGCAGGCCGCGCTAGTATTCAGGCTTAAAGCCTCTCACAGACCGGCGCGGCCTGCGGCCGTGGTCAATACTAAATTTTCCAATAATTATAAAATTGAAATGTAGGGTAGGTTGGAAAAGGCAATGCAACAAAATAATAAACCAATCTATGCTCAGCTGGTGGTTTCATTGGACGCTTCCCAATATCTACATAACATGTCTGTTCGCCCTGATGAATAAGATAGTAAAAATATAACTTACCAATAATCCTCTCCAACGTGAAAATGTCAATTAAGTCCTTATATCACTTCACTCACAGCACTAACACTTCACATTCTATAATCACTAGAAATCATCCAAAATAATAATCATAGTAGTAAAACAAGATATATACAGCGACAGCGTAAAGTGCGAATTTGATATATATGTAAAAGAAGTCTTTGAGGAATTCCCAGATTTTCTGGGTTACACCCTTTTCCTGCGGTGCGCTCTCTTGCATTTAAGAATTACTTTGCCAATAAACCTGCGAACAATGACAGAAAACTTAATTTAGTGACTGTTCAAATAAATTTAGTAACCGTTCAAATAAAGTTAGTGACCGTTCAAATAAATTTAGTGAATATTCAAATCATCAATGTTTAAGTAAGTATGACACTCTAAAATCTCGCGCTTGTACACACGTCAGAAATAAGCTAAATAAATATCGCGTTAGACCCGTGTGAAACAACAATTTTTAAGTGTTTCTTAAACTAAATATAGTGACTGTTCAAATCCATTTCGTGTCTGTTCAAATGAAGATAGTAATAGTACCTAGTTGTTTTAACTGCAATAAGTGTCTGTTCAAATAAAGTTATAGGTAAATACTGTTCAAAATGCTCTTGTTATTAAATTAAAATTTATTTTATTTTATTTAAACCTTTTACCTAAACTGCAGGTTTCAGTATTAATTTAGATTTAGCTGCTTTGAGATAATGCACCTTAAATAATTTCGATCATTAATCTACTTGACACGTTAAACTCTTGTATACTATGTAGGTATACAGCTAGTTCGCTTCGATGATTGTCCCCTAATATTCAAAAAATGGGAGGTAGGTAGTGTAAGTTTGTATGTAATTGATAATTTCCAGACCCCACATCCGATTTCAAAAATTCTTTCACCTGCGTGTAGTAGAATGGACTTTCTGGATGGTTATAGGTTATATTCTACCCCGCGGGTTGGCTTGGGTTCTTTGCAGCGCAGGCAGCTAGCATTTATAAAAAAAAACCAGCCAAGTGCGTGTCGAACCACGCACAACGAAGGGTTCCATGCGAAAAGGTCGTATCGTCACAGAAATCTTACGGCACTTACATCCTTTTCTATAGCTAGTCAGCAATATGTTGAAAACCTTTGTAATTATCTACGAGCACTATCTCCATGATTTTTTTCATATTTTTTAAATACACCGTTCGAAATTTAGAGGGGGGGGGGGGACACAATTTTTGTGACTTTCAGGACGATTATCTCTGACTATCAAATAAATTGCTGAGAAAGCTTATATTTATTTTGAAAGGCGTATAGACTGGTCTGCCACACGTGGGCTTACAATGTATTGTTTGTCTTGCAGTTTTATGTATATGCACCCCTAAAAAAAATTTTTTTAGTCATTTAATTACAAAACTATGTAGCGGCTTACAAAATACATATATCCTCAAAATGTCATTTAAATACACATTATAGTTTTTGAGTAAAATGCCTGTGACATACGGGACAGACGGACTGACGGACATGACTTAACTATGAGGCTTTCGTTTTTGCTATTTTGGCTACGGAACCCTAGTAATGGAAGGTAATGTAAATCTGTATTTTCGTTGGAAATTATTTATAGAATGGATCTGCGGCATGGACATAGGCTATATTTATATGCCGTGGTTCCGCCTGGGTTGTTTGTAATACGCGGGCTATCGTAAACTGGTAGGTACAGTCAGTAATAAGTTTCTGTTAAAAATATCATTTTATCAAAGGTTTAATTCACGGGTTTAAGGCACTCAAAGCTCTTCATAGAAGGAGTGGACTCGGGCTGGACCAAAAAACTCTGGAAATCCAGCAGGAAGCAACTGAGGATTATATCTGGGGTGTTCACAGGTCACTTCGGCGTCAAGGATCTCTTGGCCAAGATGGGACTATCAAACATCACAGACTGTAGAATGTGTGGCGAGGAGGATGAGACTATGGAACACTTACTGTGTGAATGTCATGCCCTTGCCAGACAAAGAATGAATCTCTTTGGTAACGGCTTCCCGCAACCAAAGGAATTCAGGGTGCTCCCACTTAGCTGCATCATTCGCTTTGTGGAAATGATGGAGCGAGCTTGGGAGTAGCTATAAAGGGGAGGGCAAATGCACAAAAGATCCCACTGGGTCGAAGTGTATCCGAAAGGGCCCTCAACTAGATAAGATAAGATAAGATAATGGTTTAATTCTGAGCATCGCGGTTGATCGCAACGCGCGTGGCTGATGGGACAATAGTCAGTGTATGAAAATGTATGGCGCCGCTTCCGAGGTATGCGATGCAACAGACGCGTGCGGCTTTTTTATACACTGACCAGTGTCGTTCGCCGCGCGCGTCTATCGCACGCGATCGACCGCGCGCAGCTGCGATCGGAATTAAACCTTAACGAGCCCAAACTCGACGGGGTCACGTCGGTTAAGTACTGAATCCCCATGGCCAGCTTATGTCTCCATCATCAGACGAGCTTGATGGTACCATGGACTGAATTGTCAACCAACCTATACCTTTACCCAAAATTTCAGCGCAATCGGTTGAAGATATCTGCTTCAAATTTGAGTTGCAAGATTCCACCCGATCAACCATAGTTGTACATAAATACCTACATACATTGCAAGTTAATAAAAAGCTTGTAAAATATGTCTACATACAACTTACTCATAAATAAGTCTCATCGCTCTTATGTCAGCGGATTCAGGTTTCGGTACATTTTATGAGAGGACTAAATCAATAGGTAGGGCAAACCTTGGCTAATCGGTGATAGTTAGGTTTTTTGACAATATAATATTAACTATCAATTCAAGTATTTCTGAAGTATTACTTAGTAAAAGTTCATGAATTTGCCTGCCATTTCTGAACTTCTGATTATATGTATGATGTTCCAAATTAATTTAATAAACATTTTTATTGACACATGAAAAAGTGTCGGTGATATTCAGGTTATTAATGTGACATGTGCTTAGTGAAGGGTTAAAAGATAGAAAATTGTTATTTTTACAATTCGAAAAATAATTTATGTGTTTAAAAACTATTACCCTAAAGGGTTTTTCTTTAGTTTTTGCCATATTTTCATTTGTTTTTCTTCAATATTTTTTTTTACACCTTGCACCGATCAACTAAAATCGTTAGACGTTACACTTAAACTTATTGATTTGTTTGACATATTTTTTTTTCTTATTTTTGACGGATGCGTTCTGATACTTGCTGCACGTTGGTATGTTGAATGACAGTGCCGCCACCTACTGGAAATTATTACAAGCCGTAAAGATATCGAGTAATTCCGCTATTAGACCATAAGTAACTATCACCGAATTACTTCATATCACCGATTAGCCAAGGTTTGCCCTACTTGCATATTTTTGCACTATGATTTATTAATAATAGTAAAACTGCGGTAAATCTATAAAAGTAATAAAATCATTTGAATTTGCTTTACGTGACTGCGTTATTACAACAGTATATAATATGTATATGTAACATTCGTAATTTTATTGGGCGTGAAATTGAAAATAACCTCGAGGCAAGGCCAATCCAATGACGTCACAATTAACAGTTACCTAGCAAGCAATGCACCTAACGTGTATAATATTATGTACACAGCAATAAATTAATACATTTTAAAACTATATCAGGGCAGTGATCAAAAATCTTTATCGTTGTTTCATTATAATTTCACTGCTACTTAATTAACAAACACTCAGCAAACAAACGAGTATTGTTTTATGGCCACAATTTTTTTACGAGATTTTCTATGGATTTTATGTTATTTCTACTCATAATCAATATCTCTTTCCATCGCAAAAGAAGAAAAAGTGTCCCAAAATTTCCATTTTTGAACTTTGTTATTCACAACGCTTACCGAAAACATTAATAAAATTAGATACAAGTGAAATGAAGCCTAATAATTATAATTGGAGGGCTCAAATGATATCGAATGCGAGCTCATAATTGTAATATGCAAAATATTTTAGACCCTATTTGCAGTTTAGAATCATGTGCAAAGTGTATTCAAAACCATCAAAAGAAATGGTAGCATTAATTTCTAACAGATTAATCAATAGTATTTTTTTATTATTATATATATTAACTACAATGTGCAAAGTATTTTGGACATTCGAGAGATGAAGGAATATCTTATTCTTCATGTTTTGTATAACTTTTACGTAATTTTGAGGAGCTCTGATGTTGCAAACGTCGGCCAAGGTGTTTCTTGCTTTGGGTCTAATGTCGAAGTGTTAAATTATGAACTGAACACATTAATATCCGTTTAAGGAGCTTGAAGGCGTATTTGGGAACTGTCAATGCCATACAATTATGGTGAGTTTCATACACTACACTTTCCTGGCAAACGTGAAATATGACGACGGTCGTTGTCATCACATAGAGAACTGATAAACCCGCACAAACAGATTTTGGCTGCCGCGCAGGCCTTTAGAACGTTATAAAAATAGCGATATTATAACGATGTAATTGTCCTAACGCGCGTTCGAGACGTTACGTTCCCTCCGATGGGGTAGGTATGCGCTTTTTAGGGTTCCGTAGCCAAAATGGCAAAAACGGAACCCTTATAGTTTCGTCATGTCCGTCTGTCCGTCTATCCGTCTGTCCGTCTGTCCGTCTGTCCGTCTGTCCGTATGTCACAGGCATTTTACTCGAAAACTATAAAGTGTATTTGAATAAAATTTTGAGGATAGGTGTATTTTGTTAGCCGCTACATAGTTTTGTAATTAAAATGACAAAAAATTTTTTTTTAGGGGTGCACTCCATACATAAAACTAAAAGTCAAAAAAATTTTTTTCATTGTGACCCCCCGTGTGGCACATCAATCGATAGGCCTTTCAAAATAAATATAAGGTTTCTTAGCATTTTTTTTGATTAAGTGAATAGGGTCGGAGATAATCGCCCCGAAAGTCACTAAAATTCTGTCCCCCCCCTCTAATTTTTGAACGGTGTATTTTAAAAATATGGAAAAATTCATGGACATAGGGCTTATTAATTTCATTCACCGAAAATTGTTTTGAACAAGATCGGTTCAGAGGTTTTCGAGATATTGCTGAAAAACTGCCTTCCTCAAAGAAAAGGACGTAAGTACTGTAAAATTTCTGTGACGGTACGACCTTTTTAATAGGCACGGAACCCTTCGTTTTGCGTGGTCCGACACGCACTTGGCCGGTTTTTTTATTCAGAGTCGAGCATCTGTTCGTTAGAACTATTATATAATCTGTGCCAATGGTCTGAAAGTACCGGACCTTAGTGCGTAGATACGAATTATTCTATGGTATGAACAGTTATAAAATACACCTTCGCTCGTGGCACTGATAATATCTGGCTTAGTAACAAGTCAATGTGACAAACATGTCATGACATAAGGTAAACCTACCAGTCATAAATTGCCCAAGCCATAGTAAAAACGTGGCTTTAGAGCAGTTACCACAAAATTGCACATCTAAAGTGCGACAAAATCGAACGCCGCGTTACTGCAGATTCGTTGCAGCAGCAATCAGATTTTCACTTTTCGTTTTTAGGGTTCCGTAGCCAAAATGGCAAAAACGGAACCCTTATAGTTTCGTCATGTCCGTCTGTCCGTCTGTCCGTCTGTCCGTCTGTCCGTCTGTCCGTCTGTCCGTATGTCACAGGCATTTTACTCGAAAACTATAAGGTGTATTTGAATAAAATTTTGAGGATAGGTGTATTTTGTTAGCCGCTACATAGTTTTGTAATCAAAATGACAAAAAAAATTTTTTTTAGTGGTGCACTCCATACATAAAACAAAAAGTCAAAAAAAATTTTTTCATTGTTACTCCCCGTGTGGCACATCAATCGATAGGCCTTTCAAAATAAATATAAGGTCTCTTAGCATTTTTTTTGACTAAGTGAATAGGGTCGGAGATAATCGCCCCGAAAGTCACTAAAATTCTGTCCCCCCCCTCTAATTTTTGAACGGTGTATTTTAAAAATATGGAAAAATTCATGGACATAGGGCTTATTAATTTCATTCACCGAAAATTGTTTTGAACAAGATCGGTTCAGAGGTTTTCGAGATATTGCTGAAAAACTGCCTTCCTCAAAGAAAAGGACGTAAGTGCCGTAAAATTTCTGTGACGATACGACCTTTTTAATAGGCACGGAACCCTTCGTTTTGCGTGGTCCGACACGCACTTGGCCGGTTTTTTATAATTAACTAGCTATCCGCGCGGCTCTGATCGCGTACCTATTACAGAGAATCTAGGCGGAGCTGCGCGATGAAATATATGTTTACTATGTCTATCCAGGATACAGGAAGTCGCTTCACAAGTTAAAGAATTCCTGAAATTGGATAAGTGGTTCCGGAATTAATTACCCTCTAAACACAAAGTCACAAATATAATAGTTTCATTAGCTTTACGCTCGAAGTTGTAGACGACTATGTATATCTAGGAGAGACTATCCAGTTAGGTAGGTCTAACTTCGAGAAAGATGTCAATCGTCGAATCCGATTCGGCTGGGCAGCGTTCGGGAAGCTATACGGGCACATCTTTTCGTCCAATATTCCGCAGTGTCTCAAGACGAGAGTTTGACCAGTGTGTGTTGCCAGTGATGACATGTGGCACTGAAACGAGGTCGCTTACTATGGGCCTCATAAGAAGGCTCAAAATCACCAAAGGGCAATGGAAAGGGCTATGTTGGGAGTTTCTCTGCGGGATCGCATCAGAAATGAGGCTTTCCGCAGCCGAACCAAGGTAACCGATATAGCCCTCCGAATCGCTAAGTATAAGTGGCAGTGGGCGGGGCACATTGCATGTAGAACCGATGGCCGTTGGGGTGGAAAGGTTCTCGAGTGGTGACCACGTACCGGAAAACGCAGTGTGCGCAAGTTGGACTGATGACCTGATAAAGATCGCGGGAGTCCGCCGGATGCGGGTGGCGCAGGACCGGTCACTTTGGCACTCTTTGGGGGAGTCCTATGTCCAGTAGTGGACGTCTTTCGGCTGATATGATGATGGTATTGTAATTAAGCTAATCATCATCATGATTAGCTTAATTACATAGGTACATACATACAAACATATACCTAATCACGCCCATTTTCCGGAAGGGTAGGCAGAGATAACGGATTTCCACTTGCTACGATCTTGACAAACCTTCCTTGCTTCATTCACTGTCATGACATTCTTCATACATGCTCGTCGGTTAAGGAAACTCTTGACCTGACCTTTATTTACTATTTCTCTGACTTGGTCAGAAAAAGTTTGACAAGGTCGTCCCCCTTTCAACTATCGCTCCCTTATAACAAGAAGATTGTATGCTGATCACGTATTTCCCTGTCTTTAGGTACACCACATCTATTCCTATTGTAGGAGTTACACTGGTGATTGGACTATAAGGTAAAAGTCCAATGCTCGACACTTTGATGCCTAATAGTTGACACCCATAGTTCACCTCTATTGTTTTGGCTTAAGATTGAAAGTGTTATGTAGTAGGCCAGTGTCGGGCAATGGGACGTTTACCTTATACTTCTCACTATATATGCGTCTAAACGCTGCAAATGAAACTGTACCTAAATGCGTGTTGATGCCATTCCACAATCTACATTTTCCAATGATTATCATTATTCCCTTTTTAAGTTACAGTTTAAGCTCATATCATTATAGCAATTGAGTAGTAAGTTACGAGGTTTAAATGAGTAACGATTGAGTTTGCGTGATTTAGTTGCAATGTGACTATATTTAATCAAATATTTTGATAACAGGTTTTTCTAGTAAATAAACAACTTCTTTCACTAAACACGAGTATTGTATCTAGGAGATAGTAAAATTCCAATATTTATTTAAAGCACTACTTGAATCGTACCAATCTGTCAATATATATCTCACTAGAACTATATAACATACAAACCGACCCTATAACATTACCAACCACAAATATATTCAATATTACTAATAAGGTAACCGTCCTAGTCCTCGACGTTGCACCAGTGTATGACATGGTCACTTTATGTCAGTGACTGAAATTCGAATGATGAAAAATCCTCTTAGTTCGAATTTTACCCACATTGCTGTGACATAAAGTTCCCCTGTCACACACTAGTGCACCGTCGAGGACTAGGACTTTTAACCTTAGATTTTATTGTGTAGCATTTTCGTTGCACCACATAAAAATTGTGACTCGGTAATTAATATAAAAGTCGATATTGTCAACTAAGAATAATCAGAATTAAGTCTAATTAATCATTTCACTTGACATTTTGGTGCAAGTTCAAGTAAGTAACTTTGCAATGAAAATGCTACTAAGCAATAATATTTATAAAGTTTCCAAATAAACACCTTTTTGCACTACACCGAGCACTGGTTGACTGTACCGACGCGGCCGCTTTCTTAGCGACGCGAGCGCAACTGCGCGCGCATGCGCGAGTGGGGGCCGCGGTGACCACGGAGCGGGAAGAGAGAGGACAATATCTACTGGCGTGACCGGTGCGTGTTTAGGTTTGTTGGTATTAGCGTTTTGAGTATTGGGCATTGTCCTAACGATGCAGTTACATGATCTTTGTTCGTTAATGCCATGGTGGTAAACAAGCAGACGGCCTGCCTTACTAGCAAATATGGGAGTGCAAGAGGGACGCTTGATGTCCGATATTATACGTGACTATGCTAGTTAGGAAGATGGTCACAAACTAATTGCCATTATCCTTCCTACTAATATTATAAATACGAAAGTTTGTATGTTGAGATGTTTGTAACTCAATCACGCTTAAACGGCTCAACCGATTTGGATGAAATTTTGCACGAAGATAGTTTATGGCTTGGATTAATATATAGGATAGTTTTTATCCCGGGTCCATAGACGAAGTCGCGGGCGGGAGCTATTGAATAAATAAATCTTAACACATCGCGGGAGCTACCAGCTACCTTACTCACCACAGAAATACAACACCACAAAATAACTAGTGGTGGTATTGTGGCTGCAGTCTAGGCGACGAGCGCCCGTTCATAGATTTAAATCGATGGCATATAACTGCGGCTCGTTGCCCCACTGCCCACTAGCATCATCACCACCATCATCATCTAGACCGCAGCCTTAGGGTCTACGCTAGCTGACGCGGTTTGCACGGAGCGGGTGGACGCCTATTGAAATATAGCATGAGCAGCGCTAACTAACCCACGGCGTGCGCCCGCTCCGTGCACCCGCGCCAGCTAGCGTACGCCCTTAGGTTCTTGTGATGCGACCGTCGAGATCAATTACGAACAGGCGAAAACACGATTGTCCAAAATGACTCAGGCATCATGGTTACCCTATCGTATTGCATGCACGACTCCCGCGCAACGTGAAACTATATAGCCGCGCACCGCGTCGACTATTCACTCATTATATCAAAACTCAAAGATCAAGTGATCGGCATTCCTGGTCTCGGCACCAACAAATGTAACATATTCTACATGCGCTATCACATAATATATTCAATTCAATTAATTTATGTAATCAGATAACAAGATCCATAATTTTAACAAATTATGGATCTTGACCATGTATTTTCCTTAAAAAGACTATGTTAGTTAGTTAGTTTTACTGGGCATTTTCCGCAAGTCGACATCCAACGTGCCTATTTTGCGTGAAACGGCGCTACTTTAACCACCCCAGCTCCTCTAAAAAGTTTAAGAGTGCCTCGGTATTACTGACTGTAATACAATTTAAAAATAAAACTTGACTTCACTGAGTGGGCGGCGCATGTAACCGACTGCAATGAAGCAAGTAGGGGCCATCCAATGTGTCCCCTTTCATTCTTAAGATGGTGTTGGGGCGGGCGCGCGCGCACTCGACGCACCAGGGATGCAGCCCTCTTGCGCAACGTGGCATAAAAGCAGTCCACTCTAGCTTCTGCAAACATCCCTGATGCGCTGCAGAAGCGAAGGTAGCAATTATATTACACAGCCTATGGATACTTGCGACTCTAGAGGAGCTACAAGGATTCTTTGTATCGACAGCTACGGACCAATGCAGGTCCTTTGCATTCTCATCAATACGCATCGTCGGGAGCTCTAGGGCATTTTACAGTGCCTTTTGTTCGTACTTTGGGTATATCTAAATGTCATTTTATGTTTGGGAATATGACAGATAGTTGAGTTGTCGTAACGTTCGTTTGAAAAGCTACATAATTATCCCTCTGGTCACCATGCCAATTAATGCAGTAATTGACAGTTTGACAGTCGCTATCAGGGTCTTTTGCAATTAAGAACGATTATCAATTTATCATCATCATCATATCAGCCGACAGACGTCCAGTGCCAAAGTGATCGGTCCTGCGCCACCCGCATCCACCGGACTCCAGCGACTTTACCAGGTCATCAGTCCACCTTGTGGAGAGTCTAAGAAGTTATAGGGTCGGCACTTCAAAAAAGAAGTGTATAGGTACCTACATTTTTAATGAATTGGCAATGGGCATGCCATACCGATGGAGTTGCAAGCGTCCATAGGCTAACGTGACTTGGTATAAAAAAACCGGCCAAGTGCGTGTCGGACCACGCAAAACGAAGGGTTCCGTGCCTATTAAAAGGTCGTATCGTCACAGAAATTTTATGGCACTTACGTCCTTTTCTTTGAGGAAGGCAGTTTTTCAGCAATATCTCGAAAATCTCTGAACCGATCTTGTTCAAAACAATTTTCGGTGAATGAAATGAATAAGTCTATGAATTTTTCCATATTTTTAAAATACACCATTCAAAAAGTAGAGGGGGGGGACAGAATTTTAGTGACTTTCGGGGCGATTATCTCCGACTCTATTCACTTAATCAAAAAAAATGCTAAGAAACCTTATATTTATTTTGAAAGGCCTATCGATTGATGTGCCACACGGGGGGTCACAATGAAATATATTTTTTTGACTTTTAGTTTTATGTATGGATGGAGTGCACCCCTAAAAAATTTTTTTTTTGTCTTTTTAAATACAAAACTATGTAGCGGCTAACAAAATACACCTATCCTCAAAATTTTATTCAAATACACCTTATAGTTTTCGAGTAAAATGCCTGTGACATACGGACAGACGGACAGACGGACATGACGAAACTATGAGGGTTCCGTTTTTGCCATTTTGGCTACGGAACCCTAAAAATGTCCTCTGCCTACCTCTTATAATACCGATGTTAGTTTAATGTCTGCATGTATACCAATAGTCCAAAACTACGGAACTCAACAGTCGCATGTTAAGCGTCGAAATCGGTTCCTCCGTAATTAAATAGTTTGTATGTCCGACCCTGTCACGCTAACCTACTGAAATACGAAAAAACTGTAATGCGTTTCCTCGTAAATGCATAAATTCGTGTTTGCTTTGCTTCCGCGATTTTGAAATCATTTCCTTTTGTGCTTCGATTTGCTGTTACCGGTCAGGAAAGTGGCTGGTTGTTCGCAACATATTTACTTTATACAGAGAGGTGCAGTATTGTGCCTATATATACGATACGTTACAGTTCCTCTGTGGATGCTGCCCCTATGGCTTTTAATGCATGGATCTATTCTGCTCCACAACTTTAAGGCCATTTTAACGGGGCGAAAGAACCACGAATTTAATGTCACATTGAACCTGGCCCTGAAGTGACAATTACCGCCCAAAGTGACAAATCCCACTACCAGCCCGGGGGAGGGGGATGTGAAAATGTGTTGGTGTAGGTACCTACTCACCACGGTCGCCAATAAAGAAAGTCTCAGATCGCATATTATTTTAGTTTTAGGTTAGGTACTCATTACAGGACCCACTGAAAATCAGCGTCGTGGCCCCCCTGCCTCGACTCATGCTGAGTGGGATCCTTTTTTGAAGCAACTAACTGTATTGTATATTTTTGGGTCTAAGAATTCTGTAAATTTGATTGATTGATTGATTTGATTGTATTGTATGTCTACTCCTTTGTCTCTGTGTGTCTTTTGTGTAGTGAATAAATGTCTTCTTTTCTTTTTCTTTTCTTTTCTTAAATTGTTTCTGTTGTTGTTTCAAAATAAAGATTATTTATTCATTCATTCATTCATATTTATCGTCCTTGCTTGGGCGCCAATTTCTGCGATCAGTGACATTCTTACAGTCCCTCTCATATATGAGAGGAGGCCTGTGCCCAGCAATGGGACGTATATAGGCTGATGATGATTATGATGATGATACATACCTTGTTTTGCCGCCCTTGGTGGGTAAAGTACTAGTTTCTTTTCTAGTTTTGTAGGTAGTTCATCTTTTAACGGCGGCGTGTAATTGCAATAATATGGTTTTATTAAAAACTTTCTAACTAGGATATGCGAAATGGAATGTGCGAGCAGCGAGCGTTGAAATTTTTTGTTATTTTTTTATACGACTTCGGTGGCAAGCAAGCTTACCTGACACAGATACAGACAGACGTATAGATATACAGATATTGACACAGATATGTCGAATGTGTCAATCAAATGACACGAACCTATTTATATATTTTTTATTGGGGAAAAAACAGAAATAGAAATACACTATTTTACAAATGGAAAAGAAGTTATACTTAAATATTTAAAATCTATTTCCTAAGGCATTTCTAGTATTTAGGAGGTTTAAACATAATTAGATAATTACTAATATAGTGACAGTGCCATCGGAACAAAACACAGAACAGCATAAGTTAATTAATAAAAAAAACTTTTTGAGAGAAACTTATTCTTGTTGTTTTTGTGTATATCCTAAAGAAACGTTTTGAAAATAGGAAAATGCATTTCCCCGGCCAATCGGAGCGCGACGGTTACCGGAGAAACGTTTGAAAATCGAACGCGCGAATGCGATGAACCGTCGTTTGAATTGTATTAATTAATGAATGATTAATGGATTACTCGTTGCAGAAATCGTAATGACGCTGAGGTATTTAAATTCAAGCAGGCATCGTGCACGCTGCATTAAGCCACAAACATTAAGCTTGCCTATGTTCGTTTTAACCGTTTCTTACGTTTTGGACTTGGAGACTATTTTTTGTGATTTATACTTACTGATAAGTATGATATTAATAATTCAATGGAGATTTGTCGCTGGTCCGACTTGGGTGAAATAGAGTAGGATTAAATTAATCATAATCACATAATGTTCACTATTAATTCTGTCCGACTGTGGAACTCTCTCCCTCTTGACATCAGACAAGCAAAATCAATCGGCAACCTCAAATCCCTTCTTAAAGAACATTATTTGTCTCTCCCCTAATTAACCCTGATTGTATTTTTTGGCTGACTGTTTATTGTGTTATTTGTATATATGTATGATTGTGTATGTATGTTTATATATAGAGGTATTTATGTACTTTTATTTTTATAATTATTTTGATTTTTGATTAATAATAATCTCGCACCACCTACTGCATAATCTAGTTTTATCTCTTTCTCCGATACCCAAAGGTTGTCTGGAAGAGATCGCTCTTCAGCGATAAGCCCGCGTGTTGTCTACCTCTACCTACATGTTATTGTATTGTTTCTCTCTGTAACTGCTTTGTTTGTGTGAGGTGTGCAATAAAGAGTATTTGTATTGTATTGTATTGTATTGTCGTAATTGAAATAGTCTCTTGGAATTAACCCTATTCTATCTTAATCGAATAGACACTAGTGTGGTATACTGTGCAGTTGATTACATATGTGCTAACTTGCTGATCATGCTGTGTGCACTTGCCTTGGATGTCATGCTAGTCTATAAGTTATTCACAAAGATTTAGTGTCATTCAGCACAAATGGAAAATTGACAACTCGAGATTATAGGTCGATTTTGAATAATGTTAATTTGAAAATCCTCGACATGGAAAATTATCCAGACTGAATAATGTTAAATATTAATTACGTCTTAAAAGTCAAATTGACATACTTGATATAGGTCGAAATAAATACGACGATATGGAATTACATACAGTCCAGAAAGAGAAATATGACCAATCGGAAAAACGTAATATACGTAGGTAGATTTTGTACAAAATAGCCGATGTTCATATACATTTTTGATATTCATGTACATTTTGGCCCATTTTCAAAATGGCCATTTCGTGTTGACGATTTTCCATTTGTTCCGAATGACAGTAGGTAAATCTTCATAAAGTTTATTGGATCTCGTAATGTATGATGTCTGTAGGTAAAGTGTAGGTACCTAATAAATAAATTAATAAACTAACAAGAACTTCGAACATTCGGGTCTGTGTTCAACATTAACGTGCCATTTATAGGACAATTTTCTTAACATCTTCCATCAGGCCGCCATCTTGGAATTCAGTACAAGCGCCCGCCAGAGTCTATGCAAAGGTACTCTCACTAGAGTAGGTACTATCGCCCAAGGTTACGGGTTCACACTTTCTGTTCAGAATCGTCTGCACATGCAGAGCGAACGCTCGAAAACGATCCTAGAGGTGTGAACCCGTACCCTTGGGCGATAGTTCGTTACATGCGCAAAGTTTATGCCAGGGGATGTCTGCTCTATAGGTACTTAACTCAATGGTTTGCAAACGGACAAACAAATATACGCTTTATTGCACATGAAACTATTTAATGCAGAACACAGTCTTAGAAGTAGAGGTAAACAACAGTCGGTCATTTAGTTAAAAAGCGATCTCTTCTAGAAAACCTTTGGGTAGTGGAGAAATTGCATCAAAAGTACAAGCAGGTGGCTAGATAAAACGAATGACCAGCTTGCCTGTCTTACCGTAATATAAGTCAAAGGACAAAAACAGGCTAAAACCTTAATTAAAGGGTTCAATAGTAAACTGTCTAAAGAGCTATTACAACTCAAAAGGCACAAAACCTGCGCAGTGACGAGAATCCTGACAGGACATTGCAAATTGAACAAACACCTGTTTCAAATGGGTATGAAACAAGACGCAACTTGCAGGTTCTGCCAGCAGACAGAGGAGACAGCAATGCACATTCTCTGCTCCTGCGGACCACTCATGCAAAAAAGAAGTACCTACCTAGGGCGGCACATCATGCACCCAGAAGAGGTACAACATATCACCGCCCAAAGAATCTGGAATTTCCTGGAGGCAACGGGCCTTAATGGTGAACTATAAACAAGAAAGGGCTGCCACAATAGATCACTCGCTGGTCGAAGCGGCACATTAAAGGCCCACAAACATCAATAATAATAATACCGTAATATATTTTTTTATGATTAGGTTTTAACTATTGGCCTGTGGGCCTTTGAAGCTTACGAACCAACGCCACGGGGTGACCGGCGAGGAGGCCACCGCCCACCGCCGGCCACTGTTGGGCTAATGTCACGCCTAATGAAACTAGACCTCTAGCTATGCTTAGTTACTACGAATCGCGTCAAGATATATTTGTGGGTGAGCGTTGAGATGAGCTAAAAACAAGTTACAGAATATAGCCGAGGCAAAATACGGTTTCGAAAAACATTAATTTATAATAGCGTTTTTTTTGTTTATTTCATTCTAAAACATTATTCTAAGATGCTTTATTCAAGAATCCACCCAACTTTCCACCCGGAAGTAATTATATAGATTTAAATTAAACATTCATTGTCTTTTTTATTTTATTTATATTGAATATTTTAAAGTAAATGTAAATGAACCTAAATAAAGATAAAAAAAAAAAAAATATCCGGACTTTTTAGGAGCTAATTAAATATTGTTTTTTTTGATGTCTGATTTTTTGGTGCATTTTGCCTCTAGGTAACTATTTAATTGATAATATAATATCCGTTACATTAAAAAAAATAGCTATTATAAATTATTTCCAAATATGTCATTTTTTCCATACAAGTTGTCAGTTCATTGCCTGGACTAATAGCGGAGTTGCTTAGCTGAATGTTTAAGTTCATCCGTGAGCGTTTCTATTACCTTAAAATATATCTATTACGTAGTCTTATACTATATACTATATATCTAATACGTCCATAGATAAGGCCTGATATTAATAGCCAAACAAAGAACGAGATATCAAGTTATTTCCTAATCCAACCACAATTACGTCTATTAAATCATTCGACTAATAACTACCATAATCCCCCAACGCCTTTCCTTTTCATTGTGTTTCGGAGATCGTATCTTATTGTCGAGGTATCAACCGACTGTAGCAATGATAGTTATGTGTTTAACAATAAAGAATGGGCGGAAGCTATACTAATTGCGTTTGGTCAAAATCGACAGACGTTTAGGTTCGTACATCGAAGGTCAGTTACGTAACTATGTATGTAACGTACTCAGTATTTATAAGGTTACTGTTTGAGCCTCGGAGTTGGATACAATCATTCATAATCAGAAGTTAAGGTGTTTTGATTAAATAAGCAACAACGGAAACCAATAACTACTTATGGGTTTGTATCAATGCAAAGTTGCAGAACATTCTCAAAACATAGGAATATTCTCAAAGGTGTTATATCTTTCACGAGAACTTTAGGCATGGAACGGTATAATCGTATTACATACTTAAGGCAAGTTTTTTTGAAGGTTTGTTCGGAAGGAATTACGTTTTGTAATATTGCACATAAAAAGTATCGCAGCTCTGGAAATTTCTCGTCGGTGCATTGTACAGTCCGCAGCAGAAGTAGCTAAGCGGGCCGGGTGTTCAAAATAACCTACACACGCTCTTAATTTCTTAAGAATAAAGACGTGTGCGGGTCATTTTGAACACCCGACCCGCTTAGCTACTTCTGCTGCTGGCTGTACCTAGCAATGTACAATGCACCGACGCAAATTTTGGCACTACAGGCGCAGAGTGGGTGACCTAGGTGACAAGGTGGAGTGATGACCAGGTAAAGGTCGCGGGAGTCCGCTGGATGCGGGTGGCGCAGGACTTTGGCACTCTTTGGGGGAGACCTATGTCCAGCAGTGAACGTCTTTCGGCTGATATGATGATGATGATGATGATGAATAAGGTTTCAGAGGAATTTCCTCCCTCGATCGCTCCGGTTGAGGAATGAGCTCTCTGTCGAGGTCCCGAGGGACTGCAGTATCCCCATACTTTCCCGATTCTTCAAGAAAGCGGTGCATTTTCTAATTGGTCGGCAATGCGCATGTGTCGCCATAGGCTACGGTGACCAATTACCATGAAGACGAACACTTATTTGCCATCGATGTGGTATAATAGGATCTACAACTAGGTATAATTTGCTACTGCAACGAATACGCCATTTTCGTTTGCGTTAGAAAGTCGTTCCATTCGGTGCGCGAGCGCAAGAGGTGTGTACTGTGTAGTGTCAGTAATTAAACGCTATTGTACGATTATTATGTAATTGTGGTATTAATACGTTTAATAAAGTATTAATGTAATTATCGAAATACACTATTAGACGCTTCAGCCATAACTGGGCTCTAATCGGTTCATAATTTCATATGTAGCTAGTAAAAAAGTCTTTTCACCTCACTAGCTCGGAAAGACCTTTTTTATTCTTTAAAAATAGATAGCAAAACTGCATTTTATCCACATGTGTGCAAAGAATATTTGAAATCCGAACGTGTTATTAGTTACTTTTGTTTGGCCGTCTTTCACGGCAAAACGGGGCGACGAATTGACGTGATTTTTTAAGTGGAGATAGTTGAAGGGATGAAGAGTGACATAGGCTACTTTTTATCTCTTTCTAACCCCCCACTTCCCTAAAATGGCGGGTGGAAGTTTGTATGGAGCATTCCGCAATTTTCAAGGTAGAAAGCTAAAAATTGGTATGCGGACTATTTTATGACTAACAAAAAAATCGTGCATAATTTTTTTTTTGGAAGACTGCACCTAACCCCTTAAAAGAGGGGGTGAAGTTTTATATGGGGGTCCAGATAGGTGGAGTCAATATGTAGAATCGATATGTAGAGTCCATATATAGAGTCGATATGTAGAGTCGATATGTAGTCTATGTAGAGTCGATATGTAGAGTCGATATGTAGAGTCCATTTGTAGAGTCAATATGTAGAGTCGATATGTAGTCAATATGTAGAGTCGATATGTATAGTCGATATGTAGAGTCGATATGTAGAGTCTATGTAGAGTCGATATGTAGAGTCGATGTGTAGAGTCGATATGTAGAGTCGATATGTAGAGTCCATTTGTAGAGTTGATATGTAGAGTTGATATGTAGAGTCAATATGTAGAGTCGATATGTAGAGATGTAATATTTACTAGTTAAAATAAAGGCTGATTATACATATTTCAGTTGTTTTTCTTATGTAGTACTTTCCTCAGTTTAGTGAGGTGAAAAGATTTGTGTTACACACGGGTGCAAGTTATTTTGACGTCTCGTGTGTTGCAACACTCGCTTTGCTCAGGATTCTATTTTTGAACTACTCGCTACGCTCAGGATTCTATTTTCGAACCACTCGCTTCGCTCGTGGTTCAACCATAGAATCCATTCGCTAGCTCGTGGTTCAACCCTAGAATCCATTCGCTGGCTCGTGGTTCAATTCCACACTCGCGGTTAAAATATAACTTTGCACCCTTGTATAACAAATAACTATTTTTTGTTTTGTTTTTTTTCATCATTTATTTACTAGAGAATAATACAAAGGAAACATTTGTATTTATACTTAGTTATGTATTTAATTGATAAATGTTTTTCATTGAATAATATGAGCCCATATGTGTAGCTTGAAATAAATGAATTTTAATTTTAATTGTCTACATATGTATAACCTCGAAAAATATAACCCTCCTTCAGTCGAGTAAAAATACGTTACTTTTAAGACTTAATTTTACATTTAAAAGGGATCCTCTTCAATGAAACTGATCAATGAACGAGTGAGCGAAGCGAACGAAGTTCTTTGCTTCAGCTTGGGCCAAAATCCTTTTATATGTCCGACTGTCCAGATGTCCGTCTGTCTGGCTGTCCTCCTCAACAGGTCGCATTTGAGCGTTTTTCAAAAAAAGTGTAGTACATGAACTTTTTTTTTCAAAATTCGATTTTTTTGGTTTTTCTAAGAAAAAAAGTGTCCCAAATGTTCCATTCCAGATCGTTACATTTTTGTATTCAGTCTTTTTTTATTTATATGGTCGTGACGCAGTGGAAGAAAAACTTACATAGTAAAATCTAAGACAATTTTTTTCTTGTATAATGATCGATAGTATCAACGATTCTGAGTAAGAGAAACCCAAAAAATCGATTTCTGAATAAAAATACATTCAAAAGACAGGCTCGCGAATTCTGGAACTCACAGAGCCAAGTTAATAAGTTTTAGTAGGTAGCGAAAGCTCCGATTTGACCTCTGAAACCAAATCCCAAGTGACCCAAGGTCAGTGTGCCGTGTCGTGTCGGCTATTTTTCCTGACGCCCGATGACATAACGGTGAACAGTGACCTATTGCGCGAGCTCTTCTAGCTGTCAACTGTCATTGCGCAATGAGAGCTGTCAAGATGGCTGCCAAGCGCGAGTTGGGTGTGTGGGAGGGTTCTTTTTCTTATAAGTTTAATATAAGTAACTGGGTGTTAGTGCGTTTGTATATCTGCGTGTCTGTCTGTAGCATTGTAGCTCCCAAACGGATAAACCGATTCGAGGGCGGTTTTTATATCGGAAGTCTTGTTTATCGAGATGGTTTTTACATATGTTTGTTATGTCAGGAGAATTTTAATTAGAGGCAAGTTCTTGACAGCTTTGCTTGTGACTTGTATTAAATTTTTTAAATATTCTATAAAAGAGGAACGCAAAAAACTTCAATTACTGTCCCAAATATGTATGGCGCAGAACTGGTCATTGCGGCACTCTTTGGGGGAGGCCTATGTCCAGCAGTGGACGTCTTTTGGCTGATATGATTATGATCATGATGACATTTATGATAACTAGCAGTGCCTATGATAAAAACACTTCAGGAATCATCACTTTATTGGGATATTGTGGTCCAAATGGGTAATTGCGTATCTATTTGAACGAGCGTTAGGCAGAACTGTAATTTTTTCATACGATTATTGACATTAAGTACGTTACGACATCAACGAATATAAACACAATAATGGTTTTTTAGCGGAACCCCAACTTTTATAGGCAACTCTTCCGCCTAACTCATTCACACTGAATAGAATTTAAATGTTTTCTTATCTCATGGAATATTAATGTAATATGACTTCAAAGACTGTTCCGACGTACAACAGAGTACATGAATACATGTGCAGTGCACGTCAAAGATGTTTACACTTTTGCTACTTCATCATCATCATTATCATCCTGTAATCGCCCACTGTTTAGCATAAGCCTGTCAGGCAAGCTCAGGAGCCGTAGCATGGTTGGCCTTATCACGCGACAAGTGACAAGATAAGAGCGTCGTCTCGTTCTATCGAACGGTGTCAGCCAGTGACGCACGCTCTATCCTATCACCTATCGCGTGACAAGGCCAACCATGCTACGGCTCCTGGGCTGTTATTCGCTACGCGCACATGCGCCCCACCCCACGCGTCACGCTTAACGAAACAAGACCTCTACCTACGTTCAGGGATCGGATACCGGTGTTTTCACCATACAAAATAACCGGTATTATTTCGTTCTATTTCGTTCTTTGGTTTATAATATCATTTTTTGATCGGGCAGTCTATTAATTCGAAAATGTTACCTATTTAAATACATGGTGGTGTCCTACATTAAAAGCCTAAAAAATTCAAAATATTAGACTACTTCGGGGATTTTTGAAAAAACCGGTTCCGATCCCTGCCTACGTTTAGTTACTACGCATCGCAGTGTCAAGATATATTCGTTTCGTGGGTGAGCGTTGAGGTGAGCTTAAAACAAGTTACAGAATAGGGGGGCTGATCAGAGCAAATTGTCCTTTAAACGCAAGTTGCGTAAGCATCTATTTTTAGGGTTCCGTAGCCAAAATGGCAAAAACGGAACCCTTATAGTTTCGTCATGTCCGTCTGTCCGTCTGTCCGTCTGTCCGTCTGTCCGTCTGTCCGTCTGTCCGTCTGTCCGTATGTCACAGGCATTTTACTCGAAAACTATAAGGTGTATTTGAATAAAATTTCGAGGATAGGTGTATTTTGTTAGCCGCTACATAGTTTTGTAATTAAAATGACAAAAAAAATTTTTTTTAGGGGTGCACTCCATACATAAAACTAAAAGTCAAAATTTTTTTTTTCATTGTGACCCCCCGTGTGGCACATCAATCGATAGGCCTTTCAAAATAAATATAAGGTTTCTTAGAATTTTTTTTGATTAAGTGAATAGGGTTGGAGATAATCGCCCCGAAAGTCACTCAAATTCTGTCCCCCCCCCTCTAATTTTTGAACCGTGTATTTTAAAAATATGGAAAAATTCATGGACATAGGGCTTATTAATTTCATTCACCGAAAATTGTTTTGAACAAGATCGGTTCAGAGGTTTTCGAGATATTGCTGAAAAACTGCCTTTCTCACAGAAAAGGACGTAAGTGCCGATACGACCTTTTTAATAGGCACGGAACCCTTCGTTTTGCGTGGTCCGACACGCACTTGGCCGGTTTTCTACTATTTAAGATTGATGATCCTCATACGATATCATTGAACAGGTACATATAATTGTATGCATTTTAGTATGTATAAGTAAGTTTATATTGTATGCATTATATCAGTATGTTTATTCATGTAATTAATTGATTGGTGAGTAAATCGAATAAGAATTTATGAGAATCTCCGCATAAGAAACGAATGGAAGTTAAAATACTAGAGAAGATAAATTTCGGGGAATTAACCACACCAGTCTAATTAATTGATTTGTGTTTTCATTCGAGTCTCAGTAATTAGGATCCTGCACCACTAAAGTTTCTGTTTAGCCCAATGGTTGACTGGTAGAGGGTTCTTTTATTTTTATATTTGTGCAATAAAGTTTTAATAAATAAATATACGGCCAAGTGGAGTCGGACTCGCCCACGAAGGGTTCTGTACCATTATCTATAAAAAAGGAGCAAAAAAATCACGTTTGTTGTATGGCAGCCCCCTTTATATTTATTTCATTCTATTTTTTAGTATTTGTTGTAATAGCGGCAACGGAAATACATCATCTGTGAAAATGTCAACTGTCTAACTATCGCGGTTCATGAGATACTAGCCTGGTGACAGACGGACAGACAGACAGACCGGCGGACAGCGGAGTCTTAGTAATAGGGTCCCGTTTTTACCCTTTGGGTACGGAACCCTAAAAATAAGGCTACATGGGCAATTTTGCATTTGTCAGAGAACTCCTAGTATTGGGAGCCACGGCTCCGAACTCACTATAGCCGACACTTTCACCGCTTACGCAAAACTATAGCAGCGCGCGCGCATGCTAACGTTCGACTTTGACGTAACTTTCCGTACTATATAGATCAGGATATTTTGATGTAGATCGCGGAATCTATGCAAATCGGTTCGTAGAAAGGCAACACTAAAGATTAATAAGACTCTCGCTAGATAAGCTCAAAGCTTAAAGGCTATTTGTTGAGCTCCAAAAATCCCAACCCTAACCCATCCAGCACTTTTAACATCCCAACCGTGTCGCGTTTTATGCTTTGTGTTTTTCATCTCGTCGTGCTACTGTTCTATATACAGGGTGGCACATTTAGATCGGTCAGTATGGGAAAGTCTGTAACTATAAGACATACAAAGATCTCTTCTTAGGAACCATGTCATCGATTTCAGTAACAAGAAAAACTACATTCATAGATTAAAAAAAACTTGTACTCAACTCGGGCATTGAATTGTAAGACCTACACAGTCGATATCTAAATAGAAATAGTGTTAGTTATTTTTCAAAACGTCCGGGTTCGATTCCCGAGCTGAGTACAACTTTTTTTTAAATCTATGAATGTTTTTCTTGTTAGTAAAATCGATGACATGGTTCCTAAGAAGATATCTTCGTAGGTCTTATAGTTTCAGACTTTCCCATACTGACCGATCTAATCGTGCCACCCTGTATATATATTTTTTCAATATTTTACATGAATTATTTATTTATTATGTGTCTACTAACTTTTTATCTAATGCTGTGTTGTGTTGCGTTCCGTGGGCCACTTGCGGTACTGTCTGAAAACCAGCGCTGCAGGTGTCTGTCTGACACCTCGGCACAGTGCTGAGACAGCGACCGTTTCACTGCCGGGAAGACACACAATATGTGTCAATTGTATTGCATGTCTACTCCCTTTATCTGTGTGTGTCTTTTGTGTAGTGAATAAATGTCTTCTTTTCTTTTCTTTTTAGATTAGCCATTTAGCGAGAGTCTTATTCAGATGCAGGGATCAAGGGTCAGATACAGAAGGTGGTAGTCCAGGGCGATCATGATGATGTGGGTGTATTGTAAGCCACTGTACTCTGTGAACGAATTTGTGGACCAAAAACCTAAAGTTTAATAATGAATACTTTGTGACAGCATTAATATATATGACATGATTATATTGCTCTTAAATTTAAATTTACCTATTATTGCTTATTTAAATATATTTTTTAACATACCTATTATCCATTTAGTTTTTGACGATTGACGTATCAATTTAATTAACATTTATTTAATTAATATTTAGCTAGCTGCACACGAAAACTCTAAAGCATCTTTAGATATAAATGCAGATTTACTCTCAACATAGCGTATCCTCGGAACCTTTCGCCAAAACGAACTCCAGGCCCTTATTTTACCAAATCGACATTTGTCGCCTGACAATGACAATTCGACTTACATGGCTGCGTCGACAGGTTAAGGCGGTTGCTTATTGACCCAGCAATGTACGAGGAATTGTCATTGTCAGGTGACAATTGTCATGATGGTGAAATAGAGCACAGATATCTACAGAGCAAGGATACGATTTGAGCAGTTGTTTATATTTACGATGAATAATATCGACGGTGGAAAGGAAGAACCCCTTAAGCGACATTTAGTGAATTGTACAGGAGAGTGTTTATACGACTGTGGTAATATTGGAGTAGGTTTTAAGTGACACAGATAATATTTTATTCAAATTGTGTGTCGCATAAGGGGTGGTTTTCCAAATTCAGACCTCATTCGTGAATTACTTTAAGCGACATATAAGTCATCGGATCGCCGTGAAACCCAATTCAAACGACGCAGAAAAAAACGCTGATTCCAATGATATGTATAACTCATTTTCGACCAAAATGTCGCTTAAGTGGTTCTTCCTTTCCACCGTCGATATATCAATCGATTTGAAATTATGAGGCTTTTGTATGAAAAACAATTTCTCACTTCGTTTTCCATATAATCCAGTAACCATGTCGTATTTTTGTATTATCATCATCATCATATCAGCCGAAAGACGTCCACTGCTGGACATAGGCCTCCCCCAAAGAGTATTTTTGTATACTTGTTTATAATGTTGGCCCAATGAATAATTCAAGTTTGTGAGCTCGAGCGACAAACGCAAAAAATTGAAAATACAGCGAAAAATTTTGACGATTATAACCCTAAAGGACTCGTTTTGATGGTACCTTTTTAAGACTTTTGAAAGAACACTAAATTTGCTACAATATAAGACTAGAATTGTCTCTGTAGACCCAATAGTTCCCATGATAAAGCTTAATAGTCGGGATTACAGTTTTTTTTTAATTTTTTATGCTTGTTTTGGTTGAAGTAAGTGTTTGGTTTTGGTTGTTGTGGTTCTGGAAGGAAGAACTTCTCCAATTGGGCTGTTACTATTAATATTGCGAAATGATGTTCCGCTGTGCCCCACTTCTCATAAGTCATAATGTGTCTCTCTTGTAATGTGATCTAGAGTCAGCAGCAGAAGGGCCTAATACGCTTATAAAGAGTTCAAAAGGATGTACACACATCTTCCGTTATTCATAAAACTTAAAATGCCTCTGATAAATAAAATGTGCTTTGTCACTTTCTTACGAACAGAAATGTCAAAGTGATAGATAAACACAAACGAATTTTAACGCCATTTTAGTTATAACTTATAATAGGCTTGCAGAACGTTTATGAATGCGGCCGTAAATCTTTATTATATATATCATTTTGAAGACCTCTTTGGCTTCTTTTACTGCTGACTGTGTGTTACCTTATTAATCAACAGTCAGCGTCAAAAATATGTATAAATTTTTCGCCTTCTTAGAAAGGAATAAGAAGCAAAACTATTTAACTCTGTGAGGCCAACCTTAACTATCTATACGATTATCGATTTCTACTCCAATGCCATCTCGAATACACTCAGCTATAAACCAAATACGCAATCACACTTTACACCCGCCCTTTTCACACCTGCGTAGTGTACTATAACTCTGTCCTTGTCACGCAAGTCGTTAATAAAGTCGCAGGCGCAACATACACATATCAAAGATATGTTGAAACATTTGCACCTTAATATATTGCAATAAAGGTGAAAATTATATATTTATTTTTGAAGTCTTCTCTGCGTGTTGACATGCGATCGCGTGTATTTCGAACATTTGTATAAGTTATTTGACAGTGGAATATGTCAAACAGCATACAAATATAGGCATGGGCATAATTTTAGTAAATGGATTTAGTATTTTTATATGGTTTTCTCTCTTTATAACCGCAATACAGTCAAAATTTATGGTGAGACAAATCATTGCAGGACATACGAACATTTGTTTCAATTTTGTCTATATAGTAATAATCGGACTCGTAGGTATGTATAGTTTGTTTTAGTTACAATGACGAAAATGGACTTAATGTGGTATTGTGCAACGTCTTTTGTTGCTAAACTTGAAAGGAAAAGATAAAAAAGAGACACAGAACTGACCGAAGTGTGGCACGTGTACCTGCCGGTGTAGCTACTGTTTGTTCTATTGTTTATGCGTAATTGTTTTACAACCCTACTTAAAAATAAGAATTAAATAACCCTCCTTTTCTTCGGCAGTCGGGTAACAATAAGTAGATGTCGGTAATGGTGGGTTTTTAGTACTTTTCGTCATCTTAACTAAAACAAACTATATGTATCTAAGCACTTTACGAGGGTGGATCAAAAAGTACCCGTGTTAGAAATGAAGACGCATATATTTTTTAAAAGTTTTATTTTATTTTTCAATATAATCTCCTTCTAGGTCCTTACACTTTTCCTAGCGTTTCGGCCACTTCTTTAACCCCTCCAAAAAGTAGGATTTGTCAAACCCTTCAAAATACGCTTCTGTTTCAGCTATAACCTCCTCGTTTGACCTGAATTTCTTTCCCCCGAGCCATGTTTTCATATTGGGGAACAGAAAAAAGTCACAGGGAGCCAGATCCGGCGAGTAAGGCGGGTGTGGCAGCAATTCATAACGTAGTTGGGTTAATTTGGCAGTGACAATTTTGGATGAATGTGCTGGTGCATTGTCATGATGGAACAACACTTTCTTCTTTGCCAAATGGGGCCGTGTCTCCTTTTTTTTTCATTAAACCGATCCAATAACTCACTATAGTACGGCCCTGTGATAGTTTTCCCTTTTTGTAAAAAATCTATAAGGATTATTCCCTTACTATCCCAAAAAATCGTGGCCATGACTTTACCGGCTGATGGGACCGTTTTCGCCTTCTTTGGGGCAGATTCGTTAGAAAAAATCCATTGTTTAGACTGCCGCTTGGTCTCAGGTGTATAGTAATGGATCCAGGTTTCATCAACAGTAACGACACGACGGAAAAACTCCTGCGGATTTCGCTCGAACAAGCCCAAAGACTCCTTCGACATTGACAGCCGTAACCGCTTATTTTCATCCGTGAGCAATCGCGGCACCCATCGGGCGGACACTTTTTTCATATTTAATTTATCGTGTATTATATTAATTGCTGTTCCGTACGACACCCCTACAGCCCCTGCTAATTCACGCACTTTGGTACGTCGATCGGTGACCATTATGTTTTTTACCTTTTGCACGACTTCTTCTGTAACCACGTCTGCCGGGCGCCCTGGGCGGTCCTCGTCGAAAACAGATGTACGACCTCGTTTAAATTCATTATACCAATATCTCACGGTTGTCATAGACGGCGAAAGACCTACGTAGACAGCATCTAACTTAACTTTTATTTGTTCGCATGTTTTTCCATCCAAAAATAAGAAGCGAATTACGGAACGATATTGCTCTTTCTCCATTTTGTACGAAAAACAAAACAAGTCTTACAAAATTTGCCGCCAGAAAAAAACTGAACCATAGACAATTGCCAGTTTTCATTTTTTTATTTGATAAGGTCAATACTACACGACGGTAATGCCAACTTTCCTAAGTAACGCCACCTGCCATCAAACATGGGTACTATTTGATCCACCCTCGTATAACTACACTAAGGTATATCTTCCAGCTAACCTTTAAGCAATTGAGAGGAAGGTAGGAAGGATGAGATCGACAAACTTACACCGTGTCCAAAACCACATACAAAAACCGGCCAAGTGCGTGTCGGACCACGCAAAACGAAGGGTTCCGTGCCTATTAAAAAGGTCGTATCGTCACAGAAATTTTACGGCACTTACGTCCTTTTCTTTGAGGAAGGCAGTTTTTCAGCAATATCTCGAAAACCTCTGAACCGATCTTGTTCAAAACAATTTTCAGTGAATGAAATTAATAAGCCCCATGTCCATGAATTTTTCCATATTTTTAAAATACACCGTTCAAAAATTAGAGGGGGGGGGGACAGAATTTTAGTGACTTTCGGGGCGATTATCTCCGAGCCTATTGACTTAATCAAAAAAAATCCTAAGAAACCTTATATTAATTTTGAAAGGCCTATCGATTGATGTGCCACACGGGGGGTCACAATGAAAAAAAATTTTTTGACTTTTAGTTTTATGTATGGAGTGTACCCCTAAAAAAATTTTTTTTTGGTTTTTTAATTACAAAACTATGTAGCGGCTAACAAAATACACCTGTCCTCAAAATTTTATTCAAATACACCTTATAGTTTTCGAGTAAAATGCCTGTGACATACGGACAGACGGACAGACGGACAGACGGACAGACGGACAGACGGACATGACGAAACTATAAGGGTTCCGTTTTTGCCATTTTGGCTACGGAACCCTAAAAAGAATACTAGAGTAGTAGTACTAGTAGATATGCTAATTAGGGCGAATATCCACACGTATCTTCACCAAATGGACTTTGCGGAAGATTAGCGTTTGAAGTCAAAGCCAGCATCATCCTGAGCCGGGTCCATTTCGAGACATGGCCTAAGCCGTTTTTTTGTGTTTGTTATATCTGTTTGTATTAATTAATTTCTGCCATGAATATGAATTTGGAAACACAGCTTCGCTGATCTCATTGGACATTCAACCTGTTAAGGTTGTATACCTAATGCAGATTTATATTGGCTGCTAATAGTTTTCTATAAGAGTTCGATTTGTCTTTAGCTGTCACTGTCAGTCGGTAAAATGGCAATGTCAAGTAATTTATGTTATTGTGTGATTATAATGTTTTAATATAATAAATATCGATTCACGGAACAACCTCTCGTCATCATTAACACATCCTTATCCAGACACTTCTGATTCGCTCTACTCTCTGCTCCAGCGATTATCTTTCAAAACCGCAGTTAATCAAGAAATTACAAATTACTGAGCAAATTACTGTAATACTTGGTTACGAAAAGCACGGATGGAACTGAGTCGGCTTGTGAAAATATTTTTTAATGGTGACGAAAATTGATCGGCTTCAGGTAAAAATAAAAACAGTCAGTCAACATTGCTTCAGAAAATGTGCAAAGTTGCCACTTTTACATTTGCTAAGCTAAGGTAACCTTCCCAATGGTTGACACCGTAAATAAACGAGCGAACGAAGCGAAATCAGTTCTCCGTTTCAGCTTGTACAAAAATTCGGTCGCCTGTTCGGCTGTTCTATCCTATGTGACCTGCATTTCTCAACCGATAATCGTGAATTTTGTGAGCAGGTCCGATAATTATATAGTTTTTTTGTCGATTCAGTATTTGAAAAAAAAAAACAGACTCGCGAGGTTAGCTCAAAGAGCCGCTAGTGTATCTAGTGTATGTTTTGCGTTGGTTTTTTTTTTAATTGTAAATTGATGCAGTTTTTAATGCCTTTAAGGTACGTTACGCAACAGGGACCGGAACCGGTTACCCTAATTAGGGTTTTCCATAGGCTTATTTTAGAAGTTGTTATTAAAACCCTATCCATAATGGTAACCTTATGATAAGGTAACCTTACTGACAGGGTAACCCTATTCTTATGGTAAGCATATCGGAATTGGTAACCATAAGGTAACCCTAAACAAAACCCTATCTCAATAGGGTTAACTTATGGTTACAGTATCAAGGTTACGTTATCATAAGGTTACCAAATTGACAGGGTTATACCAAATCGATAGGCTTAAGCCTAAAAAGGTTCCTGGTCCTTGGTACGGAACCCGTCACGTCCGAATCCAACTCGCTCTTACCCAGTTTTTTCATGTAGGTACCTACGTGTAATATGTGTGTTTATGTGTGTACTCGGTATCGGTGAGTGGTTGCAAGCTGCGCTTACGCAAAGCTTGCAAAACCGTCTGTAACTGAAGTTGACATCGTTTGGGAGGCAAGGTCAGGCAGACATGCACGTTATGTAATCGGGGACAGCGCTCCTTGAACGAAAGTTTTTTTTTTTGTGTGAATAGTCAATTGATTTGTTGCCACCCAAACCCAACACCTACCCAAAGGTTTATAGCGACTTGTGTGCTCTCAAGTGGCATGGCACGGCCTAACCGACCGCGGGCCCCGTGACAGACAGTCGCTATAGGTGTCACAGTGTAAGGACAATACAATACAATACAAATACTCTTTATTGCACACCTCACACAAACAAAGCAGTTACATAGAGAAACAATACAATAACATGTAGGTAGAGGTAGACAACAGGCGGTCTTATCGCTGAAGAGCGATCTCTTCCAGACAACCTTTGGGTATCGGAGAAAGAGATAAAACTAGATTATGCAGTAGGTGCGGTGCAGAGATTATTATCAATCAAAAATCAAGAAATTATAAAAATAAACGTACATAAATACCTCTATATATAAACATACACACACAATCATACATATATACAAATAACACAAACACAAATATAATGATACATAAACAGTCAGCCAAAAATACAATCAGGGTTAGGGGAGAGACAAATAATGTTCTTTAAGAAGGGATTTGAGGTTGCCGATAGATTTTGCTTGTCTGATGTCAAGAGGGAGAGAGTTCCACAGTCGGATAGAATTAATAGTGAACGAACTATTGTAGGACATAACCTGTTTTCGTAATATGTATACAATATCTAAACCGTAAAGAATCTTTTAGTTACACCCTGGTAGCGAACTCTAAAGGTTGTTAGGAAGAGATGGCTTCGAGTCAAGACCGCCTGTTGTCTACATCTTACTATTAAAAGTCCTGTTTTATAATTTACTTTAAAAACAAAGTTTTAACCGACTTCAAATCAGTACCCAAATCGCTTCAAGGATGCCTATGAAATTTGAAGAGTTCCCTCCATTTTTTCAGGATCCCATCATCAGATACTGACTTGATGACCATGGGACAACATGGGAACGATATCCTTTCAATCAAAAAAATCCCAATCCAGGCGTCTCCGAGTAATCGTGGAACATACATAAAAAATATAAGATTCCGACGAATTGAGAATCTCCTCCTTTTTTGGAGTCGTTTACAAATACATTCCGTTTCATTTTGATATAGTACTATGTTTGATAAATAAATAAATATTAGAAGACAATCTTACACAATCCCAACCCACATAAAACATGTACAATTGGTCCTAGACAACGATGTACAGTATTAGATAAGTACGTAAATAAAAACCGGACAAGTGCGAGTCGGACTCGCCCACCGAGGGTTCCGTATAAAATTACAAAGATATAGTTTTCAAATGTTTCCCTGTACTTGTAGTATAACTAAGACGATATTACTTGCCAAATTTCATAGTTCTAGGTCAACGGAAAGTACCCTATACATTTTCATTTCCTTGAGAGTGTCGAAATATACGTTTTTTACGGCATAAACAGCCGTATATTCTTTTTACGTTTCCGAGATAAAAAGTCTTGACAGACAGACAGACAGACAGACAGATGGACAACAAAAGTGATCCTATAAGTGATCCTATAAGTGTTCCGTTTTTTTCCTTTTGAGGTACGGAACCCCCAAAATACAAAAATATCATGCAAGACTCAGGAACAAAATATTCATGTTCATTACACGAATAGGTATCCTCACCGGGAAGCAAACCCGGGACCGCCGCGTTCGCTTCTTAGGGAGTAGGTGTAGTATAAGTAGGTAGATATTTCAACTAATTTTTCTGTATAATTTCCAAATCCATAACTACTTGTATAATTTCCCTGTTTACTGTACCCTATTTAAACTATAGTATAGTATATTTTTATTGTTCCGTACCTCAAAAGGAAGAAACGGAACCCTTATAGGATCACTCGTGCGTCTGTCTATCCGTCTGTGACAGCCAATTTGCTCCGAAACTACTGGACAGATTGAGTTGAAATTTGGTAAACATATGTAAATTGGTGACCCAAAGACGGACGCGTAAAGTAAATTAATGAATTCTGAACAAGGGGGCCACTTTTAAACTGGAAAATTAGAAAAAAAAGTTTTGCAAACTGTATTGTGTGACATATCAAATGAAAGGGGTTGTTGTAAGCATCTCAGATATATATTTTTAATAATTTTAGCAGAAACAGATTTGAAGTAATTTAGGAAAAAAGGCGAAATTTGACCATTCCCTCCCCCTTATCTCTGAAACTACTGGGCTTAAAATTCTGAAAAAAATATGGAAAATAATTCCTTGCCTAAAGATTACAAGAAAACCTATAAGAAGTTTGAGTATTCAAAGTAACGGGAAAGTTGAACTCGCACTTGTCCGGTTTTTCATTGTACCGTCAATGGAAATCGATAATAATCGAAGCATAATTATAAGGCAGCTCCGTGACGAATTATAGACGTAACTGTCAGATGATAATCGATTGAGGCGAAACGTTTGAAGATAATAGTTTTACCAGGCCTGCCTCTCTTGCTACTTCGGCTAAACTCGGCTCCCGCACACCTCTGACACTGGAGATAGCTACAAGCAGTAAAACAAACCCGTACTTACTTACTTTTGAACTATTATATTGTTCTGCGCCCGTACAAATTTCAAATGCGCACGCGTCAATCTAGCAATGTACAAGTTGCAGAACATTCTCAAAATATCAGGAATTTTATCCGAAATTTCTGGAAACTTACATGAGAATTTAAAAATAATTATTATCTAAGCAGTCAAATTAAGTAGCTGATAATGTATGTATCCAGAGATTATTTGACATGTTTTCAGTGTTTATAAAATTTAAGTTCTGAGAACTTTCCTTATTAGAATATTCGCAACTTTGGAAACTTCTCCGCGGTGCGTTGCTAGTCGATACAGTAAACTTAAGTGTAAGTCGGGGTTGTTTGCGGAACGCTTTATCTACTCTCTGTTCATATTGGACAGAATAGTCGTGGTTTCATGATGATATACTATGGACAAAGCAGTCCTCGTGATGCGCCTCCACTGTTTACCGTCTCTAGCGTCATGGGAACATTGGAATATATCTCTGTGTATAATTATTTTAACCAACTTTTTTAGATTTACAAAAAAAAAATCAAGCATCACAAGGCTCATACAAAAAGATAAAAACATTAAAATTATTAGAATGAAGTAGATTAATTTGGTTTACAAATATTTAAATATCAAATTTAAGTTGAGATCTATATCATTACAATAAATTAAATTGTGATACAGAAATGGCGGCGGCATTCTCGCACAACGCTTCAGCATTGCAATTCAGCGAGGAAATGCCGCCAGCATCCTCGTTACAATGTCTCGAGGGCCTTCCGTACCCAACGGGTAAAATCGGGACCCTATTACTAAGACTTCGCTGTCCGTCCGTCCGTCTGTCTGTCACCAGGCTGTATCTCAAGAACCGTGATGCGTGAGTTATAGAGTTGAAATTTTCACTGATTATGTATTTCTGTTGCCGCTATAACAACAAATACTAAAAAACCGGCCAAGTGTGAGTCGGACTAGGGCTCCCATACAGACATGATTTTCTTGCCATTTTTATAGAGTCCGACTCGGACTTGGCCGGTTTATTTAGATTTAACTTAGTTTTAAATTAATTTAGTTAATGTTTATCATCATCTTGTATTTCATCATATCAGCCAAAAAACGTCCACTGCTAGACATAGGCCTCCCCCAAAGAGTGCCACAATGACCGGTCCTGCGCCACCCGCATCCAGCGGACTCCAGCATCTTGTATTTACTTATGTAATAAATGTAGTTGTCAATTGTCCTTGTTCATTATTGATAAGGGTGAAATCTCAAAATGCTACAAACGTTTTAAGTTCTATTTACTACTAAGAATAGCGTGTTGCAACGTTAATTCTTTTTTAATGTAGTAGATAGTTTGCGCAATAGGTAACGGTGAGATCGGCTTTGTAATTAAATTAGGTCGCGATTGCTATGCTAGTTCAACACAGGCGCAACTACATTCACGGTTTAGGCAGTCAACACACTGCCGCCGCAAACCACTGCGAGCCTATATTTGTGGGTAAGCGTTGAGATGAGCTTAAAACAGCGTCACCTAACGAAACTAGACCTCTACCTACGCTTAGCTACTACGCACCGCAGTGTCAAGATATATTTGTGTGTGAGCGTTGAGGTGAGCTTAAAAGTCTTAAAACAAGTTACAGAATAGGGGGGCTGTACTAGCAGTGTGAACAGTGTGAAGTAGGTGCCGTGCGGAATTTATACAGTGTGAGTCTCCATAAAGTGTACATATGAAATAGGGTTAATCTAGACCCAATTCCATCACAAGGTTTTTTTTTTGGGTTTATTTAAAAAAAAATCAAACCGTATTTAGTTATGTAAGACTATATTTTATCGTAATTGTCTATTAATTAACTTTATTAATGTTTATGTTTTATCGTAATATACCTCTTAGTTTAACAATTTTCTATACGATTTTTATTTTACAACAGCTGGGCTGTACCGGCCGTACCGCTACGCTCCTCCGTCTATATCTACTTGGCTGGCAATCTCTATTTTCTCGGCCTCTGCAGTAATGTACTATTACTCCGTAAACTGCCTGGAATGAAGACCTCGTGTTGAACCTATCAGTGAACAACGGCCCTATTGTTTAACAGCGCGCGTTGATGTCTTTTGTATGAAGATGAAACGTCAATGTCACTCTTCATACAAATTGTTTATGGTCTTTGCTCTAAACATTTTTATAGCACACATTGTTGTTATTTGATTCCGGAATTAAAATAAAAAACATTTAATTTCATGGTTTAATTCAGTTTATCACTATTGTTTCTGTAAATATTTAAATAATGCTTATTGGCTTGGAATAAGCTAAGTAATTTAATATAAATTAAATTTTTTGGTAAAATTGTCTGTTTTCTTTATTAATGCGGACGAAGTCACGGGAAACACGTAGTTCAATAAAAAGTACTAGGGCTAGCAAAACTTTCTTAAACTAATTTAAAACATTGTTAACTTCAAAACAACAAAATGCTTGTCTCTTTCAAGCAAAATAATTCCATTAATATTAACATTGCAAATAATCTAATGATTCGGTCATTCTGCCGGCTGTGTTACATAATAAGCTATCATTGCAATAGCAACTCTAATCACTAACAAATAGGGATGAAAATGACTCGCGCGGACTCCCATTAAAATATCACGCCAAATTATTAAGTAACAACATTAAAATTCCGTTCGCGACGAATTAAAGGTTTCTTTTTAAAGAAATGCTTCGCTCTGCTGTTTGTTAGATGGTGGCAAATAATCGTAGCATACAGCTTGGCTGTGGGCGGACACCATAGCCGATGAACGCTCGCAGAGGAGTCATGTATTAAACGCGTTGATCGTTGCCGACTCTTTATTGATTTGAGGATTTCACTGTAATGTATTTTTGCAGAGTGGTAAATAAGCATAGGCTCTTGTCTGGTAAGTGGACAACGCAGCCAACAGACGCTTGGAACTTCAGAGGAGTTAAGGCTTGTTCACGGAAAAAAACTGGCCAAGTGCGAGTCGGACTCGCGCACGAAGGGTTCCGTACCATTCTATAAAAACGGCAAAAAAATCATGTCTGTTGTATGGGAGCCCCAGTCCGACTCGCACTTGGCCGGTTTTTTAGTATTTGTTATCATAGCGGCAACAGAAATACATAATCTGTGAAAATTTCAACTCTCTTGCTATCACGGTTCTTGAGATACAGGCTGGTGACAGACAGACGGACGGACGGACGGGCAGCGAAGTCTTAGTAATAGGGTCCCGTTTTTACTCGTTGGCTACGGAACCCTAAAAATTAGCCACTGTTTGTGCATTTAGTCAGGTTTTCAATATGAAATGACATTTTTTCAAGGAAATATTAAAAAGAAGTTCTCTTCAACTATCTTTTTGAGTCGCGTTATGGATGTTTAACTTTCGAAATATCTGGATATCTGGTAGTCTTAGATTTTGTAATTTTCACGCGTGGGTCATAGAGGTTCTTTTTTTTCCTTTACTCAAGTAGATTATCGATGCTATAATGTTCCGCAAATCTTTCCAGACTCTTAATTAGCATATCATCATCATCATCATATCAGCCAAAAGACGTCCACTGCAGGATATTGGCCTCCCCCAAAGAGTGCCACAATGGCCGGTCCTGCGCCACCCGCATCCAGTGGACTCCAGCGACCAGCTAATTAGCATAATACAGGTCATAAATTGTTTCAAATCATGCCAGAAGTAGACACATTTCTATGCAATCATTTTAGCTTTAAGCTTTAACTGGCATTATCTAGAATTTCACAACTTCTAAGGAAAAATGGACCTTAGTTTTCGATGGCTACTTCATATATATCATCAAACATATAGCCTATGTGATCCGGAGCTTAATTCAGAATCGATTGATACTTGATTGATATTGAATCATCAAAATTAGTTCAGTATCTTAAACGCTACGGTGGAATAACACACGTAAACTGCTAAAAATCCTCCCTTCCTTTCGGCTATGTCATAGTCGGGCAAAAAGTGTTACTTACTCTTCACTGATTAGAGGATTTGACGTTGATATGTTTTATAAATAGTGGCAAACAGGTTGGATTGGCTGGTAAGGTGACACCGCAGCATAAAGAGAGAGATTTAAAAAGCAACTACACCGATGGCTAAATAATCAAAACTTCTACAGTTTACATGAATTCTTTGACACGTAATTACTGGCAGAATTGTGATAATTTATGTATAGCTGGTAATTTATAGTATTGTGTTATGATGTCATAGTTCGTAAATTGTAATGTTGAACTTGAATTTAATGATCTCTTTAAGTACCTAGTAATTATAACTATCACATATTAGTTACTGTAACAACAATTTTGCATACCAATTATGGTTAAACATATAAACCTACTTATTATTGTAATAACACCTTGTATCTGGTAATGTTTAATGCAAATAAAGTTTATTCTTATTCTAAAGACGCTTGGAATTGCAGTCATAATCATTATTATGTTTCATCATTATTCTATCCTTTTTTCCGGTAGTAGCCTAAACGAGCCCGGGAACCGCAAGATATGGCGTAGGCACTACTTTTACGAAAGCGACTACCATCGGACCTTCCAACCCAGAGGGAAGGAATTAATATATGTGTACCCGTCTTAATTGTATGCGCTAATCTTGCCATTAACTGTATTCTGATTTGATCAAATTGACACTTTAAAGAACGATTCGCAGTACAACTAAGTTCCTTTATAAATTTACAAACTGTCACAAACAAAACATTCAAAAAACTACCTTCCGCATTCACATTAAAACTCAATTTCGCTTAACACAATCTGACCGTAATACGAAACCAGTTACCAATTTATTAAAAAGTTACGCCAGACTTACGTAACAATGGATCAAACAGCCAAACAGCCAACACAGAGAAAAAATAACAAATTTTCGATATGAAACTTACAATTTTCTACTTTTTTCACTTCACCGCACTTTGTTTGTATGTGTGTATGTATGGAGTTTGAGTGGGCGCAACGTGCGCCTGCGGCGACGGTTCGGGGCGACTGGCGAGCAGCGACGTTGGTTGGTGGGGTGAATGCAGTGTAATAATTTTACATTGATGTGAAGTTGTGGACAACCGTGATATTAAAGGCCATTATACACCTAGCAATTTGTCACAACGTAGAGATGCAGGATGCAGCTATAAGATGGAAAGAGACAGCAAACACTCAAATCATTCACTTTGAAGGCAGTTGTTGTGACAAATTGATAGGTATATAGAACGCTTTACATTGATGTAAAGTTCTAGACAACTATGATAGGTACTGCAATCGTTCCTTTTAAGCACACTACAAACGACGCAATTTTTATGCACATCAACAGCTTGCTCCTGGTGATATCAAATGAAACGTATGTATTCGTGAATTCTTTTTTTATTTAAATAAATAAATATTAGCGGACATTCTTACACAAATCGACCTAGTCCCAAACTAAGCAAAGCTTGTACTATGGGTACTAGACGACGATAAACATACTTAATATATATAAATACATACTAAAAATACAAGATTATAATTAACATTAACTAAGATAAATTAAAACTAAGTTAAATCTAAAAAAGGCCCTCGAGGTATTGTACCGAGGATGCTGGCGGCATTTCCTCGCTGAATTGCAATGCTGATGCGTTGCGCGAGAAAGCCGCCAGCTCTTCGGTCGCCAGTTACATCGACCAGACGTTTCGCGATTTCTGCAAATAACTTATGCGCACTGGGACCCCACGGACCGAGGGTCTCGACGCCAAAGGGTACAAAGTCGTACTCTCTGCCGAGGCCTCTATATTTATTACATTTCAGATTTTCGGCGTTTTCCGCCGCTGCACCCGCTTTAGAAGTAGTCCGTTGGAGGTGGGACGGTGCGGTGGTGTGTCTACACATGTAGCGTCCCACACAAGCATCCGTCCCAACCTCCATGGAACCAGAGACACACCATCAGGTCTTTTGCCATCATCTCTGACAATGCCAGGCGGCTCAAGAAGAGCAGGCACATTGATGCTGGCAAGAGACCGGCGGATTATGTCACAATACATACTTAAATACATAGAAAACATCCATGACTCAGAAACAAACATTCGTGCTCATCACACAAATAAATGCCCTTACCGGGATTCGAACCCAGGACCTCTTGCTTCGTAGACAGGGTCACTACCAACTAGGCTAAAGCGGTCGTCAAGAAAAGGTTCGTATTTGAAAGTATATATGCTTCCAGCTTGGTCCCATTGTTATCAAAACTTCAGTAGGATGATTAGAACCATGAGGAATTGAGGGGATTCGTCAAATATAGAAGGCACGCATGTACTAATTACAGTATTTTCTGTTATAACTAGTGTATTTACACCCGGAAATCACAAACTTGGTGAAGTGGAACTGATGATTAAGACCACAGATGACTTATGGAACTCGTACTTAAAACTGTAAACGTACCTACGTTACTGATTCTGATATTGTTGAATTAGCAACTAATGAAGTCCTAAATGTCAAGTGTGCCAAATCAACGGAACTCCTCAAATATTATATCTTATTATTTTACAAAAAAGAGATGTTAGAGCAATTTATAACCTCGGGTCGCGTGAGTCATTAAGAGAATTTTTCAAGGAAACAGATATTCTAACACTGCCGTCGCTATACGTATTTGAAATTATAATGTATGTTAGGAAGAATTTATACAACTACCCAACAAACACTGATAGGCCCAAGGTTACCAGAAGCGCAGGGAAGCTCAAAACAACTTTTTACAGGCTAGTAAAAGCGAAAAAGTCGTTCTTGGGAAAGTGTATAAAATTCTACAATAAAATTCCAAAACACATTACAGAACTTACTGACTCTAAATTCAAATCTGTCGTAAAACGGACACTTATTTCAAAAGCATATTATAAGATAAACGAAGGTCTACATCATGGATAGGAATATTTGGCAGCGATAAAATCCTGCACTAGAAATCTGTCGTAAAATAAATAGGCTTTCTACTGTAGCAATGTAATTTAAAAAAATTATAATACTCTGATAATGAAATGATATATTGTATACTGTTTTGAAAAAATGACACCTCGCCGAGTTTTTTACGCCGGTTCTTCTCGAGGCAGAGGTTTACTTTCCGAACCGGTGGTAGTTTATCGACATTCATAGGTGCATGTAATATGCCTAAATTGAAGAATAAATCACTTTAACTTTGACTTTATCGGCCCACATACAGTGATATGGTTTTTTTCTGTAATAATCAACGTATTTATTCTCGGAAAGCAGTCCATGTGGTAAAGTGGAAAGAAAATGTGGAAATGTTCGTTTGGCTTGGCGGAGTACTAAAGTGAAGTCGGTTAAAACTTATCAAAGGGAAATATGGTTCTAGTTTTATTTATTTCGATCATTAATTGTTTTACAAACATAAGAATAAGTACTATAGTTTCTGCGTTTCAGAATAGTTTTCAATCATATATGGAATAGGGTGTAGAAATTTCGCAAGCTTAACTAGCAAGTATGTACTAAGTGTTTTATGTCCTATAGCTCATACTTTAGCGGCACGGCATAAGTTCGAACATTTCCAATCAAAACGCGCCTTTATGACGCACACAAGCGTACCCTAGCCAGCGCCGCCACGCGGTACCATAGTATAAAGGGTGGGCAGTAGGCTATCTCCGGCCCAATCCGCGATATAATTGCCTACCGTACTTGCCTGTCTCAGGGTTGTCACTTTTAGCATTAGTTTTTTTTAGGATTAGAATAATTTATTGAAAATAAATACAAGATTATGATTAACATTAACTGAAATAAATTAAAACTAAGTTAAATCGAAAAAAGGCCCTCGAGGCATTGTACCGAGGATGCTGGCGGCATTTCCTCGCTGAATTGCAATGCTGATGCGTTGCGCGAGAAAGCCGCCAGCTCTTCAGTCACCAGTTACATGGACCAGACGTTTCGCGATTTTAATTTTAATTCAGTGCCTAGAAATTGGCAAGGGGGTTGGAAGTTGTCTTTTTTACTTGTGATGTCTGGGTTTAGGGTTTGTGAGGTCGGTTTTACCTAAACGATGATGAAACCTTTCATGATGAAAGAAAGAGCGACAGGCGAATGTGATTGCGGGGCCAGTCGGGGCAGCAGTTGAATTATTTAGACACCCAAACACACAGCAATAAGTTGTCCTGCGATTATTCCACATTTTTAGGGTTCCGGACCAAAAAGGTAAAAACGGAACCCTTATGGTGCGACTCCGTCCGTCTGTCTGTCTGTCACAAAGTCAAATATCTCAGGAACTACTAATGCTATCGATTTGAAATTTGGAATAGTTGTAAACAAAGCTAATCCTCGTGTATGGAAAATGAAATTTTTTAATATATACTTTTAATTTGTATAAAAAATTGGCGGATAAGAGGGGGGACAAAAATTCAAAATCTAGTTAGTAGGCCAAGTGGGGTATCATATGAAAGGGCTTGAATTGTACATTCTAAAACAGTTTTTCTTTTTTTTTCTACAATGGAAAAAACTTGATTGATAAAGAAAAAAATACCATTCCCCCCCCCCCCCCTTATCTCCGAAGTTAACCAAGCGAAAAATTTGAAAATAATATATATGATTAATATTAACGTGAATATTACCGGAAAAGTATAACGAGACCTCTATCTAGCGTAATTTTTTTTTATTCTTCAAAAATCATGTTATTTTTGTTTGTAATTTAATACTTCTGTGTTTAATTTTTTTCCTTCAAATTCGTATGAAAGTGTTCTGAAAGTACCTTCTAGCAAATAATAAAAGAATTATCAAAATTTATTCACTTGATAAAGAATTATCGCTGAAAAACCAACATACAGGGAAATGTATTAACGTACCACCGTAGAACCCTATCGCAATAAGGTGACATACCACTCGAGTTTGAGTGACGGCGGCCTGTCAATTGCGACAGAACCCTGTGACCGTGGTACGTGAATACATTTCCCTTACTGTACACCTCAAGTTAGTAACAAAATGAACCGATAAATGGCGCTATAGGTACTTATGACTTAAGTACACTATGCGTTGTTAAGATTTTTCCAAAATTAATGGGTGGGACAAGACGGGTGTATTGTATGATATTTTGTACGGAACCCTCGGTGCGCGAGTCAGACTCGCACTTGACCGGTTTTTTCATTCATGTAGCGATGCCGAAAAGCCGTGTCGCGCGAACCTTGTGCGGTGTTAGCCCCGACTGGCGCACTGAGAAACGGGTCGAGATTTTGTTTGAGTGTACGTGCGGCGACCGGCGACGCATAGAGATACTATCGCGCACACATACATATAATACAAGCCGCGCGCGGTGCGTTTGTATGAAGATAACGTACTTTCCACTCTATCTACTATGGCGGTACCGCCCGCTATATTGCTCAATTTATAGTCGATCATGAATATTTTCTCTGTCGTCGCGGATCGACGGCTATTTACTTTGTGCCGTGAATACATTGTTTACTTTCGCTGTGTACATAAACTCACGCAATCATCACACCAGCCGAAAGACTTCCACAATGACCGGTCATGCAAAGAAATATTGCTAATCTTGTATGTGAAATATCAAGTATAAAGCCCATATTTTGTCAAATTAAAGAAAGACATGTGACGTACCAGGGTAAGATTATCTTGGCTTTGGCTGTCACATTGGGCGTGAGGCGTGAGGTGACAGGTGAGTTGAGAGGTGAGGTGACCAGTGAGTTGAAGTCTTACGACGCCGTCATGAAATTGTAATTGGGAATGGATGAAAATTTTAGAAATGCCAGATTATTTTTTTGATGATGGAACTTCCTTAGCACCAGAAAAATGTTTCGGATTTTTCCGTTGCATCAATTATTTTTGAAAAATGTAAACAGTTTTCTCGCTTACGTTTTGGGTCAGGGACGGCACTTTCCTCGATCTGTCTCATATTACAAATTTTTTTTTTAAATATCTGTGGTAAACTGACACTGACAATGATATTGACAGTTGCATCAGCTATATTTGTCATTACCGTGTCATTACCAGTGTCAGATTACCACAGATATTTAAGATTTTTTTTTGTAATATGAGTTATATGAGACGGATCAAGGGAAGTGTCTATTGACTGTCCTTGACCTAAAACGTAAGTGAGGAAACTCTATATTTTTCAAAAATAATTGACTCCACTGAACAATCTGAAACTTTTTTCTAGTGCCAAGGAAGGTTGTTCCTATCACCTAAAAAATAATCAGGCATTTCTAAAATTTTCATCCATTCCCCATTGTTTTAGAGATTTTCACTCGTGCACGACCGCATCCCACTCCTACGATCTTTACCAGTGGGTCAATCAGGTAGATCTAAATGTCACTTTTTATATGGAAAAATGACAGTTAAATCTACCTAACGCGCGTAAGAAATGTTACGTGATCGACCCACAGGTCAATGTACTTTGTATAATTTAAGGCATACTTTTTTTTCTCAATAAGTGAAATGTAATATTCTTCTGAGAATAATAAACTTTAACCCGCAATGTACAGTAGCTTTGTAAGTCTTTATGAAGGTGGTAATACCCAAAACTGATCATCTGGTTTTAGTAAGCCTGCCAACATAATCTTGCAACCCAGCCTAACACGATAGGTTTTATCGTCACGTTTTATGGCAAAAATGGACTGAAACGTCACGTAAAATGAGACGATAAAACCTATGGTGCTAGGGGCTTAGTAGAGAGCTTTGCGGGCCGCTAGTTATTATTGTTACCCGACTGTCTTTATTATGGACCTGTCAAGTTGAAAGGGAAAATATTGATGTGACAAGTAGACAAAATAAATTAAAATTAAATTAAACTAAAAATCTATTTATTTCAGACAAGGGAGGTCCTACTCAATTAAATTACTTGTTTTTGCGAGATTATGTGCGCGGTCACTCGATTCTTCTGATATCGCGGTCGCTTGATGATTGCTATGTTTTGATCTACATACCTAAGCATTGTACAGTCACGAGCGTTAATTTGGGACCCATTTCCTTCAAATGTTGTTAGAACATTTACAATGCAATAAGATCGAAAACTTCAGTTCAATAATAATTGTGAAGTGTCAAGATGACACAATTAAATGTCTTATTGAATGGGCCCTTGAATTGATAACGTCTTTGCCAAAAGCTATCATTACAGTTTTCTAATTACGAACATGTGTCATTGTGTGTCAGTGTCAGACAAGAAAATTTATTGAAAACTGTCATTTTCACAAAATACTATTTTCAAATAACAAATATGGCCGGAGAGAAGACAGGGCCTCTAACACGGGTGACAATTAGTCGGAAAAAATCGGAAATGATCGTTTACTCGTTCCGCCCGGTTGACGTCACTGAGCGGTTTCCCCTAGTCACGTATAGTAACGTAAGTTGTCAGTATGGCAAACATTGACACTCCTTTAAAATATTAGCTTTAAATGTCTTCAGTTTGCTATACGATATTTCACCTTAGGTGGGTCCCAAATTAACGCTCGTGACTGTACATCGTCGTCTAGTATCCATAGCAAGCTTTACTGCAAGATTTATACTTTTTCCCAATGATGTAATATAAAAAAGAGGTAGGTAGATAGGTTCTAAGCGCTCCATAAATGGCACACTAAAATTGAGTAAATGCCACCAATTTGCCTCAGTTTCGCGTCGTCAATGGAAACGTAAACGTGTCTCTGCTGTCAGATGTGCCTGGCCATTTTTACCTATTTTTTGTAGTACATCATTGCTTGTTGCCAACCAAAGTGACGACTGAGGCCATAAAGAAAGACTATGCAAAAGAGATAACGCGAGCCTATGGTTTTATGGCCTCAGTCGTCACTTTGGTTGGGAACAAGTATAGGCTCTATATATATATATATATTTTTTTTTAATAACGTAAAACGCGAAATTCCGATCATAGTAAATTGGGTAAAGGCGGAGGACCGACTCGAAATAAACACGAAAATATTTATTAAATTACCATTTAATTTCTAGGTACAAATGAAGTCTTATTTACATTAAAATATAAGAAATATAGTAAGTAGAAAAGGCAAGATATGGCTTAGAATAATGGCTTGAAATAATATTTATAAAATTATTTTACATCAATATATTTTTACAATTTCAAGAACATGGACGACGGATGTCGTGATCCAAAAATAAAGTTGTGGTAAGTCTGACATAGAGCCATATGTCGATCTTACCTCAAGTAACTAAATACTTGTTCTTGTCCTTAGGGTAAAATATCCCGTGTTGTGTTTATAAGAAATGTAACTAACACACCATAAGTTTGACAATCACAGTCAAAATCATAAAATCTGCCCTTCAGTCCCACCTCGTAGCCAGATTTGGTAGCTAGCTTCGAATTGGGAGAAATAATTCCAATACGGAGCTGGCTACAAAGCGGGAATCCTCTAGTCCCATCTCTTAGCCAGATTTGGTAGCTAGCTTCGAATTGGGAGAAATAATTCCAATACGGAGCGGGCTACAAAGCGGGAATCCTCTAGTCCCATCTCTTAGCCAGATTTGGTAGCTAGCTTCGAAATGGGAAATGTGGTTTCCCGTCTCGCAGCCAGCTTCAAATTGGGAACGATTTTCCCATCTCGTAGCCAAATTTGGTAGCTAGCTGGCTACGAGATGGGCCTAAAACATTCCCGTTTCGCAGCCAGCTTCGAAGTGGAAATTATTTCTCCCATTTCGAAGCTTGCTACCAAATCTGGCTACGAGATGGGACTAAAGGAAATCTGCAGAGTAAAACATCTCCGAGTTAATTTGTATTTGCAGTTTAAAGATAACATTCATCTTACGACTATTTTATCATATTTTACACAAATACATTAACTTCCAATTGTGACGGCATAACAAGTGTTACAAGGCAGAAATTTGTCAAAGTACAAATCACTCAAAATATTGCATGCTAATAAAAGTTTTTAGTACAAAAAGCTTTAAATGCATTTAATTTTTGACTAAAAACGTTACATGAAGACATATAAAAAAGAGAACACCGTTTGGACGATTTCTAACCAATTACGATCCTTGACTGCTGTATGGTGACTTCATATTGAAGATAACAGATCTAAGTAGTATAATGTGAACATACAGGTTACAAGTAAAAGGTGAATCAGTAATTTACACATGTTTTTACTTACACTAATTTATAACGGCAATCGTGGGGTAAGATTGTACACAAAAATAATGTTGACTGTCTTATTTATTGTCATGTCTTTGTCAATACTTGTGTACAAAAACACAGTCGTTATTAGTCATCAACCTGTTTCTTTTTTATGTATAAAAGACTAGGTGTTTTATTTATGCGCCAGTCACATCCCTCCCATCAGTTACTCAATGCATTTAGACATTCCCAAACTGAAATGGGGTAACGATTGCCAAAGGCAAAGGGGTGTTTTCGATCCCAGCAACTAAATTGGCAGGTGTTTAAAAAGGGGGTGATCCATTTGCGAGCCGGCGAGCCAACGGTATAAATCGTGAGCTCGTTGGCTCGCCGACTCTCGTAGTGATCCATTGGCGAGCAAAACATTCGACTCTCAGCCATTTCAAGCATGCACAAAGAGCCAGCGAGCCAATCCGCCGTTTTTTAAGACCGCGGACTTTTGGTGCTCCACTGGCGGTTTAGACCTGTGACTCGCGGGCTCGTTGGCGTACCGGCGGTTTTGCTCGCAAATGGACCCCTTAACATTTATAGCATTTTTCAAATTTAGAACAGTCACCATGTGTCTTGGGATTAGGTCCCAAAGCGGATCCCAGGCTTTTATAAGGTATAACCGGGAAAACGCCAGGATGATGATGATGATTGGGATGCCAGTGACTGTAGGTAATTTTTTTGAGATTATGGCGTGGTTAGCTGCCAAAACGGACACCAAACTCGTTTAGCTTTACCGCTAATGGGAAAAAAACGTTAGGAGGATGACTACGGCGGTGGCAAACAAGCATACGGTCTGCCTGATGGTAACAGACACCGCAGTATTCCAAAGAATCGCAAGTGCTTTACCGGTACTGTGGAATATTGGAACATTGATTTGATGATTTGTTAAACACCTTCATGTTTGATGCATTCGTCACCACTGGAATCAATGAATCCACGCATATAATTAAGTCGACGATATAAGCAGAAATTACGATTTCTATTTTTTTCTAATTATTACACATTTTTACATAATGTTGCAATGGATAAACAGGTACCTACTGACACATTCTTTAATTAAGTAGTATTTTATCGTTTTTGGATGATGTTATAATTTGGCACCAATTAGATAAAAAGTTTATTTAACAACTGTTGAAAAATAGGAAAAAAAATTCCCCGACCTATGTTATGTGCGCGAAAAAACTATATCTATGGCAACGCGAAAATATACCCATTGAATCTAAAGTCCTTAATGAAAATATGTTTACACTTTTGCACCTTATTCCTTTGTAATAAGATGAAAAGTGTATACATATCTTTGACGTCGACTGTTCATACTCGTAATCATTATAGTAACTCAACTGTCATTTGTTTGGGTCGAAGTCAGCGCTTTTGCGTTAACTAAGTCAATGTAACTTGTCTGTGGTTTTACTGTATTCTTAATTGTTAAACGAGAACACACAAAAATTCCGTAGACTCATTTGTCCGAGCGCACCTTTACTCCGAAATTTCTATATTCCAAATGTGATTAAAGTCCTTCAGCGTAACATGGTTTTCGGAATTATGTAAATCGGAAAAAATAGGATTTCGGACAAATGACTGCGGAATCATGTAGTTAGTTAGTTAAATGACTAATGTCTTTTTCTCTGTTGCATCATATAGTCATGTCGTTTCTGTCTTGCCGTGAATCTCCGTCTGTCATAGTTGTTATTGTACGAATTGCCCCTGGAAATTTGTTAATTTATTAGTAAATACGAAATACTAAAAGTCAGATGGAATAATAGTATTTTATTTTCTTCTGGCCTATTTGAAGAACATGGCCTTTTAAAATACTCGAGAAAAACGTAAGAGACATAAATAACTCAAATTTTAATGCTGGAATAAGTTTCGCATTTAGTCGGACTTACCCCATCTGACTTTCAAAGTGTTAGTTATTATGTTTAGGTATAATTATAGCCGTTGTAAATGTTACAATAAAATAACATAAATGAGTGTTTTTGTGCATTAGATGTTGGTAATGGTGATACTTAAGACTGGGAGAAAGGTAATACAGAAGTGTTAGATTGTGGTTATTTTCCGTTATTTAGACGCAAGCTTAAAGTCCACATGCAAGATTAGATGTAAACATGAAAATATAATTAAAACAAAAGCAATTTAACGCTAAAACAAAGAGGAAGAAGGATATAAGATGAAGGAAGTATCAAGCAGAATAAAATAATTAAAAAATTAAATTCTATTCTATATTTTGAGCTTAATTTAATGGTAACTTTTTTACCTAAGGTATTTAACATAATAATATGACTAACACGAAGACTGGGTAAAATTGAGAAATAGTCACTTTTTTTCTCCATATTCGAATGTTCATTCATTCTATGAAATGTGCAGCGGTTGCGGAGTGGTAAGGGTAAGTATACGTAGTGTACCGGTAATCCAAAGACACTCAGTTCGATTCTCGATCTACTACGCGTTTCATTTTTGATTATTGTTTCAATGCCACAATGAAATTGTAGTACCTATATTTTCCACACTAAATTACAATTTATCTAGGTTTAGATGTACAAAATGTTTTAAATCATAAAATTCAATAAAGATGTTTCAGTATTTGTGTTTAATTGATGCTACATTATTGTAACTAGGTATATCACGATGCTCATTCTTTAAATTTATAATAAAATCACAAGCATAAATTTGTACTATCATTAATAAATTTGTACACCACATTGTTTTTTTGTTTTTTCGTCTTGGAGTTTCTGAATTCAAAAGTTTACCTTTTCGAACAAAATATTATCTATGTACAGTTGGAAGTATTTTTTCCTTTTTTAAGTCATGAAACAGGAAATTAAAGGGAAATTGAGTGTCAGAGTGACATCATTTAAATTATTCATATTTTAGAGGCGACATCGACAGAATTATATTAGTCGATCTTCTCAATGTGTCGATTTTATGAAGAAAAGGTGCCAAGATTATGTCTAAAAGTATAGAACAGTGATAAGTTGTTATAGGTTTAAAAGGACGTGCATTGATTTTTTCAAAAATATCTGCATACTTCTAAATTGGGGCCGTGAAAAGGTTCTACTGTTACTATAGGTAAATACATATCAGAAAAAAGTGCGCAATAAAAATCTGCCTGCATATACTAAAAGGTGTTATCCTGTTCAAATTAGATATATCGAAGCCGCTGAATTTTTCTCTGGTAAAGCAGATTGAAACAAACTATATATAAAGGCGCACCCAAACGGTCCGACTTGGCGTACTGCAAAGCATAGTGCGAAACAGTGATATGGATTCCAAAGTCATTCACAATTCTCAATCTGTCATGTAGATTTCAGCCCTTCATCGAAGCCGAAAGGAACCGCAAGAGGGTTGCCTTTATATAATTTATCCCTGAGGATAAGACATCCGTCACCTTCTAACAAGTAGCGTGTGCGAGAGTGATGTTTTATCCACAGCGATAAGTGATAAAATGGCAACAATTTTAGGCCCACTGGCGTGTTCCTTTCGTCTTCGGCTAACCTCGGCTCTCGCTCACCCCTGAAGTGTCGATACAACTGATTGCGCTGCGCTACACGCGAAAGAGTTCGTACTGTGCAGAGAGTGTGTGTGAGCGAGATACCATGATTCGAATTTTCTAGCCGTCAAACATCGGTTTTGGTAAGGCTAATACACCTAGCATTTTGTGACAACAACCTAGAGACGCAGCTATAAGATGGAAATCACAACGGCGGTTGTTGTGACAAATTGATAGGTGTATAGAACGCTTTAGACCGAGGACCTTCTGCGCTAGTATTTATTTTGTGAGCAGGACCGTTTGGACGCGCCTGAAGTATATAGGATATATTATAAGTTATTAAGTTATCTACTTTTTCCCGTTAATGTAGTTTCCAGTGTCGTCCTTGTAGAGGTCTTCGTTGATTCCGTAGTACGCTTGAGAGTTCGGGCAATCCGTCTGAAAAATATAAAGTATATATTTAGGTGTGGTGGTTATTTATCGTATGGCAAATTGCCATACGAGGCTTGTGACTTAAGATTGTTTTATGATGCTATTTGAACCAGTTTTTGGAGGGGAACAAATGTTTGTATGGGAGTAACTACAATTGAAGAACATAAATACCCAAAATGTGAGTCAAAGACGGACCTCGCTGGCGGCACTAAATAGATAATTGCTGGCGGAAGACGAAACGCTTCATACTGATTGACTTATAAGTATGAAGTCACACTTTGCGATTTGAATAAATCATGGAAAATCAAGTAAATTGCTGTTTTGGTCACGAAATACTGCGTCTAGGTGGATCTAGACAACTACAAAAAAAAAAAAATAGGACAACTATGGATAGAGTTGTCCTACAATTTTGTTTCTATAAAAGCCTTAGGATTCTACTGGTAGCTTTACATTTACACTAAATAAAAAAATGTATATTTTTTCTTAACTTTCAAGGTTAAGAAAAAATATCTTTCTATGTTTTTAATTATACAGGGTGTTTTCTAAGTCGTGAATCGTTGAAGCAAAATGTGAATCTATCCATGATTCTGTGAAACTTTTACTATGGGGCCAACTTTGTAATAGGTATTCAAAAAAAAACCAGGTGTTCATACATTTTTAATTCGTGGACCGAAATAGCTGTTTATGCATGAAATAGTTTTTTTTTTTCTTTTTTTTGTATTTTGTAATTTATACTTCATAACAATATTTTGATGGTTTACTGTCCATTTACCAACACTAGTTACCAATTATAACATGAGGTGACAAGCCTATTAAGAAAGGCCCATGTCCAGTAGTGGACTCGTAGTCGACTGAGGATGATGATGATTTAGAAAACCGTTGAAGATTTTTTCAGGGTGATAAACTGTTACTACGCTTTTATGTTTGTTAACTAGCCCGTGCTCCGCTCACGTATGACAGAAAACACGAGTAAAGCCGCGGGATAAAATATAGCCATATAGTTTTGCGAATAAGGAATAAGTATATAAGAGGAAGCCTGAAAGTAGCACCCATATCTGAAAAGCTGAGAGCGAATCGCCTACGGTGGTATGGACATGTTATGCGGAGGGATGATAGTAATGTTGCTAGAAGGGCATTAAGTATGAATGTTGAGGGTTGCAAGAGAAGAGGTAGACCAAGGAAAAGGTGGATGGACTGCGTGAGAGACGATATGAATATGAAGGAAGTGTGTGATGAGCTGACGGGCGATAGAGAGGTATGGAAGAAAAAAACATGCTGCGCCGACCCCAAGTAAATGGGATAAGAACAAGCGAATGATGAGTTTTGTGTGATAAACTTTAATTCGCTGTATTTTTTTTGCTTTGGTATCTGAAGCTACATAAATTAATTACAGACCTGGATATACCTTAACTTATTCTAAGTACAAATTTTCAGAGCAAACTAGTTAGCTAGTCGTATTAAAATGAGAGCGTAACTACGTTTGTGTGGAGAATCGAGCTTACTGCGGACTCTTAACTAACTGAGTAATCGCCCCGTCGTAGCAATGCATTTTTAAATTGCTCTATGGAGGTTCTATGAGACATGCAAATTAATCGCGCCTGTGATTTTTCTTGTTGTTATTTGAAACAGAGAACATACATACATACATATAATCACGCCTTTTTCCCAGAGGGGTAGGCAGAGATCACGGATTTCCATTTGCTACGATCCTGACAAACCACTTTCGCTTCACTCACCTTCATAACATTTCTCATACATGCTCGTCGGTTTAGGGTACTTTTGACCTGGCCTTTTTGTCACATTTCACACTGGTTCCCCGCCCATACTAAGGTGCGTCAAAAATACAAAACATGTAATTTTGCCAAATTTATTTGTTTAGACTGCTTAATGGAATACATAAACTTAATTTAATGAAAAAAAAACTTCGTTGGTAAATGGTTTTATTTAGTAAATAGGCTGCACAGGTCAAATCATATATCTATTAGAAGAAATTTTTCCTTTTTGTACTGACATTTTCGCCAAAATTCAGTAATTTTCTTACATATATATAACACTCGGGTTTTGAACTGATTCAAAGTAATATTTTCTTTATCTTCAATTCCTAAATTGTTCTCCATTTCGCTATAAACCAGCCGATCTCGTTCGGTGACAGTTATTTTTTCCCATCATATTTGGTCCAAATATTAAATACATCCATGCGTGTAAACGTACATACACGATTGCTATCTGTAACAAAAACAATTATTTATAGTAACGTACAAAAATATTATTATCTAACCAAATTCAACATCTAACATTAACACCACGTGCTTCGTAGCACACCGCCGCGAGGAAGAATATACATCGGCGTAGCACCTTAATTACTCGAAAAGTCGGATTAGAGCGGATTATTTCTGAATTGAATCGTATAAAGTAAGCTTTTACCTAACGGTTAATAATAATATCGACCGGGGGAAAAACCGGGATGAGTTTTGAAAGTCAACATGTAATTGACGTAAGTAAAATATTTGTGTAAAAATATTCTGCTTGCGTAGCAGCTAACTTATAATAATGTAAACCAATATTTCAAATATTTTTATATGACAAATAATTGTACATACCTTGGGTCTGAATATCCATCACACAAAAAGTTCACGGGAATAATAATAATCCCAAGATATAGGGAAAACAACACGTGGTAATTACGTGAGTCACCGATAGGGCGATAGCGAACTGCAGACGCTTGCACTTTGAATGCCAATATTGGAATGAAATAAATTAGCTAATTGCACTTAATTTATATTTTCTTGTAGCTTAGACTTAGTAGTTACTTTAACGATGAGCCATGTCCTGATTATTAATACTTCGATTTTTGATTTTTGACGTATGGGGGAAACCAGTGTGCATTTCTCCAATTTGATCAGAGAAAGTTCGCCTAGGTCTTCCCCTTCCAACTTGCCCTTCCACTCCTTTTATATACACTCTCTTCGTTAACAAGAACAAATGCAAAGAAAAAAAATTAGGTACATGTTAGAAAAGTTGTCTTAAAACCGACAATCGATTTTGTTGAAACATAGCTATTATAAGGACCATCTACATCTCGACAGTTTTGGAGAAAAACACCGCTATCAAATTGGTCCATTCGTTTAGGAGCTACGATGCCACAGACAGACACACAGACACGTCAATCTTATAACACCCTTCTTTTTGCGTCGGGGTTAATTAACCGTGATAGAATGTAGCTTATCTTGGGACATTGCCCTCTGCTTTACCGGAGTAGTATCCTGACCTCTTCTAAACCAGTCCAGCGGGTCGATCACGTAACGCATAGTAGATCAGGTAGATCTAAAACTCACTTCTTGTATGGGACAATCTCTCTGACTTATAGTAGTTTGCCGATGGCGCATTACCTTGTAGGCCCAGTCGCAGACCCTCGTCCGCTGGTTGAACACGGTGCCTGGAGCGCACACGAATGAGTACTGGAGGTTGCCGCCGATGCTCGGCACACACCAATGCCATACCTGACAATAAAATACAGTTTAATACATCTGATGAAAAATAATAGCACGGTACAATTTACATTCTGAGGGCCTACCGCGAAACGATATTCGTTTTCGTTTGTGTATCTCCCTCTTTGTAGCTCGAACTAGCAAGTGCGACAGAGACGGAGAATATACGGATACACGAACGAAATTGAATTTTGTTTCGCGGTAGGCCCTCTGATTACTATACGATAGATAAGATAAATAAATAAATAAACAATACCGAATATAATAAGTAGCTACAAATTATTTTCAAACACTCGCTGCGCGCGAGTCACTAATAGTAGATTGTGTTACAAGTACGGTAAGATATGAATTACGTACGAGAGTCTATTAGAAACCCGACGCCGAAGGCTTTGATGACTCGAGTTTGTAACAATCTTACCGTACGACGCATACAATGTTTTTCATCACATTTGCGAGGAAACCAATACATTTTTAACTAAATTGTTACCAATCGTAATAAAAACTACAGAATATCAGTCATCCATTTTGTTGAATTTGACGTGAGGCGCTTAGAGCAAAGACCCTTAGGCATACAGCCATGATTTAAATTCACAGTTAAAAATATTTTACACGGACACTAAACTGCTACATTTAAGTTTTTAAATATGTAAATCATTCTGTGAATCATATTTTATTCGTGTTTTTACGTTTAAATTTATTTATAAATACGTTTTCAAATATCGTGTTTGAGTTAAAACCTCCTTGCATTATAATGCAATTACCCTCTATCATTGGCGCTTGTTCCCACTTTTATTGCTTAACGCACAGCGACTTTTTGAAAATACTATAGAATAAACTATTCGTCCATTTGTAAATGGTACAATTAGAAAGATACATGGATGTTCGGAAAAACTACCGTCCATGTGACAGTATTATAGAGGAGAAAAAGGTAACATAGCTCAGTTAAATATTTATATCATCTGCTTCTACAAGACCGTTCGAGATTGCATTTAACAAATTTATGTTACAGTAAAACGCACCGCAAAACGTCGCGTAACAACAGTGCCTGATTTAGAGTTCTGACCGCCCTGTGCTAACTATGTATACGCTAAAATATTTTAGTCCTTGCGCCCTAGGCTCTATTAGCCTTATTATACTGTGGGTAAATCAGGCCCTGCGCCACAACAAGATTGTTACAGTACTTGCAGTTAATAACATTCACACGTAAATTTTTTCGACATCTCCTGCTATTGCTATTATAAAAGTCTCAGGCGTCATATTTTTTGTGTCACCTCTTGTTTTTGCCATTACGAAATTGACAGGCGTACATAGATTTTTAACCGTCTAATTGTATTTACCAAAGAGAATAAATAGTTCATTGACTGGCGACGCGTCGATTGCGAGTATGAAAATGCTGAGATCTGTACAAAAACACTCCTTAGCAACGACATGTGTTTGTTTGGCGCTGAGAGATTTCTTTCAATGAGAGGCCCACGTCGCCTGTCCATGAACGTGGCCTGAAAACTTGTCATTAGCTGTCAAATTTACTATTGACCGCCACCGCAGGCCGCGCCAGTGTGACTCAGGCCTTATCGCGTGTTTTGTCAGTGAGGGTATTTTAAGGGTTCCGTACCACAAAGGGAAAAATGGTACCGTTAAAGGATCACTTTGTTGTCCGTCTGTCTGTCTGTTTGTCAATGCCCTTTATCTCGGGAACGCGTAGAGGTATCGAGTTAAAATTAAAACCACTCAAGTCTACAGTCCCTTGAAGCTGAGAAAAAATTAAAATTCTAATTTAACGTAAAAAAATACGACCATTTATGCCGCGAAAATAGTATTTTTATAATCGTTACACAATAAGGGCTCTTAAAGTCGAGTACCGTGTTTAGGCCACGAGGCTTGCCGAGTGGCCTAAGTAAGGTACAAGAATTTAAGAGCTAATTGTGTAACTATTCTATACAATACTTTTTATACGAGTCAACAGAAATATTACTTGGTATCTAATGAAAAATATCTAAGCCCTGCTGAAACGAAGTGCAGAGCTCGCGCTGGCTCAATGTCGTTGATGTCTTTTGTATTGGAATCAACGCGACGTCCTATTGGTCAAATTCATTATAGTTCAGTAAAGGCGCCACGTAATTGGTCCAATTTATTTTAGTTATCTAAATCGTTGTATTAAAATTATTTTAGTTGAGTTGGGAGCTCTATAGAAAAAAAGTATGTGGTTTTAGTTTAGTGTACGATGTCTTAATTCAAACATTAAAGTCGGCGAGTATAAAAACGTATATTTCGACACTCTCAATTTACTTCCCTAGAACTAAGATATTTGGCAAGTAATATCATCTTATTACTACAATTACAGGCAAACATTTGAAAACTAATCATTTATATTTTTGTACGGAACCCTCGGTGGGCGAGTGCGACATGCACAGGTCCGGTTTTATTTATATTTTACCGCGTATATGTCAACGTATTCCATATGCCACCCGGATCTCTTTTAACGTGCGTTGACTTGTACGTGTATTGCCGGCGCTTACCTGACAGTTGGTCTCCGGGTCCGCGTAATAGCCTGGCAGCTTGTCATTGCAGGTGAACGGCAAGCCCTTCGGCACCTCGTTGTAGACCGGGTAGTCGTCGCCCGCGGCGTAGCCCTGCTCGTCTTGCTGTTAAAATATGTGTTTTGTTAACAATAGTTGGTCAGAGTAATACCTGAATACCGACATTTGTTACATTGTATCGTAAGGATGATAAGGAACTTAGCTTGGGATGCATATTTAAAGTAATGCAGAGGGTTCATGTTTCTCTGCAACTTACTGTACCTACATTACCCGCTAAAATCATATGATAACCTTTTAGACTTTGCCAAGATTAAAATGAATTATCGCAACATTAATTATTCTCCTGCCCGTGACATGAATTATAAACCTACTCAAAATTAGCAAGAGAAACAATAAGCTTCCCACATCAATCAGGCTATAATTTACCTATAATCATAATCAGCCGATAATTATCTGGATAATCAGAGAATCGGATTATTCAAATGGCTAATTATAAAGTAATTAACACGACTGGTTAGTGTTATGAATAGGATCTAAGTTCATTCGTTGAGATAATTTACGAGGTAGGCTTTATTGTATTGTATGTCTACTCCTTTGTCTCTGTGTGTCTTTTGTGTAGTGAATAAATGTCTTCTTTTCTTTTCTTTTTTTTTAGGTATCTTAATATCAACAGAAGTTGTAGGCCAGACAATTCTAAGTATCAACTTTGCTATTGTCACCTGAAAATGGCAGTTCGAGGTACATAATCTGGGTCAACAATAGTACATTGTTGTAGAGGCTAGAAAGTAAGCAATAAATGGACGAGTTAGCTATTGCACTTTCGGCCGAGGCTTAACGCAGTGCTTTTCACGCCTACTGCAAGGAAATTGCAAATAATTATAATTTTAAGTCAAAATTAAAGGCGCCCCGGCGCGGAGGAGGAGCAGCTGAACTGACAACTTGTATGGAAAAAATGTCAAGGAAATAATTTATAATAGCTATTTTTTTTATTCTAACGGATATATTATCAATTAAATAGTTACCTAGAGGCAAAATCCAACTAAAAGTCAGACATCAAAAAAAAAAAATTAGCTCCTAAAAAGTCCGGATAAATATTAATAGTTTTTTTTATCTTTATTTAGGTTCATTTACATTTGCTTTAAAATATTCAATATAAATAAAATAAAAAAGACAATGAATGTTTAATTTCAATCTATATTATTACTTCCGGGTGGAGAGTTTGTTGGATTCTTGAATAAAGCATCTGAGAATAACGTTTTAGAATGAAATAAACGCTATTATAAATTAATGTTTTTCGAAACCGTACCTATTTTGCCTGGAGTAGACCGCATTGCGGTGCCCTGTGATTGGTCGTATCGCTGTTCAAACTGACCAACAATAACATTGTAACATTGTAACATTGAATTCATAGATGGCCTGTTCGTGCGACGTCCAACTAACCCCAGCTTTGAAGCATGTACTGTTGTGGTCGTCGGCCACAACAGTACATCTCCGTAGTAAGCATTGTGATATATAGGAGACTCGTTGTGTCTGGACCAAGTTCAATATACTTACAGCTAGGGATGTGTCTATGATGTACAACAGAACAGCTACGACTCCGAAGGAGCTGAGCCGGACCCCGCATAGCCTGAGTTGGGACATCGTGTGACGACTTAGAGTAACCTGGAACCAAACAAGACATACTGTTAACTTAAAATACCATCCAAATTCTTATTATTGTTAATTACTACAGAATACAGAATACTTGTGTGGGGGTAGGCCCCCCACAAGGTGGACTGATGACCTGGTAAAGGTCGCGGGAGTCCGCTGGATGCGGGTGGCGCAGGACCGGTCAATTTGGAACTCTCTGGGGGAGGCCTATGTCCAGCAGTGGACGTCTTTCGGCTGATATGATGATGATGATGATGACAGAATACAGAATTTATTGGTAAAATAAGCATTTTACAAGTCACAATTTCATTACAATATACACCCAATATTTTAAGTTTTTTACCATGCAACATATTAATATTTTTACAATTATTTATTCATTTGATTTCTGTTTAATGGCACCAGCTAAATGTAATGTAATAATTACTGATATACTTGAGGATTCACATGTAACAGAACATCGAGCATTCGCCGTTTTAGGGTTCCGAACCAAAAAGATAAAAACGGAACCCTTATTAACTTAACTTCCGTCCGTCTGTCTGTCACAAAGTTACATATCTCAGGAACTACTAATACTATCAATTTGAAATTTGGAACAGTTGTAAATGAATGGCACATCAATCGATAGGCCTTTCAAAATAAATATAAGGTTTTTCAGGATTTTTATTACCACAAATTTTTATTACCCCGAAAGTCACAAAAATTGTGTCGTCGTCCCCTCTAATTTTTGATAGGCGGACGGTGGAAGTTTTGTACTTAAATTAAAATGCATTAAATTAATTAATTCAACAAATCTTGAGTCTTTAATTTTATTTAAAATACTACATTATAAAAACCTCGAGTACATTAAAAAAATATTATAAACTCAAATATAATATATTTGAATCTCAATATTTTGCCAAGGACTTTTAGCCTTTTAATAAGGTTATGAGCTCCGATAGTCTAGGCTCTTGAATAGAAATAGGCTTGGGGGCTAAAGAGCTTTATAGGCTTTTAGCCCTCCAGGCGTCAAATGTGGAGGCAAGCCTTCAAAAAGAGCTAAAAGGCTTGAGTCCTTTGGAACACTACCCAAATCCCATCAGAGGCGACCCAGGACCTACACTCCTGGCAAAAAGTAGGAGAGCTGACCCCAAATAATAGCAACAAGACAAGGAAAAGAAGTCGCATATGGACCATATGGAATAATGGAAACGGTCGCTTTAACTTTTCGAAGACGCGTTAGGACATATTATTATCAACTGCCATTGCATTATTTAAGGAATTCACTGACCAAAGACAATATTATTGACATGTATTATTTTTATTTTGTCTGTTTTTTTTTCCTGACTTAATAATAATCTAGGATGCCCTAGAGATAAATTATTTTTATTGTTATTTCTGTTTTATAGTCCTTGCACACATGACATTTATTTGTATTCGCCTATTTGACATAAAATTGTTATGTATTGACATTTTACCAAGAGACCGTATTTTTAATTTTATAGTTTTTGACATTTTTATTATTAGGTATTTGACATTATTATTAAGATAATATTGTTATAAAATTGCTAACTATTTCTATTGAATGTACTTGACGAGCTTTCTGTGAATTCATTTTATTTATATACAAAGACAATTTGTAAAATTAAATGTCAATTTTCAAGGAGCAATAAATGAATCTAATCTAATCTAATCTAAGTGAAATGTAATAAATATAGAGGCCTCGGCAGAGAGTACGACTTTGTACCCTTTGGCGTCGAGACCCTTGGTCCGTGGGGTCCCAGTGCGCATAAGTTATTTGCAGAAATCGCGAAACGTCTGGTCGATGTAACTGGCGACCGAAGAGCTGGCGGCTTTCTCGCGCAACGCATCAGCATTGCAATTCAGCGAGGAAATGCCGCCAGCATCCTCGGTACAATGCCTCGAGGGCCTTTTTTAGATTTAACTTAGTTTTAATTTATCTTAGTTAATGTTAATTATAATCTTGTATTTTTATTTCAATAAATTTTATCTAATCTAAGTTGGAAATGACAGTTCATATGTTGTTGCCTACTGAAATTATTAATCCAAGTGAAGATATTGCAGAAAATAATGAAAGCAATGGAGAATAGTAAAAACCAATAGCGTAAGTTTGTATTACTCAATTGGAAATCTACATAAGGAAACATGAAGTAGATACTAAAATCAAAGTCCAACCAATCGATAATCGATAAAAACTTGGTCACATAACATTGCACTCTAATTATATCGAATAATACATAGAACAAAGATACATTCGATCAAAAACTGCACAATACTAATTACACTAATTATCCTCTTTCTGCTCAGCTAATAAAACTCAAGCGAAATCCTACCTTATCCCGTTGTGTTAGAAGTTCTAGTTGATTTCAAGAGCGACAGCATTAAAGTTGTATTTAATAAAGCTATTTTACAGTTGGAGGATTAAATATCATGCTAAAATAGGTTTTATTAGTAGGTCTTAAAAGTGTTGTTGGGTTAAAGGATTGGCAAAATTATGTTGGTAATTGTGGGACACATTCTGTATTGAACGATAGATTGAATTTAATTGTTGTGTGATTTGACCTGATTAGTTATTAAATTGTTTAGGAAGGAAGCTATTTGGTTAATTTTAGGTATAAAACAACGTTTTTAGGGTTCCGGTACCTCAAAAGGAAAAAACGGAACCCTTGAGTTGAAATTTGGTAAACATATGTAAATTGGTGACCCAAAGATGGACGCGTAAAGTAAATTAATGAATTCTGAACAAGGGGGCCACTTTTGGGGGGTAAACTGGAAAATTAAAAAAAAAATTCGCAAACTGTATTGTGTGACATATCAAATGAAAGGTGTTGTTATAAGCATCTCAGATATATATTTTTTTATAATTTTAGCAAAAACAGATTTGAAGTAATTTTTCTATATGAAGCAGAACATACATAAACTTACCACTGTGTTCTCAAAAGGGTAAGTGGTATATGTAGACATTCAGGCCCCGTAGCATGGTTGGCCTTGTCACGCGATAGGTGATAGGATAGAGCGTGCGTCACTGGCTGACGCCGTTCGATAGAACGAGACGACGCTCCTATCATAATCATAATCATAATCATAATCATAATCATATTTATTGGTAATGTCATAAATTACATGTCAAGGTTTTACAAAATGAGTACACATATTATGTATCTATACATAAACAAGGTAATAAAATAACTAATGATTATTTTGAAATATTGCAAAATAGCTCCTTATAATGGTAGAACGCCTGCTCGATCAGCCACTTCTTAAGTTTCGTCCTAAATAACGACGAGCTTTGGGCAGCAACTATTTCTGCTGGCAGATGATTGTAGGCCCTGCGACCCAAGACGTGAGCAATCTTTTTTGACTTTTCGAGTCTGAGTGACGGGAGGGGTAATTTTCCAGCGCGCGCGCTGCGGGTCGCGTACCTACGTGAAATTTCGTTCCCTGCAGGAGTTTCTGCTTTCACCTCCTCTCGAGTGGTCACGGCCAGCTTTAATATTAGAAGTGAAGGCAGCGTTAAAATCCCTTGGGCCTTAAAGAGAGGCTTCGCAGAAACTGTTTGTGGGACACGCGCTATAGCTCGAACCGCGCGCTTCTGGAGACGAAACACTCTCTCCCACTCTGCGGCACTCGCCCATAGCTCGACCCCGTACTGCAGGTGTGCATGCACCGATGCAAAATAACAGGAGCGGACCGCTTCCGACGGGAGTATTCTCGCCAATCGTTTTATGGCGAAACATGCTGTAGCGAGTTTACCGCACATCTTATTAATATGAGAGCTCCAGGTGAGTCCACTATCTAGCTCAAACCCCAGGAATGTTGAATTGGAGATTTGCTTAATGGCATCACCTTTAGCTAATACGAACAACTGTCTCGTTGGGCGGCCAGAAAGGTCAAAGTTCATGAGGTGAGTTTTTTGGGTGTTTAAAATAAGACCATTGTTTCTAAACCAATCGGCGATCGTTGCGGCAGTAGCATTCAATTTGTTCTCGAGTTCTTCATATGTCGAGGCGTGCACAACAACAGCGACATCATCAGCGTACATGAAAGTTTGACCACTGCTTATTGCTTCTGGCAGATCATTCAACAGCACAGAGAAGAGGATGTTCGACACTGAGGAACCCTGTGCAACACCTATATTCGAGATCACTGCGTCAGATCGTACGCGACCGCCGTCCGCAACAACAACCTGTTTCCTGTTCCGCAGTAGGTCCGCCATCAACGCCAAGGCGGGTCCGTCGAAGCCATAGTGCCGTAGTTTGTTGGTCAGGAGGTTGTGATCCACAACGTCGAACGCTTTGGACAAGTCGCAGCAGAGCACTGCGACTTGCTTCCTAACTTCGCGGGCCTCCAATATCTTTCGAACTACGGCTCGTGTCAATGTAGTAGTTGAGAGACCTTTTCGATAAGCAAATTGTCTATTAGATAAGGCGTTAGTCGTGTCAAGGAATTTCGTCAGCCTAGAACTTAGGCCGTTCTCAAATATTTTGGCAATAACCGGGATAATCGCTACAGGTCTATAGCCATCAATATTATTTTTCTTTCCCTTCCCTTTGTATAGCGGTGAAATACGGCTTTCTTTCAGTGGATCGGGAAAGACGCCCTCACGCAGGCATCTATTGTAAATAAAGGCGAGTATCGGAGCCATTTCACCGGCGACGCAATTGACAAGCCTTACTGAGATGTCGAAAATGTCCTGTGTTGGCTTTTTTGCTATGCGAGAGGTTATAATGCGGAAAACTTCGTCTGGTGTGAATCGTTGTAGTCTGACGCAACGATCGGCGGGTGGGCGAGCGGCGCGGAGCGCGGCGAGCGCGCGCGGCACGTCGGCGGGCGCCGCACCGCACGCAGCGGCCGCTCCAGCAAATCTGTCATTCATCGCATTCGCTGCAGCTTTCTTGGTTTTGTACTTGATTCCATCTGAATCCAAGATTAGGTCCGTAAAATCTAAGTGATCACGAGGGGTTTTGTTGCCTTTTTCTCGATTTATTATAGTCCACATAGTCCTAATCGTGTTATCGTTGTTGGTGATTTTGTTGGAGTAGAAGCTAGTTTTTTTTAAATTGAGCAGGCTATTATACTTGTGATTTATGCTGGCGATGAAATTTGAAAGGTGTGTATTATCCGGAAGTCTCTCTCCTAGATTGACAATATTAAACAATAAAGTTTTCAGGTCGTAAATATCGCTAGTCACCCACGATTCCCTTTTTTTGTTGTTAATAGTTTTAAACGGGAAGCAAATTTCGAATTTATTTTTAAGTATATTAATTAGGGACTCAATCAGTTTCGTGACGGATTCTTTATTACGGTGCATGGTTTCATACCAGTCCACACTCTGAATCGCTGCTCGGAATTCGCTGTAGGACCGTGGCGAGTAAACCCTCGCGCGGCGAGTGAGGGAAGCGGGCGGGGGGCGCGGGCGCAGCAGCTCGGCGCGCACGGCGAGGTGGTCGCTGAGATGCGTGGTGACGGGTGTGGCGCGCAGCGCGGAGCGCGGACCGTTCCAGTATACGTGGTCTAGGTTGGTCGACGTAGTGACCGTGACTCTAGTGGGGAAATTTACCATGTTTGTAAAATCATGGGTCGCAAGTAGGTCGTACAGCTGTTTTAACTCGAGTCTATTATTGCCTTCTGTGTCATTTATGTTAGTATCTCCTACTAATATACAATCTCTGTCAACACTACTTGTCACTTGTCGCGTGATAAGGCCAACCATGCTACGGCTCCAGTTCCCAGAATCGCTACGCGCTACGCTCGTAGCCGATCCCGGGGTTTTCCTAGTATGTAGCGGAAAGCGACTACGGCGTAGGGACGCATATGTGTCGTCACGGGTCGGGAATGGGTTAAGATGGAGAAATTGTAATATAGCTGTGATAACCTATCACTAGCCCACTACCCAAATGGTTCAATCAATATAGACGCCTTACGACGATTTACTGTCATTCAGGACAAATGGAATGACAACTCGAAATTATTGATCGAATCTCATTCGAATCTGAATAATGTCAATTTGAAAATCCTCAACGGAAAAATTCAATTTCAATTCATTTATTCGGAGACTAACATGGATCATTATTGTTAGTAAATACTTAGCTTAATATTAGTAATTATAAAGTTCATACACACGGTCGGCAGGAGTATACAGACAGCTTTTAACCATAGATTCTAGTGCTTATTTGGACAAAAAAAGTAATATAAACATTGCTCTTTAATTATTTTCTTTGTTCCAGAAATAAAGTAAGTTAATGAGGCATTTTTGGACCCGTGTTGATATAACATTATTTACTCGTAATACCACCAGGAATCCATGGTTGAAGTCTGTCGGTATACTCCTGCCCACCGTGTATAAAGCTAATTAAAAAAAAAAAAAAACAATTTTAGGTACAGCCTAATTAATGCTAAAATTTAATTACGTCCTAAGAGTAAAATTTACATAAGGACTTGATATAGGCCGAAAGAAATACGTCCATTTGGAATTACGTACACTCTTAAAATATGACCAATCGGAAATACGTCATAAATATGATTTTTGTACAAAATAGTCAATTTTCATATTATTTTAAACTACACAACATTCACTTTGCACCTGTATAAATTTGAACCTATTTCATACTAGACAAAATTCCATTTGGGCTAGATTCATTTTCAACAAGAAAAAAATTAGTATAGACTACACAGTCACATTTTTATCAAATTCAATTTTGATTAATCAGAATCAGAATTAAACAGACACAAGAAAAAAAGTGAATCTGTGCCGTGTCACGAAATGGACCCAGCACAGCATGATGCTGGCTTTGCAGCCAGCGCAGGTCTTAAGTTGGGTCCATCCAGTGAGGACACGGTACGTAACACGTCGGTATTTGGTATGGTATTACTTTTGGTCAAATTTCAAAATGGTAAGTACTTTAGGATACGTACTGGAGAAAAGAGGTTGGTATTGTAATACAAGGAATGGTAAAATATTACCCAACCATTCATACTTACCTTTTTCACCTTTGGAATGCGATTTCTACAAATCGAATCGATTTGGCAGATTTGCGTGTTTCAGTTCATCAAGTATTGGCGTAAGTATTCCTAATTAATACATAACTGCACTATTATAGCACGTAATGAATATGCTTTTGTTTCTTTTTGTATTTATTTGTTTCTTTTACTGATCTAACGTATACAATTAACAAATTTTCGAATGAAACAATTTTTTTTAGCTTCCTGAAGTAATCAACTACTTTATTTAGGATTTCACCAAGATTTCTAGTTTCTTGCATGTTTTGAACATTGGATGAAACTACTGCAAAGGGCACATTCATCGGTAAGTTAATGAGATCATATGTTACGACATTCGTTAATTGGTACTCGTTTTATAGTATTTATGAGAAGAGTTAAATTAAAATATATAATTTCAGAACCGAATTAAAGTATATTATTATCATTCATTTTCTTATTTTAACCGACTTCAAAAAAAAGGAGGAGGTTTTCAATTCGGTTGTATTTTTTGATGATGTAACTAAATTTTTTTCGGTTTTCGCAATTTTTCCTTTATCTGTGCTATTTTCGAAACTCGCAAGGGAATCAGAACCTACAGGGTACTTCCCGTGAACTCAGAATCTTGAAATTTGGTACGAAGCAACGTCTTATAGCACAGATAAAGGAAAAATTGCGAAAACTGTAAATTTTTAGTTACATCATATAATAAAAATATTTTCAATAATTTACTTATATACCTACAAGTTTGTACGGAACCCTCGGTGCGCGAGCCCGACTCGCACTTGGCCGGTTTTTTATTTTATTTTAATTTCTAGCAACAGAATCTTTTCTGACCTAGATATGGCGGATCCCACTGTGTATACAAAGTTTCATGTTATTCCAGTATGTCGTTTTAAAATGAGAACCAAACTGTATTTGTATGGAGAGTCGAGCGTCCTGGCGACCCTTAACCTTTTCCATACTACCCCCGTAATCTTTTAGGGAAACGAATTTTACCCCCAATTTTAATAAGCACTAATATTTCTTATCTATTGGATGAATTGACAAAATTTTAGGTAGCTAGGTACCAAGTGTCAACATAGCCATTAGTGTGGCCCAAAAAAAAAATTTTTTATTTTTTTATCGGGGCACCCTCTTATTTTATTTCATTAGTCCATAAGATAATCCATGCCAAATTTCAACAATCTACGTTAAGCCTGACCCGGTGCTCAACTACCCTCAACTTTTCTATATAACTGACATTAGCAAGTGTATTGGCTGTATACTGAAGTTCGGTTAACTGTCTTGTAAGTTTACTTTTTAAAGTGTTTCGAAGAAATCTTTTTGTTTATAAAGTATTATTTAAGACGTAAATACCATTAACTAAGCCCCTGTTGTGTTTTCAAACGTCAATAGTTCATATTTAAATCATGACAACAACCCGAAAATCGGATACTGTATTCCTAGTAGGAGTCAGAGATTTGGATCCTCTTACGTCATTAATAAAACTTCCAACTATCAGACAAGTATTTTTAAGATTTCACCATTATCTGAACGAGGTAAATTTAATCCGAAATGCATCCCAATTGACTGTCGACGAGCTTTTAATTGTTTGGAACAAAGCTGCTATTCCTACGCGTCTGAAAAAACACTGTCAAGATAAACTCGAGAAAATTCATTCTGATTGGTGTTTATTAAAAAAAAATAAACATAGAAATTCACCAGCTCAGCGAAAACGGGAAATTGAGTTCACAAAAGAACTAGATAAACTTTTTGATGTATCTCATTCTGATGCGTTTACGCTTATAAAAATAAGCGAGGATTGGGAGTTTCTTCAGGACCAAAGAGGACCCAGAAAAATGGTTATGTCGACTGTAGATAAGGAGTTAGCCGAGAAGAATGAAAGAGCCTTACAACGTACGCTAGCAGAAGAAAACCGACGGAACCGACATGCTCTTTCTATCCAACCCTCGTGTTCAACCGCTACTGAAATAGAAGATCTTGCAAGTAATACTTCGTCTTCAGATAACGACGACGAATTCCAACCGAAGTCTTTGACGAAAAAGGCAAAAATGTCCCCTCAGGAGCAAGCTAGTTCAACTACTGTACTGGATGTATTGAGTCAGCATGTCACTAGTGCTTTGGACAGAAATAAAGTATCGGACCGAGAAGCCGTTAAGATAATTGTGCCCGTCGCAGCAGCTCTCGGATATGACCCAGCATGTCTTGCTATTTCGCGAAACACTATTAGTCGAAAACGAAAAGAAGCTAGGAGACAATATGCTGACTCAATTGTAGGCACATTCCAACCTCAATGCCCTCTAGTTGTTCACTGGGATGGCAAAATCCTGCCAAATATATTCGGCTCTGGAAAAGTCGATCGTTTACCAGTGTTAGTGTCCGGCGATGGCAACGAGAAACTTCTTGGAGTGCCATACAGTAATATGGCTAAATCAGTATGCCAATGAAAAAAGCAGCCAGCTGAATATGCGAGATGATTATATGGAGCTAATAGAGTTGACAATGCTTATTTTTCAAATAACTCCGAGTAAAATGCATTGGAGAGCACCCGGGCCTATTCATCACGCACGCTGGATGGCAAAATTGCTATATACGATGAAAATATTTTTGTTCCGTGGTCAGAATGACATATTCAAGCTTACAAAGTGAGAATTGGCACAGCTGGAGCGTTTCGTCAAGTTTGGAGCCCTATTTTATACAAGAGCATGGACTCATGCCGCTCTGGCAACAGAAGCTGCTACGTCGGACCTTCAGTTATGGTCGAACCTTGAAAAGTACAGCTCCGTGGACCCTGAAGTCTCTAAATGTGCTAAACAGGTCCTGCAACGGCATTTGTGGTATCTATCAGATGAATTAGTCGGGCTCGCTCTCTTTTCCGACACAGTTAGCGATCAAGACAAGGAAAAAATTGTCAAGGGAATGACAAAGTCAACGCCAAGTACTCGATCGGTAAGAGGAAATTCATCTCTTCTCAAAAAAGGAGTCACCCTTGGTGACTTTGCTTCTACGCGAACAGGAAGATTGTTTAATCTTCTGATGATTGACGACTCATTTTTTCATCACCACCACAAAAATGGAAAGAAGAGCTAAGTTATAAGAAGGGAAAAGAACGAGTGTCACAGTTAAGAGTAGTTAACGATACAGCTGAACGAGGAGTTAAATTGTTTGATGAATATAACAAGCTGCTAACTCACGATGAGGAAGATAAACAATTTCTATTGCAAGTCGTAGAGGCCAACAGGAAAATGATCCCAACATCTGCAACAAAGCGAGCTATAGTGGAAGCAGTTTCCAAGTAATGCAATGGAGTTTGGTGGTATTATTTTGGTATAATGTTGATTTTGTATGGTTTCAGTTTGATGGGGCTTCGATTTTAAGTGGACTGTCCATAGGTTTCAAAACACGTCCGTTAGTCCTTTCCCTAAATCCTTGCGAGCGGCGGCGATAGGTATTACCTTGAAAGCACGTTTCACACTCAAAGAAAACCAAAACAACTCACCGGACTTCAGCGCCTCGGGAAATCCAAAAGCTACAGGCAGTACACGGCACAGCAGTCACAATTTAGCACCAACAGCAAGTTTTGAAGCACAGCGGCGCGGGAGAAGAAACATTAGCTGCATACGGTGCGCAGCCATCATTCCAACTGCGTTTGACAGTTAGGCTAGGGTTGCACTAACCGTCAATAGAGGCACAATAGAGTTGAGCCTCATACGATTAAAACCGACTTGCGTCAGTTTCAGCGAGAGTGTCTAGATTTCGATGAGAAAATGAAAAATGCTTTCATCGGCCTAAACATACCCCCCGCCTAGAAGGACAAAGATCTCTTTGGTCTTCTACAGAACAAAGAAAGCGGGACAAAAATTAAATGAATGCGAAAAGAAAAAAAAAATGAAAAAAATATATACATAAGTAGGGTTAATGTGACAGCCCTGAATAAGGCGAACACATTAATAAAGAAGCAACGATTACTGAAGTGGTAAGGGAGATACCTTTACCACGGGTCTTTTATAAATGCCTGAATTCGTGCGTACGGCAACCACGCGGATGATTCCATCTTTACCCGGAAAAACATCTTCGATCACACCTAGTGGCCATTTCAAAGGAGGAACGTTGTCTACATTCAGTAAAACTACCGTCCCCTTGGTTACAGGTTTGGTTCGAGTATTCCATTTTTGTCGCATTTGAAGCGTATGCAAATATTCCGTTTTCCATCGCTTCCAAAACGATTGAATTATTTTATCTACCAGATATTTACGTTTAACTAAACTGATAGGTAGGGTTGACACGTCGGTGTTATGTAAAGAGTTTAACGGCGCGAGGGTTAAGAAATGCGAGGGAGTAAGAGCAGTCGGCTCTGATGGATCAGCATTTAATAGAGTTAACGGACGCGAGTTTAAAACTGCTTCTATTTGCGTTAAAACAGTCAACATTTCTTCGTACGTTAATAGTTGGTCACCGATTACGCGTTTTAAATGTAGTTTTATACTACGTATATTAGACTCCCACGATCCACCGAAATGTGGAGCGCTTGGCGGGTTAAATTTCCAGCTGATGCCTTGCTCAAGGGTCTCGGCGGAAAGCGCGGTTTTATACTCATTTGAGTTTAGAAGTTGGGTCAATTCATCAAAATGAGATTTTGCTCCAATAAAATTCGTTCCATTATCAGAGTATAAACTTAAACAGGTGCCTCTGCGCGACACAAACCGTTTAAACGCGTTAATAAAGGCGGATGTACTCAAATCTACCGCTAATTCAATATGAGTACAGCGAGTCACGAGACAGATAAACAAACAGATATAGGCTTTCTGGTGACGTGCGCCTCTATAACGACTTAAGAGGACAGGAATAGGGCCCGCGTAATCGACGCCAGTATTCAAAAAAGGCTTCGCTTCGATGACGCGGCAAATGGGCAAATCGGCCATGAATGGAGAATCTACTTTAGGAGAAGCGATATAACAGCGATTGCACAACTGAAACCGTTTACGAACAATATTTCTACCGGAAAGTATCCAATATTTTTGGCGTAATAGAGACATAAGCAAATTGGGCCCGGCATGTAAAAACCTTTTGTGATAAGCGTCAATTATTAAGTTCACGACGTGGTCGTTGTTAGGAAGTAAAATAGGGTGTTTAGCGTAGTAGTCTAACTCAGACTTATCGAGTCGACCGCCAACCAGAAGTAAATTGTTTTTGAAAATTGGACAAAGTTGTCTCATGCGTTTAGATGGGGATTTATTCTTTAAAATATTATCCCTATCTTCAGCGAAATGCATAGACTGAACGGAAGCAAGAACTGCCTCTTCAGCAGCTTGTAAATCAGGGGGCATAATGCGACCTGACCGAGGCAGCTTTTTAACAAAGCGTAGCACGTAAACTATTACACGAAGTAATTTACTCCACGAAGAGAAACGAGTAGCGAGTTCATACAAGAACGGTTTATTAGCTTCAGTCGTTAAGAATGCTTGGGCATTAGCCTTTACTTCAGGTGGGTCCTCTTGCCCGTCAAAGACAAAGTGGTCAAGAGGCCACTGCGAGATCGGTAGCTTGGTCCAAGAGGGACCGTGGAGCCAAAGCGGATGCTCAATTAGCTGACTGGGGGTGAGACCACGTGACAAGCAGTCGCACGGGTTCTCTTTGCCCGAGACATGGAAAAAATTAGACGCGGGTAAGTAATCATTAATTTGCGCGATACGATTACTGACAAAAACATTAAAGCGATGCGGAGAGGAATGTATCCACTGCAAAGTGACACTTGAATCCGTGAATGCAAAGATATTCGAAATTTTGCATCGATCTGATATATTATCAGAGACATAGCGCATAAGTTTCGCAAGGAGCAAACTTGCACATAACTCTAACCGCGCGAGAGTTAAAACCTTCACGGGTGCTACCTTTGACTTAGCACACATAATATTCACTATATTATGAGGAAGTCCAGGATGCGACACGCAAAGATAAACAACGCCTCCATACGCAACCATACTTGCGTCAGAAAAACCTACCAACGTCAATTCGCAATCCTCCGAATTGATGCCGAGGTGGCGCGGAAATTTAAGATTCCGTAAAAGCGGAAGTTCAGATTTGAACTTTAACCATTGAGTGCAAATATCTGCGGGCGGACTTTCGTCCCAATCTAGTTTCAGTATCCAGAGGGTTTTAATAAGCAATTTCGCGTACAAAATTATCGGCGCGGCGATACCTACTATATCCCACAGCTTGGCAATAGTAGATAGAATTGTACGTTTCGTGATAACGTTATGCGGGTCTAAATTTACAGTTATAGCGAACTGGTCTTCAATAGGACACCAACGTAGACCTAAAATCTTTAAATCGTCCTTATCGGAGATATCAACCGTAGCTGACAATCGATTTTGTTCTGGCACGTGTTCTAGTAACTCGCGTGAATTACTTGAAAATTTAACCAATTCTAGACCAGCCTTCAGAAAAAGGTTAATTAAATCGCGGGAGAGATTAATAGCGGTGGACTCATCCATAACGGAAGTAGCTAAATCGTCCATATATAAATCGCGGGATACTGCAGCGGCTGCGGCGGGAAAACATTTTCCTTCATCCTGTATAAGTTGCTTGATTGTGCGCATTGCCAAATAAGGACTGCACTTAAGTCCAAAACAGACTCGATTAAATTCGTAAAGCTGCGGTTCATCCTCATGAGAAAAGCGGTAAATTATGCGAAGGAAGCGGTGGCATTCCGGAGAAACTAAAATTCTCAAAAACATTTGACGAATATCCGAAGTTATTGCGACCGGAAATAACCGGAAATGAAATATTATCGCGAGCAAATCTGATTGCAGATTAGGTCCAGCGTATAAGCAGTCATTGAGAGACAAGTTAGACGTAGTCGCGGCGCTAGCGTCTAAACATAAACGAACCTTAGTAGTTAGTTTGTCGTCACGAACTACAGGGTGACTTGGTATAATGTAAGAACTGGAATTATTATCCAAGTCCTTCACCACGGAAATATATTCCTGTTTTAAGTAATCGCGGATAATCTCATCATATTGTTTATGAAGGATATTATTTTGTTTAAATCTTCTCTCTAGAGTGTTATACCTACGCGTCGCGGTCGGAAGTGAATCGCCTAGTTCTCGCGGGTCGCGGCAAAACGGTAAGGGCACAATATAACGACCCCGAGAGTCTCGTGTCGTTTGTTGTGTATAAATATCTTCACACGCCTTATCGTCGGCGGAAAGATGTTTGCGGATCGGTACCTCTTCGACTTCCCAAAATTTGGAAAGAAGAGCGTCTACATTTGTAGTAGTGGTAAAAAATGTGTTAAGTTTATTAGATGCCCTAGGCCCTGCGAGAGATGCGGAACCTGAAATTATATACCCAAACACAGTTTCGATAGCATCAGGACAACCGGACGGCCCTATAATGCGGTCAGTTTTCAAAATGCATTTAATAAAATCTTCGGCGCCTAGAAGCAAATCAATTTTGCCTGGCAAGTACCAATGTTTGTCACTCAGCGAGATATTTTTCAAATATTCGAGAGCCTCGGTATCTATTTGACCTTCAGGCAGATTGCCGGAGATTTTATCAATAATTAACGCTTGCAAATCAAATTTGAAAGTCGGGTCGAATTGCGAAAACAAAGTTAAATTTGTTGTACCCTTAATCGGCTGTGAGCTTTCTCCTATTCCATGAACCAAGGTATTCTTGTCGTCAGGCGTGACGTCAAACCCTAAATTACGTAAGCACCGTGAGCTTAAGAAATGATTTTGCGAACCTAAATCAATTAAAATTCGAATATCGCGGCGATAACCGTACGCATCTGACACCTGTGCCATCGCGGTACCTAGTAAAACCGTTTTACGAGAATCACGATTAGTCATAGCCGTGCCAGCAAAACCTACCGGCATATTATTGTTATTGCTCTGTTCAAACGCGGTTGCAGCGGGCGAGTGCGCGAGCGCCGAGGGCGCAGCGGGCGCGGACGGCGGAGCGCATTCGCGCGGCACGAAAGTCGTCGGTCGTGGCTCAGAATGCATCTGACCAACGGGTTGATTGCGGCATAACTGGCTATGATGAGCCTTGTCACAGAACTTACAAGTCGAAGTTGACTTGCACAAGGAAAACGTATGACGAACACTTAAACAGTTAACGCAACCGTTACATTTTTTAACTACGTTATATTTTTCAATAGGCGACAACTTTAAAAATCGTTCGCATTGGTACAATTGAATGTGTTTATTACTATTGCAATAACAACAAACATGTCCCGAAGACTGGCTGTTGCTAACGAGAAAAGTTTGCATATTATTCTGCGCGCGTTTTGGCGCCACCGACTCAGCGCGCGAGTCGCGGCCGTACGAAGTATGTGGCGAGACAACAGCTGACGATGACGTCATAGTGCGTTGCAATATTTTCGCATGATTGCGAACAAAATAAACGAATTCGTCGTAATTCGGAAATACAGTTTTACTACTGAGAGACATTTCGAATGCTCTGGAGGTCTCTGTATCCATTTTGCGCAATGCTAAATGTACAAATATAAAATCGGCTAAATCTTTGATGTTTAGCTGGCGTAGTGCTGACACCGACGTCGAAAATTGATCGATCAGACCGTCTAACCCAGTCGCATTAGGTTTACCTGTTAACGGATTCAAATTAATTATGTTCTCTAAATATGAGATAGCGATCGCGCGACTATCCTCATATTTATGTACTAAGGCGTCGTACAGAATTTTATAATTTTCTGAGTTAGGTGTAATACCTACACAAATGCTCTGAGCTTTGCCTTTTAACTTCGATATTAAATATTGAATGCGTTGAGCGTCACATAACGCAGTGTTATGATGAACTGTCGTTCGAAACGATTCTATAAACAATGGAAATGCCTGTATGTCTCCGTGAAAATCAGGAATTTGTATGTCTGGAAGTTTAAAGACCGGTTTTGCGTGTTCTTGAACATTAGTTGAATCGCTCAACTTTTTATATGCGGTGTTAATTGCATAGTACATATCATCGAATGCCCATAACGTTTCGAAGTTTGGTTTAAAGTTCTCATTCAACTTTAAAGCAGTTGAATTTATTTCATCGAGCAGTGTAACAAATTCGTCGCGTAAACTCGTTACATTTTCGGCTTGAATTAAAAACAAATTAGTTTTGTCTCGTCGTGTTTTCGGAATGGAGTCGTAAATACTTTGAATGCGCGCGAAGTAAGAATCACGTTTAGATTCTAATAAAGTTAATTTATTTTCATCCTCCATTTTTATTGCGATTATTCAACAATGGAACACTTGATAACCACACAAAATACGAATCGTCAATTTAATATTGGAACGACAGAATAAGAACATTGACCATGACCACAAGTGCGAGCGAGACGAAGTATAGGTATTCTGCGAAGCAAGCGCAACGTAAAATGGTCGCGTAATTAAAATATCCTCCTACCGCACCGTACACAGAATTCGAATGAGCGGGCGTATAGGTTAACTTTATATGGAAAGTTATTGAAAAATGCGGGGATATTATTAAAATCTTATTAGAAACAGATAAGAATGCGGTAAAACCCAAGCCACAATGGCTTATAGGTATGAAATTGCGATGAATTTATGAGATGTAATGCGATAAAGTATGTAAAAAATGGCGGAATGTTGGTGCAAACGTGACAAAAAAATATGATTTATGGGAAATTTCCACGGAAAATGCGGTTCGACGGATCAAAATATGATGGGGCTTCGATTTTAAGTGGACTGTCCATAGGTTTCAAAACACGTCCGTTAGTCCTTTCCCTAAATCCTTGCGAGCGGCGGCGATAGGTATTACCTTGAAAGCACGTTTCACACTCAAAGAAAACCAAAACAACTCACCGGACTTCAGCGCCTCGGGAAATCCAAAAGCTACAGGCAGTACACGGCACAGCAGTCACAATTTAGCACCAACAGCAAGTTTTGAAGCACAGCGGCGCGGGAGAAGAAACATTAGCTGCATACGGTGCGCAGCCATCATTCCAACTGCGTTTGACAGTTAGGCTAGGGTTGCACTAACCGTCAATAGAGGCACAATAGAGTTGAGCCTCATACGATTAAAACCGACTTGCGTCAGTTTCAGCGAGAGTGTCTAGATTTCGATGAGAAAATGAAAAATGCTTTCATCGGCCTAAACACAGTTCTTTAATTAAAAGATTATTTTTTTATTTTAGTTTGTGTTTTTTGTGTCTTGATAGTCAGAACGACCTAAATAAATGATATTTTGCTTGTTTAAATGATTGTGTGACTTTTATTTCGATTCTAAACTTAGGTCCTTAACCGGCAAAAATTTCAATTTCTTGGAGGCTAAAGCATCGATGAGCACCGTCTTCCTCGTATACCAGGACATTGAAACTTTAGCAAAGTTTTCCTATAAGGTAGTGTAAAAATACTGGGGGGTGCCCCACCCGAATTTCAAAAAAAAAAATTTTTTCATACATGTGTGGGCCACACTAATAGCCATACCGAGGTTTTCAATTTGCTTCTAACATTAGTCGCGAGAAAATAGTCTAACTAATTAGTCGATTACAAAATTTAGTTGTCCGAAATCAATCGGCAACTAATTTAGTTGCAACTAAATTAGTTGCACTCTATACAACTAAGATTGATCAATCGTCGTTTTCAATCGTCAATAATTCTTGTAATTTTAATCGTTAATCGTTAGTCGATTATATTTTGCCCATCTCTGGTAACAGTACCCTGAAATAATGTTTTACTCACGGGGTAATTACCCCCAGGTTCGGAACCGATGCTCTGATGACATTATCGCGCCAAAAATAATGATCTAATGTGAACGGGTGCCTAATTAACAAATCAACACTTCCCATCAAGGGTTGGCAACTCCGTGAGAAGTAGCGATAGCAACACAATGACAATGCCAAATCGCTATTACATTATATGTTTTATGATTAAGGTAAGATAAGCATGTTCTCATAATTTGGCAATGTGTTGAGGTGTCAAAGTCACTGGCTATTCAGGGGCCCCGCTTTTATGGCTTAGATTGGTAAGTAAAACAGATCATTTTATTTTAAGTGGGATTATAATTTTTGTACGTACGCAAAGACGCCCTCAAGGTCTCAAGCCACGATTAAACACGCGGGGCGATACGCTTCGTGTAGATTTCGTGGTTGGTCCCATGGGAAAAGTTGTCCAATATAACATACCACTTAATTCTGACCCCAAAACACGCAATTAAAAAAATAGGTGACTTGAGCTCAAATGTACGTAATTGCGACATCTACTTGCTCCTCTTTTAACATTAACTTGTGAAAGTATTTCAAATTCAATACGCATTAAATTCTTATTGCGTGCTCAATCGCAAATGTAAACGGCATTTTTATATTCAGTTTAATAAATATTTCATCATATTATTTACCAACGCATGTTATTTTACAAATATTAATAAAATGTCGATTATTATTCTGATGACCTGTGGGTCGATCACGTAACTTTTCTAACGAACGTCTGTAAGATTTAAACGTCAATTTTATATGGAAAAATGACAGATTGAGATTTAACTGTCAGACGCGCGTTCGGAACGTTACGTGATTACCCCCCTGGTATAGGTCGCTGGAGTCCCCTGGATGCGGGTGGCGCAGGACTGGTCATTGTGGCACTCTTTGGGGGAGGCCTATGTCCAGCAGTGGACGTGTTTCGGCTGATATGATGATGATGATTTTTCTACTGATTCACACAGGACTGAGACGAGTGGTGGAAGAATGGCAGCAGGCCTTTGCCTAGCCGTGGGACTGGGTCACTATATTATACTAAGAAAAAAAATAGAGCGTTCGATTAGAAAAATCCTAATCTTAGCATTTTTAGTAACTATAAGCCATTTGTAATTTTCTTTTCTTTGGGCCCATTCTGTTTTTTTTGGCCAGCACATGCTGAGATTGGGACCCATTGCCTCAATTATTGTTTATATGCTTATGATTGTAATGTCAACGCGTATTCTTAAGGATAAGGCAATAAGGTATCTTTCTTTCTTTCTTAACGCCATCTGCCCCGGAGAGGTATCCACACCACACCACATATCCTCTAGATCTTCTTTTTCAATGTAATTTATACCCTTCTAAATTGGAATAGAGTTGCATTTGTTTCATTTCATTCAATTTTAAAACAAAACAAACCGTATTTCCTTTTTTGCTTCAAATTTCATTGCCAATTTTTCTTGTATGTTAAGAGGATAATCATCATCATCATCGTATCAGCCGAAAAACGTCCACTGCTGCACATAAAGGTCTACCTCTACCTCTACTCGAGATCGGTCCTGCACAACCAGCGGACTCCTGCGACCAGGTCGGTCAGTCCACCTTGTGGGGGGTCTACCCTTGCACCCCTGATCCCGCTAGTACCCTGACCGCTCAGAAAGAGGATAATAAACGGGTTAAATTCCTACTAGTTCAACATTTTCATTGTGTGTTTGTTGTAATTATGACTATTTCAATTAATCTGCTGTCGGTTCATTCCCACATAGGAAACAAACGTCCATTGCAGCGCAATGTCTAGTTTTTTCCATCGTATTGATTGGTTTCTTAGCTGACTGTATGTCGGGGATAAAGGCAATATATCATAGCCATGTCTATTAACGACAAATAAGGTGAAATATGGCGTTAAAGCTACTATAGGACTGCTAATATAGCTACGACCGTTTTAAGGGTATGAATTGGAACTAGGAAACAAAATGAATAAATTTTCAGATCAGACAGTCAGCGTCAAATACTCTGTAGCAGTCAAAGTGGCCAAATAGTTCGGTACACTATACTAAATATATGGTGTACTGAACTATTTGACTACTTTGGTTGCTACAAAGTATTTGATGCTGACTGTACCTACATGTATCTTGATTTTATCATTTATGATCCGTTGTTTGTCAGAAGCCAAAACCCATCTAATTTTTTAGATCTAAATTTTCTCTATAGAAAAATAAATAAATAAACTTAACCCTTGTGTTACGTACTATAAATAAAAAGTACAATAGGAATATACTTCGGGTAGGAAGGATTGAAAGAGCTCGTGATTCTCAGTGGAATCATAAAACTTCCAGAAAATTTTACCATAAAAAATAGTGCCATGTTTTTTGAGAGACGCTCAAACTATTGTAATACTTACTTGATATTATTTGAGTTGTAAGAATTGCATCAAAGTAGTCCATTCAAAAAGCAACTCTACCATCTAAGGTAGAAGATTCCAATTCCAATAAAAATAATTAATCACAACTATTCCTCTTGTCTACAAGAAACACACCTAGGTATATTTCATTTTTGATCCACTTTTAAGACCCGCAAGATCTAACCAAACAGTCTTAACCTTTTGACAGCGATGGTGCAAAACAAAACGGTGCCCAACTGAGGCCAAAACAAAAACAATAGCCAGACAAAATATTATGACTAAAATGAAAAATATTGTCATGTCAAAATTAATGTACGTATCATGAACTATTAAAAAAATGGGTCAAGTTACTTGTAAAGCTATTTATTATATAAAATTAACGCAAAAGCGCAAAGCGCACGCGCGGCTGTGGCCGTCCGTGGCTTCAGTGGCACGAGTTTTCGTCCGCGTCCACAGCCGTCTTTAGCTCTCAAAAGGTTAATTAGGCCAATATCTAAGTAAACTATAATAGAGTAATGTAATCTACGTATACAAAGCAACAAGTTGTTTAGTTAGTCCATATTAACCGCAGAATATCACACATGCTGTGCAACTGCGGTCGAATCATCAGCTTCCTTGTTTGTAATTGTGTTAAGTTTGGAAATGGGTAAGGCAATATGTGTAATGCAATTTTGTAGACAATCAACCAAAAATGTAAGTAAAGAATAGTATTAAGGAATGTAGCACTCAGTTTTTTTTTCGCTCGCTCGCTAATGTTACTCGTGGCTCTATATATCTATGTATTGTATACTTAGTTTTGCGGATAGTATATAGGGTCAATCAAGAAGGTGAAAAATTGGCAACTTCTTTTGTTCAAAGGGGTCCCTAAAATAATAATGACTAGTATTATCCTATAAATTACAACTTTCTACTGGCCAGAGGTCATTATCGCAGAAAAAATCTTAACAGCGCCATCCAGAAATTGACGCGAACGGTACAGCGCCATCTAGCGGCCAATTCGAGGAACTTATGCACAATGACGTTTTATGTAAATTGGCACACGGTTGAACATTCTTATTTACATACAAACGCTGTCGTCCTGCTAGCGTTTTCCCCGGTTGTAACGCTAAAGGAGCTCGTTGTCCGCTTTGGCACTTAATCCGAAGATTTGCCGTAGGCATTCGTTTTACGAAAGTAAACAAGACCTTTCAAGACAGAGGGAAAACTAGACATTGTTTTTGGGGTAATCACTATAGTTATTTTCCTTCACCGAAAAGCTACTATTAAATCTCAAATGATATTCCGTAAAACACAGTGGTACGAGTCGGGATTCGAACCCGTGGTTTATCTTATTCATATTCATATTCATATTCATATTTATTCGTTGCAACCATGGTATTTACAAAGGTGTTCTTAAAATCTAACCAGTACAAGCATGGACCCTACTAGGGTGTAGCAACATGTTTAAACTAAACCTAAGGATAAAAAATAAAATAAAATATATAAATTCTGCACATTAGGTAACAACATATTTTTTATAAAAAAGATATCTATTTTAATACTTACAAAAAAAACATTGAATAAATAAAAGCTTGTACCTAAAATAAGTTTCGTAATCTGATTCCTATAGTGATTGCTCATGGACAAGTTCAGAGGAAATTAAAAATGTTTGAATACTGCTCTATTAAATTATCACACTGGCAGACCAACTGTAAACGTAAAACAGACGTAAAAAAACAAACGAGAATCGAAAACTGTAAGAACGGCCAGTAAACAAATGAACTGTCTCCATTCTGGGTTAAAAAACTTACACTTAATTGAGTTAACGTTGCATATAATAATTATAATAAAAGCTTAAAATATCATGACAAAACCGATGTTTTGAAACAAAACTGGGTTTAATCTCGGCACAATTTGGCGTCATTATGAGACGCAACGCTGTGGGAGAATTGTGAAACGCTTGTTGAAATTTAGATGTGAATCTTGCGCTGCGGAACCTATGGTTACCTACTGTTTTATGGGAGCAGGCCGGATTATTGGCCGTATTTCAAACAACTTCAAAATAATCGGCCATCACCAACAAAAAGATTCCGTAACAGAAAATAGTTAGGTTGGTATACGAGTTGCTTGCTCCGCTTACGTATTACAAAGAAACCAGGCAGAGCCACGTGATAAAATATAGCCTATGTCCATCCCAAAGATCCATTCTATATCCTCATTATCACATTCAGCCGAAAGATGTCCACTGCTGGACATAGGCCTCCAAAGAGTCCCACAATGACCGGTCCTGTGCCACCCGCATCCAGCGGACTCCCGCGACCTTTACCAGAGGCAAATGAGATTTATCTATGACCAGGAGCCGTAGCATGGTTGGCCTTGTCACGCGATAGGTGATAGGATAGAGCGTGCGTCACACATCGACACCGTTCGATAGAACGAGACGACGCTCTTATCTTGTCACTTGTCGCGTGATAAGGCCAACCATGCTACGGCTGCAGAGGGGTAAGCACGTAACGTGTCGAACTAGCGTTTTATTATTATTATAGATTTATTTCCACATTAGTGATCCCCAAGGGTAAAACCCTCCTCCAATTTTCTCCACATCTCCTTGTTTGTTGCTGTTTCAGTCCAGTTTTTTCCTGCCGTTTTAATGATGTCGGCTACCCATCTTTTTCTTTGTCTTCCCACAGTTCTTTTTCCAACTGGACCCCGTCATTTCGTTGTTTGGAGGGTCCATCTTTTATCTTTATATCTAGCTACTGGCCTGCCCATCTCCACTTCTGTTTTAAACTAAGTATATTGAAGAGCATCAGATATCTTAGTTTTCTTACGTATATACGAACTAGCGTTAGGACAATTCGACTGTGTCAACTGACATTTAGATCTTCAGTCAGACCTGACGCGTGTACAATGCGTTACGTGATCGACCAGATGGAGCCGTAGCATGGTTGGCCTTGTCACGCGATAGGTGATAGGATAGAGCGTGCGTCACTGGCTGATACCGTTCGATAGAACGAGACGACGCTCTTATCCTGTCACTTGTCGCGTGCTAACCATGCTACGGCTCCTGGTCATCACCTTGTGGGACTTGCCCACGCTGCGCCTGACAGTACGTGGTCGGCCCAACGGCCATCGGTTCTACGAGCAATTCAGGTGGCAGTTTAGCACATGTAATGCAGTGGAGTCGCCATTGTATTTTTTTTTTGAATAAATGAATAACTGAACGATACATCTATATTACAGTACCGGCCAATAATATATCACCTTTGCGTTTTATTATATGAACGTGTATAGAGTAAACAATTTAGTTTGATGAGGTTCTCAATTCGTCGGAATCTTTTATTTTTTAAGTATGTTCCCCGATTACCTACTCGAAGACGACTAGACCGATTTGGAAAACTATTTTTTTTTAAAAAGGTATCCTTCCCAGGTGGTCCCGTGATTCAGGTCAGGATCTGATGATGGGATCCTGAAGAAATCGAGGGAACTCTTCAAATTTTATAGGCACACTTGAAGCGGAGTACTGAATGGAAGTCGGTTAAAACTTTGTTTTTAAAGTAAATTATATCTGTTTTGTTACATTTACTATTCTGCAAACAGACTACTTTGTTTGCAGAATAGGCATGATGACTCATGTTAAAATTGATAACACAGTGTTGCTAAATGGATAGCAAACCATCAAATTTTTGTAATAAAGTATAAATTAAAAAATATAATTAATAGGTATCATAAAAAAATATGAACAATTTCAATTTTTTTTTATTGTCCTAGTGTAAATTTAATTAAAGATACCAATAGAATGCTTACGCTTTTATAGAAACAAAATTGTATGACAACTATGACCTAAACGCAGTATTTCGCGACCGAAACAGCAATTTACACTCAAGAGCAAAAGTTTTGGGTACAGTTTGTACTGAAATTCTATACAAAGTGTACCCGAAACTTTTGCTCTTGAGTGTACTTGATTTTCCGTACAACGGCCATATTTTTCAATCAATTAGTATGATGCGTTTGGGATGCCGCCAGCGAGGTCAATCTTTGTCACAATTTTTTGGGTATTTATGTTTTTTTAATTGTAGTAGCTCCCATACAAACATTTGTTCTTCTCCAAAAACTGGTTCGAATGGCATCGTGAAAAAATCTTAGTCATCATGTCTATTCTCCATTATCTACTCATGGCCGCCCGGGGCATCCCAAAGGACTAAACAAAATCGTTAGGCAAACTTATCGAATTTAAATATTTCATTTATACATGAACAAAATAACACCAACAATACAATAAAACTTGCGAAATGGTTTCGCAAAAAATACAAGTTAATCGTACCAATTGTCGATATAAAAGATCCCAATTTCGGATTAACATTTGGAGCATCATTACTACCATTAAGGCCGCGTTGCTCAACGCTTAAAAGAGCAGTAATGTGTTTGACCGAGTGTGAACTGACCTTTAGGACGGATGCGTATACCATTATGTTATTATGAGTTAAGTAATTTTTACTTTTAATGGATGTTTGTGAGAATAATGGTGTATTTTTTATAATACTAATCTATACTAATATTATAAAGAGAAGTTTGTGAGGTGGTAGCTTTATAAGTTATAAGTTTGTATGTAGGAGGTAGTCTCCGGAACACATCCGATTTCAAAGCATTTTTCACCAGGAGCCGTAGCATGGTTGGCCTTGTCACGCGATAGGTGATAGGATAGAGCGTGCGTCACTGGCTGACACCGTTCGATAGAACGAGACGACGCTCTTATCTTGTCACTTGTCGCGAGATAAGGCCAACCATGCTACGGCTTCAGTATATGTACTCGGGCGGATTCCATAGTAGATTGTGTCTCAAGGGATGATAATATTCACGGCGAGGCGAGTATATTGAATCGTGAATGAAGCGAATGATTCTACAATAGAATCCTGAGCGCAGCGAGGGATTCTAAAGTAGAAACTTGAGCGTAATGAGGGCTTCAAGTCTTAGATGGAAATAATTTTGCCACCGAGTGGCAAATACTGCTTTTCACACCACCTATGAGGACAATTGAAAGCCCTCATTTGAGGGCAACGACTATTTTCTACACAGCATAAACTGGGAACAAAGTAGAACTTCTATCCCTTATTTCAGGGCAACAGTGTCTGTCGGACAGGTACGGAACCCTAAAAAGAATACTTAGTTGGCTATCTATATACCCACAGTGATACAGTGTAATAGTATAACATTGTTTAACGAGGGGCGTAAGTGGAATATTGCTATATGCAATATTCTTACGCCCGTGAACACAATGTTTGTCATCAAATTTGCTAGGAAATAAAGAACTTCTTCTTCTTCTTCTTCTGTCTTTTGAGACAGAAAAATCTAAGTTTCATACAAACGCACCAATCAAAAATTGACAACCTCACTTCCAGATCAGTGCTAGTGGAGCGCGCAGCTTCAATATTTCAAACAATCACAGAGCAGTATTCTTGCGGGGCGGGGCGGCTCGGCCAACTAGATTTTTTTTTCAACCAATCACAGAGCAACCAGATTTGCTTAAGCCAATCAGAGCGTTCTATATTTTAAAACTAAACTTAACCCGGCGCGCATGAGGCAGGGTATCTCATACCCTGGTAGTATTAAAAAGTATTGGTATTTTCTAAATATTCGACTGACGACACTAGCTCGCTCAGTAGCTGGAGGCAGGGGTGTGCGAAAGGGGATAATGGCGTGATCACAGTGTGGCGTGACACACTGGCCGGAATATTTGTGCACAAACCTGTCTCGGGTATGTCATACCCTGCCTCATTTTTGACGTATTTATTTTAAGTATACATTTTTAATAATTTTATTAAGTTTTTTTTATTATTCTTAATTCTTTTTTATGATTTTATTGTTTAGGTTTGAGACGCGTTTATTTATTTTAGTTAATATTGTTTTATTATTAATGAACACTTAAATTCAAGAAAATCAATAAAAAATTATTCAAAGCTATATCCACCGGCAAATGGAAAAATAACTGGGTGAGCCTTCATCTAGACATGTGAATGTATCTGGACGGTATGTCGGATACCAGGACTGTCCATACATAAGGATATAAAAACCAAACATTCCTGCAACGCTTGCGGCAAGCCCATAATGTTGAAAAATTTCCGGATCTCAATGGTAGTAATTAGTCATAATTTTTTACTTAAAAATTTTAATTACTCTATTTTAAGAAGAAAATCTCAGTATCTTTCAGTTTAAGGTTGATTTATATTTTAAAGAGTAAATTTTTTTGTTTTATTGTTGATTTTTTAAACCCCTAAATTTTTGTTCCTATAATTACATAGTATAAGAAAAACATGAACAAAGAAAAATAATTTCATAATTAAAACTTTTTTCGATTTAATTCCAATAACGAATTAATTATTTAACTATTCATTATCAAGAAAATAAAATAACATTAATAACAACTATGTTATGGGGCATTAAATTTTGGGTATGTCATACCCTGCCACATGCTTGATGTAACTTTTTTTCACATCATGCTCGCCGGGTTAACGGCCCGTGGGAGGTGAAATGGCTATAACTGCTCTGTACGCTCGCAAGTAATAACGCCATTGACGAGTAAGTGTGATGAAAAATAATTTTTACAGCGTGTTCCTGAAGCCTTATGGAGTAAAAAATGTCATACTTAACTCTTTTTTGAGCCAAACTCAGCATATTTTATATGTTTTTTTTTACTTTTATTTGGAATCCTCCCGAGCACCGTATATAATGGACCTTCAAGATGACTTAGCTATGTTTTATACCGCGGTTTCGCCTTCATTCGTTGTAATACTAGTCTACTATAAATCCGTAGGATTATAATCAGAATTAATAGGACCTAATTAAGCTGTATTGCCACCAGGGCTAAGTACGAAATTTGTATAAAAACATCGTAATTCAGCTCGTGTTAAAGCGTTCTTATCCTGAACTCCCTAATCCTCAAATCACAAAGGGTCGGCAACGTGCGTGTTTCTTATGGAATCGCAAGCGTCCATAGACTGCGGTGTCTGCTTAATACCGTCAGCCAGACCGTGTGCTTGTTTGCCACTATCGTTGTATAAAAAAAAACTTCCTAAGCGCCAGAGGCTTACGGCGCTCCTCTTTATGAGCATGTTAAAAAGCAATAAAAGAAATGTCCCCCTCCATAATCTATTCATGAGCGGTACAATAGTACTATATTTGCGTTTCCAATAGCGATTACGAGTACTCTATAGGAAGCTAAAGCTACGTTAGAAACGAGGAAGAACGGTGCACGCAATCTTCGGTATTTGTCAGTCAGACCATGCTAGTTATTACAATTATAGTAATCTCCAAACCAATCTGTCTAGCCGACTGTGAAAGATTTTTTGGTACAATGAATGCTTAGTTAAATGCGAAGCATTGCTTATGTCACACTTGTTCGTATAGGGCTTCATAACACGCAGGCATACAGAGAGACAATAGCCTTGGTTAATTAATTAGTATTTTTTTTAAATTGTATCTGTTCACTCATGCGTCACTTATTAAAGGGGTTTTTACATAAATATGATGTTTGAAAACGTACCTATTTATAAATAAATCTAAAAAGAAAACTGAAATAGGTACCTACCTACACATTTTAAATCTTTGCCTTGCGCGCCTCACGACAAATACAATAAAATGGACCAATTGACACACATATTCATATTCATATTCATATATTTATTGCGATCATGTTCATTACATTGGTATGTTAGTGTTCTTGTGGTTAGTAGGTACATGATACCCCGTTAGGGCATTGCAATTTTCTTACTAGCTAGGCAAGGGTGTAGCATATTCATTTCAAGAAGGGAAGAAATCTTACAACCTTCTTGGAATTAAATCGCCAACCTAAACAAAATTATTAATTACATTATATTATATTATTATCATCTGACCAATCGACTTACATGCAATACTTAGTGGAATTTATGTGCAATGATTAATTCTATGACAAGAACTATAAACTAAAAATTTCCTCATAAGTATATGTTAAGTAAAGTTTTAAGATTTCTGTTAACAGCTTATTCAATGCGATGTCAGGATACATGACATTCACACTAAATTATAATATAATACTTTACTAACATATCTTAAGTGTTATGTAATTAATAAATTAACTAATAATCATATGGATTTTGTCCGAAAAAAATAAAATTGACAGTTTGTATTTTTTACTGCGATTAGTATTAATTTTGTTTCAAATTTATTTATTTCCTCGCAAATGTGATGTAAAATGAAAAAAAAAATGTAAAGCGAACTCCCTACGAATTTCTACCCAAACGCGTGCCCAAAATCCGGTATGCGCAGGCGCATGTGTGCGCATGTTGGGACTAAACGGCTGCTTGGCATCCTTTTGACACCCATCATCAGATCAGCTCGATGGTACCATAATATTGAATTGTCATCCAAATTATAGTCCAGGCAATGAACTGACAACTTGTATGGAAAAAATGACATATTTGGAAATAATTTATAATAGCTAATTTTTTAATGTAACGGATATATTATCAATTAAATTGTTACCTAGAGGCAAAATCCAACAAAAAATCAGACATCAAAAAAATCTATATTTAAATAGCTCCTAAAAAGTCCGGATAAATATTAAAATTTTTCTATCTTTATTTAGGTTCATTTACATTTGCTTTACAATATTCAATATAAATAAAATAAAAAAGACAATGAATGTTTAATTTAAATCTATATAATTACTTCCGGGTGGAAAGTTTGGTGGATTCTTGAACAAAGCATCTTCGAATAATGTTTTAACATGAAATAAACAAAAAAAACGCTATTATAAATTAATGTTTTTCGAAACCGTATTTTGCCTCGGCTATTATACCTATACGCAAAGTTTCAGCTCAATCGGTTAAAGATATCTGCTTCAAAATTGAGTTACAAATTTTAACGGACAAACTTACATAGGTACTTATATACGAACGGACGAATAACATAAAGCTTGTAAAATGACAGCCCAGGAGTTTGTATAGCCGGCAGGACAGTGCCAAATTAAAAAGCTTAGAATAACTGGTGACTGGTGACCGAAGAGCTGGCGGCTTTCTCGTGCAACGCATAAGCATTGCAATTCAGCGAGGAAATGCCGCCAGCATCCTCGGTACAATGCCTCGAGGGCCTTTTTAGGGTTCCGTAGCCAAAATGGCAAAAACGGAACCCTTATAGTTTCGTCATGTCCGTCTGTCCGTATGTCACATGCATTTTACTCGAAAACTATAAGGTGTATTTGAATAAAATTTTGAGGATAGGTGTATTTTATTAGCCGCTACATAGTTTTGTAATAAAATGCCAAAAAAAATTTTTTGACTTTTAGTTTTATGTATGGAGTGCACCCCGCACTCCATACATAAAACTAAAAGTCAATTTTTTTTTCATTGTGACCCCCCGTGTGGCACATCAATCGATAGGCCTTTCAAAATAAATATAAGGTTTCTTAGCATTTTTTTGATTAAGTGAATAGAGTCGGAGATAATCGTCCCGAAAGTCACTAAAATTCTGTCCCCCCCCCTCTAATTTTTGAACGGTGTATTTTAATATTACTAATCTAACATTACATAATACATTAATAACACAAATAATAATGATGTTTACGGTTTTATAATGTTCGAATGAACATCCATATTATTTTATTAATTAGTGATATTTAATATTTCATTTTCTCTATCTAGCATTTTCTTTTAATGTTTTTTTTTTTCGTAGAATGCCGTGACAGAGTGGTAAAATAAAATGTTGTCCCCACTGAAAGAGTCCACTTTGTCACATGTTTTTTTTTAGAAACCAACCGTAAATACATATTTATATTGGCTAGAAAGGAAACTTTAATTAGTTCTAATGAAGAAACCTATGCATTTTTTTAAAAATCGCACTTCAAAACCACAATTTTCGATAGTTCAAAAACCAAAAAAACAGAAAAACCTCGGTTCATTGTCGGTAAAAAAGAAGAACGACCTGTTTATCGACTTTTGTTCAAAAAATTAATTCCTAAAGCGTTACATCCTGTTTTCTTGTGCGTGAAAAACAAAAACGTGACTCAACAGAATCGATTCATCCCCTCAAAGTAATCAATCTCGTGTGGCACTCCACATTACTAGCTTTCGAAAAAACGCAATTATATTTCTTAACGTTAAAATCCCGATTACTTTCTCGATCTTTTGACAGATTGGCATACAGCAAAAACAAAAGAAGTACTTCATAATAATCATAAATACACTGCGTGGATAAAACAAGCAGTAATATAAAAAAAAACATTTAGCTAATCAAGTGTAGCGTGAAATCTGTTTCTCTTTTTACAATATACAACTCGGTTTTTGTAAATAATCGCATTCGTTTACTACTTTTTGCAAAGCAGAAGGTGCAAAATCGTCGATTATCTGATTAGTGTTGATTGAAAAACTATCGTAATGTTAATCTGTGCTTGGCGTGTTGACTTGATATTTGAAGCTCGGTTTAAAAATTGTTTTTACACCACCGGCTGAGAAACGAAAAACACGACAAGCTAAGTATTTCCATATCGGTTTAAACCGTGATATAATAGCTTTGAGTGAGGCCTATGTCCAGCAGATCGGCTGATATGATGATGATGATAATAGGTATATAAAATTAAATCCGCGTTTAATTATCCTACTAATATTATAAATGCGAAAGTTTGGATGTTTAGATGTTTGAATGTTTGTTACTCAATCACGCTTAAACGGCTGAACCGATTTGGATGAAATTTTGCACGAAGATAGTTTATAGCCTGGATTAAAATATAGGATAGCTTTTTTCTCGGGTCCACGCAGACGATGTTGCGGGGGGAAGGTAGTAATTATATAAATATTATTTTAATACTTTCCATCCCTGGTCGAAGATCCAGGGGCAGTCCCATCCCATCCCAAAAGGTAAAAACGAACCCTTATGCCGACTCTGACTGTCTGACTGTCACAACATATGCTATCAATATGAAATTAGGAATAGTTGTAAACAACGTTCACACGAGATGGAAAATGAAAAATTTAAACATTTTTAGGGTTCCGTACCTCAAAAGGAAAAAAAAACGGAACCCTTATAGGATCACTCGTGCGTTTGTGTGTCACAGCCGATTTGCTCCGAAACTACTGGGCCGATTGAGTTGAAATTTGGTAAACATATGTCAATTGGTGACCCAAAGATGGACGCGTAAAGTAAATTAATGAATTCTGAACAAGGGGGCCACTTTTGGGGGGTAAACTTAATGAATTCTGAACAAGGGGGCCACTTTTGGGGGGGAAACTGGAAAATTAAAAAAATTGATTCGCAAAATGTATTGGTGACATATTAAATGAAAAGGGTTGTTGTAAGCATCTCAGATATTTTTTTTATAATTTTAGCAAAAACAGATTTGAAGCAAAAGTCCCCCCCCCCCCCTCCTTATCTCCCAAACTACAAGGCTTAAAATTCTGAAAAAAATATGGAAAATAGTTCCTTGCCTAAATATTACAGGAAAAACTATAAGAAGTTTGAGTATCCAAAGTAACGGGAAAATTCTCAATATTTTACGGAACCCTCACCACGCGAGTTGAACTCGCACTTGTCCGGTTTTTTACATGCAATCAAAAAATATAATTGTAAACATGTCAATGAAACCTACTGCACTGGACGAACTAAGCAATACCTTAATAAGGCTAACATCCCAATTTATAAAATATATAGGTATTATATATAAAAAACATCGACACCCAGTTTATGAAAAAAAAAGCAAAAACATTTATTTCTTCGGTGTAAAATTGAAAGAGCATTTCGTGAAACGTAAGTTAGTACATAGGGATAGTCCCTAAAACTAGTATCCACATCTAAAAAACATTTCACCAGTATAGAGCGACCTTCGGAATGAACAGCTAGTCTAGCTAGTTTATTTTTTGTTTAAAAGTTTTTGTCACGAATTAAATGTGTCTTTCTTTCTTTTCTTTCTTTCTTTCTCAAATAATTAAAACTTTACCGAAAACTTAATTGGGCAAATCAACTAGTTCTTGTTGTTATTCTGCCCCGTTAGCCAGGAGACAAAATCACACTGCAGAGTTTCTTAGAAAAAATGTTACAATACGGACGTCTACGTGCCTAGAAGATGGTCCATACAAAAAATGGTCAAACTTGACAAGAAAACCTCACATTTGAAAACCCATAAATCGCAGGATTAAAAAGTGACTCAGGAGACGAAAAGGCAACTAGTGACAGAAAATAGTTGATCCACCCAATTACAATTATTTATAATGATTACAGTTAAAAACTAAGTCACAGTTAATTACAAATTATGTTTATTTATACATTTTAATATATGACAGAAGAATTACATATATCCATCGCATAATGTTATAAACAACATACTACATACAAAAAACCTGTATTTGTCTAGCTGTACACAAAAAATCCTCAAATCAATAAAGATCGGTAATGCGCATGTGATTCATCTAATAAGACATCCGTCACATTCTGACGATGCGAGTGCGAGAGAGACGGGTGCCTTATTCACAACGATAATAAAATGGCAACTATCTTAGGCCTGCTGGAGTAGTAAAAGCGTCCATTGGTTATACGTAGGTCCATATTATGCTTATTTGCCACCGGTATAAAAAATGGTACATACCTAAATGCGTGACGCGTGCGCAGTGCGAACGAACTGATTTGAACTGAGCCGGGCAAACACGCGGTTTTCGCTTTTATAGTGTCGGAGAAATAGCGTGGATACGCCGTTACATTATTAATTTAAACAATTTGTTAAAGCAATGAAAAAAAAGTTACAGAAGTGTAATATGTTAAATTGTACTTACCGTAGGTAAATAATTAATTATACATAGAGAAGTCTGTAGCACTGCCAAAAAAAAGATAACTAGAATATCCGTTATCCTATAACGGTCCTATTGGTTTAAAATTATTGAATTAGGAAAAAGCTATGTAAAATTGTATGACTTAGATAGCACTAATCACCATTATCGAAAATGTACCGACTCCCTCGCAGAATCGACAAAATTTAAACCGTTCAGCACAGGCAATGCCAAAGCATTCGAAAGGTTAAAATTGTGATCCCTATAAGATTCGTTTGTTTATCAACATCTTTTTGACTTTCTTTTTCAACTTGTTAACAAGATTTTTAGTTTAATACTATGATAAAATCGATATCATCCACCATCAAAAAACTTGTAAAAGTTGAAAAAAATCCTAGAAAATTATGGAAAAAATTACACTACTGTCACTATGAAATAAGTGCCCAGAGTTCCAGCAAGATATTTAATTACTGATTGACAGATACGATATCATAATGACTAATTCCGATACTTTAGGGATCACAACTTTATAAATTTGATATTTTTTTTCCGAATTAAATAATTTTGAAACATCGGGACAGTTATAGGATAACAGGGGTATGGAGTCCGGTCAGGGTGGGGCCTGTAAAAAGAGCAATACATTAAAAAAAATTACTCATTTTACAGGCCCCCACCCCGTAGATATAGAATATATAATCCATCATTATAGTTTGTTTTAGGTAAAATGACAATGCAAATAAAGTGGGATTTTACAACTTCTTTTGTCGCTAAAAACGAAAGGGAAAGATAACAAAGATACGTCAAAAACTGATCGAAGTGATATATTAGTATGTAGTTAATATATTAAAATTGTATGACGTTTCCGTGAGTCACCAACGGTACTGGCTGAAAATCAGCGCTGTAGGTGTCTGACACCTCAGCATAATGCTGAGCCAGTGTCCGGTTCACTGCCGCAGAGACACACTTTGTTTCATGTTTTATATTATGTTTCTCTTGTTTACTTTATTGTATAATATGTGTGTCCTGTGTGTTTGTGAATAAATGTATTTTCTTCTTCTTCTTCTTCTTCTTTAAGTGTGGTACGTGTACTGGAGTAGCTACTGTTTGTTCTATTGTTTACGCGTAATTGTTTTATAACCCTGCTTGAAGATAACAATTAAACAATAGATGTCGGTAATGGTTGCTTTTAAGTACTTATCGTCATCTAAACTAAAACAAACCATACCATCAATGCCTAAATGTTCGTCGGCATGCTATATTAAATTTCTATGCAGATATATTTCTCGAGGTCTTATCCATATTACGCACTCAGTCTTCCCACGCAAGCGGTCACCCAGACTATGGAATTACCGCTTTTTACTACTTATTAGTAAAACATGCCGCGAAACAGACATACAAACACTTGTTAGTTAACATTGAGCAAGTTTGGCAAGGAAACAGATTAATTTTTGAGAAAAAGTGTGAGACAATTTGAATTGGTCCTACGGACGGAATGGTTCGGGGGATTACACAAAACATGCAAACTTATAAACATCATCATATCAGCCGAAAGACGTCCACTGCTGGACATAGTTCTCCCCCGAAAAGTGCCACAATGACCGGTCCTGCGCCACCCGCATCCAGCGGACTCCATCATCAGGTCATCAGTCCACCTTGTGGGGCGCCTACCCACGCTGCGCCCTCCGGTACGCGGTCGCCACTCGAGAACCTTTCCGCCCCAATGGCCATCGGTTCTACGTGCTACGCCCACTGCCACTTAAGTTTAGCGATTCGGAGGGCTATATCGGTAACCTCGGTTCTGCTGCGGATAGCCTCATTTCTGATGCGATCACGCAGAGATACTCCCAGCATAGCCCTCTCCATTGCTCTTTGACTTAAAAACTTACAAAGCTATAATCTCACAGACTTTTTCTCTATATAATATTAGTATAGATGATTAAATAATATCTATTTAAGGGACGTCGAATTGGGGTGAAGGTTCGTGACACCCGCGTAGGGTCGTACCTGGTGCAAAGGTTGTCCGTCGCCATTCAACGTTGTAACGCGGCGAGTGTGATGGGTATGGGTACCTTTGCGCCAGGGACGACTCGAGGGGGCCTGTATGTCTAGTTTGAGTTTGTTAATTTTTATGTTAAATTGTTATTTTATGACTTGTGAATGTACTATGATTTTACCAATAAATCAAATAACAACTTTTATAAAAATTGAGAAGTAAATTCGGTCTAGAAAAATAACCCGTACCAAATGTATTTATTAGTTTAAATAATTTAACATTTAAGTATGTATTTATCTATATAAGTATGTTTATTCGTTGTCGAGTACCCATAGTACAGGCTTTGCCTAGTTTGGGACTAGATCAATTGGTGTGAATTGTCCCACGATATTTACTTATTTTATTTATTTAAACTATACCTCCTTATGCATCCTCCGCAGAAGACCTCAAACGCCGCAAGTATGCCTCCCTAGGGAGTGGTTACTTATTTGAGGCGTTTGGGGTCGAAACACTGGGACCATGGGGTCCAAGCGCGCGCCGACTTTATAAGGATTTGTCGGCGCGCCTAATAGACGCCAGCCCAGCGGTGACCAGAGGGCTGGCCTATATTTTGCTCAAAGAGTTAGCATTGCCATCCAGCGTGGCAATGCTGCCAGCCTTCTAGGCACACTACCCGCTGACAGCGATTTGGGCCAAATTTTTTATCCTTAAGTTTTAATTTATAGTCTTTTTTTGCCTTTGTAGGTTAAGTTGTTGTTTTATTGTTTGTTTTTATTAATTATACCTACTTATTACAAAATACTCAAGTTGGCAAACTTTGACCTACATAACATCATAGCAGTTGCAGATGCAGCATCGTTGCAAATTGCAAATTACATACAATGCTATCAGATGGAGATTGTTTCCCAATATTATTGTGATTTACAAAAATGCGTAATCGAGTATGTGAACCTGAGATTATCAACAAAATTTGTTGTAATTTGACTACTCATGAAGAAACCTAACGGATCAACTGAAAGTGTTTGTTAAAGGAAAAGAAGCGATTGGTAAAAACTGTTGTCTATACCTACCAATATTATTTTTCAAAGTTCAATATATTTTTTTTTTTATTTATTTATTCAAACAACTTACACAGTATTACAGTGAGGCACCAAGGCACTGTGAAATGCATACAATGTTATTTAAGTACTAACATAATCTTATAATAACAATAATCTTAACAACTAACCTATCTTAATATCTCAATCGATTTTGTTGAAACGTATCTAAAAATGTATCACGTCAGCTTTTGGACAAAAAAAAACTGCATTAAAATCGGTCCATTCGTTTACGAGCTACGATGCCACATACCGACACACAGACAGAAACGTCAATCTTTTTGCATCGGGGGTTAAAATATAGAGCGAGTAGACATTTTTGATACAAATTTTATAATCGCTTATTTGTTTTCTATTATATTTTTATTATAATTTATAGCAATAGAAACTAGTTTCCGACCTACAATATTATGGCGGATCCAATCCAACAAAACCCCCGATTTTTCATTCCAAAGTTCAATATCTTAAAAACGGCTGAACCGATTTTATTGGAACGTAGCTAAGAACCATCTCGATCACGTCAGCTTTCAGACAAAAAAACCGCATCAAAATCGGTCCATTCCTTTAGGAGCTACGATGCCACAGACAGACACACAGACACGTCAAACTTATAAAACCCCTCTTTTTGCGTCGTAGGTTAAAAAATAGAGCGAGTAGATATTTTTCATACACACTAATCGTTTTTTTTTTCTATTATATTTTTATTATAATTTATAGCAATAGAAACTTTAAATACTTAGCACCTTTCCGCCGGGGCTGGCACGGGGCGAGCTTTTTGACTAAGTTGATATTTTATTATTGTACCCTTTTATTAATTTAAGTTGTGATGTTGTGACATTTGTATTTTTATATACATGTTTTTGTATTACACTTGTATCCTGTGTATCATGTTTTTGCCAAATAAATAAATCAATTCATAGAAACCAATTTCCGCCCTACATATCATGGCGGTTACAATAATTGCGTATAAAAAGGTTCATGTAATTCCAGTATGCTGTTTTAAAATAAGAACAAAACTACGTTTGTATGGAGAGTCGAGTTGGGTCGAGCGTGCTGGGGACTCTGAAAGACATTAATTTAAAAGTTAATCCATTACTCGAAAGTTAACTTCGATATTTAACGATAAACGGCCAAGAAATGGATAAGTAGGTAAGTATCATACATATTTTAAAAGTATGTTCAAAATGTTTATCAGTTGACCTTAACATTATATTGCCCATTCCGTTTCGGAGATGCAGACCCACATGCGTGCAAATACATTAAAACAATCATAACGCAAGAAGGCTGCGTATTAATATTGTTAACTCTGTGAAAATTGTTCACACTTTGTTACGAAACGGAATGGTTGGTTGGCCCTTTAATTTGGACAATTTAAACATCGTATTGTCTAAACGATGTTATCAGTGTACAATTTCGTCTGCTAGCTGTGCCTGGTAGCTGTGTGTGGTGTGTGTAGCTGTTGTGCCTGGTAGCTGTGTGTGGTGTGTGTAGCTGTTGTGCTTGGTAGCTGTGTGTGGTGTGTGTAGCTGTTGTGCCTGGTAGCTGTGTGTGGTGTGTGTAGCTGGTGTGCCTGGTAGCTGTGTGGGGTGTGTGTAGATGCTGTGCCTGGTAGCTGTGTGTGGTGTGTGTAGCTGGTGTGCCTGGTAGCTGTGTGTGGCGTGTGTAGCTGGTGTGCCTGGTAGCTGTGTGTGGCGTGTGTAGCTGGTGTGCCTGGTAGCTGTGTGTGGTGTGTGTAGCTGCTGTGCCTGGTAGCTGTGTGTGGTGTGTGTAGCTGGTGTGCCTGGTAGCTGTGTGTGGTGTGTGTAGCTGCTCTGCCTGTTAGCTGTGTATGGTGTATGTAGCTGCTGTGCCTGGTAGCTGTTTGGGGTGTGTGTAGCTGCTGTGCCTGGTAGCTGTGTGTGGTGTATGTAGCTGCTGTGCCTGGTAGATGTGTTTGGTGTGTGTAGCTGCTGTGGAGATAGGTATAGCTCTATGAAGGAGTACATGAAAGGAAACCTTCCGATATCATTAAAACGAAAACTCATGGACATGTCACAAACTTGGTCTTTGCCAAACGTTCAGAAATCTGCCCTCATGGTTTGCCAGAGAGGATGAGGATGGAACGCAGTATTTTGGGCGTGAAATTAACGGATCGCATTAAAAATACAATACTGCGTTCCAAAACTCAGATAGCTGACGTAGCTTACACAGCCGCCAAACTTAAATGGGACTGGGCCGGGCACGTCTGTCGCATGCCAGAAGCGGACTTATGGACTACGATTACCACAAGGGGGTCCCACATAACCGAAACTGGCCCCGCGGTAGACCACGTAGGAGAAGGCGAGAAGAGTTTGACGTCTTTGATCAAGTTAAACCTTGCTTTACAATAGAATAGAAAAAACCTTATTTACACTTAGATGCTTAAAACTAAGATTAGATGCGAAATCGGCGTCCATTCAGCGTAATGTCGATCCACACAAGGCGAAACGCTGGTATTATGTGGGTCCTCAAGTGGTGGTTTTATTGGTATTAACCATTGGTTTAGGAATTTCATTGTTGGTGCATGCGCCAATGGAGTATTTGGCAAGTCGTCCAATAGCCCCGGTCGCAGATTCTCGGCAGTAAACGCACGCAATCGTGACGTCATAATTATAAAATCGAGAGAAAGATGGGCACTCGAAATGTTTTGATACTTTTATTGAACGTGCGTACAGAATGTATGAAGCTTATTCACAAGTGAAGGTTATCACTTATCTATTAGCATAATTAATACTAATATAGAGTAAAACATATAATCTGCAACGATTAGTACCTACAAATAGCATATTGTGATGTTATAATACAATGATGTAATATAAAAAAGAGGTAGATAGGTTATAAGCGCTCCAAAAGTGGCACACTAAAATTGGGTCAATTGCACCAACTTGCCTCAGTTTCCAGTCGTCAATGGAAACGTGTAGCTGTCTGATTTGGAGGCCATTTTTAAACACGGAATTTCGTATAAATAAATAAAATAAAAATAAAAATTATTCTTTTTCATATACCTTAGATCTGATTGTTAGTTACAAAACACTTATAAAACTACGTTAGTAAACTAATATTACAAGGCAACATAAACATAAACTACTTATTTTTTAGGACGTAAGACATGAAGGACGGTCTAGCGGCGAAGAATATCAGAGTCCCAGCTCTCTGCTATCATTCTTAGGATGCCATTTGAGCTCCCCCTCATCTGCATCACCACAGATGCCGTCTTCTTGCGTACTATGGCATAAAAGTCCTCTAAGTACGCTAGCATCGGCAAACATCCCAGAGGCGCTGCAGAATCGGGGAAGCCCAAAAAACCTCCTGAAAATGCTGTTATACTGGATACGCAGGGTATTATATGACTTTAGCTTGAAACCGGCCCACAGGCGACACGTGTAGAAACTTTGACAATGAGCTCTAAATAATGTCAGCTTCACTTGGGCACCACTACAGCGTGCGAACCTGTGCGCCAGCATCCCGCCTCGGACCGACAACGCCCTGCGCTCCCGCTCGATGTCAAGATCGTCCTTCAGGTCCTCGGTCACTATATGACCCAAGTATTTAAACATACCTATCTATATCTTTTTATATTACATCATTGTCATAATATACCTTCTGTCTGTAATCTTGCTGTTCGTATCGGCCATCGCCAGCGAGGTCCATCTTCGATTCTCATTATTGTCTTCGTATATATTATGTGCTCTAATTGTAGTTACTTAGTCCGATACAAACATCTCAGAAAACTACTTTGAATAGAATCGTAAAATAGTTTTAGAAAAGTAGTCAATTACGTATTAATGTGTATGAATTGACAGATCTATCATTCCCAAACCTATCACGGTCGAATAATATTCCTCGCGGTGTCTACCTACTTCATATGAGGTTAGCCAAATGTCAAGATGAGTGTTTCACACTACACCACCTTTCGCAGATTGTGGGAACCACAATAAGTTCCATTGCATTGCTCTTCTAACCTTGACGCATCGTTACCAAATAACCAAACCGTAGCTTTTACCACAAGGACATAAAGACTATTTTGGCTCATCTTTTCACCTACTTTAATCGCGGTTTAGTCTTCTCGCCTTGGGAATTTAAAAATTGTTTGAAACGTTTAAACGATTATAGGCCATATTAATGGAAGTTAAAGGTGGGAATAGAGTGTGTTTTAGTCAGGAGTTGTGTTAATTACTTCTGTTTGTAAGTCACGAGCCCAGTTGGACTATTTTTCTTGATTTGTGGAAAAGTGTACAATGGATGGGTGGGCTGAGATTTATACATCGTTTAACTTTCATTATTTCATGCTAGCCTACTCGTAGTTTGACAGCGATATTAAATGGTGATACAGATTGTAAATACTATAAAGTACCTACTATTTTTTTATAAATGCATCTTCACAGGCGCGGGATGCGTGGAAACGGTACAAATAAGTCCCACTAACAACGGGTTGGTCTAGAACTATCTACTGTCCGTGTGGAGTAGGAAGACTGGCACTATTTTGCGACGGCTTGGTCTCGGACTATCTAGAACCTAATTTGACTACATTTGATTTGCCAGGAGCTTAAAGTGACTACTACACAATGGGTTGAGCTGAGCACTCAAATCTAAATGTGGTTCTGGCGCTTCGCCGGCCGCTGCCGCGGCACGCTCGCTCGGCTCGCGCGCTGTAGGGTCGCAGTTCAACCTAACACTCCCCTCGCTTCGCTCGTCGTCGTACCTACACCGGCCGAAGGAGATTTGAGTGCTCGACCAATTATGTAGTAGTCACTTTAAGCTCCAGGCAAATCAAATGTAGTGAAATTGGGTTCTAAATAGATAAGTAGCGCCAATCTTTCTACACCACACGGCTTAACTCTACCAGCCACGCTCGTGATACTCGTGATAGTGACTTTGACATGCATGCTCAACAATTTGTAAGCCGTAAGGCGCCACATAGTGAAACTGATCATAATTCTGTAACATCCTGTAACCTGTTGTACAAATAAATTATTTTATCTTATCTTATCTTAAATGTTTTTTTTATTTTGTCAATCAAACAAAAAATGATGAAGATAGGTAGGTATAGTGAACATTTTTTAAAAAGTAGGAATCCACTTCAAGTCTTATCTGCCGATGAATGGTTTTGTTCTCTATTGTTAAAGCCGACCGCTAATCACCCGTGCAAAATAAAATGCATAAATAACAAATGATTTCATACGAATAACAACTTTACAATACATTAATAAGGTTCAAATTTCATCAGTACGCACTCGACGTAAAACCTTTTGGAACGTAAGAGCCGGACACCTGGGCGATCACGGCTCTTATTTCCAAAAGGTTTTATGTCGAGTGCGTGCTGATGAAATTGGAACCTTATTGATTTACGATAAAGTTGTTATTCGTATGAACTCATTTGTTATTTATGCATTTCATTTTGCACGGGTGATTAGCGGTCGGCTTTAACAATAGAGAACAATTCCATTCATAGGCAGATAAGATTTGAAGTGGATTCCTACTTTTTAAAAAATGTTAACTATATAACCCGTTAAAGTTCCGCGTGATTATGTTACACTTTGTAGTTATTATTTTATATTTACCCAGGGAAAGTACCTACCCAATTTTATATTTCAGTGACCACTCCTGTGGCACGCTCGGGATAAAACAAGAACAAGACTGGGTTTGTGCTGACCTAGATATATTGAAGTCTTCGGGAGCATTCACGTTCATCAGCGAGGATGGTTGTAAGTGGTGGCTTAATCATTGTGTTGTAACAAAGGGCACATTGCCGTGCGTCACTGATACATGTTAATTATGATGTCTTAGGTCTTTGAGAAAGCTATGATTGTGAGACTATTTGGATTATCTGACGTTACATAAGATACTGTCACCAGAACAGTTTGGTTTTCGAAAAGAGCGCTCAACTGAACTGGCATGTTTTGATTTCATTAGGTACATAACAGAGGCCATTAATGACAAAATGCCAGTGACATCGATATTTCTTGACATCAGTAAAGCCTTTGACTGTGTAAATCACTCTAAACTTCTCTCCAAGCTTGAATCATACGGGATAAGGGGTATTGTGCTCGATTGGATGTCAAGCTTCTTAGCCAACCGAGAACAATCCACAGAAATATCGAGAGTGGTTACAAAAGGGAACAACCTCATAAGGGACAAGTACAGATCAGATTATCGTGTAAATAGAACAGGGGTTCCACAAGGAAGTAATTTGGGACCTTTACTATTCTTGTTGTACATTAACGACCTACCACAGGCAACGTCGCAAAAGTGTATTCTTTTTGCAGACGACACAACCTTAGTAATAAAGGGAACTAATAAAAATACGTACGAATCGGACATAAATAAGGCCCTAGTTGACATTAACAAGTGGATAGATAATAATAATCTTAAAATTAATATTAGTAAAACTTCGTTTATACAATTCCACTCATACAAATCAAATCCTCTGACTATTTTGTCGAATAATACTTCAGTTGAAGAAACTCATAATGCCATATTCTTAGGCTTACATTTCGACAAACATCTAAAGTGGAAACATCACATTGACGCTGTTTGTTCTAAATTATCAAAGTTTGTTTTCGCACTGAGAAGCCTAAAAAATTCTATTTCAACTCGGGCCGCGTTAACGGCTTACCATGGATACGTGTCGTCCACTCTGAATTACGGACTTTTGCTGTGGGGAAAATCTGTTGATGTCCAGAGGGCATTTATAATGCAGAAAAAATGCCTAAGAGCATTAGGTGGCGCTAGATTTGACGATAGCTGTAGACCTCTTTTCAAAAAGTTTCAAATTCTTCCCTTAGCTTGTATGTACATTTTTAAAGCTTGTTTGTTTGTCAAAAGTCACCCAGAATATTTTAAAAAGCGTGAGGAAATGTTCACTGGAAAGCCGAGAGCGCAGTATGCAAATTTGTTATATCAGCCAATTTGTAGATCTGATATTTACAAGAAAAACGCATACAACATGTGTATAGTCCTATTTAACAAACTCCCAAATGAGTTGAGGACCTTGCATGCGAAAATTTTAAAGACAAAATTAATCAAATGGCTACAAGATCATTGTTTCTATAATGTTAAGGACTACTTAGATTTGAATGCACAGTAAATTGAATTTGACATGTTATTACTTCCATTCTCTTTTATAATAATTCTGAGCATAGATTAATATCTGTTATTATGCATATATTTTGCATGTTGACTTCAAGTTGACTGAATACTGATTCTGTAATAATTTTAAGACCACCAATTGTAACGTATTCTGGCAAATAAATATTTCATTCATTCATTCATTCTTCTTTTTTTTCTTTTTTTCTTTTTATTTAAGGAGCTTATCACACAGGTGATCATGTCACTCCGTTTTAATCAACAGGACATATTTTCCTAATTACGAATTATTCTATTAACACACTTGCGAGCTAACTGCAATAACGGGATAGCCAGGGCACTATTGCAGATCCCGACATCATAGCTGTTATTAAATGCCAGACGTCTCCTGACAGTTTCGTTTCGGACACATTCCATAAAAACATGGTATACATCTTCTGGTACATCACATTCATCACAACGCTCCTAGTTTAAGTGCAACTTGAATTTAGTTACTAAGAACACCATAGTCTTTAATAATTTAAAATGCAATAAAATTAAATACGGGCGATTACCTACCAAAACACCAGCCAAGTGCGTGTCGGATCACGCACAACGAAGGGTTCCGTGCCTATTGAAAAGGTCGTATCGTCACAGAAATCTTACGGCACTTACATCCTTTTCTCGGGAAGGCAGTATTTCAGCAATATCTCGAAAAGCTTTGAACCGATCTTGTTCAAAATAATTTGTTGGTGAAAGAATTTAATAAGCGCGTCCATGATTTTTTTCATATTTTTATTAAATCACCGTTTAAAAATTAAAAGGGAGGGACACAATTTTTTTGTGACTTTCGGGGCGATTATCTCCGACTCTATTCACTTAATCAAAAAAAGTTGAGTTCACATTTATTATTCAACCTGCACGTGAACGCGCTCGCAGGTCGAGCAGTAGCCGTAGCATGGTTGGCCTTATCACGCGACTAGTGACAAGATAAGAGCGTCGTCTCGTTCTATCGAACGGTGTCAGCCAGTGACGCACGCTCTATCCTATCACCTATCGCGTGACAAGGCCAACCATGCTACGGCTCCAGCTCAGCGGCACTCATGTCGGATGCAATGTTAATGGCGTGTGCCTAAACAACATCAGTTATGCGGAAGACATGGTATTGCTGGCTCCTTCGGTTGGTGCGCTCCGACAGCTGATCTCTATATGCGAGTATGAGTATTATGCCTCTTATCACTCGATTTGGTTTTTTATGGGGAGAAATCTGACGATCAGGGCTGATAACAAATGTCCAAAAAGTGTGCCCCCCTATCCGACAGGACGGAATAGCTCTCGCGAGAGTTGATTGGTTTAAATGTCTGGGACACATACCTACTCGTGAAACTAAAACTGCGAGTGTGAATCTCCAATATGTAAGAAAAACATACAACTATTTTGTTTATTAAATTGTTTAGGTATACAGTTTGGTATTAATTTGTGAAAACACTTTTAATTCTGACTTATTTTACAAGAAAATTAATTTTACTATGCAACCAACATTTCGACATTAATATCGAAATCCCGGTAATCCCGGTATTGAGGTCCAATATCGGGTTTCAATACCGGTCTTGAGAATAATCCGATGTTAAATGCCCTGCGCCGCCGCCGCCGTAGTAGCGGGAGAGGTAAGCGAGCGCCGACTGGGGACGCTCGTCGCGGTAGCGGCCTCCTTCTGGTTCTGGGTAGTAGGCCGCGCCGCGCTGGGTCTCGTCGCGGGCAGGCCGCGGCCGCTCTACTGCCGGCGTGGCATCGACCGGGGAGTACCCTTGTGGCGCCGCGGCGTAGGCCGCCACTAGCGCCGGCAGAGCGAATAGGAATACCTTGTTCATCTGAAATTGTCCGTATTAGGTTAAGATCGCTCACATCCGGATAAAGGTGGTCATTCCACAGATAATTATAATATTAGAATTAGAATAGCCAATTATTACATAAGAATTTTAATTTGCTACAACATTATGTTTACTTATTTTTAAATTAAATTTTAGGTACATTAAATTTTAAATGGTCTCTCATTCGGTGAAGAAGGAGGGATGGTAATAAGACTCCATGGGTTACCAGCCCTGCTAGGAGAATATATATGCATTTAATAACAACTTAATTTTAATTTAATTTTTATACACATTATTTTGTTGGATAAAATTTAGTTATCATTATTTGTATATTTTGTGTGTACCTGCTCACAATTACATTACATATTAAGATACATTTTATTTCTATGTTAAACAAAAAAAAAAAATGTAATATGTCTAAGTCTAATTGCCGTCTCACACAAGCCCGCAAATTCTACTTTTATTTGTATATTTGTGCAATAAAGTGAGTTGTGGGTATGTCTTCGCGTTTCTTATAGTATTGGGGATAGTTTCAAACGAACTTACAAACTTCTAGAATATAATAATATACTCGACTTTAAGAGCCCTCATCGTGTAACGATTGTATAAAATACAATTTAAGGCATTTATACAATTGGCTATACTGAAAATACATAGCGCAGGGTGCCACTGTTTCAACGTCCATTTCCATCCAAATGCAAGTAACATAATGCGGAGCATCGCGTAACGTGTGTGGCTAGAGAAGGTAACATCGCGGCAACGCGAGGGGTGGCTTTACTTATAGTATAGTGCAGGGGGTGCGGTGCACCCGGGCGCTCGGTCATAGGGGGCGCCATTTCACTGGGCGCTAGGGGGGATGCTAGAGGGCGCTAGGGTAATGATTGCATCCGGGACGCTAGAGACGGCTACAGCGGCAGAGCGATGAGCACAGCGAGAGGACCATAGTGTGGTTGAGGTATAATAAAATAGCTTACCTTGTAGTTGATTTCACGAATACACCCGAATGATATCTTCAGCCACGCTGCGATTGTTTTTATACCTGGACAATCATACCAATCATACTTTGGTGTTACAAATTTGAGTGGTACAATCGTTAAAATGTAATCAAATCGATATCAGAACGGAAAATGACAACAGGTTAAATTAATGAATGGAATACGTAATAAATAGACGTGTTATCAATGAGGATAAAAAAGGAGTCCATCTAAAGGGATGCCGACAGACCCTACTACTAACTGTTCGCTGTCCGTCTTTCTATAGTTTTCTATTAGTCCTACTTGTTATGAACAAAATGCTCACTTTATGATGAAAGCAAGCCGCTTAGCACAGTGGTAGTAGGGACCATACTGAGTGATTTGACCCGCAGCAGAAGGAGTTTCATCCCCGAAAAGAGATGGCGCCACTTCTTAAAAAAAAATTCGAAGAATTCTACAAGCTAAACCAATGATGTACCTAATATAAAAAAGGTAGATATGTTGTCTATACGAAATTCCGTGTTTAAAAATGGCCACCAAATCTGACAGCTGACGATTCCATTGACGACTCGAAACTGAGGCAAGCTGTGCCAGTTGACTCAATTTTAGTGTGCCATTTTTCGTGCGCGTATAACCTATCTACCTCTTTTTTATATTACATCATTGAGCTAAACGAATAAACCAATTTTTATGTATAATACCTCAAATGAAAGCTTATTTGACATATTAGTTATAAAAAAATATGAAAAATATATATTCAGAAATCTTTAGGCAAAAAACGGCATGTTAAGTTTTTTTCCTAATTTAATAGGTAGTTTTTACTAGATTTCTTAAAAAAATGTATGCAACATGAATGGTTTATTGTACATATATATTACTCACCAAATAAAAAGTATTATAAAAAAACTCGACACCAATACCTTTCATACTTCATGAAATATTGAAGATTAAATGAGAGCGCCATTTCTTTAATAGGTACATATTTTTAAAAATTATACAAGCTAAACAAATGGACTAATTTCAAGTGTGTTATATCTCAAATGAAAGAGCATTATATAAATTACTTATAAAAAATAAAATATTCCAAAATATAGTGGCAAAAAAAGGCATAGTATAAGTTTTTTTTTACTTTTTGGTAGGTAGTTTTTACTTGATCTCATTTTAAAAATGCATGCAGCATGTATATTTAAATGCTTAAGTATATTACTGCGTTAATAAAAAGTATTTAAAAAACTAGACATAAATATCTTTCATAGTTCACGAACTAGGTTAGGTTAGGTAGGTAGGTAGGGTGGTTACGAATGGTTAGCTGGTAGAGAATGCCATCTGGCATTAAGCTCGCCATTTGTACATATATTTTTTTGTATTTTGTGCAATAAAGTTTAAATAAATAAATAAATAAACTAGGTATTTAAGTTTAATTTTGCGCGCTCTTACAAATGACAAATAAATTTAAAGAAATCTTGAAGCGCAACCAGTGATCTGATTTTAATGTTCAATGTGTCATATGTAATAAAATCACCTAATTTATAAAATAAACAAAAAAACTGAATAAAGAGTTTTTTCCTGGTGCTGAATTACGAAAACATATAATTACTTTAAAATTTGTCATTATTTTTATTTAAAGTGACTACATTTGTAGACTCAAAATAAAAACTATAAAGACTACATATTTAATATATTATTATTATTCTGGTAGGTACTCGAGCAATATACACGACATGTTGTTAACGTGGACAAGCCTTGATCATTTCATAAGTATAAAGAAATTAACTAATCAATGAATCATTGTATTGCCTTCGTTTTCCCACGCCGGATGATGTACAGCTGAAATTATTATGGTTATTATTGATTAATTAGTTTTTGCTACGGATTCAACGGATTTGAGTTATATGCCAAGGATATAGTCGGGTCACACTAAATTGGTCTTAGTTACCAACTCAGGGATCATCATCATAACTAGAGTTAGGAATTTTGGTGGCATTGGGTGAACAAAGAGCAATGGAGTCCTTGTTATATTTTTTTTGATTGAATGAGTAAATGATTGATAAATGATAAATCAATAATGCATAATAAAATTTATTAGTTACATACAAGTAAATTGATTCATTAAATTTGTAGATGTAGATCTTTCTCGACACACAAATGGATTTTTCACAAGTTGAGAAATCGTATAACGCCAGTGAATATGGAACATATTGCCATAGTGTATGCTTTTCATAATCTTGACAACCATTTAACATCAGATGAAGATAACATACAATATTTTGAAACTTTAATTCCAGTTGCAAGTTGTTCAAGGTCTTGAATACAAAATCATTTTAGTTAAATAGTAAAATTTATTGACATGTAATATTTTGAAATTTACATAATATATGGCTTTATCATTCAGTTATTCAATTATTCAAATAAAAAAAAATACAATGGCGACTCCACTGCACTACTTGTGCTAAAAATGCCACCAGAATCCTAACCCTAATCACTGCGCGTCCAGTATAATGATGCATTCAGGATGCTGTTTGGGCTCCCGCGGTACTGTAGTGCTTCGGCTATGTTCGCCGATGCTCAGACAGACTGCTTTTACGCTATCATGAGAAAACGAAGTACCTCGCTCCTCAACCGCAGCCGCGGCAGCTCAAACGGCATCTTATGCACGCTAGCCCAGCGCTGGGACTCGCCGCTGGTGTGGCGGCATGCGCAGCTGCACGCGCCTGTGCCGCTCCAACGCGCCGTTTTTATTAGGGTTCCGTAGCCAAAATGGCAAAAACGGAACCCTTATAGTTTCGTCATGTCCGTCTGTCCGTCTGTCCGTCTGTCCGTATGTCACAGGCATTTTACTCGAAAACTATAAGGTGTATTTGAATAAAATTTTGAGGATAGGTGTATTTTGTTAGCCGCTACATAGTTTTGTAATTAAAATTACAAAAAAAAAAAATTTTTAGGGGTGCACTCCATACATAAAACTAAAAGTCAAAAAAAAAATTTCATTGTGACCCCCCGTGTGGCACATCAATCGATAGGCCTTTCAAAATAAATATAAGGTTTCTTAGCATTTTTTTTGATTAAGTGAATAGGGTCGGAGATAATCGCCCCGAAAGTCACTAAAATTCTGTCCCCCCCCTCTAATTTTTGAATGGTGTATTTTAAAAATATGGAAAAATTCATGGTCATAGGGCTTATTAATTTCATTCACCGAAAATTGTTTTGAATAAGATCGGTTCAGAGGTTTTCGAGATATTGCTGAAAAACTTCCTCAAAGAAAAGGACGTAAGTGCCGTAAAATTTCTGTGACGATACGACCTTTTTAATAGGCACGGAACCCTTCGTTTTGCGTGGTCCGACACGCACTTGGCCGGTTTTTTAAATTGTTTTATTTTATTTCATAAATACTAACCTTAGGCTTAAATTATACTGTAATTACTAACAAAGTATGGATCACGTTGTCCGAATTAAATATTTTGAATTTGAATTTGAATAACAGTCGATAGACGCTACAGGACATAGGCCTCCCCCAAAGAGTGAGACGATGATCGGTCCAGCGCCACCCGCATTCAGCGGACTCCCGGAACCTTACCAGAGGGGTAAACACGTAACGTTTCGAACGATGGTTAGGACAGTATAACTGTAATTTTCCCATACAAAAAGTGACATTTAGATCTACCTGACGCGCGTACAATGCGTCACGTGATCGACTAGCTGGCATCAGCCTACCTTAGGAACATAATATACATCATTCGTTTTTATTGTCGTAGTTTAGTATGAGGTAATCGTTTGTTTGCAACAAACTCACATAAGTTTGGAGCAAACAAAAAAAAAAGTGTATCTACGTAGGTACCCTATATGGCAAAAACTTATATATAGGGTCCCAAACCAGTTAAGGACAAATTTTTACTTTAAAACATTGACATTTAAAATGAAGTGGACTTCTAGTTTTACTTTTTTTTCATAGATTAGATTAGATTATTTATTTGTGACGGTTTTTAGTAAAAGGTCCCACTTTGTCGATTCTAGTTACGGAGTTACGGGCAGTTTAGTGAAATATGGCAAAACTTACCGAAAATCAACTTTCGATGAAAACTGATAGAACATACTGTAATAAACCTATGATTTTGATGACGACGCATAAATCTCCATTTTAAGCACCTTTTTAGGGCCTCAAAGTTTAGTGCCCACTTTGTCGCATACAGAAAAAATCGTCGATATCATATTTGTGACAGTTTTTGGGAAAACGTCCTACTTCGTCGATATGGAGTTAAGAGTAGTTCCTAATACTACAGATCATACGCTATCTTTCGGTGAAAGATTCATGTCTCTAGGTGCTATAGTTATTTTTTTTAAATTCTGCAAAGTTGCAGAAGTGAAAAAGCGACAATTGAGAAAACGTTGGTTAAAGTGTGGGATGGCAGAAAACACACTTCTACTTTGAAGTTATGGAGTGGTTGGTATTAAATGAATGGGCATACTTTAGGGATTTCAAATTAGTTAAAATCATGTATGTAACCTTAGTATTTTGAATGTTATGGAGGCTTGAACATAAAAAACGGGACGAAAATATGTAAATCCTGAATATGGGTTTATTTGTATATTCTATTATACGGCACGCAGATTTATCATTAAAGTTGTATTTATAAATGGTTTCCCATGCTAAAAAAGACAGAAATAATTCTGTGGATCCTTTTATTTAGTTATTATGTCAAAAAGTTAATAACAAATGATTTGAAGAGTGCCATGCATAAAAATTAAAATACATGTGTCTCTTAATATATAACATGAGATTACTTAAAAAACATACTTATCAAGCATAGAAAGTATGTAAAATATCAAATTATAAGTACTTTTTGTGTGTATAAAGTTTAGTGATTTTATATAGGGAGCGTCCCACTTTGTCGGTTTACTAAACTTTAGTGCTTCTTCATTGAAAGTGTTTTATAAACATAGGTGTAATTTGCTGAACCAAAAACAGTATAATTACAAACCAAAAATGGTGTACGTATTGAACCTATGAGATGTAGCAAACGGATCGAACTCATCGCAACGTTTATATAAGTCGCCGCACCGCCTCGTCGGCGACATCAAAGGCACCGCCGCCGCTAAGCGCTTTGTGTAGGCTTTGTCACGTCAGCATGAATTAAACACGAGAAAATTTTCGCTCAATGATTTCTATGATTTTCGGTGTCATTTAAATGTGAAAGAAAGTTATAAGAGCATTTTTAAAACAGTTTATTTAAAAGTTAAGTCACTAAAACGTCCACATTTTAAGTTTCCTTTTTTCTTACCAAGATTTTTAGCTTGCAACCCAGCAAAATTGCAATTTTATTGTTAATTAAGGCAACATAAGTCTAAAACAACCTTAATTATCTGCCAAAGAACATTTTGACGTGAAAGCTTTGAACATCTTGGTAACAAATAGATGATTATACTTAAAGTTTGGGATGGCAGAAAACACACTTCTACATTGAAGTTATGGAGTAGTTGGTATTAAATGAATGGGCATACTTTAGAGATTTCAAATTAGTTACAATCATGTATGTAATCTTAGTATTTTGAATGTTATGGAGACTTGAACATAAAAACAGGACGAAAATATGTAAATCCGGAATATGGGTTTAATTCTATATTCTATTATACGGCACGCAGATTTATCATTAAAGTTGTATTTATAAATGGTTTCCCATGCTAAAAAAAACAAATAATTCTGTGGATTATTTAGTAATTATGTCAAAAAGTTAATAACAAATGATTTGAAGAGTGCCATGCATAAAAATTAAAATACACGTATCTCTTAATATATAACATGAGATTACTTAAAAAAAACATACTTACGAGTATCAAGCATAGAAAGTATGTAAAATATCAAATTATAAGTACTTTTTGTGTGTATAAAGTTTAGTGATTTTATATAGGTAGGGAGCGTCCCACTTGGTCGGTTTACTAAACTTTAGTGTTTCTTCATTGAAAGTGTTTGTGTTTGGTATATTTTTCAGTTTTATGTATGAGATAATGGTTTGTTATTGTTAATATAAGAGTCTTTTCAAACCACATGCTCGACAATGCCGAATTATAGGTCATGTAAACCCTACCGAAAGCAAGACATTAAATCCCTTGGTGTTAGCCGGGTTATAATGTTGTACTGAATTTCATTATAACCCGCTGGTTAATAATATGATTTCACTTTTCATAATTCTTATTACTATATGCATAAAGTTTAATTTTGCTAAACACAATTTATCCTAGGCCATGGCCTACTTGATTTGACAAAATAAATGAAGTTTGCCTCCGTGTGAACCCCGGTCCGGAGGAGCGCGGTGTTCGATATTCGAATTTCGAATCTAGGACCACGGCTTGTGCTTTCGAATTTGGAACGTCGCGCGCCTTCTTTTGTTCACGCGTGACGAACAAATCGAGTTCTTGTAGGTGCCTATAGAAGATTTAATTTCAAAAATAATATTGAAAATGTCGAGTGATGAAAGTGTTTTGACTCCTGAGTTTATCAAATTAGATGCCATAGGCATTGTCAACAATCTGCTGCCAGAGAAGTCAAAGGAAAAATACCTAAAAGCCTACAACGATTTTGACAAATGGAAAGCTGTAAAAGGCGTAAAGTCTGTGTCTGAATCAGTGCTTCTGGTCTATTTTGAATATTTGTCAGCTACAAAGAAGCCAAGTAGCCTGTGGTGTATATATTCGATGCTGAGGGCAACAATAAGTGTCAAACATGACATACAAATTAATACATATGCCAAGTTATTGGCCTTTTTAAAAAGGAAATCGGATGGACATCGAGCAAAGAAATCAAAGATACTTACGACACAAAACGTGGAGACTTTCTTGAATGAAGCCCCCGACCACAGTTTTCTTGCTATAAAAGTGAGTACAACCTATGAACCTAATTGTTGATTGAATTTATCTCTACACTAAGTATTTCTCATTTTATGTTACGCAGTTGAAAAATTAAATTCGAGTTTACTACCTACATATTTAATCGTTAAAACATATACAGCCTTGGCCAAAAGTGTTGAGAGCAGTCCTGTATTTTTCATACAAATATCGAATTTGGAACTGTTTCCTACCTATCTTTGTAACAAAAAAATACAAACTCTAAGGCACCTTGAATGGTGTGTTATAAGAATTGTACAGACAAGTTATAATATCTCGCTTTATGTGAGACTCGGTTTTTTGTCTTTCGTTTCCCTGAGGCCGCCTTTACACCTGTAAGTTTTGCTTACGAAAGTAGGGACGCAGCCATCCATACAGATGAATGAGATGGAGATCTCGCTTTCCCGCTCTATTGTATAGCGGCGTCCCTACTACTTACGTAAAAACTTACAGGTGTACAGGCCGCCTTACATGAACAAATGCTTTGAGTAGTGATTCAATTTTTTTTATTAATACTTTTTATATTCTGCGTCATCTGATGTTTTTTGTAATTCGGAAATAAGGTTTTATTTAGAAGTTATATAAAAATGAAGTCGAGCTCAAAACTTTTGGCCAAGGCTGTATATATTTTAATTATAATATAAGTATACATATACTCGACCCTCGACCATATATATACCTATAATACCTAAAGGCCCGTAGAATAACTACTATCTCAATATTACCTATTCCTACCTACATGTAGGCAGGTACATAATTATTATGAGTAAATTGTTTACTTACTTAATTATGTATTATTTTGTTAAAGGTGGCCCTGATTTTTGGAGTGAACGGAGCTTGTCGTGGAAATGAACTCGTGAACATAAAAGTCAATGATATCGAAAAACATTCAGAGTTATTACTTGTAAAATTGCCGGATACAAAAACAAATAGAGAACGGTCATTCGTAATTCGTGAAGACCATGCCAAAATAGTCCAAAAGTACTAAGCACTACGCCCTGCTAATATAAACACCAACAGATTTTTTGTAGGCTACAACAATGGCAAATGTACCAGGCAAGTCATTGGCAAAAACAAAATTAGTGGCATGCCAAGAGACATTGCAAAATACCTGAAATTGGAAAATCCCGAGCTCTACACAGGCCACTGTTTTAGAAGAACATCGGCGAGCCTATTGGCTGATTCAGGAGCAGACATGGCCCAAATAAAAAGACACGGTGGCTGGAAGTCTGACGCTGTAGCAGAGGGCTACATAGAAAATTCTATAAAAAATAAAGAAAGAACGAGCTATCGTATTGGTGAAAAAATACTTTTGAAACCATCGTCTACTATTGATGATCCTTGGACACCTCTGCCACCACAGCCATCTTCCTCAAAACACATCCCATCCACATCAAGCTCACTGCCTGAAAATCCACCTTCCCCAACCTTTACGGTACATCTCGACCCTCAGACGCAAGTATCCGAAGCTATGAACGCAACTCAAATAAACTCCAACTCAACCTCAATAAACGTACCAAATAAAAACATTACCTTATCTTTCCATAATTGGACTAACGTGTCTAATGTTACTATGTACTTTTAATTTGCTAAATAATAGTAGATTGTACACCTAGGGGATAAAGCACTGTTTTATGTCACGGGAGCGAATTGAATCCCGAACGTAACGAAGGACTCATAATTTAACTCCTGAGCGTAGCGAGGGAGTTATAAGTTAATTCCTGAGCGAAGCGAGGGAATTAAGACTGAGTCCTGAGTGCAGTGAGGGGTTCAACCGCCCAAGACTAAAACAGTCTTATCCCCGAGGTGTATACTCTACTTTTCACACCTTATGCGAGACAAAAAAACAGGCTCAGTAGATAAATAATGTTTGATTTCTTTGCTCGATGTCCATCCGATTTCCTTTTTAAAAAGGCCAATAACTTGGCATATGTATTAATTTGTATGTCATGTTTGACACTTATTGTTGCCCTCAGCATCGAATATATACACCACAGGCTACTTGGCTTCTTTGTAGCTGACAAATATTCAAAATAGACCAGAAGCACTGATTCAGACACAGACTTTACGCCTTTTACAGCTTTCCATTTGTCAAAATCGTTGTAGGCTTTTAGGTATTTTTCCTTTGACTTCTCTGGCAGCAGATTGTTGACAATGCCTATGGCATCTAATTTGATAAACTCAGGAGTCAAAACACTTTCATCACTCGACATTTTCAATATTATTTTTGAAATTAAATCTTCTATAGGCACCCACAAGAACTCGATTTGTTCGTCACGCGTGAACAAAAGAAGGCGCGCGACGTTCCAAATTCGAAAGCACAAGCCGTGGTCCTAGATTCGAAATTCGAATATCGAACACCGCGCTCCTCCGGACCGGGGTTCACACGGAGGCAAACTTCATTTATTTTGTCAAATCAAGTAGGCCATGGCCTAGGACAAATTGTGTTTAGCAAAATTAAACTTTATGCATATAGTAATAAGAATTATGAAAAGTGAAATCATATTATTAACCAGCGGGTTATAATGAAATTCAGTACAACATTATAACCCGGCTAATACCAAGGGATTTAATGTCTTGCTTTCGGTAGGGTTTACATGACCTATAATTCGGCATTGTCGAGCATGTGGTTTGAAAACATTATTTATCTACTGAGCCTGTTTTTTTGTCTCGCATAAGGTGTGAAAAGTAGAGTATACACCTCGGGGATAAGACTGTTTTAGTCTTGGGCGGTTGAACCCCTCACTGCACTCAGGACTCAGTCTTAATTCCCTCGCTTCGCTCAGGAATTAACTTATAACTCCCTCGCTACGCTCAGGAGTTAAATTATGAGTCCTTCGTTACGTTCGGGATTCAATTCGCTCCCGTGACATAAAACAGTGCTTTATCCCCTTGGTGTATAATCTACTATTGATACTAACGTCGTTTGTTTAAACTTTTTTAAAGTAATTGAACGAAATTTCTTTTCGACTCAAGTTTAGTGACCCACTTTGACGGTTTGGTGGATCATACGCTAAAAAATTACTACAAGTATAAAATCATAATTTATAAACATAGGTGTAATTTGCTGAACCAAAAACAGTATAATCATCTATTTGTTACCAAGATGTTCAATGCTTTCACGTCAAAATGTTCTTTGGCAGATAATTAAGGTTGTTTTAGACTTATGTTGCCTTAATTAACAATAAAATTGCAATTTTGCTGGGTTGCAAGCTAAAAATCTTGGTAAGAAAAAAGGAAACTTAAAATGTGGACGTTTTAGTGACTTAACTTTTAAATAAACTGTTTTAAAAATGCTCTTATAACTTTCTTTCACATTTAAATGACACCGAAAATCATAGAAATCATTGAGCGAAAATTTTCTCGTGTTTAATTCATGCTGACGTGACAAAGCCTACACAAAGCGCTTAGCGGCGGCGGTGCCTTTGATGTCGCCGACGAGGCGGCGCGGCGACTTATATAAACGTTGCGATGAGTTCGATCCGTTTGCTACATCTCATAGGTTCAATACGTACACCATTTTTGGTTTGTAATTATACTGTTTTTGGTTCAGCAAATTACACCTATGTTTATAAAACACTTTCAATGAAGAAGCACTAAAGTTTAGTAAACCGACAAAGTGGGACGCTCCCTATATAAAATCACTAAACTTTATACACACAAAAAGTACTTATAATTTGATATTTTACATACTTTCTATGCTTGATAAGTATGTTTTTTAAGTAATCTCATGTTATATATTAAGAGACACATGTATTTTAATTTTTATGCATGGCACTCTTCAAATCATTTGTTATTAACTTTTTGACATAATAACTAAATAAAAGGATCCACAGAATTATTTCTGTCTTTTTTAGCATGGGAAACCATTTATAAATACAACTTTAATGATAAATCTGCGTGCCGTATAATAGAATATACAAATAAACCCATATTCAGGATTTACATATTTTCGTCCCGTTTTTTATGTTCAAGCCTCCATAACATTCAAAATACTAAGGTTACATACATGATTTTAACTAATTTGAAATCCCTAAAGTATGCCCATTCATTTAATACCAACCACTCCATAACTTCAAAGTAGAAGTGTGTTTTCTGCCATCCCACACTTTAACCAACGTTTTCTCAATTGTCGCTTTTTCACTTCTGCAACTTTGCAGAATTTAAAAAAAATAACTATAGCACCTAGAGACATGAATCTTTTACCAAAAGATAGCGTATGATCTGTAGTATTAGGAACTACTCTTAACTCCATATCGACAAAGTGGGACCTTTTCCCAAAAACCGTCACATTTCATGATAAAAAAATACATTACAAATTTGCATACATGTCAAAAAATAAGATTTTTTATCACGATCGTCAAAATTAATGAAAAATAAATATACAATAATAGGACGATGTCAATAAATGTGTACCTACAAAATAATGAGGAAATAGAAAAATAAAATATTATTAACATATTAGGTATACTTAACCTACTACCTATTAAAAGTTGAGATGAGACAAAAAAACACTTAATTCCTTTTGTTTTTTTTTAATAAAAATGTTAGAATAGGAAAAACGGGAACGTACTTACCCACGTTCGAGTCTATTAAGAATTCCTGCCAGATAGTGGCGGGAATTCTTAATGTTTTACACTTTAAGTCGCAAGTGGTCAACTACCGGGTGCGTGGTCAACTATAGGGTCACCCATCTAACTTTCTTTCACACTTATTGAGATTTTTATACGACTATATCGCTCGGTAGTGGTACCTATTCTTATTGCCGTGGAGAATCTTGATTATCTTCTTCTTAATCTATTTAGCTTTAACCAATCCACGACATCGTCACTATAAGTACCACCAATGAACTAATTTATTAGTACTATTGACTATTGTTTCCTTACACGCGAACGTTACTAATGAAGAAAAAAAGACGCGTTTGTCCGTGATTGGCATTAGGTATGACTGGCTAATACTTAACTTATATACGAGATCTGAAAAAAAAGTTGCAGCTGCAATGCAAGCTTAGTACAATATAACTTACATTCGACTTCAATTGCATTAACATGAACTATTATAAAGAGCTTTTGTTTTTTAAATGTAAATTAGGTACCTACTGTGATAAAAGTGACAATTTATACAGTAGGTAGTTAGTTACGTGAGTAAAAACATTGTTTGCCCAAAAACACTACCTGCCCGCGTGGCCTCGCCCGCGTATTGCAAAGAACACAGGAAAACCCGAGGGATAAAATATAGCCTTTAACCATCCAGAATGTTCATTCTACACGCAGGTGAAAGAATTTTTGAAATCGGATAAGCAAAGCAGTTCCCATTAGGTAGGGTAGACTGAATACGGTTGAAACAATTTTTCGTATATCGTCCGTAGTTTTGCTTTTTATAATCTGGGAGATGAAGAAAATACCTATATCAAATGAAAGAGCGCGTTTTTATCTCCTAAACGGCAATAGAATTATGGATCCAGGTGTGTTAAGTTTTAGTAGTAGATCAAGTTGAAAAAAAATCGATTTGTTTCAACTGTCCCAATCCCCGGGGCGGTTCAAACTGTGACACAATGTAATACTTTTATGTGTTTATTCGTTATTTTTATGACACGACGTATAATTTAGGAACTGTTTTTAATCAGCTAGCGTTTATGCGCATACAAGTTAAACTCTACGTATATTATCAGTCATTTGTAATAAATGTATGACTACATAACATTGACATAGACCTTATTTAAGTAAATTAACAAAACAAAAGGTTTATTATTTAGATTATTTTGTCTGTAAAACGAATTCAAGACAGAAAATATCATCAATATCATCATTAAAGAGAAGACGACCTCTGTAGAAAAAAAACACAGGATGTAAAAGCGTTTTGAATCCGAACGCCTCAAGTGAAAACTACTCTTTAGTATCCGATTGTCAAACAATGACAGTGACAGTTTTGATTTGCTGCTTTGCTGGGCTGGTTCAGAAACCGAAACTAAGCCACAGTCACGTCTCGTGAAGTGGGTTTGGCCCACAAATAAAAGGTTGTGATTCAACTTTATGCTCCAAAAAAGAGAACCGTGAACTGAACTTGTAAAATTAAGTTAAATGTCTGTTTTTTTAATTAAGTTAATTTAAGGAAAAAGTGTATAATCACTCTTAGTAGGTACTTTCTTATTGTTTCGGAACGTACCCTAATCGAATATTTTCTCTTCGTTGTTGTGATACTTTTCGCTGTTTAGATAATCAAAACTATATAATTTCATTTGTTTTCATTATTCTTAATCGTATATAAATCATGTTAATTAAGTTCTTACTTTAAAAATAGAGAAAATATACTTTATTTATGCTTTAAAGGAGCTGCAATTAGCTAAATGTTGTAATAGTAGCATGGATGGTTGTATAATATTTAGTGTCCCTAGGTATGCTATTCTTAGGACTCCAAATTACGTCTTTCGATAAACGTAAGTAAATATTAACAAGTATCTACATGTTATTTTGTGCTGCTGAGAAACAGTAAGTATCTATTAAACTGGTCTATAACTACACAGTTTCTTTTACTAATATTCAAGTTTACTTATACAATACAAATACTCTTTATTGCACACCTCACACAAACAAAGAGCGATCTCTTCCAGACAACCTTTGGGTATCGGAGAAAGAGATAAAACTATATTATTGGTGCAGAGAGTGGTGGTGGTGGTTATATTGCTTATGCTCATCATAAAAACATGGGCCCTTCAAAACAATCGGGATTCGAACCCAGGACCTCCAGCTTTGTAGGCAGGATCACTACGAACTAGAACAGGTTAAAGCGGTCGGGGGGCTAGGGTAAAGCAGGTGGGGGCAGAATTTATACATTCCTTGAAGAACCCCATACTGTAGTCCTTCTTGAAAACCTCAGCATCTTCATTCCACGGCCAGAAGAAATTTCTCTGATATTATGCAGTCATTTTTATGATTTTTATGTATTTACAGCTCTACTACAAAACTATGGACAAAACGATGCATAAAAGAGTTTATGTTGGTTGCATGGTCACCGATACACACTAAGAAGTTGCATGGAATATCTGGAATGCACAGATTACTCTAAATATACATAAAAGTGGAGCTGCTAGCAAAAATGGAAGGAAACTATGATGTAAGTGTATCAATATAGGTATTCATTTAAGAATAAATAAGTGAGAACCGGCCAAGGGCGAGTCAGACTCGCGCACGTACCATTATCTATAAAAACGAGCAAAAAAATCACATGTGTTGTATTGGAGACACCTTAAATATTTATTATATTCTGTTTTTTACTATAGTGGCTACAGAAATACATCATCTGTGAAAATTTCAACTGTCTAACTATCACGGTTCATTTCATGAACCATGACACCTGTACACCCAGTAACACAGCCCAGTGACACACAGCGAAATCTTAGTAATAGGTTCCCGTTTTTACCTCTTGGGTACAGAACCCTAAAAAAGAACCCTTTTCATTTGTAGTTTATAATTCCTTAGCAGATGCTACTGTTTAATACAAAAACTTAACAAAAAGAGTCCTCTGATATTAGCCCCCAATTTGCTGTATAAGTTTTAGTAAAAACATATTTGGTTACAAAAATAGATACCATTTTAAACCCCCAATCAAAATCCGTGTGTGTCCGTAGCAGTGTAGTTCTCAAACAGATGAACCAATTGGCGTGGGATATTTTTTATCATAAGTCTAGAGTTTTGATTGTGAATTACTTTATTGTGAAAAAGGTGTATATTTTAATTTCCTTGACTGTATATTGTTTTTTAATCTTTACTTACACTACTTGTGTGGCAATTGGGTACACAACCTGATGGAATGAACTTCAGGAGCGTCATTGTGCATTGCCGACCCTTCCAGTGCCACATGCAATTGCATAGTGACTTGATGACCGCCCCTTATGACATTAGTGACATTACTGCTTATTCTGAGACCTTCTTGACACACAGACACACGCACGCACACACACTCAACATACGCAAAATGGTTTCTATTTAACTTTTTATTTGGTTTACTATTACCACTCCTTGTAGGTACAGTCGAGTTCTCCAATATCTATACAGACAACCTTTCTATACACAGGCTTTATGATTACTGACATATGACACATGTGTAGATATTTTTGAAAGGTTGTCTGTATAGATGTTGGAGAACTCGACTGTACTGTAAGAATGGTGTCTCCTGACGCAAGCACAATCTAATGCTAAAAAATAAAATAAATATAAATAAAATAAAAATTCTTTATTTCAGACCGGTTGATCCATAGAATGTTAGTAACAAATGACTTAAGACTATATTAGGTTAGTAACAATAATCAAACAAAACAAACAATCAAAATTTTTTAAATAATAAATTGGGCAACACCCTTAATCTGTCCAACCCAGAAGGATAGGATCGGACAGTCACCTCTACACGCAATTGCCTGAAGAATGCTGTTGGCGCTCGCTCTCACCCTGCCTAATAGTGAGGCTATCTTTTTTCGCATGATCGCCGGAAACCCGTCTACACGGGCTTCGGCAAACATGCCCGAGGCACTACACCTCCTCGGCAGACCCAACAGCATTCTAAACGCATTATTGTATTGGACGCGCAGGGCGCTATAGGCTCGCTTTGTATACCTAACCCACAGGCTGCTCGAGTAAAAAAAACCAAAAAACATTTTTTTAATTATTTTTTCAGGGCTACCAGCCAACAATTCTAGACATGTTGAACGGCGACTGCTGGCGCGAAGTGCTTAGTTACGTGCCCACGGAGGACATAATCCGCTCGGAGCGCGTCAGCAGGCTATGGCGGGCCAGGATGCAGGAATATATGCAAGGTATGTTGTCCCAAGCCCAAGTAGTCACAAAACCGTTTCCACCGCAAAATACCGGGAAAATAGCCCAGTCATTGAACTGATAACTTGTATGGAGACAGGAAATCTCTATATATATATTACGCGAGGCCGATTTTTGTACATGCCATCAGATCAGTTTTGGAAAATGAAATGTCATTCGATTTGTCTCATGCAGGAGAGCTGCAATAAGGACTCTGTTTTGTTATTTTTTATATATAAAGTTTAAAAAAAAAGAAGCGGGTTGTGTAGGAGATACAACCGTTAATTAAGTTTAAGTGGATACTTCTTTGTTGGCTATGGAACCCTTGTACCCGTAAAATATATATCTGAATTAATTCACTAAAATCTGTATAAGTACAGATAAATCGGTATATATGGCAACATTGACTGACGTAGCTCATTTGACTCGCGATACATTAAACATAGCGGTCATTTCAGCATTATTTTCATGTCCGCCACATAAACTAAATAACATTTTGTGATTAACAACCAATGGCAAATAAAGAAAAATTAAAACATGTTACAAACATTATTTGAAATCAGATTAGGCTTCTCTACAAAAAGTTATTCCGGAAGTCACGTGATTCATTTTCAACTGTACCCCTATACAAGAACGCGAGCAAAGAAGTATCCATTTCAAAAATAATTTATAAATGGGTCGTTCTTCTTTTTTACCGACAATGAACCGAGGTTTTTCTGTTTTTTTGGTTTTTGAACTAACGAAAATTGTGGTTTTGAAGTGCGATTTAAAAAAAAATGCATAGGTTTCTTCATTAGAACTAATTAAAGTTTCCTTTCTGGCCAATATAAATATTTATTTACGGTTTGTTTCTAAAAAAAACATGTGACAAAGTGGACTCTTTCAGTGGGGACAACATTTTGGTTTACCACTCTGTCACAGCATTCTACGAAAAAAAAAACATTTAAAAAAATGCTAGTTAGAGAAAGTGAAATATTAAATATCCCTAATTAATAAAATAATATGGACGTTCATTCGAACATTATAAAACCCTAAACATCATTACTCAAATGAGATGCCGTAATAAGACGAAGGACAGGCTATTGTCGGTCGAAAAGAAGAACGACCCAAATACTACTGTGCGCTGACCACGTGACTGGCTGCGTAACGTCACGTGACGTAACTTCGTAAAATAAATAAAAAACAAGAATGTCAATCAAACCTGTAGTAATTTCTTCAGCATGAGAATTTATAAATGTTGAGTCGGCCACATATGGATACAACACTAAGAAAATATACTAAATAGAAAATAAACAGACTTATTACAATGTTTACTAAAACTGACAGACTTTATGTCAACTGTTGATTTACTTTTTATTGGGCTCTATGTCAATATTAAATTGCTATGTTTTTTACTTCAAAAAAGTTTGTATAAGTACAAATTTATTTTCCCATATTCGAGATATTAGGAGAAGAATGAGGTTTAAACCCATTAATATCTGCCTCCCAGTGATGACATATGGCACTGAAACTTGGTCGCTTACTATGGGCCTCATAAGAAGGCTCAAAGTCACCCAAAGGGCAATGGAGAGGGCTATGTTGGGATTTTCTCTGCGTGATCGTATCAGAAATGAGGCTATCCGCAGCAGAACCAAGGTAACCGCTAAAGCCCTCCGAATCGCTAAACTTAGGTAAGTGGCAGTGGGCGGGGCACATTGCACGTAGAACCGATGGCCGTTGGGGCGGAAAGGTTCTCGAGTGGCGACCACGTATCGGAAGGCGCGGCGTGGGTAGGCCCCCCACAAGGTGGACTGATGACCTGGTAAAGGTCGCGGGAGTCCGCTGGATGCGGGTGGCGCAGGACCGGTCAACTTGGCACTCTCTGTGGGAGGCCTATGTCCAGCAGTCGTCTTTCGGCTGATATGATGATGATGATGATATCTCCCTATATACGTGTTCCCTGTGGAGAAATTACATGCAACGGGCCTACCAATTTAACAACGCGTTTCTGGTGCTGGTGGGGCTGCCTCGCTTCTGCAGCGCATCAGGGATGTTCGCAGAAGCGCGCGTCGACTGCTTGTACGCAACTATGCGCAAGCGGTGCGCATCCCTGGTGCGCCGGGCGCGGCCAGCCCCAACCCCATCCTGCGTTTGATAGCAGGCAGATGTGACTCTCCGTACATAAGGCACTGTTGTGAAATGCATGTCTCCAACAGTGCCTATCTGTATTAATATTAATTTTAATTTAGGTGCTGAATTGTGTAATTTTTAACTTTTACTGTATGACTTTCGTTCATTCATTCATTCATTGTCGTGGACACCACGGACGGTTTTGCTAATCTTATTTATCACAATGCCTGTTTTCAGTAAAGATGTAGAAAACAAAACTCGATTACTGAAAGTTCTTATCGGATGCCGGCGGGACGCCCATTGTGGCGTCTTTGTTGACAACGTCAATTTTTATATGGAAAAATGACAGTTGGATACCTAACGCGCGTTCAAAACGTTACGTGATTGGCCCCCTCGGGATAAAAACTATCCTATGTCCTTCCCCGGGATTCAAACTACCTCCATACCAAATTTCATCTCAATCGGTTCAGCAGTTTAAGCGTGAAGAGGTAACAGACAGACAGACACACTTTCGCATTTATAATATTAGTATGGTTATAATCTGTTGGCGTGGGTGGCCCTTGACAAGGTGGACTGATGACCTGGTAAAGGTCGCGGGAGTCCGCTGGATGCGGGTGGCGCAGGACCGGTCATTTTGGCACTCTTTGGGGGAGGCCTATGTCCAGCAGTGGACGTCTTTCGGTTGATATCATGACGATGATGACGATAATCTGTTACTTGCAGGTGTGAACCTCTCGGTGGAATACCTCCGGCCCTGCATCATTAACATCCTGAGCTGGGACCGGCACCCCAACAGTCGGCACCTTACCCTGGATAAAGAAGACCAGCCCGGGAAGAAGGGAGCTTGGTTCCTGGCCATGCTGACCAAACTCGGTTGTAACATAGTGTTCATTGGTACTGACAGGATTGAGGAACATGATATAGCGAATATTGTGTGGTACTGCCCAAAGATTGAGATCTTGTTGGTAAGTTTTTTTACCTTATATCTCAGGAACTACTAATGCTATCAATTTGAAATTTGGAATAGTTGTAAACAAAGCTAACCCACGTGTATGGAAAATTTAAATTTAAATATATATTTTCAAAATCGATAAAAAAGGATGGATAAGAGGGGGGCAAACATTAAAAGTGCAGTTAGTAGGCCAAGTAGGGTATCATATGAAAGGGTTTATTCTGATTTATAAAGGAAAATGTTGAAAAAAAATCTCCGAAGTTAACTAGCGTATATTTTTATTCTTCAAAAATCATTTTTGAAGAATTAAGTTTGTTATTTAATACTTCTGTGTTTTTTCTTTCAATTCGTATAAAATTATTCTAAAAGTACCTTCTACCAAATAAAAAAATAATTATCGAAATTAATTCACTTGATAATGAAACATACCGAGTTACTTGGTCGCGCAAGTTAGTAACAAAATGCACCGATTAATGGCGCTGTAGGTACTCATGACTTAACTATAACATGCGTTATTAAGATTTTTCCAAATATATGGGCGGGGCAAGACGGGTTGAAAATACCTGTTGTATGAAATTTTGTACGGAACCCTCGGTGCGCGAGTCAGACTCGCACTTGACCGTGTTCTTTAAATATGATGATTGGTTCCGGATGTTATCCCCTACATACAAATTTTCAAAACTACGATCTTACAGAATTTTCCTCTTTATAATATTAGTATAGAATTTGTATACATTAGCTGAATATCCATTAATTTTCTTTTCAGCTCTGCAGTATTGAGTACTATCTTCCGTTGGAGCAACTGAAGTGCTGCAGACGACTCCGACGGATTTCCTTACATACGTGCACGGTACGCATCTTATCTTATCTTATTTAGGTGACCACCCTTTCGGGTTCTCCCAACCACGCTCCATCATTTCCACAAATCGGATGACACAGCTCAGCAGGAGTAGGTACCTTGAATTCCCTGGCAGCCAAGAATATTGATTTCTTTAAACCTATCTTTTAGAGAATCTCGTGAGTCGTAACCCTAAATTATAAATCGTACGTATATCACGTTTTTGTAAAATAAAAATTGAATTTATATCAGTAGCTTTGCCCCATAATAGAATACCGTAAGTCATTATACTATGAAAATAGGCAAAATATACCAACCTTGCCGTCTCAACGTCCGCAAGTTGACGAATCCCTTTAACTGCGTAAGCAGCTGAACTGAGTCTACCTCATCATCATCATATCAGCCGAAAGACGTCCACTGCTGGACATAGGCCTCCCCCAGAGAGTTCCAAATTGACCGGTCCTGTGCCACCCGCATCCAGCGGACTCCCGCGACCTTCACCAGGTCATCAGTCTTCGCACCCCTGACCCGGCTGGTATCCTGGCCGCTACCACAACCAGGGTACCAGGGGTCGCCGTAACCTCGGGGCCGTGGTTTTTTTGTACTAATAATAGGGGGTATATGCCATAATCCCGGTATGGTAATGGACCCGGGTATGTCCTAAAACTACGACCAATACCACCGGGGGATGGGCAGCAGCATCCCTGGAGTACGGTGGAAATACTGCGATGGCCAACCCGCAAGCCAAGCGTGGTGATTATGACATATACCCCCTATGAGTCTACCTGCCAGAGTAGAAATATGTGGACTCCATAGCGATTTTGAATCTAAAGTTATGCCAAGAAAAACAGTTTTATCCACCAAATCACGTTCACATGCACTCCATCGTTTCAGGTACCTATGCAAAAATTTATAAATGCAGTAAAGTTGTGCGATTCCCAAGTTGCAGAATTTTATTTAGCAAGCAAATAAAGATGAATAAGAATATCTCACAACTTTTTACGGTGGAAGAGTTTCCAGAATTGATCTAGAATGCCTGACTTGGCTCTACGTAATATCTCACAACTTTTTACGGTGGAAGAGTTTCGAGAATTGATCTAGAATGCCTGACTTGGCTCTACGTAATATCTCACAACTTTTTACGGTGGAAGAGTTTCGAGAATTGATCTAGAATGCCTGACTTTGCTCTACGTAATATCTCACAACTTTTTACGGTGGAAGAGTTTCGAGAATTGATCTAGAATGCCTGACTTGGCTCTACGTAATATCTCACAACTTTTTACGGTGGAAGAGTTTCGAGAATTGATCTAGAATGCCTGACTTGACTCTACGTAATATCTCACAACTTTTTACGGTGGAAGAGTTTCGAGAATTGATCTAGAATGCCTGACTTGGCTCTACGTAATATCTCACAACTTTTTACGGTGGAAGAGTTTCGAGAATTGATCTAGAATGCCTGACTTTGCTCTACGTAATATCTCACAACTTTTTACGGTGAAAGAGTTTCGAGAATTGATCTAGAATGCCTGACTTGGCTCTACGTAATATCTCACAACTTTTTACGGTGGAAGAGTTTCGAGAATTGATCTAGAATGCCTGACTTTGCTCTACGTAATATCTCACAACTTTTTACGGTGAAAGAGTTTCGAGAATTGATCTAGAATGCCTGACTTTGCTCTACGTAATATCTCACAACTTTTTACGGTGGAAGAGTTTCGAGAATTGATCTAGAATGCCTGACTTGGCTCTACGTAATATCTCACAACTTTTTAGGTGGAAGAGTTACGAGACTTGCTATATTTTTTACATGGAATGTTTTTTATGGGATAATGTTGACACAGACAATTGGGTAGTTTCCTGAGTAAAAAATATTAAATTCTATTTAGTCTAGTAGATTATCAAAAAATATGGGATATTTTTTTGTTTAAAAAGTGTGCCATAATGTGACGTCACGCGGAACTTTAACAGGCTATATCTTCGTCAGTTTTTGTTTAATTAACAAATAAAAAAATACGTGGCCAATATTTTTTGATAATCCAACTGAAGGAAATAACTTTTTTTTGGAAAGTAGCCAATTTATTAGGTATATTAATACGTTACAAGTAGCATAGGTTAAGTATTGTAACTCCAAAAATTTAAATAATCCTTCAGCGGAACATGGTTCTCAGTATTATGAAATTTGGAAAAAGTATGCTTCCTGTTTCTGACTGACAACTTCGGAATTATGTAGAGTAAACTTGAGACTATTTGATTTGGCCGAATTGCATCAAAGTAGTCCATTCAAAAAGCAACTCTACCTTCCAAGGTAGAAGATTGCAATTCCAATGACAGTTTTATAAAAAGTCGGCGAGCATATCCACATTACACGATTTCTACTTTCAGATCCCAGACGAATACATATGCCAGCTGTTAAACGACGTACCTATAGAAGAATTAGTCATCAACAATGCTAGTTACGTGTCCGGAATGTTCTTGGCAGAATCGAAAGATGTAAAACTGAAGTCTTTGACGATGTCGGCTTGCTATCTGTTGATGACGGAATTTTTTAGAACGGCTATAGACTTGGATGAGTTAACGAAGTTGGAGCTCACTCTGAACAGTGTTGAGGTGAGTGTTATAAATAAGGTAGGGTAGATGCCCTATTTGACACTGCCAACAGTTGGCATTGGTACTACAATTTTTTAAAATATAATTTTTAATGTTCGCAATTTCCAATTTTTATCAAGATCTGTTTTCAATTGGCACATTGAGTAAATAACAAACAAATTAAGTACTAAAATTACTAAAACTAACTTAACCAATGGGGCCTACACTATATTTACATATATCCCCTAAATCAATGCCACTTGCTGGTAGGGTGCCCATAAGGCTGGCTGCATTTCCTCGCTGAATGGCAATGCCAATGCGTTGAGCGAGGAACGAGCCAGCCCTATGGTCACCAGTGGCGCGTATGTTCGCATAGATTTGATAGTTAGTATTTTTATTTCCTCACAATAATATCGCTTTATGCAAATAAAATAATGGTTTAAATTTGAACTTTAAATATTCGCGCCAAAAAGGCAGCTGCCATTATCGTGACGTCATCACTCTAACATCAAACAACAGACCATAGACTACTAAGAAGATACTATTGCAGAAACATAGAAACGTCGAATGCGCATGTCCGTCTACGCTTGGACTCATAGATATTATGAGTCTAAACAGAAAAATATAATAATAATAACCCTTTCAACGAGTAGTTGATGACCAGAACATGTACCAAAAATGTCATTGTTGATTAAAACTTAAAGAGTGTGTATTCATATAAATAATATTCTCTCAAACACGTAATGAATTACTGACGTTACGTTCCTTATAATACGCTGCCAAGTATCATGTTTCTGGTGCGGCGGGACGAGAGGCCCGTAATGAAATTTCATTCAAAATTGTAGGCCTGCAAAGTGATCGTCTTTTGTTTCATCTTCAATTGGTGACATCGCTAAACTTAAGTGGCAGTGGGCGGGGCACATTGCACGTAGAACCGATGGGCGTTGGCGCGGAAAGGTTCTCGAGTGGCGACCACGTACCGGAAAGCGCGGCGTGGGTAGGCCCGCCACAAGGTGGACTGATGACCTGGTAAAGGTGGCGGGAGTCCGCTGGATGCGGGTGGCGCAGGACCGGTCACTTTGGCACTCTTTGGGGGAGGCATATGTCCAGCAGTGGACGTCTTTCGGCTGATATGATGATGATGGTGACATAACATCGTGACGTTCAAGCATTAAAAAAAGCTTTAAGTTTTTTTTCAATTTCATTGCATTTTGATAAAAACACTGTACAGACCTCGGCTGGAACTAGTGATTGCCTTCTTCGTATTACTTTCCGGCCTCGCTACGTTTGGCCGTCTATATCACACTTGACAGGCAATCCCTTCCTTCCCGGCCTTTGTAGTAATGTACTATTCTGTTCCAGGTTTACAGAAACGTCCACTTGTTACTAAACAACACTCCAAACCTAGAGCAATTAAAGTTAGTATCGTTCGATAAGAAAATCAACGTTGGCAGTGAGTTCTCTGACTCCGTTAGTCAACTGAGTCGGTTAAAGAATTTCTATGCGCGGTACATCAACAATTCGCACGAAGGTTGGCTGGAAGACGTCGCCGCGGGGTGCAGGGAGCTGAAGACTTTGGATGTGGGGAATTGTACGGGTAAGTCGAACTACCCTGTAAAGCTAGGGGTAGATTGCACCAAACTGTCTCAATCTTAATAGTGAGGCATCACGTGATAATGTAGACACGCCGGACAAGAGCACCAAACCATCTCAATCGTAATAGTGAGGCATCACGCGATAATGTAGACGCAGTGGAGAAGAGCACCAAACCCAATAGTAATAGTGAGGCATCACGTGGCAATGTAGACACGCTGGACTAGAGCACCAAACCATCTGAATCGTAATAGTGAGGCATCACGCGATAATGTAGACACGCCGGACAAGAGCACCAAACTATCTCAATAGTAATAGTGAGACGTCACGCGATAATGTAGACACGCTGGACAAGAGCACCAAACCGAATCGTAATAGTGAGGCATCACGTGATAATGTAGACGCGGTGGACAAGAGCACCAAACCCAATTGTAATAGTGAGGCACCACGTGATAATGTAGACACGCTGGACTAGAGCACTAAACCATCTCAATCGTAATAGTGAGGCATCACGCGATAATGTAGACGCGGTGGACAAGAGCACCAAACCCAATCGTAATAGTGAGGCATCATGTGATAATGTAGACACGCTGGACTAGAGCACCAAACCGTCTCAATCGTAATAGTGAGGCATCACGTGATAATGTAGACGCGGTGGACAAGAGCACCAAACCCAATCGTAATAGTGAGGCATCACGTGATAATGTAGACACGCTGGACTAGAGCACCAAACCGTCTCAATCGTAATAGTGAGGCATCACGTGATAATGTAGACAAGTTGGACCAGAGCACCAAACCGTCTCAATCGTAATAGTGAGGCATCACGCGATAATGTAGACGCGGTGGACAAGAGCACTAAACCCAATCGTAATAGTGAGGCATCACGTGATAATGTAGACACGCTGGACTAGAGCACCAAACCGTCTCAATCGTAATAGTGAGGCATCACGTGATAATGTAGACACGCTGGACCAGAGCACCAAACCGTCTCAATCGTAATAGTGAGGCATCACTGCGTGGCGCACTCTCATTCATGAGAGGAGGCCTGTGCCCAGCAGTGGGACGTATATAGGCTGATGATGATGATGATGATGATAATGACGATGATGACTGCGTGGCGATGGATGTATGTGTGCGGTGAATGTCTGAGCTTCTGTGAGGAGATGGATGACAGGCAATCAACTGTAACAATGTAAACTATGTGTTTTAGTCTTGTTTACTCTCGTTTGATGACGCATTGGTTTTACTGTAATGTCACGTTAACATATGTTTTGCTAAATAAATAAATAACGTGATAATGTAGACACGCTGGACAAGAGCACCAAATGTTTGTCGCCGTTTGAAAAAACATAAATAAACAACGTCCATATGACACCATGAACTGATAAAACATGTTGCAATTGAATTACGAATCGAAATATAACCAAAATACCAAATCGGCGAACCGGAAGATTGCAGAAACGTAACAATTTAAATATTGTTTATGGCAAAAATACCTATAATATTGAAAATTAAACAAGTGCCATACGGACAGAGTCGAGGGCAAAAGCTAGTAGTTCATATAACCTTTCCTTACAGGGGTGACTGCGGACAGTGTAGTGGCGCTCTGCCGTGCGACGGGGCCGAAGCTGAAAGAACTCGGGGTGGCTTGGAACAGCGAATTGACGGATGACCATCTAGTGGCTTGTATCACACTCTGCCCTAATCTAGTGGTAAATATGTCCAAACAAAAAAAAATTGCTTGCTGTTTCTGAGTCTTGGATGTTTTCTATGTATTTAAGTATTTATATGTATTCAATATTCGTCGTCAGAAGCTTTATTGAGCTTTATGTGGGTCTTCGATTTCTATAAAATTGACCCCTAATATTAATTAATTATTTATTAATTTACTCTTTAGTAAACATTGTGTGTTCCCATTTGCAGGTGCTGGACGTGCAGGGCTGCGCGCGCGTGTCGGCGCGGCTGGTGGCGGCGGCGGCGGCGCGCGCGCGCCCGCTGCGCCTGCGCCTGCGCCGGACCAAGGTGCCCGTGGACATGCGGGTACGGATGCGTGTTCGCAGACATTTGCATATTTCGCGGCGTTATGTGTTTTACGAGCAATCATTTACATTTTACACGTTGGCAAACATTTGTATATTTCACGGCGTTATGGTTTTATTGCTAAAATTTAAAAGTTGGTGCAGTGCAGAGGCTGCCGTAGCATTTAGATTTGCATAATTCGCGGTGTTATGGGTTTTATGAGTAATCATTTACACGTTGGCAGACATTTGCATATTTCGCGGCGTTATGGTTTTATTGCTAAAATGTAAGAGTTGGTGCAGTGCAGAGGCTGCCTTTGCATTTAGATTTGCATGTTTCGCGGCGATAGAAATATAGATCTTTCTTATATAACTGTGTAAGTAGAATGTGCAAAGATGACAGGGTAGTACAAAGTATCCATAGCTACCCGCTACTACAACCACTACTATCCCTACCTACTACAATCCTACTAATATTATAAATGCTAAAGTTTGGATGTTTAGATGTTTGGATGATTGTTACTTCATCATCATCATATCAGCCGAAAGACGTCCACTGCTGGACATAGGCCTCCCCCAGAGAGTTCCAAATTGACCGGTCCTGCGCCACCCGCATCCAGCGGACTCTCGCGACCTTTACCAGGTCATCAGTCCACCTTGTGGGGGGCCGACCCACGCCTACTTAATCACGCAAAAACGGCTGAACGGATTCTTTTTATCCCGGGAATCATCCCTTAAGGGGGCGAAATGGGGGCGAAAATTTATATGGAGCTATAATATAAACGAGTTCCACGCGGACGAAGTCGCGGGCAGAAGCTAGTATGTTTATAAGATAAGCCTAAAGTGGTTAAAATAACTACTTATCTCATTCTTTAATAAAAACCTAATGATTACTACGATATGTGTTTTATGTATGAGATTGTTTTATTCTTAAAATCTAATGTATCAAATAAAATTATAATTTCATTTACAAAAAATTAACATATTTTACAATTCAGTACAAATTATTATCGCTCAACGCATCAGCATTGCAATTCAGCGAGGAAATGCCGCCAGCATCCTCGGTACAATGCCTCGAGGGCCTTTTTTAGATTTAACTTAGTTTTAATTTAATTTAGTTAATGTTAATCATCATCTTTACTTGAGAAAATAAATAATTATAATATTATTACAATACAATATAATTACAAACTTCCGCCCGCGACTTCGTCTGCGTGGACCCGGGATAAAAAAAAAAAAAAAAAAAAACTATCCTATATTTGAATCCCCATCGGCAAACAAACCGACTAAAGGTTTTGCCAAGATGGGCATTGTATTGAATTGTAATCATGTATTTTCTTTTTGTCTTAATCAATAAATAAAAATAAAAAAAAAACCAGGCTATAAACTATCTTCGTTCGTGCAAAATGACATCCAAATCGGTTGAGCCGTTTAAGCGTGATTGAGTAACAAACATCTAAACTTTTGCATTTATAATATTAGCAGGATTTTATACCTTATTGTTAAAATTAAATGGAATTTATTTCGTTTCAGTCCAAGTGTCCATGGCTCGATCTGGACTTCGAATACTAGCCGCCGGAAGGCCCCGTTTACGCGCAGGCGGGGCGTGCAGCGGCGCGGGGCCCGCGGCGGAACACGCGCGAACACAGACTCGTGGAGATGGATCAATGGGGCGTCCACTTACAGGCGTTCATAGGCATGTCTGAGTGAAGAAAAAAACTAACTATTGAACATTTCTGCAAGTCATCATCGTATCAGCCGAAAGACGTCCACCGCTGGACATAGGCCTCCCCAAAAGAGTGTCGCAATGACCGATCCCGCGCCAGCAGCCAGCGGACTCCCGCTTTACCATGTCATCAGTCCACCTTGTGGGCCTACCCACGCTGCGTCTTCCGGTACTGCTGGATATAGGCCTCCCCCAAAGAGTGCCACAATGAGCGGTCCTGCGCCACCCGTACACCCACGCTGCGCATTCCGGTCACTCGAGAACCTTTCCGCCCCAATGGCCATCGGTTCTACGCGCAATGTAGAACCGCTGCCAAGAATCGCTACATGCAAATGCAGTGCATACCAATCCCGGAAAGCGACTTCGGCGTAGGCGCCCGCGCCTAATTTTGAATTAAATTGATGATGATGATGATACTTGGCAGTGAATGTGTTAACCCTTCGGATGTATTGACACTGACGTTGCTGAACGATTATAATTTTTTTCGTTTCTGTCATAGAGTCAATTTTCAATATCACTAATCAGTGCTATGACATACGAAGGGTTAATATATGTAAGTAAGCACAAAAAAAGAGAATAGGAAAAGAACATAATGCTTAGATAGTTCTACAAGAAAATATGTCGAAACGATATTAGATAATACAAGATAACAGATGCAGCGTTGCTCGCTCTGTGAAAGGCACTGGGTTCGATTCCCCACAGCGTAATATAGGAAATGAACAAACATATAATATAATAATAAGGGCCGCCACATACAGTTTGAATTCCACGATAGAATTCGGTCGTCGTATTCCGCTGAGCCGATTCCAACAGCAGCTGTTCCTTACAAAATCTATAAAACTATAGTGACCGAATAGCCTAGTGGTTAGAGAACCTGACTATGAAGCTTGAGGTCCCGGGTTCGATCCCCGGTCGGGGCAGATATATGTATGATGAATACGAATGTTTGTTCTCTAGTCTTGGATGTTTAATATCTATTTAAGTATGTATTTATCTATATAAGTACGTTTATCCGTTGTCTAGTACCCATAGTACAGGCTTTGCCTAGTTTGGGACTAGATCAATTGGTGTGAATTGTCCCACTATATTTATTTATTTATAGTCTAATTTTTTTTAACTGAGCTCTTCGTCTTATCGTCAAAACAATGCCATTCAAGTCAAACAATACCATTATGTGGTCGGCGCGTGCCACATTTTGCCAAGTAAAGGTTTCCGCCACATAAAATGTTCATTGAATAATAAACTCTATCACTCTGGTCAAAGATTCAAAATAAACTACCAAAGACTGAAGTAAACATTTGTCTGGTTTATATAGTTTATATTATTTGAACTGAGGTCATGAATTGTTCTCTGTTTGTGGTTGGCGCGTGCTAAACTGCAAAAAAAAAAAGGTTACTGCCACATAAAATGTTCATTAAATATTGAACTCTATCGCCTTATTCAATAGATTCAAAATGGACTAAATTTTCCTTCATGGTTTGTTAGTTTATTTTGAATTTTCTTGCAAAAAATGGCACGCGTCGACCACACAATCGTATTGTTTAACTTGAATGCTATTTTTTATGAAGATAAGAAGATCGGCTCAGTTCATAAAATTTCAACTATAACTGGCACGCTCTGTGTTGTATTCTGTCTTGTAGTTCAATTTGAATCTATTAATTAAGAAGAATAGAGTTCATAATTCAACGAACATTTTACGTGGCGGTAACCAGGAACAGCAGCCAATCATGAGCTCTGTTCAATAAATAAAACAGTGTTAGTAGACTACCTCATATAGCCGATAAATTCCGCCGCGGAATTTTTCCGCTTGTCTGTGACAGGGCCGTATAGTCAGCGCGGCGGAATCATTTAGCGGAATTCGTTGGCAGAATTCAACCTGTATTTAACGAGCATTTCGGCTCGGGGCAGCGTTGCGCCATACGTGAGAGCGAGAGATCGGAGCTTGGCCTCTCGCTCCCACGTATAGTGCTGCCGCCACCGTTGGAAGTCGCGGCCGAGCCCTCATCTCTGAACCATGAAATTAGGATAATGGGGAATGGATGAAAATATCAGAAGTGACTGATAATTTTTTTGGTGATAGGAATAACCTTCCTTAGCACCAGAAAAAAGTTTCAGATTCTTCAGCTGCGTCAAATATTTTTGAAAAATATAAACAGTTGCCTCGCTTACGTTTTGGGTCAGGTACGGCTCTTTCCTCGATCGGTCTCATATTACAAAAAAATATCTTAAATATCTGTGGTAAACTGACACTGGCAATGATATTGACAGTTGCAGCAGCTATATTTGTCATTACCAGTGTCAGTTTACCACAGATATTTAAGTTTTTTTTTGTGTAATATAAGACGGATCAAGGAAAGTGTCTATTGACAGTCCTTGACCCAAAATGTAAGTGAGGGACTGTTTATATTTTTCAAAAATTATTGACGCAGCTGAAAAATCTGAAACTTTTTTCTGATGCTAAGGAAGGTTATTCCTATCACCGAAAAAATAGTCAGGCATTTCTAAAATTTTCATCTATTCCTCATTGTTGAACAAACTTGAATCTCTATGGTTGACAGGTAAAAAATGCCTTCAGGCATTAGGTCCGCCTTTTGTACTTATTTTTATTGTGCAATAGAAATTAAATAAATATAATTATATTTGTAGAATAGAATTTCGTCTTAGCTTTAAGACAGAATAATGCTTGTGACAAAATGTAATTATTTAGTTAATATTTATAACCTCAGCAAAATCATCGACGAAGAAATCAGGATACATTCCATGTACAACCTGGCGTTAGGTATTAAAAAAAAAATTCAGACTACATTTGACATACGCGCCATCTATAGGAACTCTTTAGAAATGACAACTTAGAAATTAAATGTACAAAGCACAAGACACCTCTATTATGACATTCATTCATAGATGGCGCAGCACGATTGTGTTAAGCAAACGTCCAAGTTCCATAGGAAATACTTAGCCGGCCATAGACCGCTTAGAGCAGTCAGTGCCAACAGCTTCAAGCGGCCGCGGTTGGGTCATCTGCAGTTTCAATACAAAATTGTCATTTGCAATACACGAACCGCTCAAGCAGTTGCAACCGCTTCGGGGGGTTGGCAGCACGGTGACATTTCATCACGCGGTCAAGCAGCTCTGACTGCTCGAGCGGTCCGTGTATGTTGATCGCTGGGTATCTGCTCGAGCGGTCCGTGTATGTTGATCGCTGGGTAACTGCTCGAGCGGTCCGTGTATGTTGATCGCTGGGTAACTGCTCGAGCAGTCCGTGTATTATGGCGGCTCTTAGTGATTTCCAAATAATCTAAACAGAAAACACTGGTCAAATGGCCACTGGCCAGCTTTGATGAATCGTGACTGTTGTATACATACATTGGCAGTCCTCCTAACTTATTTATGGTCATGGTAAATCAATAACAGACTACTCGCATTTCGTATAATAATAATTTATTAGACAATCAAGCACATGATTACAAATTATACAGACATTATCCGTTGGGCTCCAAGCTAGGCTGAGCATGTACCTTGGGACCCACTGAGCCGGTTAACAAATCACTTCAGCATCACGTCACGTAACTAAAGGAAAATTAAGTTATTAAATAATTATAAGTATACCTAAAATGATCGAACAAAATAAATAATTGTACAATAAATGTTGTAAAATATTAATATTTAGTGTTTAAATTATTGCGAACCCATATTTTCACCCCTAAAGAACTCCGTATATCAGAATACAGGAACAAAATCACAGTAAATTCAACGTTTCCACTGTATTCCGTCATGCAAATAGCATAATCCCGTAATCCGGTTTGGTGTCATAAGAACATTGAACCCGCAGGATTAGACTTAACCGCTGAACCGTGTTTGTGGGACTATTTTACTCGTATTGTGGTGTAGGCGGCGAATGAAACGCCGGCGGAAATATTTCACAAACTGTTTAATTACGAGTCTCGCACTCGCTAAGAATAGTCTCACAAACCTACACACAACAGATAAAGATAAAATAAAGTTCACTTAAGTATCTAGACACGTGGCAGCGTGTTAAGCCAAGTTCAAGCTATGGCAATGGCTAGCCAGCGCTGAGTGTAATATTACAAGCCCACAGCCAAGCATAATTTTTGTATTGAACTTGGCTCTCCTTTTTTACATTTATGTTTTGGTGGGATACTATTAAGCCACACACAGGCTCTATGTCTAAGTAAGTAATCACTAATCACGTTAATTTAATAATTCGGTGTCGTAGTGGACTGACTGGAAACTGACTGGTCAAAGATGGCGACCGCGCAAGATTTAGGTGCGCGGCTCGGGGCGCGTGCGCGTGAAGTTCGACCCTAATGGTGGCACAGTACCACACTTGGCGGTATTCGCCCAAATATTCGTGCTGCATCTTTTTCCTTCCTACGGCAAATGAAAGAGAGGCAAGGATGCGACGCGAACACGCAACCCCAAGTGTGGTGCGACCATAATATGTCGACTAGTCCGCGTAATTCAAATAACGGGCGGGTGTCCGTTTCACGCGCGCGGGTCGATGAGTTGACAAAGTAATTAGTAATTACTATACTCAACATAATTATTGTGAAACTGGTATGACATTTGCTGCGGCTCCTAAGTCCTTGTAATGTACGGTACGGCCCAACATTTATCTCTCTCTCTTAATGCAGGGGTTAAAAAGATACAGACATATGTGGACGTGAATTATTGGGCCGTACATTAATGGGACCCGTCCGAGGGCCTACCGCGAAAAGATTTTCGTTTTCGTTCGTGTATCTCCGTCTCTGTCGCACTTGCTAGTTCGAGCGACAAAGAGGGAGATACACGAACGAAAACGAATATCGTTTCGAGGTAGGTCCTCTGCACGGCTATCACAAGACGGCGCGCGAGCTCTCTCGATTTTTCTCGCACTATCCGTCTCTCTCTTATTAGAAAACTTAGAAAGAGAGGTATAGTGCGAGAAAAATCGAGAGAGCTCGCGCGCCGTCGTGTGATAGTCGAGCTGTTCTGTATCTTTGTTCTGCATACGGGTAAGTATATACTTACCTACTAATAATGCATAAGTATTATAGATGTACGTACTCGTAATGAGTGTAGAATGTAAGTTTGTAAGTAATCTCCGACATTACTCATTCGTTTATAAAAATTGTTTCACCAATATAGTATATATAGGTTACACATAGAGTGAATTTATATTTACCCCGACTGGGTACCCGTATAATAAGCGGGGAGCCGCGAGCGCAGCTAATATTCTCTTATAATATTAACCTTTTCAACGCTTTGTCAAAGATAAAAAGTTGTCAACCACACGCCGAATCAACATTTAGTGTGGAGACCTTATATCAGTGAAAGAAGGTTGCTATCGCGCTGGGCTCCTTGACGCATATATCAGTCGTTGGCGTTGAACCTGCGGTGCGGATATTGCGTCGTTGGCGTCGAAAAGATTAAAGCACTGTTGAATTTTCTACCCATGCAAATATACCATAATTCGGTTTGGAGGAGCGTTGACCCACAGGGTGAGGATTAGACTGGAACCACTGAACCATGCGCGGGTTACTGGACCATGCGCGAACCATACCGGCGGGGCGCAAGGATACTCTACTTCAGTGATATAGGTAGCAGTGGGGCGGAGCGCGCCCATACAACCCGATTCCCACCGACTTGCCTAAAACTTATTATTAGGCAAGCCTATAGTTATATTATATACTCTAAACTCTTTCATAACTTTTTCGTTCCAGATTACCCATAGAAAATTTTCACGCACCGCCACAGATTCATAAGATACCTACTTGAAATGAAATGAAACTTCTGTGCTGGTGCGTCTGCCTTTACGCCGGCTATTGCTCTAACCTGGGGGCACGGTAGTGCCCCCGCCAAGACGAGCCAAGCGAAGCGCAAGGGCAGGCACTAACTACCTTTTCTCGAAGCGCTTCGTTGTTTTTTTGAACCCTCATAACTTGTTTTTGGATTATACCAGATAAACTAAATTCTCGGGACATATTGTCAATATTAGATTTATGAAACATATAAAGTTTCAATTGCATAGCTCTTATACTTTAGATTTTATTGATATCCAAAAAACGCCGATTTCGTCATTGACTCACTGACTCACTCACTCACGTTGATCATCAAAATCCTTAGGGTACTTCCTGAAGTCATAGAAAGCTGAAATTTGGGATGTAAGCTAGTATTAGAACACAAACAACAGAAAAATCCAAAAAAAAGGAACTTTTACCCCCCAAGTGTAAGGGACACTAGGGGATGAAATTTTGTATGAGACTTCCGCAAATTTTTAATGCTAGAAGTCTGAAAATTGGTATAGGGACTCGTTGTTATAAATAATAAAATACATATTTCAGGATATGTGTGTCCTGTGTGTTTGTGAATAAAAGTATCTTTCTTTCTTTCTTGTATATAGGCTAGTGTCGGAGCCTGCAACAATCCCGTACCGTGCAATGTGAACAGTGAGCATATTTTCCATACAAACATTCTAGGTACTTGCCCCGATATCGTTGCTGGATCTTACACCAACATCGTAGGTACTTGAATGTGAATATATTTCACTGTATGTACAATACACTGGACAACGAAATAAAGCAAGCTTCTAGCGATGCAATATTTGTCCGCAAACTACTTGAAGGCTATTCTACTGGAAATGGCTTGCAATACCATTGACGAGTTTTTCGGTGGCCACGGGACATTGCCTTAGACGCGTACTTAATAATATACAGCCCTATATTAAAAGGTTACTAAGTAAATAAATTATTAATGCATGAATTAATTTATATTTACTGATGAAATGTAAATAAATAAATAAATATTTGCGGACAATCTTACACAAATCGACCTAGTCCCAAACTAAGCAAAGCTTGTACTATGGGTACTAGACGACGATAAACATAGTTATATAGATAAATACATACTTAAATACATAGAAAACATCCATAACTCAGGAACAAATATTCGTGCTCATCACACAAATAAATGCCCTTACCGGGATTCGAACCCAGGACCTCTTGCTTCGTAGGCAGGGTCACTACCAACTAGGCTAAAGCGGTCGTCAAAATGTAATGTGAAACTTTTATTTTGACTGTTTGATGACTTGTAAATGACAATATTTACCAATAAAGAATACCATTTATACAATACTATATATATTGTGTTATGGAACGAGCGTGCGAAGCGAAAGAACCCCAAAATTCTTTCGTTTGTCAGGCTGTCCCACTATTCTCTTCTACAGGTCGCATTTCTTAAGCAAGTTCAATAAATATATAGTTATTTTTACCAATACAGTTTAAAAAAAAAATTCAAAAGAGGCTCGCGATTTTTACAGCTCATAGGCCCGGCCCACTAGTTTTTAAATAGTCACTATTTAAGACAATGTGGTATGTCTGTTTTTCTACTAAACTATAAATGCCTAAATGCACACACAGTGACACATAACGCGTTACACAACTGTTCTGTTAATTAATGTTAATTTGTTCTCTCAATGGAGAGGTCAAATGTTAAGTCTGTTCGCACAATGACTCGATACTTTTTGACACGTTTTAGAGGAAATTAAGTAGATATGATAGATAAAATTAAGCTAGGCTATTTAATCTAATATGCTTAGGGCTTACATGTCTTAAGTCTACTGCCTGCTTCAAGGAATAATATAGTCTTGCAACAAAATAAAATAACAATACAATACAATACAAATACTCTTTATTGCACACCTCACACAAACAAAGCAGTTACATAGAGAAACAATACAATAACATAACATTCAAAATTTAAAACAAAAAATGTTTGGTCCCTATAAACGTATAAACATGCCAAAGTAACGTACTAAAAACTGACCTATTTACGTGATTACAGTAAAAAAAAAAATATAGGTCATTCATATTAGAACTATTAAGTGTTACTTATACTTAACAAAAATTATGTCTATAAATTTTATGGATATCAAGTTTTGACCATTGAAATTCGGAACAACAAGATTATGGGAAACAAAGTGCACCCAGGTACCTACAACTAGTTGACCTCGCGAACATCGTACCGCCATACAAAAAGTAAAAAAATATATTAAAAAAACATAAACTGTTCTATGTATTATTAGTTGTTCTGCTAAGTGAAGACAAATCAAACATCATAAAGTCAAAGTCAAAGTCAAAGTGATTTATTCTTCAATTTAGGCACATGCACCTATGAATGTCGATAAACTATACCACCGAACCGGTTCGGAAAGTAAACCTCTGCCTCGAGAAGAACCGGCGTAAAAAACTCGGCGAGGTGTCATTTTTTCAAAACAGTATACAATATAAATATCATTTCAGTATCAGAGTATTATAAAATTTTAAAATTACATTGCTACACTAGAAAGCCTATTTATTTTGCGATAGATTTCTAGTGCAGGATTTTATCGCTGCCAAATATCCCTATCCATGATGTAGTCGTTTATCTTATAATATGCCTTTGAAATAAGTGTCTGTTTTACGACAGATTTGAATTTAGAGTCAGTAAGGTGTTTTGGAATTTTATTGTAGAATTTTATACAATTTCCCAAGAACGACTTTTTCGATTTTAGGTACTAGCCTGTAAAAAGTTGTTTTGAGCTTCACTGCGCTTCTGGTAACCTTGGGCATATCAGTGTTATTTAAGGGTATAAAAATCTGTTCAGTTGTTCTTGAGTTATAAACGATGTTACAATCAGGGATCGGATACCGGTATTTTCACCATACAAAAATACCGGTTTTATTTCGTTCAATTTCGTTCTTTGGTTTATAATATCATTTTTGATGAGGCTGTCTAATAATACGAAAATGTTACCTAAATACATGATAGAGTCCTACATTAAGAGCCTAAAATAATTCAAAATAAGAGACTACTTCGGGGACTTTTGAAAAAACCGGTTCCGATCCCTGGTTACAATCCGACTTTGTTTTATAATAAGTATAGTATATATAGATAAGTACAACTTTTCTGGGTTAGTACGAGTAGGTGTACAAATTTTAAGATATAATTTTCTCATATATTTACTCTTCCAATTGCTTTGATCTAACCTTCCACGATTCTTATCATTTTCCCATGTACCAAATTGTGCTGAATTTGTGTTAGATGTCTTATTAGTGAGATAAGCATCTCGGGTCCATTTTATAAAGCCATAATTTACAATACAATTATAAATGAGTTTAAACTGGCAACACGGGTACAGGTGGAATCAAAAGATTTTTCAAAAAATCCAACTGCTTTTTTGGCAAATATTATAGCTTATGTTACTCCCACGATTAAGAGGAATCCAACGACACCTCAATGTCGAAATCCGTCCAACGGTTTAGGCTGCAGAGCGTGCCAAAGAGAAGACATACACACATGTATACCTACATACATACATATATGCATACATACATACATACGCTCGAAATACATAACCCTCCTCTCTATCGGCAATCTTATGATTCCACTTGTTTAGTCTGTAATAGACTGAAAGATCTTTGATTGACTGTCTGAGGATCATCATTTTCAGCCTCTCTTCCTACGCCACTTATCAGAGCATGTCAGAGAATACGCTTTGTCCTGTCATAGGTTTTTGCAACGGACTGTATCAGTGATATAAAGTAGAGCAACCTTCCCTCGTTCACGGTTCACGTACTGCACACAATATCCACGCACGCACACATACGCAGGCATAACAGGTGGGCACACACACAGGTGGGGATGGAGTATAGGGTGCTTGGAAAGATAGTGAGATTGGCAAAAAAGTTAAACTACTTATTTATAAAAAGGGCAATGGAGAGGGCTATGCTGGGAGTATCTCTTCGTGATCACATCAGAAATGAGGCTATCCTCAGCAGAACCAAGGTAACCGATTAGATAGCCTTCCGAATCGCTAAACTTAAGTGGCAGTGGGCGCGGCACATTGCACGTAGAACCGATGGCCATTGGCGACCACGTACCTGAAGGGGCAGCGTGGGTAGGCCCCCCCACAAGGTGGACTGATGACTTGGTAAAGGTCGCTGGAGTCCGCTGGATGCGAGTGGCGCAGGACCGGTCATTGTGGCACTCTTTGGGGGAGGACTATGTCCAGCAGTGGACGTCTTTCGTCTGATATGATGATGATGATGACTTATTTATAGGCTCGTTTTGATATATAAGAACTAATTTGACGGGCACAATTATTATCTAGGTATCTATCTATAGGTACCCTATTTCATATAAGATTAGAAAAATCATGCGTTAATTTTTCGTGCGATTTCTTGGAAAACTATTTTGAAACGCAAAATGATTAGTATTTGTTATGTTTGGAAAATACCTACTTAATGATCGAAATAGGTAAAACTTTAACATCCTAGATAAACGAAGAAACGTATTCAAATTTGTCCTGTAAAATGGTTTACAACATTGTATTAAGGGTTTGTCACAATTTTCTGGTGAAAGTAGATAAGTATTGAATGTAAAATAAAAATTACTTTAATTTATTAGAAAATATTTGCATGGTTTACTATTATCCAGTGAAAATATCACAACCTGTATATCTTATCACTACTGGACTAAAACATATACGTAATCGACAAACTTATCTATTAACCCATAGTTAAAAACTCAGACCTTAAGTAAAAGTAATACAGCTCAATTTCGAGCCTCCGAACCGCATTGGTCGCTTTGCCGGATAAGGCACTAGCTAGTATAAGTTGGTCTTCCTTCCCGCTCTTCCGTCGTACAAATATAGATAGAAGAGGGTGGTTTTTATACAATTGTATAGATCAAGATATGACGGTCCGTGTTCGTTCCGATTTTGAAAATTCAATTTCGTATTCACATTTGTGCCGCGAAGTGGAGAGGTTGTTTCCCGCGTAAACTTTTGTTTTTAAATATTGTTTTTTTGTGTTGCATTCAGTTTAGTGGCCAGTGTTTTTATAGTTATTACAAGTGTTCGGTGTTTGTGTTTTTTTATCGTGAGTATTTATTTTATTGTTGTTTAGCAATCGCATTACGTCAACTTTACATTTATTGCTTTTGTAGGTTAAGCATTTAAAATTATTTAACCTATTGCAAATTCATGCTACAATCATATATTGATAAAGGTAGTGATACCTAACCCATATACTCGTACTTTTTTAAAACAAATGCATTTATTTTACATTGTTAATTATCTATACACGTATACAATAGTTTTATCATATAATATCATTGACTAACCTAACAAAGATAGACGTCTCTATCTTATCAGCTGCCATAACTGATAACAAACTTCATCCTGATATAGATCTTATAAACGGTTGATTAAAGTACATGTTAGCTTGATCCCTTTTGATAAAGGATAGTTACATACCTGTAGATTATTAATATTATATACCTCCTGCCTGTCCTATCGAGAAATTTTTGTCTTATCACGATTAATTATCAAAGCGAAAACTATGACATTCAATGGATTTACTGTCAGTGAAATGTCATCAACGAATTGACCGTTTTGAAATCGGAGAGTTGTTTGCATGTCAAAATAAATCTAAGTATCCCAAATGGAACTTTGTCCAGTGTGAAATAGGTCCATACTCAAATACGTGCAGTGTAGGTATGTTGTCTTATTTAAATTAATATCAAAATTAATTGTGAAAATAAACAATTTTGTACAAAATTCATATATGACGTATTTCCGATTGGTCATATTTTTGGAGTGCACGTAATTCCGACGTATTTCTTTCGACCTACTTAAATCAAGTGTGTCAGTTTTAATTTTAAGGCGTAATTATATTTTAGCATTATTCAGGCTAGGCAATTTTCCATGGATCTTCAAATTGACATTATTCAGATTCGATCGTTAATAAAATTTCGAGTTGTCAATTTTCCATTTGTGCAGAATGACAGTAAATCGTTCATTGTTCAATATCATCTGTTACCAATTAAAAAAAATAGGTACTTACACTTTTCGCAATCGCTTGATAAATTTAATTGTACATACTCTGTGCAAGTTTGTCTATCACTACTCACTACTGTATTTGACAACGAATTAAATAATTATTTAATTTAAACGTACTACGTTTCCGTACATACCTAACCCATAAAAATCTAACGAAAATTGTCAGAAAACACCACGCTTATCAAATCAAATCAAACATTTATTCGTAACACAACACAATATACATTATTACAAGACAAAGACACAAGAAAAAAGTAAATCTGTGAGGTGTCACGAAATAGGCCCAACTCGGCATGATGCTGGCTTTGCAGCCAGCGCAGGTTTTCAACTTATTTTTGTTACTTTCAAGAATTTAAACACTTAAGATAAAAAAAGAGGCTAACTGAACACCACCTTCGCAATTGCATATTATTATAAGTTATTTTGCTAGACATTCGTTATTTACCGTAAAATTATTCACAAATGAACACTCATAACGTAACAATGAGTAACATTTTTAAATACACAATAATTACTATGTATAGGTATTAGTGGCCGTATGCTTTTACGTTCAACAAACCTATCTGAGCTAAAATGCCGTTAAAATTCATTTGTCTTTATCTGTCACTTTGACATTTGTGTTCGTAAGAAAGGGACCACATTTTATTTGACAGAGGCATTTTAAATTTTATGAATAAGGGGTAGGTGTTTACTCAAGTGTTTTTACTAAGTAGGTACATACTTAGTGCACAAGTGTGTCACTGTTTTGCGAATAGCATTTGTTGGAAGTGAAAATGACATCCAAAAACATAATTCACACACACACACTTAATGGAAACAATCGGGTTTGAATAGCACCAGTGGTGTCTACTTTTTTGGGGGAGATATAGTATATTTTCTAGAAAAAAACGACAAAAATATAGTACACTTTAAAAAAATATAGTAGGTAGGTACTTGGCTGGGCAATATCGCTATTTAGTAAGAAGCACTTCGTAAGGTCCCCTAAAATATAGTATTTTCGCATACCTACTATATATATATTTCTTCAACAGTATATCGTACAAAGAGTCAAAATATATAGTACAATACTATATATAGGTATACTACGGTTGGCAACCCTACACCACCCTCTTTCTTTTCGTGGGTTTCGTAAGAAATAAAAAAAAATACTAAAAAAACAAACATGATGGCTATCGTACTACGGAGTCGGAGTGACAATACATACATTTCGTTCTATCCATAGCAAATTATCGTGATAATTCTTATGTTTATTTGGAAGCTCCAAATCGAAAATGAGATATATATATATTATATATATAGCAATACATGCCTTTCATTATCATTCTAACTATAGCACGTTGTTGTAACGAGGTGTATAAATGGCCTTATGTTTATTTGGTAGCTCCAAATCGAACGTCAATCCAACGGCGTTGCAATGCATCTTTTGTATAATTTAGTGCGTCTACGCACCTGTCGTGATCAACGGTCGAACAACTGTCTCCCCAATCACCCCCGCAGGTGGGATGTTACCGAAAATTTAAGTTTTTTTGAACAATCATATGATCTGTTGGTCGATGTTGTCACGCTTTGTACTTAGTTCTAAATGTAATTTGTATAGGAAATTACAGTCGCTCGTTCGAAGAGTTACATAAACACACACATATTTTAGAATAGGTTTATTTTGTTTTACCTAATAACATTGTTAAGAGTTAGGTACTAATTATTTGTTTTTATTAAGTTAGAGAAACGTCTTTGTTTTTAAAATAAGCGCACTGTTTACATAGTTAGTTAGTAGTAGACGTGTGCGCCGCGCCGCCGCGCCGCCGCCGCCGACGATTTTTCCACGCCGCCGCCGCCGATGAATTTGACCGGCGTGAAATCGGCGTGGCGTAATTTTGCTTTTGTTGGGACTGTGTTAATTATTCTATGCAATTTATGTAACTAATTTGAATTCCAACGTCAAATAAGGAATCTTTACAGCACATGCCAACATTGTAACCCCTGTAATGTTCTACATTAAAGAGTTTGATTTAATTCGCTTCGCAATCAAATAAAAACCGGCAATTCTGCCGTGGGACACGCTACATACGAAAATAATTCACATTCGTGCGTAGATGAACAATTATAAAATTAGTGCGTACATACAAGCCATGACAGATATCGTCGGCTAAAGTCACAAACCGCTTAATTCTATTTGTCAAATCATGCTTTGGCACTTTTATACAACTTGTCCTAAAAGTCAACGCCGTCAAAGCCGGCCGCACTTATTTATTCGTTTGGCTAATTCAATCGTTCCTATAATCTAATATTCATCTGCTGGAGCATAGGATAGCGTCGTCGTTTTCCAAGGTGAACAAGTCCTCCAGTTGCCCGCTGTACTTAGTAAGCGGCACGCGCTGTTCACTCCGCTCGGCGGCGCCGCACTGGTGCATGTATGCTCGGCTGCGATCACAGCCGGTTCGTAGTCCATTTAGCTGGCACCAGTCTCTTCTGGGTAGTGAGAAACCCCAGCGACTTCGCTATGGGGTTTATTGTGGTCATAGCAACCCCGAAATCTCTCTCGGTGGATTTTCTGCCCATTCTTGTTTCCACTGCTCCGATATTTCAAAGTGGCTATCGACTTTAACCGCTGCGACGGCGGATTTGTCAAGTCATCATATACCGGTAGTTCAGGGTTAGCCAGGCTCTTTTGCGCTTCGCGAATTAGTGCGTTTTGCCTTCTAAGGAGGCTTCAGTGGAGTGTTCTTTATCGTTCCCGATATACACCTCAACGCTTGATTCAGCTGCACATCTATACGTTGCTTATGCGCACTATTTATTCAAACTGGCGCGCAGAATTCAGCCGCTGAGTACACCAAGCTAAGGCCGGTTCTACGAAGTACATCAGTACTTGCACCCCATGATATGCCAGTTAGTCTGTGCAAGATGTTATTTCTAGTTTGTAGCTTCTTGCTGAGTTTACTGGTATGTGCGGCAAAGGTAAGGCTACGACCCAGGGTCACACCCAGGTACTTAGGTGTCGGATTATACTTAAGGACTGTTCCCGCAAATATGACATTTGGTTCATACTTTGCCTCTTCGTTGTTGAGGTGAATGCTGTAACCTCTGTCTTATCGGCATTTGGTATTAGGCGCCATTTCTTAAAGTACTGCCCAATAAGTACCAAGTCACTGTTTTGACAGGTAATAGGGGGATGTAGTTTCTCATGTCCGGTGGAATTGCCACCAAAACCCTGATGTCCCTTGGGTGGTGCTAAACGAACAACATACTTGGCTGCTGTACATGTCGATCAATTGCGATCTCACAGCACTTCTCAATCGTTCTCACCTACCGGCCGCACTAATGTGTCGATACTCCAGGAGCTCCGTATCAACACCCAGCTTTCAACTACATGCTTGCAGGCTAGATATATTGAAGACAGTGTGATCATTTCTATTGTGTCAGAGCTTGCATCTCCGTGTGTTCACAGTATATATTGGAACAAAAAAAACCGCTGTTGGTTCAACAAGTGCATAATCAAAGTGTCTAGTCAAATGATTTATTCATCGCATAAATTGGGAATGTTTTCAGTGTCAACGTGGATGATAAACATACATATTAAAACCCAGATAAACCTAACTATAGATAATTTCAAGGGGTCTAAGAAGTCTTATGCCTCTGGAAGCCTCCTACGGGAATCCATAAAAACAATTAATACAAAATATAATGATTTCCAACATATTTATACCGATGGCTCTAAAGATGAAAATGACGTTGGGGCTGCTTTTTTTGACTCAATCGAATATCAAAGCAGCCTTCAAGCTAAATGATAATTCAATAACTGCAAAACAGTGGCATAAATATAAAATTCCAATGGGTCCAATCGCATATAAACCTTGTAGGCAACGAAGAATCAGACAAATGAGCCAAATTAGGAGTCGAAGAAGGGATACATGTAAACCATATGCCTTTTTAATGACCTACTAAGGGAATCAAAAGGTAAATGGTTTGAAATTTGGAAAACCTATTTTGATGAGAGGTCGAGAGAAAAGGTCATATGGTACAAGACTATGGTTAGTGAACCACCGAAGATTCCCTGGTTTTGTAAGTCTCGACTAAATAGAAAACCAGTTGTTACAAGCATGTGACTGCGTTCCGACTGAGCTGTAGACAATTAACTATGTAATACCTATGAGGTCGGCGTCATCGCTCTGCGATAAAGGTCTGGTTTTTTTTCAACAGACTAAAAAAACTAGGTTCATACTTCTAGAGAACGATGTGATGACATACTTTGCTCACGGGCGTCAATATCCAAGGCGCAATAAATGGTATTGCGCCTTGGATATTGACGCCCGTGAGCCCGAAATAGAGGGGTTTGGAAAATGATTGTGAAGAACTGCGCTCTTGGTGGTCACGACCAACGAACAAGAAGATTCCTGTTTGATCTTTTTTTAGTTTTTTTGGTGCAATTATATTTCAGAAATTGTGATTTAAATGAGAATTTACGCTTTATATAGTTATTTTTCCATACATCGGGAAAAAAAAGTACCACGCCGATTTCACGCCGATCACGCCGCCGCCGCCGATCAAATTCCCACCAGACGCCGCCGCCGATGATTTTGCCATCGGCGCACACCTCTAGTTAGTAGGTACTTAAAATTCTAATGTCTGTTTATATTGTTGTCAGTAGCCGTTAAATATATTAAGTTAATCGTAGTACGTTAATTGTAAGTACGTAGTAAGTTAATTGCCTAGTGTGGGGGTCAGCATAATTGTAACAGGCTATGTTTTTAAGAAATAAATAAATAAATAATAAATAAATAAATATTAGGGGACATTCTTACACAAATCGAACTAGGCCTATAGTAAGCTCAATAAGGCTTGTGTTATAGGTACTAGACGAAGATATATATAATATATATAAATACCTAATTAAATACATAGAAAACATCCAAGACTCAGAAACAAATATTCATGCTCATCACACAAATATTTGCCCTTACCGGGATTCGAACCCAGGACCTTCAGCTTCGTAGGCAGCGTCACTACCCACTAGGCTAACCGGTCGTCCATAAACGATTTGTATTTGAATTACCGCACTGCTTGGTGGTTACCAGACACAGGTAGCCCATGGACACGGTTAACTCTAGAGGAGTTATCTTATCTTATCTTATCTTATCTAGTTGAGGGCCCTTTCGGATACACTTCGACCCAGTGGGATCTTTTGTGCATTTGCCCTCCCCTTTATAGCTACTCCCAAGCTCGCTCCATCATTTCCACAAAGCGGATGATGCAGCTCAGTGGGAGCACCCTGAATTCCTTTGGTTGCGGGTAGCCGTTACCAAAGAGATTCATTCTTTGTCTGGCAAGGGCTAGAGGAGTTACATGTATAATGCCGGTCTTTTACTGATTCACTGTGTTCTCTCTCCTTCTCAACACAGTACCTCACACATATCTCACACATTCGGGCTGCTTTATGTAGTGTTTTTGTGAGATGGCATTCTGCTGCTGTGCTCTACCTACCGGACTCTACTCTTTCAATGAAGAACTGGAATAAAAAAGCACCACATTCGTATAATATCTAGGCTCACGGTAAATTTTCAACGTACTTAAGTAACTTACATTAATTAAACTTTTAAACGACAAGACAAGAATTTCGATCAAAATAAACCGCACTCGAATCGGTTCACTCGTTCGCGAGCTACGAGGACACAGACAGACACACAGACACAGATAGGTACATCCCTCGTTTGCGTCGGGGGTCAAAATGGGGGGAACAATTTTCAAGCTTGCGTATTACTTTTAACTCTACCTAATATATTATAAGGATAGGGCAGGCTCGTTCCTCGCTCAACGCAGGGGCATTGCTATTCTGCGAGGCAGCCAGCCTTATGGCACCCTAATAAGTGGTAATGATCTAGGAGATATATGTAGACATCTAAATATAGTGTAGTTTAAGTTAGTTTTTAACCGACTTCAAAAAAAGGCTGAGGTTCTCAATTCGGTTATATTTTTACCCAACTGCTATGTGTTTCGAGCGTATGTATGTATGTATGTATCTATGTATGTATGTGTGTATGTCTTATTCTTTGGCACGCCCTGCAGCCCAAACCGTTCGACCTATGAGGTGTCGTTGCATTCCTCTTAATCGTGGGAGTGACACATGCTATAATATTTGTAAAAAAGCAGTTGGGTTTTTAAAAAAATACTACGTTTTAATTGTTACTACTACTACTAAAGGAGCCCGGGTCTGCTTTGGCAGCTAATCCCAAGATTTGTCATAGGCACTGGTTTTACGAAAGCGACTGCCATCTGACCTTCTAATCCAGAGTGAAAACTAGACCTTTATTGGGATTAGACCAGTTTCCTCACGATCTGTTCTTTCACCGAAAAGCCACTTAAATATCAAATGATATTTGGTACAAACGTTTTTGAAAAAACCTAGTGGTATGATCCGGGGTTCGAACATTTCGAATTCGCGTGCCTGACCGCTCAGCTAGCTGCTAATAAACTGACATTGCAAAAAAAAACATAAGTTCCGCAACCACCAGGAGCCGTAGCATGGTTGGCGTTGTCACGCGATAGGTGATAGGATAGAGCGTGCGTCACTGGCTGACACCGTTCGATAGAACGAGACGCACGCTCTATCCTATCACCTATCGCGTGACAAGGCCAACCATGCTACGGGGCCAGGTGTCTTACACGCTCATACTTACCATAAAAATAAAAACTCGTTGTTTGTTCCCACGGGTAACATACCGTTGACCTTTCAGGACCCTTACCTACGGCCACAGTCCAGTGAATCCGCCGACTTTTACTACAACGTTGTTGGCTTGTGTCCTAAGTTAAAAACTCGCTATGCGGCGCCGCACCGCAGACACGTGGCCAGGCCCATAATGTTAATGGCCCAAGATATATACAAGTGTATAGGTACCTAATAAATGCGCCCTGTAGCCTGGGCATTAGAATACGGCTACGGTATCCCCTGCTTGTCGTACAAGGCGACTAAAAGGGGTCCTCGGGGTGGTACACGGTTGCAGTTGGGGGCTGCAATCGGAAAAAAAGGTAGATACCACTGAGGCATGACGCTAGGGCGGCACTGGTGCGTTCCGTAGGAGATCTCCGAAATGCGTCGAGGAGGACCATCGGCGGGTTTTTAGTCGGTGCAAGTCCGACATAACCTCCGCGCTATCCCCGTGGCATGGAGGTATCCATAACGGATTTTCCTCCCATTAAAAAAAAGGTACCTAATAAATAAGTTTCTGCCAAAAAAAAAATTTTGGTAAGTACAAGCTTTTATTGCTGACTGCACTTTTCTGTATGCCGTCATGAACTACTTATTGAGACGATTCTAACGAGCCCAAACTCAACGGGGTTACGTCGGTTAAGTACTGAATTCCCATGGCCACCTTCTATCTCCATCATCAGATCAGCTCGATGGTATCATAATATTAATTGTCATCCAAACTATTTCAGATTCAAATTTAAACGTGGATCAAATTTAATTTGCAAGATTTGATGATAAACATTATCGGGACAGGTGATAATAACTAATATCAGCCGAAAGACGACCACTGCTGGACATAGGCCTCCCCCAAAGAGTTTATTCTATAAAATAACCGATATTAATTTTATTTTTCAGGTACTAAATAATGGATTTTCGGATAGACCTGACCACGTGATCGACGTAAGAAAATCTTCAAAAAAAATGGCAGAAAACGAAGGTCCAGTCGTCGTTGACGATTTACCGATCTCATTTCAGGTAACACTACTTACTTTACACCGTACTGTCTCTCTTGTCTAAGTGGATTTAAAATTCTCCCGACCTTCACACTTAGTGAATCTCCCCTGTACGTCTAGCACAACTTGCTGCTTAGCCGCTTCGCCCGCGACTGAGCGTCTCCTATTTCACTCGCACCATCAAATTAGAAAGAGGAGGGTAGATCTTTGTCGACTCGCGTCGCGTCTCGGCGTCAGTTGTGCTAGCCCCGCTGGAAGGAGTATGGGTCAAAGTCAAAGTGATTTATTCTTCAATTTAGGCATATTACATGCACCTATGAATGTCGATAATAGCACCGGTTCGGAAAGAAAACCTCTGCCTCGAGAAGAACTCATTTTTTCAAAACGGTATACAATATATCATTTCAGTATCATAGTATTATAAATTTTTTAAGTTACATTGCTACAGTAGTAAACCTATTTATTTTGCGATAGATTTCTAGTGAAGGATTTTATTGCCATTTATTTCATTGCCAAATATCCCTATCCATGACGTAATCGTTTATCTTATAATATGCTTTTGAAATAAGTGGCTGTTTTACGACAGATTTGAATTTAGAGTCAGTAAGTTCGGTAATGTGTTTTGGAATTTTATTGTAGAATTTTATACAATTTCCCAAGAACGACTTTTTCGCTTTTACTAGCCTGTAAAAAGTTTATCTAATGCCTTGACAATAGAGACGTATTCAGATATTTGTGAGCACTTTGGCCGCTCCGATATATCTGATGGCGACTGTACAATCACATATCAAAACTATCGTGCGTTTAGCTAATAGATTAGTAGGTAGTTATTAAAGAATATAATATTTATTAAAAGTGAATACAAGATTATAATTAACATTAACTAAGATAAATTAAAACTAAGTTAAATCTAAAAACCGGCCAAGTGCGTGTCGGACCACGCAAAACGAAGGGTTCCGTGCCTATTAAAAAGGTCGTATCGTCACAGAAATTTTACGGCACTTACGTCCTTTTCTTTTAGGAAGGCAGTTTTTCAGCAATATCTCGATAACCTCTGAACCGATCTTGTTCAAAACAATTTTCGGTGAATGAAATTAATAAGCCCTATCCCTGTCCATGAATTTTTCCATATTTTTAAAATACACCGTTCAAAAATTAGAGGGGGGGGGGACAGAATTTTAGTGACTTTCGGGGCGATTATCTCCGGCTCTATTCACCTTATATTTATTTTGAAAGGCCTATCGATTGATGTGCCACACGGGGGGTCACAATGATTATTTTTTTTTTGACTTTTAGTTTTATGTATGGAGAAAAATATTTTTTTGTCATTTTAATTACAAAACTATGTAGCGGCTAACAAAATACACCTTTTCTCAAAATTTTATTCAAATACACCTTATAGTTTTCGAGTAAAATGCCTGTGACATACGGACAGACGGACAGACGGACAGACGGACAGACGGACAGACGGACATGACGAAACTATAAGGGTTCCGTTTTTGCCATTTTGGCTACGGAACCCTAAAAAGGCCCTCGAGGCATTGTACCGAGGATGCTGGCGGCATTTCCTCGCTGAATTGCAATGCTGATGCGTTGTGCGAGAAAGCCGCCAGCTCTTCGGTCACCAGTTACATCGACCAGACGTTTCGCGATTTCTGCAAATAACTTATGCGCACTGGGACCCCACGGACCGAGGGTCTCGACGCCGAAGGGTACAAAGTCGTACTCTCTGTCGAGGCCTCTATATTTATTACATTTCCGATTTTCAGGTAGTTATTTAGGTATAATAAATTTAAGGGGTAAAAATGCAATTGCATTTGAATAATCCCGCGTCATGCCAGCCTTAACGACATCATCCGTCGGGCCTTCGTCAGCGCCGGTGTCCCTGCTGCCCTCGAACCTACTGGTTTGACACGGGACGACGGAAAAAGACCCGACGGAATGACTCTCATTCCCCGGAAGATGGGTCGACCCCTAGTGTGGGACGCCACGTGCGTCGACACCCTGGCGTCGTCACATCTTCCGGGGACTTCGTGTAGGGTTGGTTCCGCTGCTGACTCAGCTGAGAGTCCCAAACGGCGCAAATATGGAGCCATCGACAGTGGCTTCATATCTGAGCCGTTCGGCGTAGAAGACTCTCGGACCGTGGCCGTGGGGACCAGGCGCGCTCCGTAATCTTCAATGGATTATGCGAGCGCTTGGTCGAGGCTTCACGTGACCAGGAGCCCCGTAGCATGGTTGGCCTTGTCACGCGATAGGTGATAGGATAGAGCGTGCGTCACTGGCTGACACCGTTCGATAGAACGAGACGACGCTCTTATCTTGTCACTTGTCGCGTGATAAGGCCAACCATGCTACGGCTCCAGAAAGCTGGCTTTTACCTCGCCCAGAGGATTAGCATTGCCATACAACGTGGCAATGCTGCCAGCCTTCTGGGTACACTACCGCCTGGCAGCGATCTGGGGCATTTTTTTACCTTTAGTTTTAGTTATATTTGTTTTTTCTTTTCTTAGTTACGTGTAAAACATTTTGAATAAGTAAAAAAAAAATACCAACTGACAGATTTAAATCTACACAATTAAAAGTAAAATAAAACCATACAATTAAATGCAGATACCTTATCAAATGAATTAGCATTTAAAATACAATTCAATAATTAACAACTTAGAAAAGTTAAAAAACCCCACAAATTTCCATTTCAAAAGTCATTATCTCAAAACCGGCTGAGCTGATTTTGTTTAAATGTAGCTAAGAACCATCTCGATTACGTCAGGTTGCAGAAAAAAAAAACGCATTAAAATCGGTCCTTTGTTTAGGAGCTACGATACCACAAACAGAAACTCTGATACACAGGTCACGCCAAAGTTATAACACCCCTCTTTTTGCGTCGGGGACTAAAACTTTTTTGTCCGAAAGCAGACGTGATCGAGATGGCTCCTAGCTACGTTTCAACAAAATCGGTGCAGCCGTTTATTGAACATTGAAATGAAAAAATAGAGGTTTTTCAACTTTTTTAAGTAATATATTATCGAACGAGCGAGCGAAGCGGTCGAAGTTCTATGCTTCAGCTCGCGCCGAAAATCGTTTGTCCGGTGTCCGGTATCCGATGCCCCGCTCCCGCTGTCCCGCTGTTCGGCTCTTCTGCTCTACAGGAGCCGTAGCATGGTTGGCCTATCACGCGACAAGTGACAAGATAGCAGCGTCGTCTCGTTCTATCGAACGGTGTCAGCCAGTGACGCACGCTCTATCCTACCTATCACCTATCGCGTGACAAGGCCAACCATGGTACGGCTCCAGGTCGTATTTCTCAACCGATTCTCGTGAAATTTTGTGAGCAGGTTCGTTAATTATATAGATTTTTTTTTGTAAGACGCTTTTTCGAAATGAGTAAAGGCAGCTACTAGTTAAGTCGAGTTATATTACCCGTTGAATCGTCAGTGTAGCGTGCCATAACGACAAATGGTAACATAAGCTAATGGCCCCTTAGCTTTAAAAACCGGCCACGTGCGAGTCGGACTCGCACACGAAGGGTTCCGTATCATCCTACTAATATTATAAACGTGAATGTTTGGATGTATGGATGGATGGATGCACGTTCCACTTCATCTCAAAAACTACTGGACGAATTTATGTGAAACTACACAGTTATGTACCTTATATACCAGAAAAGGACATAGGCTATAATTTATGTCAAATTTCATCCCTTTTAGGGACGAAAAAGGGGATGAAATTTTGTATGGAGACTAAATATTTTTGCTCGTTGCCTTCATCAGGCGCTGGGTCTCAAAATGTATGGGAAAACTAAAATCCGACTCGCATTTGACCTAAATTCTAATTGATATTATTTAATAGGCTATAATTTATGTCATCCCTTTTAGGAGTCCTACGCGGATGAAGTCGCGAGCAGAAGCTATTATCTATAAAAACGAGCAAAAAAAAATCGGCTGTGACAGACGGACAGACAGACGCACGAGTGATCCAATAAGGGTTCCGTTTTTTTCCTTATGAGGCACGGAACTATAAAACACGTTTGTTGTATGTGAGCCCCCTTAAATATTTATTTTATTATGTTTTCTAGTATTTTTTGTTATAGCGGCAACAGAAATACATCATCTGTGAAAATTTCAATTGTCTAACTATCACCGTGCGTGAGATACAGCCTGATGACAGACGGACAGACAGACAGACGGACGGACAGCGAAGTCTTAGTAATAGGGTAGGGCTTTTACCCTTTGGGTACGGAACCCTAAAAACGCGTAAACGCTCATTTTGAAACCGTTCCGCTCCGACGACCGATTGGCTCACACCTGAACCGTCACGGCGCATGCGTGGAACAATTAGCTAGGCTGGTATTCAAACCGACTAGCATCCGTACTAATATTATACATGCAAAAAAACCGGACACGTGCGAGTTCAACTCGCATGGTGATGGTTCCGTAAAATATTGAGAATTTTCCCGTTACTTTGAATACTCAAAATTCTTATAGGTTTTCCTGTAATCTTTAGGCAAGGAACTATTTTCCATATTTTTTCAGTATTTTAAGGCTTGTAGTTTCGGAGTTAAGGGGGGGATGGTCAATTTTCGTTTTATTTCCCAAATTACTACAAATCTATTTTTGCTAAGATTATAAAAAAGATATAGCTGAGATGCTTTACAACAACCCTTTTCATTTGATATGTCACACAATACAGTTTGCGAAACCGCCCAAAAGTGGCCCCCATGTTCAGAATTTACTTTTCATTAATTTACTTTACGCGTCCATCTTTGGGTCACCAATTTACACATGTGTACCAAATTTCAACTCAATCGATCCAGTAGTTTCGGAGCAAATCGGCTGTGACAGACGGACAGACAGACAACCGAGTGATCCTATAAGGGTTCCGGTTTTTCCTTTCGAGGTACCGGAACCCTAAAAGTAACTTTAAATGCACAAAGTATTGCTTCTCTAACATCTATAGTAAGTTCCGTAGATGCTAATCTCTTATCACGAATTCACCGATTAGAGTCAATGTATTAATTAACTATCCAGCACCAATAACTGTTAATTAACTGTTTGATGGATTCCTAGATCAAGACACTTAATCATCCAACGCGTGGTTACACGATGAATCATGTTGTGTAAATAATCGAACGGGTATAATTTAAAATACTTAATTGAGAATTATACCAAAGTACTGTAATTAAATATTCCAAAATGACGACAAAAATTTAATGTTCCGTCCTATATCAAGGTTCTCGAGTGGCGACCACGTACCGGAAGGCGCAGCGTGGGTAGGCCCCCCACAAGGTGGACTGATGACCTGGTAAAGGTCGCTGGAGTCCGCTGGATGCGGGTGGCGCAGGACCGGTCATTGTGGCACTCTTTGGGGGAGGCATATGTCCAGCACTGGACGTCTTTCGGCTGATATGATGATGACGATGATGACATAAATTAGGCATGGCCGCAAACCGCCTACGCTCAAGGTTTCGCCATTTCTCCATATAGTGACATTTAGATCTACCTGACGCCCGTACAATGCGTTACGTGATCGACCTGCGGGTCGCATTTCTCAACCGATTCTCGCGAAATTTTGTGAGTAGGAGCCGTAGCATGGTCCTTATCGCGCGACAAGTGACAAGATAAGAGCGTCGTCTCGTTCTATCGAACGGTGTCATCCAGTGACGCACGCTCTATCCTATCACCTATCGCGTGACAAGGCCAACCATGCTACGGCTCCAGGTTCAATAATTAACTACTTTCATCATTTTTTCAGCGATTTAGTTTTTCTAAATGTAAAAAAAGCCGGACAAGTGCAAGTCGGAGTCGCCCACCGAGGGCTGCGTACAAAATTACAAATGTATAGTTTTCAGATTTTTCCCTGTAGTGTAGGTACCTACTTGTTGTGACGTGACAGTTTCTCCTAAAATAAACTAGGATATGCGTTAAAAATAAATTACTGTTTCCTTAAAAACTGCCTACAAAAAACTGCTCGTCTCTCCTTCCCAACACGAGGTCATATCCACTTTCCATAGTTCATCGAATCAGCATTCTGTTCCTATTAGGTTGTACATCATCATCATCATCATATCAGCCGAAAGACGCCCAGTGCTGGCCTCCCCCAAAGAGTGCCACAATGACCGGTCCTGGGCCACCCGCATCCAGCGGACTCCAGCGACCTTTACCAGGTCATCAGTCCACCTTGCGGGGGGCCTACCCACGCTGCACCTTTCCGCCCCGACGGCCATCGGTTCTACGTTCTGTGATAGGCAAACATGCTGCTCTACACGTTGTGCAAACCAAGCATGTTAGAGTGCTGATATAGATACGTGCCTGGCTACCAGATAAGGGTTTTCCTCTCAGAACACGTAGATTCATTATATAATTATATAGTGTAACTGAATGGAATGAGGGAGATTGTATTATAGTTGAGTAGACATAAACAATGTACAACCGCTGTTCAGTGTCTTCTTGAAGGAACCCCCCCCCCCCCCCCCCCCCCCCCCCACGCTCAGCATACCACAGTGCAATGTGCCCCGCCCGATGCCACTTAAGTTTAGCGATTCGGAGGGCTATATCGGTTACCTTGGTTCTGCTGCGGATAGCCTCATTTCTGATGCGATCACGCAGAGATACTCCCAGCATAGCCCTCTCCATTGGCCCTTTGGGTGACTTTGAGCCTTCATGAGGCCCATAGTAAGCGACTACGTTTCCGTGCCATACGAAACATATTAGGATGTACGGTTGGATATAATCTAACATGCATCGGGGCGGTGACGTCATATCCGGTACACACAATATGGCGGCCGTGGTCCAATTAGGTACACCGTCATTCATGGTGTACAGTCAACACAAATATGTGTTAGTATGACATAGGACATTTATTCAGCGAATTATTTTGTTCATTACTTAATACCTGTACTTAATTATTTAGCACACACGATTATATATAATACTAGCGTCCGCCCGCGACTTTGTCTGCGTGGACCCGGAATAAAAAAGAAGAGGATTGTGTCGGAGATACAACCGGTAATTAAGTTTGAGTGGATACTTCTTTGTTGGCTAAAACCGGCCAAGTGCGAGTCTGACTCGCGTACCGAGGGTTCCGTATAGTTGGGTTTGCTATTATGGTGTACCCGTAAAATATATATCTGAATTAATTCACTAAAATCTGTATAAGTACCTACAGATAAATCGGTATGTTTTCTTCCACGTTATGTCTTCCACGCACAAGATGACATTTTTTTTACTATGTACAATGCACCTTCAGTGCAAATGCAACTCAAGCCCTAAAAACAATGCTTGCACACAACTCTCCGCCAACCAATCTAGTTTGGCCTTCGATCACTCATAGTCATTAGGGAACCCGGGGTCAAATCATACAGGGTATAAATGGCGGGGTTCGAAACAGGTACTACGTGTTTAGGATACTCAATGTGAACCGTTAGGTGACAATAGAAAGCATGCCGAGTGTGTAGTTAGATTCTCGGTCTAATGTGGTATAAATAGTTAGGTACCTGCCTGTATCAGCGGTCGGATACCGGTATTTTCACCATACTAAATTACCGGTATATACGTTCTATTTTGTTCTTTTGTTTATGATATCATTTTTGATCGAGCAGTCTAATAATACGAAAAACATTACCTAAATACTTACATGATAGAGCCCTACATTAAGAGCCTAAAATAATTCAAAATATATTACACTACTTCGGGGATTTTTTTTTAAACTGACGGAGCCGTAGCATGGTTGACCTTATCACGCGACAAGTGACAAGATAAGAGCGTCGTCTCGTTCTATCGAACGGTGTCAGCCAGTGACGCACGCTCTATCCTATCACCTATCGCGTGACCATGCTACGGCTCATCATCATGGCAAAGTGGTTTATCATTGTTAATTTGAGATCTGAATGTTGAATATTTCGAAATAATCATTCATTATGACGATAGGTTTTTCATTATTTCGCGCGGGCGAAGAGCACACAACAGAGCGAGACAACATTTTGCGGGCTATAGTCGCTTTAAGGGGAAATGCGGACTGACGCGCGCCCCATACAAAAACTTGCATTTTGAGCGGCTGGAGTCTTCTATTTTCTCGTTCCATAGTTCTCGGTTCCGTAACTCAAAAGGAAAAAACTTGTTGTCCATCCTTCTGTCTGTCTGTCTGTCAAGACCCTATATCTTGGAAACGCGTGGATGTATCGAGTTGAAATTAAAACCACATAACCAAATCTACAGTCCCTTGAAGCTGTGAAAAATTCAAACTTCTAAGTTAACGTAAAATAAAGATACGGCCGTTTATGCCGCAAATAACGTATATTTCGACACTCTCAAAGGAATCAAAATTTAAAAGTACACTTTCCGTTGACCTAGAACTAAAAGGCAAGTAATATCTTATTAAACTACAAGTATAGGGAAAAATCTGAAACTATACCTACATTTGTGATTTTGCGCGGAACCCTCGGTGGGCGAGTCCAACTCGCACTTGTCCGGTTTTTTAGAAAATATATGCATTATTAGTGTCTAAATTTAAATAAAAGCTACGTATTGGTATTCTATTGAATCCTTTGGCTTTTATAGAAACAAAATTGGATGACAACTATGAACCTAAACGCAGTATTTCGCGACCGAAACAACAATTTACTTGATTTTCCATACAACGATTAGTACAAATATTAAACTGTGACGTCATACTTCAATGTCAATTAGTATGAAACGTTTCGAGGTCCGTGTTTAACTCAATTTTTGGGGTATTTATGTTCTTTAATTGTAGTTGCTCCCATACACACATTTGTTCCTCTCCAAAAACTGGTTCGAATGGCATCGTAAAAATAACTTAGGACACAATAAGACTGGGACTTTTGAGTGCCGGAGGGTCACCAAAACACCTTGTATAAATAAAGAAGTCAACTGCTGGACATAGGCCTCCCCCAAAGAGTGCCAAATTGACCGGTCCTGCGCCATGCGCCACCCGCATCCAGCGAACTCCCGCGACCTTTACCAGGTCATCTGTCCACCTTGCTGCCTACCCACGCCGCGCCTTCCAGTACGCCACTCGAGAACCTTTCCGCCCCAACGGCCATCGGTTCTACGTGCAATGTGCCCCCGCCCACTGCCACTTAAGTTTAGCAATTCGGAGGGCTATATCGGTTACGTTGGTTCTGCTGCGGATAGCCTCATTTCTGATGCGATCACGCAGAGATACTCCCAGCATAGCCCTTTGGGTGACTTTGAGCCTTCTTATGAGGCCCATACTAAGCGACCACGTTTCCGTGCCACTGGCAACACACACTGGTCAAAGAATCTCGTCTTGAGATTGAGATTTCTCACATTGCTATCGATACAGCTATATCGTTTACCTTGGTTCTGCTGCCTATTGATCTTTGTGTTTTCCAGGTGAAATACCTCGGGCAACATGATGCGAGAGGTCTGTGGGGCATCAAGCACACGAGGAAGCCAGTGGACCTCATGGTGGCTGCAGCCAAGGCGCTACCGCCAGGTAACCATCATTTATCCACTTTTTAGGGTTCCGTACCCAACGGGTAAAAACGGGACCCTATTACTAAGACTTCGCTGTCCGCCCGTCCGTCCGTCTGTCTGTCACCAGGCTGTATCTCAAGAACCGTGATACCTAGAGAAATGAAATTTTCACAGATTATGTATTTCTGTTGCCGCTATAACAACAAATACTAAAAAAACCGACCTAGTGCGAGTCGGACTGGGGCTCCCATACAACAGACATGATTTTTTTTGCTGTTTCTATAGATAATGGTACGGAACCCTTCGTGCGCGAGTCCGACTCGCACTTGGCCGTTTTTTTTTAATACATACTTTGATGCCATTTAAGCTATTGTCCAGTATAAACTGAGCTCTAAATGGCTGAACAATTAAAGTCCGTGACTGTACCTACATAAGTTTTTTTTGAACTCATTTGTGGTGGGTACGAGCTGAGGTTCAAACACCCGACCTCCAGGCCCCTATCGACAATTGTCGCCTGACACTGAGAATGACAATTCGACTTACATGGCTGCGTCGACAGATTAAGGTGGTTGATGGACAGCTTACTGACCCAGCAATGAACGTGGAATTGTCATTGTCAGGTGACAATTGTCAAGATGGTGAAATAGGGCCCAGATAGAAATTCGCGCGCCTTACCACTCGGCTAGTGGCTTTGGGCTTATGATGACGCGTGGTAGTCATAACCACAACCAATTTCTTTCCTATATATGAGCTCATACAGAGTCAAAACAAACAAAATTTCCTGTGGCTAATCATCAAGTCTATTGCGGACTACATAATCAGTGTCAAGAAGGGAGACAAAGTCTTTCATGGCTTTGGTCAATAGTTAACAACTTTTTGCATGTATGTAAGTTATGATTCCTTAGGGTAACACTTGGGGCCCACGATTTCTCCGGGCTACGCCATTGGCTATGACACAGCGATTGTGTCTGATTGATTTATGACATTCCCCTGATTAGACTTGATTGCAATCTCACTAGTTTTCGATAAATATGAATGTTGAAAATTCGTTATCTTATCGCTAATGTTGCCTAAGCCTACTTCTCATATCTTTTGAAGCCGGCCCTAGTAGTCCTAGTAATTTTTGGTTTATTTTTTTATATAATTTATTTTCTAAAGTAAATATATAGATAAGATGATGATTACCATTAACTAAATTAAATTAAAACTAAGTTAAATCTAGAAAACGCCCACGATTGCGGGCAAGGCAAGGCATTGTACCTAGGATGCTGGCATCATTTCCTCGCTGAATTGCAAATAAATAAAAAAAGAAAAGAAAAATATTGCAATGCTGATGCGTTACGCGAGAAAGCCGCCAGCTCTTCGGTCACCAGTTACATCGACCAGACGTTTCGCGATTTCTGCAAATAAACTTATGCGCACTGGGACCCCACGGACCGAGGGTCTCGACGCCAAAGGGTACAAAGTCGTACTCTCTGCCGAGGCCTCTATATTTATTATTAAGGCCTCTATTTTTGGATTTAGATTTCGTAATTTTTGGTCCGAACTGTAGAATATATTTTTTTCGTCAACATTTAAGTATTCAAGTATTTAATGCAATCATGTTGTTACAGTAAGTCTCAAACATGGACCCTGTGAAAGCTTCGCAATCAAATAATTCTGAATTAACTTACATCAAAATATATTTAATGTATGTCCTATTTGTGTTAGATTGTGTTTTTTAAGATTTATAATTATTTAATTAATTTAATGAAGAAGTACGTAAGGGAAATGTATTCACGTACCACAAGCGTACCCCCGTAGAAGCCTGTCGCAATTGACAGGCCGCCGTCACTCAAATTCAAACTCGAGCGATATGTCACCTTATTGCGATAGGGTTCTACGGTGGTACGTGAATACATTTCCCTTACTGTACTATCGCCCAACGGTACGGGTTCACACTTTCTGTTCAAAATCGTCTGCACATGCATAGTGAACGCTCGAAATTGATCCTAGAGGTGTGAACCCGTACCCTTGGGCGATAGTACATTGAAAATGATGGTTGAATTTAATTGGGTTGGGGGGTCGTTAATTAAGCGTTTACTTTAATTAATTTATTACATGTACCTGAACCTACCTTTTTATTATTATTATTTATTAAGAGCCTTAAGTGTCCCACTGCTGGGCAAAGGCCTCCCTATTTTTCTTCGGCATATCCCTGTCCTGGCAGCCTCCCACCAGTCTTGATCGAAGACGTCAAGTCTCGCCATCTCCTACTTACGTGGTCTGCCGCGGCGCCGTGTTCTGTTCTGTGGGACCCACTTGGTGGTAATTGCAGCCCATAACGCTTCTGGCATGCGACAGACGTGCCCGGCCCAGTCCCATTTAAGTTTGGCGCCTACGTATTTAATATTCAATTAGGTATTTATGATTCCAGGCCAAATCCTGCCCATCGTAAAGCTGGTTATAACCGTCGACGGCGTCCACCTGGAGAGCATCGACCACGGCACCAAGCGCGAGTACGAGCGGATGTCGGCCTACTTCAACATCGAGTCCATCTCGTACGGAGTGCAGGACCTGGTGTACACCCGGGTCTTCTCCATGATCATAGTGAAGGACAACGCTGATGTGAAGGGGCTGAATCCGTTTGAGTGCCATGCCTTCGTCTGCGAGTCCAGGTAAACATTAGAAGTTTTAAACTGAGAATCAAACGCGCTTATAAAAATGCGGCGCGCCAAAATGCTAATTAGTGTGGTCGAAACTCTCCGTTAGACATAGGAAAGGACGATGTTGAAGAACGCAGACATTATCTTAACAATAATGTACTTCTGAAGACTTTATTTTCACCAAAGCTGAGCTAAGCTGCGTTTCTACATGTCATATCACCTGCCTTGATAGCTTAGCTGGGTCATTTCGTAACACACTCCGTCTTTGGTGGAACAGTCATAACATGTTAAGACTAGTCAAGTCTTCTTGAACATCGAGTCCATCTCGTTATCTCGTACGGAGTGCAGGACCTGATGTACATTCGGGTGTTCTCTAACCCATTTGAGTGCCATGCCTTCATCAGAGACCAGGTAATTTATGGCATGTTTTGTTAAGTTTCCTTATCGTTAAGTCAACTGGGACTGCAAAAATGCTCGTTGGTTTCATCTAGACACTTCTATCGGCATAGAAAAGGATGTTCAAGAACCTGCGTTCTTGTCGAGCATACTGCAGACATACAAGATTACCATATTTAGGCTGCCTTTACACTACAGCTAAGCTAAGCTGCGTTTCTACACAGGTATCACATAGCTTGCTAGCTTAGGAGAGTCATTTGGGAACTTGTAAAGACTTTTTGAGCATATCTGACGTAGGTATTTTGCATCGCGCTATCGAAATCGGTTTGTGGTCCATCGCTTCTCAACTCTATTAATTAGAGCATTACGGTTCAATAGGGGTAAACCAATTTCTTGGCTTAATGTACCTACTATTAGCTTAAATGTTCTATTTTATACTAAAATGTTTTTCGTATACTATCACCGGCAAAGTGCCAAAATGTTTGTACAAATGTTATCTCATGCTTTATCTTTTATCTCTCACCACTCAACTCCATAGCATAACCTAGATAAATAGCGTGAGAATCATATGACCTCAATAACTTTAACATATCATTGCCAAATACCGGTGACTCTATTTATTGCCAGTATGTCTTTCCCTGGACTGGACCTGCAGGGACTAGAAAGCGAGGCAGACCTGTAACAAGATGGGCTGACGACATCACCCAAATAGGAGGAAAAGACTGGACGAAAACTGCAAAAGATAGAGAGAAATGGTCATCACTGGAGGAGGCCTTTACCTTCACAGGAGGGGTTCTCACAATAACTTGATAAAAAATTGAGTTATTCAAAACAATATAATTATGTATTTCAATTACAATGTATTTAAATAATGAACTAAGAAATAATTAAATAATAAATAATTAAAAAGAAATTAACTGAACTCAGGACATACATACTTAAATTAAATTAAATTATTATTGCATTGAATGTTACTAATTATAAGAAATAATAAGATATTAAATTTATGTATTTTATGTAAATCAAATTATCATTGCATGTAAAATAATTACAGAGAAATAATAAGATAGAATAAGAAAAAAAATAAGTAATGTAATTCTTTGTAATACGTGAGAAATAAAAAGGCTTTTTATTATTTATTTATTTATTTTTATGTCTTTCCCGTTCACGGGAAAATGGAGTCCCGGACCTTTGGGAGGCGATCAAACAATTACTACATTACTCGTAGATTTAGCCCTTTCGACAATATAATCAAATGGAAGGGATATACCGGGCGGAAATGTACCCTAAGATTCTTTAGTACAGTACGCGGCACAAAAGTTGGCGTGTCTGAAGTTAGCCTCAAGTCGCCTTCCGCATATCTGACCTCTCTGACTTTTGCGGCGCTATTAAGCCAAGTACAGTTGGCAATAACCCTTGTACATACCAAAACATTTTTTTTGACAGAAACTTATTTACTTCCAGAAACGCGGCGAGACGTCTGACATACGCTCTGGCGGCTGCATTCCAGGATTATTCCAGAAGAGTAAAAGAGCTCCAGGCTACTCCAGGTAAGGATAATCCAAATCATCTTTGCGCGGCTTTATGGTTGAGATGGCCGACTTGCCCGACTTATTATAAAACTGTCATTGGAAATACTTTGAATGTTAGAGTTGCTTTTTGAATGGATACTTTGATGCCATTCGGCCAACATAAATAATATCAGCGGTGCCAAGTTGACTACCGCTATATCGAAGTGCTGAAGTGTTTGTACGGTGAGAACGCCACTATGTCAGTTCACTCCAGGACCGGAACTCGAAATCTATTCCGCTGCAGCGGGGAGTCAGGCAAGGAGATGTTATTTCTCCAAAACTGTTTACCGCTGCACTGGAGGATGTTTTCAAGACTCTGGACTGGAGAAGGATAGGCATCAACATCAACGGCGAGTACATCACTCACCTTCGGTTTGCTGACGATATAGTAGTCTTGGCTGAGACCATGGAGGACTTAAGTACGATGCTCGATGACCTCAGTAAAGCTTCCGAGCGAGTTGGTCTAAAAATGAACATGGATAAGACGAAGGTCATGTCAAATCCCCATGTAGTACCAACTCCCATTACAATCGGCTTTACGCTGTAAGTTGTAGACGATTATGTATACCTAGGACAGACTGTCCAGTTAGGTAGGTCCAACTTCGAGAAAGAGGTCAATCGTCGAATCCGACTCGGCTGGGCAGCGTTCGGGAAGCTCCAGCACATCTTTTCGTCCAATATCCCGCAGAGTCTCAAGACGAGAGTCTTTGACCAGTGCGTGTTGCCAGTGGTGACATATGGCACTGAAACTTGGTCGCTTACTATGGGCCTTATAAGAAGGCTCAAAGTCACCCAAAGGGCAATGGAGAGGTCTATGTTAGGAGTTTCTCTGCGTGATCGCATCAGAAATGAGGCTATCCGCAGCAGAACCAAGGTAACCGATATAGCCCTCCGAATTGCTAAACTTAAGTGGCAGTGGGCGGGGCACATTGCACGTGGAACCGATGGCCGTTGGGGCGGTGCGGTTCTCGAGTGGCGACCACGTACCGGAAGGCGCGGCGTGGGTAGGCAACAAGGTGGACTGATGACCTGGTAAAGGTCGCGTTAGTCCGCTGGATGCGGGTGGCGCAGGACCGGTCAATTTGGCACTCTCTGGGGGAGGCATATGTCCAGCAGTGGACGTCTTTCGGCTGATATGATGATGATGATGAAATAATCTCAAGTATATGTGTGCGTCAACTAGTGGTCAACTATGTTCAAAGTCAAAATGAACCTAAATAAGTTCGCTATCTAGGTACCTAAGGAGATCTAGATTGGCGATATGAAGATATAAAGATGTCATCTTTATATCTTCATAACTTACCACTTACTGACTTACTCCGCTGACCAAAGTGGACCTTGGCCTCCGATACAAGTTGGCGTCAGCGCGCCCTTTCTACGCTATCTCCTCCCAGTTTTCTGCATGCATGACATATGGATGTCATTTTAAAAATTCCATTTAGTTACGAGTTACGATCATTCCCTGCTTATCTATCCAAGCATTACATTGTGTTACAAAATTTAACGCGACTTATTCAATTCGATACGTCCATTTAAAAAGTGTCGACGTCGCAAACTGTGCAATGTCGGATAGCGCCCCAGTATAGTAAACATTATATTTCACGTTGATTACTACGTATAGACATAGATGCTCTAGAACATTTTTCTTGCCGTTTCCACTCGGCCGTCATCTTGGAATATTAGTGTTAGGCCTGAATCACACTGGCGCGGCCTGCGGTGGCGGTCTATAGTAAATTTGACAGCTAGTTACTATTGACCGCAACAATGTCATGCGCATACTTAAGTGTCCCTAGCACGGTCGACTCAAGTCGACTCTCCATACAAACGTAGTTGGTTCTCATTTTTAAATCGGCATACTGCAATAACATTAAACTTTTTAGACACAAATGGGACCAAATATAATAGAAAAAAACCGGCCAAGTGCGTGTCGGACCACGCAAAACGAAGGGTTCCGTGCCTATTAAAAAGGTCATATCGTCACAGAAATTTTACGGCACTTACGTCTTTTTCTTTGAGGAAGGCAGTTTTTCAGCAATATCTCGAAAACCTCTGAACCGATCTTGTTCAAAACAATTTTCGGTGAATGAAATTAATAAGCCCTATGTCCATGAATTTTTCCATATTTTTAAAATACACCGTTCAAAAATTAGAGGGGGGGGGACAGAATTTTAGTGACTTTCGGGGCGATTATCTCCGACCCTATTTACTTAATCAAAAAAAAATGCTAAGAAACCTTATATTAATTTTGAAAGGCCTATCGATTGATGTGCCACACGAGGGGTCACAATGAAAAAAAAAATTGACTTTTAGTTTTATGTATGGAGTGCACCCCTAAAAAAATTTTTTTTTGTCATTTTAATTACAAAACTATGTAGCGGCTAGTAAAATACAATAATTTTATTCAAATACGCCTTATAGTTTTCGAGTAAAATGCCTGTGACATACGGACAGACGGACAGACGGACAGACGGACATGACGAAACTATAAGGGTTCCGTTTTTGCCATTTTGGCTACGGAACCCTAAAAATGCGACTAGAGACTGTATAAAAAACGTTTTAAATACTGGCTAAATTTTTTTCTACTTTAATTCCTAGCAACAGAAACTAGTTTCCGTAGATATGGCAGATCCCATTGTTATTCTTAGCATGTCGTATTAAAATAAGGACCAAACTATGTTTGTATGGAGAGTAAGCTAGAAGATGTCTGCTCTATGCATATTACTCAATGTCATTTTATTTCGTTTTCAGAACTAGACGAAAGGCCGCCCAGTCTAAAGAAGAGGTTCGCCATCGACCTGCGGACACCAGAAGAGATCGAAGCTGATTTGGAAACCGAAGCTTAAGTTATTGAAAACAAATCTATGTTCATATATTATAGGTCTATCGTATAAATGCTGGGCAGTGGACATTCACTCCCGTTTACCGCTCCAACAAGCCATGATCGGTCAATGAATGTCAAACAAAACTGTAGCGTTTAATGCCACCATCACCACCGCGTAGCTCTTCGCTGCTGTCGGTGGAAGTTCTTAGGATCCCTCAAGCCTCTCACAGACTGGCGCGGCCTGGCCGCGGCGGTCATTAGTAAACTTCTTGTCATTAGCTGTCAAATATACTAATGATCGCCGCCGCAGGCCGCGCCAGTGTGATTCAGGCCTTAAGCGGTCGACCTATTAATAGACAGTACTCAAAACGAATACAGCACTAAAGTGATGATTTTGCGGCGTGCTTTTTAAAGTAGACTGACAGTCTATTCAATAACCATCAAATGGCGTCGTAGACCACCTTATTTTTGCTAACGCCTTGGCCACGACTTTGGTCTTGAGCGACCTGCGGCAGCGGTTTTTCTAATTCATTGCGCGTGATCCCAACTAACCACAGTGCGTTGCGCGTCTCGACCGCGCAATGAACAGATAAAACGCTGCCGCAGGTCGCTTAAGACCAAAGTCGTGGCCAAGGCGTAAGAGCGCTATCACACTTGCGATTTGCGAGCGGTTTAAAATATAGACGAGCGTGCGGCGAGCTCGCTGCCGCTGCGCAACCGCGGCGAATTCGCTGCGACGCTGACGCCATAATGTATAATTCAATCAATTCATTTTTCAATTTATTCTTTTATTTTATTTAAAAAATAAAAATGTATCCTACTATTTTATCATTAATATTATGTCCAGTTATAAATATTGTAATTATCTTATCGTACTTAAAATTATGTCACCTCTCGGCCCTGAAAGAATTCGTCCATAACTAAGCAGAACGCGTCCTCACACAACTTCGCTTTTAGTCGATCTACAACTAAAACACACTCGTGAATGATTAACTACCCATCACGTACTTTTTGTATTTAAACTTACTTCAAATCATTATTACAAGATAACAACGATTTTTTGTGCATGTCGCGTTAGCAATGGCGTTGAGAACTTCAAAAATATCTAATTCTAACAACCGTGCTTCCCAGTCTGAGTCCATTTTGTGTGACTATTAAAAACGCTGCTTGAACGCTGTGAGGTTATTGATACGCGGCGATCACGTTGCGATGTCGCGGTGATGTCGCCGCGCAGACGCGGCGAACTCGTTGAGCAATCGCCTCGCTCGCAAGGCAACACGCTCGCAAAACGCTCGCTAATGGCAAGTGTGAGGAGGTCCTAAGCGTAAATTAAAATTACTATATTATATAGAGCGTCCGTATAAGTGCTCTACCTATATAATATAGCTCTATCTCTATACGCATATGTGTCGTGATTGGCGCTATATGGGGTAAGGATATTGTACATAGGGATAGTGGACTTATGGGATAGTTCTTCTTTTCGACCGACAATAGCCTGTCCTTCGTCTTACTATGGCATCTCATTTGAGTAATGATTTTACGGTTTTATAATGTTCGAAAATGAACGTCCATATTATTTTATTAATTAGTATTATTTAATATTTTAGTTTCTCTAACTAGCATTTTTTTTAAACGTATTTTTATCGTAGAAGTCCGTGACAGAGTGGTAAACCAAAATGTAGTCCCCACTGAAAGAGTCCACTTTGTCACATATTTTTTTTAGAAACCAACCGTAAACAAATATGTATATTGGCCGGAAAGGAAACTTTAATTAGTGTTAATGAAGAAACCATTTGAATGCATTTTTTTTAAATCGCACTACAAAATCACAATTTTCGATAGTTCAAAAACCAAAAAAAAAGGAAAACCTCGGTTCATTGTCGGTAAAAAAGACCCGATACTGTTTCTCTTACTCTAAAACACTGTTCACTTTACCCAACCTCACGTTACAAAATGTTGTTCTATTCCAAACCCAATCAAATATATATATTGTAGAAAGTTTTGTCTATGAGCAGAGATATTTGACCAACTGTGGGCTGTTTAGATGCCCATATTTATGAAAATAACGTCGCCTGTAATATGAATTAACGTAACCGCCAAAATACCGAAATTGAGTTATATATACAGTTCGACTGCAAATTTGATGCTCCGTCGATAGCTGTTATTAAAATTTCGATATCTTCAAAAAAATGTCGATTACGTTAACCAGAATAACACCATTTTTTTCACTTTACCGTATTTTCTTTAATGTATGTCACATTTTTTTCTGATCTGTGATTGCGTATTTAATGTATCGACCAAAGTTGAAGACAAGTAATAAACTGAGTAATGTAAGAGTCATTTTGATACAGATGAGTATCGAAATGACTCTTGCATTACTCAATTGGTGGCACATTATAACTGATTGTCTGTTACGCTAACGTTAAAGTTAGATAAAAATAAAAAAGGGGGTTAAATTACATGTGTCTACGCTTGGTTTTTAAGACAACGCTTGCAAATATTTACCCAAACCAGAGGTTTTTAATTTTAAAACTTAATTGATATTGTATGGCAAGACATAACATATTTCCAAAAGGGGCAGGCACAGCGCATTTACATTTCAGTGCCGCTTCTAGCAAGTTTGTGGGTGATGGTGGAACAAAAATGTGTTATTGTAAACTAGGTTATAGTTTATCACAGCTATAAATATTCCAAAATCAATCAAATTGGTTTCAAAGTATGTATTTACTTACTGTAAATATAACAGTAGGTAAAGTTCCCGTATTTTGTATAGAATGTATATTCATGTAACAGGCATACGTTCCATACAAAATACGGGAAATTTACATAAAATTTGGCAGTTACATTAAATTTTGTGTATTTATTTTAAACTGACTTGAAGTATACGTTAATTTACTTACTAGGAACTTCCCGTCTATTTCTTTCCATTTGAAGCGTTAAAGCGAATCCATACATTTGTGTGCTAGAATCGAACTCGAGTAAAAAAAAAACTACATTGTCACTTGACAATAAACGCAATTCATTACGTACTGGTAGGTACGGTACCTTATTTCAAAACATTGTTAATTAATACCCTTGTTTAGTACTAGTCCTGAAATATTCTTTATAATTAAATCTATTTAACACAGAAATAAATATAACTCATAATGTAGACCTTGGGCCTTCTTGTAATCAAAACGAAAAAATGCAATTAAACGAAAATAACTTCATAAATTAAAAATCATTAGATTGAATCACAAATGTAATTATCACAGTTTTTATAAAACAAATTACAATTGAAGCAATCAATTTTTATGTCACGTGCGTGCTTTTTACGGACCTACAAGTGGAAAACGAGATTTCATTGAACTCAAGTAAAGTTTTCTATGAAAGCGCACTACATGTATTGTGTCTCTATCTATTTGTGTTTCGATCTACACATATATTACCTGCTATACTATGTATATTACAAATGTAGTGAATAATTAAGAGATCTCAATAAACAACCAATTTTAAATAAACTAATATTATAACGTGTTCTCGTTAAGATATTTAGGATTGAATTTTTGTTCAGTATATAGTAGTTAGTTACGATATAGTTTTTTATGATCCACCCATCCTCCCAAGAGAGTATTTTCTGAACTACCCGCACTTGGTCTATATTAATCACTTGTACACTAGGGTTGTCAACCGGCCAACACACAACACTTATTATGTCAAACCGTCATTCCAGTTGAGATTGCGATGTTTTCTGACTTCACGTATTTTTCTGCTATAAAAATGACAGTAGTTTTGTAGAAAGGACTTTCGGTTTAAATAAGTTACCTAATTATACGCGATTTAGTCCCGTTCAGTAACAACGATGTGTGAGAATCATCAAAGTTTAAATCAATGTAATATGACAACTATTTAAATTTAAGTTATTTTCGTTCCATAGCAATTTCTAATTTTGATAGGCCTAAGAAGGCCCGTGGCATAAATTTTGGGTTATTTTCGTTCTTACTTCTTACTTACGTACTTAATTAAGTATCTAGATTTCATTGTCAAGTATATTTCACGACTAGTACTGAACAAGGTACTCTACCTTTTGATTAAATGTAGGTACATTTATATTAATTTATAACGGGCTTTACTAGGCGACCTGGTTCCTAGTAAGGCCCATCACTGACATTTTTATGAATTTGGTTTATTTACATTACAACGCAAAAGACGTTGCAGTTTTTAAATAGGTTTCTGAAATAAATAATCAACAGTTATTTTAAGAGTTTTTTATTATTATTTGCTTCGCCGTAACGATTTTACAAGGTTTTGAAACAAGACGGGCCTTACCAATCATCTTAATTCATTACCGACGACAATGCGTACTATTTGCCTGGAAATTACACACTTAAAGAGATTTCCACACACATTTAGAGAGAGAGAGAGGGAGACTTTGAATTTGTTTTAAAACAACGTTTATATTAACAATAAAACTGTTTCGTACGTATAAACCTGTTTTACTTATAGTTGACTACCCTGCCAAACATTAACTAAAACAAAATAATTTATTCTATTTTGGACGTTATTACAAGTGAATAAGTTTGAAAGTACTAAAATTATCTTCTTATAACGTAAGTCCAAATTTTGAAAACTATGTTACTTACTTTAATGGTTTGCAGCTTTTTTGTGACTTACCTTAAAGCAGTGTTTCCTGTTCTGAATTTTTTGAAATAAATCTTAATGTAACTCCACTTTTTTGAAAAAAAATTAACGTAAGCGCCATGCTATTTTCTAAATTATAATAGCAGTCTTTTTAAGACCTCGATTAGTAAAAAGATCTCGCAAATATAAGATAATTGCTACAAACATCATTACAATAGGATAAGTGTGTAAAAAGTTATTAACTTTTTCTATTTTTCAAATTAGTTTTTTGCCTCTCCTGAAAAATCGTCATTTGGCGGTTACGTTAATTCATATTACAAGCGACGATAAACATTACTTTAGTTAGATAATTAGCTAAACTACCATAAAAATGAGTTTATGGCTGTACTTTATATCTTAACGTACCTTCTTCGATATATGTTTGTGAGCAAGCGTCTAAAACCATATTAGTTAACAGAGGTTTTTAGAGAAGTTTTGTATATAAGGGGGTAAATATTTGATTTATTTATTAGTCTAAGTTTATGCATACCAAAATACACCGTTTGTGATTTAGCAATTAGTTTTAACTATAGCAAACTGTATTTTTTTTTAATATTAAAATAAATACTTGAAGAGAGTTTAGTAATTGAAGTTTTTTTTGTCACAGTCATATCTACTAGCGTCTATTTCAACGAATTGACGATTGTCAGCTGAGAATGTCAATAACTAGGTTTAAAAACTGAAAAAATAATGCCCTTCTTGTATGTAGTTGCGACCTGAGAAGTAATTACGTAACATTTTGAACGCGCGCTAGGACAGTTTAACTGTCACTTTTCCATATAAAAAGTGACATTCGTTAGTGAATAAGTTAAAAATGTTCCATTTTGTAACCAAAATTAACAATACAATATTTAATTTATTGCATATGAACATAATTAAATAATAAGTTACAGTTAGTTAGTGTTCAGTTGATTTGTATGGCAAATGAAATTTACAAAATGGTTTTTTTTTGACGATCGCTTTAGCCTAGTTGGTAGTGACCCTGCGAAACGAAGCAAGAGGTCCTGGGCTCGAATCCCGGTAAGGGCATTTATATGTGTGATGAGCGCGAACATTTGTTGCGATGGATGTTTTCTACGTATTTAAGTATGTATTTATCTATATAAGTATGTTTATCGTCGTCTAGTACCCATAGTACAAGCTTTGCTTAGTTTGGGACTAGGTCGATTTGTGTAAGATTGTCCGCAAATATTGATTTATTATTTATTTATTTATTTTACTTTTACTCGTTGACATCTGTTAGGTACGCAGGTAGAAAAATGATTGTAAAACTTGGTTTTGTGAAAATATTAGAGAGTGCTCGCGTGTCATGCGTGGAGCAAAGGTTAACGGTAAAATCGGCTAATTTGAGGTTATGTCTACACGCCAGCGCCCTCTCAGACTTTATTTAGAATTAAGTATTTTACATGCGTAATATAAGAGATGGCGTTAGAATGCACAATCTTAGCTAAGTAATGTTACATACCTATTTATAATATGTACGACTATTTGTAGTTTTATATTATACCTAAGGTTATGCAATTAAACATATATAAGCATTTGTCGCTTACAACAACACTAACTCATCTCTTCTCGACAAATGCCCCAATACAACTCGTTTTTCCATTTTCTATCGCTATTTCAAAACAGCGATTCATAATCTTTTACCATTTTCGAGAGAACGAGTCGAGCGCCGGAAATTCAAAAATCGGCCCTCTGTGGGACGACCGTCCGCCAGGTGGACCGACGACCTGAAGAGATCGCTGGGTATGGTGGCGCCAAAGGAAAAGCTTATGTCCAGCAGTGGATGACCACAGTTGATCACCAGCATTCATAACTGCAATCTTATCTTATCTTATCTAGATGAGTGCCCTTTCGGATACACTTCGACCCAGTGGGATCTTTTGTGCATTTGCCCTCTCTTTTACCTACTCCCAAGCTCGCTCCATCATTTTCACAAATCAGATGATGCAGCTCAGCGGAAGCACCTTTGAATTCCTTTGGTTGCGGATAGCCGTTACCAAAGGGCATGGATGATGTATTGTATAAGGCTTCAGTAAATAAATAGTCAATAAAAGAATCAATTATTTAATCGTACCAATTCATTACATATTCTTAACACCATTACGAACTCCACTTCAATTCTATCCACCTCTCTTTCTCTTTTCGTAAGGACTTCGTCTTCTTTGTAAATTTTCTTGGCTCTATCATCGATAAGTCCTACTAGTCTTGCTGATACGATGTGTAATAGCAGCTCTAGATATTCTTTCTCACCGGCTGCGTTTAAGTATAACTGTTTTATGTTCTTAAACCAACGCTGTTTCTTGTATGTGGTTATGGAGGATATGTGTTTTATCGCTGTGTGCAGCTGTAAGACGAAAAAAAACATGTTTTATTTGTCTGACTTAGTTAGTTTCATGTAGTCTTGCTGATAAAAAATTGTCACTCAGGAAAAAGTTCCCACTTTAAGCCTCTCATAGACTGACGCGGCTTGAGGTGGCGTTTAATAGTAATTTTGACAGCTATTGTCAAATTTACTATTGACCGCCACCGCAGGCGCAGGCCGCGCCAGTATGGCCTGTAAGGCCTGAACACTGGAGGTAATAATTATAGTAAACTTGACAGTTACTGTCAAATAAACTATTGACTGCAACGGGCCACCGCAGGCCGCGTCAAGCCTGCAACACACTGCCGCACCCTGCGGTGGCGGTCGATATTAAATTTGACAGCTAATGACAAGTTTACTGCCGTGCGTGAGATATGAAAAAGTGGGACTTTGGGAACGACAGAAATTAGGTATTAAAATCTCATTCTTACGCCATGCAAAAAAGTCCTTATGTCAACCAAGAACTCTTTAAAGTCCTCAACACTGTATTTGGATCTTATCAATGAAATCATTTTAGTTTTCTTCATTTCACCGTACATTCTTTTGAGTGTGTTAAAATATTTCCTCTTCTTGAATTTAGGAATGTGGAAAGACAGCCTTTTTCGCTCCGTGGGCGCGTTTTGTTCATTTTCCCGTTCTGCGACCAATCTGAGCGCAGTTTCATGAAGTTTCATACATAATTCCAAGAGTTCTTCGTCTAGAGGATGTAATTTTTTATTGCGTATTTTCCTTTCTCTGAAAATACAAATTTAACAATGTTTATATTGAACTAAAATTCCTTTATTAAAAAAAGTGTACAAAAACTGCTGAATTAAATTGCCTTTATTTGAAAAAAACCGGACAAGTGCGAGTTCAACTCGCGTGGTGAGGGTTCCGTATATAATCTAAATTTCATAAGTGTTTTTGAATACTCAAACTTGTTATAGGTTTTCCTGTAATCTTTAGGCAAGGAACTATATATTTCCATATTTTTTTCAGAATTTTAGTCCTAGTAGTTTCGGAGATAAGAGGGGGGGGGGGGGGGGGGGATGGTCAATTTTCGTCTTATTTCCTAAATTACTTTAAATCTATTTTTGCTAAAATTATAAAAAATATATATCTGAGATGCTTACCACAACCCCTTTCCTTTGATATGTCACACAATATAGTCTGTGAAACTTTTTTTTTTAAATATCCAGTTTACCCCCCACAAGCGGCCCTTTTGTTCAGAATTCATTAATTTACTTTACGCGTCCATCCTTGGGTCACCAATTTACCTATGTGTACCAAATTTCAACTCAATCGGTCCAGTAGTTTCGGAGCAAATCGGCTGTGACAGACGGACAGACAGACAACCGAGTGATCCTATAAGGGTTCCGTTTTTACCTTTTGAGGTATCGGAAGTATCGGAACCCTAAAAAGTGTAAATAATTCTAGCAACAGAAACTAGTTTCCGACCTAGATTATGGCGGATCCCATGTGCATACAACTTATCTTGTTGCTCCATGTCGTTTTAAAACAGCGATTTATTTGTAAGCTACAAATAAATCACTATATGATTATAAAATGAGAACGAAACTACGTTTGTTTAGAGAATAGAGCGTTCTGGCGACTAAAATGAAAATGCTCAGGTTGCACCCGAAAATCGAATATCTTCTTCGGTGTCGTGGATACTTACGTTATATCTTCTATTTTTGCTAGACCCGATTGTATAAGAACAGTGGTGCCGAGCCAATCGTAATTTTGTAACCCTTCATCATTTGCGTCGACCAAATCCTTCAAAATGTTCACATGTAACTCCAAATATTCATCGTTGATTGTTTTTGATTCCTCAATCACGTCTTCGTGCTCGAATCCTTCTTCATCCTTTATACGGGGATTGTCAATATGATCAAAAAAACTAATCAATTTCTTTTCCGTCTGTTCTCGTTTTCCATTCCTGTCTTTTACTTGGAACCGAGATTGGTGTAATTTATTATGTTTTTGAGCTTTCTTGTTTAAATTATTTTGAATTGTTACAAGTGCGTCTACTATTTTCTGGATGCCTTTATTTCGGATATCTCTATTGTGATGTTCTAAAGAAAGCGCAGTGTCTCTGTAAAGTTCTCTATCTGAACGCACACCTTCATTGGAGTCCTTTTGACTGTCAGAAGATTTTTCATTATTGTCATTAACTAGCTTTTGTAAAAGAGCTCCAAACTTGCTAAATAGCTCGGAAATATTATTCTCCTTGTGTTTGTCTAAAATCGCACCGTATTTATTTCTTACCTCATTTTTATACGTATTTTCTACTTCACTCTGATTAATATCATTACCGCTTTCATTTTCTTCAGGTTTTCTATTTATTTGGTGTTTATAAAGTTTTTTCCTTATCTTTTTTAAGCTATGTTTCAAAGGTTTTTCGTATGCGACATCATCGTCTGAAGATTCTACAGAATCGTCACCTGATATTATATCATACAAATCAGATTTTGAATTGATTATATTTTTAGATGCGGCTATTACTCTTGCTTTGACATCTTTAATTCTTAAACTCTTTTTATTTCCTTTCTCGTACATATCTAATTCGGTGATTTTTGAATGTGTTTCTGTTTTCTTAACAATTCTGGGATTGTTGATTCCTATTCTTTCCATGATGTTATCAGCAGACGGCTGTTCGGTATTTGGGCGGAAATAAGCATTTTCAGGATCATAATTGTAAACGGGTACATATTTGGGCTGTCTGTCATCATCATCATCTGAAGTTCCATTATTTTCACCTGGAGCAGTAAGGTCTAAGCTTAATTTTTCCTACTAATAAGATTTTTTAAACCTCGACAAAAACGAGGGTAGTTATATATTTAAAATGTGTAAAAATGTAATGTATGTATGTAATGTGTAAACACCCCGTTTATACCCATAAATATTTTTCTTTTATGATTTTTTTCTTTTATGTCTCATGTTTAGGTTGTTTTGTTAACATAATTATCATATATTAATGAACATCCAGGTCTTTATGCTTTATATCTGTTGGTACTCTATGTGTACCCTATATATATTTGTTTCTGCGACTGTTTGTGTTCTAAATAAACTATTTAAAAAAAGTATATCCGTGTAACGGATGAACCGATTTGGGTGCGGCTTTTTGATTGAAAGTAATGCTTGTTGAAATGGTTCTTATTTAGCTATGTTTTATTGTGTCGGGGTGTTTAATTTTGTATTATTTATATATAATAACAATATATATCTTAATAACTCCACCGACAAGAGCCTTGCTCTTAAATATTCCTCGCTGTAAAACTGAAAAAAAAACGTTTGGAAAATGAGTTGCATTGAGTGGGCTTTTCGATAGCGTTGGCAAGAAGAGCCCATGAAATGCGAAGACAGCAGCTTCAAATCCCGCTTATGGACTTTTTGAAACAATTTACTTTGATTGAAAATTATAATTTCTTTAGCAATCGTTTCTGCTTGGTCTAACACTAACAGTAACTATATGATAGGTTAGTACGAGCCCCAATGCAAATGAGTTCGTCTGGCAGGAAAAAATGTATTATCTTAACTTCAACCTAAAATACAGGACGACTTAGATGTTTAGTAGAGCATGTAATATTAAAACAATATAGATTATAATAAATATTTAATTTACCAAATAAAAAAAATAAAAACAACTATAATACACAGTGAGAAAAATAACATTATTTCGCCAAATGTAATACTCGCAAAAAAATTCGTCTTCAGTTTAGCCGACGCAGAATACCACCATACCACCGTAGAACGTCTACCACTTGGTAGGGTCGTCACCTTTCGCATTCAAAATGTTTGTCTACCCACTCTCTATACTGCCCCTGAAGAGTGTAGAGAACTAGAGAGTTGGTAGACAAAAATTTTACTCCATTCCAGTCAGAAGTAAGCTTCTAGAAGGGCCCTGTCCATCACAAAGTTTCTATGGGAGACAAGACCGGGCTGCTGGCCGGCTATAACATAGTAGGGGGTTTGTTTAACTTCAGCTACGCCATCGTTGTCTCGTTGAAATGTTGCATTTCTATGTTTTAACTTCGGTATAGACGGCAGCAAACTCTCATCCAAGATGCTTTTGTATCTTTCGGCATTGACTGTTCACTGCTCCCAATCATTAAAGATGCTGGAAACTTCGCCTTTCGAATTACTTCACTTCGTTCATCGCCAACTGTGACTTCAAAATGGTATTCGTCACTCCCATATTAATTTTCGCCACCAATAGGCAATATGCAATGGGACTTCAATTTTGAATAAATTGCACTCAATCGATGCGGATATACGCAGAAATATCAAACAACAGAAATATATATTTAAAAAAACTATTGTATTGTATTTGTATCTCACGATAAAATTACTTAATTTTTAGTGTTCCGTTTCTCAAAAGGAAAAATAGGATCACTCGTGCGTCTGTCTGTCCGTCTGTCACAGTCGATTTGCTCCGAAACTACTGGACGGATTGAGTTGAAATTTGGTACACATATGTAAATTGGTGACCCAAAGATGGGCGCGTAAAGTAAATTAATGAATTCTGAACAAAGATGCCACTTTTGGGGGGGTAAACTGGAAAAATAAAAAAAAAGGTTTCGAAAACTGTATTTTGTGACATATCAAATGAAAGGTGTTGTTGTAAGCATCTCAGATATATTTTTAAAATAATTTTAGCAAAAACAGATTTGAACTTATTTAGGAAAAAAGACGAAAATCCCCCCCTTATCTCCGAAACTCCGAAGGCTTAAAATTCTGAAAAAAATTTGGAAAATAGTTCCTTGCCTAAAGATTACAGGAAGACCTCTAATAAGTTTGAGTATTCAAAGTAACGGGAAAATTCTCAATATTTTTTATGAAACCCTCACCACGCGAGTTGAACTCGCACTTGTCCGGTTTTTAAATAAGTTTTCGATAAAATTACATAACATTAAGACAGAATATTGAATTAGAAATGATATTTTGGATGACAAGTTTAGACTGAAACGCAAATTTTAAGGAGGTAATTGCAAATTAATGACTAGCTCCATACTAAACGCGTCCAGAATATGGATTGTGACGTCATAGTCTATGCCCCTTTAATATTAATGGTATCGGTGGGTGCCGGCGCGTGCAGGTTTCAAATGCCTATAAAATCAGAAAAAAAAATCGTAAGAAAGTTTTAATGCTACAGTTGATATTCCTCTGGATTATACTTTTGATTTTCGCAACAAAAAATAAAGATGCACATTCCCTATTGGCAGATCAGTTCCTGTGTTCTTGAGTGAATTTCGACCTGTCAGTTTTCTGCGTTTGAGTAAGTAACGGTTTCTCTTTAGTGATGTAAATACTGTCCATCCATAGTCTTCATTACTTTCTTGCACGATACCAGCACTGAAATGTTATTTTTTAATTTGCTAACAAATATGTCAAATAAGTGATATATTATACGTTTAAACTAACCTTAGCTAATATTTTTAATAGTTAAGATTGAGCTAAGTACATTACTGTAGAAAATATTGAAATAAACAGTTTCATTATTTTTTTTCATCGCGTCACGTCTTAACGCCATACGGTAAGTTCTCCTGCTCTTGTATGATGGTTTTCTTGATGATCTTCTTCAGTATCCTGTTTTCTGCTTTGCTGGTTATTCGTGAAGGGCCCGATTTCATGTTTTCGGTGATGCTCGATGATCGTTTGAATTGTAGATCTTGGCAAAGAAAGGTCCTTGGATATTTGGTACATAGATTTTCTGTTATTATTACTGAAAATTATAATTTTCCACACTTCTTCAGTCACTGGTTTACCTCGTATCATTTCAATAGAATAACGATTATGAATTTATTAATATTTACTCTGAACTTGTCTTTTTATGTAGGTCTCAGTCATTTTAGATGAAATAGAGTATTCTACATACAATTGTCTTTTATAATTTATTTATATTGAATATTTTAAAGCAAATGTAAATAAACCTAAATAAAGATAGAAAATATATTAATATTTATCCGGACTTTTTAGGAGCTAATTAAACATTGATTTTTTTGATGTCTGATTTTTTTTACAATTTAAAATAATATTGAATATAAAACAACTTAACACGTTCACGGACACAACACCATTCTGAAAATTGTGTGATGTGGCACATAAAATTCAAACATTTTTTTCTCCGGCCATGGACATACTGCCGCTGTTTCTTGTGGCAGCACGGCCACAGCCGTAACGTATACAGGCGTATTGTGTCACAGCACGCGTTATTCCCCTCATGTAAAATAGAGGTGACCCCTTAAGCTTTTACTGCGGCACTAGGAAAAATTGTAATGTACCTAAACGGCCCAACATGTCCGCCTTCATTATAATCCTATGAGAATTTGTCGTGGACGAAGTGGCAGTTTTGTCGTGTGGCGAAGGTTACCGACCACAGCCGTAGTGTTGTATCATGAGGGTTTTAATTTACGCCTGTGGACGTACTGTCCGTGCACGTCTCAAAAAGTAATTTTTATCTGAAATAGACGACTTGTTTTGCCTCAAAAATGAACTAGGCGTAATTTTTTGCTTGTGAGATGTTAACTTTATGGTATAATTATATTACATTAAATAACATTATTACACTTTGTGTCACTCAAGATTCAACTGGTTTTCAATACTTCGTGTGTAGCGTATTCCATTGATCATCAGTCAAGCTGGGTTGAAATACTAGTTTTTGGAATAAATATCGTATTTTAAAGTGCGACTAGACGACCTATTTTGCATTGGAGCTCCGACTATTGAAAATAAAATCAATTACATAATTTATACGCACCGTGTAAGCTTACAACAGTGTAAACTGTGTCCCTTGAAGTTTGAACAGTGTTTTTAGGAAATGTTTGTGGCAATGTAGTTTTGTGAAGTTCCTTGTTAGTTTTACGTTTTTTGTGAATTGCATCATCCCTTCTGATGTTATGATTCGTTTTATGAAGTGATTCTGTGACATCAAGCCACACAATTCTTTTTGGTGGGATTATTGTTTTATTTGTTTTATCATTTCCTAGATATTTACTATCTTTTTGACTATCCGTAGTATTTATATTGAATGCTGTCGAATTGTCGTGTCCACTATGTCGTTCTGAATCGACATCAACTATCTTTTTAGTACCGACAGTGATAAAATGATCTTTGTTATCAACAAGACCTAGCGTTTTATGTGTTATAACATACGTTTCAGTATTATTATTGTCTGCAGTGATGTTGTATTTTTGTTTCCCAACATTAAATTTTGACTTACTGCGTACACTATTTCTAATTGCATCATTATTTAATGATGGGCCATAGAGTTTGTCATCTAACTTCACGGTACCGGATTGACTAAACATTATGTCAATATTATCTTGTGTAGTCTCATAGTGATCTTTATGTATTACTCCATTGGCGGCACCTAATTTTGTACTATCGGGTAGAATATGAGATATAATAGTTTGTATATTCTGTATAGTACTATGATCGCCATTATCGACCTCTGCACTGATATTGTGTATTTTTTTACCGTCAGCTAAATTAATTTTCTGTTTATTTAAAAAGTCTGCTTTGGTGCTCTCTGTTGTACTAGAGTCCACTTTGTCTGTCATTGTAGTAAATTTATTTGTACTACTAACCACATTATCTGTACTGACATGTGTGTTAATAAGTGTGTCAGTATTGGCAGTAGAATCTGTAGTTGCAATAACATTGTCCAATATTGTAGTGATGTCAAGATTATATTGTGATGTGCTAATGTCTACGTTATCTATTTGTGTATTAATGGAATCTTGTGTTGTATTCCTGAATTTGCCACCTATCTGTGGGTTTTTATCATACTGTGTTGTATAACCAACTAGATCATCAGTCTTTGCATTAATGCTTTCTATAGTTACGTTACTATATTTGTCGTTCAACTTTGGAGTACCTATAGTTGAGATATTGTCTGTATTATCTTGTGTGGAACTAATATAATCTAGTTTTTTATCGTGTTGAACAACTCTCATCATGTTAATATTACCTGGTGCTGTTCTACTATTTTCGTAATTTGCATGTGTGCCATTTTCTTGTCTTGTTGTATCAGAAGGAACGTCATGTATTCTCGGGCTTTCACTACTCACAGAAATATCTACAGCATCACTTGTTGTTTCAACGTCTTGTGGTTTAGTATTTATGTTAACTTCTTTTATGTCATCTACGGCATCTGTATGAGCATTGATATCGGGATTTGCCAAAGTGACATTTTCAACCTCGAAATCGTTGGATCTTCTGCCAGATCTTTTACGTTCAGCTGAAGAATTGCTGATATCAACTGTTTTCATTACATGATTTGTATTTTCCAACGTAATTACGTCAGGTTTTGATGAGGTCTTGTTACTTAGGTTACTTTTATCATAGCTAACGTTTTCATTTCCGTATTGTACTGCTACAGGAATGTTTTCAAATGAGATACTTCTGTTTGCATGTTCTTCATGTTGTCGTCTTGCTTCTGTATCATTCTGAGTCCGTAACGTCAAATCAATGTGAGCCTGTCTTACGGTATCATTTGTGTTTTGTCGTAGACTACTTTTAAGATTATTTATCTCCGACCTCAATATTTTTTGAATAGATTTACCCTGGTCTTCTAAACGCTTCTCATAAAAATCTACATTTGTGTCATTTACTTCTGGAGTCTTGACTTCTGGGACTTCATTCTTTATTCGTTTTTCTACTTTTTGAAGAAACCCTTTCTTTTGTTTTTCTGGCAATGAATTAATGAATTTATTGTCTTCTTCAACACTACTTATTATTTCAAAGTTTGACAACGCAATAATTAAAAGTAAGGTTCGCATTTTGTTACTGTATTTTCATATTGGCACGCAACGACTGGATCTAAAACGTATTCGTTCAACCGCGAAGCGGATTGAAGCATAAAATTCGTTGATAAGGGTATGAAATCGCTACGTATATGTTTCATGAGTTTTCCTCGTTTTAGATAAGTGTGCCGGATTGTCTTATTTACCGAGTCAATTTTAATTTTAAAATCATTATCTTATGCTTGAAATGTATATCAAATTCAAATACGATTCAAGCAATTATGAAGGCAATTTAACCAAACATAAAAGAAACTTACATACCTATCCAATGATGTAACATAAGATAAGATATAATTTATTGTCAACACTGTGTACAGTCAGCAGCAGAAGTAGCTAAGCGGGCTGGGTGTTCAAAATAACCTACACACGCTCTTAATTTCTTAAGACTAAAGTCGTGTGCAGGAGCCGTAGCATGGTTGGCCTTATCACGCGACAAGTGACAAGATAACAGCGTCGTCTCGTTCTATCGAACGGTGTCAGCCAGTGACGCACGCTCTATCCTATCACCTATCGCGTGACAAGGCCAACCATGCTACGGGGCCAGGTCATTTTGAACACCCGGCCCGCTTAGCTACATCTGCTGCTGACTGTACATAACATGTTATAAAATTAAAAGTCTCAACAGTCTGCCCATTTCGGACGTACAATATTAATAATACATTTATAAAAAAGGTAAATAGGTTATAAGCGCTCCAAAAGTGGCACACTAACATTGAGTCAATTGCACCAACTTGCCTCGCATCGTCAATAGAAACGTGTGAACGTGTCTTAGCTGTCAGATTTGGTGGCCATTTTTAACGGAATTTCGTATCGACAACATAAAATATCTACCTCTTTTTTTTAATAACATAACTGTATTTATTTATGTTTTTTTTAATGGATTACCATTAAAAAAAACATAAATAAATACAGTTATGTTATTAAAAAAAAGAGGTAGATATTTTATGTTGTCGATACGAAATTCCGTTAAAAATGGCCACCAAATCTGACAGCTAAGTAGAAGGTACGGTAGTAATAATTACAACAGTAAAAAATATTCATATATTAATATGAATATTTTTTACTGTTGTAATTATTACTACCGTACCTACTCAGTCAAATTGGTGAAATCATCTTAATCAAACCATAATTTTATTTTAAATACGTTTAAAATTGCAAAACTTGTTCGTTTAGTGTACCTTGTTATCGCTAATTATACCTAACCATGGCATTTAACTGAACGTCATATATGTAACACATATGGCAATTTAAAAACTGCGAAGGCATGTAAAAAAGTGGTTCTAAAAAACGAACAACTTGCATTAAAATTTTAAGATTTAATTATTCGCTCTTAATACATTTACCGATATAGCCCTAATCGATAAACTTAAGTGGCAGTGGGCCGCGTTGCACGTAGAACCAATGGTCGTTGAGGCGGAAAAGTTCTCAAGTGGCGGCCACGTACCTGCATACGCAGCGTGGGTGGACTGATGACCTGGTAAAGGTCGCCGGAGTCCGCTGGATGCGGGTGGCGCAGGACTGGTCATTGCGGGAGGCATATTTCCGGCAGTGGACGTCTTTCCGCTGATATGCTTACCGTGGGCCTAGGTTGATTTGTGTAAGATGGTCTCGTAATATTTATTTATTTTAATATTTATTTATTTATTTATTTTATTTTATATGCTGAATACATTTACACGGGGAAGAGGATAGATACGTTTGATAGTGTGAAACAGTTATGGTCTTTAACATAGTCGACTCTTGTTGTAATTATCTCTTTCCGACTATATCAGGAGCCGCTTCCTAGATTTCCATAAACGACGTGTATGCTTATACTTAGTTTGTTTTAATTTAGATGACGAAAAGTACTTAAAACCAACCATTACCGGCACTTATTGTTTAATTGTTATCATCAAGCAGGCTTGTAAAACAATTACGCAAATGCCCAAAGCATGCTGTAAATAAACAATAGAACAAACAGTACACCACACCAGCTACACCAGCCTACTTGGAGGTAGCAACGTAGCAAGTAACTCTTTAACCAGTTCAAAACATGGAGGTTCCTTGAAATTGCAGCAGCAGCCCCGTATGAACCGAGTTCTGGCGGAAAACTTTTTATTGCTCTATTACGAGTATGCAAATAAAACAGACTGGCGTGGTTGCGGCGACCTGGAAAATGGAATGGCTACCTACCCTACCTTAAAGAATGCAAATCTGGGACACGATCAAAACCATATCACGTCACTTTACGTTCCCTTTTTAATAAGAGACGCGGGTATATTTAAATAACAATTAAATGAAAGCAAAACGATTCTTCCCTGCCAGATATTAAAACCACGACTGGAACTAATGATACCGAAACACGATCCGTTACACGTGAAACTCTCGTTTGAATTATTATCGTAGCCGAGCTCAATAATGATTGACAAGGGACGTACAGAAACAACTCATTACGCAAAATCGATGCCGTCTAAAATATCGACGGTAACTTGTTTTCTAAGATCAAAAGCAAAAGAAATGTTTTCTCATTTTTCACGGTGGCGAAAATAATTTGATTTCCGTGTAGGGATGTCGGCAGTTGATTTTAAATTTAACTTGTCTCAACTTGGGAAAGCGGAATGGATTTTTTATGTACCTACCAACATTAACTGTATGTTTTGGCGTCATAATCTTCAAAGATGTATTGCTGTTAAGTACGTGCCACACTTCGAAAAGTTGTATTACGTCTCTTTGTTATCTTTGTCTTTCGTATTAAGCCACAAAAGAAGATGTAAAATCATTTTAACTATAATAAACTATACCCATAAGGTGGCCAATTTTTTTTTTTTTATAACGATAGAGAATAGGCATCTCTATCGTTATTAACATTTATCTTTTCTCCTCTACTTCCTACTCTTCTCAGCACTTCTTCATTCGTATTTTTAATCGTTCATAAAATTTTCTCCATTCTTCGCCAACATTTTAACTGAATGTTTAGTTAAAAAGCTTCCAAATATTCTCTATCCCGTTTAGTCCGTGGTTTGTCTCTACAGAAAGTTAAAAAATAATGAGAAGGAATAGAAAATAATGTGAAAAATATTTAAAAAAAAACATCTGGCTGCTCTACCTACGCTGCGTCTTCCGTGTCACCACTCGATAACCTTTCCGCTCCAACGGCCATAGGTTCTACGTGCAATGCACTGGCCAATGCTATTTAAGTTTACCGGATAGCACCTCTGATGCGATCACGCAGATAAACTCCCAATGTAGCCCTCTCCATTGCCCTTTGGGTGACTTTGAGCCTTCTTATGAGTGTGTGTATGCGTGGCTGCATGCGTGTGTGTGAATCCGGACTCCAAAGCACCAGCTGAGGAAGATACCGGGACAAACGCTTAGATGAGAAAAAAAAGAGAGAGCGAGAGAGAATGAGAGGAGAGAAAGTGAGGGAATGAGATGAGAAAGAGTGCAGAGCGAGAGAAGAAAGAGAGCAGTGCGAGAAAAAAATAGAGGAGAGAAAGATAGAGAGAAAGAGAGGGAGAGAGAGATTTAGTAGTAAGAGAGAGGAGAGTGAAAAATATGGACTACAGGGCATCAGTAATCTTTATTATTTCACATTGTAAACATTCCACAGCTCTTAATTTAAACATCAGCTTTAAACCTAAATAAACCTCGTTTTAACTTCCTACTTTTCGTCTTCAGACTCCTCTCTGCAAATAACCTGGTGTTTTCGAAATCCTCTTTTGTTATCACTGGAACTTCATCATTAACTTCTTCAATCTTAGGTCCATATTCTATCTCTGAATTAATATAAGGTAATTCAATGTTTTTATCTGACAAGTCTTCTTTCTCAACTTCCTTGACAACTTCTTGTAGAAGACTTTGTGCTATTAAATTCTGCTTCTTCTTATTGGTTGCTGGTTTTCTTCTTTGTTGTTTAATTCTTTCCCTATTCCTTTCTTTGGCAGCCTGTTGAGCGCTTTCTGTGTTTTTGTTACTTTCATTATTAATATTCTCTGCATTTGAATTTTCTTTGTCGTCCATTTCTGATTTTGTGTCGTTAGTTTCTTTACCAATCTCCATGTTTAAATCGTAGTAATTTGGAGAGTCTGCACAATCTATTGCGTCTCTTGGTCTGGTGCAAACCAGGACTTCCTGGAAATTATAAATAAAATTAAAAATATGTTCAGAGGTTAAAGGCAGAATGCTATATCATTCTGCCTTTACAGTAAGCCAAGAAAGTGATTTTCCACTTTTGATCCTTAAATTAACAAATAAATAAAAGAATCGAAATGGAGTATTCTACCTTGGACGGTAGAGTTGTTTTTTGAATGGACTTCTGTGATGCAATTCAGCCAACTCAAATAAAATCGAGACTAAATGGTAAGATGGTGAGAGACAATGAGGAATGAAGCCGTATGAGTGAGTGACGGAAGAAACGGATGTGCGACATTTACATTTAAATAGACATCTACTGTTCAATTGTTATTTTGAAGTAGGGTTGTAAAAAAATTACACATAAACAATATAACAAACAGTAGCTACTCCAGTACACGTGCCACACTTCGGTCAGTCTTATGACGTCTCTTTGTTATAATTTCCTTTCATATTTAGCAACAAAAGAATTTGTAATAGCCCACGATAAGTGCATTTTAATTTAATTTAATTTATTTATTTGCAACCAAGTACACAAACACATGCAACTTAATGCTAAGTACAGTACGACGAGGTGGTATTTTCGTCAATTTAACTAAAACAAACTATGATTCGAAGCTGGTTACGAAAAGGGAATCCTTTAGTCTCATCCCATGTGTATTTTTTTCTATTTTATATACACGTTCACAGCAGTTCTTCCAGTGATTATTCGTTGTAACGCAATAAACCTACTTAATCTGATCATCAAACATAAAGCCGAACACTTTCCGGTAATAACAATCTTTGTGGATGCACTACAACGTCCGCTTACCTGACTGCGACTTTCAATGTCCAAGTGTCATTATCGAAAGTGTTATGCTATTGCAATTTCAACCTTGTGACTTAGAGGAGATGGTAGCTATTTGTATCAGTTTTATTGTTACTTGCTTAATTTTTATCTGGTGATTTGCGGTGGGCTTATACAATGAAACAGTGCCATTGTTCACGAGATAAGCTTTCAAGTGCTAAACGGACAGCTTATATAATTTTAACTATAGCAATGATGATGATCTCACCTGGTTGAACACAGTCTCGTTGGGGCAGATGAAGCTCCATCTGTACGTGACACTTCGTCCAGACGGAGTCTGTGTGGGCAGGCACACGTGGAACAGTTGACAGTCGTTGTCGACGTCCGCGTAGTAGCCGTACGTGCGGTTCTCGCAGCTGGAACAATACGAATGCTTACAACACGAAACACGTTCACGGACACAACCCCATCCCTAAAATTGTGAGATGACACATATAAAATTCATATATTTTTTTGTGCGGCTGTGGACGTACTGCCACATCACTGTTTAGCCAAATATTGTGCCGCCCCTGTTTCGTCTATGTATGTATTAATTTGTTACAAACTCAAACTCTCCTCTTGTGGCAGCACGGCCACAGCCGTAACGTCTACAGACGTATTGTGTCAAGCACGCGTCATTCCTCTCATGTAAAATGTAGGTGACCCCTTAAGCTTTTGCTGCGGCACTAGGAAAAATTGTAATATACCTAAAGCGGCACAACATGTCCGCCTTCATTATAATCCTATGAGAATTTATCGTCCGTGGACGGAGTGGCAGTTTTGTCGCGGTGAAGTTAACCGGCCACAGCCGCAGTGCCATATCACAAGGGTTTTAATTTACGCCTGACCGTACTGTCCGTGAACGTGTTAAAACTATCGTAAGTTTAAATTTAGTTTCTTTTGGAATACACATACGCTGTATATTGCAAACCACTATAAAAGAAAAACCGTGCAACAAACCTTGTCTGGCGAATAATGTAAACAGTAATTTAAGTAGTGACAAGCAACAAGGAACTAGTTAGTTTCTGACCATTGTTTTGACTTTTTGAGGCAAACTTTTATTGCTGAGTGCACTTTGACACAACTTCAACTCACTTCGTAAGTATGTAAGCAGGTAGTCCCTAAAAATTCATAACCCATCCTTCAGCCTTTGTCATATTAGACTGAAATTTGGCATACTCATACTCATTTATTGATAATACTTAAAAATATTACATACCACAAGTTACGTGAATCCATACTAATATTATAAATGGGAAAGTGTATGTGTGTGTTTGTTTGTTTGTTTGTTTGTTTGTTTGTTTGTCCGTCTTTCACGGCAAAACGGGGCGACGAATTGACGTGATTTTTTAAGTGGAGATAGTTGAAGGGATGAAGAGTGACATAGGCTACTTTTTATCTCTTTCTAACACCCCTCTTCCCTAAAATGGGGGGTGGAAGTTTGTATGGAGCATTCCGCAATTTTCCAGGTAGAAAGCTAAAAATTGGTATGCGAACTATTTATGACTAACAAAAAAAATCGTGCATCATTTTGTTTTGGAAATCTGCACCTAACCCCTTAAAAGAGGGCGTGAAGTTTTATATGGGGGTCCAGATATGTAGAGTCAATATGTAGAATCGATATGTAGAGTCGATATGTAGAGTCGATATGTAGAGTCGATATGTAGAGTCGATATGTAGAGTCGATATGTAGAGTCGATATGTAGAGTCGATATGTAGAGTCGATATGTAGAGTCGATATGTAGAGTCGATATGTAGAGTCGATATGTAGAGTCGATATGCAGAGTCGATATGCAGATTCGATATGCAGAGTCGATATGTAGAGTCGATATGTAGAGTCGATATGTAGAGTCGATATGTAGAGTCAATATGTAGAGTCGATATGTATAGTCGATATGTAGAGTCGATATGTAGAGTCGATATGTAGAGTCTATGTAGAGTCGATCTAAATATACACCGTGGGCGTTAATAACCCGAAAGATTTAAACCACGTATTTTTGACGACAGTACGAGTAAATAATGCTATATCAACATGGGTCCAATTATGTGTCTTAATTAAATTACTTTTTCAGTACAAATTAAATCATATTAATTGACCGCTTCTTTGTGAACAAACCTTTACTCCAGAGAGTGAGCGAGTTTAATTAATGTCAAGTTGAGAAACAGAGAGCGAGCATGACACTTCACGAATCACTCCGATATCATACGATCCACGGCGAATGCAGTGACTTGTGTTCCATGACAAGAAGTGTCATGTCTAGCATGATGTTTACGTTGAAATTATTTCAATTTATTGGCACCACAAAATACCACAAATTGTAGGTATCCAAACTTTAGTAGTTACCACAACATTACAGTGCAGTTATTATTGTTGATACTTTGCGTTGATATCTTTTCCTTTGACTGACGTAACCAAAACCATTAACCATGATTATATCCGAAAGAAATCATACCTAATTATTGTTTTACCTCATACTGTAGCTGGAAAGAGATGGTTACTTTGTTATAATATCGATCATGCCAATCAGTACGTATTTTAAATTCTCGATGTGTTGATTTATACTAAGTAAAATAAAGTAAACAACTATGTTAAGCAATTACGCATTTTTATTAATTTAATGTATGTATTAGGTTTTCAAAGTGTGTACCACCGTTTTCAGCACAAAGATTTAATCTTAAACGGATTTCATTATTTAGGTTCACAAAAGTGTTCTTTATCTCTTCTGATGCCAATTCTTCATAATAATTCTTCTCTAGAGTTCACTGGTGTTGAGTATACCTTATCTTTCAGAGTTCCCCATAGAAATCAAGTCGGGTGACCGGGCGGGCTAGGATTGACATAATTACACACATTAACATTGACTAGTCGTGCTACAGCTCTTGACGATAACGTTGGATCTTCTGTAATCAAATTCATTATTCGATTCTCTGTTCGTACATCTAGATTTATCGCGCTTTCCCTTGGAGTCTTTCTAAGCCCTTTTTCCCGAAACTGTCGGTGGATATCCACAAAAGTAGAATGATGAGGTAGACGACGATCTGGGCATCTTCTTCGGTATTCGGCGACTGCCTGGAGCGAGTTGCCATCCGCTAAATAAGCCGAAGGATAACGCAGCATGGCGAATTTATTTATTACAGTCAATCAAATTTTCAACGTGATTTTATCTTGCGTGACAATCAGTAATCATTTAAAATATGTCATTTTAGTGACATCAATTTCAAACTATCAGTGAAGGTAAATAGTTTGCACTCTCGCGATTGAGGACAGAACAAAAGTAGACGAGACTAGATTTCTAGTCTTAGCGATAAGAGAAAAGAGGAAAGCTACTTGTGTGATATCATAATAATTATTATTTAAAGCACTACGCTGTATTTTAGTTGCAAGTCACATCCTTTTATCACGACGAAATTTTTTTTGCTAATGAAACCTTTTTGTAGGACAGATACCAAACTTAATTAAGTAAAACTGGCTAACAACCATGCAGTTCGTGCGTCTGCCTGTAAAAGTAGTAGGTGGCTACCTCACGCCCTTAGGGTGTGTTACAATTGAGATTTTGTAACTTGTGATTTGTTTTAAATAATTAATATCTCTTAAATTATGGGTTTTTGGACTATATGTTACATAACTTTATATACTCTAATTAGGCTCTAAAATCGTTGGTTTAAATCTTTCGGGTTGTTAACGCCCACGGTGTATAAAAGAAAAAACTGGCTGACTGACTGACTGACATCACCGCACAGCCCAAACCGCTGGATCTAGAGATTCCAAATTTGGCACGTCGTTATAAGGTCTAAGAGTGCACTAAGAAAGGATTTTTCAAAATTCTCCCCCTAATAAGCAGGTGATATGTGGGTCCAAAGTTTGTATGGGGAAACAAAATAAGTAAGACTATGTCATTCGAAACTTCACAGGAGTATTCCTAGCAATAAATGAGTAAATACGTGTTTCAGGTTGCAATTCAATTGGAACATATGGGTCCAACTGAGAAGCACCTTTTTTGTAGACAGTTAAAATTACTTTTAGTACGCGGGCGAAGCCGCGGGCAAAAGCTAGTATAATATAATGTTGGAATAATGGCTGCGCATCGTATGCAGCTAATTTTTCTTCTCCCGCGCCGCTGTGCTTCAAAACTTGCTGTTGGTGCTAAATTGTGACTGCTGTGGCGTGTACTGTACAGGCTTTTGGATTGCCCGAGGCGCTGAAGTTCGGTGAGTTGTTTTTTGGTTTTCTTTGAGTGTGAAACGTGCTTTCAAGGTATACCTATCGCCGCCGCTCGCAAGGATTTAGGGAAAGAACTAACGGACGTATTTTGAAACCTATGGACAGTCCACTCGAAGCCCCAACATATTTCTGGCACCACCAAGCAGCCCCCCTATTCTGTAACTTGTTTTAAGCTCACCTCAACGTTCACCCACAAATATATCTTGACGCCGCGATTCGTAGTAACTAAGCGTAGGTAGAGGTCTAGTTTCGTTAGTCATGATGTCAAAGTCAAAGTCAAAGTGATTTATTCTTCAATTTAGGCATATTACATGCACCTATGAATGTCGATAAACTACCACCGGTTCGGAAAGTAAAGTGCGTGGGGTGAGGCGCATGAGCGCGTAGCGAATGACAGCCCTGATGTCGCACCACGTCGATAGAATTGGGTCTAGATTCACGCTATTTCATATGTGCAATTTAAGGAGACTCACACTGTATTTATGAGTAAGTTGTATGCACCCATATTTTAACACTTGACTCTACAAGTGCTAGAATGGCACTGAAAATTAATTGAACGTGCTCTATCTGCCCCTTTTAGGAATAAAGGCGTGATTATATTGAACGAGCGAGCGAAGCGAACGAAGTTCTCCGTTTCAGCTTGGGCCAAAATTCTTTCGTATGTCCGGATGTCCAGATGTCCGGCTGTTCTACACGCAAGAGCAAAAGTTTCTGGTACATTTGTATAGAATTTCAGTACAAACTGTACCCAAAACTTTTGCTCTTGAGTGTAGTCTACGTGTCGCATTTCTCAACCGATTCTCGTGAAATTATGTGAGCTGGTTTAATAATTATGGTTTTTTTTTATCAATTAAAAAAAAATAAGAAAAGACAGACTCGCGGATCCTTAGGTCACAAACTAACTAGAGTATGAGTATTTTGACGACCGAATAGCCTAGTGGTTAGATAACCTGCCCCTCTATTCTGTAACTTGTTTTACGCTCACCTCAACGCTCACCCACAATTATACGTTGACACCGGGATGCGTAGTAACTAAGCGTAAGTAGAGGTCTAGTTTCGCAACGGATGCCCGTGGGGGTGAGCCGCATTTGCGCGTAGCGAATAACAGCCCTGACTATGAAGCTTGAGGTCCCGGGTTCGATCCCCGGTCGGGACAGGTATTTGTATGATGAATACGAATGTTTGTTCTCGAGTCTTGGATGTTTAATATCTATTTAAGTATGTATTTATCTATATAAGTATGTCTATCCGTTGTCTAGTAGCCATAGTACAGGCTTTTCCTAGTTTGGGACTAGATCAAAATTGATCTAGTCCCAAACTAGGCAAAGCCTGTACTATGGGTACTAGACAACAGATAGACAATTTACACCAATTTTGGTGTGAATTGTCCCACGATATTATTTATACATATTTTATGTACCGTATTCGGATTTCTTTGCTCACCTGAAAGTATCTGTAATGTTCTCTCTGATGGAAGAGGCGTTCGCGGGTAGATTCAGAGTGTCGGCCTTTGTCTGATTCTCCATTGCCTGAAATATATTAATTGACATGTTTGAATCTTGACAAATACGTATTTTAGCTGTAAAAGGTAGGTGGGCGTTCATCAAAAAAAAGTGAAGGTACATGAACTTTTTTTCAGAATTTGTTTCTATTTTGGGTTTTTCTTACTCAGAATCGTTGATTACTATCGATCCTTATATAGCAAATTGTGTACTCCTAGAACATGTTTTAGAATTAATAAAGTAATAACTAATATAAACTAATAACATAACACTCTTACTACTCGATACCTGCATATGAAAGAGCGGTGCCCCTTAGCACAAGTATTACTTACTTTTACTTAAAAAAGGGACTTAAGAAAACGAATAAATCCTTTTTAACCCTGCAACCCCCCGCTATCTCAAAGAGCGTTTTTTTTTTAAAATTCTGTTAGATGTTCTAACAATTTGCTATTAACTGTGCCTTCGTCATCTATCAAATTTTACAATAGTTCGTTCACTATTAATTCTATCCGACTGTGGAACTCTCTCCCTCTTGACATCAGACAAGCAAAATCTATCGGCAACCTCAAATCCCTTCTTAAAGAACATTATTTGTGTCTCCCCTAACCCTGATTGTATTTTTTGGCTGACTGTTTATGTCTCATTAGGTATATTTGTGTTGTGTGTGTAAATAAAGAACTTACTTACTTACTTACTATGTATGTTTATATATAGAGGTTTTTATGTACGTTTATTTTTATATTTTTTTGATTTTTGATTAATAATAATATCTGCACCACCTACTGCATAATCTAGTTTTATCTCTTTCTCCGATACCCAAAGATTGTCTGGAAGAGATCGCTCTTCAGCGATAAGACCGCCTGTTGTCTACCTCTACCTACATGTTATTGTATTGTTTCTCTCAGTAACTGCTTTTTTTGTGTGAGGTGTGCAATAAAGAGTATTTGTATTGTATTGTAAATCATTGTTCATTTTCATTTTTCATTTTCAGATAGATTTATATGAACTTACTCGTAATAATTTCCCCATGACGCCATTTTCCAGTTCCAAATCGATGTCGTCAAACGCTTGAGCGTAAGCCACGCTCATGAGTAAAAAGCATATATATTTTGGAACCAACTTGGCCATTTTCAATTCATTAATATCAGCGATTCTGAAAATAGATACAATAACATAAATTTTAATTTAAAAACACTTGTGCAAAAATCATAGCTAAGAATCATTTCTACTGACACTTTGAAAAATAAATCGCACTTAAATAGGTTTTTATGGAGGGTTTAATAAAAAACGTTTAGGATAATATATTTTTAGGCATTCTTTTTTTAGGTTGTCCGCAAGAAATCAAATATTATATTTTACAGTACACATGGTGTTACTTTCCCGCACTTGTGCGGAAATGAGCACTTTCCGTGCATATGTTGAAACTTTAAAGAGCCATGTACTGTAAAACGTTGTACGATACACATGCGAATAGGTAATTCGCAACTCGTGTCGATTTAAAACACTCTCTTCGGTCGTGTTTTAATGTATCGCCACTCGTTGCGAATTTCCTATTTTCTGCACTTGTATCGTAAATAACTATTACTGCCACAGAAGAGACATAACATAAATGAAAAAGAAAACAATTTCATGCTGGTCTTATAATAGACTAAGCTACACGCATGGATTCGCCCGCGTATTGTAAAGAACACAGACAAACCCGACCCAAAAATAAATTATAGTTTATGTCCATTCTATGTATGTGGTTTCGGTGATTTCTCTCTACTCTACATAAAAACTCATTAGCACTTTCTCTTGATAATATTACTTTAGATTTAACTCACCAAAAAATAAAATAAAATATTCACTCAACACATCACAGTCAGCAAAAAACTACTCCAATAAAAAAAATGTTAACACGTATATTTTCAAAATAGGAATGTGCGAAAATTGGCATCTCTCTCTTATATAAACGCGGAACGACGCGTGCGCAGAATAAGGAATCAGGGATTAGGTAGCGTCCGCAACCACGCAGTGTTGTATTGCCAAAATACAATATAATACAATATATTCTTTATTGTTTAGTCAGCAGCAAAAGTAGCTACGCAAAATAACACGCCTTAAATGATCTATTATACTCCTTATTCTCTTGTCAATAGAGTCGTGTGTAGGGCATTTTAACCATTAAGTTCGCGTAGCTACTTTTGCTGCTGTCTGTTCACCAAAAAAGTACACTATGAAAAAAACAACACTTCATTTTAACTTTAACAGTGGTAGGCAACATACTCGTACAGTCTCATCGCTAAAAAGCGATCCCTTCCAGAAAAACCTTGGGTGGTGGAAACGATGAAAAACAATTTAAAAAATCAAAACCATGGACAAGTACGAATGTCCTTTTCACACGTATATGTACTTTTCTAAATATGTAAGAAGAAAGACACAAATAGAACAAACGCAAATTTAAATTTGTGTAAGTAGTTTGTTAAATATGAATATCAACCTCGCTCTATTAAAACTGTTGTTGTTGTATTGAATCTTCAAAAGTGGTAGTTTTAAACTTTTATTTTACAGTTAATTTTCCGTAGTCGGGTTACATTTGTCTACCTCTACCTACATGTTATTGTATTGTTTCTCTATGTAACTGCTTTGTTTGTGTGAGGTGTGCAATAAAGAGTATTTGTATTGTATTGTATTTTTTTGAAGTTTTTATTTAATTGATTTTGTGATTTATCTGCTGTCATTACAAAAAAATTGCGTTCGCGCCGAATTCTGGCGAGTGTAGTGCGAGCCTCGAATTCTGTCACATCCAACCTTGACTTTGATCATTCAGATCGGTTTTCAGATACCGACAATGGGGTGATACGAACAATCATCACGAGAATCAATAATGAGTTTGTATCAAAAAAAATATTTGTACGGCAAGTGTTTAATGCTGATTTTTTTCGACACGAAAATATACCAAATCATATGTATGCTGCTGCATATTAATAAATGCTCTATAAAGCTCTTTTCCTAGTCATTATATAAAATTTAAGGTAAATGAAGCGCTCAAAAATGTTGTCTCATTCACTCGCTTCTTTCATAAATCTTACAGGAATCAAAATAGCCCCATGGTAAGTTTAATAAGGCTTGTGTTATGACTAAACGACGACATACCTACGTCAATTATTTAATATTTATGTAAATACACAAATCGAACTAGGCCCATAGTAAGCTCAATAAGGCTGGTCTTATTCGCATTTGGCCATTCCGGATCATTACCCAGAAAACAACGATAAGTTCCGGGTTCGCCGGATTCTTTTTTCGTCGGATTCTTATTTCGTCGTAATCTTGTTTAATGTCTAAACAGGTTATGCCAGTTATCATAATATATTAATTAATTCAATAAATATTTGATAATTATAGTCTATTATTTATTTAATAGATTAGTAAAGCCACTATATTTAGGTACATAGTTTTCTGTAATTCATTATAACACAAAACACAAAGCAACTACAACAATTCTATTTACATCAATTACAAAATTTAAAACTAACTAAACTTAAAACTAAGTGTCAAACAACCCGCCCCGCGTCCCTCCTGGTGCAAAGGTGCCCATTACGCTATTGTGGAGTCAAAACCAACGTGCCGGCCGGGCCATAAATCTCCGGGCCGGCCGCGTGCCTTTTCTATAGCTCGTTTTATTGCCCGGCCGGCACGTTGGTTTTGACTCCACAATAGCCGCATTGCCGCGCTGAACAGCTATGGCTAACCTTTCTGTTATTGAAAAATTCCAACGAATCAAGAATCTTGTTTCGACGGATTCTTTATTCGTTGGAATCCGGCGAATCGGAACTAATCTAAACAGCCAGTACCTATGCCACATACCACCAAACAACACCATGCTGCATGCATGCCATGCTGGCCCAGTCCGCGGTGGGAGACATTACCTTTAAATGTTTATGCAAATGGGCGCTACGGTTTTGATCGAAATATCAAACGATGTTCAATACAGAAGTTTCGAACAGCTCATCCAGGAGTAAGGATTCGTGGGTCGTTCTTCTTTTCGACCGACAATAGCCTGTCCTTCGTCTTATTACGGCATCTCATTTGAGTAATGATGTTTACGGTTTTATAATGTTCGAATGAACGTCCATATTATTTTATTAATTAGTGATATTTAATATTTCACTTTTTTTAAATGTTTTTTTTTTCGTAGAATGCCGTGACAGAGTGGTATACCAAAAATGTTGTCCCCACTGAAAGAGTCCACTTTGTCACATGTTTTTTTTTAGAAACCAACCGTAAATAAATATTTATATTGGCCAGAAAGGAAACTTTAATTAGTTCTAATGAAGAAACCTATGCATTTTTTTTAAATCGCACTTCAAAACCACAATTTTCGATAGTTCAAAAACCAAAAAAACAGATAAACCTCGGATCATTGTCGGTAAAAAAGAAGAACGACCCTCGTACAGCTGCCTAACCACCACAGTTTATTTATTCATAACCTTTTTGGCAACACTCACTACAATTTAGGTTACAAATCTCGGTCAAATAATCCGCCAAATCCGACAGATGGCAATCACATAACTGTGTGTAACTGTACGCTACGACCGAAATCCGGGGCCGACTGTATCTGAGCGGAATTACTAAATAAGGGACAGGTATAATGACATCACTGTTTATATTACGGTTTTTTACGTCTGTCTACAATTTTCAACTAGTGACTTTATTACGATATACGGACACATTAAAAAAAACTTTTGGGGTTCGTTTTCAGAGTTACCTAAAACGTTTCTACTTTCTATATAAAGAAATAATCAATTATTTCACAAAAATGTTTTAAATTGTTTAGTCGAGTAAGAATTTATTAGCAGAAAATTAAGAGGGCGATACAGTGCTCACTAGCGCCACTGGTAAATAATTGTGATTATTTAAATTTCACGATAGATATTTAAAAAAGGAGGCCACTACTCCCTGTGTTTTGTATTTAAGTACCTTGTGAATACACCAAACTAGTTTTTATGTTGCTGGATTCGTCGATCTATGAACTCGAAAGAAAAACGGCCGTTTTAACTTTGGACGCATAGATTGAGGAATCCAGCAACATAAAAACTAGTTTGGTGTATTCAGAAGGTACTTAATTACAAAATACAATGAGTAGTGGCCTCCTTTTTTAAATATCTATCGTGAAATTTAAATAATCACAATTATTTACCAGTGGCGCTAGTGTGCACTGTAACGCCCTCTTAAAAAAAATCTGCGAGTACAACCCGGTTAATTTAAGAATGCAGTGTCATACATACAAACACCTTGCTGCAAGGTGCCAACGTGTCTTAATCGGGATGTAACCATAGTGCCGTAATGTTATAATACACTCGTGTTTAATACCAAGGGTAATGAGCCTAAAAGCGACGTAATAAGAAGCATACATTGCCTAGAAAAGATTGTAACTTCTGAAAGTTTGACATTCCAAAATAATCATTCACCATCATCATCATATCAGCCGAAAGACGTCCACTGCTGGACATAGGCCTCCTCCAAAGAGTGCCAAAGTGACCGGTCCTGCGCCACCCGCATCCAGCGGACTCCCGCGACCTTTACCAGGTCATCAGTCCACCTTGTGGGGGACGTACCCACGCCGCGCCTTTCGGTACGTGGTCGCCACTCGAGAACCTTTTCGCCCCAACGGCCATCGGTTCTACGTGCAATGTGCCCCACCCACTGCTACTTACCTAAGTTTAGCGATTCGGAGGGCTATAGCGGTTCCTGGACCTTGGTTCTGCTGCGGATAGCCTCATTTCTGATACGATCACGCAGAGAAAATCCCAACATTAGCCCTCTCCATTGCCCTTTGGGTGACTTTGAGCCTTCTTATGAGGCCCATAGTAAGCGACCACGTTTCAGTGCCATATGTCATCACTGGTAACACACACTGTAAAAGACATTAGTTTCGACTAATCACGTAAGATTTAAAAAAAAAGTTGAAGGTGTAGTCTATTTCTTTTTCGCCTAACCGACGGTCGGTGACCTCAAATCTTAGACATTTTAGCGGCATAACACATAACTCTACTTATCTACGTGCGTGGAATAAGATTGCAATTGATGGATAGACAATGTCATGGCTAAGGTTCGACAAACTTTAGATTGGATTAACATTTTTTTACAAGCTTTTATTAACTTGACGGCACTGCCGACAGATGTATAGAGTCTCCGGGTTATATTACAATGAACTTATCCTGTAATAAAGAAATGTAAAGAGTCTCCGGCGATCAGCGTCAAAATCAAATTAAGATAATAAAAAAAAGAAAAGACGGAGTTCTGTTGGTCGATCACGTAACGCATTGTACGCGCGTCGGGCAGATCTAAATGTCAATTTTTATATGGAAAAATGACAGTTGGATCTATGTCTCTATGATTTAGAGATGTAAAAGGTTTCTAAACGTCAAATTGAAAGTAAGAATATGAAAAAAAAAATGCACGTAAGGAGACTGTACGTAAAGCTAAGTAAGCATAAGAGGGTAAGCCGTAAAATTGGCCGTATTTCGTTACATACAAAAAGTGCACACTCTTTCAAAAAATCTATTCATGCTAGCTTGATGCCTATCTTTGTTTCTCATAATTATAACTACAACTTAGAAAAGTTGAAAAACCCCCGATTTTTTTCATTTCACAGTTCAATATCTCAGAAACGGCTGAACCGATTTTGTTTAAACGTAGCTAAGAACCATCTCGATCACGTCAGCTTTTGGCCAAAAAAACCGCATTAACTACGATGCCACAGACAGACACACAGACACGTCAAACATAATATATAACACCCCTCTCTTTGCGTCAGGGGTTGCAAAATAGTAAAGCTTCTCACAGACTGGCGCGGCCTGGCTGCGGCGGTCAATAGTAAACTTGTCATTAGGTAGCTGTCAAATACTTACTAAATACTTTGAGCACAGAGTAGGTACTTTTGCATTTCAACTTATCTAAATTGTTAATTAACCCCCGACGCAAAAAGAGGGGTGTTATAAGTTTGACGTGTCTGTGTATTTGTGTGTCTGTTTGTGGCATCATAGCTCCCAAACGAATGAACGGATTTTAATGCGTTTTTTTGTCTGAAAGCTGATGTGATCGAGATGGTTCTTAGCTTCGTTTCAACTAAATCCGTTCAGCCAGTTTTGAAATGAAATTGTCGGGGGTTTTTCAACTTTTGTAAGTGGTATTGCTACTATAGGTATTATTCTGTGGTGGTATTATTAAATTATTATTCTGTGGTTTTGGTTTAACCCTTTGAGAGCTAAAGACGGCTGTGGCCGCGGACGAAAACTCATGCCACTGAAGCCACGGACGGCCACATGATAATAGTGATAAATATATTGTCATTTTGACGCTACTTGCGACCTCATATCTTTTTGACGCTGAAAGCTATATGAGCTAGGGAGTCTTGGCAATCACTTTACATGTAATATTTTTAGTGGGTTATACTATACCTACTTATTTTGTCGATTCAGTTTTTCTAAATTCAATTTTTTTTCGATCTGAAAGCACGCGGGTTTTACAGCTCACAGAGCCACTAATTATATTTCAGAAGTTTCATTTTATTCATATTTTGTCAGGCTATTGTTTTGTTTTGGCCACAGTTGGGCACCGTTTTGTTTTGCACCCTCGCTGTCAAAAGGTTAAAAAGATTATGGCATGCGGAAGATGTGTTTGAATACATTCTAGATGTAGATAGTATCGGGCATAACATAGTAATCTATTGGAATTCAGATAGGTACGTCGGAATCACAATTAAACTCGTGTGGGGAATGGCAATAGGATCCTGTAGGTGAGCCAACGACCTAGAGTGACTTTTACTTAACATTGCTATTTTAACTGTCTGTTTCCATTATCTCATCTTCTAATTGAATGAGCGAGCGAATCGAACGAAATTCTCCACTGAAATGGAATAAACAGTGAATTCTAATGAAATATCAGTAAACTTAACTGAAATATCAGTAAACTTAACTGTTTTTTTTTAATTAAGTTTGCTGATATTTCATTAGGATTCACTGTTTATTTCTTTCAGTGTCTGTTTCAGCTTGTTGAACGAGCGAGCGAAGTGAAGTTCTCTGTTTCAGCTTAGGCAAAATTTATTTCTATTTGGATAATGTTGGTCTCACACTCTTCAACTGTTGTTTTTGTAGACTTTATGCTTGAAATCATGTGTGTTACTGTTTTTAGCTCCAAATAAATCGAAAAAAAAACTCGTGAAATTTTGTGTGCAGATTCAATAATCTGGGGGTGCGGCAGGGCCGGCCAAGACGAGCCAAGCCAAGACGCCAGGATGTAGAATTTGTCGAGCGTGGCTGGTAGAGTTAAGCCGTGTGGAGTAGGAAGCTTGGCGCTACTTGCGACCTCATATCTTTTTGACGCTGAAAGCTATATGAACTTAGGGAGTCTTGGCAATCACTTTACATGTAATATTTTTAGTGGGTTATACTATACCTACTTAGACTTATTTTGTCGATTCAGTTTTTCTAAATTCATTTTTTTTTCGATCTGAAGCACGCGGGTTTTACAGCTCACAGAGCCACTAATTATACAGGACGGTACGCGAGATGTATCGCGGCGAGATAGACTGTCCGCCTTTTTCTAATTAGAACGCTTAGAAAGAGACGGATAGTCTATGTCGCCGCGACACAGCTCGCGAATCATCCTGTGATAGCCGTGCACGCGCGGGTCCGCCCGTGTTTTACAATGAGCACAGGCGAAGTTATGCTTGTTTGCCCTCCATTTGCCACCGTGACCACCTGCCGTCTCCATCATCAATCCTTGATGGTGCCCGTAGACTTGGACTGCATGCATCCGGCATCCTAGAATCCGAGCTTTAAGGTCTTCACAAACGTCGCAATCCATCAGATTGGAACGAGACAGAAATATACATACCTATAGCTACTTGTTTACGTCTCAATCATCTTTGATGACTGTTACGATAAACTGCGTGTTAATCAACGTTGGTTGTAGGTATCATGCGAATCATTTTTGTAGGACGAATTCACTTCTCTTTAAGAGAAGATAAAGCCGTATTTACGTTGTAGGTACTAAGTATGCTGTAACTAATAGTAAAAAAATATTAGTATACCGATATACCATTCGTTTTAATTTGAACCTTGTTACTCTATTAATAGAGTCACTATTCGAGTATAGTATTTATTAAACATGGTCTGTTTTACCGTGTGACGTAAGAGTGCAATGGAAACAGGTCGCTCGTTTGTTAATCAAAGCATGCGTTGCGTTTGCTGCTTTACAAAAACATCTGGATTTGAAAATGACTCGGTTATGTGCAGTGGGATTTATAAAATATAGAATAAAATATGCGAGAGCTTAGAACTTCCTTGGAAATAGTTCCCATGAAGACTGATAATTAGGGTTCCATACCTCGAAAGAAAAAAACGGAACCGTTTGTCTGTCTGTCTGTCAAGACCTTTTTATCTCGGGAACGTGTAGAGGTAAGTATCGACTTGAAATTAAAACCATATAGGTAGGACTTCAGGTCTACAAACAGTCCCTTGAAGATGTGAAAAAATCAAACTTCTAAGTTAACGTAAAAAAAGATACGGCAGTTTATGTCGTAAAAACGTAGGTATGTATAGATTTCGTCACTCTCAAGGGAATCAAAATTTATAGGGTACTTTCTTGACCTAGAACTATGAAATTTGGCAATTAATATCGTTTTATACTACAAGTACCTACAGGGGAAAATCTGAACAGTATAGGTACATTTGTAATTTTGTACGGAACCCTCTTGGTATGCGAGTCCGACTCGCACTTGTCCGGTTTTTTTTAATACCACGCCGGTGGCAAACCAGCTTACGGCCCGCCTGATGGTAAGCGGTCAATGTAGCCTATGGACGCTTTCAACTCCGGTCCGGGGGTTACATGGGTCGTTCTTCTTTTTTACCGACAATGAACCGAGGTTTTTCTGTGTTTTTGGTTTTTGAACTATCGAAAATTGTGGTTTTGAAGTGCGATTTAAAAAAAAATGCATAGGTTTCTTCATTAGAACTAATTAAAGTTTCCTTTCTGGCCAATATAAATATTTATTTACGGTTGGTTACTAAAAAAAAACATGTGACAAAGTGGACTCTTTCAGTGGGGACAACATTTTATTTTACCAATCTGTCACGGCATTCTACGAAAAAAAAACATTAAAAAAAATGCTAGATAGAGAAAATGAAATATTAAATATCACTAATTAATAAAATAATATGGACGTTCATTCGAACATTATAAAACCGTAAACATCATTACTCAAATGAGATGCTGTAATAAGACGAAGGACAGGCTATTGTCGGTCGAAAAGAAGATCGACCCACATGCGCGATTCCGACCCCTTATGAATGTATATTCCTTGTCCATGTGTAATGTACATTTCTTAATGGTCCTTGCTCCACGAAATATTGTAGTAAGACTTCCGTGTTCGGGCGTCTGGCGTCGCATGGGGTTTTGGCAGTTCGTTACTAGGTTGGTGTATGTGTTGATGCGTTTGGAGACCCCTTTTTGCCGAATCAACGCCCATACATACCTAACAATTTGTAACAACAACTTGCTTTAGTTGGAATGATACAGCAAAGTGAGTTAAGTGAACAAGACATACCTTTCATTCCAACTATAGCAAGTTGCTGCGACAATTTTCTAGGTGTGTCATACATCATAAAATACTTCTACGCCTAGATTTTGTTACTAATCTACTCGAACGCGCTAGTTAAATAATTTTATTACGCTGGTAGCACCGACGCACTCGTACGTCAGTACTCAGTACGTCACACTGCCGTAGTTGTTTATCAATTCCGAGTACATAATTCTATGGACAAATAGCAAATACCTTATCAAATGAGTACAAAAGTGAGTTGATTATAAAGAATGTCGGATCAAGTAGATACTTACTGTCGCCTATGTGCGGAAACAACACCAATAACACAGCTGATATCCGCGGAAGACGACGTTGCCGTCAGCTCCAAAGTTTTGACAAAAATGCTATGGATAAACATCGATGTTTCTTCTAATATCCTGCCTACTACAATATGTTTCTCATGTTTCGACTTATTAGAGAGAACCTGGGTGTTTTTGCACAACGCCCGCGACGCGCAAGTGAAACTGGCGTCGATTTTTGTGAAAAAAACAGCTGACGATCAGGACGCGTCAAAGTCTCTGGAAACCAAATCGGGTGAAGAAATTCTGATAGGAAAACCTGTGGACAAGAATTGGGAGGAGTTTCAAACGACAAAACAAGAGGTAAAAGTTGAAAATAGTGATCATTTAGAAGATATAGCGACTGTAGAAACCAGTGAACTGCTTCACATGGATTTCCAAGTTAAAACTGAACGCCTCAGCGAAGACGAGTGTTATGACAACTCAATTGACTCCGATGGCTTCTCCAGTGACAGCAACGTCCCATTGGTGGAGAAAAAGAAGAAATCTAAACGTAAAAAGGATGAATATGGATTCCCAGACGTGGAAGTGTCCGAATTGTCAATAACATGGGAAGAATATATGTGTCGCTGCGCCCAGTGTGACGCTCAATGTAAAAACATGGAATCATTACAGCTCCATTCGTTGCAAATACATTCTTGTTGCTGCATTTTTAAATGCTTGGATTGTGATAAAGTGATCTCGAGCTACAGATCATTCATTAACCATGTCCGAATTCACAACAAAAGTTTAAGGCGCTGCTGTGAATATTGTAATAAGCGTTTCTCATCATCATCATGCTTGAAGAAACACGTAACAAGCACCCACCGAAAATCCTACTTAACAACTTGCGCTAACTGCGGCAGCAACTTTGAAACCCCCGAGCAACTTCAAGACCACATCATACTGTTTTCAAGAGGTCAGAAGAAGCATAAGAAGCAGGACACACTGGACTTAGACTTAAAATGTGAACACTGTAACAAGGAATTCAAATCTCGGAGTAACCTGCAACAGCATAAGCTAGTGCACATGGAACGGAACCGGGAATTCGCTTGCCACATCTGCGGTAAGATGTTCTTCACAAAAGGAACCCTTAGCACCCATATGAATACTCACGAAGAAACGAAACCGCATAAGTGTGAGTTTTGTCCAATGGCCTTCCGTGCCCGTGGAAATTTAGTCTCCCACATCAGTCTCCACTCCGGATCAAAGCCGTTTGTGTGTGAGCAATGTGGTAAAAGCTTTAGAGTGAAACGTCACTTGAAATCACACTCTATAGTCCATACAGACTTGATGCCGTATGTCTGTGAATATTGTCATAAGCAATTCCGATTCAAGACTCGACTGAATCTTCATCTCCGACAGCATACAGGAGCTAAACCGTACACATGCCTATTATGCCAAAGAGACTTCACAAATGGGTCGAATTTTAAAAAACATATGAAACGTAGGCACAATATTGACACGTCTAAGAAGAAATTCAATAATGTTGGTAAAGACGAGATGGATAGCCAGGCTACAATTCAGGCTGTACATGCCACAGTTCAGGCAACAATTCAGGCAATACAGGCTACTCAAGCATGAGTTTTATGTATACAATTTTTAATAAGTAAGTTATGTTAAAGTAAGACTGACAGATAGTTCTGTCATAGACTACTAAACTATATAGATTGGCAAAGGCAACAGTTTCTATAAACGACTTTGTGTAAGGTGTCTCAGTTCCATACACAGTTTATGGAACTAAGACCTTTCAGAGTCAGTAGTACTTATCAAGTCAACTGAGGATCATGGGTGTTAAGTCTCAATAGTGTATAAAAGTGTATATCTGAAGGTGGGTGATTCTACGAGCGTTCCAACCGCCGTCAGTCTCCTGTTCGCATTATTGTCTCAGTTGCAGTTTTGGATTCCCTTTCCCAGTAAATTTGTAGTAGAAAGAAATATAATTTATTTGGTGTGACAAAGAAATTACACAAGTGTTTAACCATCTGAAATGCACCAAAATGGTTGCCACTCAGCGTATGCCGGCAGCAATATTTGCTGAAGGCGCTGGTTTTCAGGGCACCCAGAGAGAGATACAGAACTTAAAAAATATAACAAATTATAACTTATACGTAACAAAGCCATTCAGAGCTAAGTAAGTGTTTACAAATCAGGTCTAAGATAAGTATGATGAAATGCAGGTGTAGGTATGATGTCATTTACCTACAGGTACCTAGGAACTTATTGAAATTCAAGAGCTATGTGGATTGTCCGCTTATGCATTACATATTTAGATATGAGTAGTAGTTGTTGTTAAAAATACCTGAACATGCCATGCCAGTTTACCGATACTTTGACAATAAGGCTACCAGGGGACTGACGGCGGTCGGAACGCTCGTGAAATCAGGTGTATAAAATTCTCACTAATGATGGGTCACAGATTTATATATTTTGTTATTTATTGAATGAGAGAGCGAAGCGGTGAAGCGAACGAAGTTCTCTGCCTCAGCTCGCCAAAAATTTTCATAATCACTATCATTTTTATTGCAACCATGGTGTTTACATAAAAATATACAGTTCCACATGGGCCCTGTTATTGACTGACAACTGACAATATTCAATTAAGTTATTGTTCGTCTACTTTCGTTTGTCTACAGGTCGCATTTCACAACCGATCCTCTTGAAATTTTGTGGGCAGGTTCAATAATTATATAGCATTTTTTGTCGATTTTTTCGAAAGTAAAAAAAAAAACAATGAAAAATACACAGGGACGCCACCGGGAAACCTAAAAATAAATCGTTCATGTATCTCCCTCTGTTGCTCGAATAAGCAAGTGCGACAGAGAGGGAGATACACGAACGAACTTGGTTTTCATGTCGCGGCCTCAGGCTCGCAAGTTAATACAGCTCACAGAGTTCAAGTGGAGAGAAAATGCTAAATATACTGTGTTTTATTCGTGAAATATGAAAAATAAAATATAACTTTGAATAGAATCCGCATGATCTCCAATACGCTGGCCGCGTTACCTATTTGTATCTCTGAAATAGTAGAGAAGATTAATTAAATTCGGTTTCTGTAATTATTGATTCAATAATAATTTATGACAATTGGTCTGAATTTATTTTATGATATTTTTGGTTTAAACTGTATACCTATTTAACATGTACCCATTATGTTAATTTACCGAACGGACACTCGTATTTATATACAGTAATATAATTAAAAATATAAATAAAACATAAAATATATGGGGACAATTTCACACAAGCAAAGCTTGTACAGTCAGCGTCAAATACTTTGTAGCAACGAAAGTAGTCAAATAGTTCGGTACACCATATATTTAGTATGGTGTACCGAACTATTTGGCCACTTTGACTGCTACAGAGTATTTGACGCTGAGTGTACTATGGGTACTAAGCGACGACATACATTACTTTTATAGAAAAATACATACTTAAATACATAGAGAATATCCATGACTCAGGAAAAAAAAAACGAACGATGTTATCCATTCATTTAATTTTATTAGAAGGGGATTGTAGTCAGTACACTATTATCACATAAAGGATTTTTTTGGTATTGTATTAATAGCGTAGGTAATAAGTACTTTTATATAACTTAGAATATCATGTTTCGTTATATATATTTCCATTTGTATTGTAAATAGTACGTTAGTATTTATTTTACTTGGCACTGTACTTTAGTGTTAATTAAAGCAATATTTTTAATAACTGAATATTTTGTATTGTTTAACTAATTATAGGTAGACCGCTTAACTAGGACTCAGTTAAGCGGTCTATCTATAGAACCTAAATGTATGAGGGCTATATACCGTTATTGCGCTCAACAGTTGGCGCCACTGGCGTGCCGGGTCCAGAAATATAGCTATTAACGTTTGTTATTCCTGGCGTAAAACCAAATTCATATTTAAATCAAACTTAAAAGAGTAAATCAATAATTAATAATAATACTTGCAGTTATTCCCTCCGATTTATTACTGCACGAGTTTTTCTTAGATTCGCATTTAAAGCACTGAGATTCATTGACCCGTAGCACATATTTGCCATAGTTTAATCTTAGCTATGCAAAATATGGCATTTGACATTTTGAAGCCCCAGCATGCCACTAGCGCCTCTTGCGGCGAATTCACTCGCGGTAACTTGTTCACTCGTTGGCCGTGTTTAGCACCATTCTCTTCCCGTCTCGTGGGTGCCGTACCTAAGAGTCGACTATGGGAATAATGTTGCAGTGTATTGTGGGCGATGGGCAAGCACCTACCACTACAATAATTTCCCCATATTTAAACCTCACCACAGAATAAATAATAATACTACGTATAGAAGGTGCCCTTGCCAGACAAAGAATGAATCTCTTTGGTAACGGCTACCCGCAACCAAAGGAATTCAGGGTGCTCCCACTGAGCTGCATCATCCGCTTTGTGGAAATGATGGAGCGAGCTTGGGAGTAGCTATAAAGGGGAGGGCAAATGCACAAAAGATCCCACTGGGTCGAAGTGTATCCGAAAGGGCCCTCAACTAGATAAGATAAGATAAGATAAGATAAGACGTACAGAAGGTTCTCTGTTAACAAATCCCCTGTTTAGGTATGAGGAACGAACCTAAACGTGCCCATCCCTTTCTATCGCATGCAACTGCGCGATAGAACGCGTGCGTGCCGTAGCAGCGCTAACATGCTGGCTGGAGTACCTACTTGTAGCGGCGCGACGAAATCACTGAGTACCTAAGCCGCCCCTTACCTTACTGAAAGGGGCACTGAATATATGTCCGCAGTACTGGTTCAACACTAATGACGGATTAATCCGTCAAGGAGTACAGGAGCCGCAGCATGGTTGGCCTTATCACGCGACAAGTGACAAGATAAGAGCATCGTCTCGTTCTATCGAACGGTGTCAGCCAGTGACGCACGCTCTATCCTATCGCGTGACAAGGCCAACCATGCTACGGGGCCAGGTTGCTATCGCACTGCGCAGTCAGCGTCATAGTTAGTAGCACCCAAAGCAGCCAAGTATTTCGGTAGACGTCTTTATTACTGGAAGAGTAAGGATGTGTTACGATATGTTTGGTTGCTACCAGCGAACGAAAAAACCATAGACGGCGAACTCCTTACAAATTTCTACCCAAGCACGTGGCCAAAACCCGGTATGCGCATGTGTGCGCATGTTCGAAAACGGGGTTAGGGCGCATAACGTCCCACTCGCAGAATGTTCCTTTGTCCCTTTCGCGAAATGTCCCTTTCCTAAATGTCCCTTACGCAAAACGACCCTTCTGCAAAAGGTCCCGTTCGCAAAACGTCCCTTCACATAAATAAAGTCCCGTTCGCAAAACGTCCCTTTCGAAAAATGACCCGTTCGCAACACGTCCCTTTCGCAAAATGACCCGTTCGCAAAACGTCCCTTTCGCAAAATGATTTCTATTATTTGCCATCTCTTATCCCATGAGGACTCCTAGTCACTGCTTAAACAAGCTTCCAGACGGGACATTTTGCGAATGAGTCATTTCGCAGACAGGACGTTTTGCGAAAGGGGCGTTATGCTGTAGGGATTTTCAGCGAAAGGGGCTTTCTCAGAAGGAACGTTTTGCAAAAGGGGTGGGACTTTTTGAGAAAGGGACCTTTTGCGAATGGGGTACCTATTTTACATAAGGGACCTTTTGCATAAAATACATTTTGCGAATGGGACGTAATTTTGGTGGAGGGACGTTTTGCGAGTGGGACGTTATGCGCCCAAACCGAAAACGGCTGCTTAGCATCCTTCTGACACCCTGCCCCCACGTCCGCATAATGGCAATGTGCATCCTTTTTGTGGGGCCACTTTTCGGGGCTAGTTAGACTTCTATGGTTTTTTCGTTCGCTGGCTGCTACTAACAATCTGATGCAGACTACATCTGCAGCACGTCCTTATGTCAATGCATGAAGGTTTAACTCTTCAAGTCCGCACTAAATGTCATGCTGACGTGGCGTGTGGTTGACAACTTTTCTTTGACAGAGTGTTAAAAAGGTTAGCATTTGTCAAACAATAGAGAACCGCAATGAGATTTATTTAGAAAAAAAAATGTATAGGTCATCATCATCATCATCATCATATCAGCCGAAAGACGTCCACTGCTGGACCCAGAGAGTTCCAAATTGACTGGTCCTGCGCCACCCGCATCCAGCGGACTCCCGCGACCTTTACCAGGTCATCAGTCCACCTTGTGGGGGGCCTACCCACGCCGCGCCTTCCGGTACGTGGTCGCCACTCGAGAACCTTTCCGCCCCAACGGCCATCGGTTCTACGTGCAATGTGCCCCGCCCACTGCCACTTAAGTTTAGCAATTTGGAGGGCTATATCGGTTACCTTGGTTCTGCTGCGGATAGCCTCATTTCTGATGCGATCACGCAGAGAAACTCCTAACATAGCCCTCTCCATTGCCCTTTGGGTGACTTTGAGCCTTCTTATGAGGCCCATAGTAAGCGACCAAGTTTCAGTGCCATATGTCATCACTGGCAACACACACTGGTCAAAGACTCTCGTCTTGAGACACTGCGGGATATTGGACAAAAAGATGTGCCGGAGCTTCCCGAACGCTGCCCAGCCGAGTCGGATTCGACGATTGACCTCTTTCTCGAAGTTGGACCTACCTAACTGAACAGTCTGTCCTAGGTATACATAATCGTCTACAACTTCGAGCGTAGTGTCCGATTGTAATGTGAGTTGGTACTACTGTATAGGTACTTCCACTTTATTGAGTGCCATAATTTAAATTCAATGGCATTTAAAACGCAATTTCATAGCCGGTGCTTTATTTGCTAATTAATATTTTAGTGTGTTTGTATAGGTAGGTAATGCGTGTTGTAATCGAAAACAATGTGGCGATTTATGATTTATTTATGTTTGTTTTGTAAGTGGTAATGATGTTTGTTAATGTCTAGTTCTTTCATCTTCTCCCGTCCCTGTGTCTTTTTTAGGTAGTAATCTCATTAATTATCTCTTGAGTCGAGCGGATTCTAAATCAATCTACGAGGGAACGGCTTACTCCTTCGCCATGGATACCTACCTGAGGTATTGGTTAGGCATATAGCTACTGTGTATAGACATAAATGTGTAGGTATCTTACATGAAGGCGTGGTTTTTGGAATCGAGACATCCTATTTAAACTCTTCTTCTTGGTCGTGTCTGAGGGACGTCGCGTTCTATGGTTGACTCTCTTGACCATTGCTCTGCAGGCCGTCCGATGAGCCTTTTATATAATTGCCTGTAGCATTGCTGCCTAAAATGGTAGACTAATTTCCATCATCATCATTTAAGAGGTTTATTGCTCTTGACGGTGGAGTAACCGCGACTCTCCTCTGTGCATTGGGAGCCTCGACTTCCTCATACGACTCGACAGCAACTTTATCCTTCACTTGGCTAAAATATGTTAGTCTACGCCTTCATCTGCCTCTTTTGCCTTCAATTTTACATTCTAGGATGTTTAAGAAGAAGCTGTCGTGCCGTATCAGATGGCCCATCATATATATGGCCTATATTGAATAGATTTAAGCAAACATCATTTCTTACGTTACTAATGCTCACTTCTAGTTCGTCTTTCTTTCCGTCCAGTAGGTAATCCTTTCCATTCTCCGCCAGCACCACATTTCGAAGGCCTCTAGTTTTTCTGTCTCTGGGTCAGCGTCCATAGTTCTCACCATGTATTTCATTATGTCCATAGGCTTGTGACCTCATGTTAAAATTGATAACGTAGTGTTGCTAAACGGATAGTAAAGCATCAAATAATTGTAATAAAGTATAAATAACAATATATAATTAAAATAATAAACAGATACGGACCTTGAAAGTTTAAAAAATACACTCGCGGTCAAAAAATTCGGGTCAACAAAATTGAATAACCACAATAGCTATTTTTTAATATTTTACACCAGTTTTATTTACATAATATACTACTCTTCGTAATACCTAATGTAATAGCAATTTCCGGGATCCTATCATAAAAAGATCGATATCCAAAAATGACCATTTTTGCGATAATTCGCTCCGTTAACGTTGTTTTCTTCAAAGGTCTTGACGAGTCCGATTTAAACCTGGTGATGTTAATTATTTAACTTTTATTTTTACAGTTTAGATGTAAAATTAAATAAATATCACTACAGGATTTTTAATAAATCCACAATGCACTATTTTAGGAAATATGACGGTAATTTACCGACCCGTATTCATTGTCCGCGAGTGTATATGGATTTTTTTATAGTCCAAGAGTAGATTTAAAGCTACTAGTAGTCGTAAAATCCTTACGCATTTATAGAAACAAAATTGTATGACAACTATGGACCTGAACGCAGTATTTCGTGTCCGAAACAGCAATTTACTTGATTTTCCATACAACGATTAGTTCAAATAGCAAAGTGTGACGACATACTTTTGAGTCAATCAGTATGAAGCGTTTCGGCTATCGCCAGCGAAGTCCGTCTTTAACTCATCTTTTTGGATATTTATGTTCGTTAATTGTAGTTGCTCCCATACAAACATTTGTGCCTCTTTAAAAACTGGTTCGTTCACTATTTGTCCATGTGTGTTGCGGTAGACTACCATATCTCTAACACTTCCACAGCGTGCAGCAGGAGTGAACGCACACAGGATATGATAATAAACTTTGTGGGCGACACCCTGGCCGAGATAGAGAAGATGTTTAAATCGACGGACTACACTCGACAGAAGTCCATGCACACCCCGGCTTTCGAGATTGGCTTCGTCATGAGGAACATGGAGGTAGACTTTAGTTGAACCAAGACTACGGCTGCACATGCCCCCCAAAGCGATTACAGAGTTCTAGTTCAATTCATCTGCGCGCGCGGCTGCGTGTACTTATTCAAATTCAAATGTTTTATTTCAGACGATAGGTCCATATATTGTTAGTTACTTATGCATGCGCTTGTAGGTATTGTTTTTTCCAGTTAAAATTACTAAAATGCACTTAACGTGGTATTTTTGAAGTGGATACTTCTTTGCTCGCGTTCTTGTATAGGGGTACAATTCAAAATGTATCACGTGACTTCCGGAATAACTTTTTGCAGAGAAGCCTAATCTGGTTTCAAATAATTGATTGTTACATGTTTTAATCCTTCTTTATTTGCCATTATTTGTTAATCACAAAATGTTATTTAGTTTATGTGGCGGACATGAAAATAATGCTGAAATGGCCACCATTTTCAATGTATCGTGAGTCAAATGAGCTACGTCAGTCAATGTTGCCATATATACCGATTTATCTGTACTTATACAGATTTTAGTGAATTAATTCAGATATATATTATACGGGTACACCATAATAGCAGATTCCTTTAAATAATCAAAACACTTTGAATTTAACAATTCATTGAAAATGCTTATCTAAGTAGATTTTCCCTTTAGATTGTATAATAAGATTGTATTTTGTTATATAGGGTTCCATAGCCAACAAAGAAGTATCCACTTAAACTTTAATTAACGGTTGTATCTCCGACACAACCCGCTTCTTTATATTTTTTTTTTTTTTGCTAAAATATGAAAGGAAAAGTTAACAAAGAGATGCCATAAAACTGACCGAAGTGTGGCACGTGTACTGGAGTAAATATCTACTGTTTGTTTTATTTTTATGCGTATTACAACCCTACTTGAAGATAACAATTATAGGTACAAAAGATGTTGTAATGGTTGGGTTAAAGTACTTTTCGTAATTTTAAGTAAAACGCACTACCTATACTTGTACCGATGTCATAATGTTTTGCCATAAAAGACGTTACCTCTATCGTTAACAACTAATCTGTAAAATACTAAAAGGCGTTTGAAGGCGTTTGAGCGATGAAGACTCACTTAGAGATAAGTTTAAAAATATTAATATAATGACATTACATTGTCAATATATCTATGAAAACCTTCTGTATGTACACATAAAAACATTGCCAATTTTAGGAAAAACTGTGACATACATAATATTAATACTAGAAATAAGCATTTAAGCTCGCTGTGCCCACCACTCGGCTCCAAAAAATTAAAAAATCATTCATGGGTACCTAATTGTGTAAGGTTTTATAACAAACTTCCAGGAAACTTAACTGAGTTATCTATTCATAAATTCAAGAACTTTGTGAAGCGTAAACTTATCTCGAAAGCTTATTATAGCACACAAGACTACATGAATGATAAAACTCCATGGAACTAATTTTGAGTGAATTTTTAATCTACTATTTTTGTAATATTTTGTTTTTTGACATTAGATTGTTTTTCTAGAAATATTCTACTAGTATTTTTTATACAATTTTTTTATCATATATATTTTATTCTTTATGTTTAAAAATTACTCTAAAAAATAAACTGACGATTTGAAAGTGCTTGTTACTAGGCCTACTTGAATAAAGATCATTTTGAGTTTTTGAGTTTTGATTGATAGGAGTGCTACCGAAGAATGGTGGACATATACAACTCCTCGCTGACCACTGACTTGTACAACTTGGACGCCAAGACTTCCGACCACATCATGTTCCTCAAACATGTCGAGATACCATCGACCAATCGATCGATCGAACCGGTCGATGTGATCGACCATCTCGCCAACATGCTGCACGAAGTCGAGAAGAAATACAAAGTTAAAGGTATTAATCTCCTGATCTCATCGTCATCATCATCATATCAGCCGAAAGACATCCACTGCTAGACATAGGCCTCCCCCAAAGAGTGCCAAATTGACCGGTCCCGCGCTACCCGCATCCAGCGGACCCGCGACCTTTACCAGGTCATCAGTCCACCTTGTACGGGGCCTACCCACACCGCGCCTTGCGGTATGTGGTCGCCACTCGAGAACCTTTCCGCCCCAACGGCCATCGGTTCTACGCGCAATGTGCTCCGCCCACTGCCACTTAAGTTTAGCGATTCGGAGGGCTGTATCGGTTACCTTGGTTCTGCTGCTCATAACCTCATTTCTGATGCGATCACGCAGAGAAACTCCCAACATAGCCCTCTCCATTGCCGTTTGGGTGACTTTGAGCCTTCTTATAAGGGCCATAGTAAGCGTGCGTTTCAGTGCCATATGTCATCACTGGCAACAAACACTGGCCAAAGACTCTCGTCTTGAGACACTGCGGAATGGTCGAAAAGCGTCCTGCGACGTTACCAGGTTATTAGTCCACCTGTGTAGTTGAGGGTCTACCTACCCACGCTGCGTCTTCAGGTACGTGGTCGCCATCTCCACTCGAGATCATTTCCGCCGCAATGGCCCACGGGTCTTATGTGCAATGTGCCCCCATCCACTTAAGCGATTCGGAGAGCTAATCGCCTGATCTGCAGCATGCAAAAGAAAGTGCTTGTATCAATCAACCAATATATACACAGTAGCTGAACTTCCTAGATATAATTAGGTAGGTACGCAGAAGTATTATCGATCATGATGCACTTTGTGAGAGGTAAGGTAAATCACCAAGTGATTGATACTGCCCCGACAGTTGGCAGCTTCAATCTGAGGTGTTAATAATTGTAATCATGGCAACCTCTATACTTTTGCAGCGTAATTGTATGTACTATCTAGTGTGTGCAGATTTTAACCAAATTGACATAGGCCTGCATTTTCGCGTGGAATCATCAATCATCATTAATTGAACTTCTACCCCACGGCCTACGCGAAAACGTGATGCTTGTAATCATCATTATGATATCAGCTGAAAAATGCCCACTGCTGGACGTAGGCCTCCCCCAAAGAGTGCCGCAATGACCGGTCCTGTCATAATCCATAACAATATTAAAACCGGCCAAGTGCGTGTCGAACCACGCAAAACGAAGGGTTCCGTGCCTATTAAAAAGGTCGTATCGTCACAGAAATTTTACGGCACTTACGTCCTTTTCTTTGAGGAAGGCAGTTTTTCAGCAATATCTCGAAAACCTCTGAACCGATCTTGTTCAAAACAATTTTCGGTGAATGAAATTAATAAGCCCTATGTCCATGAATTTTTCCATATTTTTAAAATACACCGTTCAAAAATTAGAGGGGGGGGGACAGAATTTTAGTGACTTTCGGGGCAATTATCTCCGACTCTATTCACTTAATAAAAAAAATGCTTAGAAACCTTATATTTATTTTGAAAGGCCTATCGATTGATGTGCCACACGGGGGGTCACAATGATTTTTTTTTTGACTTTTAGTTTTATGTATATGGAGCTATGGAGTGCACCATAAAAAATTTTTTTTTTGTCATTTTAATTACAAAACTATGTAGCGGCTAACAAAATACACCTATCCTCAAAATTTTATTCAAATACACCTTATAAGTAGTTTTCGAGTAAAATGCCTGTGACATACGGACAGACGGACAGACGGACAGACGGACAGACGGACAGACGGACATGACGAAACTATAAGGGTTCCGTTTTTGCCATTTTGGCTACGGAACCCTAAAAATGCGAAAGTTCCTATCTGTTACCTTTTCACGCTTAAACGGCTGAAATAATTTACATGACACGTGGTATGGGGATAGTTTGAAACCCTGGGCAGAACTGAGGATAGTTTTTATGCCGGAAATCATCCCTTAAAGGGGTGAAAAGGGGAGTAGACATTTTTATGGGAGTGTGAGGTGATAATTGACCAAGCGCCTGTGGGAAGTCTACACTGAAGAGCAAGAGTTTCGGGTCTGTGAAATACCGTCATATTTCCTAAAATAGTGCAGGTTGTACAGTTTTTTTTAATCCTGTCATGATCTTTTTTTAATTTTACATATAAACTGCAAAACTAACAGTTAAAAAAATAACATTACCAGGTTTAAATATGACTCGTAAAAACCCATGAAAAAAACAGCGATAACGGAGCGAGATATCGCAAAAATCGTCATTTTTGGATGTTAATATTTTTATGATAGGATCCCGAAAATTGCTAATACATTTGGGTATTACGAAGAATATTATGTAAATAAGACTAAGTGTGAAATATAAAAAAAAAACCTATTTATGTTATTTAATTAAGGGTGACCCTATTACTAAGACTTCGCCGTCCGTCCATCCGTCCGTCTGTCTGTCACCAGGCTGTATCTCAAGAACCGTGATAGCTAGAGAGTTGAAATTTTCACAGATTATGTATTTCTGTTGCCGATGCCGCTATAACAACAAATACTAAAAAACCGGCCACGTTCGAGTCGGACTCGGGCTCCCATACAACAGACATGATTTTTTTGCCGTTTTTATAGAGTCCGACTCGCACTTGGCCGGTTTTTTATATTTCTACTATACTTTTTAGAAACAGAATCTAGTGTCCAACCTAGATATGGCGGATTCGATTGTGTATAGACAGTTTCATATTATTCCAGCACGCCGTTTTAAAATGAGAGCCAACTACGTTTGTATGGGGAGCCGAGTTGTGTGAGCGAGCGACTCATAGGCGATTAACGAGTATTATACACTGATGAAGTCGCGGGCAAAAGCTTGTAATATAAATAATGTCTATTCCCTTCATATGTGCATATGTGCAGAGCGTGCATGGAGGCAGAAGAAACGACTAAACACATTCTACTAGACTGTAAGCAGGTAGAAGTATACAGGAAAAAGCACCTAGGGTCTCCGGACACACTATGGAACGCAGTCAGTAATACCAAGGCACTCTTAAACTTTTTAGAGGAGCTGGGGTGGTTAGAGTAGCGCCACCCTGCCGTTTCACGCAAAATAGGCACATTTGGATGTCGACTTGCGGAAAATGCCCAGTAAAACTAACTAACTAATGTCTATTCCCAGTTGCCGGCATGTTCGAGAAGCACCGAGTGTGGACGGCCCCCACGCCGCCGTCGAGCTTTGCGACCCACTTCCAGTCGAAGGCGATCATCAAAATGTCCACCACCACGAAGCGGCAGACACAACACTGGTGGCCGCTAGACTATGGATGGGAGGTGAACTACTGATGGCGATGAAGGGACTCGCACTCATATAATGCTTTGTAAATAAAATAAAAATCATTAATTTCAGACCTTAAAGTTGATCCCTACATTTTTGTTGGTACTTTTAAATCTTACGAATTAAGTAAGTTGTAGAACAAGAAATAAAAATAAAATAAAATGAGGTTCATGAGGAAAAATGTCACCTCAACCCAAGACTTGGTAATCGGCCAGTCCAACCTCTCAGCCACCACCCTGAGAAATCAGTTGCTACGCGCACTCGCCTTAGCATGGACTTATTCGACTTATGGCAAAAGCTATAATTTTTTATGGTTATTCTTCCATTACGTTGAACTCAAAATGTGAATAGGTATTTAGCTTATATTCCAAATCATTTAGAATTGTAGAGCCCCAGTAATATAGTTTACAGTCTCAAGCCTCGATAAGCCTCAACACCACCTCGAAGCGGCCGAGAGAGACCCACAAATATACCTTCTCTACTAGAATATATCTCTCCTAGAATCCTACACATTTTAACGGGTGTCACCGTTTACCGGCCGGTGCGAATGTATGGAAAAATCGGACACCGATCGCCAGCAGACCTCTGAATGAGCACAGAAGGGGGTACTATCATCCTTTAAAAGGGACGGTAGAATGCATGAACAATCCACAATTGTCAAGTTTCTTTATTAAAAAACAACCATGTCCTATCCACCACTTAATTAGACTTCTTCCGAGGTATCAACGAGAGCGGTAGTCCGCCTTCAATGTTCTGTACGACGAAGGAGGCAGAGTCGATGCGGGGGGTGCGGGTGCGGGGTGAGGGGGCGACCGAGCACTGGTTGAGCAACGCCGCCAGCCCTGCCAGCGACTGCATCAGGCCCAGCCGCTCACCTGCACATAACAAGAACATTATTTAGATTAACTTTCACTCCGGCTCAGGTCGGGCTTAGTTGAGATTCTTGCTGGATTCTTCTCAGCTGGGCTAGTGAACCAGCCATAAAACTCCCAGTTGATTCCTCTGAAATCCCTGATTCGGTTGAAACCGCCTCAGTCAATTTCACTGGACCGCAAACTCTTAGAGTATTCCAGTGTAATGTTACAGCCCGTATGTTTATCCACAAATCTTCACAAACACAATTGCAATCAACTGTAGCACATTCGTAATCCCTCACAGTAGTCCTAAGTTTTGCATAAAAGCGTTCCCTCCTATTTGCAATCAATTCTTCACGAATGGGATTTTCATCAACAGTATTTCAATTTTCAGCACATTTGTTTCGCTTCACCATTGACCGTCCTCATTTAAGTGTTCCGTACCTACCAAATTGATCCAAAGGAACACTTAAATGTGATCACTTGATGGTGTCTGTCCGTCTGTCGCAGGCAGTTTTCTCAAAGACCATTTGACATAGGAACATAGGAAGCTGAAATTTGCTAGAGATATAGAAATGGATGGCCTTATTAAGTAGGTAGGTACAGAATTTAAAGTCAAAATGGGGAAACTCCAATGAAGGGTTCAAGCTAATTTTTACTGCTGCATTGGATAACGAATGTACTGAAATGTATTGCAGCATTTAAGAGAGAAAACAATTAAAGTTGTATCATTGTTTTACCTATACACGCGCGCGGTCCCTCGCCGAAGGGCAGATAGACATGGTTAGGAACGCTGCCGTCCTCCGCAAACCGCTCCGGGCGGAACTGTTCCGCGTCCGGGAAGTAGCGCTCGTCGTGATGCAGCCCCTGCACGGAGACCAGCGCATACACGCCGTCTTGAATACGGACCTCCGTACCCGGAAACGTGTAAGGCCCCACGCACTTTCGGATGAGGAAGCCTAGGGACGGGAACATTCGCATGCCTTCCCTGGAATTAACGAAATTATGTTTAAAGGCAACTGATATTAAGACGTGAATATTCGCATTTGTTCACAATGAGCATTCGTTCGTTTAAAGAAACAAAGCACACATCACAACTACGTCTGCCATTTTGGCTAAGTACTCAATTAGGTACAGTACAACTGGATGGAGGACCACATACGAGCATATATTCGAGAAGACATTCAGTTGCCCATTTAATGAAGCTGAAAGTTACAATTTATTAGTCTTTACTGGCAACACTTAGCCGCTTGACTAATAATTACAGCACGGTTAGCACAAGACGGCGCGCGAGCTCTTTCGCGGCGACATAGACTATCTGTCTCTTTCTAATTAGAACACTTAGAAAGAGATAGATAGTCTACGTCGCCGCGAGATAGCTCGCGCTTCGTCTTGTGCTAACCGTGCTGGCTATTTTGACCTGTGTTGTCTGTTTAAATCACTGACTGTTCTTCTCGAATATATGCTCGGCTGTACTCCATATGTGCTGCGTTGCTAGCCTAAGTCTACTACAGGGCTCTAGTCTATTTGAAAACTCACTTGAAACACATGTGTAAATACTTCATCTCCTTCACAGCATCATAGCACAGCTTTCCATCATGCCGCGCGAGCACCTGGTCAATCTCCTGCTGGCACCTGGCCTGCGTCTCGGGGTGCAGTGCGAGCTGGTGCAGCGTGTAGCTGGTCGCCGACGAGGACGTCTCGAACCCCGCCGCGAAAAACACGAACACCTGCGCCGCCATCAGCAGCTCATCCAGCTCCAGCTCCACTGTCTCCGGCGTGCCGTCAGCTTTCATTTTCTCCACCGACTCACCCACTATAACGCCTTTCGCTTTCAACTCGAAAAGCAGGTCTATAAAGTCGTTTCTGCCTATAGGCTTGTAATTCCTTTCCTTCATAATGCCTTTCACTAAAGTAATCGTATCTTTTGTGACGTCAGGAGCCGTAACATGTAGATGCTTGAATATTTCTGGGAAGGTCCACTTTAGGAATGAGTTGATAGTTCCTTTAAGCGTTGGGGTAAATATGCGTTTGCCTAGATCTCGGAACTGGGATTTGTCGTCGTTAATGGAGTCCGTGTCCATTCCGAAGCCGCAGGCGCCGATGAAGTCGGTGGTGTAGCGCGCCATCAGGTCGCGCACGTCAACCTCTATGCCGCTCTCCGCGGCGGCCGCGGCGATGCGCTGCAGCCGCTCGGTCCTCTCCACAATCAGAGGAAACATCGCCTTTAACTTCCCAGACGTGAAGGCTGGCGTCATCCTTTGCCGCAGCAGCTTCCACAAGTCCCCGTCCGCGAAGAACAGGTTCTTGAACATCGGCTCTATCACGGTCTTGTGGGTATTCAACCCTCTGGGGTAGAAGTACTGGAAGTCTGACACCAGAACATGTTTCACGAGCTCAGGGTCTCTAACGAGGATAGAAATCGCGTTACCACCGAAATACCCGACCAGCTTCTCCTCTGGATACTTCTCGTACAATTCCGCGAGATACTGCGAAAGGCTGACTTTCTGGCTGAAAACGCGCCATATACTACCGACGAAAGGCACCGGTTTCTCATATTTCACTCCTCTTTCTTTAAAATAGTTGTGTTTCTTTGTGCCTAATAAATATAGAAGCACTGTTATCACTACGAACGCGAACGTTACAATCATTATCAACTCGAATTATACAATGGTTACACAACAAATCGTTCGGTTTCGTTGTTTCGTACCGGTTGAATTTAAAGCAGTATATTTGTATCACGCGCCCACACGGAGCGACCACGAATACATCACTTACTCGTGCCTCAACGCAGACTGTCCTTCTTTCATTAAACCGGTTTAGGATTCACACACCAATTAATATCAATTCATGGTCGTACAGGGGTCGTAGAAAACAATTATTTCATCGTTGTATTATTGTATGTTTTCAAGTAATGTGATGTTTTTGAATAGGTAAGTAAATGTAGTTCAAACTTACTGTTAGGTATTTGTTGTCAAAAGACAAACTGATTTTACAAGTCTGGAGATAAGTCTTTATTATTCTAAAAAAAGATCTAAGATCAGTGTGAGTGTGAGTCTGACTTGCGTACCATACCATACCGTATCCCATAAACCTATGATTACTCAGGACAAGCTATGGTAATAATAAAAAGTACCACGACCGAACGAGATGGTAGTATAGGTACAAATCTTAATAAAAGTTATACCTACACAAAACGAGAAGACATGCCGTTACCATACAGTTTGAGATCTATATCAAAGCTTGTGCCTCCAACCTCCCGGTTAATACTCCATTCCTCTGGTCCGCTAACCATGTCAATAAAGATATAAGTACAACAACAATCTACCAGAACACATAAGAAAAGAAAATAAAGATAGGTAGCCAATTTTTAACTAAACTAAAGAATCTTCTACAAAATAATGCATATTATTCTTTAAATGAATACCTAGATGATAAACTATAAAAGTCCATATATCTACTACCGTCAATTTTTCATAAAAACACGATTTTCTTATTTTTTTTTCCATGGCAGGATATACGGTTACATACAGGCGTTCATTAGGAGAATATATTTTTAAACCAATATTTAACCTACTTTTTTAACGATTTTCATCGCGGGGAAAGTTATCTAGACTTGAGCCAACATTGCCCATGTAAGTTATTGCCGTAACTAAGTAACTAAAGCTCTTATGACGTTGAGACAAGGGTAATTTTGGCGTTCCATTTAATTATCGTAGTCGTAACTATTGCAAACTCGTAAGAAATATGGGTGGGCAATGTTACATAGGCATTTTGCTCTTTTCCATACAAGCGGTACAAGCCGCATCAAGCAGTTTGAAACTGTCAGGGTTGTCACTTTTGACTTAATCTGTAGTAGTGATTTTTTGTGTCGTTCTTTCACACGACCACAAAATGAAATAGATTCTTTTAACAAAAATTTAATTTTATTCAAATTATTTATTAAAAACAAAATGTAACTACGTCACGACCATATAAATAAAAACCGGTAGATAGAGATCTCGTTATACTTTTCCGGTAATATTCACGTTAATATTAATCATATATATTATTTTCAAATTTTTTGCTTGGTTAACTTCGGAGATAAGGGGGCGGAATGGTATTTTTTTCAACATTTTTCTTTATAGGTAAATCAAAATTTTACCATAGTAGAAAAAAAAAATTGTTTTAGAATGTACAATTCAAGCCCTTTCATATGATACCCCACTTGACCTACTAACTAGACTTTGAATTTTTGCCCCCCTGTTATCCGCCATTTTTTATACAAATTAAAAGTATATATTTTTTTTTTCCATTCACGAGGATTAGTTTTGTTTACAACTATTCCAAATTTCAAAGCGATAACATTAGTAGTTCCTGAGATATTTGGCTTTGTGACAGACAGACAGACGGACGGAGTCGCACCATAAGGGTTCCGTTTTTACCTTTTTGGTCCGGAACCCTAAAAAGACTGCATACAAAAATGTGACGATCTGGAATTGAATATTTAGGACACTTTTTTTCTTGTATGAGGATCGATAGCATCAACGATTCTGAGTATGAAAAACCCAAAAAAATGAATTCTGAACAAAAAGTAAAGTTCATGTACACTTTTTTTGAAAAGACGCTCAACTAAGTTAAAAAAACTAAGAAAAAAGTGAAAAGCGTAACGTCACGTAACACTCCTCACTCCAATGCGTCGAGCTGCCGTGGCCGTCCGGCACAGACTGAACGCGTTAGGGCCAATTGGCTCTAACTGGTGTTACAGAAAATCTAGTTGATAGTAGTGAAAAGTGTCTGATAACTACTTAAGTATTTATCTGTCAAAGTTTGGTAGGGCCAGTTTGTTTGTAATTGGTTGGTCGTGGTGTGTGTATTATTGAATAGGTACCTAGTTAAATATACTTAAGTATGTTATATATAAATATTTTAACGTTCAATTTGAACTGTTTTAATGTGAACTGTTACAATGGCGACAGATAAACCGTACGCGGTTTTCGCTCGCTGTTCGAAACATGTTAATAGTCTCTAAATATATTGAATAAATAAAAAATAAAAAACGATTTCTGTAAAAACCGTTTACTGTATTTATCTCGTACCTAATACTACAACACCTATCTAAATATTTAACCTGTAGGTCGAGCCTTAGTTGATACTTGAGCGTGAAAGACAAGAAATGCATTAATTTTATGTCATGTTCATACCTCTTACATTAGGTAATGTCTACGTTAGTGAACACAACAATATGTATATTAAATTAATTACCTACCTATCCATTACCTGCTACCCAAATATTTTATCATCCTATGATTGTTTTAAGGAAAAGCACAGCCAACAACTAGTTAATTTTACGGTATTTGTGCCTACGACAGATATCAGCTATAAACTGAGAATGGTAATTCCTTTTAAGTAACCATACTTCTTGACAAATTCTTAGTTGGCAACTAGGTGTGTTACAAGAATAGACGTCCGTCTTTGGCAACTGGTTGAGCAACAAGATTATTCTATGAGTACTTTTTAGCAACTGGTTGCCAAACTCAGTCTAGTCAATCACATTGTTGGTACTTAAGTACATTATTATTATTATTTTTTTTAATCGTGGGACAATTCACACCAATTGATCTAGTCCCCAACTAGGCAAAGCCTGTACTATGGGTACCAGACAACGGATAAACATATTTACATATGAATACATACTTAAATAGAGTCCGGTCCGTGGGATCCCAGTGCGCATAAGTTATTTATAACATAACTGGTGACCGAAGAGCTGGCGGCTTTCTCGCGCAACGCATCAGCATTGCAATTCAGCGAGGAAATGCCGCCAGCATCCTCGGTACAATGCCTCGAGGGCCTTTTTTAGATTTAACTTAGTTTTAATTTATCTTAGTTAATGTTAATATAATCTATAGATATTAAACATCCAAGACTCGAGAACAAACATTCGTAGTCATCATACATTGCACCCTTAGAATGAAACCGACCGAATTCAAAAAAAATTACAAAATGAGTTAGCAACACATATTGACTCCAAATTACATATTGCATCAAGATGTGTTGCTAACTCATTTTGTCGATTTTTTTGAGTTCGGTCGGTTTCATTCTAAGGGTGTATCTGCCCCGACCGGGGATCGAACCCGGGACCTCAAGCTTCATAGTCAGGTTCTCTAACCACCAGGCTATTCGGTCGTCAATTGTTTTGTAGGACAATTTTATGATGCAAAAATAAAGTAGGTACCTACCTTAGGTATAAATTATTCATGGCAATTTTATAAATGTTATTTGAGTAGCGTTTGTTGTTGTAATGTAAAATGTAAATGACTAGATTGTAGATTGTGAAAGGTATTGTAATTAACTACATGTAAGCATAACTAAAAAGTGGCTGTATAAATAAATAATCGGAATGTGTCATTTTCAAATCAAGGGGATTTTTTTATGCATTTTCGTGGGGTTTTAATAATTGTTTTTTTTTGTGCTGTTGAAATTAATGAAAGTGAAAAAATGAAGAATGATTATTTGTTATCTTAAGTACTAAGTTTTGACATGTGTTGGTGTCCCTTTTTAAGTAAGAAATACCTGTGATAAGGGGCACCGCTCTTCCATATGTAGGTATCTAGTAAGTACAATATTTTTAAGTTATTCTAATGAATATAAGTTATTGTTTTAATCTTTCCTTAGGGAAGTGGGGCGCCGCCTGCGGGAAAAAGGCCTCGACCCCCGCTCCGGGTCATTCTTATTGCAAAGGTTGTCCATTGCAATCCAACGCGGCAATGCGGCGAGCGTAATGGGCACCTTTGCACCGGGAATGACGCGGGGTGGGCTATTTGAGTAGTTTTTATATATCAGTTTTTTATTATGCCTTGTACAGTCAGCATCATAAACATGTATACACTTTTCGACCTTATCTCCAAGCAATAAGGTCCTAGAGTGTATACATGTTTATGATGCTGACTGTACCTTAGTTTTTATAGTATAGGAATGTATGTCATATTAAGTTAGTTTTAGTAATTTTAGTAGTTTAATATATTGTAATTTATTGTATAATATTTTATCTTTATAAAATTTATAATTCATTGTTTTACTAATTCTAAAAAAAAATGTTCAGGGAGTACTCAATTTATATGAAGTTATAGCCCAGAACAAATTAACAATATAATTATACACATGTGTAGTGCAAGTAGGTGTGTATGTGTGTATGTGTGTAAGTGTGTGAAAAATACATTGACTAATAATAAAACTGTCAAATCATATTGGTATTGTACGCACGACATAACTATTTTAGTCCTCTATGTATAACTTTTGCATGTCGTTCACAGACTGAATACCTACCTACTGTACTGCTGTACCTCAACACCCAATACTATATTTATAAGTATTCTGGAAAATTAAATAATTCTATTCTATTCTTGGCCAATTTATGATGGGCTGGGTCATTCAACATGTATCATAATAACTTCGTTATGACGTAGGATATAAGCCGTCAAAGAATAATAAACTGCGTTGATATAATAATTTTATGTTGTTAAATGACTCGCGCTGACCCCAAGGTGAGGCCGGCTATTACAAACCGCCGGTTTTTATAAACGAGTTCACAAAGCTTGTCTTCAGTGCATCACACTACAAAGTACGTTACAAACATACTATTTATGTTTAAAAATCAAAATAATTGTTAGAGTCTGAGGCTGAGGGCCTACCGCGAAACGATTTTCGTTTTCGTTCGTGTAACTCCCTCTTTGTCACTCGAACTAGCAAGTGCGACAGAGACGGAGATACACGAACGAAAACGAATATCGTTTCGCGCTAGGCCCTCTGGCCAGCGAATCGTGACGTGTCATTTAAAAGCATTTTTAGGGTTCAGTAGTCAACAAGGAACCCTTATAGTTTCACCATGTCCGTCTGTCCGTCCGTCCGTTTGCGGTTTAGCTCAGTGACCTTTACTACTAGAGAGCTGTAGTTCAGTATGAGAGTATAAACAAATCATGCCAGTAGTAAATAAAATGAATTTACTTCGAAAACTATCCTGGATAAGTAGGACCAACTTAATAAATGTACTTGAAAAGGCCAACGTTAGTACGTATTTGGGCGATGCAACCGCAAAGTTTAGTTGGCGCGCGCGTGTCGATGTAACAGAGGTGAAAGACGGACAGGCAACTACGTAACTTTACACTGCGCGTGGTCCGACACGCACTTGGCCGGTTTGTTTTGTTAATCTTGTGTAAAATTGCTAAAAGCGGCAAACACGTGCTCAGCCTTTTGAGAATACACGTGGGTTCAGGAAACATTTAGAAAACATAAAGAAAATACTTTTATTGACGTCTACCACTCCTTTAATATAGTTATACAAAACAACGACGTTAAAACTTAAAAGGGATCCAGTCAGCATGATGCCGCGGCAAGGCGCGGTCTGGTCTTATACTACGAATGACACACTATTCAAACATTATTGGATTAATTACGTTAATTGTTTATCCGAATGAAAAAAAAACGTTATAATTCAGAGCAGGATGTAGGATATCGTATTCCTATCGTTTGACTCCTTGCTTCATAGTTGAGGAGTGTCTTTTCAAAAGGACTTATTTTTTTCGTAAGGGAACTTCTAAAGTAAACTTTACGGTTCAGTCAATTATATTTACTTTTAAAGTGATACAAAAATAAAAATAAGCCCTTTTGAAAAGACACTCCTCAGTTGACACTCTTTATTGTTACGAATTAACATGGAAAGTGGCAAGTATTGGGCCAGTGTCAAGCACTGGCACGTGTATCTTACTAATACGATAAAACCAATATCAAAACATAATCAATTAAAATGATTCTAGTAGATAAATGACGTCAAATTAGATTACGGATTAAAATTACGATAAACTATTATTATTTGGTTTTATAATGGAAATTGTGACATTGCAGTATTAATAATAATAAATAATAATAAATAATAAAATTATTTATTCAGTCACATAAAGGTTTTACAATAATCAGTTTATGGTACCTCTTTTTAAGTATAAAATACCTGTGCTAAGAGTATTAACTACATACATTTACAACAAGCGTTATTCTGCGCTCGCTAGTTTGTTCTCGTTAGTGAACTCATGTCTGCGCAGTGACATAATCGTGTTTTGATACGCTATGATAGTGATTGCAGCTGTGTGCGTTGTTGTTGTGTGGCTGTTGTACTCGCTCAGTACACAAGGCTACGACTACTGGGAGAAAAAAGGAGTGCGCCATGAGAAGCCGCTGCCGTTTATTGGGAGTACAGGGAGAATTTTCGCTCAGAAGATGAGCATGACCGAATACTTCACGAAGCTGTATCGGAAATATCCAAACGAAAAACTCGTCGGATATTACTTCTCGCGTGAAAAAGCTCTAGTTTTGCGGGATCCTGAGCTAGTGAAGCGTGTTTTGATCACGGATTTTCAACATTTCTACCCTCGCGGGATTAATTACCATAAGGATGTCGTTGAGCCGATGTTCAAGAACCTGTTCTTCGCGGACGGGGACTTGTGGAAGCTGCTGCGGCAAAGGATGACGCCCGCTTTCACGTCTGGGAAGCTGAAGGCGATGTTTCCTCTGATTGTGGAGAGGACCGAGCGGCTGCAGCGCATCGCCGCCGCCGCCGCGGAGACCGGTGCAGAGGTCGACGTCCGTGAACTGATGGCGCGCTTCACCACCGACTTCATCGGCGCCTGCGGCTTTGGAATCGACACTAACTCAATCGACGACGAGGACGCGCCGTTCCGCAAGCTAGGCAAGCGCATCTTCAACCCTTCGCTCAGAGACATCATTATTATAGTTCTAAAGTGGTTGGCGCCTGATTTATGCAAGCATCTTAAGACAGTTGCTCCTGAAGTAGAACGGGACACGCTGTCATTAGTAAGAAACATCATGGAGCAAAGAAACCATCAGCCCTCAGGTAGAAACGACTTCATAGATCTTCTGCTAGAGTTGAAACAGAAAGGAAAAATGGTTGGCGAATCGATAGAGCACAGTAATTTAGATGGGACGCCGAAGACTGCAGAGTTGGAGCTGGATGAGCTGCTGATGGCGGCGCAGGTGTTCGTGTTCTTCGCGGCGGGGTTCGAGACGTCCTCCTCGGCGACCAGCTACACGCTGCACCAGCTCGCACTGCACCCCGAGGCACAGGCCATGTGCCAGCGGGAGATCGACCAGGTGCTCACCCGGTATCAAGGGAAACTCTGCTACGATGCCGTGAACGAAATGAAGTACTTGAAAATGTGTTTTTAGTGAGTATTCGCATCGAAGGTGTCGAAGTTGAAGTAAAAGTCGGCTTATGATTTGCACGTTACACACAGTAAGTTATGGTTGCAGCGATAGGGAGTAATTAATGAGTGAATATAAGGTACGGATGAATGTACAGGCAAAACAGGAATGAATAAGGCCTACATCATACTGGCGCGGCCTGCGGTGGCGGTCCATAGTAAATTTGACAGCAGGCCGCGGCAGTCCGGGAGAGGCCTAAAGGAAATTTTAGGCGTTCCGGTCACGATCTTGACCTGTGTGTATTTTACACTTAATTTTGTATTATGAAGCGTGCTAACGAAAATGTATACAAATTGAAGGAAAAATTGAAAAAATTAATGCTCCGAGTCGGATTTGAACCGGCGACCACAGGCATACAATGGCCCATCGCTACTAACCAATTGAGCTATCGGAAAAATGTGTTTCGGCCACCAATTCATTCAATCAGTTCCTTCTTACAACGCCTTAGGGAGGCGAGTGTAGCGACATCTACCTAGAAGACTTAGGCTTCTTATCTTCTTAACGTCATCAACGTCTCAAATTAATTAGGGAGGCCTAAGGCGTTGTAAGAAGGAACTGATTGAAAGATTTGGTTCCCGAGACATATTGTTCCGATAGCTCAGTTGGTTAGTAACGACGGGCCATGTACGCCTGATGTGGTCGCCATTTCAAATCCGGCCCGGAGCATTAAATTTCTAAAATTTTCCTTCATTATGAAATTTATTTTCCACTTATAGAATGTCTGCCAAATTAGACCAGCTGGGCAGGACTTGCTTCCCACGAGGCAGCTTGACCCAGGTATCTCTATAAGAGTTGCCAACAGTATGATAATTATTGTTATGTGCTTGGAGAAGAGAAGATCATAAGAAGGCTCAAAGTCACCCAAAGGGCAATGGAGAGGGCTATGCTGGGAGTATCTCTGCGTGATCGCATCAGAAATGAGGCTATCCGCAGCAGAACCAAGGTAACCGATATAGCCCTCCGAATTGCTAAACTTAAGTGGCAGTGGGCGGGGCACATTGCACGTAGAACCGATGGCCGTTGGGGCGGAAAGGTTCTTGAGTGGTGACCACGTACCGGAAGGCGCAGCGTGGGTAGGCCCCCCACAAGGTGGACTGATGACCTGATAAAGGTCGCTGGAGTCCGCTGGATGCGGGTGGCGCAGGACCGGTCATTGTGGCACTCTTTGGGGGAGGCCTATGTTCAGCAGTGGACGTCTTTGGGCTGATATGATGGTGATGATGATGATGTGCTTGGATGTTGTTTTCATAACTTTAAGGGAGGTACATACAAAAAGTTCAGTAACTGACAAACTGTTTTCTTTCAGTGAAAGCATGCGTCTGTTTCCATCACTGGGTTTCCTGATACGAAAGTGCGCGAAGCCATACACCTTTCCTGGAACTGACGTGAGCATAGAGGAGGGCATAGCCGTGATCATCCCGGTTCAGGGTCTCCAGACGGATGAGCAGTACTTTGAAGATCCAGAGCAGTTCCGACCAGAGAGATTTCATTCGGATGCCAGCATAAGGAATCACGTGTATCTGCCGTTTGGAGAGGGGCCTAGAGCGTGTATTGGTAAGTGTAATTAATGAGATTTTATTTACAAAGAGCCGACGAGTAGATGATTACTTGAAATGAAGATACGATTGTCTTCATTATTGTTAGATAACTAGCTTTTGCTCGCGACTTCGTCCGTATAGAACTCATTTAAATCGTACCTCCATACAAACTTCCGCCCCCCATTTCACTCCTTTAGGGGATGATTTCGGGGACAAACCTATCCCATGTCCTTCCCAGGGTTTCAAACTATATCTATACCAAATTTTATCCCAATCGGTTCCACTCAATTATGACCTGATTTATTTTTTTCACTTCATTAGCCAATCACAGAATTTCACTGTTCACATGCACATGGCAATGGCGCTAAAATATAAAGTCGGTGAATTGGGTGCCAAACGGCACCGCTAGGCGTTTGTGTTTTGTTATAGACAACCCAAAGAAGATGCAATGGTCTTCAAGGACTGAACATATTACGTTCCAGGTGAGCGGCTGGGGCTGATGCAGTCGTTAGCTGGTCTGGCGGCACTGCTGCGGCGGTTCACGGTGACCCCCTCCGCCAGTACTCTGCGGAACCCGCCCAAGGATCCCACCGGCCACGTCGTGCAGAGCATCAAGGGAGGTGTGCCGTTGGCTTTGACTGAGAGGAAAATATATGAATGAACAAAAACAAATGCAAGTGTTTTTTACCGTGCCGGCGACAAACATGGCCGCTTATAGCGGGTTTTAGGCCTGGCTTAATGCAGTACACTAACTGGGGGAGGGGAGATAAACTATCTCGCTCTAATCAATAACTGCATTTAGACATGTCTAAAGGCCTCCTACCTGGATGGTGCTGCGAGCCTTTAGTGATCCCTCCCTCTTAACTTAACACAGCACATCATCGGGGGTCCTGGTTGACCATAATACCAGGAATACTTGGCGACTTTACAACACTATACTATGCGAAGCCGCAGTAATACAGTCCTGAAAGCTGTAAGATAGAGCGAGGAAACCAACGTTAATCTCGGTCTGTAGTTTGCAGGACGAGTATTTTTTGTATGCTCTTTCGAAAAGTAACGCAATTTTCATTTTCACTATAGTACATTTTATACCCCATCAACACGCAATAGTACCTACCTAATACCTAACACACTGCATGGAGGGTGCTGCCTAGCTGCGTGCGTCCATGGTACGGATAGGAACATCGGTGTACCCCTTGCATAAGAATTAATTTGTATAATTAAATAGTTGACTGCTGGGCCTCTACGTGTTGTACCCACCACTTTTCAAAGGTACAGGACACTATCGCCCCGTGATCGAAAAAAAAGTACTTTTATAAGTGTTGAACAGTTGTTAATATAACTAATGCTTTATAATTTCTTGCAGGCGTCTTTTTGAACGATCACGGGTAATAAATAAATTATTATTCAGTAGTAAAAGCACCATTTTGTAGCAAATTGTGATTATGCTGCAGCATATCCTTAAGTAGTGTTATTCAGTTCCTCGGGAATATTTCCACGTGGAGATTAGCGTAGGCGTGACGTTGGTAGCAACAAAAACGGGAATTGCTGTTTATAAAAATGTGTGTAAAACAATACAGAGACAACATTGATGAGATCCAATTAATTTATTACAGTTAATTTTAGTCGCAGCCGCACCCGCACTGTCCACAGATGGTGACGTAGCCACAAGCATCCGCACAGCCTTTGAAGTCCACAGAGCCGAGCACCGGCACTGCACCCTTAACGCAGGTGTTGCCACAAGCGTCGATGATGCCGGTCACGCCCACCTCCCCGGTACCCTGTCCGCCGTAGCCGCCACAGCTGCTGCTGGCGATACTGCTACCGGTGGTGTAGCCAGAGCTATAGCCGACAACGGGAGCGGCACTGTAGCCGTATTGCTGCCCACAGCCACATTGCTGACTCGTCACGGTCTGTGTTAAATAAGAACAGAATAATTCATTGAAAACGTATTTCATCAATCACAAATAATACGGTTGTGTAAAAACATGAAAAATTTAATAGAAAAATAGCATTAAAACTAAACTAGGCTGATAATTATTTTAAATAAAATAAAATTCCCCAAATCGCCTTCAGAGGGCAGCGTGCCCAGAAGGCTGGCAGCATTGCCAGCACATTAAATGGAAATGCTGATCCACTGTGCCAGATTTGATCCAGCCCTCTGGTCACGCATCACCTCTACCAGGCGCTTGGACATATGACAAGAACAAACACCAAATTTTTTGGGTCCCCAAACATATTGACAGGTGATCGTGCGACGATGTTAGCGTGCTGTCAAGCGCATGTACAAGCTCCTAAGCAACGCCCCAAACGGGTGTTTTTCCAACCGAAATTGGATCTTAGATATAATACCACATTTGAAAACTCACCGGTACCGGTACCGGCTCCGGTACCAGTACCGGCGCGCAGGGCAGTTTAGGTCTAAAAACAGAGACTGTTGAGGGGCCGTTGACCAGAGTATACCTCTTGGCTGCACCATAATTGACCTGTAGGTAGAGAGAACAATAGAGTGGTCTCTCTTCAAGCAGGAGTCCTAACTTGGAACCAAAATTTGCTATTGTTCAAACCGATGTGTCCGTCTTCACGCAAAAATCAGTTTAACTACCTATACAGACTTTAACAGTGTCCTACTCAAACTTAATATAACTGTGTCAATGTGTTTTCACCACTGCTGCTTGGACACAAAATATAGGTTAATGATCGTTTTTGAAGTGGATACTTCTTTGCTCGCGTTCTTGTGTATGTACAGTTCAAAATGTATCACGTGACTTCCGGAATAACTTTTTGTAGAGAAGCCTTATCTGATTTCAAATAATTATCTGTTACAATATGTTTTAATCCTTCTTTATTTGCCATTAGTTGTTAATCACAAAATGTTATTTAGTTTATGCGGGGGACATGAAAATAATGCTGAAATGACCGCCATTTTCAATGTACGACTATCGCGAGTCAAATGAGCTACGTCAGTCAATGTTGCCATATATACCGATTTATCTTATAGAGATTTCAGTGAATTAATTGAGATATATTATATTTTATGGGTACACCATAATAGCAGATTCATTTAAATAATCAAAACACTTTGAATTTAACAATTCATTGAAAATGCTTATCTAAGTAGATTTTCCATTTAGATTGAAATCAATCGCAAATTCATGGGATACAATTTAGGACAGAGACAGTTATTATTATACCGATTAGTTATACCAGTCAGACTCGCACTTGGCCGGTTTTTTTATTAGGGCTCCATAGCCAACAAAGAAGTATCCACTTAAATTTAATTAACGATTGTATCTCAGACACAACCCGCTTCTTTTTTTACCTGTATCAGGAGAGCCTGGATGCAAACAACGAAGATGGTGAAGGGAGACATTCTCAAACTAGTTGTTTTCACTGTTGTGGAAAAACTGTAACGTCAGCATTAAATTAATGACTTTTATACGGGTGAGAGTCTATTCACGCAATTAAACAGTGATAACGAAAGTCCTTCAATAACGCATATGGTGTTGCTTCGCTTTGATAGTAGCTGTGAAACGTGCCTATCAAACAATTTCGTTGACCTATTTAGCTAATAGCCTAATTGATTGTTCAATACCTAATTGGTCAAGCACGGACACGAGTTACAACTTAACGGTTCCGTGCTAAATGTACGTAACTACATAATTGGGGACGAGAAAATGGCGCAAACTGAACTTTTATTTGTTCAGGCAAGGGGCCTACCGCCAACGGCATTCGAAGTTTTCCCTCTCTGTTGCACTTACGTACGAACTCGCTGTTGTAATGTCTGTGGTATAAGTCTATGGTTAAGATGAATAGAAAAATAAAGTTGTCTTTGATCTGAGCTGAACATGGCTGGTTTAATTTATTCCCGTCCCGTATCCATAATTAATAAGATTAACACACAATCCGAACCCAAGCAACTACACAACAACCCATGGTGTCAGAAGCGGTTACAGAAGAAGAAGAAAGAAGGAGAAGACAAGAAAATGCCGGACGGGACAGAAAAAACGCAAAATGTAATACTGGCCAACGGACTTAAGCCGTTACAACTCAACTTAACACTCGCAAGTCTGACAGAGAGGGAAAACTTCGAATGCCTTTCGCGGTAGGCCCTCAGGACACTAGCTAATACCACAGATTATATAATTAATACAGGCGCCGAGAGAAGAGACCTCAACTTAAACCTTTTTAACCCCCGACGCAGAGTGTTATAAGTTTAACGTGTCTGTGTATCTATCTGTGGTATCGTAGCTCCCAAACGGATGGACCGATTTGAATGCGTTTTTTTTGGGTCATAGATAATTTTAACCCGAGAGTTCTTAGCTACGTTTCAACAAAATATTGAACTTTGAAATGAAAATGTCGGGGGTTTTTCAACTTTTCTAAGTTGTAGTTATTATTTTATATATGTCGGGCTTGTGGAAGATGCACAAGGCCCAAATACGTACGAAGGTACGAAGTGGCCCGCTGAAAAACTGGCAAAACTGGGTTTAAAATATTCCAATTATTGGACCTGCTCACAATAATAGGCATGATGACTAAAAAAATTTCACGACGCCATTCGAACCAGTTTTTAGAGAGGAACAAATTTTTGTATGCGAGCAACTACAATTAATGAACATAAATACCCAAAAAATTGTGATAAACCTCGCTGGCGGCATCCCAAACGCTTCATACTGATTAACTTAAAAGTATGACGTCACACTTAGCTATTTGAACTAACCGTTGTACGGAAAATCAAGTAAATTGCTATTTCGATCGCGAAATGCTGCGTTTAGGTCCATAGTTGTTTTACAATTTTGTTTCTATAAAAGCGTAAGGATTCTATTGGTAGCTTTAAATTTACACTTGGACAATAAAAAAATTGCAAGTTTTTTCCAAACTTTCAAGGTTCATATCTTTTTATGATATTAATTAGATTTTTAAATTTATACTTTATTACAATAATTTGATGGTTTACTATCCATTTAGCAACACTATGTTATCAATTTTTAACATGAGTCATCTCATCATGCCTATTCACGAGAATCGGTTGAGAAGTGCGACCTGTTGAAACGGAGAACTTCGTTCGCTTCGCTCGCTCGTTCGACCAAAATGCGCGTTTTAAGCACTTTTTAAGCGATATGTCATGTTACTTTATTCAATCTTTTTTTTTTATAAAGTCTTAATAAAAATCGTGGGACAATTCACACCAATTGATCTAGTCCCAAACTAGGCAAAGCCTGTACTATGGGTACTAGATAACGGAAAACATACTTATATAGATATTAAATATCCAAGACTCGAGAACAAACATTCGTATTCATCATACAAATATTTGCCCCGACCGGGGATCGAACCCGGGACCTCTAGCTTCATAGTCAGGTTCTCTAACCACTAGGCTATTCGGTCGTCAGTCGTTTTCTAGACGTTTGCATTTATGACATACATAAAACAAAGCAAAAAGCATTTATCCTTTCCTAGGTTCAATCATTTTTTTTCTAAAGACGTAGGCTGTTATTACGGGCATAAAACAAAGCAAAATGTATCCCTTCCTAGTAAGTATGTAATTGTGAGAGCAACGAATGTTTTATGATCTTAGTTACTTCATAAAAGTTCCCCGAAGTTCCGGCGATCTACGGTATCCTGGTTTTGGTAGCGGCGAGGGGACTAGCGGGGTTAGGGATGCTAAGAATCTCCGGTGAAGATCCGGCTACCACTGACGAGGCCCTCACAAGGTGGACTGATGATCTGGTCGCGGGTGTCCGCTGGACGCGGGTGGCGCAGGACCGGCCATTGTGGCAGTCTTTTGGACGTCTTTCGGCTGATATGATGATGATGATGATGTAGCTTTCGAATGATAAAGTTCTCTAAAATAAAACGCGTCATATATTTTTAAGTACTCATTTATTGTAAGTTAGCAATCATTATTAAAACTACACCAAAGGTTTTTTTCATTAGAACAAAGGAACCCTAAAACTTGTCGTTTTCAGATACAACTGCAGTTCAATTTTGAAATAGAATTTAATATAAAAGCATCCCGACTTTCAATGAATAGTCATTCCAGTTCATCCGCTAAGAAACTAAAATGGCATTCAAAGTTGTTCTCCTCTGCGTGTCTGCTCTGCTGGTGCAGGTAAACAAACATACATATGGTTGAAATTGTTTAATGTGGCTAACTCTTCACAGATATTCTTCATAGAGAGAAAATAGTTATAAATAAACTGGCTGAACCAAAGTCTGCTTACTATTAATACAGCCAAAACGCAATTTTTATGTTTTCATAAGACAGCCTCGTCGCGCCCTGTGGTCCCAATGAGATCTTAAAATACACGCTTCGAACTGTGCTGCTCTTCCAACCCGACTTGTTGATTGACCCGGGATGTAAATCGTGTGCATGTATCAACAGAGTTGATTCTCTAAAGTATTTAGGAGTTATATTAGACGAGAATCTTAACTTTAAGAAGCATATTGCAGCAACATCTAGCAGAGAGCGCAAATTTACACACACAATGAAATTATTAAGAAATTATGCTGATCATAAGTTGTTAAGACTGATTTATCTTGCCCTGTGTCAGTCTATCCTAGATTACTGTATTCTAGTTTGGGGTAACTGTGGTAAATCATTAATGATAATCTTGGAAAGAGCGCAAAGAGCAGTTTTGAAGGTGGCCCTTCGTAGATCCCGACGCTATCCTACTGTAGATCTTTATAATATAAGGAAGCTGAAGTACTAAGCGTGCGTAAATTATTCTTGTATCGAGCCACCATCTTCATTCATAAGCATACCTCGAACAAATCATGCGGATGACGTAAAAATGACGTACCTAATTTTGCACACAGGATGATGTCTGTATTGCAACATCCGTATCACATATTGCACGAAGTAACAGATTAACCGCGTATAATTTCAAGAAATCTATACAGAATTATCTGAATGATAGGATGATGTACTTAGTGAATAAAATAAATGTTGGGAGATTTGTTTACGTAAGTACGATAATTGATAATAAAAGTCAATATGTTACTAAAAAAAAATTAATGTCATTATGTACACAACTATTTCTCTAACAAGTCTATAATTGCGGTCACACACTTAAAATAAGCTTTAATAAATTTTTCTTCCTCACTTGCTTGACCGGGAAAAAAAATTTGGCTAACAATTTCGCTGTATCAATGACAATCGCACTACTCGATTGCTCGGTTTTATTAAACAGGTTGATAATTGATAAGTAGTAATTGTTTATGAAAATACTTTTTGAAATCATCCTATGAGTGGTTTGACGTCATCCGCATGATTTGTTCGAGGTATGCTCATAAGACAATTCTGAAACTTCCATCATATCCAGACATGCTAAAGAAAAGAGTTTTTAAAGTTCCGATACCTACTGCAAAAACTTCATTTGCAAAACGCTTCAAACTATTTGCTACCTCGTGTTTATAATCACAGTCTGTGACATAAAACTCTGCCGACTCGCCGCGGCTCAGACATTAATACGGGAGCTGCTGTTATTCTGGTCTTACGAACAGGCTGAAGAAGCCCTAAAGTAAAGAGCTATTTGCATCCTTCCCTCTCCTACACTACACACACTCTCCTACAATCATTCACTCAATAATACTAACCACCAATCCAACAAATTGCATGTTTTAAAGAATTGTTTAGTTTAGTTTTCAATTAGCCGCATGATATTCGTAAAAATTCTAGTGTTCGGTCTGGCTCCCACGATACAGGCTGTGCCTAGTGTGGAAGTCATTGTATCTAAAGAAAATTGTTAATCTATGTTATGGTAAATAAATTATTCTTATTCTTATTCATACATACATACATACATATAATCACGCCTCTTTCCCAGAGGGGTAGGCAGAGATCACGGATCTCCATTTGCTGCGATCCTGACAAACCACTTTCGCTTTACTCACCTTCATAACATTTCTCATACATGCTCGCCGGTTTAGGGTACTTTTGACCTGGCCTTTTTGTAACATTTCTCCAATTTGATCAGAGAAAGTTCGCCTAGGTCTTCCCCTTCCAACTTGCCCTTCCACTCCTTTTATATACACTCTCTTCGTTAATCTTCTCTCATCCATCCTCTCTACATGCCCAAACCACCTTAACATACCCTTCTCAATTTTCGTGACTATATCTCCATCCATTCCACACTTATCTCTTATCACACTGTTTCTGACTCTATCACTCAATTTCACTCCACACATACTTCTCAACGCTCTCATTTCTACTGCATTCACTCGACTTTGATGTCTTTTCTGCCACACCCAACTTTCACTACCATACATAAGTGTGGGCACCAAGACTTCTCTATGCACAGCCACGCGCGCTTTTTATGATATTTTCTGGCTGCCCATAAAGGTGTTTCTTATTCATAAAACTATCATTGGAATTTGAATCTTCTAACTTGGACTGTATATTTGCTTTTTGAATGAACTACTTTGATGCAATTCGACCAACTCAAATAATTCATTCTCATCACATTAGCTTGGTACCAGTTTCATTCTAAAGAAACCCGGGATCCAGTTGCCAAGAATTGGTTAGTTAAAGAACTAGTTTTTGAAGTTGCTCTCTACTTGCTCTTTTGGTACCTATGTGGTGTTTTGTTCCTTATGACTAAGGTCTTTATTAACATCATGACTTTAATTTAACCTCCTTTTAGAATTTATATTGTTATTGAAGTGTATTTTGTATTTAAATCATAAGTCGACGCAAATAGGGGAAAACAGTTTATTATTATTGAGTCTCATACAAAATTGCACTGGCTAGGTCAAAAACACTATATTAAGTTTAGTTATTATCATTAACACTAAACACAGTATAGTTATTTGTATCTCAAGGGAGCAAAATGATGTATTTACGGCGAGGGCGGTACATTAAATCCAGAGTGAAGCGAAGGATTCTACGATAGAATCCGGAGCGTAGCGAGGGATTCTAAGTAAGAATCCTGAGTGTAACGAAGGATTTAAGCGTTATCGCCCATGACGAAAATAATTTTGCTCCTGAGTGACGTGACACATACAATTTTTCACACTGCCTATGACGAAAATATGACAGTCATCGATAGTTTTGATTTCAGTAAAACGTATAATTCATTCTGTTTTTTAAATATTACGAGAAATTCATAAATTTTCATATAACGTTGTTAAAGTTAAAACTTGAAATATATGTTCATTTTTATTCAATTACGATGAAATTACAATCGATTATTTTATTAAAATCTTTGTTCAATTGGCACATTGCGTAAATGCTATATGCCAATTAATAAATTAAAAAAATAGCTTGAACAGAAAAGTAGCGTTTTAATCGGAAAAGTAAGTTTTGCTCCACAACGAGAGCGTCGTGGAGCAAAACTTACTTTTCCGATTAAAGGTATGAAAACGAATTAGTAGCGTCTGTAGGCTCAGTCTCAATAGGTAAACAAATTCAAGGTTTAAAACAGTGGTAAAATCATAGACGACTAGCTTTTGCCCGCGGCTTCGCCCGCGTACTAAGAGTAATGTTAACCGTCTACAAAAAAGGTGCATCTCAGTTTCAGTCTTTTATATGTATATTTAGATCGACTACATATCGAATCTACATATCGACTCTACATATCGACTACATATAAATATCGCATCTACATATCAACTCTACATATTGACTACATATCGACTCTACATATTAAGATAGATGTCCACCGTGTACTTAGATAGGTGTCGACTCTACATATCGACTACATATCGACTCTACATGTCGACTCTACATATCGGCTCTACATATCGACTACATATCTGGACCCCCATATAAAATTTCACCCCCTGTTTTAAGGGGTTGGGTGCAGATTTCCAAAAAAAATGATGCACGATTTTTTTGTTAGTCACAAATAGTCTGCATACCAATTTTTAGCTATCTACCTTCAAAATTGCGGAATGCTCCATACAAACTTCCACCCCCCATTTTAGGGAAGTGGGGGGTTAGAAAGAGACAAAAAGTAGCCTATGTCACTCTCCATCCCTTCAACTATCTCCACTTAAAAAGTCACGTCAATTCGACGCCCCGTTTTGCCGTGAAAGACGGACAAACAAACAAACATACAAACACATACACTTTCCCATTTATAATATTAGTATGGATATGGATGCACGTCGGTGTCGGTACTTAGCTCAGCGATAGACTGATTCGCGGATGCGATGATTTAGGACGCGTGCTGCGCGAATGTAAACCTTAAGGGCTCTAGCCGCGAGATTTAAATATCGGCCGTTTGGTATTATCCAACCAAATACCAACCAAACCAAAACGACCAAATAGCCTAGTAGTTAGAGAACCTGACTACGAAGCTTGAGGTCCCGGGTTCGATTCCCGGTCGGGGCAGATATTTGTATGATGATGAATACGAATGTTTGTTCTCGAGTCTTGGATGTTTAAAATCTATTTAAGTATGTATTTATCTATATAAGTATGGTTATCCGTTGTCTAGTACTCATAGTACAGGCTTTGCCTAGTTTGGGACTAGATCGATTGGTGTGAATTGTCCCACGATATTTATTTATTTATTATGGCGCGCGTGGAGCGGCGAAGAGGTGAATATTTACGCTAAGTGTTAATTTTGTTAATAGTTTTAGTGCCGTATGGTAACGTTTTTTCGACCTATGTGTTACATTTTAACGTTTTGTTCAACATTAGCCTTCGGCCTGTTCCATTGTACACACAACTTTTACACAACACCTTTGCATAAAGTAATGCATTATAAACGCGAATTATTGCGTGTTGATTAAGTTAGTTTTATTAGTATTCCCCTGTTGGCAAATCTTACTAAATAAATATGGTCCAAAAAATAGCAATCTACCTCCTTTATAACCCATTAACAGGAATACGCTGAATCCTACTAATATATCCTACTAATATCCTACTTAATATTATAAATGTGAAAGTTTGGATGTTTAGAGGTTTGGATGTTGAGATGTTTGTTACGCAATAACGCTTAAACGGCTGAACCGATTTTGATGAAATTTTGCACGAAAATAGTTTATAGCCCGGATTAAAATATAGGATAGTTTTTATCATGGGTCTACGCAGACGAACGAAGTCGCGGGCGGAAGCTAGTTACCAATAAGTGTAAGTATATCGGAGACTTGAACGTATCTTAAACAAATTACATGTACTTAGGTAGCTTCTGGCTCTTTTGATTACTTTGAATTGAATTCTTCTATGCATTCACTGAAGGCGAAATACATAGACAAAATAATATCCAACGAAAACCGCACTTTTTACTTTTTCGCTGTGCAAATTGTCACTGACTATATTTGCATGACAATGATACGCTAGAACTGCTAACTCTGATCTGATTGCGTTATCTTGTTGCAGTCCATCGCTGGCCAGTGCTGTGGCTGCTCGAGCGGCTCCGGCAATTACGGCAGGTCCGGCAATTACGGCAGCTCCGGCTCCGTGTCCATCTCCAGCAGCGGTGGCGACCTGCAGGTCACCAGCATCGGCCCCATCTCCCCCTCCGGCATCTCCGTCGACTCCCAACTCGGCCTGAGTGGGGACTTGGACGTCAGCGGGGAGCTGCCGTTCCTGAGCGCCGTGGAGTTCGGGATCACGCTGGACACCAGCGGCTCGGCCTGCGTCGAATACAGCTGCGGCTCCTGCGGGAACGTGGCCATCAACAGTATCATTGGCGGCTCCAGCAGCGGCTGCGGGTGCAGCTGCCGCGGCTAATTTCCTTTAAACACATCTTTCACCTTATATTATGTACTACGTACTTGCTTTCAAAAATACATGTAGTTGAATATCATAACGTGTTCTCTTTGAATTGTTACCCGTGGCCCATTTTGCGTAGTAACAAGTTACAATTTTACAAGTCTCAACTGGCAACACTGAGGCACAACAACAAAATTTGTAACTTCTCGAAATGAGCCTCAGATGATAGTTAAAGTTGTTAATAGAAAAATATGCAAAATTGTGCTCATCCGTAAAATATACTTATATTAAAGCTTTTGGTAAGGCACGAGCGGTGGTACGTAAGCACGAAGACGAACTACGCCCGAGATGGTACGAATTCCGTTTAAATCATAACGTCCTACTTAAAAATTGTGGACGAGGTAGATTAAATGAACTCACAAGGATACCTTTATATACATTTATACCTATATATACCTATACCTCTGATTTAGTAGAGAAGGGAGAGGTCTCTACTAAATCAGACTAACCGACTACTGCGAGACTTTCAAGCATCCCTTATATATTCTGATCTCAAAAGCTTTTTGTATAAAAAATACTCCTACAACAATCTTAAAGATCATTTATTTGTCCAACATAGGTTACAGGATGTTACAGAATTATGGTCAGTTTCACTATGTGGCGCCTTACGGCTTACAAATTGTTAAGCATGCATGTCAGTCACTTTATAAATTCATTTATGGTATAATAACTTCTATGAGCTAGAACATTTTTAAAGCTTTTTTAAATTTATGTAGTCTATCTATTGAATTAAAAAAAATTGGTAATTTATTGAATATCTTCGGAGCCATTCCGACAAATTTTTTTTGGAATAACGTTGTTTTGGGTATACTTGGGTTGTTTATTCTATGAGGGAAACGGGTGATCTTAAAGTTTAAAAATAAATGGGAGTTACATTTCACGAAGAGACACATTTCATAGATATACAAACTAGGAAGAGTTAGTATCTTAAGTTTTTGAAAATGGGGCTTACAAGATTCCAAGGAACTGATACCACATAAAGATCTTAAAGACACCTTTTCTGCGCTCGAAATGCAATTTCTCGATATGTCGAGTGCCCCCAGAATATTATACCGTACCGTATCTTAATGTTGGAGTTACAAAAGCATGGTATGCGGTAAGCACTGCAGGTAGGTTAAATTTTTTTCTTAGATTATATAATGTATAGGAGAATTGATTTAGTTTCTTACATATAGAGTCAATTTGACATTTCCATGTCAGCTTATGATCTACATTTAATGCTAAAAACTTTGTTATGTCAGTGTCTTCAATTTTTTGTCCCTTATAAGCTAATTGTAAGATTAGGCACGTAATTAGTTCTTTGCTGAAATTTCATGAGTTTTGTTTTACTTAAATTAATGTTCAAATTATTTTTTGTTAACCATTCTATAATTGTATTTAATGTCTTGTTAATGTTAGCTTCAAAAGATTGCAATTTTTTCCCAGAGAAGATTACAGCCACTACCGTCGGCTAAGAGACGATGGGGTGGTTAATTGTGTTAGGCATGTCATTTATATAAATGAGAAACAGCAGAGGCTCCAGAACACTCCCCTGTGGTACGCCATAACGGATTTCTCGTACACCCGATGAGTAGATCTGTTCCGTTTTTGTCTTGAAACATATTTTACTTATTTGAGTTGTTTGTCTTGTGTCGCTTAAATATGATCTAATTAGAGCATGGATATTACCACGTATTCCGTAGTGATACAGCTTAACTAAAAGTATTCTATGGTCAACATAGTCAAAGGCCTTTGACATGTCCATATACAACGCAGAGACTGGGATCCTTTGAGAAAGAGAAAGAGAAAGAATTCATTTATTCAAGTAGGATTCATTGAACCGCTTTTGCATCGTCATCAGCTACATATAGACATATTCAGGTTCTATAAAATATACTTAAAATTGTATGGATTTTACAATATATTTGTTTTAAAATAAGAGCCTATCTAGTACATGGATAATTAATTCAGCCTTCGACGTGTATATGCATCGTCAATGGTTACACAAAAAATGAATACATTATTTTTTTCCAGTGCATACTAACAAAAATAAGATCTTTGTTATCTTGAATAAATAAAGTTGAATTGAATTGAATTAAGTAAAATATAATTATAGTTTATATATACTATAAGTAATGTCAAGGTCAGTTGCAAACCTTTAGCAAATGTTCATATTTTTTTTACTAAACTAGGCCAATCATTTTTATCATTTAAATAGTCCTCGACAGTATAGTATCCCTTTTTTAGTAAAGAGGAGTTTAGATATTTCTTCAGAGCAGGTAAAGGCAACTCAAGTGCTTCAATGGGTAATTTATTGTAAAATAGTATGCATTGACCTATAAATGACTTATATACTTTACGCACACGGAATTTAGTAATTACAATTTTATGTTTATATCTGCAACTGTTAATTTTTTTAAAGGAACCTATGTTTTTAAGCGCATAAATAATGCATTCGTAAATATACTGAGAGGCTACTGTCAGTATATTTATCTCTTTAAACAAGTCTCTTAGTGACTCTCTCGAGCCCATCTTATAAATTGAACGAATAGCCCTTTTTTGTAAGACAAAAATTGTATGTATATCTGCTGCCTTTCCCTACAGTAAAATTCCATATGTCATTATACTATGAAAGTGGCCAAAATAAACCAATCGCGCCGTCTCTATGTCAGTTAAAGACCTTATTTTTCTGACAGCGTAAGCAGCTGAACTTAACCTACTAGCTAACTTAGATAATATGTGAGGACTCCACTGTAAGTTTTTGTCCAAGGTGAGACCTAAAAAAGTGCTTTTGTCTATTAGTTCCAAGCATTCTTCATTCAAATATATATTGACTTTTATCCATATTCTTTAGAACAGTTTCTATTAAGTCATAGATAGCCATGTTAATCGTCATGTTTTTACGGAATCCTTTTTGCTCCTTTACAAACAAATGATCAGAAGTGACCAGTTTTCAAAGTAGCCAGATACACTATTATAAATATACTTTTCTATAACTTTTGAGAAGATTGGAATAAGCGCTATCGGTCTGTAATTATTCATGTCTTCTTTGCTATGTTTATGCAGAGGTTTTATAATGGTTAATTTTAATTTTTCTGGAAAACTTCTTCAGCCGCTACAGAGTGTAAGGGCGCGCCAAGCGCGCCATGTATTTCGGCCTTCAGCCGGCTAAGGAGTGTGCGGGTAGGGGCAGTTGGGGCGCCGCAGCTGCAAGGGCGCGCGAAGCACGTCTTAAAGTTGGACTTCCGTTGACTACGGAGTGAAAGGGCACGCACAGCGCTCCATGTACGTCGGCCTCTCTAGGTGTAAGAGGGCGCTAAGTGCGTCATTAATAAAGAGTGCAGGGGTGCGCGTGGCGCGCCATTATCGTCAATCTCCGAGCGAGAAAATGTTAAGAGGAGGAGGAGGCTTTCTGACTACTACAGAGTGAATGGCCCTTGAATGTCGGCTTTCAGCAACTGCAGAGTGTAGAAGGGCGCGCGCGGCGCGCCATAATCTTTAATCTCCGAGCGACCGAATGCGTGCCCGTGAACGGGTGGGGTAGAACAGGTGTCGTGAATAGTCATGATTCACGATAGTATACTTACATTTATGACGATGGTAATAATGATGTCTCAAACAGCTGATTTATTTCATGTAGCAACACCTACAAGAAATCATGTTTATAATGTGGACGGGTAGGCGAGGAGTCTGAGTTCCTGACAGCTAGATTGTGAACGAACAGTTACGTGCAGATTTGTAGTGTTAAATTTGGAGGAAAACCAGGGTGAGCTCTTTCCATAATCACTTTCGATGCATCCTATGATATTGTTACGTACGATTTGGTATCATTTACACAGATCGGACGATGACTGTTTATGATGTGATGTATTTATGTGCGGCTACATGTCTTATTCTCTTTGAGAGGCGTGACGGTTTATCATGTATATGAATAAGGTTTTCCTACAGATCACGTACATGCGATAACACGGTTCTTAGTGTGGAGTACTTTAGTGTGAGAGGATTAGTAACAAGTGTAACAACAACGTCTCAGGTTCGGTAGTCTCAGCCTCAGTCCATATCAGTATCAATCAGGGGTGCACCCGGGGGTTTATAACTGGATCAGTAGCGTGTGGATTGGAACAGTATCAGTTGTGTGGTTAGGGATGTCTATAAGGGGAGGTTGGAGGACATTCTCGGGGACAAAGGTCCCCACACCTCATATGGAGCTGGTACGCACGAGGCGGCAGCCCATATGTCAGATATATAAAGAATTCCGCAAGTAGTTAGAGTATGTTAATAGATGCATATGTGCTAATACATTCACCTAAGCTAGAGTGCTATAGGTACTTATTCGCGGCCATGAGAGTGATCAGAAGTGGCTTCGCGACAACAGGCGTGCCATGAATGTCGGCTGGTGGAGTGTAATGCAACCATGCCTTCATCAATATTTATCTGCGTCTGCGGGACCATCCATCTCCCCGAACAACCGAACCATTACAGACTTTGGGGTACCTAACATACTATATCGTCCCTGGATTGCGAAAACCGCTTAAACTCCGTTGTGGGCAAAAACGAGATATTAATACTGTTAGATTATGCGTTCCCAGATCCACATGCTACAAAAGCCCGTTTTTCGATACGTGGCTCCATTCCTGAATTATTGGTATTATTTCCATACAAGCGTTCTCTACTGTTTCCTCCGGGGTTATTAACCGTAGATGAATGTTTTTTTGAAATAAGATCTATATCATCAATAGCCGTATCGGTATTCTCGACTCAACTCGATCTATACCGACCAGCACGGCTATCACAAGACGGCGCGCGAGCTCTCTCGATTTTTCTCGCACTATACCTCTCTTTCTAAGTGTTCTAATAAGAGAGAGACAGAGAGTGCGAGAAAAATCGAGAGAGCTCGCGTGCCGTCTTGTGATAGCCGTGCTGGAGCCGTAGCATGGTTGGCCTTATCACGCGTTCACGCGACAAGTGACAAGATAAGAGCGTCGTCTCGTTCTATCAAACGGTGTCAGCCAGTGACGCACGCTCTACCCTATCACCTATCGCGTGACAAGGCCAACCATACTACGGCTCCAGATTTTGCACGACGGGCCAGATTTTTGCACGGTATCTGCAGTTGATAATTATAATGTTGAAAAAATTTAGTTTATGATTATGAATATTATTAGCATATTTGTAAAATATGACGAAAGTTAGAACGAGGTTTTTTTTGTACAGCAGTTAGTAATTGAAGTCCAGACGGACGATTGTTTAACTTATATGCATGCGATACAGATGCCATCCTTATACATTTAGGGGAGAGGGGGGCAGCCTGGTACATTTTTTACACTCATTAACGTATTCCAAAATACTACCCATAAAAACCAGTTTTAAGCCTCTACACAACAACGTATGTTATTAACCTATGTAATTAATGCATTTGCACATGCCCAAAGCTAAAGACAAAGGTACAATTTAGAATTTTGCAACTCGAGGAATAATGTTCAATACTGCCCCAAGCGTGGGTAGCTTTGAATTTACTTGGGGCAGATTTGAAATATGGGTTATAAGGCAACAATGTTGAGATATACGTGTTTTTTTAACCTGTACTTAGTACAGTTAGTCACTAGGAATGGTCGTATTAACATTTTACTTGTATAATTTGCAGTTATAACTAAGAAGGGGTAGTTTTGTACAGAAATGTTTTTTGTAGTGTTCAAAGGTGCCTCAGGAGGGGTACCTTTGAAACGTATTGAAATCCTACTAAAGCTGCCCCCTTGAGGCAGTTATGCACACACTGTTGTTCAAAACTACCCCAACAATGTAGCAGGGGATAATAATTCTGTATTAATTATGTTTTGGCTGTTGTTAAATAAAAAAAACATAAAATGTTCTAATTATAATGTTTATTTTATCATATATAATGACAGAAAAACAAACAATAGAATTCTAATAACTATTATACTAAACGTAATAAGTATACAACTAATTAACTCAGGTAAATGCATTATGAGCGTGTACTAAAATATCTAAGATTATTAGTTTACGTACCTACATGTCAGTTTATATCGGGGCAGATATGAACATTTCCTATGGCCGGGGTAGTTTTGAACAGACTGCTAATCAAAACTGCCTCCTAATTTATTTTCAAAACTACCCCAACACCTATTTAAAAAAATAAACATTGATATCTTCCAAAACAATAGCAAATGCTGATTGTTTATTCTTTGTCATTAAAGTTTATAGATTGTATTATCGAATAAAATAAGTTTCACTTACCGTTTCCTTCAAATACAGCCTGAAAATCCTTACACATGGGGAGCAAAACCGCTAACGGATGACATCGAAATCAAAATATGTTACTGGTTCGTTCATGTCCTGTCAAACGTCAAATCTATCAAGTGACAGTTGTGTGGGTCAGTGTTGCGAGCCCAAAAAATGGATTTGGACCATAATTGCACTAAAAATACGTCTTTGAACGCATTTGTTCTAAGCTGCCTCCAGTGATAGCTGCCCCCCTCTCCCCTACATGTCCTTGTGACCAAACATGTAGTTCTATACTATTTGTACCATTTATAAGCAAATAAACGACTGATTACTGATTATAAAAGGGTATAAAAAGAAAAACTTTTACACCCTGGGATTCAAACCCGAGACCTCTGACTCAGAAAACTACCACGACGACTACGCCACTGCCACGACGTGATGTAGTTTAGTTTAGTTTAGTAATTTATTGCACCATTGTACATTACATTACTACCTACTCGAAATTAAACTAGTTATTTGTGATTGTGACTGGTAAGTTTGACAATGTGTCGTGAAAGACATAATCTCATAGTCAACAGTGATCTGTCAACATCTCGGAACTAAGAGTGCATCAATTTCATAACATCATCATCATCATCATATCAGCCGAAAGACGTCCACTGCTGGACATACATTTCATAACATGGTGTTCTAAATTTAGATGGAAGTGTCTGTGTGCGTGCGTGCACACACGCTCGCCTCGCACACGGTCCCGCCCAAGTCCCGCCTCCGTCAGCGCGACAGAAATATAATTGGGTATTCACTTACAATATATAGAAAAGTACTCTGTGGTATTCACGAATCTGAAAAAAAGCTCAGCTAATGTTGTCTTATCACTAACGGCTAGATACACTTTTTCAATTGCAGCATCTTTGCTATACTTACACGTGACGTTAGATTTTTGATATACTTACACGTGGTAGCCATTACAAGCAGGTCTGGCAAGCCATCTGGTAGGATTCTGATGTTTTGACATCATTGACAACAGGATTGACATCACACTGACTTACATACAAGTTGAACGCAATAAAAATACGCTGCTACGTTTTACTTTTTTTGCCTTGTTTGGTCTGTAGCGCGGAAAAATATACCTAGGGATAACTTTTTTAATGCCTTGTCACCCAGGGGAACAAAAGTAAAAATGGTGTATCTATGTATTTTGGGTATTTTCAAGGTAGAGTAAATGTAAAAAACTTTTCTTTTGTAATATTGCTTTATTTTGAAGCGTTGTGTACTTGCTTGGAACCGTTGCAGGACGAATGTTCAGTTGCAGCCGCAGCCGCACTTTCCGCAGATGGAGACGGAGCCGCAGGCGGGCGCGCAGCCGCCGAAGCACACGGAGCCCAGCACCGGCACCGCGCCCTTCACGCAGGTTTGGCCACAAGCGTCGATGGTACCAGCCGCGCCCACCTGCCCGGTGCCCTGCCCGCCGTAGCTACCGCAGCTGCTCGAGCCGTAGTTGCCGCTGCTCAAGCCGTAGCCGGAGCTGCTCGAGCCGCAGCAGGAGCTGCTCATCACCGACTGTTCACAAATTAACAACGTTTATGTATTTTAAGAAATTCTAGACGAAAGTACCTTGAATAACCTCTGAATATCTGGTTGCATACAACATTACTTTTTTCAGACGAGTCACTAGTTTTTATAAATAAGTATCTGATCGATATTGATCCTTATCACAGATCATTGTTAAGTCTCAAAATGTTAGTTAAGTGTAAGTTATTTTTAGCTCATCCTTGAGAATAATAATTACTTATTGTAAATGTTACTTTCCTTTCTCTTTAAATTTTACAGGCTAGTAAAAGCGAAAAAGTCGTTCTTGGGAAATTGTATAAAATTCTACAATAAAATTCCAAAACACGTTACCGAACTTACTGACTCTAAATTCAAATCTGTCGTAAAACGGACACTTATTTCAAAAGCATAATATAAGATAAACGACTACATCATGGATAGGGATATTTGGCAGCGATAAAATCCTGCACTAGAAATCTGTCGTCAAATAAATAGACTTTCTACTGTAGCAATGTAATTTTAAAATTTTATAATACTCTGATACTGCAATTATATATTGTATACTGTTTTGAAAAAATGACACCTCGCCGAGTTTTTTACGCCGGTTCTTCTCGAGGCAGAGGTTTACTTTCCGAACCGGTGGTAGTTTATCGACATTCATAGGTGCATGTAATATGCCTAAATTGTATACTTATACTTAACACTAAAATTACATGTGATTGTGTCTTTACTCATACACTGATACTGCGTCGTAGACCGGTATAAATAATTTTCTTTTAAGCTTGTTAACATAAGTATCATACATTAATGAACCTCCAGGTCTTTATGCTTTATGTTTGTTGGTACTGTATGTGTACCCCATATATATTTGTTTATGTGACTGTTTGTGTTCTAAATGAATAAAAAAAAACAGTTCAAGCAGCCGTCAGATTTTGACACTTACGTCCACTTACGTCGTACAGGCATTTACGTCCATTTTCGTTTGGGAAGAATTATATGAAGCGAAGCTTTGATAGCAAGTATCAATGACTGATGTTACGGCACACGATATTGCACACGGCACCCTGTTTTAGTACGCAAGGTATCTCGCTGATCATAGGTAAGACATAATATGTCCCGTTGCAACCGTCCTAGGGGTTGCAACAGGTTGGTCCTAAATTGTAACTTGAGCTACAAAGTTAAGCTGACTATCGATACTTGTGCGTTTTAAAAGAACATTATATTAGATCGCCGGACTGATTGAAGTTTGTTTTTGTTGTTAACTTCTAAATAAGTAATTATTTTATTTGTAAATCAAGCGGTTTGAGCTGACAGTTATGTTCAGTAATTTGGTAAAATCGCAAGTACTTAGGTACTTAGCTCAATCTTAACTTTTAATATTTAAAAAAAGTTAAGATTGAGCTAAGTACCTACTCATCATTACTGTAGAAAATATTGAAATAAACAGTTTAATTTTTTTTTATCCAAGATTAACAATACGAGTTTCTGAAAAAATTCTTAAAAATATAGGAATATTTTCAGAAGATTCTGGAAACTTTCAAAATAACTGAAAGCAAGTTTCCATTTGGGGTAATTTCGTTTATTTAGAATTGGGTAACGTGGATTTTGCAACTTAAGTAGGTAACTCTAGATATTTCTCGTAGGTAAGTATATCCTAAATGCGATATAACGGTTATTAAAACATTTTATTTACGTACCTGAATCAGGAGAGCCTGGAGGCAGAGAGCGAAGATAGCGAAGCGAGACATGTCCAAACTAGTTGTTTACACTGATGTGGAAAAACTGTAATATTAGACGGGAAACCTGTTGCTTTTATACCATTCAGAATATTTTAGACGCGTTGTTTAATAATGATAACATTGTCAATAGAAGGAGCACGTGACCTATTTGCTGCGCTCTGATAGTAGTTTGAAAACGTGCTCAATCATGCGTTTTAGCTAATAGTCTAATTGGTAGAATTTATATTGAGTGTCCAAGAGCGAGTATGACTGAGTAGTGGATGGTTCCGTATCGCTGTTGACAACGATATTCTGAGGATACATTTCTCTACCATTATCTTGTATTGCGCAGCAGTGGCAGATCCAGGAATTTGGTTTGTGGAGAAGACAGGTTGAGTTTGAACTTGCAAGGCATGCGTACAGCGTTAAGCCATAGTTAAGATTTTGCATGAAGTTAAAGTTTGTATGTAACTCATAATCTCTTGTTAACTAGTAACCCTATTTAAAAAGTTATTTTATTACATTAAATGGACCTTCAGATGAATAGGCTGTACAGCGTTAAGCTATAGTTAAGATTTTGCATGAAGTTAAAGTTTGTATGTAACTCATAATCTCTTGTTAACTAGTGACCCTATTTATAAAGTTATTTTATTAGATTAAATGGACCTTCAGATGAATAGGCTGTACAGCGTTAAGCTATAGTTAAGATTTTGCATGAAGTTAAAGTTTATATGTAACTCATAATCTCTTGTTAACTAGTGACCCTATTTATAAAGTTATTTTATTAGATTAAATGGACCTTCAGACGAATAGGCTGTACAGCGTTAAGCTATAGTTAAGATTTTGCATGAAGTTAAAGTTTGTATGTAACTCATAACATAATATCTTGTTAACTAGTGACCCTATTTATAAAGTTATTTTATTACATTAAATGGACCTTCAGATGAATAGGCTGTACAGCGTTAAGCTATAGTTAAGATTTTGCATGAAGTTAAAGTTTGTATGTAACTCATAATTTCTTGTTAACTAGTAACCATATTTATAAAGTTATTTTATTAGATTAAATTGACCTTCAGATGAACAGGCTGTACAGCGTTAAGCTATAGTTAAGATTTTGCATGAAGTTAAAGTTTGTATGTAACTCATAATCTCTTGTTACTAGTAACCCTATTTAAAAAGTTATTTTATTAGATTAAATGGACCTTCAGATGAATTATACAGCGTTAAGCTAAAGTTAAGATTTTGCGTGAAGTTAAAGTTTGTATGTAACTCATAATCTCTTGTTACTAGTAACCCTATTTATAAAGTTATTTTATTAGATTAAATGGACCTTCAGATGAATAGGCTGTACAGCGTTAAGCTATAGTTAAGATTTTGCATGAAGTTAAAGTTTGTATGTAACTCATAATCTCTTGTTAACTAGTGACACTATTTATAAAGTTATTTTATTAGATTAAATTGACCTTCAGATGAACAGGCTGTATTTTATGCACTCTAAATGGTATACGAGACGAAACAAACAGGCGTGTGATCCATACAAATCGTTTTACATAAGCGGCACGGATTCCTAAAATTAAAGTGTGCTACCACTATCATCTGCTACTTAAAATTTAGTAATTAAAAACAGCTGCAAGCCTATTGTGAAATAATTTTCGATATAAAAACACTTAAAAATTCAATCCAGAATCATTCGTGTGTGAGAAATCCGCTAAGAAATTAAAATGGCATTCAAAGTTGTCCTCCTCTGCGTGTCTGCTCTTCTGGTGCAGGTAAGTTCATAATTTTCATCAATCAATATTTCGACACCTGCATATCTGCTAATGATTTTTTTTAAACGAAACAAACTGAACCAGCATGGGGACTATACATAGGCCCATAATGTTCGCTATCGGGAGAAGCAGAGCAATAAAAGCTATACTTGAGGAATATAAATTAACTAAAAGAACTAGTCCTGTCAAAGATCATCATCATCATATCAGCCGAAAGACGTCCACTGCTGGACATAGGCCTCCCCCAGAGAGTTCCAAATTGACGGGTCCTGCGCCACCCGCATCCAGCGGACTCCCGCGACCTTTACCAGGTCATCAGTCCACCTTGTGGGGGGCCTACACACGCCGCGCCTTCCGGTACGTGGTCGCCACTCGAGAACCTTTCCGCCCCAACGGCCATCGGTTTTACGTGCAATGTGCCCCGCCCACTGCCACATAAGTTTAGCAATTCGGAGGGCTATATCGGTTACCTTGGTTCTGCTGCGGATAGCCTCATTTCTGATGCCTGTCAAAGATAGGGCGATGCAATGTTAGTGTGGGACTCTACTTGCGTTGACACACTGCCACTGTCCATCTATCACGAACTTTCTCCTGGCCGAGATAGAGTAGGGCAATAAAGGCTTTCAATACCTAGTCTTGGGTCCAACCGATCGGCTATTTTTGAATGAGCTTCGTAAAAGGCTTATCGGCACCACAGGCAGCTCATACAGCAGTTAAGTAGAGTCTGGCTAACCAAATTTTACGCAAATGTATGGCGAGAAATTCAAGAAATCTTGGGCTGGTCACACTTTGTGTAGTAGGAATTATAGTTTTGATACTAGAAAATATTTGTGATTTTCTGTGCACATGTAAGGTACCTAAAAAGTAAGTTAAATAAACGTAACGGTAAGTGAGGAAACTGTTTATATTTTTCCAAAAAAATTGTCGCAGCTGAAAAATCTGAAACTTTTTTCTGGTGATTGAGTTATTGAGTTGAGTTATTTCTATCACCGAAAAAATAATCAGGCATTTCTAAAATTTTCATCCATTCCCAATTGGTGATACCACAAAGAAATATCTGTCAACAAAATTTGGTTAGCCAGACTATAATGCTATGCAGCGAGCAAATGCCTTTTAGAATTTAATTAGTTATTTGTTATTGTAAATTTGTTTATATATTTTTCATTAGAAAACAAATAAATAAACCCCCCAAAACAATTTTAAGCAGTTTCAATGCCTATTTGTTGAGCTCACTAGATCTAGTTTACTTTAATATTAGCTATTGCCCGCTGCTTCGCCCGCGTACTCAAAGTAATTAACCGTCAACAAAAAAGGTACATCTCAGTTTGACCCGTATGTTCCAATTGAATTGCAATTTGGCATAAATACTTTCAAGAAATGTTGAATGTTCATGTCCACAGTGTTAAATTTCAAAATCGATGCCATTTTCGTTATTCAAGTACCAAAAAACCATAAAAACGACACTCATATTGATATTTAGACATTTCAATCCCGGGTCAATTTTCAAACGGGCTGTTTTTGCTGTCACACGGCTATAATTTCAAATCAGTTTAATATGGAGTATTGATACATATATATTTCCATTCTGTGTATTATAAAGTACTTAAAATATATATTACAATACCTTAAATATTAATTGATTTAGAAAAAAAAATTGTTTCAAATCATAAAACAGTGAAATTTACCGCTTTTTCGCGTGTAACACTTGCGTTTTTGCTCAAACAAAAATTCATAACTATGTACTACAGCATCGTACAAATGTATAACTTGTACTGTAATAAAGAACATTTATTAGCGTATTAATTAAAGTATTTTAAATAATTAATGCATGAGTAATTAACACTAGTGAAGCATTTTAGTAGTTGTCCCACGGCCGACCCATTTATTAGGACTCAAGCTCAAGACCCTTAAAATCTGGTTTTTTCTATTAGCCCACCGTTACATTTACTTAATTATACGATAACGAGTTAGTTGGGCTTCAATCGCCAATGGAATGGATGCATTGCCGGTATTTCTTACGGAGGAAACAGGTCAATCTTTATAACGATGTAATTTGGTACGGCTATCACGACATTTGTATGGGCGTTTATTTATTCATATACGATTGAAATAAAAATGTGTCTTTCATAACAATAGTTAGCAATATGGGGTAAGAGGTTCGTGTTTGGCTAATTAATGAATTCAATGAATAGTGTACGAAAGACCGGCAAAAAACATTAATGTCGACATTTGTATGGCGACATTTGTACGGCTATTTTGTCCATGCAAATGTCGAATGTGGCATACAAATGTCGATTCTAAACAAAATCAAAATAAAACACGAAATATCGTTTCCATGCCCATTCATATCAATTTTTTTGATTACCTACTTTTATTATTGTACTTATTTTGGGAGATATTGTACGATATCTAGATGCGTTTGATGCATGGGTTGATATTTTGTGGAAATGATTATGTACCAAAGGCCCTTATTGGTAGAAATAAAACCTTGCTGCTTTACCAAATTTAGTTTTAAAAGTTTAAATTTTAAGAAAATCTAACTAACTACATGTTAGTGAAAAACAAGTACAAAAATAAAGAATCTATATTATAAATGTGAAACAGTGTCCATATGGAAATCCATGTGGTCAAAGATACATAATAAAGTAACATCGACGGAAATTGTATTTATACAACTAACGTTAAAAACTTCAATAGTGCGATGCAGAGCTTCACACATTTCCAGGCATATTCTAGCCGTAGTAGGTAATTCTTCCGATTTTTCTATGCGTTTAAACTCTGCCAAACCATATGAGAACGTATAAAAAAGAGTTTGATGGAGTTTAGGTATCGTAGACAGAGTTTGAGAAAGACCGATTTAAGAACACATCACCAGCGCCATCTTTTGGTAATCAGTAGAAACATGGATTCTTCGCTAATGTGGTGTAGTGGCGTTTGAGGACAAATTAAACAAAAATATGCGAACCGATTTTATTGAAACTTTCCAATATTGTTGTTTATACCTCAGAGTAGGATATAACGTGCCGGTTTTTTAGAGGGTGGAATAAGGAACCAAAGATTGTATGGGACTTAATTTTTTTTTTAAAATAGAAACTTGAAACTTCGTAGATTGATTTTATATCAAAATATTAGAAAACTAATTTCTGCGTTTTTGAAAATTCATTCCCTAAGGGGGTCAAAGGAACCAAAGATTGTATGGGACTTAATTTTTTTTTTAAATAGAAACTTGAAACTTCGTAGATTGATTTTATATCAAAATATTAGAAAACTAATTTCTGCGTTTTTGAAAATTCATTCCCTAAGGGGGTCAAAAGGCGTTTGAGAATTTGTATAAAAAAACGGTCACCCATCCAAATATTGACCTCACTCGACGTTGCTTAACTTTGGTGATTGTTGCGAAGTGTTCATCGCTATTAGACTACGTATTATAGGCAAGTAGTTTCTGAAGGCTACATTATATTTTAATGATTTTTATAATTACAATATCATTGTTTTTAAAATAAAACTGTACTGTTTACTAGAAGGCGACATATTTGTATAAGTCAGCTACTGTCTGAAAGCATCACGCGTGTGGACCAAGGTGAAAAAGTTCCATCTCACGACAAACATGCGAGTCCAGCTGTTTGATGATGTAGAGTCGAGTGCGTATGCTCAAAAATTGCTTGATATAGGCGACGGTCGATTAAAAACTGATGATGAAGGTATGATTCTATTCACCAACCAACTTTGTCATGTTGTGGATTCGGAAGACGAGCTTATTGCTCAAGTTTTTCCGAATCTGCAACAAAATATTCTGGATGAAAATTGGTTGTGTGAAAGAACCATACTGGCACCAAAAAATGAGACAGTATCAAAAATAAAAAATAAAATTTGGAAAAAATATCAACCGAAACAACAGTTTACAACTCCATAGATAAAGTAATGACATCCGACGACAGCACCAGTTACCCGGTTGAGTCCTTAGACTCTCTGGAGCTATCCGGGGTACCTTCCCACAAACTCGAATTAAAAGTAGGCGTACCCGTAATGTTAATGCGCAACTTAGATGCACCAAAATTGTGCAATGGAACAAGATTACGGGTCACTAAATTGGGAAAATACATAGTAAAGGGCACAATCTTAACTGGTGAAGCGAAAGGAGAAGATATTATACTCATACCCCGTATTCCAATTATACCTAATAACTTGCCATTTAACTTTAAACGACTACAGTTCCCTTTAAAAGTAGCGTTTTCAATGACAATGAACAAATCGCTACCTCAAAAGTAGCGGGATTACATTTAGGCACGCCATGTTTTTCCCACGGGCAGGTGTATGTAGCTTCCTCACGTGTGTCTAAATCTAAAAATCTACATGTTTTAGCAGAACGAAATAAATCATACAATATAGTTTATAGAAGTATATTGGAATAAGTAGCAGCAGCGAAGCGGCCCACTTATTTTTTTTAGTTTCAGTATTTTTGTAAGCTTTTTGCTTTGGTGCTTTATTGTCTGACAATATACTAGGTAAGCAAAGTATTTTTTTTTAGTTTTAATTATAAATAGCGTGAAAAAGAAAATAATCTCTGGAGGGGGTAAAATAACAACAATATGTGTAGTGAAACGAATTCTACGCGGACGAAGTCGCGGGCAAAAGCTAGTAAAGAATAAAATAATAAATTTTTTACATGTTTAAAGTACTTTTGTCTGGCAAAAGAAGAAACGCTCCCACACCGCCTGCCTTACGTCCTCACCCTCAATTTCCAATGACTGTGACATACCAAGGTACTTATTTTTGCTTCGGAGATAGATCATAGATTTCGGAGATGGAGGGACATTGCCTTAAATTTGTTAAATTTATAACTTTTCCTCGCTGTACATGCATAACCGCACACTTATCGATTCCCAAATTCCATTTTGATCGGGCTACTGAAGACTTCTGTTGTTTTCAGTAGCTCAACAGGTCATGCCTATTTGGTGCAAAGTTGCAAACAGCTTAAGGTAATCCATATAGAGCAGATGAGAAATGACCTCACCCCTTACCTCAGAGACGAAGCTGGCAACCTAGCCATGAATCCTTCAGCAGGGTGCTGAGCGGATTCAGCGCTAGGCAGAACCACAGAGGACTCAGGCTGTCACCCTGGATGGTCCCTTGCTCAATTCTGATAGAGTCCTGCGGGGCAGAAGGCCGTCTCCTCCTCACGGTTGACGAAGGACTGTGGTCCACTGTCCCATACAAGTGCCTAAGAATGATCTCAGAACGGCTACAATTTTATACCTACAGCTTTAAGATCCTCCCCAGCCATGAATGAGGTACTCTTGGAGGCACTGAATCATAGGCCTTCTTGTAGTCAATCCAGGCGGCCGAGAAGGCCCCTTTGTTCCGCCGGACTCGTTGGCAAATGGTCATGTCTATGAGGAGGAGCTCTTGAGTACCACGAGACCCAACCCTACATCCATTTTGAGCAGAGGCCAACCGTAAACCGGAGATACTATATTATTCGCCGATAAACGTAATGTTTTTTTAGTATTTATACAAATCTTAATAAGCTTTTTCAATATTTTTCTGGCAAAATCGACATTTTGATGACAATTGCCGACATTTGTATGCCGCTATCGACATTTGTATGGCAGAACCGATATTTTTATGGCACTAAATCGACTTTTGTATGGCGCTGTCGACATTTGTATGGCGCTGACGACATTTGTATGGCACGGTTTTTTTAAAGCATCTATATCTAGCTAACCATTAGAAGCAGAGTGGTGCCTCATGCACCATATTTTTTCTTTTTGGAAAGCCTACCTGACGTTGTCGGTAAGAATCAAATATTCCAAAAAAAATAAAAAGCCATACAAATGTCGAAAAAACGTACTCTTCAAAAATTGACCCGTCCCATCGCACTCCAACAGAGGAGATGGTATTTCACGTCCGCCACGTTGGATTTTAAAATCGTTGTTGTTTTCGTAATCAGCGACCAGCGACCAGCGACCCGATAAACCATAGAAACAATACCCATATTGATTTTCAGACATTGTCAAGATATTTCCCCCTTTTAGGGGGTTGAATTCTCAAAAAACCTGAAACTCGTGTTTACGCACGTTAGGAATTAAATACTGCTGTGAAGTTTCGAAAGAAATAGTCCAACTAATCTTCTTTCCCCATACAAACTTTGGACCCCCATATCACCCCCTTAGGGGTTGAATTTTGCTTTCTTAGTGCACCCCTAGACCTTATAAGGAACCTGCGTGCCAAGTTTGGAATCTTTAGAACCAGCGGTTTGGGCTGCGCGTTGATAGATCAGTCAGTCAGTCAGGCAGTCAGTTTCTTTGAATTGTCATGAACGTTTTCAAATCACAGAAGCCAAAACTATACAGTTTCCACCACCTTTTTCCAGTCCATCTCTCTGATTGCGTTATCTTCTTGCAGTCCATCGCTGGCCAGTGCTGTGGCAGCTCCGGCAAATACGGCAGCTCTGGCAATTACGGCAACTCCGGCTCCGTGTCCATCTCCAGCAGCGGTGGCGACCTGCAGGTCACCAGTGTTGGTCCCATCTCCCCCTCCGGCATCTCCGTCGACACCCAACTCGACCTGTACGGGGACTTGGACGTAAGCGGAGAGCTGCCGTTCCTGAGTGCCGTGGAGTTCGGGACCACGCTGGACACCAGCGGCTCGGCCTGCGTCGACTACAGCTGCGGCTCCTGCGGGAACGTGGCCATCAACAGCATCATTGGCAGCTCCGGCAGCGGCTACGGCAGCGGCTACGGCAGCGGCTGCGGTTGCTGCGGCTAACTTCTCACCATGACACCATCTAGTTGAAACGACTTGCCTTCAAATAATAAATCCAAATGAGCATTATTACAGTTTTCATTACATGTCCGAATCAGGCTAGCTACCTGTCTAATTAATGCTAAAGTACCACTACTAACTCTGAGAACCGCACCTGAATACCATTATTGGCCTTCTGAAGGAGATCATATATTTGAAATAGCCTAAGTGTGGAAGTCCACCTCATAGAAAACGGCAGCCATAATAACACTAAATGCGTGCTCTGTAACTTAGTCTTTTGTAACTCTGTAACTTTTGTAACTTAAGTCTCAGACGGACAGACGACGGACGTACAGACGGACATGGTAAAATTATAAGGGTTCCTTGTTGACTACGAAACCCTAAAAAATGGACGCTATTTGACTATAGAAAGTCAACTGTCTGTCCGTCCGTCCGTCTGTCCGTCTGAGACTTAGCTTAGTGATCCTTACTACTAGAAAGCTCTAATTCGGCATGGATATATAAATATATATCACGCCGACGAAACGGTAGAAAACAATTTTTTTAGGCTACCTCCCCTACACGTAAAGTGGGGATGTCATTTTTTTATATTTAAATCCATGGAGTGGGTATCGTTGGATAGCTTGTTCAAAAATATTATGGGTTTCTATTGTGTGGAATTCAGATTGTGCAGAATTGCAAACAGGAAGAATTGCTACTACTGTACACACATAACGACAGTGCACAATGGCGAATGTGGTGAAATACAATTGTGTGGAATTCAGATTGTGCAGAATTGTGAACAGGAAGAATCGCTACTGTACACAAATAATGACTGTGCACAATGGCGAATGTGGTGAAATACTATTGTGTGGAATTCAGATTGCGCAGAATTGCGAACAGGAAGAATCGATATTGGCATGAACATCGAATAATCCGTTATCGGTTGAGCTAGTTTTACAATTTCGTGCAAATCAGCAGAATGTGGGAGAAAAACACTGTAATATAATTTATTATAAATTATACGTTAAATGTAGGTACTCTAAGATATAGGCAATTATTTTTTAGGTATCAAAAGGAATGGTAATGATATTAAATGTTATGGGAATGAAAAAGATTCAGTAAAAAACCGATTAAAACTATTTTTTCAATATCGAGAATGCAAAGAAACTAATTAGTCTATCGAGATCAATTAATCCCAGTTAATCCCAGAATGAATACTTACATTTTATGCTATTTCCCACTAGAGTTGACAATTAGTATTAATGTTCATCATCATCATCATCACATCAGCCGAAGGACGTCCACTGCTGGACATAGGCCTCCCCCCTCAAAGTCAAAGTCAAAGTGATTTATTCTTCAATTTAGGCATATTACATGCACCTATGAATGTCGATAAACTACCACCGGTTCGGAAAGTAAACCTCTGCCTCGAGAAGAACCGGCGTAAAAAACTCGGCGAGGTGTCATTGGGCCAAAGTGACCGGTCCTGCGCCAACCGCATCCAGCGGACTCCTACGACCATTACCAGGTCATCAGTACACCTTGTTGGGGATCTACCCACGCTGCGAGTTTCGGTCCTGGAGTCGGACTGACATTGTGGCGTTCGCGTATGTACCTTACAGAATCATCATCCTCCTAGCGTTATTCCCGGTTGTGCCCTAAAGTAGCCCGGGGTCCGCTTTGACACCTAATTCCAAGATTTGGCATAGGCACTAGTTTTACGAAAGCGACTGCCATCTGACCTTCCAATTCCAACCCAAGGGAAAACTAGACTGTACCTTACAGAATATATAAAAAATAGAAATATTTGAATTTAATGTAGTGACATCGGGAACATTACCATTACTGCCGGTGTTTTTTTAAATCTTTAACTACAGTAAAGGTATAATCTTTTTTTGTGCTTTCGCTCTTTCTTGAATATGTAGGTATTACAAAATTGTCCCAGGTGTCGTGATGAAAATAAAAATAAAACCGGCCACGTGCGTGTCGGACCACGCACAACGTAGGGTTCCGTTCCTATTAAAAAGGTCGTATCGTTACTGAAATCTTTTTTTAGCAATATCTCAAAAACCTTTGAACCGATCTTGTTCAAAACAATTTTCGCTGAAAGAATTAAGTAAGCCAGGTCCATTATTTTTAGGGTTCCGGACCAAAAAGGTAAAAACGGAACCCTTATGGTGCGACTCCGTCCGTCTGTCTGTCTGTCACAAAGTCAAATATCTCAGGAACTACTAATGCTATCAATTTGAAATTTGGAATAGTTGTAAACAAAGCTAATCCTCGTGTATGGAAAATGAAAAATTTTAATATATACTTTTAATTTGTATAAAAAAGGGCGGATAAGAGGGGGGGCAAAAATTCAAAATCTAGTTAGTAGGCCAAGTGGGGTATCATATGAAAGGGCTTGAATTGTACATTCTAAAACAGTTTTTCTTTTTTTCTACAATGGTAAAATTTTGATTTATAAAGAAAAATGTTGAAAAAAATACCATTCCCCCCGTTATCTCCGAAGTTAACCAGGCGAAAAGTTTGAAAATAATATATATGATTAATATTAACGTGAATATTACTGGAAAAGTATAACGAGACCTCTATCTAGCGTAAATTTTTTTTATTCTTCAAAAATCATATGTTAATTTTGTTTGTAATTTAATACTTCTGTGTTAATTTTTTTCCTTGAAATTCGTATGAAAGTGTTCTGAAAGTACCTTCTAGCAAATAATAAAATAATTATCGAAATTAATTCACTTGATAAAGAATTATAACTGAAAAACCAACATACAGGGAAATGTATTAAATTACGTTCCACCGTAGAACCCTATCGCAATAAGGTGACATACTACTCGAGTTTGAATGACGGCAGCCTGTCAATTGCGACAGGGTTCTACGGTGGTACGTAAATACATTTCCCTTACTGTACATACCGAGTTCCTTGGTCATGCACCGATAAATGGCGGTGTAGGTACTCATGACTTAACTACACTATGCGTTGTTAAGATTTTTCCAAAATAATGGGTGTATGATATTTCGTACGGAACCCTCGGTGCGTGAATCAGATGCAAAAATTAGATGGGGGGACACAATTTTAGTGTCTTTCGGTTATTTTGATTTTGATTTTGATTATCTCCGACTCTATTCACTTAATCAAAAAAATTGCTGACAAAACCTTCTATTTATTTTGAAAGGCCTACGATTGATGTGCCGTGCCAAACGTGGGCTAGCAATGAAAAAAAAATTGACTTTCAGATTAATGTATGGAGTGCACCCCTAAAAAAAATTTTTTAGTCATTTAATTACAAAACTATGTAGCGGCTAACAAAATACACCTATCCTTAAAATTTTATACAAATACACTTTATAGTTTTCGAGTAAAATGCCTGTGACATACGGACAGACGGACAGACGGACATGACGAAACTATAAGAGTTCCGTTTTTGCCAAAAAATACCCTAAAAAGAAAATGCAGTGACAGGCGACATGTCAGTATTAAAGATGCCGAGATGATTGTGTTTCCAGCTGAGGCTTCTCTCCATGTTATTCAATTCGAGCAACTTAAAGATTTAAATGTAGTGAATGTAATATTTATTTAAAATTGTATTTATTTGTCGTTGAATTCAACATAATAATAGTCCATAAAACAAGCAAGGCCGAATCTTTAGTAGAATTTTCACCTCAACACGAATCGGTACAACATAGTTGATACAATTAGTTGGTGCATCCGCACTGTCCGCAGATGGACAATTATATTTATTTGTCGTTGAATACAACATAGTCCATAATACATGCAAGGATTTTTGACTCAACAGGAATCGGTACACCATAGTTGATACAATTAGTTACATCCGCATCCGCACTGTCCGCAGATGGAGACGGAGCCGCAGGCGGGCGCGCAGCCGTCGAAGCACACGGAGCCCAGCACCGGCACCGCGCCATTCACGCAGGTTTGGCCACAAGCGGCGATGGTGCCCTTCGCGCCCACCTGCCCGGTGCCCTGCCCGCCGTAGTCACCGCTGCTCGAGCCGTAGCCGGAGCTGCTCAAGCCCTGCCCTCCGTAACTGCAGCAGCTGCTACTCATGGCAGACTAAAACAAACATACATTTCTATGGTTACAAAAGACGATCGATCATAAATTTGGTTGTAACTAAGCTATTACCAAACGCTCGCTGCGCGTGAGGCTATAATTTGTGGGAACAGAACAGATCGTCTCCTCTTCTAACCGTTTGATAATCCTACTAAGTATCCTAATAATATTATAAACTAGCTCCCGCCTGCGACTTCGTCTGCGTGGACTCGAGATAAAAAACTATGCTAAATTTGAATCCAGGCTAGAAACTATCTTCGTGCAAAATTTCAACCAAATCGGTTCAACCGTTTAAGCGTTATTACAAGTAACAAACATCCAAACATCTAAACATCCAAACAACCAAATTAGAGGGTGAATTTTGAAAAATCCTTTTTTAGTGCACCCTTAGACCTTATAAGAAACCTACGTGCCAAATATGGAATCTCTAGAACCAGCGGTTTGGGCTTTGCGTTGATATGTCAGTCAACGGAACGGGACAATGAGTCACACTTTTTCGTGCGTGCAGCCGGCGTTCATCGATTTATAAGACGTTATAACGTCAAAATTAGATCTGATTTCTAGAGGTGATTTTGTAAATCTCCCTCCAATACTTTTTGATGGGATTCAGATTGCTTACTCAATGCAAGTGAAAAATCTCGGGATCATTATGGATCGCCTCTTGTGCTGGGTGCCTCAAGTGAGTGAAGTGATCCAGAAGGTATTTGCCGCAGTGGGGTCTCTCAGGCGGCTTCGTAATTTTAAATTTTTTTTAGGGAAGGAAAATACGCTACGTATACCACCCGGGTGCAGGGGGTGACCCGAGTGGTTATGTGAGACTCCCGTATGGGCTAATGAGACCCACGGTGTACCCACTAAAAACTTGCCGCCTTCGGGAACGCTTGCGCACACATCCGAGACCCCGCCGGCGGCAGCCGCGCACAAGCGGCTCCTTCGCGGATGCCCAAGGGCCCTCCAAGAGAGGCACGCCAGATGTTTTGGCGCGCCTTCCTCCTCGATCTCCACCTGTACAGTAGCGGACCCCGCTGAGTCCGCTACGAGGAGATCATGGGTGCGGGAAATTCCAGCAACCGGTGGCGGATCAGGTCTGTGGTTCCGCCATCGACCACGTCTCGGCCGCAGGGGGTAGGGAGAGTGGCGCACCCTTATACCAACGCGCCTCTCCCCCTGCGATCCCACCTCGGCCGCAGAAGAAAAGGAGGTACTCCTGTTCTTCCGCGGTCCCTCCCCAACGCATCCTATTAAGCGGGCTTATCCAAGCCTGCTAGAAGCGCCCTCCTTGGGCCAGCCAGCAGGCCCACACAGGCCGGCCCTGGGTGCCTCTTAGCTTCGCCGTGGGTGACCAGTCCACAGTTACTAAGCCCTCCCGCCCCGACAAGGCGGGCACCCTCGAGGGGGTCGTAATTTTCTACCTACTGCAACTAAAATTGCGCTCGCACAAACGTTACTTCTTCTATTTTTGATTGGTATTCTTATTTGGTGCGCAGCTAACATTGGCAACAAACTTGGTCTTTTTTGAGACAACTTTGAGGTGCCCTAACTCAATATCTTAGTACCGAGGGACACTAAAAGAAAAAGCACGTACATTATTATTTTGTATAAGGATTAACATACATCAATTTGGATACTCATTAAAAATCCATCCTGTATATAAAATGACCATAAAATCGGTTGAATTATTTTATTTTAAGAGTACATTCAGTGACGTCAATCAAAATCAAGAACAGAAATAAGAAAAAAAGAGCACGTACGTACCTAAGGTACTTTACGAAGGTCATTTACAAAAATATTAAACTTCAGTTCACTGGCCAGGCCCTAACGGCTGTATTGTATTGAACAGCTTAATTGTTTATAGTACATTGTTTAACGAGGGGCGTAAGTGGAATATTGCTAACGAGAGTCTATCAGAAGCCCGACGCCGAAGGCGGAGGGCTTTTGATGACTCGAGTTTCCAATATTCTTACGCCCGTGTTATACACAATGTTTTTCATCACATTTGCGAGGAAATAAATAACAACAAAAGACAGAAAAATGTAAGTTTCATACAGCAGCACCAATCAAAAATTGACAACTTCACTTCCAGATCAGTGCTAGTAGAGCGCGCAGTTCAATATTTCAACCAATCACAGAGCAGTATTCTTGCGGGGCGGGGCGTCGTGACCTGTGAGATTTTTTTATTCAACCAATCACACAGCAACCAGATTTGCTTAAGCCAATCAGAGGGTTCTATTATTTTAAAACTAAACTTAACAGCCCGTGGGAGGTAAAACGGCTATAACTGCTCTGCACGCTCGCAAGTAATAACGCCATTAACGAGCAAGTGTGATGAAAAAGTTTTTAATGAAACTTTAAAAACAATGCAACATTGTGGTTATGCTTACCTGAATCAAGCAGAGAGAAATGCAAAGGGCCAGCACGGTGTAGGGAGACATGGTTAGATTTCAATTGTACTTGAAACTGTAAACGGCATGCGGCCTAACAAGCTTTTTATACTAAAGCGTTTTCAAAGGAATGTTCAGAAACATTGATAACTCGAACACCTGGATAATGGATGTTTTTTGTCTATAAGAAGACAATGCATCCTGATAGTAACTCCAAACGTGATCAATCGTTAAGGACTAGGTACTACGAGTAACAATACATTTTCAGTTCCAATTGGTCTATTGTGCATTATCAAAAAAATTCCAAATGGTGATAAAAAGCCATTTATAAGCTAGACCTGCACCACAAGTAATCATTCAAGTGTGAACTTCCACTGAAAACAAATCAAAATGGCTTTCAAAGTTGTTCTCCTCTGCGTGTCTGCTCTCCTGGTGCAGGTAAATCCTCAAGCAATACTAGTATACGTATCTACTTACCATTCATGTTTATAAAACCAATATTGGGTGACTTCCTGATTTGTCGGTGCGGAGGCCGTACGATGTCAGTAAGCTGTTAGCTGTCGGTGTTAAGGGCTCGAACAGAAATTATGTGATCATTATTTGCCCTACTTTTGACCCGTCCCCTCTCCCTTGGGGATATTTGGTGATTATAACGCTACCCTCTGTCCCCCCCCCCCCCCCCCCATTCAAGAACCCCAGAAGAAGAAGTATTTTTAGAACTAAGTATATTAGTTAATTTAAAAAAAACAGCAATAACTTAATAAAAAATGTTTTATTTAGCCATGTCACGCTACGCCATGTCCTCGGTTCACGGGTTTTCACAATATGAGAAAATTATTGCGTAATTTCGTTATTTTTTGACTTTCCTGCTGTGTAAAAAAATTACACGTGATGTCTCCTCGGAAACCATCGTGATCATTTGTGATATTTTTTCCGGACGAGCCCTAACTGGCATTTGAGTCCGTACCTATCGGTAGGTAAGAAAAGAAAAGATGAACATGCTTAAATTATCTATTTTATTAATCCCCTTAAGATTTTGACACTATTTCACGACAATGGCACGCTACATTCTCCTAAAAGCCCAACGTAATCAGGCTGCGTTATCCTCTTGCAGTCCATCGCTGGCCAGTGCTGTGGCAGCTTGAGCGGCTCCGGCAAATACGGCAGCTCTGGCAATTACGGCAGGTCCAGCAATTACGGCAGCTCCGGCTCCGTGTCCGTCTCTAGCAGCGGTGGCGACCTGCAGGTCACCAGCGTCGGCCCCATCTCCCCCTCCGGCATCTCCGTTGACTCTCAACTAGACCTGAACGGGGACTTGGACATCAGCGGGGAGCTGCCGTTCCTGAGCGCCGTGAAGTTCGAGACTACGCTGGACACCAAAGGCTCTGGCTGCGTCGACTACAGCTGCGGCAGCTGCGGAAACGTGGCTATCACCAGCGTGAAGGGAGGCAGTTCATGCGGTTGCAACAGCCGTTAGGGCCTGGCCAGTGAACTGACGTTTAAAATTTTTGTAAATGACCTTCGTAAAGTACCTTAGGTACATACGTGCTCTTTTTTTCTTATTTCTGTTCTTGATTTTGATTGACTTCACTGAATGTACTCTTAAAATAAAATAATTCAACCGATTTTATGGTCATTTTATATACAGGATGCATTTTTTATGAGTATCCAAATTGATGTATGTTAATCCTCATACAAAATTATAATGTACGAGTTTTTTCTTTTAGTATCCCTCGGTACTAAGATATTGAGTTAGGGCACCTCAAAGTTGTCTCAAAACAGACCAAGTTTGTTGCCAATGTGAGCTGCGCACCGGCATCCCCGCGCCCCTCCCCAATAGTCATTTCATAACAACCGTGAGTCACGCTCGGGCGCCCTACCCTGCTCCGGCACCCCGCCGCTGCGTCAAATTTATACGAGTAACACAAGTTGCAAATTTTTCCTTCACCTTTGTGTCTAGTTTGTTTACATTCGACTCAGTGACCACACTACAGTTATTATTATATTAGAAAAAAAGATACTTTTTTTGTTTTTTTCATACATGAAATCTATAAATGATGCCTAATGCCTGGCAAAAATGTGGATACTCAATTCCTAAAAACCCTTAAAAATAAATAAATACAAAATATAAGGGGACAATCTTACACAAGTTGAACTAGCCCGTTGGTAAGCTCAATAAGGCTTGTGGTATAGGAACTACGATGATATATGTACTAACTCGTATATAATAGATATATATACTTTTTTTTTTATTAAAAGTGAATACAAGATTATAATTAACATTAACTAAGATAAATTAAAACTAAGTTAAATCTAAAAAAGGCCCTCGAGGCATTGTACCGAGGATGCTGGCGGCATTTCCTCGCTGAATTGCAATGCTGATGCGTTGCGCGAGAAAGCCGCCAGCTCTTCGGTCACCAGTTACATCGACCAGACGTTTCGCGATTTCTGCAAATAACTTATGCGCACTGGGACCCCACGGACCGAGGGTCTCGACGCCAAAGGGTACAAAGTCGTACTCTCTGCCGAGGCCTCTATATTTATTACATTTCAGATTTTCGGCGTTTTCCGCCGCTGCACCCGCTTTAGAAGTAATCCGTTGGAGGTGAGACGGTGCCAGTGTGTCTACACATGTAGCGTCCCACACAAGCATCCGTCCCAACCTCTATGGAACCAGAGACACACCATCAGGTCTATACTATTTAAGTACACACTTCTACTACATTAGGTACACACTACTGTAGCTATTGATTTAGATGTTTTTTTATTATTATTGAAACTGTATGTTTTATGAGGATGCGTCCCAGAATATATAACAAATCATGATATAATATCATGTCACTAACGTTCACTACATATAATAAACGTTAGATATATCAACAATATTTTCATAACGTATACACATACATGTTTGTATGGGAGCAACTATAATTAAGGAACATAAATAACCAAAAAAATAGTTAAAGACTGACCTTGCTGGCGGCATCAGCAGCCAAAACGTTTCATACTACTTGTACTAATCATTGTATGGAAAATCAAGTAAATTGTTGTTTCGGTCGCGGAATACTGCGTTTAGGTCCATAGTTGTCATACTACTCATACTACACAAAAGACACACAGAGATAAAGGGAGTACCTAGATATACAATACAATTGACACATTATGTTTCTATAAAAGCGTAAATTTACTTTTAGACAAATTAAAAAATGCTTGTTATTACAACTATTTATGGTTTACTATCCATTTAGCAACACAGTCGCGTGAGGCACGAATTCGGTGATTTTTTTATGGCAAATGATTATTCTGTCTAGTAAAATTATTGCATATAAAATTATGGCAAATAAAGTTTATGGCATATGAATAATTCGGGCATACAACATTATGGAAAATAATAATAAGACAAATGAATATTATGGAAAACGAAATTCGGGCAAACGATAGACAACCTCTATTACGATTGGAAGAGTTTCTATCAGCCGCATCAGTTTACAAGAAATTTAATGGTATGACGGATGAAGCTGCTACTATGAGCCTGCCTTTGGTGTTGAAAGATGAAGCTTCGATATGATGGCAAGGCGTGAAGAATAGTATAACTCTTTGGACCGACTTCGAGGCAAAATGCCCCACGCTGTGCCCACGCCTTTGCACCAAGGATTTCTGGCGTTACAAGACTTACAAGGAAATATTCGCACGCAAGCAACCACCAGACAGGCAGACATGTTGACGGAAACATTTATCACGAAGAACAGAGCCTTGCTATGCTAGTTATAGTATACCAGTAGTACTTATAGTAACCAGTAGTCTAGTTTTCCAGTCTTAATCAATTCATCGTAGTTCGTTTTGTGTAAGATTATTCCAGCATATTGATTCATTAATTATTTTATTTGTTTATTCTTCGATTCCTTACCTACGGCACACAACTACACTACACACACACACGCACACACACACACACACACACACACTTGCTCTATTTTTACGAAGCATAAAAACTTTTTTATACTACGTTGGTCTAGTACGGTCACAGAAAATACTACATAGTTTTAGGTATGCAAAAATTAATAAATGCTGTAAAGTCGTGTGATTTCCAAGTTGCACAATTTTATTTAGCAAGCAAATAAAAATTCATACGAATGTCTGACTTGGCTCTACGAAATATCTCACAACTTTTTACTGTGGAAGAGTTTCGAAACTTGGCCTATTTTTACATGGAATATATTTACGGGATAATCTATATACACCCCAGTGGGTGCTGTCTCTGTGTGCGTCCCATAACACGGGCAGGGACAGCATCCACTCGGTGTAAATATCCCTTGGCTTTAATTAAATTATCAAATGAGCCTCAACGTGTTGGCTATTTGGAACACGTTTGGAACTTCGGCTATACGGTCCTTCCTGTCCTAAAGTTCTAAAGGTCCGGGTCACCATTATTCTGTAAGCGGGAATGAAAGTGAGATTATACTCTTTCATGAATCAAGGTGAAGGAAGGAAGTCGTTAAACTCTTGTGTCTTTTTAGCATTGCTTTATTTCAAGGCGTAGTTGATTACTTCAGGTCGAAGATCTGTGTTCAGGTGCAGCCGCATCCACACTGTCCGCAGATGGAGACGGAGCCGCAGGCGGGCGCGCAGCCGCCGAAGCACACGGATTTGGAACACGTTTGGAACTTCGGCTATACGGTCCTTCCTGTCCTAAAGTTCTAAAGGTCCGGGTCACCATTGTCCCGTAAGCGGGAATGAAAGTGAGATTATACTCTCTCATGAATCAAGGTTAAGGAAGTCGGTAATATATAACTTATGGTTTTTTTTTCTTAAGGCGGCAGAATAGCACTGATAGCACTGATAACTTGTCAAGTCGTTAATATAAAAGTCTTGTCTTTTTAGCATTGCTTTATTTCAAGGCGTAGTTGTTAACTTTGAGTCGAAAATCTATGTTCATTTGCAGCCGCATCCGCACTGTCCGCAGATGGAGACGGAGCCGCAGGCGGGCGCGCAGCCGCCGAAGCACACGGAGCCCAGCACCGGCACCGCGCCCTTCACGCAGGTGGAGCCGCAGGCGTCGATGGTGCCGGCCGCGCCCACCTGCCCGGTGCCCTGCCCGCCGTAGCCACCGCAGCTGCTCGAGCCGTAGTTGCCGCTGTTCAAGCCGTAGCCGGAGCTGCTCGAGCCGCAGCAGGAGCTGCTTTTCCCACTCATCACCGACTGTTCACAAATTAACAACGTTTAAGTACCTATTTTAAGAAATTGTAGACGAAAGCACCTTGACCAACCTCTGAATATCTGGTTGCATACAACAGTTCAAGCAGCCGTGATTGCATTTACGTCCATTTTCGTTTGGAAAGAACTTGGCTTGAAGCTATGATTATACTAATGATTGATGTTACAGTGGACCTTTAAATAAAAATACCATTTGGAACTGATTATGAAATAAAACGTCAGCATCCTCCTTCCAGGGCAACAGCTGCACCCATATTTACCCGTTACAAAAATTTAAACATGAGTGTTAACTCAAGTTTCAATGCCTATAAAACTGATTGCTGATATTCGGTCGTTATATTAAAAACCGGCCAAGAGCGTGTCGGACTACGCACAACGAAGGGTTCGTGATAATTAAAAAGGTCGTATTATCGTCACAGAAATCTTACGGAACTTATGTCCTTCTCTATTGGGAAGACAGTTTTTCAGCAATATCTCGAAAACCTTACAACCGATCATGTTCAAAAAAAATTAGATGAAAGAATTGAATTAAGCCCTATGCCTATATTTTTTAATATTTTTCAAATACACCGTTAAAAATTAGAGGGGGGAGGGACAATTTTTATGACTTTCGGGGCGATTTTCTATAGGTAATTAAATTAACAACTTACAAAAGTTGAAAAACCCCCTACATATTAATTTCAAAGTTCAATAATCTCAACTACGGCTGTCGGTTTTGTTTAACCATCTGGATCATGTCAGCTTTTGAAAAAAAAAACTGCATTAAAATCGGTCCATTTGTTTAGGAGCTACGATGCCGCAGACAGACACTCAGACACACAGATACACAGACACATAGACACACAGACACGTCAAACTTATAACACCCCTCTTTTTGCGTCGGGGGTAAAAAATTGGGTGACGAGGGTTTTGCACATAGAAAGTTTAAATTATCAGAGATGGTCGAATTGCATCAAATTAGTCTATTCAAAAAGCAACTCTACTGGCTAAGGTAGAAGATTAAAATTCCAATGACAGTTTTAGAAAATGTCGTCCACATTAAGTTCCATTGCTACCCGACATACAATAACAGTAATTGAAATATTGTATTTACCTGAATCAGGAGAGCCGAGAAGCAGAGAACGAGGATTGCGTAGGGAGACATGTTTAAACTAGTTCTTTACACTGATGTGGAAAAACTGTAACCTTAGACGTGAAACCTGTAGCTTTTATACCATTCAGAATATTTTAGACGCATTGTTTAATAATGATAACATTGTCAATAAAATAAGCACGTGACGTATTTGCTGCGCTCTGATAGTAGCTGAAAACGTGCTCAATCATGTGTTTTAGGTAGGTTTTAACCAATAGTCTAAATGGTAGAATATATTAAATGTCCAAGAGCGATTATGACTGAGAAATGAAAGGTTCCGTGGCGCTGACTCGCTGTTGTCAACGATATCTGTCAGCCATTTATATCTTGTATTGCGTAGCAGGGGCAGATCTAGGATTTTGGTTTGGGGAGAAGAGGGCTTGAGTTTGAACTTTGAATAATAGGCCAATCGCTTCGTAATTTGCGAATTTTTGCTATGACAGCTTGTGGCAGAGCTTTCCTAATTGATGCTAGACGTGTTTTCCTCTGTTTTTGCGCTTCAATATCCGTAATGCATGTAGCCAAATCTGTAATAATTGGAATTACTTAGCATCGAGTTAAATTTTGTATGTAATCTCTGATTATCTACTTACCTATTTTGTAGGTATGTTATTTCACTAGATCCATGTAGTGAAATAACATTCAAAATCAGAAGGTACATTCCAATGAACCTTCTGATGAATGGGCATAGGCTGTATTTTATGCGCTTCAAATGGTATCTAATAAACGGACAAAACGAACAGGCGGGTGATCCATATATACAAATTATTTTACTTAAGCGGCACGGATCCCTAAAATTAAAGTGTACTACCACTATCATGTGCTATTTAAATTATAATAATGTGTTTTTGCTGCTGCATGTCCATTGTGAAATAATTTTCGATATAAAAGCACTTCAAAATTCAATCCAGAATCATTCTTGTGTGAGACATCCGCTAAGAACCTAAAATGGCATTCAAAGTTGTCCTCCTCTGCGTGTCTGCCCTTCTGGTGCAGGTGAGTTCATCATTTCATGATTTCTATTTGTAATATAATTTAGGAATGACATTAAATTTGATATGTACGGTACCACTAAGCTTTTCGATTAAGGATGACACCGTAGGAAACCTGCATATCTACATTTTTTTCAAAGTCAAATTCAACCAGCATGGGACCATACATAGGCCCATGACCCCCGCCATCGTGAGGAGCACAGCAATAAGAGCTATAGTTGTTATAATATAAATTAACTAAAAGGCTGGACGGGATGATCCTAGTCCTGTTGAAGATGGGGCGTAGTTAGTGTGGGACTCTACATGCGTTGATTATCTGGCATTGTTCCATCTGCCACGAGCTTTCCCCTGGCTGAAGTGGTAGTGCTTTCAAAACCGTTTAATGGCATTCGGCGTCGAGACACTTGCTCCAAACGATCGGCTACTTTTGAATGAGCTTCGCAAAAGGTTTATCGGCACACAGGCATAGGCAGCTCATTTAGCAGTTAAGTAATGCTATCAAGCGACCAAATGCTACCAGTTTCATTGATACGATGCCACTTTTAGATATAATTTATTATTAGGACTTTCAGATTAAACTTAGTTATTTGTTATTGTAAATTTATTTATATCTTTCCCATTAGAAAACATATGAATAAACCCTCCAAACCAGTTTTAAGCAGTTCCATTACCTATTGAGCTCTCTAGAAGTAGAAAAAACACACGGCACGTTTACAAATCGCAGAAGCCAAAACTACTACATTTTCCATCACCATTTTGCAGTCCATCTCTCTGATTGCGTTATCCTCTTGCAGTCCATCGCTGGCCAGTGCTGTGGCAGCTCCGGCAAATATGGCAGCTCCGGCAATTACGGCAGCTCCGGCTCCGTGTCCGTCTCTAACAGCGGCGGCGACCTGCTGGTCACCAGCGTCGGCCCCATCTCCCCCTCCGGCATCTCCGTCGACTCCCAACTCGACCTGTACGGGGACTTGGATGTCAGCGGGGAGCTGCCGTTCCTGAGCGCCGTGGAGTTCGGGACCACGCTGGACACCAGCGGCTCGGCCTGCGTCGACTACAGCTGCGGCGCCTGCGGAAACGTGGCCATCAACAAGGTCATCGGCGGCTCCGGCAGCGGCTACGGCAGCGGCTACGGCAGCGGCTGCGGTTGCTGCGGCTAATTTCTCACCATGACACCATCTAGTCGAAACGACTTGCCATCAAATAATAAATTGAATTGAGCATCACCTTTCCTTTCATTACCAAATGTAACATTATATACCTATATTATGCTTATGAGTATGAGTGTAATGCGTGCATTACGCACTTACTCCGTTGCTAATTCAGATTTTTTTAAAGCTTCAAGTTATTGGTATTATATGGTGGATAAGTATGCGATAGATATGTTTATCTCCTGGATGGGTTTCAGGTTCTCTTTTACTGTTCATTGTAGCTATTGATTCCGTATTTGCAATAAAATGAATACTAAAATAGGGCAGTTTTAACAAGCCGTATAATAATAACTTCACCTGTAAGTAAGTTAAGTTTTTTCTAGAGGAAACTAGGTTAACATTTGAAAACAAGACCGGATCCGCGTTTCTCAACATTCAAGTATGAATTAATAAATTAATTAAATAAATCTTATTCTGCAATCAGGCCGCAATGCATAATTCTACCAGCGTTTCTGAAAGAGAACACCACTGTCAAGAACCACCGAAACAAACTCAACAGTCAGTATTTTTTTCCAAAAATAAGGTTAGTACAATAAAAGTACTTAACCTACTACATGTGGACGACGCGTCCCCTGTATGACGCACACGCTAGGTGCATCGAACAAATATGTAATATCTAGCCCTAATTGCTAAGTATATTTGAGGTCGGTGGTCTTGAAAACGACACATCAGAGTCAGAGTTCGGAGTCACAATCTGCAGAATATTTAAATATCGAATACTTAGAATGAGATATGGATACAACATTCAAAAAACACAACACAAAGCCAATGCACACTGTCCCGACTATATCTACATAACGTATACACGTTATTGCCATATATTTATGCTGTTTACAGCGACACTATCTCAGAGTCAAATAGCGGCTTGTCGGGCTATGCTATATCCAGGGGCGGTTCACTCTTTGATTTCGTCGCGCCGCACAAAAACATGCCGGCCAACTGCCTTTAGGCGGTCTATCAGAGGTTGCCGCGCGCTGTTTCGGGATGCGCGCGTTTGCGCTTTGCATTGCATCGTCATTCGCCTCGTAAAATGAATATGCCGCTTCGTCTATTTATATTGGTCGAAAATATTTTTTTTACATATTTTTTTATGTAAGGGAAATGTATTCACGTACCACCGTAGAACCCTGTCGCAATTGACAGGCCGCCGTCACTCAAACTCGAGTGGTATGTCACCTTATTGCAATAGGGTTCTACGGTGGTACGTTAATACATTTCCCTTACTGTATGTATTGTAGAGTTGAGTGTGTTCGTCTTACATTTTGCAGAAACAGGTAAGTTTTGATGTCAAAACCTAAAGGCAAATTACACAGCTTATCGCAATATTATGACACCACCAAGCTGATCTGATGATGCAGACAGAAGTGGTCATAGCAACTCCTAAACTACACAAGATAAACCCGTCCAGATCGGGCTAATTGGAATTCTCTCAACAAGTAGGTAGTTGATGGTTGTGCAAAAAAACGGTCCGCAACAAAAGCTTGTACATACTTACCAAAAAATTGATTGACAGAACGTCAGAGTCGGCCTCTTCAATCTGCTTTGGCAATCCTGTGTTGATATTTGGGAAGGACACTTTTTTTTTAAGAGCCTATAGAGTGTCCCACTGCTGGGCAAAGGCCTCTCCCCACGATCTCCATGCGTCCCTGCTAGGTGCTTCTTCCACCCAATTGTTGAGGAATAGATCCAGGTCATCCCGCCATCTCCGTCTAGGTCGGTCCCGTCTGCGGCGCCCGTCATGTGGCACCCATTTCGTAGCTATATTAGCCCACCTGTCTGGATGCTTGCGACAGACGTGGCCGGCCCAGTCCCACTTGAGCCTGGTAGTTTTTGCACCCACATCAGCTATGCGTGTTTTGGAGCGCAGTGTAGTGTTTCGGACCCGATCCGTCCTTTTGACACATAGAATACTGCGCTCCTAAGCGCGTTGGCAAACCTTCAATTTGGACTTCTGGCTCTCGGTGAGTGACCATGTTTGCGCACCGTAGGCGGCGGGGTTACGAAATGCAAGAGCGGCCAATCGGAATTTAGTGCCATGGCGTCCTTCACCTTCCCGCCACCGCTCCCCAACGCAGCTACCGATTCAAAAGTTAACGGACTTTTGGTCCACATTTCTCGGAACACTTGTCAGGCCGTCACTGAAAAGTATGACGTAATTTTTAAAAAATATAATCCCTATTAATGTGTTTTCATAATTAATAAACGGTTTTCATCTGATATAATTAGTTTTCATTTTATTTTAGTTTGAAATGTAAAAAGAGTTATGGTCCACCCTGTACTTATCCAACATATAAATATCTATAATAAAAGTGTTTGCAAGGTATCGGATCTGGTTTCCAGTGAGCAATAACTTGAAGCTGTATTATTTCCCCCATCATCAAACTTTGAAAGCCCTACTACTCTACCTAGCTTACCTAAGCCCACCTAAAGCTTACCTAAAGCTTCCTACAGCCTACCTAAAATACTTACTCTACATGAAAAGCTGAAGACCCGAAGCTCTGGAAACTTGAAGTTGTGAAGTTCTGAAGAATCTTTGATACTTGAAAGCTTTAAGCTACTGAAATCTATATTAGGGTTCTAACTGAAGGGAAAGAAAATAAATCAAACAAGGAATGAGAGAGAGAAAACAAATAACAATACTATATTCAGAAAAGTGATTTTATCTAACAAAGCCGGTGAGGACTTTATTAGACATCCGCATTGATTCCTAGGCCAATACCTAAACAAGGGAAAACAAGGCGGACTCAACAAAAACCCTTGTTGCCAACTTATCCTAGTACAAACAATTAATCAAGCATTATAAATACCAGATGAATTAAACAATTCAAGGCATGATCATCTAATGTCAGGACTATAATCTAGTTGTGAAATGTAGTAACCAGGATTCTCTGAGGTGTGAGAAATGTATGAACAACTGAGCCAGACCATGTCCAAACAAGCATTACAATTTTACTAAATAATTTACTAAAATAAAATTACCTTAACTAAATGTAATAACGCCCTACAATATCCTAATTATAAATGTCACTAGCTGGATACTAGACTAAGGACAAATATACTGGAAATATAAAATATTATTTATGTGAACACAATACTAAAGGAAATTATAGCACAAGAATCTAACCTACTCATAAAATACCGTCGTTGGCTGTGTGATAAATAATGGCATTAATAAAGAAGTTATATTTTATATAAGTGGTTAAAATTAGACACATTTAATGCGAACCGGAGTAAAGTAGGTCATTATAAAATGTTTACAGTGGATAAATGTTAAGTACCTAGAAGTTAAAAGTAAAAATGGTTAAAATAATAGGTTAAGTTAATGACGGATATAGTTATGTGGGGTGATTATGATAAAATATAATATTTAATAAACCTTAAAACTAGAACGTGTTGTGTCGAGACGTCGATGATATTTTCTCCAAGGCAGGAACGGAAGGTAATATCTGGCTTCTTACCAATTGTAGGTAATATAAATCTCGAACATTGTTGATATAAAATGGCTGATTGCAAGCAACCATAAAGCCACAGGACCTCGTAGAAGTACCATGCATAAGTCATATAACATCAAACCATTTCTGGATAGGATGTAATGGCAACTATGTCGAAGGCCGAGTCTCACGAGTGTCGATTCCGTTGCCAAACCCCTGGGCGCGTCAAGCAAACCACTCGGGCAGTCCCTACCTAACACGTAACACGAGCAAACGGAATATCCTCGTATATGGTACAGACCCGAAGGCACAGGACCGAGACTATAATAGATATGTGACAATAGCGCCCGACGAATGAACATATACATGGCAATAATAAGAGCGTAGCCCATAATATTATGAGACCAGCCATTTTATCCATACTAATATTATAAATGCGAAAGTGTATGTGTTTGTTTGTTTGTTTGTTTGTTTGTTTGTCCGTCTTTCACGGCAAAACGGGGCGATGAATTGACGTGATTTTTTAAATGGAGATAGTTGAAGGGATGGAGAGTGACATAGGCTACTTTTTGTCTCATTCTAACCCCCCACTTCCCTAAAATGGGGGGTGGAAGTTTGTATGGAGCATTCCGCAATTTTCAAGGTAGAACGCTAAAAATTGGTATGCGGAATATTTGTGACTAACAAAAAAATCGTGCATCTTTTTTTTTGGAAATCTGTACCCAACCCCTTAAATTGGTGCCAAAATAATCAAAACCAGATCCAAATGGATATTTTGGCATCGCATCACGAGGCCAAGAAGTTTGGAGCATTCTGGAAAAAAACGAACAGCCTGGATATCAGGCCGAGCCTACCTGTGAGTGTGGGTGGTGTGTGTGAACCGGTGGGGATTGCAAATCTTTTTAAAAATCATTTTACCGTTGAGCCTCGCCTTGACTCGCGGAGTGAGGAGTGTGAGGAGTTGACCACTGGGGAGGCATGTGCTGGTGCTTCTCACCGACCTATTTATTTTTCCGCTAGGGACATAAGTGCCGTTATTAGGAACATGTCGCGTGGGAAGTCGCCGGGGCATGATGGCCTCAGTGTTGAACATCTCAAATTTGCTGGCCCTCATCTGCCGAGAGTTCTAGCGTTATTTTTTGCCTTATCCATCGGTCACTCTTATCTGCCCAGCGATCTAATGAAAACTATTGTTATTCCGATCATTAAGAATAAAACTAGTGACGTGTCGGAGGAAAATAATTATAGGCCTATCTCTCTGGCGACAATTGTTGCTAAAGTGCTGGATAGTTTGCTTGACCAACAGTTAGGTGCCCATGTAAAGCTGAATGATGCCCAGTTCGGATTCAGGGCTGGGTTATCCACTGAATCAGCAATCTACTGTCTCAAGCGCACTGTCCAGTACTATGCTAATAATGAACGAACTCCTGTGTATGCTTGTTTCTTAGATCTTTCTAAGGCCTTCGACCTAGTGTCGTACGATAGCTTGTGGTCAAAATTATCGAAGGAAACGAGCATGCCTGGGGAGCTTGTGTCAATATTTAAATATTGGTACAAGAACCAGACTAATGTTGTGAGGTGGGCTGGTCATATGTCCGATGTGTACAGATTGAGGTGTGGAGTGAGACAGGGTGGATTGACGTCTCCGAAGCTCTTCAACCTGTATATGGACGGGCTGATCCATGAGCTCAGTAACACCCCTATAGGTTGTTCCGTTGGTGGAAAGGTAGTTAACAACATCAGCTACGCGGACGATATGGTGATATTGAGTCCATGCATCAGTGCCTTGAGGAAGTTGCTGGCTATATGTGAGAGGTACGCTGCTGCCCATGGCCTTAAGTACAATGCGGCAAAAAGTGAATTGTTGTTGTTTAAGGCCGGGAAGAAAACATACGACTCTATTCCACCAGTTGTACTTGAAGGCACAACACTAAAAAGAGTCTCTAAATTTAAGTACTTAGGGCACTGGGTAGCAGACACGCTATGTGATGATCTGGATGTAGAGAGGGAGCGCCGAGCGTTGGCGGTCCGCGGTAATATGCTGGCGCGTAGGTTCGCACGATGTAGTGAGAGTGTGAAAGTTACCCTGTTTAAGGCATTCTGCCAATCTTTCTACTCGTGTGCACTATGGGTTAGCTATACGCAGCGGGCCGTCAACGTACTTAGGGTGCAATATAATAATGTGTTCAGGATGCTGATGGGGCTCCCTCGTTATTGTAGTGCGTCCGGCATGTTCGCGGCGGCGGACGTGCCGGGATTCCACGCAATCTTACGCAACAGAATGGCGTCTATGATGACGAGAGTGAGGAGCAGCACCAACAGCATCCTACAAACATTTGCTGAGCGGGCGGATTGCCCGATTATGCGACATTGGGACCAGGCGCACGCTCCAGTTCTTGTCTCCCACCGTCGATTTTAGTTCTAGATTATTTGTATGTAATACCTATCTTACTAACATTAGCTGTAAGTATACTGTAACTAACAAATTATGGACCTCGAGTCCGAAATAAATCATATTTAATTTAATTTTAATTTAATTTAAAAGAGGGGGTGAAATTTTATATGGGACTTTTCGCAGTTTTCAAGGTAGGAAGCTAAAAATCGGTACACAGACTCTATTTACCTGAACCTAACGAAAAATACCTGCCTTTTTTTGTTAATTTTCCCCCAGCCCCTAAAATAGGGGATGGAAATTTGTGTGAGACTCCGCAAAATTAGTACTTACAGGTTCTATGATACAAACGAATAATAAAATAATTTAACATGGTTTTCTATGGTTTATTTTTCAAATCCAACGTGGCTGACGTAAAATACCATCTCCCTTGTTGGGGTGAGCTGGGGTTGAAATGTCTAAATATCAATATGGGTGTCGTTTTTATGGTTTTTATTATGGACGTTATTACGAAAACGGCGTCGATTTTGAAATTTAATATTGTGGACATCTATCTTAATATATAGAGTCGATATGTAGAGTCATTATGCAGAGTCGATATGTAGAGTCGATATGTAGAGTCGTAGTGCAGAGTCGATATGTAGAGTCTATTGTAGAGCCGATAATGAAATAAAAGAAGAAACTGGCTGACTGACTGACTGACATATCACCGCACAGCCCAAACCGCTGGATCTAGAGATTCCTGGCACGTAAGTTCCTTAAGGGTGCACTAAGAAAGGATTTTTCAAAATTCACCCCCTAAGTGGGTAAAATGGGGGTCCAAAGTTTGTATGGGGAAACAAATTAAGTAAGAGTATTTCATTCGAAACTTCACAGGAGTATTCCCAGCGGTAAATGAGTAAATATATGTTTCAGGTTTTTTGAGAATTCAACCCCTAAAAGGGGCAAATGTGGTGACAATGTCTGAAAATCAACATGGGTATTGTTTCTATGGTTTATCGGGTCGCTGGTCGCTGATTACGAAACCAACGATTTTAAAATCCAACGTGACGGACGTGTAATACCATCTCCCCTGTTGGGGTGCGACGGCAATATGGGTGTCGTTTTTATGTTTTTTTGGGACGTTAATTATGAAAATGGCATCGATTTTGAAATTTAACATTGTAGACATGAAAATTCTTGAAAGTATTTGTGCCAAATTGCAATTCAATTGGAACATACGGGTCAAACTGAGATGCACCTTTTTTTTAGACGGTTAAAATTACTTAAAAGTAATTTTACTAAAGTACGCGGGCGAAGCCGCGGGCAAAAGCTAGTATTGCATAAAGCAATAGCGATGAACAACTGTAACCTATATTAGAAGCCAGTTGGAATAGGTATATAGGCATGATGAGGACGCCGCTCTGCTGCTGCTGACGATAATAATATGATAACCGTTTCCGGCCACGACGACAGTGAGTATAAGTATGCATACGCATAACCGATGGGATTATAATTTCACGTCGCACCCAAATATGTACAGTACCTCGTACTACGCAAACAAGACACGCTGTTGCATTCAGGTTTAGTATCCAGATCGAATAGTACAGTCATCCCCAATAAACGCCAATCAGTCTTAATATCACTACTGAGACATGCAGCCGCAAAGACTCAGCTCAGCTCAGATTGACCAGATTCTTGCGACAGCAAGGAGTTTTTCTCAAGTCATCAATAGAATGTATCATCGTATAGCTTTCACACCTCATCTCGCCCATATAATAGAGTATATAGTAGGTAAATATATATTGGGGTCTTTGATGATTAAGTTTCAGCCGACAACGGTACAGACGTCTCGCCCTCGCGGGTCTAAAGTGTTTTGAATGATAGGCCAAGGCCATCACGCAAACAACTCAAGGCGCACCGGTACCTAACCAAGACTGCAGCCCTTTTCAAGGCCCGTCCTGTGGATCAGAGCTAAAGATGAAGTCTGACAGAGCGGAATCTGATAAGACTGTCCCTAATCGCCTTGATGAGCGCATTTCATCGATCTGGAATAAACCCATAGCGTCGCAATTAGTTATTAGGTATATTTGGGTACTACATCTACTACTATTCTACTATCAAAACCTTTCATAGCTGGAACACTCCACACAGAAGCGTAATAAAAACGATTGGTAGTCTAGTTAGGGACATTACGTCATTGACGGTCATTGCTAGAATGGTCATCAATAATAAGACGCCACTGCGACCAATCCTAGCAACTACAATTGATTAGTAGTTGTATGTATATGTTGATATATGTATATATGTATGTATATGACATATCAAAATCACGAGGTTCAAAGACTGTTTATATTGGATACCTAAATTCCAATAAAATATAATAAGCAAGGATCGCTTGATCACGGTAGTACGTAAAATATCTAAGCCGTATCACACAACGCAACGATAGCATTTCGACCTACTAGCCAGGTAACAATTTTTATGCCATTTAAAGCGCATGAGAATAATCAATATGTACCATAGCTCACGCAGTCGGAAAGCTTTGCGAAACTTAGATAACCATTTAAGGATCTCTTCATCAGCATCCATACAGTTGTATACAACATAGCCGCTATCCAGGAACAGTCTCATCTGCAACTAGCTCGAGCGATATCAGCGCAACCCCCGTGTGATGACGCAGTAGTAGTAACGAAGCCTCTGGCAAGCACGTGGTGGTGGTACAGTTGTCATAGGCGCTATCCAGGAACAGTTTACAGATGGACCAAACGTCTCATCTACAGCCAGCTCGAGCGATGTCCGCACACCCTCCGTGTGATGACGCAGCAGTAGTAACGAAGCCTCTGGTAGCACGTGGTGATGGTATGTGGTGATGTCTCGCCGAAGTGCCGTTGGATGTCATATAGTAGTTGACGGCGTAACGTCGAACGTAGACTCTGAACTAGAGATGCAACGGATAGTGGTTTGGCCGGATACCGGATACCGAATATCCGGCGGCGCAGCGGCGGTAATGTGTTTATCAGCCTATATATGTTCCTATGTGGCACTCCAGAAACCAAACGCGTGAACCGATTTTGATAATTCTTACGTCAATCAAACCGTCTTATTACCTATGTTCTTCTGTGTTAGTGTGTTAAAATACTATCCGGTATCCGGCCGGATACTACACCACTATTCGGTATTCGGCCGGATGGTAAAAATGTGGCCGGATAGGCCGGATACCGGATAGTGGCCGGATATCCGTTGCATCTCTACTCTGAACCCGTAGAATGGTACCGCATTAGACGCAATAATATATTATACCCTTTTCTCGTAAAGGTTTGATTTCCGCAAAGCCCTCCAATCGCACCAACCATGTCAATAAAGGCATTGTAATTTTATAGATATATTATTTTAAATTGGATATCTAAAGACTAACTGAACCTACTCGTACAGACGAAAACTGCGCCCCTATTCTGTAACTTGTTTTAGCTCACCTCAACGCTCACACACAAATATATCTTGACCCCGCGATGCATAGTAATTAAGCGTAGGTAGAGGTCTAGTTTCGTAACGGGTGACCGGTGGGGTGAGCCGCATTTGCGCGTAGCGAATAACAGCCCAGTACCCAATTAATGTACATATAAAAGTAATAGTGAAAGATATTAATACCACGTATACATAAATTAATCTACTGGTAAATTAATTATGTGATTGATACGTAAATCACTAACGCAGATATTATACAGTACCTAAAAGTGATGTACACAAATATAATTTAACTGTCAACGAACGTAGGTCTATGAAACTGCAATTAATTAACTACCTTCATAGTTGACACATGAGCTAATACATAGCACTAAATCGTGAAGAGATTTCAAAGGTCATAAAATACTATTTATAATTTAAAATAATTGATTCTAAAAATAGTGACTCATCAACTAAAATATAACCACCTTGTATGAATAGCACTCGATATTCAGTAAATAGCATTACCATCACCCTTAATCTTACATTAGCATGCACAATAAGTATGTAGTATAAAGGTCAAATAAAAACACTTTCATTATTAAGTCAGATAAAGTAGTAGGTATACGCCTTTATTGCCACCGATGAATACTTAATGTTGGCAAATATTGGTCGCACATGAATTAAATACGAGCTACGGTTACGGTTGGGACAATAGAAATTTGTAGAAATAGGCAAAGCTTAACTCGACTGTTCATGACTAATATCAAGGTAAGTTGTCCTTAAACCGGACTATCTAAGTACAAAAGCTAAACGATTACGATTCTATGAATTCGTCACATAAACATTTAAAGGGATACTCATCACTAGGCAATTGTATGGTTACACAACGGACATTATAAACTCAAAAGTTAATGTAGGTTTGTAGCAAAGGATAATGAACACACGCGTAACACAATAATCTATCATCAATATTTGCCACACGAAGTTAAAACATTTACCGACAAGAATCTGTGGAAATAAAACGTTAAACACACACAAAATCCTAGAACATCCTATTCTAACCTATCCCTACGAGAATCCTATCACGTTCAATGAGTAAATTAATAGCACTCACATACATTTCTGATGTTACTCTTACACACTGCACTAACACCTCGTTCTCGTCGCTCGTCCTCCAGGCAAAAGTCTCGATCCACGTGGCGCTGGCCTTATATCTCTTCTCCACCCTTGAGAGCCCCTCATCTCTCCAGCCCATGATGAGCTCACCCCGTTCTCGAGGGAAAACAACTGATTGGTTAACGCCATGATTCTCGTTTCCTATTGGTTTAACCAATATCCCGTAGTTTTTCCTACTCAACAACAGATGACTATTTTCTCCTAAAGCACATCCATACCCTACTCATTTTAAAACGTCTGTTCTTTGAGCTGATTGCCTAATTTTTAATACTTCTTAATTTTTGTAGGATTGTTAATCTTTTAATTCATCTACTCACCTTTAGTTGTCACCCAACTTAAACCACGCAACTAACTAAAACCCTTCCAATCCCAGTTGGCCATCTATACAGCTAAGTGCACAGACACAATAGTGATTTCATTCGTGGTCGGATAACCTGTTAATCATTCTTTAATCGAGTTTGTTCAGTTAGATGCCTGATCTAACACGTAGTTCCACTATTTGTCGGTAGATGCTAAAACGCCCAGTAGCCAGACAAGTTACCCAACAATTGTCAAAGGTATCTCAATATATGCTAGTATCGAGTTAACAACTACTTCTTAAACCGATCGAATAGCCGTAATTACTCTACTTCTCGCTAGATGTCGTTTGTATTAAATACAACTAACCCGTCTAATATGAAGTTAAACTTGTTCCGTAATTCCTTGAGTGATCGTGATTACTATATAATTTGTTTATCTGTAATTTAAGCATCAAGAATAACATTTCATAAATAACTAAACCCTTATTTAGGCCATTCGCATTATTCGACTTCGATTATCGGTATTAATTTGAACGCCATCTATTTAATTTACCTTAACGAACGAACTTCAATAAGCTTTCAACTAAATTTGTTTTTAAGAACACTGATAGATGTCAGGTCTGTTACAAAGCTTTATAAAAATAGTGCGCAATACACGCATTAATATGTATAGATATACATATACTGTTAGGCACATTTGGTATTGAAAGGAAATGTGATGCTCAGTTCAATTTATTAGTTAAAGTCCAGTCGTTTAAGATGACATTACCAATAAGTTAGCCGCAGGTATGCAGTCCCGGGACGAGAAATAAGGCTCCGAAGTATGGATTAGCAGCTCAGGTATATTTGGCAGAATTCCACTGACATGACAGTTACTTTTTAACCAGACTAAGTTACAATTTGCACCCGCAGCCGCTGCCGTATCCGCTGCCGTAGCCGCTGCCGGAGCCGCCGATGACCTTGTTGATGGCCACGTTTCCGCAGGCGCCGCAGCTGTAGTCGACGCAGGCCGAGCCGCTGGTGTCCAGCGTGGTCGCGAACTCCACGGCGCTCAGGAACGGCAGCTCACCGCTGACGTCCAAGTCCCCGCTCAGGTCGAGTTGGGAGTCGACGGAGATGCCGGAGGGGGAGATGGGGCCGACGCTGGTGACCAGCAGGTCACCGCCGCTGTTGGAGACGGACACGGAGCCGGAGTTGCCATAATTCCCGGACCTGCCGTATTTGCCGGAGCCGCTCGAGCTGCCACAGCACTGGCCAGCGATGGACTGCAAGAGGATAACGCAATCAGAGAGATGGACTGCAAAAGGGTGATGAAAACTGCATAGTTTTGGCTTCTACGATTTGTAAACGTGTCATGACAATGCTAATCACACTAATATTATAAATGTGAAACAGTGTCCATATGGAAATCCATGTGGTCAAAGATACATAATAAAGTAACATCGACGGAAATTGTATTTATACAACTAACGTTAAAAACTTCAATAGTGCGATGCAGAGCTTCACACATTTCCAGGCATATTCTAGCCGTAGTAGGTAATTCTTCCGATTTTTCTATGCGTTTAAACTCTGCCAAACCATATGAGAACGTATAAAAAAGAGTTTGATGGAGTTTAGGTATCGTAGACGGAGTTTGAGAAATACCGATTTAAGAACACATCACCAGCGCCATCTTTTGGTAATCAGTAGAAACATGGATTCTTCCTAATGTGTTGTAGTGGCGTTGAGGACAAATTTAACAAAAATATGCGAACCGATTTTATTGAAACTTTCCAATATTGTTGTTTATACCTCAGAGTAGAACATAGCGTGCCGTTTTTTTAGATATAATTACTTCAGAGGGTGGAATAAGGAACCAAAGATTGTATTAGACTTAAAAAAATTTTTTAAATAGAAACTTGAAACTTCGTAGATTGATTTTATATCAAAATATTAGAAAACTAATTTCTGCGTTTTTGAAAATTCATTCTCTAAGGGGGTCAAAAGGCGTTTGAGAATTTGTATGAAAAAAAACGGTCACCCATCCAAATATTGACCTCACTCGACGTTGCTTAACTTTGGTGATTGTTGCGAAGTGTTCAACGCTATTAGAGTACGTATTATAGGCAAGTAGTTTCTGAAGGTTACATTATCTTTTAATGATTTTTATAATTACAATATCAGTGTTTTTAAAATAAAACTGTACTGTTTACTAGAAGGCGACATATTTATATAAGTCAGCTACTGTATCAAAGCATCACGCGTGTGGACCAAGGTGGAAAAGTTCCATCTCACGACAAACATGAGAGTCCAGCTGTTTGATGATGTAGAGTTAGGTGCGTATGCTCAAAAATTGCTTGAGATAGGCGACGGTCGATTAAAAACTGATGATGAAGGTATCATTCTATTCACCAACCAATTTTGTCATGTTGTGGATTCGGAAGACGAGCTTATTGCTCAAGTTTTTCCGAATCTGCAACAAACTATTCTGGATGAAAATTGGTTGTGTGAAAGAACCATACTGGCACCAAAAAATGAGACAGTATCAAAAATAAATAAAAAAAATCTTGGAAAAAATATCAACCGAAACAACAGTTTACAACTCCATAGATACAGTATGGACATCCGACGTCAGCACCAGTTACCCGGTTGAGTTCTTAAACTCTCTGGAGCTATCCGGGGTACCTTCCCACAAACTCGAATTAAAAGTAGGCGTACCCGTAATGTTAATGCGCAACTTAGATGCACCAAAATTGTGCAATGGAACAAGATTACGGGTCACTGAATTGGGAAAATACGTAGTAAAGGGCACAATCTTAACTGGTGAAGCGAAAGGAGAAGATATACTCATACCCCGTATTCTAATTATACCTTAATAACTTGCCATTTAACTTTAAACGACTACAGTTCCCTTTAAAAGTAGCGTTTTCAATGACAATTAACAAATCGCAGGGTCAAACCTTAAAAGTAGCGAGATTACATTTAGGCATGTTGTTCCCACGGGCAGTTATATGTAGCTTGCTCACGTGTGTCTAAATCTAAAAATCTACATGTTTTAGCAGAACGAAATAAATCATACAATATAGTTTATAGAAGTATATTGGAATAAGTAGCAGCGGCGAAGCGGCCAACTTATTTTTTTAGTTTCAGTATTTTTGTAAGCTTTTCGCTTAGGTGCTTTATTGTCTGACAATATACTAGACCGTAAGCAAAGTATTTTTTTTTAGTTTTAATTTTAAATAGCGTGCAAAAGAAAATAATCTCTAGAGGGGGTAAAATAACAACAATTTGTGTAGTGAAACGAATTCTACGCGGACGAAGTCGCGGGCAAAAGCTAGTTATATATAAATACGTAACTAGATTTAGCGAGCTCAATGGAACCGCTTAAAACTGGTATAAATAAATTTACAATAACAAATAACTAAGTACTATCCATAAGTCCTAAATATTAATTATATCTAAAAAGTAGCATCGTAATCGTACTAATGCAACTGGTAGCATTTGCTCGCTTTATAGAATTACTTAACTGCAGTACGAGCTGACTGTGGTGCCGATAAACCTTTTGCGAAGCTCATTCAAAAGTAGTCGTTCATTTGGACCCCAAGACCTAGGAGTCTCGACGCCGAATACCACCTCAGCCAGGGGAAAGCTCGTGGCAGATGGAACATTGCCAGTGTGTCAATGCATGTAGCCACACTAACATCGCCCCATCTTCAACAGGATAGGGTTATTAGCCGAGGCAAAATACGGTTTCGAAAAACATTAATTTATAATAGCGTTTTTTTTGTTTATTTCATTCTAAAACATTATTCTAAGATGCTTTATTCAAGAATCCACCAAACTTTCCACCCGGAAGTAATTATATAGATTTAAATTAAACATTCATTGTCTTTTTTATTTTATTTATATTGAATATTTTAAAGTAAATGTAAATGAACCTAAATAAAGATAAAAACAAATATTAATATTTATCCGGACTTTTTAGGAGCTAATTAAATATTGATTTTTTTGATGTCTGATTTTTTGTTGGATTTTGCCTCTAGGTAACTATTTAATTGATAATATATCCGTTACATTAAAAAAATTAGCTATTATAAATTATTTCCAAATATGTCATTTTTTCCATACAAGTTGTCAGTTCATTGCCTGGACTATATCCCGTCCGGCCTCTTTCAATCGTCTTTTAGTTAATGTATATTATATCAAGTACGCCCATGAAGGTTGAATTCGATTCGTTTAAAAAAAAACATAAGTAGATATGCAGGTTTCCTACGGTGTCATCCTTTATCGAAAAGCTTAGTGGTCATGTAATGTCCTTCCTAAATGATATTACTTACAAATAGAAGTCATGAAAATTATGAACTTACCTGCACCAAAAGAGCAGACATGCAGAGGAGGACAACTTTGAATGCCATTTTAGGTTCTTAGCGGATGTCTCACACAAGAATGATTCTGGATTGAATTTTGAAGTGCTTTTATATCGAAAACTATTTCACAATGGACTTGCAGCTGCAAAAACCTATTATTATATTTTAAATAGCACATGATAGTGGTAGTACACTTTAATTTTAGGGATCCGTGAGGCTAAAGTATAATGATTTGCATATACCGCCTGTTCGTTTTGTCCGTTTATCAGAATACCATTTGAGTCGCTTAAATTCAAACTCAGGTAAATCCATCTGTCAGATCATGCGATTTTGGTATTATGAAAAGGTAATAGGGTAGATATTTGCAGAGAGGGTCGAATGGATTTATCTGAGTTTGAAGTTAAGCGACACATTTGAAGTCCATAAAATACGGCCTATGCCCATTCATCAGAAGGTCCATTGGAATGGACCTTCCGATTTTGGATGTTATTTCACTGAAATCTAGTGAAAGAACATACAAAATAGGTTATTAAATAACCAGAGATTACATACATTTAACTCGATGCTAATCATAATTATTATAGATTTGGCAAAATGCATTACGGAGATTGAAGCGCAAAAACAGAGGAAAACACGTGTTACCGATTAGCACAACACTACGTCGCGGTGTGGCTGCACCGCGCATGGCTTTTAAGAAGAAGAAGAAAAATAACATCCGTCAAATCTTTTACATGTCAAGAATACTATAATTTAATTCACATATTATAAACTACAATTAAATACATTTATCTTTAAACTGTGCGCTGTTTTATAACTACCATTGCTAGCGTACATGTGGTGACCCTTTTCCGACAAAGATTGAACACAAAATTTCTACATCATTGAAAAATTTGAACATCGGCGACGTGCGGATCCTTGGAAACAAGCGGAATCCCGAAGTCCAGCCTGAGCTAAGCATTCACCGAGCAAGAGCACAGAGATCACAAGCAAACCCTACGTGAAGTGTTTAAAATATCAATAATTTGTGAATTGTGACGAATTCATGGTTGCCTCGATCCTGCTCTGCTTTAGGTTGTATTATTTCACGCTACATTATTACGAAACAACATTGCATTAATTTACTATAGTTGACGATATTATTATTGCTAGAATTGCATGATTTTCATACTAAAAGTACACTTCGTTAGAATATTTTGTGACAAACTGTCAAATTTAAATTCAGCTGTCAAATTATTCATACTTGAATCATCAAGGTTTAGGGATAATTTGCATGCAAAGCATTTACTAGAATAAAATTGCAGGGAATTTTGTGCATGCTGCTTCCTGAATCTCTTTGAAACGATTTGATGTGAGCTGGCTTTCCGCGCCTCCGCCGCCGCGTCGCGAGGGCTGCATCTTCGCTGCATGCGGACAGCTCTCCTGTTTGCCACTGGTTTGACACAACAGTGGCTAGCACGGTTTGAATTTTATTTCAACTTGTAGGTACAGTCTGTTCAATTTATTTGCGTTGTTTGCTTAACATGTGCCATTGAATGTTGAATTGTTTTTAAAATGTCTGACGAATTAAAACAGTTAGTGCGAAAACGTGGTGCCATTAAGGCCAAAGTAACTTTATATCAGAAATATATTGACACAATAAAGGCAATTTCAACGGAGACCTTCACTAAAGTTTTGTATGGAGAACTCCAGTTGAAGTTGGGCCGTTTTCAGGAAGTGTTGTCTCTTTTTGATGAAATTCAGACAGAAATAGAGAATTTAGTCGAAGAAGACCAATTAGATGAACAGCTGTCAGAACGAGAAACAATTGAAGACTCTATTATAAAGTTGATTTCATTGTCACAATTGATACTTGACTCAAACCAACAAGCGACTGATATTAAATATGTTAGTGCCGTATCTCGAGCGGGAGGCTCTATTGAGTCAAATATCAACACTCAACAGTCAGTCAACTGTCAGATCCGTCTTCCATCAATAAATTTGCCGTCATTTGATGGCAGCTATACAAAGTGGATGGAATTTCGTGACACCTTTGATTCATTAATTAACAATAATGAGTCCATACCAGCGATAAACAAATTTCATTACTTGCGTGCATCATTGGAGGGTGGAGCGTCTATAGTTATAAAATCAATTGAGTTTACTAGCGCAAACTACAAAGTTGCATGGGACTTACTGTGTGAGCGTTACAATAATGAAAGAATTCTGATCAACAATCACATTAAGTCTCTATTCAACTTTGAGCCTATTATTAGAGAGTCACACAAGGCTATAAGGTACATGATAGATTTTTATTCAAAAAATTTGCGCGCTTTACACACTTTGAAGGAACCGACCGACAGTTGGGACACACTGGTGATTTATATGATGGTGTCGAAACTAGATGGCGCCACTAGTAGGAAGTGGGAAGAACACAAAAATACACTTAAGGTTTCACCTAGGCTTGATGATTTCTTAGGATTTCTTCGTAATCGGGCCGATGTTTTGGAAACGATACAATGCAGTGCTTCCACACACAAACTTGATAAACCTACTTATCAAACAAAAGAATCCAGAAATGTCAGAACAATGCTAGGTAATACTAGTGATTACAAATACACAACAAAGGATAATACGTATGCATCCAATGAGAATAAAATATACACTACCAAGACAACTATAACTTGTGCGTTTTGCAATCAAAATCATTTCAATCATGAGTGTGCCAGGTTCAAGGAACTGTCAGTGGATTGTAGACAAAGTGAGGTGTCTAAGCATAATTTGTGTAAAAATTGTCTACGCCCTGGCCATCACACCTTTCGTTGCCGCCTAGGTCCGTGCAGAATTTGCAACAGAAAACACAACACATTATTACATAATGAAGGCAATAGTAGTACTAATACTAAGACAACTTTACCTGATAGTACAAATGTTACTACTATGAGTACTACATTGTCAACATTCATGCCGGGCCAAGTACTGTTATGCACTGCTGAAGTGGAAATAGTTAATCCTGTAACAAAGCAGGTACACGCAACTAAAGCTCTTCTTGATGTGGGGAGTCAATCTTCTTTCATATCCGCTACAATGCAAAGCAGATTGAACCTTACTTGTGTTGAAACAAATCCAGTTTCCATCAGCGGCATCAACAAATGTTCAACCAGTACTACTAAGCGCTGCGATGTTCCTGTCAAATCGCGAACTGGGTTATTTGAAATGAATGTTTCCTGTCTAGTGGTACCCGAAATAACGGGACCTTTACCAAGTGTCGAAATTGACACATCTTGTTTCAACCTTCCAGTCTCTGTAGAGCTAGCGGACCCCAGCTTTTATCTTCCATCTGACATTCATATTTTGCTGGGAGCTGATATATTTTGGGATCTTGTAGGATCTAGGCAAATTAAATTGGGAAGAAACAAACCAACTCTTCAAGAGTCAAAATTAGGTTGGCTTGTTTCTGGTCCCACAGGTCAAAACCCAAGCTCTACTACTCAGTGCCACTTTTCTCGTGAGATCAGGGAATCTCTCGCCAAATTTTGGGAACTTGAAGATATACCCAATCCTTCTTGCGAGTCGAAACTGTCAAAGGATGAAGAGTATTGTGAGACTCATTTTAAGGAAAATACTGTTCGGTTGGAAGATGGTCGCTTTTGTGTCAAGCTTCCCCTCCGTGAGACCCCGGAGGATGCTCTAGGTGACTCTTACTACATCGCTAAGAAACGGTTCTACAGTCTTGAAAGGAAATTGGGCAAATCCAACATGAAGGCCGATTATTCTGCATTCCTCAAAGAGTATGAGAGCTTAGGGCACTTGACCCAAACAGACCGTCCCGCATTTGGATACTATATCCCGCATCACGCTGTAATTCGCGAAAACAGCGAGACAAATAAGTCATTAAATGACATCCAGATGGTGGGGCCTGTCGTTCAAGATGAGTTACTGTCAATATTATTGCGGTTTAGGCAAAATACTTACGTCGTGACTGGCGATATAGAAAAGATGTACCGTCAAATTATGGTGGATGACTCTCAGCGCAACCTTCAATTAATACTATGGAGGGATGAGGAGAGTCAGCCACTCAAAATTCTTAAACTAAACACTGTCACTTACGGCACCTCTTCTGCTCCATACCTTAGCACGAGGTGTCTGGTGCAGGTTGCTAACGAGTGTACTGATGAAACAGTGGCAAATACTATAAAACATGACTTTTATGTAGACGACTTAAATACTAGCTCTGATTCAAAAACGACTTTAGCGACAACGATTAAAGGCGTTATAGACGAGTTGTCTGCTGCGGGCTTTCCATTGAGAAAGTTTCGTACCAATGCTACTGATATATTTGACAACATAGAATCAGTACAGAATAACACACAAGACTTCTGTAAGCAGTCAACAGTGCTAGGATTGAAATGGTCACCTTCAGCTGATACCTTACAGTTTTCGTCAGAGTTTGAACAAATTGAAAAGGTGACCAAGCGGAACATTTTGTCTAGCTCATGCAAAATATTCGACCCACTTGGTCTTCTGTCTGCTTGCACTATATTCCACAAAATAATACTTCAACGGCTATGGTTAATGAAATTAGATTGGGACACTTCAGTGCCCAACGAACTTGCGAGTTCATGGCGGGATTTTGTTGCCGAATCGCAGCATTTGGCTAGTTTGAATGTACCTCGCCACGCTCTCTGTCATGTACCTGATACTATTGAAATACACACGTTCACAGATGCTTCGAAGGATGCCTATGGGGCATGCCTTTACTTGAAATCAATAGATAGCGAAGGCCGAAAGTTTGTTCACCTTTTGTGTGCAAAGGCGAGAGTGGCACCTTTAAAACCAGAATTGACTATTCCTCGTTTAGAGTTATTAGGTGCTTGCTTGGGTGCTCGGTTGCACGCGAGGGTGACAAAGGCTCTACGAGTGACGATTACCAGATCCATATTTTGGACTGACTCAATGATTGTGTTAGGTTGGCTTCAGACGCAGCCTAAAACTTTAAAAACGTTTGTATGTAATCGCATTGACCAAATAAGAGAGTTGTCATGCCCAGAGGCATGGCGTCACGTACCAACAGATCTTAATCCAGCTGATCTGGCTTCAAGGGGAATTAAACCACGACAATTACTCACCAGCATTATGTGGTGGGAGGGACCATGTTTCCTTAAGAAACCAGAGACTGAGTGGCCTTCAGCCAAACGCGTTGACGCTCAATTGCCAGAAATCAAGGTTTTTACGACGATACTATCTAAAGCAAATGATGTGGTTCCATTCCATAAGTATTCTAAACTACAAACTTTACAAAGAGTATTTGCATTTGTATTGCGATTTATAAATAACTGCAAGAAAACCAACGTTAAGTTATCAGGTGATTTAAGTGTTACAGAATTACACAATAGTTTAACAAGCTTAGCAACTATATCGCAACAACAATCGTTTGACAAAGACATACACTCACTCAAAACATCCAAGGTTTTAAACCGTAAATCTAAATTACTAGACTTAAATCCATTCTTTGATGATAAGGATATTTTGCGGGTTGGTGGTCGTATTGTCAACACTTTACACTGCCCATATGAACAGCGACACCCAATCCTCATTGACAGCAAGCATTCATTTACCAAACTTCTATTTGAGAGGGAGCATGTTAGGTTGTTACACGGTGGCGCTCAACTGCTGTTAAGTTCTGTTCGTGAGCGATTTTGGCCAATTGGTGGTCGAACTTTAGCAGCTAGTATTGTCAATAAATGTATGAGATGTCAAAGGTTCAAAGTTAATTCAATACAACCAATAATGGGCAACTTGCCTGCTCCTCGTGTGACTCCAGCTCCACCCTTCCTAAATTGTGGGACCGATTTCGCAGGCCCATTTCTAATTTCCAACAAAAGGGGTCGTGGGGCCAAGACGTCAAAATGCTACCTCTGTGTGTTCGTTTGCTTGTCAACAAAGGCTGTCCACCTTGAGGTAGTTAGTGATTTAAGTGCAAACGCCTTTATTATGTGTTTGCGTAGATTTATTGCCAGACGTGGTAAGCCAGATAATATCTATTGTGACAATGGAAAAAACTTCGTAGGGGCAAAGAATGAATTGAACAGAATGTTTTTAACGTGTAAGCGGCAAATTGGAGAGTTCGCATGTAGCGAAGAGCTTGTCTTTCACTTTTCTCCAGTTTATGCTCCAAATTTTGGGGGGATCTGGGAGGCAGCCGTAAAATCAGCAAAATACCATTTGAAAAGGATTGCAGGTAATACAAGTTTAACATTTGAAGAATTATCTACACTTTTTGCGCAGATTGAGGCAATTATGAACTCTCGTCCGTTGACACATTTATCAGAGAATCCGTGTGATTTAGCACCACTCACGCCAGGGCATTTCCTTGTCGGGCGACCTTTAATGTCGCTGCCATCACCTGAAGTGAAAGCTTTATCAGTGAATAGATACCAGCTTATACAAAGACTGAGACAACACTTCTGGTCTCGTTGGTCAAAGGACTATCTAACTACGCTCCAGCAACGCGTCAAGTGGAAGACGAATAAGGGATTCATCAAGATCGACGATTTGGTTCTCGTTGTTGATGACCACTTACCACCAATGAAATGGCTCTTGGGACGTGTAGTAAAACTATATCCTGGTGAAGATGGCGTCTGCAGAGTCGTCGATATACGTACTAAGAACGGCATAATTAAGAGGGCCGTTTCGAAGCTGTCAGCATTAGAAGGACTAGGCTCCCATGAGCCTCTTGAAAGCCAGTCTTTCAAGGAGGGGGAGGATGTTACCGATTAGCACAACACTACGTCGCGGTGTGGCTGCACCGCGCATGGCTTTTAAGAAGAAGAAGAAAAATAACATCCGTCAAATCTTTTACATGTCAAGAATACTATAATTTAATTCACATATTATAAACTACAATTAAATACATTTATCTTTAAACTGTGCGCTGTTTTATAACTACCATTGCTAGCGTACAACACGTCTTGCTTCAATAAGGAAAGTATCTGCCATAAACTGTCATTAGCAAATGTTGGCAAATTATGACGCGATTAGACCTATTATTATTCAAAGTTCAAACTCAAGCCCTCTTCTCCCCAAACCGAAATCCTAGATCTGCCCCTGCTTATCTTATCTTATCTTATCTAGTTGAGGGCCCTTTCGGATACACTTCGACCCAGTGGGATCTTTTGTGCATTTGCCCTCCCCTTTATAGCTACTACCAAGCTCGCTCCATCATTTCTACAAAGCGGATGATGCAGCTCAGTGGGAGCACCCTGAATTCCTTTGGTTGCGGGTAGCCGTTACCAAAGAGATTCATTCTTTGTCTGGCCCTTGCCACGCAATACAAGATATATATGGTGGAGAGCTGTATCCTCAGCCGACAGATATCGTTGACAACAGCGAGTCAGCGACACGGAACCATTCATTTCTCAGTCATACTCTCTCTTTGACATTTAATATATACTACCATTTAGATTATTGGTTAAAACCCACCTAAAACGCTTGATTGAGCACGTTTTTAAACTAGGTACTATCAGAGCGCAGCATATAGGTCACGTGCTCCTTCTATTGACAATGTTATCATTATTAAACAACGCGTCAAAAATATTCTGAATGGTATAAAAGCAACAGGTTTCACGTCTAAGGTTACAGTTTTTCCACATCAGTGTAAAGAACTACTTTAAACATGTCTTCGTACACGGTCCTCGTTCTCTGCATCTCGGCTCTCCTGATTCAGGTAAATACAATATTTCAATTACTGTTATTGTATGTTTACTGTTAAAACTGTCATTGGAATTTTAATCTTCTACCTGAGCTGGTACTACTTTGATGTAATTCAGCCTACTCTAATAATTCAATGCCAAACTTTCTAAGTGCAAAATCCTCGTCAACCAATTTTTAACCCCAGACGCAAAAAGACTCCTCCTTTTTGTTATAAGTTTGACGTGTCTCTGCGACTGAGTATCTGTGTGTGTGTGCCTGTCTGCGGCATCGTAGAATCTAAACGAATGTACCGATTTTAACCCTTTACCTACGGGGCCTTGAATCACCCCGTCATCGCTCAATATGGGCATGTTTTGGCGAGAGACAGCGGTTAGGCATAATTTCACTTACTTGAAAATCTTGAAGTATTACAGGTACACACTTGAAATTTCACACACACAATAAGTATAATGTGTTTAATCAATAGATAATCACTTGGAGTAATAATATTCACAATCACTTCTGATATCGAGCAATATATTAGTCACTAAGAAATTGAAAATTCTTAAGTTACTACTCGTGGATTTCACAAGTTTAAGTTTAAGAACATTAGTTTATAATATACTAGCTGCCCGCCCCGGCTTCGCACGGGTGGTGCAAGATGTAATTATTATTTAATTTACCTAGGGAACTACTATGTCATTGAGCCAGTTTTTTTATTTAGGCAATAGTCCCACAGGCCTATGTGGACGTCTTTCGGCTGATATGATGATGATGATGAGGCAATAGTTTAATACTTTTTATGCAATAAGTTTTTTCTCGGCGGGTCTAATTTTCGTAGGAGAAAAACTTGGTACGATTATCTTTAAAACCAATTTATACGGCGAAATTCCAAAGGGAGTCACTGAATTTAAAATTTCTGTTGGGTACCGAAAAATTTAGTTAGCGTCTAGGTACACCATCGACTATGTTTAGTTTTTGTTGTTTTTTATCACTTGTATCGTAAGATACAAGTGCAGAAAATAGGAAATTTCAATATTTGAACCAAAAACGGTAAAAATAATACTCCAAACACTCCTACGCCGTACTCTCCTAAGTCGATGAAATTTAAAACAACAATATTGTCCGCCATATTGAGTTCAATTATTTGCACTTCTGCAGTACGGGTGTCAACCCCAGTTGACAACAATTCCAATGCATAATGTGACCGCTATTTACCAAGTTTTGATTTAAAAAAATATTGAACATGACCATTACTTCGATCATCTATAGTTGACACCCGTACTGCAGCGGTGTTGCCTTACTGGCAACTCTGGGACACCCGCAGGTAAAGGGTTAATGAGTTTTTTTGAAGCTGACATGATCGAGATTATTCTTAGGTACGTTTCAACAAAACCCAGCCGTTGTTGAGATATGAACATTAAAATGAAAATGTCGGGGTTATTAAAATTTTTCTAAGTTGTTAATTTAATTACCTATAGAAAATTTTCCTTACTAAAACTAAATGTTCCCTTAGGGGAACTTCCTGATTGGAAACTTGCCTTGAGTTCTGGTGAAAGTTTCCAGAAACTTCTGAAAATATTCCTATGTTTCGTTATGTACAAGTTGCAGAACATCCCCAAATGTACTATTATGTACTAAGATAATATGTACTATTCGTATCTGGCCATAAGTGTGATAACGTATTTAACGACAAAAACCGGCGATCTAATTGAAATGTTCTTTTATTAGGGTTCAGTAGCCAAATGGCAAAAACGGAACCCTTACAGTTTCGTCATGTCCGGCATTTTATTTCGAATATATTTGTTTTCGAAAACTATTAGGTGTATTTGAATGAAATTTTGAGGAAAGGTGTATTTTGTTAGCCGTTACATAAGACTGTAATGAAATGCTTAAAAAAAACATTGTAAGTCCAGGTGTGATCAATCGATAGGTTTTTCAAAATAAATGGAAGGATTCTTAGATTTTTTTTGATTACGTGAAAATAGTCAATCACCCCTAAAATCATAAAAATTATCTTCCCTCTAATTTTCGAACAGTGTATTTAAAAAATATGAAAAAATATGGACATAGCTTACTATGCTTATCATGGCTTATTAAATTCTTTCACCGAAAACTATTTTGAACAAGGTTTTCGAGATATTGCTGAAAAACTGCCTTCCCTATTGAAAAGGATGTAAGTGCTGTAAGATTTCTGTGACGTACGACCTTTTTAATAGGCACAGAACCCTTCGTTGTGCTTAATCCGACACACACTTGGCCGGTTTTTAATATAATGACCCAATATCAGCAATCAGTTTTACAGGCATGGTTCACTCAAGTTGAAATTTTTGTAACCCCTAAACGGGAAAATATGGCTTATGGTCAATGAGATGCGTGCTAAAACAGAGTGCAGTCGATGCCCTGGAAGGAGGATGCTGACGTTTTATTTCATAAGCAGTTCCGAATGGTATTTTTATCTAAAGGTCGACTGTAACATCAGTCATTGGTACAATCATAGCTTCAAGCCAAGCTCTTTCCAAACGAAAATAGACGTCAATGCAATCAGTGTTAAAACCTGACGGCTGCTTGAAATCTTGTATGCAACCAGATATTCAGAGGTTGATCTAGGTGTTTTCGCCTAGAATTTCTTAAAATAGGTACTTAAACGTTGTTAATTTGTGGACAGTCGGTGATGAGCGGGAAACGCAGCACCTGCTGCGGCTCGAGCAGCTCCGGCTACGGCTTGAGCAGCGGCAACTACGGCTCGAGCAGCTGCGGTAGCTACGGCGGGCAGGGCACCGGGCAGGTGGGCGCGGCCGGCACCATCGACGCTTGTGGCCAAACCTGCGTGAAGGGCGCGGTGCCGGTGCTGGGCTCCGTGTGCTTCGGTGGCTGCGCGCCCGCCTGCGGCTCCGTCTCCATCTGCGGACAGTGCGGATGCGGCTGCAACTGAACACAGATCTTCGACCAAAAGTAAACAACTACGCCTTGAAATAAAGCAATGCTAAAAAGACACAAGAGTTTCATATTAACGACTTCCTTAACCTTGATTCATGAGAGAGTATAATCTCATTTTCATTCCCGCTTACGGGACAATGGTGACCCGGACCTTTAGGACTTTAGGACAGGAAGGACCATATAGCCGAAGTTCCAAACAAGTATGTACCAAATAGCCAACACGTTCAAATAAAATCTAATATTTATTTGCCAGAATATGGTAACATAATATCTTAAGGTAAAATAAGCAAAAATACATATATAACAGATTGGCATGATGGCTGAAATAAAAGATTTCTGTATTGAGCCTTAGTGTATCTTACAGTGTGTGGAGTCAGTACCTACACCGTGCACCAACTGGATGCTGTCCTCGCCACAGACGGTTATAAGGGCGGACGCCTGCCTAAAAGAACTGCCTCACTTTCTATCTTTGGCATACGGTGACTCTTCTAGATCAGCCCCTATTATACATACACATAAATAAGGTCTAAGGGCAGTACCGATCGGAAAGGTGGCACTGCACTTGTTTGTGCACTCGCTCTTAGTATAGATGACATATCTACCCTCGAGCAATAACTCTAGCGACTCCACTCTGAACGGCTACTCTGGACGCTTGGTTAAAGCAAAACAGAGGTCCTTGTCCAACTATCCATCTGGTCCAACCATACGACAAGTTCGTCTTGTCATCTCCGACAAGGTCTGCCGTGTCTGGGTGTGTGGTATTACCCACACGGTGGTATTATTAGCCCACAAGTCTTCCGGAGTGCAGCAGATGGCCCAGTGCCATTTAATTTTTGTGGCTGTGTGAGTGTGTGAGCTACGTAAGCTTCCTGTGTTGGAAAGCAGTATTGTTTTTTTAATGTGATAATATATTAATTTCTCACCTAAAATATTTTTTTTAGTAGTTAAACCATTAATATAACTGGGGCAGGATTTACTTTTTGGCTAAGCTAAGTAGATGTAGTCATTAAAAAAAACACCTAAAACCTGATTCCCCGGTGCGTCCAACCGCCATTTTGTGAACAATAATACTCTTAAAAGAACTAGTTATGGATTGAAATCAAATATTGTATCGAGTTAAATCATTAGAATATACGACTAAGTTGATGATTAAAATAAAAAAAATATGGTTTCCCTATATATTGTTGGAATCTATAATCTATATCAAAGGTTTGTGCACACCGGCAGTGGCTAGATATGCAGCTTCCCTGTGGTTTCTGCCACGGGCTAACACGAGGGTGTCGTCAGCGTAGCAGGTGAGACTGACTCCTCGCATCATGACTCCACGCAACAACCAGTGACCCAGTCGTATATATCCATGTTCCACAGGAGTGGGCCGAGAATCGAACCCTGTGGAACACCGCACGACATCGTTCGTCTCCCCCAGAACGCGCACATCCTTACTGCAACATGTTGTGACGCGGAATTGTCATTAGCGTTACCAATGCCGCGGATAAAGGACGCGTCTCGTCACTGGAGCTCTGAGCAATGAAGGTATATATATGATTCCCCTGACTTTGGTTCACTAGGATCATGATTCCCCTTTATTTTCATATAAAATCTATTTACTGCAATTGGCATACAATGTTTAATGTAAAGAATAACACATGAATGTTTGCATGTGTTGATTTAGTAATTACTCTTATATTCATAACAGTTTCGGCATAATCGACAAGAAACATACTTTTTCTGATTCCCCTGACTCTGATTTCCCCGGTTTCTGATTCTCCTGACTCTCATTCCCCTGGTTTTCTGAACAGGGTAATCATAGTTTTTTTAGTTTTCTTGAAAATCATAATATCTAAATATATAAAAGAAGACTGACTGACGGATCTATCAACGCACAGCCCAAACCGCTGGTTCTGGAGATTCCAAATTTGGCATTTAGGTTCCTTATAAGGTCTAGGGGTGACCTAAGAAAGGATATTTCAAAATTCACCCCCTGGGGTCCAAAGTTTGTATGGGGAAACAAGATTGGTTAGACTATTTCTTTCCAAACTTCACAGTGACAAAGTCTGAAAATCAACATGAGTATCGTTTCTATGGTTTATCGGGTCGCTGATTACGAAAACAACAACGATTTTAAAATCCAACATGGCGGACGTGAAATATCATCTCCCCTGTTGGGGAAATTTAACATTGTCGGCATGAACATTCTTAAAAGTATATTTGTGCCAAATTACAATTCAATTGGAACATACGGGTACAACTGCGATGCACCTTGTTTATAGACGGTTAAAATTACTTAAAGTACGCGGGCAAAGCCGCTGGCAAAAGCTAGTTTTATCATATATCGCATTACATGTGTATGATCGACCCACTTTTTCAACAATTTATTTATTTAATAGCATGAACATTACATTTTGTGCTAAATAGAAGGTCTACAATAATATTATTCAATAATAAATAAATCTTCTTTTTCACGAATATAACATTATAACTAAAATTGCTTTAACTTTATATATTATCACGTATAAATGACGATACATAAGTAAAGTTGTGAAAAGTTCCTTTATAATTAAACCAAAAAGATGTTAATAACTAATTAAAAGTTAATTTTTTATAAACAAATGAACATAAAAATTAAGACAATACGTGCCCACTTGTCCAGTTTAAACAAAACTATTTTTATGCTATTTTTGTTTAACTGGACCATTTATTGTGTTGTTTCTAATCAGCATGCATGAAAAAAAACCGGACAAGTGCGAGTTCAACTCCCGTTACTTTGAATACTCAATCTTCTTATAGGTTTTCCCTTAATCTTTAGGCAAGGCACTACTTTCCATATTTTTTTGCAGAATTTTAAGCCTAGTGCTTTCGGAGATAAGGGGGGGGGGGGGGGGTGGTCAACACTCGTCTTTTTTCCTAAATAACTTCAAATCTGGTTTTGCTAAAATTATAATAAAAATATATCTGAGATGCTTAAAACAACTTCTATCATTTGATATCGTAACCCTAAAAACTAGAACAAGGAAGGGTGACAGCTGTTCCCTTTTCTCAATTTAAATCTATTATCTTTTTTATAAGCGGTCAGTACAGTAATGCCCGAGTGAAGGACTACATCCTTCACAATACTGACTTTGAAGGAGGAGAACAAGAGCAAGCTTTAAGTAGCAAAAAAATATTTTTAGAAATATTCTGAGATTTATAAAAGTGAGAATGAATGAGGAAGTGGAAGCACAGGTCGTCGAGCCCAACATCACTGAGGAGAGAAAATCTGCTCGACTACGCTGGCTTGGTCACGTTGAGAGAATGTGAGAGGATTGTGCCGCCAAGGTATCGCTAGCGTGGTCCCGAACTCCACGGCGCTCAGGAGCGGCAGCTCCCCACTGACGTCCAAGGTGGCTTTGATAAAACTGCCTTATTTAAGTATTAATTGCAAATACGAAATCAATAGCTACAATGAACAGTAAATGAGAACCTGAAACCCATCCAGGAGATAAACATATCTATCACATATTTATCAACCCACCATATAAGTATGTATAAGTGTTTGCAAGGTATCGGATCTGGTTTCCAGAAAGCAATAACTTGAAGCTATATAAAAATCTGAATTAGCAACGGAGTAAGTGCGTAATGCACGCATTACACTCATACTCATAAGCATAAATATAGGTATATAATGTTACATTTGGTAATGAAAGGAAACATGATGCTCAATTCAATTTATTATTTGGTTGCAAGTCGTTTTGACTAGATGGTGTCATGGTGAGAAATTAGCCGCAGCAACCGCAGCCGCTGCCGTAGCCGCTGCCGTAGCCACTGCTGGAGCCGCCGATGACCTTGTTGATGGCCACGTTTCCGCAGGCGCCGCAGCTGTAGTCGACGCAGGCCGAGCCGCTGGTGTCCAGCGTGGTCGCGAACTCCACGGCGCTCAGGAACGGCAGCTCCCCGCTGACGTCCAAGTTCCCGCTCAGGTCAAGTTGGGAGTCGACGGAGATGCCGGAGGGGGAGATGGGGCCGACGCTGGTGACCAGCAGGTCACCGCCGCTGCTGGAGACGGACACGGAGCCGGAGTTGCCGTAACTGCCGGACCTGCCGTAATTGCCGGACCTGCCGTAATTGCCGGAGCCACTTGAGCTGCCACAGCACTGGCCAGCGATGGACTGCAAGAGGGTAACACATTCAGAGAGATGGACTGCAAAAGGGTGATGGAAACTTTATAGTTTTGGCTTCTGCGATTTGTAAACGTGTCGTAAAAATGCCTTACGTCGTGGAACAAAATGAAGAGTTGTTACAAAAACGGGAATTTTTTCAACTTAAGAGCTATATTTTTTCCCAATAAACTATATTAATATTCTTTACCGTTTACCTACGAGATAAAGCTTGTTAAACTTTTGTACAAAAATCCGCCTGTTTCAAGCCTTGCAAGTTGATCGGGATGAATGAAATGTGATTTGTGTCATGTTAGCGGCAGGGTTGTCATCTATAGTTAAATGTCTTATTTTCAATGTCTTTTTGTTTTACTTAACCTAGCTTTAAAATGATAATAAATTAATGAAAATTAATTAGATACCTAACAATATACTTCAGCATAGTACAGTGCCACCCTGTATATAAAAAAAAAAACTAGATCTAAAAAATATCTAAAAAAATATCTAACGAGCTCAACAAATATGTAAATGAACTACTTAAATCTGGTCTGGAGGATTTATTTATTTGTTTTCTAATGACAAAAATATAAATAAACTTACAATAACAAATAACTAAGTAAAATCTAAGTCATCAAAATAAATTATATCTAAAAAAGTGGCATCGTACACGGCGCTGGAAGCAATTACATGTTGCATAGCAATACTGAACCGCAATGTTAGCAGCTTGTGGTGCCGACAAGCCTTTTGCGAAGCTCAGTCAAAAGTAGCCGATCGTTTGGACCTCAAGGCCCAAGAGTCTCGACGCCGAATGCCATTAAACGATACTGAAAGCAGAGACCTCTGTATTGTGTAGCTTTTTTGGCCTCCTCCATCTCTTTTTGGTAATGTTCTTGGTAAATGGAACAGTGCCAGTGTGTCAACGCGTGTAGAGTCCCACACTAGCCCCATCTTCAACAGGACTAGGATCATTCCGTCCGGCCTCTTGCAATAGTCTTTTAGTACATTTATATTCGTCAAGTATATATCTCTTATTGCTGGGCTGTTCCCGATGGCGAGGGGTATTGGGCTACGTATAGTAACCATGCTGGTTGAATTTGGTTCGTTTACAAAAACATAAGTAGATATGCAGGTTTCCTACGATGTCATCCTTTATCGAAAAGCTTAGTGGTACGGTGCATATCAAACGTATTCCTAAATGATATTCAAAATAGTAATTATAAAATGATGAACTTACCTGGACCAGAAGGGCAGACACGCAGAGGAGGACAACTTTGAATGCCATTTTAGTTTCTTAGCGGATGTCTCACACAAGAATGATTCTGGGTTGAATTTTGAAATGCTTTTATATCGAAAACTATTTCACAATGGACTTGCAGCTGCAAAAACACATTATTATATTTTTAAAAGCAGATGATAGTGGTAGTGGTAGTATACACTTTAATTTTAGGGATCCGTGCCGCTAAAGTAAAATATTTTTTTTATATGGATCACCCGTCTGTTTGTTTTTTCCGTTTATCGGATATATTTGTAGTGCATTTAATACACCCTAGGCCCATTCATCGGAAAGTCCATTTTCAAAAAAGGGTCCAATATAAACAAGGAAAAGTTAAAATTTTGCATAATCTAATATATGCAAAATTTTAACTTTTCCTTGTTTATATTGGATGTTCTTACAGATTTGGTAAAAAATATTAAGGATATTGAAGCATAAGAAAAGTGGGACAATCGTCTAGCATCAAGGAAGAAAATATCTGCCACAACCTGTCATTACCAAACTCAGTGTTTAAACGCAAACTGCGAAGCGATTAGACTATTATTTAAGGTAAGGAAAGTTCAAACACAAACCTTCTCAAACCAAAATCCTGGATTTGTCTCAGGTAAGCAATACACGATAGTGGTTTAGAGCTGTATCCTCAGTCGACAGATATGGTTGTCGACACGGAAACCATAATAACGCCACTACTTGCTCTGTACACTTGAAAATATTGAAATTATAGCCTATGTCACTCCCACGATTAAGGGGAATCCAACGACACCTCATATGTCGAAATCCGTCAAACGGTTTAGGCTGCAGGGCGTGCCAAAGAATAAGACATACACACATAGATACATACATACGCTCGAAAAACATAACCTTCGTTTCCTTCGACAGTCAGGTAAAAAGCAATAACGTCCAAGGTATTAAAAGGTAAATTGTGTAATTTGTCGTAAAACGTTAAAAAAATGTCGAGAGTGAGAGACCTCGTGTTCTCTAGCTATCAACGTGACGAATCCTCATATCAATAAAGGGTCGGCAACGCACTTGTGATTTTTCTGGAATCACTACCGTTCACAGGCTACGGCATCTGTTTACCATCAGGCAGAGCATATATGTTTGTTTGCCACCGTTGTAATTAAACAAAAACGGAACCATTCACTTCTAAATCATACTGGCTCTTAGACATGATAATATTCTACCAAGTAGGCTATCAGCTAAAAAACCACCTAAACCACTTGATTGAGCACGTTTTCAATTCAAGCTACTATCAGAGCGCAGCAAATAGGTCACGTGCTCCTTCTATTGACAATGTTATCATCACTAAACAACGCGTCTAAAATATTCTGAATGGTATAAAAGCAACAGGTTTCCCGTCTAATGTTACAGTTTTTCCACATCAGTGTAAAGAACTAGTTTGAAAATGTCTCGCTTCGCTATCTTTGCTCTCTGCCTCCAGGCTCTCTTGATTCAGGTAAAATACAATATTTCAATGACTGATATTGTATGTTCATGTGTGTGTGTGTTAATGTGGCCCACTTTTTATAAAAAGTTTCATTGGAATTAAAATCTTTTCTCTTTCGAACATTTTCCTAACAAAACTAAATGTCCCCCCCCTTAGGGAAACTTTCTAAATGGAAACTTGCCTTAAGTTTTCGTGAAAATATCCAAAAACTTCTGAAAATATACCTATGTTTTCGATAATGTTCTGCAACTTGTACATAATCTCGGGTACTTAAGACATTACCTAAAATAATTAGAGACTATAATTACCTATTCGAAGTTAACTAAAGAAACAAACAATCAGACCGGAGATATAATTGCAAATTTCTTTTATTAATATAACGGCCGAATTTCAGCAATCAGCTTTTCCGCCATTGTTCACACAAGTTGCAAATAGTAATATGCGGGAAATATTTATAATGCGGGAAAATATGGCTTATGATCAGTAAGATGCGTACAACCGGGTGCAGTCCGTGCCCTGGAAATAAGATGCTCACGTCTTATTTAATAATCAGTTCTGAATGATATTTTTATTTAAAGATCGGCCGTTACATCATTGCAGTCATTGGTACAATCGTAGCTTCAAGTCGAGTTCTTCCCAAACAAAAATGGACGTAAATGCAATCAGTGTCAAAACCTGACGGCTGCTTTATCAGAGGTTGATCATGCTTCCGTCTAGAATTCCTTAAAATACATTACTGTTTGACTGTTTTACTTGTATGTATGTTGTTTACAATCATTACTCATAGAGTACATCATAAACGTTGTTAATTTGTGAACAGTCGGTGATGAGCAGCTCCTGCTGCGGCTCGGGCAGCTCCGGCTACGGCTTGAGCAGCGGCAACTACGGCTCGAGCAGCTGCGGTAGCTACGGCGGGCAGGGCACCGGGCAGGTGGGCGCGGCCGGCACCATCGACGCTTGTGGCCAAACCTGCGTGAAGGGCGCGGTGCCGGTGCTGGGCTCCGTGTGCTTCGGCGGCTGCGCGCCCGCCTGCGGCTCCGTCTCCATCTGCGGAAAGTGCGGCTGCGGCTGCAACTGAACATAGATTTTCGACTCGAAGTTAACAACTACGCCTTGAAATAAAGCAATGCTATAAAGACACAAGACTTTTATATCAACGACTTTTTAACCTTGTAAGGGTTCATTAACTTTTTTCTAAACAATGATTTATGCTTATGGTCATACATACACACTTCGTATATGTTAAGCGCGGGAAGCGGTAACAAGCTGAACATTTTAAACAAAGGCCTGCCTGCAGCCTTTTTTGTGCGACAAATGTTCCATTACTATAAGTGCTATTGCCCCATACTATTAGTCCATAAGGAAAAATCGGTTCCACATAGGCATGATAACATGAAATCGAGGTTTTAATATCTATGACTACTTATTTGCTTAAGGGCATATACATATTTATTGACACAGTTTGTTACACTATCCAATTGCGTCTTCCAGTCAAGTTTCTAGTCTATAATATAACTCCTAGATATTTAGTTTGAGGTGCATCTTGTATACTTGGTATATTAAGATTGTAGTTAAGTAAAGTAAAGTAAGTAAAGACAACTCGCTGCTGTGTTAAATTGTATATCATTTCGATTTGTCGAGATTAATTATCAGACATTTAGCCAGCATAGGAGTGGGAGGGGGGACATCTGTCTGTCCGTCTGCGGCTTACCCTCTCATGCTCTTACAGGCTCTTACAGACTCAGTGACCCTTACTACTAAAAAAATTAATTTGGCATGGATATATAAATCAATCACGCCGACAAAACTGTAGATTAAAGTCTTGAAAAAAAATTGTTTAGGGTACCTCCCCTACACGTAAAATGGGGATGTATTTTTGTAATCTTTAAATTATATTTATGATAGACAGACAAACGGACGGAGGGTTCCGTTTTTAGGGTTCCGTAGCCAAAATGGCAAAAACGGAACCCTTATAGTTTCGTCATGTCCGTCTGTCCGTCTGTCCGTCTGTCGGTCTGTCCGTCTGTCCGTCTGTCCGTCTGTCCGTATGTCACAGGCATTTTACTCGAAAACTATAAGGTGTATTTGAATAAAATTTTGATTATAGGTGTATTTTGTTAGCCGCTACATAATTTTGTAATTAAAATGACAAAAAAAAATTTTTTAGGGGTGCACTCCATACATAAAACTAAAAGTCAAAAAAAAAAATTTCATTGTGTCCCCCCGTGTGGCACATCAATCGATAGGCCTTTCAAAATAAATATAAGGTTTCTTAGCATTTTTTTTGATTAATTGAATAGGGTCGGAGATAATCACCCCGAAAGTCACTAAAATTCTGTCCCCCCCTCTAATTTTTGAACGGTGTATTTTAAAAATATGGAAAAATTCATGGACATAGGGCTTATTAATTTCATTCACCAAAAATTGTTTTGAACAAGATCGGTTCAGAGGTTTTCGAGATATTGCTGAAAAACTGCCTTCCTCAAAGAAAAGGACGTAAGTGCCATAAAATTTCTGTGACGATACGACCTTTTTAATAGGCACGGAACCCTTCGTTTTGCGTGGTCCGACACGCACTTGGCCGGTTTTTACCTTTTTGGTCCGGAACCCTAAAAATCGAAGTAGTCGCAACTAATTATTCTATATCAATATCATACACCAAATGTAGTATCTGGCTATAGCTACCCCACGCTGGCATAACGATGCTTGTATTTGGGTCGGCGCCACCCCCCGTCTCTCCCTTACAGCTCCCAAAACAAGGGCACCTTATATCGATAACATTAAATGAAAGCAGAGTTCTTAAAAAATCAGTATATTATCACTGAATATCATAAATTAAGAGTTGCACCCGCATCCGCACTGTCCGGAGATGGAGACGGAGCCGGCGGCTGGCACTGTGCCGCTGAAGTCGACCGAGCCGAGCACGGGCACGGAGCCGACGACGACGGTCTGGCCGCTCGCGTTGATGTCGCCGGTCACTCCCACCTGCCCGGTGCCCGTGCCGCCGTACGATGCGTAGCTGGGCGCGCTCAAGGGCGCGGGCTGCGGCTGGTTGTTGATGGGGCCGATCCCGCCCAGGCCGGAACCGTATGGGAGTTGAGGGTAACCACACGACTGGCTGAACACGGACTGTAAATAAAATATTATTATTAAATAAATATTGTATTATACTGATCTATACGAGGCATCATAAAATACCAAAAAATATGTTTTCCTATTAAATGAGTACCTTTTGTATAAATGAAATTTATAAAACTCAATAAAGCATTGTTGGTACACTGGTTAGGATTTTACCTGGATCAAGCAAGTCTGTGCGACGAGAACGAGAATGGCGAAGGGAGACATTGTTGTATATTTGTCGTTCTTTTAATGAACCAGAATAATTTGATTATAAACTGTCACTACTTATATACTGACACAGCGATAAGCATTACAAATAGGTCAGTGATGAAAAATATTAGCAAAGCGATCGTAATAACGAATTGCAAAAATAATCCTTATCTTAATAGATAACGTGTTAAAATTTAAAATGATGAAACTATGTTAATGTTTATTTCATCGATTGATAATACAATTTATGTGTTATTTAATTTTTATCTATATTTGCAATAGAAAATTATGTATATAAGCTAGCTGGAGTACCGACTTCAATATTCATTAAATTTTTGGTTGTACAATAGATATACAGACTCTAAAATGGCCTTCAAGTACGTAATTATCTGCGCAGCAGCTTTCCTAATCCAGGTAATTAATATTTTAATAATTCAAACTTTATTTCACAATACACACAATCACAGACTACAAAGGGCGGATTGAAGACCTTAATGGCCCCCCATAATGAGAAAAAGAATCGCCTCTCAAATGTTTCGCCTGCGAGGTAGCACCAACAGCTTGCTGTTAGATATAGCAGAGAGATGGGACTGTCCGTTCTTTGGTCACTGGGCGTCTGCTCATCGTCCTGTGTATCAAGACCCCAAATAAAGTTTAAGGAATAAAAAACTGTGAGACCTAGGTTAAGATGTACTAATACTAGGAATGTAAGTCTGTATTAATTACTAACAAGCTATGGGCAAATTGGCCTGAAATAAATGGTTTATTATTATTATAAAGCATTTCCTAATAATAGTAGTAATCATTCAGCCACCAGCTAACCGTAAGTATAAACAGAAAAGCTCATAGGTATATTGATCGAAATACGATATCTATCCAGTTTAGCTTCATGTTAAACTTTTGATCGACGATTGATTGATTAAAAATTTAATCGACGGTTTACCAATTGAAACGTCACCTATAGGATATTTTATAATTATTTTTTAAGAATTTATGTTCTGATAAGCATATTACGACGACTTTATTAGCTTGCTATTGTAATTAGCATTAAACTAGATGCAGAACATTTTCAAAAAGGTAGAAAAATTCTAGAAACTTTAACGAGAACTTAAGACAAGTTTCCGTTTAGGAAGTTTCCTTAAAATAATACTGCCTCATCTAAATGATAGTAACCTTGACATTGCTTGTATATTCTGTAATAGACTTAAAGATCATTGATGATACAGTCCCTGATCCGTTATAATAATTGAGCTAATGTTTTGTTACAGTGCATTGCTGGGCAATCCTCGTCTAATTGTGGCTGTCGTTCTATCACCATATCCGACAACGGCGGTGCTCTGGCAGTTACTAGCATCGGGCCCATCGCACCCTCCGGCATCGCCGTCGCCACTGACCTGGGCCTGAGCGGTGACCTGGCCGTTTCTGGCGCGCTGCCGTACCTGAGCGCGGTGGCGTTTGAGGGCCAGTTCGACACCAGCGGCTCGGCGCCCGTGTCATACGGCTGCGGTGACGGCGTCGCCATCACGCAGGAGATCGGTAACCCTAGTGGCAACGCCGCCCTCAGCTCTGGCCTTAGTGCTGGTAACATCAACAGCTGTGGGTGTGCCAGACGGTCTTAAAATAAACGCTTAGGTACCTTTTTTAAAATAAAGATTTTATAAAGAAAAACATGTTTATTTAAGTACAAATAGTTGGCTGCCCAGCTCCGGACGCGTAGGCATTATAAAGATCGCAGGTGGAGCCACGTGGTATCATAGAATATAGCCTCTAACTGTGTATGTACTGATGAAACAAGTTTATGGGCTAGAGGACGCTAGCTAGGGTAATGATTGCACACGGGCGCTCCATGGGTTAGAGACGCCTCTGCTGAAGGTCCATTCTATATACTTACCTACTGGTGAACGAAATATTGAGATCGGATAAGTAGTTAGGGAAATTACTCCCTACACTACACACATACATACAAAGCCCCTATAAACAAGCTTGCATTTCCCAGACATAACCTCTTTATACTTATTATAGGTATAGGTAAAGATTGCTGACGCGGCAAAAGTGTTTGCCGAAAACAATTGACGAGTTCGATGTCACAACACATTATGGGTGGCGACAAAAAACGTGATGTCATATTGAATAGAATATGCATTTTATTTTCAACACAATTGATATCGTTTTATGGCACGCGCACGTGCCATTGCCGTTTTTGCCAATTTATATTTTTTTTCACCCCCCATTGGACACTGCAATTATGCGTCATTATTTTAATTATATATGTAGTTATGAATAAAGATGGAAAGTAGCATGTATTGGGACAGTGTAAAAAAATAGATATACTTTCGCATTTATAATATGGGTATGGATTTCCATCACGAAATTACATTCTACATCTTTTGTATAATCATTTGTATCTAGGCCAGCTGCCTTCGCAGCTCCACCCGCGTTTTAAAAAGAAAACTAGCGAATCCGTGAGATACACGTATAATAGGTACATTTCCCAGACTTCTCCAAGACATGAAACCTAGCTAAATCGATTTCCCTCCCCCATAAACCCATATAAAACTGTACATGGAAGATATTCGAAAAAAGTTGGCTGGGGGTTCGATTCTAAGTATCCCCATTCCCAGCCAACTTTTTTCGAATATCTTACTTTAGTCATAGTCATATACATTTATTTTATAAAGCCAATTTATATGCCAAAAAAAGAATTTCACATGTACATACATAAAATAATTAGTCTCATCATAATAATTATAACAATATAATACAGTAGATATATTTGACTCTCGCTAGATGACTGGATCAAGGGTCAGATACAGAAGGCGGTACTTCTGGACACGGCGCGGATAGTCAGGAGGTTCCTCTCTCTGTCGCCCGACCACCGGTAGTTTAGGCCCCGCCTCACTGCCGACGGCACCCTAGGTTAGGTTTTTATAATGATTTGTTTTGTATGTATAGTTTTATATTTTACTTTTTATATAATTATTGTAAAAACCTAACTCTAAGAGTAAATATGAATAAAGGAAATAACTAATAATAGGAACAGAAATAACAACTCATAAATAATAAAATAATTTATTTATATTACTTTCTTGTACATTATGTACCCATCGAAATTATAGAACGGGCACTCACAAGGCCAGTTTTTTAAACGGCGCTTAAAACTATTCAAATTTGGGACTTCGGTTACATTTTTTGGCAATTTGATGTAGACCGTGGGGCCCATCACATGAGTGAGCTTGGACGACTTGGTAAGCCGAGTTGTGAGTATTCACAAGCTTGTTTGCGTTTCGCGTACATTGTACACGTATACCATGGCACTCGTTTTGAAGGACTCAAGATGTTCACGAACGTACATAGCCACTTGCATGATTATTATCGCTGGTAAAGTGAGAATGCCCAACTTTATAAAAAGTAGCTTCGCCGGAGTATCCAGCGGCACTCGTGCGATGGTTTATATGGCACGTTTCTGTAGGCGGAACACTCTCTCCCACTCATCGACCCCAGAGATCCGTCCCGTACTGTGTACAGTCAGGCGACCTACAGGGTCACAGTTTTCGCAATTCGACTGAGAGCGAAGCACGCACTAGCTATTTTGCCGCAAAGTTTGTCAACGTGCCGGTCCCACTTGAAGCCTGAGTCTATCTCAAAACCCAAGAAGATTGAGCCGGTGACTTGATCCAAAAGTGTTCCTTCGATTTGTACAGCCAGCGGCGCCATATGACGACCAGATAAATTAAATTGCATATAATGCGCCTTCTTAAGGTTGAGAGCTAAGCCATTGATGTTAAACCATTGCGCGAGCTGCTCCGCAGTCTGGTTCGAAGCCTTCTCAACGCCGTCCACAGTCGGTGCAGTAACAATAGCAGCGACGTCATCAGCATACATGAGGACCTCACCGGCTTTTATTGCGTCTGGTAGGTCGTTTACGACTATCAAAAAAACCGGACAAGTGCGAGTTCAACTCGCGTGGTGAGGGTTCCGTAAAATTCCTATTCTCTAAGTATTAGGCGCCCCATACATAATACACAAAAATATTGAGAATTTTCCGTTACTTTGAATACTCAAACTTCTTATAGGTTTTCCTGTAATCTTTAGGCAAGGAACTATTTTCCATATTTTTTTTAGAATTTTAAGCCTAGTAGTTTCGGAGATAAGGGGCGGGGAATGGTAAATTTTCGTCTTATTTCCTAGATGACTTCAAATCTATTTTTGCTAAAATTATAAAAAATATATATCTGAGATGCCTACAACAACCCCTTTCATTTGATAATGTCACACAATAAAGAGCAATCTCTCTCTAAAGAGCAATATTAACTTTTTAACCGCCATAGTCTTATTTGTAAGACATACAATATCTAGCCCATTTCACCGCAGTCCGATATGAAGGACACGCATATGCAATCCCTACTCTGGGTGGTGGGTGTACCTTTGTATCGTCGGCGACACGAGCATGCCCGATGAAACATTCTAAGCTGTTAAAGGGTTAATATAAAACGGTTGTATCTTCTTATTGTTTTAAGAGACTAAATGGGGTTTTCGTCACTAGGCATATTTTTTTGTCTTCTTTTTTTTGGAGTAATAATATTTTTTGAGTCTACACCCCTATTTAAAGATCAGTACATTAATAAGACAAAGTGCCGTTAAATAAAAATGTATTTATTAGTAAAACAGTCTAGACTTATATGGATTATCTCAAGCAGGACCTTCACAACTTGATCAAAACACCATATTCGTAAAAAAGGTACTTATTATTCTGGTCCTAGGCACTTATTTTAAGACCGTCTGGCACACCCACAGCTGTTGATGTTACCAGAACTAAGGCCAGAGCTGGCGGCGGCGTTGCCATTGGGGTTGCCGATTTCCTGCGTGATGGCGACGCTGTCCCCGCAGCCGTACGAGACGGGCGCCGAGCCTCTGGTGTCGAACTGGCCCTCGAACGCCACCGCGCTCAGGTACGGCAGCGCGCCGGACACGTCCAGATCTCCGCTCAGACCCAGGTCGGTGGCGACCGCGATGCCAGAGGGCGTTATGGGCCCGATGCTGGTGATCCCTAGAGCTCCGCCGTTGCTGGACACAGTGATTGACTGGCAGCCGCAGTTTGAGGAGGGAATACATTGTCCGGTTATATACTGTATTAAGAAAGCCGATGCACAGAATATGATAGGTGTGTAATACATTTTAATGGCAGTTCTTTGATTGACTATCAATTAATAAATTAAAGAGTGACCCGGTTACCTTTTATAATAACGTACAACCTAATATTGAACAATCGCGATAAGTTTCAATAGGGTAGATAAACCAAAATGTAGGACTATCAATACCAAGCTAAAAATGTACGTGTTGACTATTGACTAAATTCAAATAAAATGCGTTTGATAAGGAAATTTTCGCAACAAGATATTAATTAACGCGTTACAATTAGCAATGTTGGACTAATATTTTCAACACGCACATTTTTCTGTAATTGTTATCACTGTTGTTAGTATAAAAGCATTGGTTGATTGTGATCAATTCATTCTGGTTACTTACGAGAACAACATTTACACAAATATGTCTCCCTTCATTGTCTTCGCTCTTTGCATGAAGGTCTGCTTGATCCAGGTAATTAAAACAAAACCCTTTCTCAGTTTAAACTTATAGTGTTTTTGCATTAAATTATAGTATAGTTACATAATAGGTATTTTAATGCCTCATGCCAAAATGTAGTACTATTAGTCTTGTATAAACGCATTTTCCTTACAGTCCGTGTACAGCCAGTCGTGTGGTTACCCTCAACTCCCATACGGGTCCAGCATGGGCGGGCTCGGCCCCATCAACAACCAGCCGCAGCCCGCGCTCGTGAGCGCGCCCAGCTGCGCGTCGTACGGCGGCACGGGCACCGGGCAGGTGGGCGTGTCCGGCGACATCAACGCGAGCGGCCAGACCGTCGTCGTCGGCTCCGTGCCCGTGCTCGGCTCGGTCGACTTCAGCGGCACCGTGCCAGCCGCCGGCTCCGTCTCCATCTCCGGACAGTGCGGATGCGGGTGCAACGCTTAATTTATGATATTCAATGATAATAATATACGTATTTTATACTTAAGTAGTCTGTTTTATTATTTTAGTGTGTGCACGTGATTTACGAAAAAAGGAACCCTTACAGGATCACTTTGTTGGGTGTGTATGTATTAGTTGTATGTATTGTATATAAATAATTGATTGAAATGGATGATTATGTATTTAAAATAAATAGTTCTTAAATTTGAATTCAATGTTCAGTTCATTTTGGATTTTATTTTGTAATATTTTTTTTTCTATTTGAAATTATTTGAGGCCTTTTTATATAAGCCTTTTAAATATGGCAATAAAAAAATAAAGAATACGTGGGAAAACTTTAAGCACCCTACAATTGGTGCAATTTGTCACACCAACTTGCTATGGTTAGAATGAAGGGTATGTGTTACGATGTCACTCCAACTATATGTACCTAATAGTTAGCTAGTAAATGTACGCTTATTTGGCTGTTTGCAGTGACTTGTCTTAGTCAAAAGTGGTTATTAAAAGTTTAAAAATAGTAGGCATAGAATTGCATACACACTATCTTGGCCGTTGCGCTGACTTTTAAACTATTAAAATTTGCAATCGTCAGTAATGTGGAACTTCACGTACCTACTATTTTTGCTACAGTAAGGCACTTGTCCCACCGCCGGCGACGAGCGATGAGCTATCGGCGATTTTCTCGCCCAAGAAACGAACAAAAGATAATCGCTCCCGTGTATATAAAAGAGAGAGATATAGTTCATCGCGGTGTGAACAGCCAGCTATGAACTATAAATATATATCTCTCTTTTATTTACACGGGAGCGATTATCTTTTGTTCGTTTCTTGGGCGAGAAAATCGCCGATAGCTCATCGCTTACTCGCCAGCGGTGGGACAAGTGCCTAAGGCGAACATTTCCGAGCATATCGGAGACAAATATCTTTTATAGCAAATCCGTGATTAGAAAAGCAAATTCTTTTGCAAATTCTTTTAAATAATGTTTTTTCTGAACATCGCGGTTCGACGTAAACATAAAAAAATGCATTACCTATAATTAATCAATCACTTAATTTTAAGGCTCCGGACTCGGAAAGGTGCTCCGAGGCTCGCGCGGCTTTCTTCCTGGCGCAAAGGTTATCCATCGCCATCCAACCTGGTAACGCTGCAAGTCTGATGGGCACCTTTGCGCCCGAAGCAACTCGCGGGGGCCTTGACTAAGCTTAGGTTATACAGTGTGTGTCTGTCATAAGAACATTTATTTTAAGGAACGATAGCTTTCAGTGCTGTGAACCGTTTTATCGAAAAAATATAACAATTACCTTTTCTAATGGAGAGTTATTAATTTTTTAAATTTTCTCGAGCAGCAATGTACTGCTAACATTCACTTGACGTTTCAGAGAGGCAGAGCTAGTTACTGTCAGTTGTTAGCTTTGTTACCAATACATTGCGGGCCGAATTAATTTGTATGAAAAAAAAAACCGTTTTTTGAAACTAGAGATACCAATTTACGTTCATTAGGGCTTATACTTTCAGCCCTTAAAATAAATGTTCTTATAAATAAAAAATAAATAAAAATCATTTATTTCAGACATTTGTAGTCCATAAGTGTTAGTATTACAAATTAACTTAAATAACTATGTTAGTGCCTAAACTTAAGTGTTGGGTGGTCCAGTGCTTGATTAGGGCACTGTCCCATCTCCCTGCCACAACGGCCAAGGAGACTGTGGCGGCTGGCGCGCACCCTGCGCAGCGTCGCGGCATAGCGTTTGCGGAGCGTCGCATGGAAACCGTCCACGTGCGCGTCCGCAAACATGCCGGACGCACTGCAGTGTCGCGGCAGCCGCAACAGTACCCTGAACGCGTCGTTGTACTGTACACGCATGGCGTTCATGGCACGCTGCGTGTACCGCGTCCACAGGCTGCAGGTGTACAGCGATGTACAGTATGCTTGGAAGAGTGTTATTTTAACTTGTGCTGTACACCTGCTAAACCTGCGAGCTATCATGTTGGCCCTGACGGCCAGAGCCCTGCGCTCGCGTTCAATGTCTGAATCGTCTCGAGAGTCATCGGTGACCAAGTGTCCGAGATATGACCGACACACACTGTATAAGTTTTTGTTAATTTTTAATTACGGTGATTGGTTTTTGTTTTTTTTTATAAATTGTGCCTATGTGATTGACATGACTGTAAAATTTTATATTTGATACTTAATAGTATTGTCCGATAAAATAATTTAAAGACTTTGTGATTTCGCAAAAGAACAAAATCATCATAGATTTTGTAATCGCTGGTTACGATTTAAAACAGCATTTTACCTTGAACTGGTATTTTTCCCTCGGTATTTTGCATATCTGACACGTTAGACATTTAATACTCCCATATTATTTTCAAACTTACCTTAACTAGGGTAAATGACCCAATGCGCGACACCGTATTGTCTAATAATTGAAAGAAAGACAGAAAAAAAAATCGTGACAGATCTACGATAAAAAAAGTAAAATTAAAACAAAACGTAACAAAAATAACACAAATGTCACGAAAAGGTCCCGCCACAGCATAATGCCGACAAAAAAAAAGTCCGCCACATTAAATAATCTCAAACGGCAAGGGTCAACAATTTCTGACTGATAATCTATACCTAAGTACTAATAATAAAGAGGAGAAGAATAACTTACCTTGGGGAAAGACAATATAGACATACCTAGACTTTATTTATCCCACAGATCCGCCTTTCTTTTTAATACGCAGTGGAGCCTCGTGAACAGCTAGTTTATATTAAAAAACCGGACAAGTGTGAGTCGGACTCGCCCAACGAGGGTTCCGTACACAATTACAAATGTATAGTTTTCAGTTTTTTCTGCACTTGTACTATTTTATAAGACGATATTACTTGCCAAATTTCATAGTTCTAGGTCAACGGAAAGTACCCTATAAATGTTGATTCCCTTGAGAGTGTTCAATAGGTTTTTTGCGGCATAAATGGCCTTTTCATTACGTTCATTTTGAAGTTTGATTTTTTTACAGCTTCAAGGGACTGTAGACTTGAGTATATTTTATTGCGCCATTAATTACACTATATAGTCGGCCGAAGGCAACGTTTGTGACGCACTGCGACGGAAGCCCGACATAGATGCGCGCCCCTGCCCCCCTATTCACTAACTTGTTTTAAGCTCTCCTCAACATTACACTCATCCACAAATATATCTTGACACCTAGTCCAGGCAATGAACTGAAAACTTGTATGGAAAAAATGACATATTTGGAAATAATTTATAATAGCAAATTTTTTTAATGTAACGGACATATTATCAATTAAATTGTTACCTAGAGGCAAAATCCAACAAAAAATCAGACATCAAAAAAATCAATTATTTAATTAGCTCCTAAAAAGTGCGGATGAATATTAATATTTTTGTTATCTTTATTTAGGTTCTTTTACATTTGCTTTACAATCTTTAATATAAATAAAATAAAAAAGACAATGAATGTTTAATTTAAATCTATATAATTACTTCCGGGTGGAAAGTTTGGTGGATTCTTGAATAAAGCATCTTAGAATAATGTTTTAAAATGAAATAAGCAAAAAAAACGCTATTATAAATTAATGTTTTTCGAAACCGTATTTTGCCTCGGCTAACCGCGGTGCGTAGTAACTAAGCGTAGGTAGAGGTCCAGTTTCGTTAAACCTGACGCGTGGGGTGAGGCACATGAGCGCGTAGCGAATAACAGACCTGCACTCTATAGTCGGCCGAAGGCAACGTTCCTGACGCACTACGAGGGAAGCACGACATTGATGCGCGCCCATACACTCTAAAGTCAGCCGAAGGCAACGTTTATGACGCACTACGAGAGAAGCCCGACATAGATGCGCGCCTCTGCACTCTAGTCGGCTGAAGGCCACGTTCGTGACGCACTACGAGGGAAGCCCGACATAGATGCGCGCCTCTGCACTCTATAGTCAGCCGAAGGCAACGTTTATGACGCACTACGAGGGAAGCCCGACATAGTGCGCGCCTCTGCACTCTATAGTCAGCCGAAGGCAACGTTTATGACGCACTACGAGGGAAGCCCGACATAGATGCGCGCCTCTGCACTCTATAGTCAGCCGAAGGCAACGTTTATGACGCACTACGAGGGAAGCCCGACATAGATGCGCGACCCTGCACTCTAGTCGGCCGAAGGCAACGTTCGTGGCGCACTACGAGGGAAGCCCGACATAGATGCGCGCCTCTGCACTCTATAGTCAGCCGAAGGCAACGTTTATGACGCACTACGAGGGAAGCCCGACATAGTGCGCGCCTCTGCACTCTATAGTCAGCCGAAGGCAACGTTTATGACGCACTACGAGGGAAGCCCGACATAGATGCGCGCCTCTGCACTCTATAGTCAGCCGAAGGCAACGTTTATGACGCACTACGAGGGAAGCCCGACATAGGGCGCGCCTCTGCACTCTATAGTCAGCCGAAGGCAACGTTTATGACGCACTACGAGGGAAGCCCGACATAGATGCGCGCCTCTGCACTCTATAGTCAGCCGAAGGCAACGTTTATGACGCACTACGAGGGAAGCCCGACATAGATGCGCGACCCTGCACTCTAAAGTCGGCCGAAGGTTGATACTCGTGGTGCGCTCCGCGCTCCATACACGTGAAAACGGCGACCAAAGGCGACGTTCATGGCGCAGTAAGTGGATAGCCCGATGTAGATGGGGCGCGCCCCTAAATTTTATAGTGCTTGACATTTATTGCGCGCTTTTTCACTCTATAGTCGGCCGAAGGCGACGTACTTAGCGTGCCGCGCTTGCCTCTACACGTAGGATGCCCGACGTAGATACATTTTATAGCGCACGACATCCACTGTCCTTCTACTCCAGGCAAAATACGGTTTCGAAAAACATTAATTTATAATAGCGTTTTTTTTTGTTTATTTCATTTTAAAACGTTATTCTAAGATGCTTTATTCAAGAATCCAACAAACTTTCCGCGGAAATAATTATATAGATTTAAATTAAGCATTTATTGTCTTTTTTATTTAATTTATATTGAATATTTTAAAGCAAGTGTAAATGAACCAAAATAAAGATTAAAACATTTATTAATATGTATTTCGACTTTTCAAGAACTAATTAAGTTATATTTTTATTGATGTCTGATTTTTTGTTGGATTTTGCCCCTAGGTAACAATTTAATTGATAATATATCCGTTACATAAAAAAAATCTGCTATTATAAATTATTTCCAAATTTGACATTTTTTCCATACAAGTTGTCAGTTCGTTGCCTGGACTATAGGTACATGGCACACATAGATAGGTACATGGTACGCTGCGCATGCCGATCGCAGATCGACGCAGACAGTCGGCAGAAAATCGAGGTTTAAATGCGCGCTTCGGGCGCCATTACACTTTTTACTCGGCTGAAGTCTAAGCCGGAGTCACTGTTATGTATGGATCATCTGCAACTTATGTCTTGTATAACTAGGTAATCAGAACATCATTCATGTTTAAACTGTACTATTTGTATTGTGTACAGGAGGACGCATAGACATTTTAGACCCTTTTGTCAAAATTTTATGGAAAATGGAGCCAATCAATTTGTCCCAAACGCCATTATAAATATGATTGCAAAGCAATTTTGTTCTTGTCGACTACGATCGTGTTGACACATTTATAATAGCATTTTTTTATAAAATCCTTTATTTATTAAAATAATGTTAAAGTACCTAATTAAAAACGTCTGGCACACCCGCAACTGTTGATAGTGGAGGACCCTGAACCGACAGCGGCGTTGTTGCCGCTGGGGTTGCCGATTTCCTGCGTGATGGCGATGCAGTCCCCGCAACCGTACGAGACGGGCGCCAAGCCGCTGGTCGCGAACTGGCCCTCGAACGCCACTGCGCTCAGGTACGGCAGCGCGCCGGAGAGGTCGAGGTCTCCGCTCAGGCCCAGCTCGGTGGCGACGGCGATTCCGGAGGGCGTGATGGGGCCGACGCTGGTGATCACCAAAGCTCCACCATTGTCGGACACGGTGATGGACTTGCAGCCGCTGTACGAGGAACTGGAGCGGCACACTTGGCCGGTGATAGCCTGGAATTACACCATCATCATCATAATTTTAGCCTCAAATTACAAATTAGTATTGTTAGGACAGAAATAGATGAAGAACCCTTCTCAAGTGACCTATATTCGTGATGAGGGATAAGAGGACACCATCATCATCATTTTAATTTGACCAATCAAAATAATTCAAAATGAATACATTGACAGTCAATCAGAACTAAGGTATAAGTACTAGTGCCCGACGCGGTACTAGTACTCGACGAATATAATTTAACAAGCGAATAATAAACTAAGATTGATCACGACATCATTTTTAAGTTACTAAATGTTAGTGACTTCAATATTTCTTATCACAATTTCAAGACAAATAACTTATTTATAAGTTATGAACATATTTGTTAAAACCAGCTGCCATCAATTGGGACAATGAGATACCTTCAAGTCCCAATAAATGTCAGTCTGTCATTCATGAAATTTGTACTGAAATGACATCTATTGGGACTGCTAGACACTGGGTTGTCATCTGAATTGGAAGTCACATAAAGAAAAAAATAAGATAAAATTATCCAAATTTGTGTACGCATTGGCCACATACCATGCACAAAGCGCTCGCGTGGCTTCGTTATGGGCTGCTGATGTGGGGTCAATAGCACCGATGCTCTCCAACTCATTATAATACAAAAGAAATGCATCCGGATGAGGATCCGGATGCATTTTTAGCGAGGGCATATAACATACGTCGACCAAATAGCTGCAAGCCGCAGTTCAAACGTCTTGAGCTTCTAACGCTCCCATCGTTATACATATCAGAAGTTGCTATCTTTGTCAGGAAAAACCTGCATCTCTATAAGTTTTGTCAAAGTCTCCGCCGACAACAGAATTTATAGTTCCCTGAACCAAAAATAGAAATGTTTAAAAACGGACACTTCCTTCAATGAAAATATATTACCACATTCCCAAAAATAATAACAAATGCAGAATTTAAAACAGACTACTAATCCTACTAATATTATAAACGTGAATGTTTGGATGTATGGATGGATGGATGTACGTTCCACTTAATCTCAAAAAGTACTTGACGAATTTATATGAAACTTTTCAGTTATGTTATGTACCTTATATATCAGAATAGGACATTATGGAGACCAAATTGCTTGTTGCCTTCATCAGGCCCTGGGCCTCAAAATGTATTGGAAAACTAAAATCCGACTAGCACTTGACCAAAATTCTAATTGATATTATTTAATTATTTAATAGGCTATAATTTTCTACGAGTTCGAGTACGAGTTCTACGTGGACGAAGTCGCGGGCAGAAGCTAGTCCTTTATAATTTATAAACAAGCTAAAGTATATTTACAGTACACATTATGTTACTTTCCCGCACTAGTGCGAAAATGAGCACTTTCCGTGCATATGTTGAAACTTTAAAGAGCCATCCATATGTACTGTAAAACGTTGTACGATACACGTGCGAATAGGTAGTAGGCTCCCTTCGGTCGTGTTTTAATTTATCGCCACTCGTTGCGAATTTCCTATTTTCTGCACTTGTAATATCGTAATCGTAATCGAAAATAACTATTTCACGCGCCGCCACTGATGTATTTATTCACTCCACCACAAAAAATACAACGATTTCACGCATTCTTAAGGATGTATGAACAAAACTTGAGTGTGGTGGGGACTGATGCCTGAACTAGGAGGGCACCTGTATGTCAGGTCACCAAAATGGATGAATGAAATGGTGGATTAAGGTTGGATTGCACCAAACCGTCTGTAATCATTTAAGCGGTTCGTTAAAATCTGAATGTGTCTAAAGTTTGACAAGTTTCTATAGAATGACGGCTACGGGCATATTCAACGTTGATCGGTCTGTAATCGTAAGTTGGTGCAACCCACCTAAACATCCAAATATATAAAAGAAGAAACTGACTGACTGACTGACTGACATATAAACGCACAGCCCAAACCGCTGGTTCTAGAGATTCCAAATTTGGCACGTAGGTTCCTTATAAGGTCTAGGGGTGAACTAAGAAAGGATTTTTCAAAATTCACCCCCTGGGGTCCAAAGTTTGTATGGGGAAAGATTAGTTAAACTATTTGGTTTGAAACTTCACAGGAACATTCCTTACAATAAATGAAAGAAAAAAGAAAAAAGAAAAGAAGACATTTATTCACTACACAAAAGACACACAGATATAATGAGTAAACATGTGTTTCAGGTTTTTTGAAAATTCAACCCCTTAAAGGGGGAAATGTGGTGACAAAGCTAGAAAATCAACATGGGTATTGTTTCTATGGCTATCAGGTCGCTGATTACGAAAACAACAACGATTTTAAAATCCAACGTGGCGGACGTGAAATACCATCTCCCCCGTTGGGTGGGGTGCGATAGGGTTGAAATGTCTAAATATCAATACGGGTGTCGTTTTTATAGTTTTTTTGCATCGATTTTGAATTTTCATAATGTGGATATGAAAATTCTTAAAAGTATTTGTTAGCGCAAATTGCAATTCAATTGGAACATACGGGTCAAACTAAGATCCTCCTTTTTTGTAGACGGTTAAAAATTACTTTTAGTACGCGGGCGAAACCCTTGGGCAAAAGCTAGTAAGAAAGTATTAGACAAACGCTAATTTCGATTAGTACTTAATAAAATTATTTGAAGAAAGTACCTGGACCATAAAGGCGAAGGTGCAGAGGACGAGAGTCTTGGAAACCATTTTTGATGTATCCTTGTCGTTTGTCAGCTAAGAATAAACATAATGTGCCTGCCCTCAGGTTTTATACATCCTTCATTAATTCTTGCATCACAATAATATATACGCTATTAACTATGCTAAATACATTTGCATCAATAGTTACATCGTCTGAACGTGATACCGATTAGGGAAACCAATTGTATTTTGCAACCTTTTGCCTTATCATTGACCCATTTCCTCATTTCCCTCGCAATCCTTTTCACCTATAAAAGTGTTTATCACACCGTTTCAATTATTATAACTTCTTCCACCGAATGTACATCAAAATGTCCCGCTTTGCAGTCCTCGTTTTGTGCGTCCAGGTTTACCTGATCCAGGTATATAATCTAGCTGTTTACCATTTAGTATTTAGTCCCGAGAAAAGCATTGACTAGTAGATATAGGTACCTACTTGAAATTATTTGAGTTGGCCGAATTGAATAAAAGTAGTCTATTCAAAAAGCAACTCTACCGTCCAAGATAGAAGATTCCGATTCCAATGTCAGTTCTATAAAATGTCGGCCACATTAAATAATCTCAACCGATAAGGGTCAACAATATCTGACTGATAATCTATACGTAGGTATAGATTAATAATAAAGAGGAGAAGAATAACTGAGAGGAGGGGAGAATTTCAATGAAATGTAAATTAGTATGTACATAGTAATCTTCGAAACTTCTAACCGAATTTTAATAACTCTTTCACCAGTATGTAGAACTTATCTACCTTGGGGATAGACAATATTTTCTTTGTAATACTCTGGTGGAGCCTCGTGAACGGCTAGTTTATATTTAAAAACCGGCCAAGTGCGTGTCGGACCACGCAAAACGAAGGGTTCCGTGCCTATTAAAAAGGTCGTATCGTCACAAAAATTTTACGGCACTTACGTCCTTTTCTTTGAGGAAGGCGGTTTTTCAGCAATATCTCGAAAACCTCTGAACCGATCTTGTTCAAAACAATTTTCGGTGAATGAAATTAATGAGTCCTATGTCCATGGATTTTTCCATATTATTAAAATACACCGTTCAAAAATTAGAGGGGGGGGGACAGAATTTTAGTGACTTTCGGGGCGATTATCTCCGACCCTGTTCACTTAATCAAAAAAAGTGCTAAGAAACCTTATATTTATTTTGAAAGGCCTATCGATTGATGTGCCACACGGGGGGTCACAATGAAAAAAAAATAATTGACTTTTAGTTTTATGTATGGAGTGCACCCCTAAAAAATTTTTTTTTTGTCATTTTAATTACAAAACTATGTAGCGGCTAACAAAATACACCTATCATCAAAATTTTATTCAAATACACCTTATAGTTTTCGAGTAAAATGCCTGTGACATACGGACAGACGGACAGACGGACAGACGGACAGACGGACAGACGGACAGACGGACAGACGGACATGACGAAACTATAAGGGTTCCGTTTTTGCCATTTTGGCTACGGAACCCTAAAAACCGGCCAAGTGCGAGTCGGACTCGCGCACCGAGGGTTATATAATGAAATATTTTTATTATATGATGTAGACAACTCAAAATTTACGGATTTCGCAATTTTTCCTTTATCTGTGCTTTAAGACGTTGTTGCTTCGTAGTAGACTTGAGTATTTGATAAAAAATTTAGCTTGATACCTCCACGCGTTCCTGAGAAAAAGGGTCTTGACAGACGGACGGACAACAAAGTGATCCTAGAAGGGTTCCGTTTTTTCCTTTCGAGGTACGGAACCCAAAAAAACGGACAAGTGCGAGTCGGACTCGCCCACCGAGCTAGGGTTTCGTACAAAATTACAAATGTATAGTTATCAGATCTTTTCCTGTACATGCTTGTAGTATAAGACGATATAATTGTATTTGTTAAATTTTGTAGTTATACCTAGGTCAACGGGAAGTGCCTCATAAATTTTGATTTCCTTGAGATTGTCTAAATACATGTATTTTGCGGCATAAACGGCCGTATCCTTTTGAGGTAGGTACGGAACCCTAATAAACAATGAGATATATTTATGTACCTACTTTTAAAATAGTTATTTCTTAGCTAGTAATTTATAACAATAAATTATTAACGCTCTCAAGACAAACGTAACATTTAAAAATAAACATATACTTTTTTACAGACGGTTCTAAGCCAACAGTGCGGTTGCAGTCAAATCCCATATGGCTCGTCACCCGTGAGCGCGCCCAGCTACTCCGCGTCGTACGGCGGCGTGGGCACCGGGCAGGTGGGCGTGTCCGGCAACATCGGCGCGAGCGGCCAGACCGTCGTCGTCGGCTCCGTGCCCGTGCTCGGCTCGGTCGAGTTCAGCGGCATCGTGCCCGCCGCCGGCTCCGTCTCCATCTCCGGACAGTGCGGATGCGGATGCACTTAATTAACGTTTGTTTAGGTTTGTTTTACAAAAAAAGGAAAAATATATGTTGTTTGTTTAAACCTTGTTGTTAAATAATATGATTTATAATAGTGATTGAATAGTCTGGAATCATCAATAAGTGTTATAGTCGCATGGATTACTTGCAGGAAATCATTCAATAGTCTTATTTTGCAAACTCGCCGCCCTTATAAACAACCTGAAAAATGTCACTTCCCAGCCCTTTCACCCATGATCCATAGCAACCATCACCCAATCATTCATACACAGAATCACTAGTTCCATTAGAAATCATTAGAGATATACAGTAATCGCGAATTCAGTCACCCCTATCCTTCTCGGGTACTGTTTTTCGGTTAAAACAGAGAAAAAACCGACCAAGTGCATGTCGGGCCACGCGCAGTACCTTAGTTGCCTGTCTCTTTGTTCCATCGAAATGTACGCGTCAAGTATATGCCATGCCATCAATAAGCTCTCAGTAAAGTACAAAGTACCGCATACGGATTCCGCCTCGGCAAATACGGAAGTGGCGTTATCCCTTCGTATGGCGCAGCACTGATCAGTTCTATCGAAAATTGACTCTGTGACAGAAACAAGAACTGGCCCCTATTTCACCAACATGACACCTGACACTGACAATTCGCCATACATTGCTTGTTCTAGAAGTTAAGGTGGTCGCTAGGTTACTTGTGGAACCAATGTACAAAGAATTGTCGTTATCAGGTGACAATTGTCAACTTGGTGAAATAGGGGCCCGAATAACCCTTCAACACTGTCAGTGTCAAAGCATCCGAAAGGTTAAAGGTCGATGAATAATAACATAGATCACGTAACTTTTTGACTGACGCACGCACTATGCATTTACGTGATCGACATGCTGAACTAATTGTACTGACGCTTATATTACCAGTAGTAAGCAGTTTATATTGCCTGCTATGGTATATCCATAATGCGAATAAATGCGAAAGTGTGTCTTTCTGTCTCTCTGTCAGTCTGTTACCTCTGCACGCTTAAACCTTATTTAGTTGAAATTTGGTATAAAGTAGAGATAGTTTGAGTCCCAGCCCCCGGGGAAGGACAAAGGATAGTTTTTATCCCGGAAATTATCCCCTAAAAGGGAAGAAAGGGGGAATCTGTATGGAGCTACGATTAAACGAGTTCCACGCGGACGGAGTCGCGGGCAGAAGCTAGTGCATTATAAATCGTCATCTGTCAGATACACGTGTTCCAAGTGATTGACTCGATACTTTCAATCTTCGTCATCATATCAGGCGAAAATGGCCGAAATACGTCCACTGCTCTAGACATAGGCCTCCATCGAATAGTGTCAAAGAGATCGGTCGGATCGGTCCAGGGCATCAGCCCCCTTGTGAAGGGTTTACCCACGCTGCGTATTCCGGCCAACGATTCTGCTTACAATGCTAATTCATTCAATTAAGTTTAAATTTCAACTAATAGGCATTAAGGTGTCCACATTCCTGTGATGACCATCCTAGCTGGCATGATTGTTCGAGAGAGACGAATGCTTATTGACCGACATAAATGCTATCATGCTAGCAGGTGATTCTTGAGGGGTAAATTTTCAACGTCCAGAGGGAAAAAGTACCCGTAGAATTAAAATAATTGACAATACATTTCTCTTTTCATTAAAAAAAACTAACTCGCAACTGGGGCACGATTTATTTTTTCTTTAATATTTAAGATCCCAAAAAAACCAATCATTCCAAATATCATTACCCTGGTGCGTCCAACAAAAAGTTGTGGATTGAAATCAAGGAGTGCATAGAGTATAGAATTATTAAAATACAAGTTATTAAATACAAATAAAAAATATAGTTCCTGCTGCTATCGTAGTTATATTTAAATCTACATAAAAGGTTTGTCCGGAGCAAAGCTATCATTCCCTTGGTTCCTTACTAAACAAGGTGTATATCCCTACTAAAACGTCTTCCAACGCGTTCCACTAGGCCCCGTAGTATGGTTGGCCGTGTCACGCGATAAGTCATAGGATAGAGCGTGCGTCACTGGCTGACACCGTTCGATAGAACGAGACGACGCACTTATCTTGTCACTTGTCGTGTGATAAGGCCAACCATGCTACGGCTCCAGCTGGTCGATCACGTAACGCATTGTACGCACGTCAGGTAGATCTAAACATCAATTTTTATATGGAAAAATGACAGTGAAGACGCCAGTTAATAAAAACAGGTATTATAAAAAGTGTGCCTAGTGTATTTATTTACAAACATTAATTCCAAACATATTGAATACTTCTTACAAATATTTAAAACTAAAAAAATTGTTGATTCAAATGCATCCGCATCCGCACTGTCCGGAGATGGAGACGGAGCCGCTGGCGGGCACGCAGCCGCCGAATTCGACCGAGCTGAGCACCGGCACGGAGCCGACCACGCTGGTCGAGCCGCACGCGCCGATGTCGCCTGACACGCCCACCTGCCCGGTGCCTACGCCACCGTACGACCCGTAGCTGTTAATCCCGCCCGACGACCCGTACGAGTACTGGTTGCAACCGCATGACTGGCAGAAGGCTGTCTGTAAGGAGCATTGCCAAATTAAGTACCATATAAATAAATCAGAATCATTAGTTCTGGAAAAGAAAGTAGTGTTTGCAATTGTATTTACAGTTTGAGTCATAATAAAGGGTATAGCAGGATAACCTAAGAAAATTGCCCCCAGCGTTTTTGGGTCTAAACTATAATCAAACGATGCCTTTTGAGGAGGTCATACCCTGCACAAAGTTTCATCCCTCTTTTACCCCCTGGGGGTGAAAAACACCCGATTAACCCCAAAACTGTTTTATTTATTTTTTCCTAAACTATGAAAGTGACGAATTTCAATTTTTGTACAAATCTTAATGAGACTAAAGGCTATATGGTAAAAAAATAGGACCCTCCTAACCATTTAAATTCTTGTAAAAAAAAAACACCCTGTATAACAAGTTTTGCTCACGGTACACGCACCATATTTTTTCAAATATGAACTAATTTATATTCTACATCATACAAAAGTTTCATCGACCTAACCCAGAAGGAACATTACGAAATGAATATGAATTGGCTCTTTGGGCTATTAACTCCTGCTATTGAGCCTTGCATTATTAATGAACATGTTTTTTTTTCAATTTGCCGCTCTTTTCTAGGCTCATCTTTCCCTGGCCAGACTCTATTAACTATTATGTACCTACTGACCAACTCCAGCCAAAAAGAAAAATCTAATAAAAGACAATAAAATAGGTAAGTAGGTGTTAAAAGTTAAAAATTAGGTATATCTCTGATAAAAGTCTCTGTAAGTATATGAACACTCCAAAGCAAAGCCACATATTTGTTGACGACTTCTGACTTTGAGGTCGTGGGTTCGAACCCTGGCTCGTAGTCAGCATCATAATACATACATGTATACACTTTTGGACCTTATATCTAAGTAATAAGGTCATAGAATCTATACACGTTTATGATGCTGACTGTACCACTGAGTGTCTCAAAAAGGTAACGAAAATGTTTAGCTTTTTGATGAAGGAGAGGAAACCGGTCTAATCAAGCAAGCTTCTAATCTAGCGAAATTCTACTGGAAATGGCTTGCTATACCATTGACGAGTTTTTTTTTTTACAAGCCTGTAGAGTGTCCCACTGTTGGACAAAGAGCTCTCCTCTTGATTTCCACACGTTCCTATTCTGAGAAATCTCTGGCGAATCGTTATGAAATATGTCCAGGTCATCCCGCCATCTCCGACTCGGCCTGCCACGTCGTCGCCTTCCATCGTGCGGCACCCAGTCCGTCGCTAGTCTAGCCCACCTCTTGGGATGCATGCGGCAGACGTGGCCAGCCCATTCCCATTTCAGCTTGGCGGTCTTGGCTCCAACGTCAGCAATGCAAGTTTTTGAGCGCAGCGTTGAGTTTCGGACCCGGTCGATCCGTTTGACTCCCAGCATGCTACGCTCCATAGCTCTTTGGAAAACCTTCAATCTGGTCTTTTGTGCCTCAGTGAGTGACCATGATTGGGCACCGTAGGTTAGGACAGGCAAAATACACATAATGTTACTATATGTAAATAATAGGATTATATGTATTTGTTTTTTGACTGTTTAATTAATGACTCGTAAATATTTACCTATAAAGAATCCCAACTAGGTTAGTTTTATCCCTGGGTTGGAAGGCCAGTTGGCAGTCGCTTTCGTAAAACTAGTGCTTAAGCTAAATCTTTAGATTAGCTGCTAAAGACCACGGGCTTCTTTAGGGGTAAAAAAAAGTCGCGCCAGGAGGGATGACATACAAATGTCATTATATTAACAGCGTACACACTTTCAGGCAACCGCTGTTTCAATGGGCCGCCTCGCGACAATTTTTTTTTCAACCATTTTCTATTGCCGCCCTGGCCCCAGGCTAACTTGGCTCAGTTCGGGTAGCACAGGGCGGCTCCACAACGCTTCGGAAGCTCAAATACCGCGAGCCATCCGGTTGCCTCTTGGATACTGCAACTCATCATTGCTCTTAATACTATGGACTATGTACGGTTATATTTTTCTTTCTGGTTTGATCTTTGTATCAATAGATATTTCAGTAAAAATTAAGTAGATATTTAGCTTACCTGTATTAGGACTGCCTGCACGCACAGAACAAAGACTGCAAAGCGAGACATATTAGTATGCTAATGTTCTTCGGCCAAAAAAATAACTATATTTGAACCAATTAAAATTTCCATTTTTATAGCGGCTGCAAAGACGTTTGGAAATAGGTCAACGATTACAGATGCAAGCACCTTGCTACATATATAATTGGCTCAATAGGGTATCATATCACGTTCTGCAGAGTTCCTATGTAATAAATGACCTAAATCTATTTTTCTTTACAGTTTGCGGTTCACGTGTTCTTATCATGAAGCAAGAGCTGTGGAATTGTATAAAATTCGAAGACAGGGAAGTGATATTCATTCCGTTTGCTGAGCAACGAGTAGAATACATTAAAAATGGCATTCAAGGTTATCATTTGCGCGTTCGCCGTTATGATCCAGGTAACTAGAAATTATAATCAAAGTAATTACCCACTAGCTTTTGTCCGCGACTAATTAATGCCTTTAATACTACGCCTGTACAAAATTCTGTAGCAAATACGCTATTGGAGTTCCCACAGGACAGGTGCAGCATCAATCATCGCATTCCCATACAAACTCATCACCATTTTAGGTTTGATTTCCGGAATAAATACTATCCTATGATCTTCCCAGGGTCTCAAACTATATCTATACCAAATTTCATCTAAATCGGTTTAGCGGTTTAAGCGTGAAAAGCTGACAGACAGACTGACCTAATTCAGATAGATGGAAAGAGCATGGATTACTTGAAGTGATTGTAGGCGGATAATGTATAAATTGTATGATGATCTCTAGAATATTAAACGAACTGGGCTCAATTTTAGATTCCCTCCAAATAAGATGAGGGCCTTGATGAACAAAAGAAAGAATTTGTTGCAAACAGATATTTAAGGTAATATAAATCTGTTTGTTATAATACCTTAAATACCTGTTGTCAAACATTCATATCACAGACAAAGCAGTCCTCCCCTTTAATTGGTCCCTATAGCTGAGGATCATGACTCCATAAACGTAGCATTGCCACTATTTTCTCCAGGAGTTTTGGCTAGCTGCCAGTAGAGCTGCATTAACCGAAGATGCACCCAACAGCTGCTCGAGCCATCGTGGTAAAACAGTAGTTACCAACATTATTTATTTCAGTGCATCGCTGCACAGCGGAACTGCGGTTGCCAGTCCATCGCCGTGTCCAACAGTGGCGGGGCGCTGAACGTGAAAGCCATAGGCCCCATCGCGCCCTCCGGCATCGCCGTCGCCACCGAGCTGGGTCTGAGCGGAGATCTGGACGTGTCCGGCGCGCTGCCGTACCTGAGCGCGGTGGCGTTCGAGGGCCAGTTCGACACCAGCGGCTCGGCGCCCGTCTCGTACGGCTGCGGGGACCGCGTCGCCATCACGCAGCAGATCGGTGGATCCAGCGGCAGTGCTGGCTACGGCTGTGGATGCGGACGCTGAAGAATTATTTTACAACATTTTTTAGTAAATAAACGTTAAACAAAATCAAGTTTTGTGTTTCACAGATTTTTTAAGACATTTGTTATTTCTTTATTAATTTAACGAGCGAACAAAATTCTCCTGAATGTCCGGCTGTTCTCCTCTACAAGTCGCATTTCTCAACATAATATTATGATGTGGCAGCGACTTCAAGGCAGGACTATCATCATCATCATCAAATCTTGTTTTATCTTCAGTTGGGGTCAGCCCTCCTGATACTCTTCCTCCATCCATTACGGTTCTGCATCAATTCTGTCGTTATGCCTAACTTTGTCGTATCGTTTTATATGGTATTTATCTTCAGCCAGGTTTGGTGGACTTACTCTACCTCTCTTTTCCTCCAGCACGGCTATCAAAAGACAGCCCGCGAGCTGTGTCGCGGCGACATAGACTACCCGTCTCTTTCTAAACGTTCTTTTAGAATAATTAGTAAGAGACGAGTAGACTATGTCGCGGCGTCACAGCTCTCGGGCTCCTGTGATAGCCGTGCTGGATAGCTAGTAGGTAATTTTCTGGTCATGTGGTCAACACATTACTTGTCAGTACCGGCGCAAGCGGCGTTCGCGCGCAGTTTTGGGGTATTACAGCAACCTTAAACGTTCCACGTACGTATATTTGAGATTATTTGAGCTGACCGAAATGCATCACAGATTCCAATTCCAATTACTGTTTTATAAAAAGTCAGCCACATTAAATAATCTCAACCATGTTCATTTCGTATGAATTTTAGTTTTTAATTATTATCTGTCGTTTCATTTTATAATTTTAACGATAAATACACCTCACCCCACCCCGTAGTAGGGGTTAGTAGGGATAGCAATGAGGTTAGTTGGGAAAATTGCTAGGGTTACACTTTCGGATTATAAACAATAAAATAGCTTGACTTGTCAAGAGAATATTTTATTTCGGTACTCAGCAATATTATGTTTTATTCTACACAAAACTATTTAATATTTTCTGTAAGTTAAAAAGGGTCTTGACACTTGACAGACAGACAACAGATGGACAACAAAATGATCCTATATGGGTTCCAATTTTACCTTTTGAGGTACAGAACCCTAAAAAGTAAAGTAAAAGTAAACTTTTGACTACTCATGTAAATTGACAACCTTGATGTTCTACAAACACCAACTCGCCCCTCTATCATTCCTATACCCCAACTCTCCCCATCATGACCCAACTGGGATGTCGTCGTCCCAAGTCCCAATTCACACCTAAATAAATGCCTACTCACCCCATAAAAATCCTCAAATACGATTGAATTGTTTTCTATGTTAAAACCAGTATAATAAGGAAAATTTAACTTATGTTTTTTTTTTGTTTTAAATAAGCCTCGTAAGTATATAAACATGAGGTTGATGAACACTTACAATCGTCAAGTCTCACATAAAAACGAATTGAAAATTCAGGCAAAAATCCGCCGCTTTTGAACATCAACATTGACAGTGAATTTTATTTTTTACTTTACGATTAGGCTGCCAGAAGTAGAAAAAATGTGTCTAAACCTATACTAAAATTACTGCTTATGAATGGAAAAAGTAAACGTGGAGAGTTTCATCATAATTCATTTGGTAGTTATGCAAGTAAAAGTGACAAATATCCAAACATCCAAAACAACATCTGCGTTTATAATCCGCTTGGTAAAATAAAGCCTATGGACCTCTTAGCAGGACCTGAAGGTCTATTCTTTAAATAAATAAATAAATAAATATCGTGGGACAATTCACACCAATCGATCTAGTCCCAAACTAGGCAAAGCCTGTACTATGGGTACTAGACAACCGTTAAACATACTTACATAGATAAATATATACTTAATAGATATTAAACATCCAAGACTCGGGAACAAACATTCATATTCATCATACAAATATCTGCCCCGACCGGGAATCGAACCCGGGACCTCAAGCTTCATAGTCAGGTTCTCTAACCACTAGGCTATTCGGTCGTCAGTATTCTTTATTCTGGTAAAGACTGTTTGAAATCGTACAGCAGCCGAAACGTTTCATACTAATTGACATTGAAGTATGACGTCACAGTTTGATATGTTGTGTACTAATCGTTGTATGGAAAATCGAGTACTGCGTTTAAGTCCATAGTTGTCATACAATTGTGTTACTATAAAAGCGTAAGGATTCTATTGCTATAAATTTACTTTTGGACGGTATAAAAAAAACATATTTTTTTCTAAATTTCCGAGGTCCATTATCTTTTTATGATTTTAATTATATTTCGTCATTTATACTTTATTATAATAATTTGATAGTTTACTATACATTTAGCAACACTACTTTATCAATTTTAACATGAGTAATATTTTATTCACCTGTTCCAGAGATTATCCTCTGTTGAGCCCCTGCATAAAAACTTACATAACTACAATCTCACAGACTGTCCTTCTTCATAATATTCATCATCATCATCATCATATCTGCTGAAAGACGTCCACTGCTGGACATAGGCCTCTCCCAAAAAGTGCCAAAGTGACCGGTCCTGCGCCACCCGCATCCAGCGAACTCCCGCGACCTTTACCAGGTCATCAGCCTACCCACGCCGCGCATAATATTACTAAAGAAGTAAAGATCCGTTGGGGCGAAACGTACGGTTGATGTAACTGATTCTTCGGCATCAGCATTGCAATTCAGCGAGGCAATGCCGCCAGCATCCTCGGTACAATGCCTCGAGGGCCTTTTTCAATTTAACTTAGTTTCAATTTAATTTAGTTAATGCAGCCCAAAAGCCCAAAAGTCCTGACTCAAGCTTTGCCAGCGAGCAATGGAACGCAGCATACTCGGAGTTCGTAGGATCAATCGGGTCAGGAACACGGAGCTGCGTACCAAAACTGGCATCGTAGATGTGGGTGTCAAGTCCGCGAAGCTAAAGTGGGACTGGGCTGAACATGTCTATCGGATGCACGTGGAGCGACGGGCCAAATTAGCCACCGAATGGACCTTACAAGATGGCTTCCGAGGTAGAGGTAGACCGAAAAGGAGATGGCGGGACGGGACGACCTTGATACGTTTTTTTACAGATTGGTGAACATTAGCACAGGACTGAGACGAGTGGCGGAAAAAAGGGGAGGCCCTTGCCCAGCAGTGGGACAAAAAATAGGCTAACAAAAAAATGCAGAATTATCTGACAACAACAACTAAATCTTTTGACAAGTTATAAATACGTAAGTAAGTACGTACTCACTTAGCATACATTATAAATGTTTTGTAAATAGGCCTGACGTGTGGGATTCCTCCCACACGTCAGGCCTATTTACAAAACATACGCGTTCCCGCAATCCCGCGCTGGACACGTACGGCAGATAGCGAAGGTTGTAATGAACTTGACATAATGAAATACATATTATTATCACTTCAACCTCTATATGACGATTTTGTTACAATTACATTTATGTCGGTCATTGCACCGGTTGGCAACCGCCTAATTTATTATGCGGAGGGATGGTTTAGTGAACTGAAATTATATTTTCTCGTTTTGGTCTGTAGATTTAGGGTTTTTTTTTTCAGTTTCTTTTCAAGGTCTATACTACGAGGGTGTCAAACAAGCATACGGCCTGCCTCAAGGTACTCGGACACCGTAGCCTATGGATGCTTGTGACTCTAGAAGGATCACAAGCGCGTTACTGACCCTTTATTGAATTGAGTATTATTTAGTAAGTAGTTTATCTAATAAAGCTGAAGAGGGTTGAGTCTGTTGTACATGGAAGATATTCGAAAAAAAGTTGGCTGGAGATACTTAGAATCGATAACAGAAACACGTTCCAACAGTTTTTAGAATGTATGTTTATCTGTTTGTCTGTTTACTTGTTCCCGCATCACGTGAAATTGGATGAACGGATTTTGATGCAAACTTTACTAATCTGTCGAGAAAATCCCCGGTTAGGTTATAGGCTATAAAAATTCAACCTCTAAAAGGTGTGGTAGCCACTATATTCGATTGAGTTAAGTTTGCACTGAATCTTCGGCGTTACTTTGGAAGGAGGTGCAATTTTTTTTCAAATGTACGCCATGACCACGACTATCGAGTAACCTGCTACACTGAAATTAATAAGTTGTGACATGAAGACAATTATTTTTATTGTTATTATTGATTTATGGGCCTTTAATGTGCCGCTTCGACCAACAAGTGATCTATTGTGACAGCCCTTTTTTTGTTTAGAGTTCACCGTTAAGGCCCGTTGCCTCCAAGAAATTCCAGATTCTTTGGGCGGTGATATGTTGTACCTCTTCTGGGTGCATGATGCACATTCTCTGCTCCAACGGCCCACTGCCAATTAAGTTTTGTGTGTGGTGGTGTACTTTCGTATTTGTGTTTTCTTTTTGGAAAATTGTCATCGCTTCGCCAGTTCTTTTAGTATCAAGACCAAATCAAACACTATTAAAGCCTATAAATTAAACGGACTGTTTAGCAATGTGTAATCTGCTCTGATGTGAGTAGGTATAGTGCAGCGTGAAAACCCCTGCTGCATAGTAAATAATGTTTAGGCCATCTGTATTTTTTGTAGAGTACTAACCACATTAGCTTGTCTGCAGTTTGTACTCGACATGAATAACTATTTGCCTTTGAGGTGACAGGTTGATCTCATAGGTGGCGCTGTCGCACATTTGTTTATTCCTTTCCCTTAGGTATTAGACCACCGTGAGTGTTTTGTACTATCTTCCTCCGTTGTCTTAATCTTCTCTGACAATTGTTTTAGGCCGATTATTGTTGTTTTTTTTTTTGTTTTTTTTCCTCTAAATTAAAAAAGGCAGTAGGCCACCACCGTACTTTGAAATTATTCGGCTTCCCATTCGGTAACCTACCACTGATATCACCCATCAACCCACCCATTCATTCATTCCATTCATCCCAATCCGTCCCACCATACCGGTATTTTTGCCCTTTGGCGTGTTAATTCTAATTTAAGGTGATTGATTACACAATCAAATCAAAGTGGTTTTCCTTGTTTCATCGGGACCTTTGTTCCGGATTTTCTTTTCAGTGTGTACTAAATGGTGTATAATGTTATTTTAGCTAAATAAACAAAATTAAACTTGTCTTGTGTGTGAATTTGTTAGTTCTTTTATTTATCACCACATTAGGTACTAAGTACCTAATATTTTAATAACCATTCGTTACCATTGGTCATTAAGAATGAACAGACCTAGCTGTAAAGCCTGCCAGGTGCCAAAATACCCATATGAAAACACTTTATTTTACTAGCCTAGATATACGTGGGTATATTAAACATTAGATAAAGCTAAGTATGTCATAATATAATCCATATTAGGTCATGAAGCGTTGTTGCGATAACATCATATTTTTTTGCTGACATTAGTCGATGCAAACTCAGGTATTCTGAGTGCGTCTCACACGTCCCTCACATCAGGTATTTTACAAATTTGCAGAATATTAATAATTCCGCAATGATGCAAATTTATCAAAATAAACAAGTAATAATCACTACTTAATTGGAAACAACATATATCTATGCATTTATGAGCTTTTTCGGGTTCCGTACCTCAAAAGGAAAAGAACGGAACCCTTATAGGATCACTTGTGCGTCTGTCTGTCCGTCTGTCACAGCCGATTTGCTCTGAAACTACTGGACCGATTGAGTTGAAATTTGGTGAACATAATTACATAACATATTATGTAAATTGGTGACCCAAAGATGGACGAGTAAAGTAAATTAATGAATTATGAACAAGGGGGCCACTTTTGGGGGGTAAACTAAAAAATTAAAAAAAAAAGTTACGCAAACTGTATTGTGTGACATATCAAATGAAAGGGGTTGTTTTAAGAATCTAAAAATTTATTTTTATATAATCTTAGCAAATTCGTGGAGATAATCTACCCAGCTATCGGGGTACTGAACTATCTGAACGCACTGTTTTGTTCGGTTCGGTTCCACCCCTCACCTTTGGGACTTAAAAGCCTCAGGTTTCGCTTGCAAGACACCTGTGGATAGTAAGTATCCGTGGAGTCTCGCCCTTGGGCCTTCAACGCTCTGGCTCGCATATGGAGCGCTGTCTAAAAGGGTACGTTGGGCCTTTCATTCCTACGAAAAGCTCAGCCTTCGGCCTCGCTTGCCTGCCTAGATAAACATCTTCGGGACTTTGGCCCTCAGGGGTCGCTTGCAAGACACCCGGAGATATAGAGTATCCGTGGGGTCTCGCCCTCGGGCCATTTGTTTCAATTATGAAATCTTATATTTAAATTCCGGCCATTTGTTTCAATTATGAAATCTTATAGTTAAATTCCGGCTTTGGTACTTGTTCTTCTACAAGTACTTTACTTAGGTACTTCGTTTGCAATAAACATTAAAGTAAATCAATATAATTAAATATTATTGACGACAAAGTTTATGAGGCATATTTAGATTCGAAGAGAATTTGAACTGTTACGCGCATAATTTATGGAAATGAAATCGTAATAATCTAATTTTTCAGTAGTTGTACGGTTAAACATAAGAATATCATGTAATCCATCATTTATACGAGTACGAAGTCGCGCGCAGAAGTTAGTTATATAATATAAGCCTAGGATTGGTATTTATAAAACAAAATAAAACAATTTAAAAGCGGCGCGTTGGAGCAGCAACATGCGCGTGCAGCTGCGCATGCCGCCACACCTGCGGCGAATCCCAGCGATGGGCTAGCGTGCTTAAGTTGCTGTTTGAGCTGCCGCGGCTGCGGTTGAGGAGCGAGGTACTTCGTTTTCTCATGATATCATAAAAGCAGTCTGTCTGAGCATCGGCGAACATAGCCGAATCACTACAGTACCGCGGAAGCCTCATCCGGAATGCATCATTATACAGGACGCGCAGAGCGCTATACGCCCGCTTGATAAAGCTAATCCATAGACACGTATTTGACAAAAGACTTTAAATAGAGTTAATTTCACCTCTTTACTAGCACGTGCGAATCTGCGGGCCAACATGTTACAGCGGACGCACAGCGCCCGGCGCTCCCGCTCGATGTCCACACCATCATTCTTTGTTTCAGTTTCAGTGACCCAGTGACCTAGGTATTTAAACTTGCCAGCTCTGTTGGCCCACAAAGAGTATGAGTTTTCCATCTTATATAGGATTTGTTACCTGCTTTAAATTGCAAGAGCTCACTTTTAGATGCATTATACCTAAGTCCATGGATTTCAGCGTATCGTTCACCATGTCTTTATCATTTTTATGTGTCCTCCCATCGAGGGGCACAGCAGCACCATGTCATCAGCATAATTTAGATTATTAACACATACATCTTCTATGACATCCGACATGTGCGCTGCTGAGCTCGGATCAGGTCATTAATATAAATATTAAATAACTTTGGTGAACTCAATCCCCCCTGTCTAACTCCACATTGCATGACGTATGCATCCGAGAATGCACCCACCCATCTTACACAGTTTCTTGGGCTGCCTTAAATAAAGAAAAGTTACTAGTATAGTAAATTTTACCATTATAGAAAAAAAAACAACAACTGTTTTAGGATGAGCAATTCAAGCCCTTTCATATAATATTCCACTTAGCCTACTGACTAGACTTTGAATCCCCCTCCCCCTCCCCTCTTACCCGTCCTCTTTTATAGTTTTTTTTTTTCATTTTGTATACACGTGGATTAGCTTTATTAACAACTATTCCAAATTTCAAGTTGATAGCATTAGTAGTTCCTGAGATATTTAAGTTTGTGACAGATGATAGACAGACAGACGGACGGAGTCGGAATCGGAGTGGGTTCCGTTTTTACCTTTTTGGTCTGGAACCCTAAAACCGTCTTGGCAGTCAGGTAAAAAGAGATGTATGTATATAGGTATCTATGTATTGCTTTATTGTACATAAAAAAATATAAAATGAAAACACAAAAAAAGAAATACAAAGGCGAGCTTATGCCTTTAGGGGATCTTTTCCAGCTAACTTTTGTGCAAATGAGTTAACGAAAACAATTGGGAAATTATTAATATGTTAATTAGTATAATAAACGAACTGAAATCCCGGTGCGGTTTCCTTAGGAAACTACCTATTTTTTTTAACGTTTGGCAATCGTGGTAGAGTTTTGTTAACATTATAAAACTCTAAAGACGTTTACCCCAAATGCACAATGACATATTACAAATGCCTACTCAAGTACGGTCGAGGAAATTGAATGTTTATCACTTTTGGACTCTACGTAATGGTATTAAGGTCCAAAAGTGATAAACATTCAATTTCCTCGACTGTACATTATCGCCTCTACATGTGTAGTAACATTACTACTTAATTGTCTTGACAATTAAGTGTATTGCCTATATGTACATAGTAACAATAATTAACTAATTGAAACAAATGAGCAAAAATTAATTACTTTTCATAATGTGAGCTAGTCAGCCGACCAGAAGCAAAGGAATAGATACAATAGTTCTATTGTCCTTCTTTATCTTTTCCTATTAGAGGGTGACGAAACATGTCATTTTGTAAATTTTATCGGACTTGCTTCAGCCGTGTGTAATTGTGTCGCGATAAAACTTTAAGCAACACAAATTCTATATAAATACGGCATAAATATTTATCACACACTATTCCATTTTTAGCTGTCCAAAATGTTCGGAAAAGTCTGTTTATTTTTGTGCATTCAGGCTGTCTTGCTGCAGGTAATTTTTACAAGAGTTCTTATCAGTTATTTTATAAAGTTTTCTCATATGGGTAATTCATCTAAGGACACTTTTAGCTATTATATACGTTTAAGTTTAACAAAAGCATCCAGGAAACATTTATACATAGAGTTATCATTCATAACCTTCACGTATTAATGAAAAATAATATACATTTTCTACGAAGCAAGTAAAAGTAATTTTTTTCGAAATCAAAGACAAATTGAACATTCCTCATCACGAGACAATTCAAAAAAAAAGAACCGGTTCTCTCTGTTCTGAATTTCTAATCGCAAACCCCTCTGTGCTTTAGGCTTTAAAATGCCTAGTTTCAATTGCTTCACACCGTTTTCCTAACCAATCCACATTTCAGTCCATTTCAGTTCATTGCGGCCGGTCCTCAAGCTGTGGCTGCTCGGAATACGATGGCTTCTCCAAAACCGCGACCTACTCCACCGGAGGACCTGTCACCGTGACCTGCACCGGCCCGCTGTCTTCCAACGGAGTCAACCTCGTCACCGACCTGTCCATGCAAGGCCAGGTCGATGTCTGCGGATCCATGCCCTTCCTAAGCGCCGTGTCCGTGGAAGGCACCCTGCCTACCTCTGGCTCCGGAACCGTCGCGTACGGCTGCGGAGACGGCAGCATCGTGATTCTCCAGGAGTCTGGGAACCCCAGCGGCAACAATGCCGCTTCAAGGTCAGGGTTGACTCCGGCGAATCTGGCCCAGTGCGGGTGCGGATGCAGATACTGATTTCGAAATTTTGGAAAAATAAAGATCTTTTTGGTGTAATTATGATGATGTATATTATTTGGGTGAATCAACTATTTTCTGTTCCCAGTCGCCATGGTTACGTCTCCTGGGTCACTCTTTAAAACTGCAATTTTATGGGTTTAAATTCACCAAATGTGGGGTTTCTTGCCATGTTTGACCCCTTTTTGTGTGGAACATCTTCTAAGCATATTAGAAGTCCATATTGTAGGTAACAATTTTTCTAAGAAACTCTGCCAAATTGTCTCTTGGCTAACGGAACAGAATAACAACAAGAAATAGTTGACTGACCCATTTACCATCAAATGAAATCGTTTAATTTCAGGCAACAATAAATAGGCACCTAATAAATTAATAACTAACATAAGATGCTAATAGATAACTAAAACTATAGAGAATATTATAGTGTTGTTAAATACCACTTAACAATGAAGTATTTCATTCAGAAAATATTATAAGATTGTACTACATTTATATTATCTTTAGGTACAGTCGCCATCAGATATATCGGAGCGGCGAAAGCGCTCACAAATATCTGAACACGTCTCTATGGTCGAGGCATTAGAGACGTGTTCAGATATTTGTGAGCGCTTTCGCCGCTCTGATATATCTGATGGCGACTGTACCTACTAGTGTTAATATTATTTAGTGCAACAAGAAAACCGGCTCAACGTTGTTGATGTCTTATCTTTTCTAGGAAGTCGAGGATTAGGACGTTTAGCCTATGGCTGTTCAAAGAGACATATATTATCCCGCGGCTTCCTTTGCGTTCTGTGATATACGAGGGCGGAGTTTTTGCGTTAAGCGTTCGCGTAAGAATTGCGTTACTATGATGATGATGTAGAATCAAACGTATGTGTAATTGTAAATAGAATATCAGACCGTATCGTATTTACGAACCAGCGCGGTAATCGGCGGTTTGAAACACGCGGGAACACAAACATATGTACAGATTCAGATGTTTTATTTCCCAATAGTAATACAACATTATCATACATTAGAATAAAAACATGCACACAATATTAAGATCGTCATTAACACAAGTTCACAATAAATATATAATTACTAGGATGTTATCAGATTGTTGTCATACGTTACACGCGCGTTCTTATCTTATCTTTTTTATTTTGAGGGATCTTTTGTGCATTTGTTATTGTTCCCTCCTTTGTGTCTACTCCAACGCTCGCTCAAGCAGTTCCACAAGCCGGACGATGGAACTTAGCTCAGTACCTGTACCTACTCTGAATTCCTTGCCAGTCATTCAAATCAAATGGTGGTGCACTGTTTGCTTCGGACGTCCACAGTCACATTCTTCAGCGTCGCTCCAGCCCCATTTTTGCATCATTCAACTGAAGTTTTGATGATAAAAAAATAATTGTACGAATCGGTTCATAAATGACGGAGTTCTGAGGTACCTAACAAACAAACAAAAAATACTACCGAATTGAGAACCTCCTCCTTTTTTTAAGTAGGTTAAAAAGACATTCTCTCGAGTTCTACAGCTCAAAGAACCACTAGTAATCGTACGTCTACAGTATTCCAAAATCTGTGGTCATTCAAAAGCAGTACCTAAATTATGATTTTTCGTTCAGCATCCCACCAACATTGGCAGCATTAGAAAAACACGTGCTCCGTGTAATTTACCAAGCGGGTTACTTATGGGGCAGTGCCCTTATTCTTGTGTGTCATTGCCATCTTCTTGAGGTTGGTTAGAGTTTAATATTGACAGTTGGGTGGCGGAATGGTCTGAAGCCAGGCACATGTGGCGTGAGTTGTCATACTTGGACCATTGCGGCTGTAAAAAAAGGCTGCGAAACAATGCGCTGCACATGTCGGCGGGTTGGTCTACCCTGCACAGTGCAATGCAAAACTTGCAAAGGCAGCTGCAAAAATGAAAGATATTTTTTACTTGTTTGTAAATTATGTTAGGTACATTTTGTTCTGATTTCATATTAATTTTCTCTTCGTTCAGTTCAACCACATCGGACAATGAAGATAAAGAAAGAGAGGAGTAAAATATGAGTTTGAGTTTAAATAATTCGTTTTTTTGTACATTTAGGGCTAGGTAAATAAAAAAATATATTTTCTGTACTTTTTTTACCTTTAAAAATCAAGAAATGTCATCAAAGTTGACAAATTTAGATCACTTTTGTTACGAGTCTATGTTAAAAAGCTAAACTAGGTTGGAATTTGAGATTTCTATATATATAAACCGGACCGGTCAATTTGGAACTCTCTGGGGGAGGCCTATGTCCAGCAGTGGACGTCTTTCGGCTGATATGATGATGATGATGAAACCAAATAAAAATAAATCCTCTGTTACATATAATACTGAAATCGGTGCACTCGTTCTGATCGCATGATGCATCACATAGCGCACATTGACGGCTTTCAAAACCACGCGCTTGTTTTGTAATTCGTATAGCTTTTTATTATTATTTTGTTGATAATATTATCAGGTTTTACTTATATTAATAAAAATGTGACCATATTTTAGGATACTTAGCTGTAACTTTCACTAGAACGATAAAAAAATCAATTTTCTTAATATTTGGCCGCCATCTTTAATTTCTTAAATTGTTTTTTTTCTGTTGATTAAAGGTGTCAATACAAATTAATTGACACCCCAATCACTAAAATCGGTGCAGTCGTTTTGATCGTATGATGCATCACATCACGTGCATTGACGGCATTCAAAACGACGCGCTTGTTTTGTAATTCGTATAGTTCAAAAACTACTCGACAGGTTGATGAGATTTTTTTTTAGCTAGTAGGTAATATTATCAGGTTTTATTAAAACTAAAAAAAAAATGTCACCATATCATAGGATTAGATAGTCATTATTTTCATTAGAATGAAAAAAATCGTTGAAAAATTTCACAATTTTCTTAATATCTGGTCGCCATCTTTAATTTATTAAATAGTATTTTTCTGTTCATTAGGGGTTTTAATACAAATTGATTGACACTTCAATCACAAAAATCGGTGCAGCCGTTTTGAGTCTATAAATTTTTAAAATAATGCAGCCACCATTTTGGAAAATGGCCGCCATCTTGAATTCCCGTGAATGAAATTTGTGTTTCTTCAGATGAAATCATTTATGTTGGTCCCTAGTATCACTGGGCAAAGCGGCTTGCTTTCTGCATAAAATGCAGCTTCCGATGAAAATATCGCCGTAAGCCCTATGACTACTAGTCCCTAGCTTTACAACGTGGTTCGTAGAACAAACGATAGCGCCATCTAATCGACAGGCAGCGCCATCCGGCGGGCTGTCTGGTAAGCTGTCCTCCTATACTGTAATTTCTATGGCCGCGGCAGTACTGGTAATGCCATCTATTGGTGAGTGACGTTACAAATTTTAATTTTAGGACGTAAATAATTTTTAGCATTATTCAGGCTGAACAATTTTAAATGTCGAGGATTTTCAAAGTGACATTCTTCAGATTCGACCAATAATTTTGAGTTGACAATTTTCCTAAATTCAGGTTTTGATTTTAAGTTAAAATACGTCAGAGACAAGCTATAAAGTATTACGAATACCAATATTATAATTACTACACCTACAACACATATATCTACAGGCTTGCGCTATACAATGACTACTAGAGTAGAGGCGTTTAATAACCTACTGGGTCATGGTCATCATCATCATCATCATCATATCAGCCCAAAGACGTCCACTGCAGGACTGCCTCCTCCAAAGAGTGCCAGAATGACGGGCACATTGCACGTAGAACCGATGACCGTTGGGGCGGAAAGGTTCTCGAGTGGCGACCACGTACCGGAAGGCGCAGCGTGGGTAGGCCCCACAAGGTGGACTGATGACCTGGTAAAGGTCGCTGGAGTCCGCTGGTTGCGGGTGGCGCAGGACCGGTCATTGTGGGTCATGGTCTTGTTTACACATAAATATGGCATTCTCATGGACCTCAAAACAAAACCCTGAATCAAAACCTGAATTTAGGATTTACTGTCATTCAGCACAAATGGAAAATTGTTGGAAACTCAAAATTATTGGTCGAATCTGAAGAATGTCAATTTGAAAATCCTCGACATGGAAAATTATTCAGCCTGAATAATGCTAAAATGTCTTTACGTCCTAAAAGTAAAATTGGCATTTATATACGTCCCACTGTTGGGCACAGGCCTCCTCTCATGAATGAGAGGGAACGGGCAATAGTCCCCACGCTGGTCCAGTGCGGATTGGGGACTTCGCATACCTCTTTGAATTTCTTCTCAGATGTACGCAGGTTTCCTAACGATGTTTTCCTTCACCGAAAAGCTCACGGTAAATATCAAATGATATTCCGTATCCGTACATAAGTTCCGAAAACTCATTGGTACGAGCCGGAATTCGAACCCACATTTTGGTATAGGTCGAAAGAAATATGTTCATATGGCATTACGTACACTCCAAAATGATGACCTAATAGAATAGAAATAGTCGATTTTCATATTAAATTTTGATGTTAATTAAAATTAGATAATATTCACTTTGCACGTATTTAATATGAACCTATTTCAAACTGGACAAAATTCTATTTGTGCTAGATTTATTTTACACACCGCCGCCGATGATCGCCGAGTTTTTTACGCCGGTTCTTCTCGAGGGAGAGGTTTTCTTTCCGAACCGGTGGTCGACATTCATAGGTGCATGTAATATGCCAAAATTAAAGAATAAATCACTTTGACTTTGACACAAGAAAAAATTGGTCATAAAAAAGTATAGACACCATTACATTTTCACCAAATTCACTTTTGATGGTATTGCTCTTGGTCTAATTTCAAAATGGTCATTTTCGAGTTGACGATTTTCCATTTGTGCCAAATGAATCGATTTGATGACAATTTAAATAAATAACTAGCAGGTGCGACGTCATATGCACAGGCGCTGGAATTGTCCCTGTCAGCCTATCGAGTGAAAATGCTTTTTTAGAGAATTTTTTAATCCCGATCCTGAGAAATTCTGAGTTTCCTGAGAAACTCTAATCAAACCTTCTTCTAATTTATGTATAATGTGGAGGGAGGATCTACGCCAGGCAGTGCTCGTCGACATCAACATCCCCCATGACGAGAACCTCGTGTAGGCTGAGAAGGACAAAGCCAGCAAGTACCTTGACCTGGCTTATGAGGTAACCACCCTTGTGGGATGGTGATTCGACGATCATTGTCCCGATAGTCGTTTCTGCGAACGGTCTAATAGCGAAGAGTCTCGACCATCACCTCAAGATACTCTCGCTAGATGGCTGGATTAAGGGTCAGATAAAGAAGGCGGTAGATACTCCTGGACACTGCGCGGATAGTCAGGAGGTTCCTATCTCAGTTGCCCTGAGTCAGTGCCGCCTCGCTGCCGGCGGCACCTTAGGTTAGGTTATTATAATGATTTTATGTTTTGTATGTATAGTTTTATATTTTTATCAGTTGACATTTTATTGAAAGTAAATACAAGATTATGATTAACATTAACTAAGATAAATTTAAACTAAGTTAAATCTAAAAAAAGCCCTCGAGGCATTGTACGTAGGATGCTGGCGGCATTTCCTCGCTGAATTGCAATGCTGATGCGTTGCGCGAGAAAGCCGCCAGCTCTTCAGTCACCAGTTACATCGACCAGACGTTTCGTGATTTTTATATTTTATTTTTTATATTGTTATTGTAAAAACCTAGCCTAAGAGATGAATAAAATAAATTATTATAATAAAGCCAATTCCCAATAGATAACGGTTTCTAACAGCATGCATTTTATACATTTATACCATTATATATTATATTCCTCTACTCAATGTAATACATTTTATTGATTATTTCTAACTTAGATTATAGTAATACCTAGTGTTACACATGCTAATAATTCTAATTTAACTTAAATTCATTAAAAATATCATTCATCATCATCATCATCATATCAGCCGAAAGACGTCCACTGCTGGACATAGGCCTCCCCCAGAGAGTGCCAAATTGACCGGTCCGGCGCCACCCGCATCCAGCGGACTCCCGCGACCTTTACCAGGTCATCAGTCCACCTTGTGGGGGGCCTACCCACGCCGCGCCTTCCGGTACGTGGTCGCCACTCGAGAACCTTTCCGCCCCAACAAAAAAATCATTAATTTTATACAATTTATATAAAGTAATAATTAAGTTGACTTCAATTTATATTTTATCATAGTAGATACTGATACTAGTCCATATTGCTAAAATAATATCTAGTTTAGCAATCACTTTTACTCGAACGTGTCATTAAAAAGTATTATGAAAGTAATTATGAAAGTATGTATTATCTTTGACCTGTTTCCACATTATCGTAACAAGTTTTAATATAAAAGTGGAGACAAATGATAGGTAATCATTGTAATTTCTCTGGTCAAGTAAATTAGTACAATATGTCTCGCTTCGTGGTCCTTGCTCTGTGCCTTCAGGCCTGCCTACTCCAGGTAATAAATTAACAATTTCCTTACTAATCCAGTAATTGTTTATTATTTTTAATATCATAGTTATGCTAATGGTGAATTCTTATTTGAATGAACCAGTGCTTGACATTGGCTCATTACCATTACTTTCGAACCAACAATTGCAACATGAGTTTTGAACAATAGGTACAAGCAAATAACGGAGTGTCCATTTCAAAACAAATGATACCAAGAAGAAATGCAAAGAAAAGAATCCGTGATCGCCTACAGCAGTGTTAACTTTCACGTTAAATTTACATGAAATAAATATCCCTCCCCTCCCTCTATTTCCACCCCAGGCCAAGTTGGCTCAGTTCGGGTTGCACAGGGCAGTTCCACAACACTCAGGAGCTCAAATACCGCGAGCCATCCGGTTGCCTCTCGGGATGGTCAAAATTCGCATTTTTTCCTAAATTACTTCAAATCTGTTTTTGCTAAACTTATAATATATATATATATATCTGAGATGCTTATAACAACCCCTTTCATTTAATATGTCACACAATCTAGTTTGCGAAACTTTTTTTTTTAATTTTCCAGTTTACCCCCCAAAAGTAGCCCCCTTGTTCAGAATTCATTAATTTACTTTAGGCGTCTCTCTTTGGGTCACCAATTCACATATGTGTACCAAATTTCAACTCAATCGGTCTAGTAGTTTCGGAGTAAATCGGCTGTGACAGACGGACAGACAGACGCAACAGTGATCCTACAAGGGTTCCGTTTTTTTTCCTTTTGAGGCACAGAACCCTAAAAAGTAGCAAGACACTGATAGTGCCTATCCAAATGATAATTTAGTGTTCATCTCGTTACTGCAAATTATTTTTGCCTTGTTGAACTACATCAACTTAGTAAATTCGAATATCCACTATAACATTGCCCTTAAGACACACAACATTTTTCGATAAGGCAATTTTAAGTTTAATGTTGTAACGTAATACTTAATAACTCTACGAGGTTCAAGTAGGTACCTAATAAGAGTTTACCATAAATAACCTTATTTGGTTCAACTCAAACCGGCGCGGACGGGTCGAATTGCCTGTTACCCGAGCGGAGCCGAGACTTGCCGACCCTGACACGGAACGGATCTTGGCAGGTCCGTGTAATTCGGGTTCTTAGTACCGCCGGGCTTAAGGAAACGTGTACACGGTTTGGCGTATAACATGGATATCGCGAGCCCTGATTAGTATAGATGGATTGCTAATTTGTATCTATTTTCCACAGATTGTGTTCAGCCAACAATGCGGTTACAATCAAATCTCCTACAGTCCGTCCAACTTGGGGATCAGCGTAGGCGCACCCGGCGCGAGCGGCGCCAGCTACGCTGCCTCATACGGCGGCGTGGGCACCGGGCAGGTGGGCGTCACGGGCGACGTCGAGGCGAGGGGCCAGAGCTCCGTCGTCGGCTCCGTGCCCGTGCTCGGCTCGGTCGAGTTCGGCGGCATCGTGCCCGCCGCCGGATCCGTCTCCATCTCCGGACAGTGCGGATGCGGCTGCAACTAAACTAGTGTGTTAATTTTAACGAATATGTGTCCTGTAAACTAATATACAGTTTTTTTTATGAAATACAAACTCTTTTATTATACTTACTGCATTGATATATTTTTAATTGGTTTAAGTTTGATACAAAGTTATGACTGGGGTGATGAGTGGTTTAAATAGAATATATATGCATTTTGAAGGGGTAGAAAATATTCGAGAGTTGGACCTCAGATTTGTGTATGGATGGGATGAATCTTTATAAACATTATTCGCTGGACCTACGTACTATGTAGTACATGAGTAATAATTATGTAAATCCAGTTACATGTCAATATAAAACAACGGCAAATTTGCGTCAAGGTGAAACTTCGTCGTCGAGGGTCGATGAATTATGATGATCAACATAATTCTAAGGTACCTACTTCTAGTAGACCCACAAGCTTCAAATTTTAAACACAATTCGTTTTTAGCCTGTCAATTCATACAAAACCTAAAAATATTGCAATTTCAGTCACATTTCAGAGATATACAAACTGCATAAGTAATTTTGTAATCCTATACATGCGATTACAAAGTTACTTTTATAGTTCCTGCAAATATGTAGTAATAACAAGGTAGGTATAGTGCTCGATACGATGCATTTGCATGGCGGTTTGTGTTAGGGTTACATTGTAGGTAACAATGTACTAGAAAACTATACAAACGTTATTTGCGGTTGGTAACATAACATGTCCATACAAAGTAGTCTATGCTAAAATATTATTCCCAGCTGCATCATTTCGAAAGCATGAGAAAGATATTGAACAGAGAGTGAATGCAGGGAATCGAGTGAATGGGGCACTGAACGCCTTTATGGGCAGCCAGGAGCCGTAGCATGGTTGGCCTTGTCACGTGATAGGTGATAGGATAGAGCGTGCGTCACTAGCTGACACCGTTCGATAGAACGAGACGACGCTCTAATCTTGTCACTTGTCGCGTGATAAGGCCAACCATGCTACGGCTCCAGAAAATATCACAAAAAGCGCGCGTGGCTGTGCATAGAAGAGTGTTGGTGCCCACACTTATGTATGGTAGTGAAATAGGCACATTCTATGTAAAAAATGGCCAAGTCTCGAAACTCTTCCACAGTAAAAAGTTGTGACATATTTCGCAGAGCCAACTCAGACATTCTTATAAATTTTTATTTGCTTGCTAAATATAATTTTGTGACTTGGCAACACAATACTACATAGTCTTAGGTATGCAAAAATTAATAAATGCAGTACGTAAAGTTGTGTGATTCCCAAGTTGATCTAGACTAGGTAGGTATTGATGTAGATATACGAGTAACCCCGCAGGTCGCACGTTTCACCTACATACTTGGTATGTCGAAACTTTGCAACGCCGCGCCAGACGCAGCGTTGCGAATATCGCGGCGCCCGCGCCGACTGCCATGGGCTGTTATTAGGTACGCGCTCATGCCCCTCCCCACCCTCACCCCACGCGTCACGCCTAACGAAACTAGACCTCTACCTACGCTTAGTTACTACGAATAGCGGCGTCAAAATATATTTGTGGGTGAGCTTTGAGGTGAGCTCAAAACAAGTTACAGAATAGGGGGGCTGCTATTCTTGTTTAAAAAATATCATACCTACATTTTGATACATTTCTTGTTTTAAGCTATTCTGTTTCAAGCTCACCTAATATAAACGCTTACCCCACAAATATACCTTGACGCCGGAAAGCTGCCCCATATCAAAACCTAGTATCTGCTTCAGAGTTCAGACCAAATTTTACAGGAGAGCGTAAAAGCCTAAATGGGGTCAGCCTCAAAAAAGTTCCTACGATAAATTAAAAAAGTATCTATATTAACATATAATAAAGTTGAAGAGGGTCGAAAGTCCGTATATGAAAGATATTCGAAAAAAAGTTGGCTGGGGATACTTAGAATCGATAAACTGAACACGTTCCAACAGTTTTTAGAATTTTTGTATGTTTATCTGTTTGCCTACTAGGTGGCTACAGACTATATAATAACCAAAAATTGTTGATATCTCAACCGTTAGTAGCTGTTAGACATATGTTGGAAACTCAGTCGCTGACGACGTCGCTGTTGGTATTGAAAAACCAGCAACTTTGATTTCCGTCTTCCTATATATTTGCTATGAATTCAGGTCATCTTAAGTTGTATGATAGGTTGAGTTTAATGCTTATGCCAATTAACATATCAATTTTCATCATACCAATTTTTGTCTGTTTGTCTGCTTATTTGTTCCCACATCAAACAAGTTCATGCAAACTTTACTAATCTGTCGAGAAAATCCCCGGCCAGGTTATAGGCTATAAAATTTTAACCTCTAAAAGGGGTTGGTTGCCACTACACTCGATTGAGTTAAGTTTGCACCTGAATCTTACATGGTGCTATTTAGAAAAGAGGTGCAAACTTTTTTTCAAATATTTGCTACGACTATCGAATAGAGCTAAACTAACAGATGGTGCTAAAATTAATGCGTTGTGACATGAACAAGCCTCTGAGTAAGGATTTTGCCAAATTAACTCTAAGTTTAGCAGAGGGGGTACGGATATCATCAAATTTAATTGAATATCGGCCAGGCTATAGGCTATAAAATGATAAACATTAGGGTTCAAAGGGGGTAAAAAATGGGGTTATACTTTGTATGGGAACTCCTCAAAGCTAGACTTGGAAATTGATAAGCTTATACTTGGCTGGAAAGTAAAAAGAACTCCATTCAAACTTTATGCAAAATATAGATAAAACGTGAAAAACATGAGAAGGAAAAAGTGAAAAAAAAAATAAGAAAAAAAGAAATTGAGTACGTCAAAAAATCTGAAATGATTAGTTTTATATAGTGTCTGTGAGGATTTAACTGTGTTCTTAGTAATTTATGAGAAAATGTGTTTTAAATAACGGCGCTACACATTTTTTTCGAAAAAAATCAATCAAAAAATACATCAAAAAATACTTAAAAAAAACATTAGGTAGGTAGTATTAAAAAAAATGCAACGATTCTTAGAAAACTGAGTACGTTAACAAAACAAATCAAAAATAATTAGTATTATAATTATAACCGTCCGCGAGAATAATTATTATGGTTTTCGTTTTACTTTTAGAGAAAATCTGATTTTTCACATACGTACAATTTTTTTTAGAAAAATTATAAGTTTTTATTTAGCGGGCCAAATTATGCCAAAATCATGTTGTGGTATGATAATGACCAGAAGAACCCTTTCCCTTTTTCTGAAAAAAAGTATCCTAAAATTTTTTTTCGTCTATTTCTATGGAGCCGATTCTCAGCCCACAGTGCGCCTCGCCTCTGTTAATAAATTAAATAAATAAATATTAGGGCACAATCTTACACAAATCGCACTAGCCCCATAGTTAGCTCAATAAGGCTTGTGATGGGTGCTAGACGACGATATATATTAATAGATATAAATACTTAAATAGATACAAAAACATCCAAGACTCAAGAAATAAATATTCATGTTCATCACACAAATATTTGCCCTTACCGGGATTCGAACCCAGGACCTTCAACTTCGTAGGCAGCGTCCCTACCCACTAGGCTAACCGGTCGTCGTTAATTCTTGCATTACTTTGAGAAAAAAAATTAAACACCATTAATTAGGTACCTATCTATATAAAGTAAGGGAAATGTAGGTAAGTTTGATGCTTTGTTAGTTTATATGATGAAAGGGGGTAATCTACGAAACTATACTCATCATATTATACTAAGATATATATGGACATAGACTACATTTCATCTCGTGGCTCTAACTGTGTTCCTTGTATTACGGTCGGGGCCGCTCGGGCAGAATGTCAAAATATTTGATGAAGTAATCACTTATTGACAATAAATTTAGTAAGAAATTTGACACATTTCTGTGTTATCGTTGACCTATTTCCACATTTTCAATAATATGTCGGTATAAAACTGTTTTCATAATGTAGCCTAAGCAGTTGTTTCATATAATTTGTGAAATAATATTCAGTCATTTAAACTGGTGTCATTACAATGTTTTACTTTACTGATCTTGTGTTGTGCGTTCTGGCTTGTCTAATTCAGGTATTAACATGTCAGTTGGTTTTGTTACCAACCTACTTTGTGAATGTAGAACCGATGGCCCGGTGGGCTGATCGGGTCATCAGCAGCAGCCGTAAAAGTCGCGGGAGTCCGCACTCTTTCGGGGAGGCCTATGTCCAGCAGTGGTCATCTTTCGGCTGATATGATATTTGTCCAAAACTGTGTACCGACTTTGTATCTTTAGAAACAATGTAACAATCGAAAGGGATATTTTTTACCGAGTTAAGACATAAAAAAATGTTTAAATCTATGAGTAAATGTAACAAAATATTTTAAAAGTTAGACCGAATCGAGCGAACCTTGATTTACATTATTTCAGTCTCCAAATACCTATATGGTCAGAAATACACAAATAAAGTATATCGGATTATTCGGATTCGCTGTGTATCTATAAAAGATTTTAGTAAGTAACTTTGTTATTATTTTGTACAGACTGCTTTAGGCCAACGCGGTTGCAATCAAATATCTTATGGGTCTTCGGGTAGCTGCGGGTCGTACGGCGGAGTGGGCACAGGGCAGGTGGGCGTGTCGGGCGACATCGGCGTGTGCGGACAGACCGTCGTCGCCGGGTCCGTGCCGGTGGTCGGATCAGTCGGCTTCGAGAGCTGTGCACCGGTTTGCGGCTCCGTCTCCATCAGCGGACAGTGTGCTTGCGGTAAATCAATTCAATATCCTTTTTAGTGTAGCTTCGAAGCGACTAAATATACTATAATGCAAAATTTCATCCAAATCAGTTAACGCCGTTTTTAACGTGATTGAGTAACAAACATAACAAGGTAACCGATATAGCCCTCCGAATTGCTAAACTTAAGTGGCAGTGGGCGGGGCACATTGCACGTAGAACCGATGGCCGTTGCGGCGGAAAGGTTCTCGAGTGGCGACCACGTACCGGAAGGCGCGGCGTGGGTAGGCCCCCCACAAGGTGGACTGATGACCTGGTAAAGGTCGCGGGAGTCCGCTGGATGCGGGTGGCGCAGGACCGGTCAATTTGGGGGAGGCCTATATCCAGCAGTGGACGTCTTTCGGCTGATATGATGATGATGATGATGAGTAACAAACATCCAAACATCCAAACTTTCGCAGGAATTCAAATACCTATTGATATCTCGTAATGATCGTCAAAATAAAACTAGAACATAAGCAGAACAAATCCTATTTATTATATGTCCTTATACTAGCACACAGAATAAGATATTTTAAATTGTTATTTTTTTAGACAATCCGGAGGAGACGTTATTACCGTCCCCTGCATCCGTAGCCGATTTGTTCGGTAGAGGCAACGCAGCCGATTTGTTCGGTAGAGGCAACGCAGTCGATTTGTCCGGTAGAAGCAACGCAGCCGATTTGTTCGGTAGAGGCAACACAGCCGATTTGTTCGGTAGAAGCAACGCAGCCTATTTGTCCGGTAGAGACAACGCAGCTGATTTGTTCAGTAGAGGCAACGCAGTCGCCGGCGTTCGGAACCAGGACCAAACCATTGGGTTGGCACAGTCCAACTGCGCGCAGGTACTATATTTTTTATAATATACCAATGTCCATATTTAATTCCTTGACGTGGAACGGCTTTTAATCTGAAAAAAGTCGGAGAGCGTCAGCTTAAGGTAACTAGGCTAAAATGTCTTTGATTATTTAGGTAATTTTAGAATATTTACCACTAATGCGCGCTTGCTTTAGAACATGCAAGGCTGTCTTTTGCACACTTAATTTAAATTTCGAAAAAGCTAATCGAAAAAAAAACTTCACGAGAATAGATTGAGAAATGTGACCTGTAGAGAACAACAGCGGGGCAGCGTGACATCCGGACATAAGAACGTTTTTCGGCACAAGCTGAAGCACAGAACTTCGTTCGCTTCGCTCGCTCGTTTGACTATACCAAAAAGGCGAAATGATTACGTGTTCATGTTGACTACACTACCTACAAAACATCGGGCCGTTATCACAAAACATAACAATATCTGAATACCAATATTTTGTCCTGTTTAAATCAGGCGGATCGCCATCGTTTTTGTTACAATTTAAGTCACACAGAAATCGCAAGTTCAGCTGCCTGGAACTTTAATTTCAGGTTAAAAAGATTTCAGCAGAAAGCACCACGTAATAAGAAGAGAGACAGAGAGATAGACATAGTTACTTCCACATTTAAAATATTAGTATGGATTAAAATCCACTTTGGATAGGCACTTAATTGTTGTTAAACATGTTTTACTTATTATGTTCGAAATGCTTACCTGAAATAATCAAATAATTATTAGGCAGTATATGTTTAACACTTTAATTCATACTATAATCTGCTCGAATAAGAGAAGTAGCTAACGTGTAAGTAAAACGGAAAAAAGGAGTACACACATCTGTATTACATGCCAATAAGACTTTGTTCGGAAGGCGCGGCGTGGGTAGGCCCCCCACAAGGTGGACTGATGACCTGGTAAAGGTCGCGGGAGTCCGCTGGATGCGGGTGGCGCAGGACCGGTCACTTTGGCACTCTTTGGAGGTGGCCTATGTACAGGATGTGGACGTCTTTCGGCTGATATGATGATGATGATGATGATGATGTTTCCAGATCATTTCGAAATCTTCGCCCACGTATAGCGTAGTAGCTGAATAGCTACTTCTGCTATTCAGCTACTGATTGTACCACCATGTTAATATTTGTTTTTCCTTTGACAGACTGCTCTAAACGGGAAGTGTATGAGTGTCAGTACGCCCCGCGTTAGCCTGAGTACGCCCAGCAATATCGCCCGGAGTGCACCCCGTGTAAGCCTGGGTACACCTAGCTATACCGTAAATGCACCCAGCGATGTCAGTGTGCCCAGCGTAAGCCTGAGTGCTCCTCGCCGAACTTCAGCCATCAGTGCAAGCACACCCAGTTGTGCATACGGCGGCACGGGCACGGGGCAGGTCATCGTGTCGGGCGACATCTGCGCGAGCGGCGAGAGCGTCGTCGTCGGCTCCGTGCCGGTGCGCGGTGCGGTCAGCTTCAGTGGCTGCACGCCTACGTCCGGTAAAGTCTGCATCTCTGGACAGTGTGAATGCGCGTGCGATTGATCTATTTTTACATTTGTTAGTAATAAATGAAACACACATTACATAATGTAGTATTATTTTAGCTTAATTTCTCAATTTTTCAATCATCTCATACGAAGTAAAAATTAACCGTGATCGAATGTCGCCTAGGCGGGAATTGGACCAATGCTATCTGGCCCCGTAGCATGGTTGGCCTTGTCACGCGATAGGTGATAGGATACCTAGAGCGTGCGTCACTGGCTGACACCGTTCGATAGAACGAGACGACGCCCCTATCTTGTCACTTGTCGCGTGATAAGGCCAACCATGCTACGGCTCCTGTTTTGCTGGGACAGTCCTAACTTTTTAGACCACTCAGGTTTGTATACAATGTTTACTATCTCCATATTAATGTTATGCTCAAGTGAAGATGTAGTCATGTTCACTTGAGCATGACAAGACTTGGACATCCACCAAAGATCTACTTAGCTGCGTTTCCATTACAAGTGGCGCCATCTTACAACACATATCTGATGCATACTTACTCAATTTTAAACCTGTTTTCAAATTGGCGGTCAAGGTCACTAAAAAAATGGCGGTTTTGCCAGACTTTTCTGCCAAGTAAACCCTTTTTTTGTCGAATCATCAATATCATCATCATCGTCATCATTCTAGTTCTAACCTTATTTATTTCAGCCATCGCTGCTCGTTTCTCCCATAGTTAGGTTTGCGTCTAGTTTAAGTTCTTAACAAAATAAACTTATTGAATTTTCCTTTACTAAATTATTATGAGCTGCGTTTTAATATTCGTCTTCTTTTTCTATTTACAACCAAATAGGGACCGCAGGTAAATAAATAATAATTGTAATTGCAACTTGCCAAAATAAAATATGGATGCGGGTGGCACAGGACCGGTCATTGTAGCACTCTTTGGGGGAGGCTTATGTCCAGCAGTCGACTGATAGTCTTTCGTCTGATATGACGATGAATATAAAATGCAGCAGTGTTAGATACAAAGTGGGTAAGTAGTTTGCTCACCTACTAAAGTAAAAACCTACCTTTATTTGCATACGCCACCCCCTGTTGCAAGCGTCAATAGGCTACGGTAACCGCTTACCATCAGGAGGGCCGTAAGATTGTTTGCCACTAACGTGGTATAAAAAAATCATATACTTAAACATTTAAATTTCACCTAATTGATATCATAACCCACGTAAATAAAACCCAATTTTCATTCCATATTATGTTTATTTTATTTGTCCAGTAAACTCAGTTGCATCCGCATCCGCACTGTCCGGAGATGGAGACGGAGCCTTTCGCCGGTACCTTGCTGCCGAACTCGACCGAGCCGAGCACGGGCACGGAGCCGACGACGGCGGTCTTGCCGCAAGCCTCGATGTCGCCGGACACGCCCACCTGCCCGGTGCCCACGCCACCGTACGACGCGCCATAGCTGGACGAGCCTCCAATGGACTTACTCACGCCGCCGTATGAAGCGCCATAGCTGGACAAACCACCACTGATTCTCTCAATGCCACCAAGTCCGCAGGATCCGTAAGAGATTTTACCGCTCAAAGCAACCTGACAAAAGAAAAACACAAGTATAATTACCTATCTAGGTAGATACTTGGTATATGTATTCGATTGTATGCGGGAAAGTAGACGTGATTAAGACGCATTCTAGTATCTGTTTCTATCCAAGAAACAAATTAGCGTGTTATACTATTAAATATGCAGTACCTACTTTAAAAGAAATGGTTATAAAGTTGGTTTACGGACGATAATTTTATTTTACGTGATAACGTCGAAAACATTGATGAAAAATTGCATAACACGTATTTACTCATTTATCGTTAGGAATACTCCTGTGAAGTTTCGAATAAAATAGTCGATCTAATCTTGTTTCCCCATACAAACTTTGGACCCCCATTTCACCCCCTTAGAGGGAGAATTTAAAAAAATCCTTTCTAGAGCACCCTAAAATTCACCCTGTAATAAGGAGGTGAAATGGAAGTCCAAAGTTTGTATGGGGAAACAAGATTAGATTTTCGTGCGTGCAGCAGGCGTTCATCGATTTATCTTAAACTATTAAACGAGCAATATTTGTACGTGGGTCGTTCTTCTTTTCGACCGACAATAGCCTGTCCGTCGTCTTAATACGGCATCTCATTTGAGTAATGATGTTTACGGTTTTATAATGTTCGAATGAACGTCCATATTATTTTATTAATTAGTGATATTTAATATTTCAGTTTCTCTAACTACCATTTTTTTTAATGTTTTTTTTTCGTAGAATGCCGTGACAGAGTGGTAAACCAAAATGTGGTCCCCACTGAAAGAGTCCACTTTGTCACATGTTTTTTTTTAGAAACCAACCGTAAATAAATATTTATATTGGCCAGAAAGGAAACTTTAATTAGTTCTAATGTTTCTCCTATGCATTTTTTTTAATCGCACTTCAAAACCACAATTTTCGATAGTTCAAAAACCAAAAAAAAACAGGAAAACCTCGGTTCATTGTCGGTAAAAAAGAAGAACGACCCACGTATATATATATATATATCATCACCATCATCATCATAGGCCTCCCCCAAAGAGATAATCTAAATTATATAAAAGAAGAAACTAACTGACTGACTGATCTATCAACGCACAGCCCAAACCGCTGGTTCTAGAGAGATTCCAAATTTGGCACGTAGGTTCCTTGTTCCTTATGAGGTTTCGGGATGCACTAAGAAAGGATTTTTCAAAATACAACCTCTAAGGGGGTGAAATGGGAGTCCAAAGTTAGGATGGAGAAAGAAGATTAGTTAGACTCTTTCTTTCAGAACTTCACAGCAGTATTCCTAACGATAAATGAGTAAACACGTGTTTCAGGTTTTTTGAGAATTCAACCCCTAAAAGGGGGTAATGTGGTGACAAAGTCTGAAAATCAACATGGGTATCGTTTCTATGATTTATCGGGACGCTGATTACGAACACAACAACGATTTTCAAATCAAACATGGCGGGCGTGAAATACCATCTAATACCCTGTTGGGGTACGATGGGGATGAAATGTCCAAAATATCAATATAGGAGTCATTTTTATGGTATTTAGGGACGTTAATTACGAAAATGGCATCGATTTAGGCATATATCTATCTAAATATATTACATATGTCACCCGCACAATACACCTGACAGCGGTTTGGGCTGTGCGCTGACTGAAATATCACCGCACTGCTCAAACCGCTGGATCTAGAGATTCCAAATTTGGCACGTAACCTACGTGCCAAATTTGCTTATAAAGTATGGGGGTGCACTAAGAAAGGATTTTTCAAAATTAACCCCCTAAGTGGGTGAAATGGGGGTCCAAAGTTTGTATGGGGAAACAAAATAAGTAAGACTTTTTCATTCGAAACTTCACAGGAGTATTCCTAGCAGGAAATGAGTAAATACGTATTTCAGGTTTTTTTGAGAATATCCTACCTAATATATTTATTTACATATGTCCATATTAAAATGGCAATCACGAGGTCTCTAATATAAAACCTGCATTTTGAGCCATTCATTGTTTTATCGCCCTAGCAGAGAACTGTAGAGTTTTTTCAATAGCCTTGCCTTCCTAAGTATTTCAAGCAGCTATGTTAGTAAAATGCGTAAAGTTTCAAGTTAGATAGTTACCTGGATCAGGCAAGCACACAAAACAAGGATAGCGAAACGAGACATGTTACGGTCCGAGATTTTTCTTCGTCAACAGAAATATAATGCTTTTACCAATATTTCTTCCACTTTTATACCAACAATTTCACATGATATGGGGAAATTAGGTCGGTGATAATACTTACACCTGTCTTTTATTCTTTCTTTGTCAGTGAAAGGAGATATGATGCACGTGACAAAACGAAATTGACTTTATCACTTTTTACAAAAAACTGAGACTGGATACACGTCTTAGGTTGAGCAATAGATAAAATGGGTCAATAAAACCTGAAGGCGGTATCCCGACGTGTCAGAGTACATTTAACATACACAAAATGGTGTTCAAGACTGTAATCCTCTGCGCTTTCGCCGGTTTGGTTCAGCAGGTACTTATACTAGTTTCATTTATTTATCTAACATTTTGACAGCGAGGGTGCAAAACAAAATGGTGCCCAACTGTGGCCAAAACAAAACAATAGCCAGACAAAATATGAATAAAATGAAACTTCTGATAAATATTGTCATGTCTAAATGACAATATATATATTATCAATATAATTATGTGGCCGTCCGTGGCTTCAGTGGCACGAGTTTTTGTCCGCGTCCACAGCCATCTTTAGCTCTCAAAGGGTTAAGTATACATACCACTTACAGTTATAACAAATTGTGTCAAACGGCTCAAAACAATGACATGCCCTCACTTTAGGGTGGCGGCTTCAGTCTGAAAAGGACAACCAGACTCTATTGTTTGTGATACACAATAATGAGAGACAGATTTATTTTACTCCAAAAACTTATAAAAATATTATGATTGAATTTTTCAAAATGTTTCGATAACTCATAATAAGGTATAAGTACTAGTGCCCGACATGTCAACAGAAAATACTTATTTGAATCACGATATTATGCTCATTTAAGATGTATTAAACAGTTTCATACGGTTTGGGAAACGAGGTATTTACTCAAGTTACTGATATGGAATTCGTTTCATAATGGTGATCTTATAAAAAATCCTGATAATATAAGAATTAGGTAATCAATCCGAATGTACGAGTAAATGGCAGGCGGTTATGCTGGCAGTCCCAACAGATGTCATTTCAGTACAAATGTCATGAATGACAGACTGACATTTATTTGGACTTGAAGGTTTAACTCATTTTCCCAATTGATGGCAGCTGGTTTTAACAAATATGTTCATAACTTATAAATAAGTTATTTGTCTTGAAATTGTGATAAGAAATATTGAAGTCACTAACATTTAGTAACTTAAAAATGATGTCGTGATCAATCTTAGTTTATTATTCGCTATTTAAATTATATTCGTCGAGTACTAGTACCGCGTCGTGCACTAGTACTTCTACCTTATAGTGCCCACGCAAACTTTACAATGACAAATCGTTATAACTATTTTATTTTTATGTAGAAAAGTTACGATGTAATTACTCAAATAGGTATCTCTAACATCGAAAAGGGATCTACTCATGCTGCTTGTCTCATAATATTATATTTCTTATTCTATTACGTACACATATTCCATAAAATTAAATTTTCATAGTACTAAATTTTAATTTTCAGTGTATGGCTGGATCGTGTTACCCTAAAAAGTATTATAAGAGGTAGGTATAGTAAAAACCTTGTCTTTTACGTTTCAGTGTATTGCTGGGTCGTGTTATCGACCAATAAGGCCTAGCTGCGGTTGCGGCTCCGGCAGGGTGTCCATCGACGTGCCCACCAGCGGCGGCGCCCTGGAAGTGACCAGCATCGGCAACATCGCGCCCTCCGGCATCGCCGTCGCCGCCGACCTGGGCCTGGCCGGAGACCTGGTGCTCTCCGGTGAGCTGCCGTACCTGACCGCGGTGGCGTTTGAGGGCGAGTTCGCGACCGGCGGCGAGGTGCCCGTGTCCTACGGCTGTGGAGACGGCTACATCGGCATCACAGAACAGATCGGAGGCATCAATGCCGGCGCTGGCTCTTATGGCATCTCCTCTATCAAGAGTTGTGGCTGCAAATACTAAAGCTGACTGTCTTGTATTGAAAATATAAGATTATAAAGTACTTACACGATTTTTTTTTGATTTATTGATAATTTTAGGCGTACAGTACATATTTACAAGGTAATATCACAGGTATGACATAGGTATAATAATTTTATTAAGTAGGTACCGACCTATTTAAATAAATACTAAACAAAAATTAGTAATTTATAAATCCATGACCTGGGAAAAAGATATGTTTAACGTATAAAAATTGCTCCTTTCTAAGACTGAACCTTGGTGCTAGTAGAAGCATTGCAGGCAGCAAGGTCATTTGAAAGTCAACCACGTGCTTAAAACGTATCTTAGATACATATGTATGAATCAATTTAACATAAAATAACAAATCATACTAAGTATTCTAAATTATTATGATGACGGTTGCAAAATATTATGCACTTTAGCTACAAGTCATATCGAACCTGGTCACAAAATTACCCTAGAATCGGTTGAGAAATGCGACCTGTAGAGGAGAACAGATGGACAGACCGACATCAGATCTGCAAGTCGATCACGTAACGCATTGTACCTACGCACGTCAGGTAGATCTGAGTGTCAGTTTTTGTATGAGAAAATGACAGTTGAATTGTACTAACGCTCGTTCGAAACTTTACGTGTTTACCCCCCTGAACAAACACCGGACATACGAACAATTTTCGGTCCAAACTGAAGCATAGAACTTCGTTCGCTTCGCTCCCTCGTTCGATTACATAACGGTTTTCTAGGTCATCGACATTTTGGCACGTATTCGCCTTATTGCAATGGAATAAGGTGCAAAAGTGTTTGAATTATTACCATAGCTTGTCCTGAGTATCTTAGGTCCATGGTTCTACAGCTATGAACAGTTCTTCAACCTACCGCTCATATTGGGAGATTTACATACATAATTGTAACTCGAAATCATGCCTAATTTAAGAATGTAAATTAAAAACGTGATTTATACAGATAATTATAATTATATTAAAATAGATTTTTTATTTGTTAATGACGAATTAAAATTATATCATTGTAATTTGAGGTATAATAGCCTACACAACTATATAAATGTTAGTTAGTTATACCTAATTTCTTCAATACTTATAACAATTGTTACGAATAAATTTTTGTATTTTTATAAGTGCGAGTGGAGCGCGCAGCTTCAATATTTCATTCAACCAATCACAGAGCGGTACCTACAGTAGTATTGTTGCGGCTCGTGGCCACCTAGATTTTTTATCAACCAATCACAGAGCAGAATTCTTGTGGCGCACGACCAACGAGATATACTTAAACCAATCAGATCACACCCATTACTCCCTTATAGGCGTAATAAAAAACCATTACGCCCTTAGGCGTAATAAAGCTATGGTAGCTCTGTATGCCTGCGCGTTATGAAGACCTTTACGAGCAAGTGTGATGAAAAGGTAATTTACCCATGAAAGTCCTAGTTTAATATGCGCAAACTTAGGCTACGGGATGTCTGCTCTCTACTACATTTAAAACTCAATGGGTTTACACTAAAACGCTGTACCGAATACTAAATAGGTACCTAAATACGTGCCAAAATTTCGATGACCTAGAAAACCGTTATGTAATCGAACGAGGGAGCGAAGCGAACGAAGTTCTATGCTTCAGTTTGGGCCGAAAATTGTTCGTATGTCCGGTGTTTGTTCAGGGGGGTAAACACGTAAAGTTTCGAACGAGCGTTAGTACAATTCAACTGTCATTTTCTCATACAAAAACTGACACTCAGATCTACCTGACGTGCGTAGGTACAATGCGTTACGTGATCGACTTGCAGATCTGATGTCGGTCTGTCCATCTGTTCTCCTCTACAGGTCGCATTTCTCAACCGATTCTAGGGTAATTTTGTGACCAGGTTCGATATGACTTGTAGCTAAAGTGCATAATATTTTGCAACCGTCATCATAATAATTTAGAATACTTAGTATGATTTGTTATTTTATGTTAAATTGATTCATACATATGTATCTAAGATACGTTTTAAGCACGTGGTTGACTTTCAAATGACCTTGCTGCCTGCAATGCTTCTACTAGCACCCAGGTTCAGTCTTAGGAAGGAGCAATTTTTATACGTTAAACATATCTTTTTCCCAGGTCATGGATTTATAAATTACTAATTTTTGTTTAGTATTTATTTAAATAGGTCGGTACCTACTTAATAAAATTATTATACCTATGTCATACCTGTGATATTACCTTGTAAATATGTACTGTACGCCTAACATTATCAATAAATCAAAAAAAAAAACGTGTAAGTACTTAATAATCTTATATTTTCAATACAAGACAGTCAGTTTTAGTATTTGCAGCCACAACTCTTGATAGAGGAGATGCCATAAGAGCCAGCGCCGGCATTGATGCCTCCGATCTGTTCTGTGATGCCGATGTAGCCGTTTCCGCAGCCGTAGGACACGGGCACCTCGCCGCCGGTCGCGAACTCGCCCTCAAACGCCACCGCGGTCAGGTACGGCAGCTCACCGGAGAGCACCAGGTCTCCGGCCAGGCCCAGGTCGGTGGCGACGGCGATGCCGGAGGGCGCGATGTTGCCGATGCTGGTCACTTCCAGGGCGCCGCCGCTGGTGGGCACGTCGATGGACACCCTGCCGGAGCCGCAACCGCAGCTGGGCCTTATTGGTCGATAACACGACCCAGCAATACACTGAAACGTAAAAGACAAGGTTTTTACTATACCTACCTCTTATAATACTTTTTAGGGTAACACGATCCAGCCATACACTGAAAATTAAAATTTAGTACTATGAAAATTTAATTTTATGGAATATGTATGCGTAATAGAATAAGAAATATAATATTATGAGACAAGCAGCATGAGTAGATCCCTTTTCGATGTTAGAGATACCTATTTGAGTAATTACATCGTAACTTTTCTACATAAAAATAAAATAGTTATAACGATTTCTCATTGTAAAGTTTGCGTGGGCACTATATTATGAGTTATCGAAACATTTTGAAAAATCGAATCATAATATTTTTATAAAAGTTTTTGGAGTAAAATAAATCTGTCTCTCATTATTGTGTATCACAAACAATAGAGTCCGGTTGTCCTTTTCAGACTGAAGCCGCCACCCTAAAGTGAGGGCATGTCATTGTTTTGAGCCGTTTGACACAATTTGTTATAACTGTAAGTGGTATGTATACTTAACCCTTTGAGAGCTAAAGATGGCTGTGGACGCGGACAAAAACTCGTGCCACTGAAGCCACGGACGGCCAAATAATTATATTGATAAATATTGTCATTTTGACATGACAATATTTATCAGAAGTTTCATTTTGTTCATATTTTGTTTGGCTATTGTTTTGTTTTGGCCACAGTTGGGCACCATTTTGTTTTGCACCCTCGCTGTCAAAAGGTTAGATAAATAAATGAAACTAGTATAAGTACCTGCTGAACCAAACCGGCGAAAGCGCAGAGGATTACAGTCTTGAACACCATTTTGTGTATGTTAAACGTACTCTGACACGTCGGGATACCGCCTTCAGGTTTTATTGACCCATTTTATCTATTGCTCAACCTAAGACGTGTATCCAGTCTCAGTTTTTTGTAAAAAGTGATAAAGTTAATTTCGTTTTGTCACGTGCTTCATATCTCCTTTCACTGACAAAGAAAGAATAAAATACAGGTGTAAGTATTATCACCGACCTAATTTTCCCATATCATGTGAAATTGTTGTTATAAAAGTGGAAGAAATATTGGTAAAAGCGTTACATTTCTGTTGACGGAGAAAAATCTCGGACCACGTAACATGTCTCGTTTCGCTATCCTTGTTTTGTGTGCTTGCCTGATCCAGGTAACTATCTAACTTGAAACTTTACGCATTTTACTAACATAGCTACTTAAAATACTTAGGAAGACAAGGCTATTGAAAAAACTCTACAGTTCTCTCCTAGGGCGATAAAACAATGAATGGCTCAAAATGCAGGTTTTATATTAGAGACGAGAGTTGGACCTCGTGGTTGCCATTTTAATATGGACATATGTAAATAAATATATCAGGTAGGTACTTAAACACACAGAAAACATCAAAGCTTCATAAATATACATTATTTCCATTCTTCCACATGTTTCAAACACTCATTCATACTTCATAACATTTGAATTCAGGACCGGCAGTTTTACTGGTCGGGTCACACACAACTCATTATACCTACTCTTATATTTTTTGCCGTGATAACGTCTTAGTCCCTCGCCCCCGTAAACCCTTATATTTCAAATTTCATCGAAATCGTTAGAGTCGTTTCCGAGAACGTGATTGCAAATATACATAATAATAACAATACAAATAATAATAATATACATAATATATATAACTAGCTCTTGCCCGCGGCTTTGCCCGCGTAATAAAAGTAATTTTAACCGTCTACAAAAAAGGTGCATCTCAGTTTGACCCGTATGTTCCTATTGAATTGCAATTCGGCACAAACACTTTCAAGAATTTCCACGTCCACAATGTTTAATTTCAAAATCAATGCCATTTTCGCAATTAATGTCCCTAAAACCATAAAAAAGACACCCTTATTGATATTTAGACATTTCAACCCCATCGCACTCCAACAAAGGATATGGTATTTCACGTCCGCCACGTTGGATTTTAAAATCTTTGTTTGCGTAATCGGCGACCAGCGACCCGATAAACCATAGAAACAATACCCATGTTGATTTTCAGACATTGTCACCACATTTCCCCCTTTTAGGGGTTGAATTCTCAAAAAACCTGAAATAAATATTTACTCATTTCTTGCTAGGAATACTCCTGTGAAGTTTCGAATGAAATAGTCTTTCTTATTTTGTTTCCCCATACAAATTTTGGACCCCCATTTTACCCGCTTAGGGGGTTAATTTTGAAAAATCCTTTCTTAGTGCACCCTTAGACTTTATAAGAAACCTACATGCCAAATTTGGAATCTCTTGTTTCAGCGGTTTGGGCTGTGCGGTGATATGTCAGTCAGCGCACAGCCCAAACCGCTGTCTGGAGCCGTAGAATGGTTGGCCTTGTCACGCGATAGGTGATAGGATAGAGCGTGCGTCACTAGCTGACACCGTTCGATAGAACGAGACGACGCTCTTATCTTGTCACTTGTCGCGTGATAAGGAAAACCATGCTACGGCTCCGTTCTATCGAACGGTGTCAGCCAGTGACGCACGCTCTATCCTATCACCTATCGCGTGACAAGGCCAACCATGCTACGGCTCCAGGTGTATTGTGCGGTGATATATATAATATATTTAGATATATATATATGTCTACAATATTAAATTCCAAAATCAATGCCATTTTCGTAACTAACGTCCCTAAATACCATAAACATTACTCCCATCCCATATTGATATTTTGGATATTTCAACCCCATCGCACCCCAACAGGGTAGATGGTATTTCACGTCCGCCATGTTGGATTTGGAAATTATTGTTGTGTTCGTAATCAGCGACGCGATAAATCATAGAAATTACCCATGTTGATTTTCAGACTTTGTCATCACATTCATCCATTTTAGGGGTTGAATTCTCAAAAAACCTGAAACACGTGTTTACTTATTTATCGTTAGGAATACTGCTGTGAAGTTCTGAAAGAAAGAGTCTAAGTAATCTTCTTTCTCCATACAAACTTTGGACTCCCATTTCACCCCCTTAGAGGGAATGACTATGACTATGACTATGAAGGGGAGTATTCCTAATGATAAATGAGTAAATATGTGTTTTGCAATTTTCCATCAATGTTTTCGACGTTATCACGTAAAATTATCGTCCGTAAACGAACTTTACGACCATTTTTTAGGGTTCCGTAGCCAAAATGGCAAAAACGGAACCCTTATAGTTTCGTCATGTCCGTCTGTCCGTCTGTCCGTCTGTCCGTCTGTCCGTCTGTCCGTCTGTCCGTCTGTCCGTATGTCACAGGCATTTTACTCGAAAACTATAAGGTGTATTTGAATAAAATTTTGAGGATAGGTGTATTTTGTTAGCCGCTACATAGTTTTGTAATTAAAATGACAAAAAAAAATTTTTTTAGGGGTGCACTCCATACATAAAACTAAAAGTCAAAAAAAAAATTTTCATTGTGACCCCCAGTGTGGCACATCAATCGATAGGCCTTTCAAAATAAATATAAGGTTTCTCAGCATTTTTTTTGATTAAGTGAATAGAGTCGGAGATAATCGCCCCGAAAGTCACTAAAATTCTGTCCCCCCCCCTCTAATTTTTTAACGGTGTATTTTAAAAATATGGAAAAATTCATGGACATAGGGCTTATTAATTTCATTCACCGAAAATTGTTTTGAACAAGATCGGTTCAGAGGTTTTCGAGATATTGCTGAAAAACTGCCTTCCTCAAAGAAAAGGACGTAAGTGCCGTAAAATTTCTGTGACGATACGACCTTTTTAATAGGCACGGAACCCTTCGTTTTGCGTGGTCCGACACGCACTTGGCCGGTTTTTTAATGATAAAAGTACTGCCATATGTAATAGTATAACACGCTAATTTGTTTCTTGGATAGAAACAGATACTAGAATGCGTCTTAATCACGTCTGCTTTCCCGCATACAATCGAATACATATACCAAGTATCTACCTAGACAGGTAATTAATAATTATACTTTTGTTTTTCTTTTGTCAGGTTGCTTTGAGCGGTAAAATCTCTTACGGATCCTGCGGACTTGGTGGCATTAAGAGAATCAGTGGTGGTTTGTCCAGCTATGGCGCTTCATACGGCGGCGTGAGTAAGTCCATTGGAGGCTCGTCCAGCTATGGCACGTCGTACGGTGGCGTGGGCACCGGGCAGGTGGGCGTGTCCGGCGACATCGAGGCTTGCGGCAAGACCGCCGTCGTCGGCTCCGTGCCCGTGCTCGGCTCGGTCGAGTTCGGCAGCAAGGTACCGGCGAAAGGCTCCGTCTCCATCTCCGGACAGTGCGGATGCGGATGCAACTGAGTTTACTGCACAAATAAAATAAACATATTATGGAATGAAAATTGGGTTTTATTTACGTGGGTTATGATAACAATTAGGTGGAATTTAAATGTTTAAGTATATGATTTTTTATATCACGTCAGTGGCAAACAATCTTACGGCCCGCCTGATGGTAAGCGGTTACCGTAGCATATGGACGCTTGCAACAGGGGGTGGCGTATGCAAATAAAGGTAGGTAGGTTTTTACTTTAGTAGGTGCGCAAACTACTTACCCACTTAGTAACTAACACTGCCGCATTTTATATTCATCATCATATCAGCCGAAAGACTATCAGTCGACTGCTGGACATAGGCCTCCCCCAAAGAGTGCCACAATGACCGGTCCTGTACCACCCGCATCCATATTTTATTTTGGCAAGTTGCAATTACAATTATTATTTATTTACCTGCGGTCACTATTTGGTTGTAAATAGAAAAAGAAGGCGAATATTAAAACGCAGCTCATAATAATTTAGTAAAGGAAAATTCAATACGTTTAGTTTGTTAAGAACTTAAGCTAGACGCAAACCTAACTATGGGAGAAACGGTCAGCGATGGCTGAAATAAATGAGGTTAGAACTAGAATGTTGACGATGATGACGATACTGATGATTCGACAAAAAAAGGGTTTACTTGGCAGAAAAGTGTGGCAAAAGCGCCAGTTTTTTAGTGACCTTGACCGCCAATTTGAAAACAGGTTTAAGGTTGAGGAGGTATGCATCAGATATGTATGGAGTCCTCTCAATTGACAGTGCTTGTATTAATAGACCTCTCCAATGCTTTCAACGCTGTCAAGCATGACCTTTTAATTGCAATTTTAAAATATCTAAATATCTCTCCAACAGTGGCTGCGTGGTTCTCCTCATATCTTCAGGATCGCCAACAGACGGTCCGCGCTAATAATGCTATCTCCGATTGGTGTGAACTCACCTCTGGCGTTCCACAGGGCGGCATTCTCTTCCCTCTTTTTTCTGTCTTTATTAATCTATATTATTAATCTTTATTTATAAAACTGAGGAACAACTTAATAAGCTTGAGCGTCTCCAAAATGTCTGCAATCGGTTCATATTTGGGTTACGCAAATATGACCATGTTTCTAGTTTCCGTTCTAAACTCAAGATAAGATAAGATAAGATACAATTTGGTAGCATATAAGTACAAGTCAAAGGTGTTTTTTTTAAACAATTACAATTTGAAATAGTACAAAAACATTTCGTACGTATAAACACATACCTAATTGGATACAATTTTATATTAATTAATTAAATAGTCATTGGTAGTTCCATTACCTCATTAAAGCTATAAAAGTTTTGCGTAGGTAAGTAACCATGCTTCCAACTTGCTTTTAAAAGTCAAGTGGCTCTCTAGCCGTTATCGCCGTAACTTTCACATTATTTCGCTTCTTTATAATATCCTTTTTAACCCTGCAACCCCCCGCTATCTCAAAGAACGTTTTAGTCTTTTTTTTTAAATTCTGTTAGATGTTCTAACAATTTGCTATTCACTGTGCCTTCATCATCTACCAAATTTTACAATAGTTCGTTCACTATTAATTCTATCCGACTGTGGAACTCTCTCCCTCTTGACATCAGACAAGCAAAATCTATCGGCAACCTCAAATCCCTTCTTAAGACTGCGCCGAGCGTAAGACGCGGGCGCTGTTTGGGTTTTTCGCTAGATGTGTGCGTGAACGCACACAACGGCGAGTGTTTCTAGCTTGACCGGCCGTCCGGACGCAAAAGAAAGTAACTAATATTTTTTTTTGTTTAATTAGGTGTTAAGTTAGGTGAACACAATAATTATTTTACTTGTAATAAACAGAGATACTTGAAAAATTTCTTTTGAACTCGTACTCGAATTAATGAACTTTATAAATACCTACTGGACTCCAAATTATGAATATTAATTATATATGAAGTCATTTTGAAAGTAGTTTCTTTTCAGTATAATTTAGGTGTGCAATGATTCACATCTACATACTCAAAACATATATATTTACATGTAAGTATTTTACCCATCTCGGTAAAAATATAAATAGGTATATATATATATATAAATATAAATGGGAAAGTGTATGTGTGTGTTTGTTAGTTTGTTTATTTGTTTGTCCGTCTTTCACGGCAAAACGGGGCGACGAATTGACGTGATTTTTTAAGTGGAGATAGTTGATGGGATGGAGAGTGACATAGGCTACTTTTTGTCTCTTTCTAACCCCCCACTTCCCTAAAATGGGGGGTGGAAGTTTGTACGGAGCTTCGCCCGCGTACTAAAAGTAATTTTAACCGTTTACCTACAAAAAAGTTGCATATCAGTTTGACCCGTATGTTCCAATTGAATTGAAATTTGGCACAAATACTTTCAAGAAAGAAAATCGTTGTTGTTTTCGTAATCAGCGACCAGCGACCCGATAAAGCAGAGAAATATACCCATGTTGGTTTTCAACATTGTCACCACATTTCCCCCTTTTAGGAGTTGAATTCTCAAAAAACCTGAAACACGAGTTCACTCATTTATCGCTAGGAATACTCCTGTGAAATTACGAATGAAATAGTCTTACTTATTTTGTTTCCCCTTACAAACTTTGGACCCCCATTTCACCCGCTTAGGGGGTGAATTTTTAAAAATCATTTCTTTGTGCACCCGAACTTATAAGGAACCCAACTTTGGAATCTCTATATCCAACGGTTTGGGATGTGCGGTGATTTGTCAGTCAATCAGTTTCTTCTTTTATATAATTATCGACTCTACATATATACTCTACATATCGACTCTACATATCAACTCTACATATTGACTCTATGTACCGAGTCTACATTCCAACTCTACATACCGACTCTACATATCGACTCTACATATCGACTCTAGATACTGACTCTACATATCGACTCTACATATCGACTCTATATATCGACTCTACATATCAACTATACATATCGACTCTACATAAACTCTACATATCGACTCTACATATCGACTACATATCAACTCTACATATCGACTCTACGTACCGAGTCTACATTCCAACTCTACATATCGACTCTAGATACTGACTCTACATATCGACTCTAAGTACCGAGTCTACATTCCAACTCTACATACCGACTCTACATATCGACTCTACATATCGACTCTTCATATCGACTCTAGGTACTGACTCTACATATTGACTCTACATATCGACTCTAAACATCGACTCTACATATTGACTCTACATATCGACTACACATTTACTCTACATATAGACTCTACATATCAACTCTACATATCGACTCTACGTACCGAGTCTACATTCCAACTCTACATATCGACTCTACATATCGACTCTTCATATCGACTCTAGATACTGACTCTACATATCGACTCTACATATCGACTCTACATATCGACTCTACATATCGACTCTACATATCGACTCTACATATCGACTCTACATATCGACTCTACATATCGACTCTACATATCGACTCTACATATCGACTACATATCGACTCTACATATCGACTCTACATATCGACTCTACATATCTGGACCCCCATATAAAATTTCACCCCCTCTTTTAAGGGGTTGGGTGCAGATTTCCAAAACAAATGATGCACGATTTTTTTGTTAATCACAAATAGTCCGCATACCACTTTTTAGCTTTCTACCTTGAAAATTGCGGAATGCTCCATACAAACTTCCACCCCCCATTTTAGGGAAGTGGGGGGTTAAAAAGAGACAAAAAGTAGCCTAAGTCACTCTCCATCCCTTCAACTATCTCCAATTAAAAAATCACGTCAATTGGTCGCGCCGTTATGCCGTGAAAGACGGACAAACAAACAAACAAACAAACAAACCAACAAACAAACACACACATACACTTTCCCATTTATAATATTAGTATGGATATTGATATGGATATTTGCCTTTACGTTTACCCATGTTACTGAAACAAATCAATTTTGTTTTAATTTAATCTCAAGTAAGACAAGCAATAAATATAAAACTCAAAAGACACTTACACCGTATTGCCGGTGTGCGTACGAGTACATGACGACGCGATCGGTAGGTCGTTCTGCAAAATGACGTGAACTCGCTCTGAACACTCGCGGGCGACTGAACCACTGAGCGCGGGGAACGCGTATTTAGATCGACGCGCGGCCGCCATAGTGAAAATGTATGGCGAATTTGAAGCGCCTTTTGATAAATCTGGACCTTAATTACAATACAATAGTTTAAATATTTGATGCGGACAAATTGTAATATAAACATTCATGTTTCATTTGAACTGAAAATCAGGATTGATTTCCACTGTTAATGTATAAAAAAACACTTAACGCCTGCTTACGATTGTACAGTTTTCGTCCAACTTTACTTTGTTTTGCAGGGTAAAATATTAATAATCTAAATTTTTTTCCACGGAATAATTGTTAACACATTCTTCGACGTGCTAAATGTACAGTTTTTATATGGATTAAACAAATACTGTTGACGTTATCTACTTAACGGCCACTGCCTGTTTGGCAAATTTCGCTCGGCGCAGTCTTAAAGAACATTATTTGTCTCTCCCCTAACCCTGATTGTATTTTTTGGCTGACTGTTTATGTATCATATATTTGTATTTGTGTTATTTGTATATATGTATGATTGTGTATGTATGTTTATATATAGAGGTATTTATGTACGTTTATTTTTATAATTATTTTGATTTTTGATTTTTAATTTTAATTCGTCATTAACAAATAAAAAATCTATTTTAATATAATTATATTATCTGTATAAATCACATTTTTAATTTACATTCTTAAATTAGGCATGATTTCGAGTTACAATTAGGTATGTAAATCTCCCAATATGAGCGGTAGGTTGAAGAACTGTTCATAGCTGTAGAACCATGGACCTAAGATACTCAGGAGCCGAGGAGGAGAGGAGGAGATAGCATGGTTGGCCTTGTCACGCGATAGGTGATAGGATAGAGCCTGCGTCACTGGCTGACGCCGTTCGATAGAACGAGACGACGCTTTTCGCTCTTATCTTGTCACTTGTCGCGTGATAAGGTCAACCATGCTACGGCTCCAGGACAAGCTATGGTAATAATTCAAACACTATTCGCCTTATTGCAATGGAATAAGGTGCAAAAGTGTAAACGTATTTTTGGCGTTGACTGTACCACGTCCGAGCGAGATGTTAGCATTCAAATCTCGATAAGTGTGACAGAAAGGGAAATATCATTCGTTGTCCTTGTCATAGTTCCACTTTTTTCTGTTTGCCACAACTGATTTAGTATGAAGTTGTGACCAATGTCGTGAATAGTCATGATTCACCATAGTATACTTACATTTATGACGATGTTAATAATGATGTCTCAAACAGCCGATTTATTTCATGTAGCAACACCTACAAGAAATCATGTTTATAATGTGGACGGGTAGGCGAGGAGTCTGAGTTCCTGACAGCTAGATTATGAACGAACAGTTACGTGCAGATTTGTAGTGTTAAATTTGGAGGAAAACCAGGGTGAGCACTTTCCATAATCACTTTCGATGCATCCTATGATATTGTTACGATTTGGTATCATTTACACAGATCGGACGATGACTGTTTATGATGTGATGTATTTATGTGCGGCTACATGTCTTATTCTCTTTGAGAGGCGTGACGGTTTATCATGTATATGAATAAGGTTTTCCTACAGATCACGTACATGCGATAACACGGTGCTTAGTGTGGAGTTCTTTAGTGTGAGAGGATTAGTAACAAGTGTAACAACAACGTCTCAGGTTCGGTAGTCTCAGCCTCAGTCAATATCAGTATAAATCAGGGGTGCACCCGGGTGATTATAACTGGATCAGTAGCGTGTGGATTGGAACAGTATCAGTTGTGTGGTTAGGGATGTCTATAAGGGGAGGTTGGAGGACATTCTCGGGGACAAAGGTCCCCACACCTCATATGGAGCTGGTACGCACGAGGCGGCAGCCCATATGTCAGATATATAAAGGATTCCGCAAGTTGTTAGAGTATGTTTATAGATGCATATGTGCTAATACATCCACCTAAGCTAGAGTACTATAGGTACTCATTCGCGGCCATGAGAGTGATCAGAAGTGGCTTCGCGACAACCAATATGGTAAGCGATCAGCCATTTTAAGATCAGTTCTTAATTTAGCTGCATAGAAGCCTTTCCGTCCCTCATTGTGGCATCACGTATAGGCTGTCCTGAGTATAATAAGTCCATGTGTAGAACAGTTCTGTTATCATAAGATACTTCTTCAATCTACTGTTATTGTATTGTTTCTCTCTGTAACTGCTTTGTTTGTGTGAGGTGTGCAATAAAGCGTATTTGTATTGTATTGTATTGTCTATTGTCCCTTGGAGCTGTGAAAAAATCAAACTTTTAGGCCAACGCAATCCAAAGATACAGCAGTTTATAAATGCCGCAAATTTTCGAAACTCGCAAGTGAATCAAAACCTACAGGGTACTGGTACGAAACAAACGTCTTATAGCACAGATAAAGGAAAAAATGCGAAAACCGTAATAATACAAATGTCTATGTCCTATGTCCAGCAGTGGACGCCTTTCGGCTGATATGATGATGATATAATAAAAATATTTAATAATTTTAAAGTCGAAGTTTAAGAGCACGCTTGAAGAAGTCTCCAAGAGTCTGGCAGTTTCTTGGGTAGAGAGGGGAATAGTCGTTGGCGGTAAGAGGTTATCAAACCTTTGTTTCGCCGACGACATAGTTCTTTTCGCCTCTTCTGCAACAGAACTTCAGCTTATGCTCGAAGATCTGAGCTTGGCAAGCCTTCAAATTGGACTAAAAATGAGTCGGTCAAAGACTCAGGTGATGACCAACAGCACGAAACGTAGGGTCGAGGTAGACGGGCATATCATACATTATGTCGACGAGTATATTTACTTGGGTCAGCTAGTCTCTTTCAGCAACAGGCAAGACAAGGAAATCGAACGCCGGGTCGAGAACGCCTGGAAGAGCTACTGGTCCATGAAGGAGCTAATGAAGGGCAACCTTCCTCTGTCACTAAAGCGAAAGCTCGTCGACATGTGTATTTTGCCTGTCCTACCTACGGTGCGCAAACATGGTCACTCACCGAGAGCCAGAAGTCCAAATTGAAGGTTTGCCAACGCGCTATGGAACGCAGTATTCTAGGTGCCAAAAGGACGGATCGGGTCCGAAACACTACACTGCGCTCTGTGCAAAAACTGCCAGGCTCAAGTGGGACTGGGCCGGTCACGTCTGTCGCATGCATCCAGACAGGTGGGCTAATATAGCTACAAAATGGGTGCCACATGATGGGCGCCGCAGACGGGGCCGACCTAGACGGAGATGGCGGGACGACCTGGATCTATTTCTCAACACATGGGCGGAAGAAGCACCTAGCAGGGACGCATGGAGATCACGGGGAGAGGCCTTTGCCCAGCAGTGGGACACTCAATAGGCTCTTAAAAAAAAAAAAAGTCCGTCCGTCCCCCCTTATATACCTACAGATTTGTACGGAATCCTCGGTGCGCGAGTCCAAATCGCAATTGTCCGGTTTTTCTCTCATATACTTACTTACTTGTTGTTAATCTTAAAACAACTGATCTCTTGCCTATGATGTCGTTTTCACTTAGGTAATCATTGAGCAAACGAACAATCGGTCGCCGAGTCCAACCGATCAAGTGTTTTCTTTTACCGCAAGAATCAACTGTTCAGAACTCTAAGTGAAAAAGCCGCTTAAAACATTAGGTATCTAAGTAGTTTGCACCCGTTCCTTACTGAATTAAACACTGTTCTGTGCATGCAAGTATCGTAGAAGTGTATGCCCTCTTTGCTACGCTACCCCGTCCGACACTATTCCCGTGAACCATACAGGCTATTCTGAATTCCAGGCACACAATTCTAATAAAACCCACTTTGTCATTGCATAATTTTTTTATTTAATTTGTCCAATAAACAAATCAGTCACATCCGCATCCGCATTTTCCGGAGATGGAGACGGAGCCTTTCGCTGGTGCCTTGCCGCTGAACTCGACCGAGCTGAGCACGGGCACGGAGCCTACGACGGTGGTCTGGCCGCTCGCGACGATATCGCCCGAAGCGCTCACCAGCCCGGTGCCTACGCCGCCGTACGACGCGCCATAGCTGGACGAGCCGCCACTGGACTTACTCACGCCGCCGTACGAAGCGCCATAACTGGACAAACCACCACTGATTCTCTCAATGCCACCAAGTCCGCAGGATCCGTAAGAGATTTTACCGCCCAGAGCAACCTGACAAGAGAAAAACAAAATTAACTAAGTAGGTATAATAATCGTGATTTAGGCGCATGCTAGTATCTACTCCGTTTTATGAGTTCTGTAGGCAAAATGGCAAAAATGGTCCTTATTTCATAGGTATTATACTCAATAATATAATGGTGTACCTATATCAACTAAATACGGAATGTAGGTGTATTTTTAGGCCGTGTAGTCAAATCAGGGATCGGATACCGGTATTTTCACCATACAAAAATGCCGGTTTTATTTCGTTCAATTTCGTTCTTTGGTTTATAATATCATTTTTGATCAGGCTGTCTAATAATACGAAAATGTTACCTAAATACATGATAGAGTCCTACATTAAGAGGCTAAAATAATTCAAATTATTAGACTACTTCGGGGACTTTTGAAAAAACCGGTTCTGATCCCTGAGTCAAATGATAAGAAAAATAATGTAGATCAACATGTTAGCAATCGATAGGTCTTTAAAAATAATATAAGATCTCCTAGCAAATTTATTTATCAAGTGAAAAAAATCGAAGATTACTCAGAAAGAGACAAAAATTGTTTAGGATGAGCACGAAATGTAACAACTGTTTGAAAATGGCATTTTTGTATGGGATTGAGGTTTGCTTCTATAAGATTATAAGGTAAACATTAACATGGCTTAAATTCGAATGAAGAAAAATTATCTTAGTTCAATTTAACCCGTATTGCTTTGACATAAAGTGCCCATGCCGTATACTAGTGCAGCTTCGAGAACAGGTACGTTTACCTTAGATGTGGTAAAATATCGTCATTAAATCTTGATTATGTAGTTTGATAATATGATAATATACCTACGGTGGAACGGGGTTACTTTGATTCGGGGGGCGACTTTGATCGAATAGTTTTTTTCCGAAATCATCGTTTTTACTTGTGAAACTGTGGCAGTGAATATATTAGTATTCTATCTTGCTGTATACTCGATTAAATCATCTTAATTTCAAATAGTTATGCTTTTATACTACATTCTAAATGATCAAAGTAGCCCCACTTTTTCCTAAAGTAACCCCGGTTTACGGTACATATTGTTTTAGTTGACACAGGAGAAAAATAAAGTACCGACTATCGTATTTTTTTTCTATCCAGAACATTTGAAGCAATCTTGTATTGGGTTCTGATATATAACAAAATGGTCAAAATACAAATATCTGAAAAGTAATTTATTTTGTTTCCTAGTTAAGGCAGTTTTTTTCAATATTCTCATTATTATTCAATTCATTCATACCCTTACTTAAGCATGTAGAGGTACGTTAGTGAAATGCTTATTCCTAAGTTTCTGGTTGGATAAATAGTTACCTGGATTAGGCAAACACACAACACAAGGATAACGAAACGAGACATATTACGGTGCGATACTTTTCTTCGTCAAAAGAAATATAATGCTTTTACCAATATTTATTCCAATTTATACCAACAATTTCATGATATGGGGAAATTAGGTCCTTGAAAATACACCTGTATTTTATTATTTCTTTACTAGTGAAAGTTGATACTGATATGATGCACGTGACAAAACGAAATTGACTTTATCACTTTTTACAAAAAACTGAGACTGGATACACGTCTTAGGTTGAGCAATAGATAAAAAGGGTCACAATAAAACCTGAAGGCGGTATCCCGACGAGTCAGAGTACATTTAACATACACAAAATGGTGTTCAAGACTGTAATCCTCTGCGCTTTCGCCGGTTTGGTTCAGCAGGTACTTATACTAGCTTTATTTATTTATTTAAGTATACATACCACTTACAATTATAACAAATTGTGTCAAACGGCTCAAAACAATGGCATGCCCTCACTTCAGGGTGGCGGCTTCAGTCTGGAAAGGACAAAGGGACTCAATTGTTTGTGATATACAATAATGGGAGACAGCTCTATTTTACTCCAAAAAACTTTTATAAAAATTTTAGGATTCGATTTTTCAAAATGTTTGGATAACTTATAATATAGTGTCCACGCAAACTTCACAATGACATATCGTTATAACTGTTTATTTTTGTGTAGAAATGTTACGATAATTACTCAAATAGGTATCTATAACATCGAAAAGGGATCCACTGATACTGCTTGTCTCTTCATAATATTATATTTCTTATTCTATTACGCACACATATTCGAGAAAGTAAAATATTCATAGTACATAAAACTATACTTTTAATTTTCAGTGTATGGCTGGGTCGTTTACCCTAAAAAGTATTATAAGAGGTAGGTATAGTAAAAATCTTGTCTTTTACGTTTCAGTGTATTGCTGGGTCGTGTTATCGACCAATAAGGCCCAGCTGCGGTTGCGGCTCCGGCAGGGTGTCCATCGACGTGCCCACCAGCGGCGGCGCCCTGGAAGTGACCAGCATCGGCAACATCGCGCCCTCCGGCATCGCCGTCGCCGCCGACCTGGGCCTGGCCGGAGACCTGGTGCTCTCCGGTGAGCTGCCGTACCTGACCGCGGTGGCGTTTGAGGGCGAGTTCGCGACCAGCGGCGAGGCGGCCGTGTCCTACGGCTGTGGAGACGGCTACATCGGCATCACACAACAGATCGGAGGCATCAATGCCGGTGCTCGCGCTTATGGCATCAATGCTGGCGCTGGCTCTTATGGCATCTCCTCTATCAAAAGTTGTGGCTGCAAATAATAAAACTGACTGATGTGATATGATGGAATATATAAATATGGAAAATATAAATATATTACATTATAAATTCCTTATACGTTGTTTTTTGATTCATGTTAAAAATAGTGCCTGCGATAAATCTTGGGATAGTGCTTGGAAATCTTGGGATCCCGGGTGCCTTTAGGGTACGACCGGAAAAAATGCATTTTCATCATCATCATCATCTCCTTGCATGCTAGATGATGATGATGATTTATAGTTTTTAGGGTTCCGATACCTCAAAAGGAAAAAACGGAACCCTTATAGGATCACTCGGTTGTCTGTCTGTCCGTCTGTCACAGCCGATTTGCTCCGACACTACTGGACCGATTGAGTTGAAATTTGGTACACATATGTAAATTGGTAACCCAAAGACGGACGCGTAAAGTAAATTAATGAGTTTTGCACAAGGGGGCCACTTTTGGGGAGTAAACTGGAAAATTAAAAAAAAAAAGTTTCGCAAACTGTATTGTGTGACATATCAAATGAAAGGGGTTGTTGTCATGTCTGCTATATTTTATTAATAATTTTAGCAAAAACAAATTTGAAGTCATTTAGGATAAAAGACGAAAATCGACCAATCCCCCCCCACCCCCCTTATCTTCGAAACTACTAGGAATAAAATTCTGAAAAAAATATGGAAAATAGTTCCTTACCTACAGATTACAGGAAAACCTATAAGAAGTTTGAGTATTCAAAAACACTTATGAAATTTAGATTATATACGGAACACGCGAGTTGAACTCCTAACTTGTCCGGTTTTATTCTAGGTGATATGTCATCATCCTCGCCCTCCGTTTTTCCCGGCAGTGGCAGTGCCGTGAACGAGCGTAGGGTTCACTTTGGATTTCTAGATGAGCAGTAACTAAACTAGGTAAATATACATCAACGTACTTACAAAATATGTGGGACGAATCTGGAAGTTTGTAGGTATAGCTATCACAATGAGTATTATGTGTCTTGTATTGCCTGAGGGATGTTGAAATTAGTGTTCTTATTTCTACATATTATGGCAATAAAATGTCGCTTTTGCTTTTACTACAAGCTTAAGAATAGAGTATAGAAAAACTTGAAAACATAAATAATATCCAAGACCTGGAAATAATGTATTAATTGCATAAAAATTTGCACCTTCCGAAGACCGAACCCGGAACAATGAACATTGCAGGTAGATCAGGTTCCTTGAAGACTATCCGTATAGGTACAGCGTGCATTATTCAAACGGGGCAGTGAGAGAAAATCTGAGCCTATTTACAAGGAAATTTGCTCATAGGAGTCATGAAACCGATTTAAAAATAAATAAAAACTGCTTTCAAAGATTTTACGATTTTAGAATACGGCATTTTCCTGTAATGGGGAATGGATGAAAATATCAGAAGTGTCTGATTTTTTTTGGTGGTAGGAATATCCTTCCTTAGCACCAGAAAAAAGTTTCAGATTTTACAACTGCGTCAATTATTTTTGAAAATTATAAACAGTTTCCTCACTTACATTTTGGATCAAGGACGGATCAATATACACTTTCCTTGATCTGTCTCATATTACAAAAAATATCTTAAATATCTGTGGTAAACTGACACTATCATATGACAATATAATGACCAATATAGCTGTTGCAACTGTCAATATCATTGCCAGTGTCAGTTTACAACAGATATTTAAGATATTTAATTTGTAATATGAGACGGATCGAGGAAAGTGCCGTCCTTAATCCAAGATGTTAGTGAGTAAACTGTTTGTATTTTTCAAAAATAATTGACGCAGCTGAAAAATCTGAACCTTTTTTCTGGTGCTAAGGAAGATTATTGCTATCACCAAAAAAAAACCAGTTCGAAAATGTTCATCCATCCCCAATTATAGATACAGGCTTTCATTGCGATCATTGTTCCTTACATCATAATATTATTTATTGCAAAAAAAAGAAACTCTGATTTTTAGACAGGTTTGACCATGTTTGATTCCCGGACGTGAGATGAGGGTGTTATAAAAATCTTTGAAGGCAGTTTTTAGTTTTTCTAAAATCGGTCTTGTGACTCCTTAGTCCGTGTCCCTTGTAGTTTTGGATTTTCCCCCTTTGATCCGTTTGAATAATAGGTACATCCTGTATATCGTAACACCTCCTTACTCCTTCAGTAAGAAATATAGCTTGCGATATACTACTATTTATATGATGCTGACTCTACATAAAACAATCAGTCAGTCAGTCTAAGTTATGTTGACGATTGCAGAACATTATGCATTTAGTCACATATTTCATGACTTGTTTCTAGGTCATCGACATCTTCGCACGTCTTTATTTACTCTTTCATTTACAGTTTAAACGGAATCTGTATTTGAAACATTTTTATGAATGATTAATCGAGATAATAGTTTTAATATAAACATAAAAATATTTCGATATTAATTTCATCAACGACTCCTCTGCTACAAAACTTACGATGACTGACCGAATACCGTACTTGACAACAGTAAATTTACATAACCAACAAATACAATTTACAAAAATATTCGAAAAATATCAGTTATAATATCATAACCTCTACTATGTTTTAGATACCTATCAAATCAAATTTTGAGACGTGAGTGTAAACTGTATATTCATGTAAATTGATAATAATAACAATAAATGGCTAATTTAATTGCATCCGCATCCACACTGTCCGGAGATGGAGACGGAGCCGCTGGCGGGCACGCAGCCGCCGAAGTCGACCGAGCCGAGCACGGGCACGGAGCCGACCACGCTGGTGGAGCCGCGCGCGCCGATGTCGCCCGACACGCCCACCTGCCCGGTGCCTACGCCGCCGTACGACCCGCAGCTGCTAATCCCACCCGACGACCCGTACGAGTACTGGTTGCAACCGCATGACTGGCTCAAAGCCATCTGTTGAGCAATAATAACAGTTGGAGAACATGTTTATTGTACCAATATTATTTGTGTGAGGTGTGCAATAAAGAGTACTTATTTGTATTGCATTAAATTATTTTTATATGTTTTAAAACATGAAGTAAGGACATAAAAATATTAGGACTTCAGTTGTAAATCTTCCAAAATTCATAGATATATATTTGTAGGTTCTAAGCCTAACTATGATTGTATGTGGATTTTAAACTGCCACAAACATGTTACCTCTGCATTTTAAATAAATACGTAATGTGTTGAACGAAACTCCACTGATCTGATTGAAAGATCTGTAGTGAACCCAAAACATGTCCCTAATGGTGAATAATTAGTAATATCTGTAATAATAATATTTAGTTTTTTTAGTCCCGACTAGACCAACACCATAAAGTGGGTGACGTACGAGCTATAAAACCGTGAATTTAAAAGTCGTGAACTTACTCAAATTCAAATGTGTTGGATCTTCGACAAACTTAGGTACCCGGCAATTTTAAAGTACGCGTACTTAGACTGACATACAGGCGAGTAAAGTCGTCGAGCCGTAAGTACGCGAACTTACTCGCCCGTCTGTCACCTACTTAAGAGACTCTCGCTAGATGGCCAAGTCAAGGATCAGATACAGAAGGCGGTACTCCTGGACACTGTGTGAATAGTCAGGAGATTCCTTTCTCTGTCGCCCTGACCACCCTGGTCACTCTGACACCCTGCCCTTGCCCCGCTGCCGTTAGGTTATTTACCTATGTGTTTATTTTTTATATTCTTGTTTTACTTTTTTACCCATATTGTAAAAATATATCCTAAGATTATAAATAAATACACAATAATAATATGTAGTTTTGTATATAGTAAGAATCTGATACAATAAGTATAACTGGAAATAATAGCTGATTGATTAATTTACCTGGAGCAGGCAAGCCTGGATGCACAGAACAAGGACTGCGAAGCGAGACATGGTGATAACAAGTCTAAAGTTCTTTGAACAAAGAAAGAATGATCAGGGTACGTTTATTCTTTGCTTTTATAGTGTCAGTAAGTATTATGTAAATGTAGAAATAGGTCAGCGATAACACTTAAATATCTCTTCTCTCTTACTAAATAGACTTACTTGGTTACTTAATTCATTGCAATAAAATACAGTTTGTAACTTTTTTTTTTGTAGTGAAGCAAAGAGGTGAGATTAATATAAAAGGCGGGAGTTGTCACCCAATTAATCATTCTTAGTTTGAAGAACAACAAGAAACATTAAAATGGTTTTCAAGGCTATTGTTATCTGCACTTTCGCTTTGATCCAGGTTTGTATTAATAAAAATAATATATGTTCATAAATCGAAAATGTTTGACAACTTGCCTAATAGTTGACAGTGTTGACACTATTGTTCACCTCTACATAAAAGTGTCAAGTATTGGCTGAATCAATGTCGAGCGCACGCAGCGCTCGCTGGATCGTTAGAAAAAATTGTTGAATAAATCGCAATTTAGCTTTTCATATATTATAATAACATAGCTTTTCTTTTCATATATTAACATATTTTTTATATATAACATATAATAAACGTATTGCCCGGTAGATAATTTTTTCCAAAAATTAACTAAAATTGTAGTGATTGCAGAATTCTCAACGAAGCAAAAGGCTTGCAAAACTCTAGGCTCGTGTTATGATTTTATTTAAATGTCATAATTAATCAGAGTATTTGAAACGCGAATGTTGACATCACTTTGTAGATACCTACTTACGATTTCATGGTCCATTTACGAGTATAGTGAACTAGCAACATAATTGGACGGAATTACTTTTTTTATGATAGATTCAGATATATATACTTTGAATGAATGAATGAATGAATGAATGAATGAATGAATGAATGAATGGTTTATTCATAATGAATACATGGTTACATAAGATCTTAAATATCTATACATATTTCGTCCCATAATATATTCAGCCAGGTCAGGCATATGAAAACTTAGGTCAGTGATTTAAACACTCAGTCTATTCCAGTCATTAAGTAATTATAGCATAATAGTCATCTAATTGTAAATATTAATTATTATTATTATTCATTATTTCATTGCCCATTAAATTAGATTAATTTTTATAAATAACATTGATAGAATTCTAATAAAATAAAATAATAATAATAACAGTCAGATATCATTTACCATTATATGTCACATGCTTCGTCAAATCTATAATCCAAAAATTCCTTAATACTATAGAAACATTTGTCAGCTAACATTTTGTGCAATTTTATTTTAAATTCATGAACAGGCAGTATTCTAAGTGCGACAGGTAGCTTATTGAAGATACTGACGCACATATTATGAGCACTTTTTTTCCTAAGTACCAGCTTGTGACTAGTTGGTAATGCGAGCCTGTGCCGTCTATGTGACCTAGTTGTTTCCTTTTCTTCGATAAAGGTAAATAATTCCGAATTGAGTTTTACAAATATGGCTATTTCGTTTATGTACAGACAAGGCAAGGATAGCAAATTATGTAAAATGAATAAAGGCTTACAGGATTCTCGTCTATGTACTCCACAAAGAGTTCTAATGCATTTTTTTTGGGCAACAAAGGCGCGATCAGCGTCGACAGAGTTGCCCCACATAATTATACAATATCTTAGGATTGACATAATATAGCCATGGTAGGTCAATAAAGCAGTATTGAATGACACTGTCTGTTTGAGGCGCCAGAGTACGAAAAGGAATTTATTTAGTTTCTAGGTATATGTAAATGTTGCGCTGGATGCGGGTGGCGCAGGACCGCGGTCATTGTGGCACTCTTTGAGGGAGGCATATGTCCAGCAGTGGACGTTTTTGGGCTGATATGATGATGATGATAATGATGTAAATGTTCCTATACCTAATTTCTGGTTTTCGTCTGAAGTCGACCATTATGTTACCAAAAGAAGATAATATTTATGTCAGTAGTGAAAAATGCTTGGTGTATGTGTATTTTGATTAGCTATAGCTGAGCGTTTTTCAAAAAAAGTGTACTTTATACATGAACTTTTTTTTAGTAATCGATTTTTTCTCAGAATCGTTGATACTATCGATCCTTATACTTGAAAAAAAGTGTTATTTCTTCTTGTATAAGGATCGATAGCAACAATTCTGAGTAAGGAAAATCCAAAAAAAAACAAATTCTGAAAAAAAAAGTTTTATGTACCTACACTTTTTTTGAAAAACGCCCAGCTACGTGTGTTAATTTTGCCTGTTTCCCGTTCTAATGATTTTTTTTAACGAACATTCATACGTCAGTCAGTATAGTGAATAAGTAACCTTACTAACTATTCATGTTTCTTTCAGTGCATCACTGCACAGAGGAACTACGGCTGCGGTTGCCAGTCCATTGCCGTGTCAGACAATGGCGGGGCGCTGAACGTGAAAGCCATCGGCCCCGTCGTGCCCTCCGGCATCGCCGTCGCCACCGAGCTGGGCCTGAGCGGGGACCTGGACGTAGCCGGCGCGCTGCCGTACCTGAGCGCGGTGGCGTTCGAGGGCCAGTTCGCTACCAGCGGCTCGGCGCCCGTCTCGTATGGTTGCGGGGACTGCATCGCCATCACGCAGGAAATCGGCAACCCCAGCGGCAACAACGCTGCTGTCGGTTCAGGATCCTCCACTGTCAACAGCTGCGGGTGTGGCAGACGTTATTAATTAAACATTTTTGTAATAAATAAATTTTATACAAAGTCTACTATTAATTTTTCAACATTCTAGGCGACAAGATAGCTAAAAATTGCTTTGCAATAATTTATAAATGGCGTTTTGGACTCATTGATTGGTGTTTTGGAATCATTGATCGATAATAACTACTATAGACCTATGAATATATTGAATGGCAAGCGCAGCCAACCGCGAGAGACCGTTTAGGCTTCAGAAACGAGCCATTCGTTGCATATGCGGAGTCTCCTGGGATCATCCGGCTCGTGAACTGTTCAAGGAAACCAAAATTCTCACCCTCCCGAGCTTGTATGTCCTTGAAGTAGCCAAGTACGTGAGACCTTGAACAGTTCCCGACGCGTGGTGACTCACACAATTACAACTTCAGGCGACGCGGCGACCTGCGCCCACCCGCCACACGTCTCGCAAAGGCCAACAAATGTCTCCACTCGATAGGCCCCAAGATATACAACACGTTGCCCGAAGAAATAAAAAAACGCGCGGAGTATGAGGTGTTTTGTGAATAAACTTAAAAATACACTAGCATCCGATGCATACTATTGCATAGACGAATTCCTGAATTATGTACACTGATGGCCAAACATCTGTTCAACTGGCTCGCTACCCAATCAATCGATACTAACTGTGATGTTTAAGGGCCTACGATAAAGTAATATTAACTGTTCTCCTAGAAACACGACCATTTATAATGTACCTACTAAATAATAATCAAATCGTATTGACCAGCGTGCTGCGTAACTTAAGACATAACTGTTATTAATCAAATGATATTGTGTCCCTAATGTTATTTAAGAATGACCTAAACTATAAAAAATAGATATATATACTGACATGTAAAACTATGTTTTATCAAGGAATAAATGAATGAATGAATGAATACTAGCTTCTGCCCGCAACTTCGTCCACGTGTAACTCGTTTATATCGTAGCTCCATACAAACTTTTGCCCCCCGTTTCGCCCCCTTAGGAGATGATTTCCGAGATAAACAACATTCTATATGTTAATCCAGGCTATACACTATATGTATACTAAAATTCATCTCAATCCGTTTAGCCGCTTTTGCGTGATTGAGTTACAAATATCCAAACTTTAGTAGAATCACAATAGCTGGTCGATCACGTAACGCATTGTACGCTTGTCAGGTAGATCTAAACGTCAATTTTTATATGGAAAAACCGGCCAAGTGCGTGTCGGACCACGCAAAACGAAGGGTTCCGTGCCTATTAAAAAGGTCGTATCGTCACAGAAATTTTACGGCACTTACGTCCTTTTCTTTGAGGAAGGCAGTTTTTCAGCAATATCTCGTAAACATCTGAACCGATCTTGTTCAAAACAATTTTCGGTGAATGAAATTAATAAGCCCTATGTCCATGAATTTTCCCATATTTTTAAAATACACTGTTCAAAAATTAGAGGGGGGGGACAGAATTTTAGTTACTTTCGGGGCGATTATCTCCGACCCTATTCACATAATCAAAAAAAATGCTAAGAAACCTTATATTTATTTTGAAAGGCCTATCGATTGATGTGCCACACGGGGGATTATAATGATTTTTTTTTTTTGACTTTTAGTTTTATGTATGGAGTGCACCACAATTTTTTTTTTTGTCATTTTAATTACAAAACTATGTAGCGGCTAACAAAATACACCTATCCTCAAAATTTTATTCAAATACACCTTATAGTTTTCGAGTAAAATGCCTGTGACATACGGACAGACGGACAGACGGACAGACGGACATGACGAAACTATAAGGGTTCCGTTTTTGCCATTTTGGCTACGGAACCCTAAAAATGACAGTTGGATCTACCTAACGAGCGTACAAAACGTTACGTGATTATCCCTCAAGGGATCGACCTACTGAACGTATCCCCGGTGCTTATTTTTGAATAGATAGGAATATTTAGGGTCCTATTAGACAAAGGTTTGTAACTTGTAAAACAGGCGCAAGTTTCTAATAATAGAAGTTGAAGAGAAGCTTCCGTTTGTATTACAAGTTTGTGAAATGAGCGTCAGACTTATATTTGTCCTGCACAAAAATTATGAACGTGTAATGACACACAAGGAATAACGGGCATTAATCATCTAGCTCCTAATATTTTAATGTCTCATTTGGGCGAAGCTACTTACTTGCAGGGCTTCCAATCCCGGGATTTATAAGTACTACAATACCGCGGATCCCGGTATTGTAGTACTAATAAATCCCGGGATTGGAAGCCCTACTTACTCGATTACTCCTCTGAGGCAAAGATTTAAAGTTTGTCTTGGCCTCCAATATGAGCGAAAGCCACTTCACCCGGACGTGTGTTGTGTGGTTCTCCGCCAGTCGCCAACTACAGGGCTAGCACAGCTTATGCCGCGTCGGGACGCGAGATGAGAAAATCTAACCTACTCTTTCCAAGTTTTGCAGTGTGAGTGTGAGTGAAACAGCTGCAGGTAGTGCTAGCCTACCTGAGGCGACCGACCGGACGTCGTCCTGTAGATCTAACCTAAGACGCTCTTTTAATCGCCCAATCATCTCTTATTTGTTCTATTTGACCCTGACTGAGTGTTTGAGAATGTGATTACACTAATATTGATAAATATATATACCTACAATGTTTCATTTTTTATGACGGTCCTCTGCCTTGTCTAACGTCAGCAGCTGCGACGGCCATTCTTAATAGCAGCAGAGCAACTCTGTCAACGAGTTTTACTATCAGTAAAATTAGATAACCTACTTATAACAGTGTTAGGTAATTGGGTTAAAAAACAACACTGAATTGTATTTGTATGCGGTTGAGATCTTTATAGCAATAAGCCACGAGTTTATTTCAGTATTTGCATCCACAGCTCTTAATAGAGGAGATGCCATATGCGCCAGCGCCAGCATTGATGCCATAAGCATTGATGCCTCCGATCTGTTCTGTGATGCCGATGTAGCCGTCTCCACAGCCGTAGGACACGGCCGCCTCGCCGGCGGTTGCTAACTGACCCTCGAACGCCACCGCGGTCAGATACGGCAGCTCGCCGGAGAGCACCAGGTCTCCGGCCAGGCTCAGGTCGGTGGCGACGGCGATGCCGGAGGGCGCGATGTTGCCGATGCTGGTCACGATCAGGGCGCCGCCGCTGGTGGGCACATCGATGGACACGCTGCCGGAATAGCCGCCGGAGTAGCCCGACTTGAAGGAAACAGGGCGGTAGCTGATCTCTTCGATTTCTTCGATTTCCTTGATGACCACATTGCCGGAGCCGCAACCGCAGCTGGGCCTTATTGGTCGATAACACGACCCAGCAATACACTGAAACGTAAAAGACAAGGTTTTTACTATACCTACCTCTTATAATACTTTTTAGGGTTCCGGACCAAAAAGGTAAAATGGAACATCGACTCTGTCCGTCTGTCTGTCGCAAATATAACTGTTCTGTACTTACCTGCTGAACCAAACAGCCGAACGCGCAGAGAATGACGGCATTGAACATCATTTTGCGTCTGGCACTATTATTTTGATTCATCAGGACACCGCTTCCAGGTTTTATTTAACCATATTTATCTATTGCTTAACCCAAAACGTGTATACAGTCTTAATTTTTTCGAACAAAGTGATAAAGTAATTTCGTTTTGTCACGCGCTTCATATCACCTTTCACTGGTAGAGAAAGACAAAATACAGGTGCATTATCACTGACCTAATTTTTTTGTGATGTTATTGGTATAAAAGTGGATCAAATATTAGTCAAAGCATTACATTTCTTTTGACTAAGGAAAGCAGCACATCATGTCTCGCTTCGCTATCCTCGTATTGTGTGTCCAGGCTTGCCTGATCCAGGTAACTAACCTATACCTTGCTGTTTAGAAACTAAAATATTATGTTCGCCGTATTTGCAACTTTTTTGAAAAAATCAGTAACCATGCCTTAATAAATCTGTTTAGGATTCCATTCCTCAGAGTGAATCCTTACTTATTATAATTAATACATTATGATCACGTCATTTTCCATCTGTCAAGAACCTATCGCTCGAGAACGCATGGAGTATCAAGTTGAAATAGACATTCAAGTCTCAGGGGTACAACCGCTTGGATGAAACTATAGAAGTTTAACGCAATCAAAAGATCCTCTGTTAAGTAATGAACAGTGATCGGTTTTTTGGATTCGACATGGGGTGAACGACCTCAATCATTATGTTAGTATGGATATGCCCCGGGAATCCGGGCTTTTTGTTGTTAGAAAAGATAATCTCAGAAACAAGTCGATGAAATGAAAATTGAACCATAAATCATAGCGTGCGAACTTAACGTGGATACTTATTTATTGGATCGCTTTTGAGCTATAAGATCTATGTATTTGCACTTATACGATAACCTGTGATCTAATATTATAGTATAAATTATACAGCTGATACCTATTTATTTATGCAATCCTTTGAAGCAAAGTCAAGATTTTGAAGTATTTTTTCCATCATGACAGATATATAAGCTAATACTTTGTGGAGGTTTTAATATATTTTGCTTAAAATAAAGTGTAGAGATTAGGAAAAGAATAGAAGTTTTTGTGTCAACTGGTTGCCATGTAAGAGTAAAAATTCCTTAGAGATAATTTAAATTGTTTTATTTTTGAACGGTTTGTTCGGTATCGCGGGAAACTGTCGTATCTATATTAACTTTTCTACTTGATATCCCGCGAGGGAGAATCCAAATAACCGATCACTGGTAATGAATGACACATATTTTGATTAGATATCGATGGTCCCAATTAAAATAATCGGATCTGCAAATTATGATATTATCATGATATGATCATAAAAACCCTAAATTGAAAAACCACATTTACAGAATTTCGGTTTTTAGGGTTCCGTAGCCAAAATGGCAAAAACGGAACCCTTATAGTTTCGTCATGTCCGTCTGTCCGTCTGTCCGTCTGTCCGTCTGTCCGTATGTCACAGGCATTTTACTCGAAAACTATAAGGTGTATTTGAATAAAATTTTGAGGAAAGGTGTATTTTGTTAGCCGCTACATAGTTTTGTAATTAAAATGACAAAAAAAAATTTTTTAGGGGTGCACTCCATACATAAAACTAAAAGTTATAAAAAAAAATTTCATTGTGACCCCCCGTGTGGCACATCAATCGATAGGTCTTTGAAAATAAATATAAGGTTTCTTAGCACTTTTTTTGATTAAGTGAATAGGTTGTTGTCTTTTTTTGAAAAAATGGCTGCAAAATTACATGTATCGGGTTTAATAATAAACAACCTAACAATAAGCAAATATTCAAAGTTTGACAGCGAAATTCCATTAATGAACAATTCCTTCCATACCTACCTTTTTTTTAAACTGACGGCTCCTGGAAAAGCTGTTGTGCAGATCCGACACTTTTAATTGGAAATTAAAAGTAACACATTCGGTTTTTGGAATTAAGCTTGTATTCCCTTTATGCTTTATGTGAGTGCAATCTCGCACTCGCACTTGACCGGTTATTTTATAGGTAACATGTGTCTTTTACCATCCTTGTTGCGTACACAGCCTATAGCCAGATAGAGGGAAATCGGCCCAGTTAACTACCTAATTTGATACAACTTTTTCATACTAATTATATTTCTCCTCTCATTTCTTTCTTTTCTTTTCACAGACTGCTTTGAGCGGGCTGTGCGGTTGCAATCAAATCTCTTACGGATTGCCAGGACTCATCGGGATTGAGGAATACGGCGTAAGTCTGAATCGCGGCATCTTCATACAAAAATATGGCGCTTATTATTATAACTTTTATTATACAAAAAAAACTACTATTAACACGTTCACGGACAGTACGTCCACAGGCGTAAACAGAGACCCTCGTGATACGGCACTACGGCTGTGGCCGGTGATCTTCACCGCGACAAATCTGCCACTCCGTCCACGGGCGACAAATTTTCATAGGATTATAATGAAGGCGGACATGTTGTGCCGCTTTAAGTACATTACAATTTTTTCTAGTGCCGCAGCAAGAGCTTAAAGGGCCACCTCAATTTTACATGAGGGGAATGATGGGTGCTGTGACACAATACGTCTGTAGACGTACGGCTGTGGCCGTGCTGCCACAAGAGGAGAGTTTGAGTTTGTAACAAATTACATACATACCTGGACGAAACAGCGGCGGCACAATATTTGCCTAAACAGTGTTGTGGCAGTACGTCCATGGCCGGCCAAAAAAATGTATGAATTTTTTATGTGCCACATCACACAATTTTCAGAATGGGGCTGTGTCCGTGAACGTGTTAATGAGCCGTTGATTGGAACATTGAAAATTTTCAGCAACTAGCAACGTTGCCGCAACATTGTATTTGCAGCTGGAATGTTCAGATTGACAACTTCCTGTCACCACAAACCTTAAAATACTATATATGTATGTAAGCACTTTATTGTACACGATAAGGTTTAACGATAAACATGATATAGGTAGATATAAGATATCTATTCTATGACCTTAAAATAGTGTGTATTTCAGTAGGTGTACGCGGACGCATTATAGCTGTTTTCTTCAGTATTCTGCGATTAAATCAAGTAAATATCACATTCATAATGAACCGTCACCAGAACGAATAGGTATTCACAGCAATATCGGCGGTCAATGTCATTTTATTCCTTGCCCTTTAATAATATACATTATATTATTAAGAGTGTAATCTGATTTGCCTTATTTTTTTACAGTCTTCTTGCTCCTATGGGGGTGTGAGTGTGCCCAGCATCAGCGTCAGCAAGCCCAGCATCGGCCTGAGCGCGCCCAGCTACGCCGCGTCGTACGGCGGCGTGGGCACTGGCCAGGTGAGCGCGTCGGGCGAGATCGGCGCGTACGGCGAGACCCTGGTCGTCGGCTCCGTACCAGTGCTCGGCTCGGTCAAGTTCCACGGCAAAGTACCGGCCGCTGGCTCCGTCTCCATCACCGGACAATGCGGATGCGGCTGCTATTGATTTACTTATTTGAGTGAAAAATCATATAATGCCCTGCTTTTCGACAAGTAAAGTAATGATTTTGATTATAATATATATAGAAACATGTCCTCGCCATCGTGTCCGGCCCTTGCAATATTCTCTGATGAGCACGTGAAGCCGAACTAATAATCAAAAATAAAGAAGGGCAATTTACAATTTTGTTTAATTTATTTAAGTTAATACCGCCCCAATGATTCATAAAAGTTGGGGTGGTTTAGTGATACTTTGGATTGGAGTATGTTTGAATGAATTAAAATATAAGAGGAGGCTTCGTTTATGCGGACTAAGACTCCAACGAAAATTAGGCATCATAGCCTTAATTTTGGCAATTCGAACCCATGTCTCTGTATGACCCCGACAGCGAAATTTAAGCTGAGCATCTCCAGAGACGCGCGAAGCCAAAAAGATTGATAAGTACCTATCAAATATATACAAACATAGCATCGCACAACTCTAGTAGTCTACCAATATTAGACGCGCAGCCTTTAGCTTGAGAGCATCATTTTAGTAAAAAAAAAAATATTAATGCCAAAAAACTTAAATTTAATTACACACTTCTGCCAAACCATAGTGCGATTTATTGGCAGACGAGACTCGAATTATTTCTTTCATAATTATAATAATTAAAGTAGGGCACGGTCGGCTGCATCACACACGTGCATACACTTTCGAACCTTAAGGCGACGTAGGTTCAGAAAACGGATTTTTTAACTTAGTGCTTGTTTGGATCATAATACGGCTGCCTTAAATTTAATTAGCAATCTTCAGGCCTTTCTCGAGGGACTATAGCTATTCAAATCCTGACTTTTTGACTTTCGCACGATAGAAAAATATCACGAACATAGGTCTAAAATACACTTGAAACATTCGTTACAAATTAAGCTAAAAATATTAAAATTGGTTCTACAAATCGGCAATATAATGTTTGAGGGAACTTAGATACTACTTTTTAATTTATTCAAACGCATATTTTTAGGGTTCCGTAGCCAAAATGGCAAAAACGGAACCCTTATAGTTTCGTCATGTCCGTCTGTCCGTCTGTCCGTCTGTCCGTCTGTCCGTCTGTCCGTATGTCACAGGCATTTTACTCGAAAACTATAAGGTGTATTTGAATAAAATTTTGAGGATAGGTGTATTTTGTGAGCCGCTACATAGTTTTGTAATTAAAATGACAAAAAAAAAATTTTTTAGGGGTGCACTCCATACATAAAACTAAAAGTCAAATTTTTTTTTTTCATTGTGACCCCCCGTGTGGCACATCAATCGATAGGCCTTTCAAAATAAATATAAGGTTTCTTAGCATTTTTTTTGATTAAGTGAATAGGGTCGGAGATAATCGCCCCGAAAGTCACTAAAATTCTGTCCCCCCCCTCTAATTTTTGAACGGTGTATTTTAAAAATATGAAAAAATTCATGGACATAGGGCTTATTAATTTCATTCACCGAAAATTGTTTTGAACAAGATCGGTTCAGAGGTTTTCGAGATATTGCTGAAAAACTGCCTTCCTCAAAGAAAAGGACGTAAGTGCCGTAAAATTTCTGTGACGATACGACCTTTTTAATAGGCACGGAACCCTTCGTTTTGCGTAATCCGACACACACTTGGCCGGTTTTTTAAATTAAAAAATCATGATATCCGCGCTTCCGAACACGTACTTCCATCTCGTTAACATACTACACCTGCATATATGACGTCAGCTATACCTACCCACCAGGGATCGGATACCGGTATTTTCACCATACAAAAATACAGGTTTTATTTCGTTCAATTTCGTTCTTTGGTTTATAATATCAATTTTGATCAAGCTGTCTAATAATACGAAAATGTTACCTAAAGACATGATAGAGTCCTACATTAAGAGCCTAAAATAATTCAAAATATTAGACTACTTCGGGGACTTTTGAAAAAACCGGTTCCAATCCCTGCTACCCACAACGATACATTACAACTGACCAAACCCATAATAGGGATATACAACTATGCATACATATATATGTATGTATGTATACTTTGTCCAAGTATGTTTTGAACGTTCGTCCGTAGCTTGCCAGTCCATACGAGAGGAGCAAGTCCACCAGCGCATAGTACACAACTACACAGTATACATAGTGATGGCAACGCTGTCCCCGGAGCCGTACGATACGGGCGTCGAGCCGCTGGTGTCGAGCTGGCCCTCGAACTTCACCGCGCTCAGGTACGGCAGCGCGCCGGACTAGTCTCCGCTCAGGTCAACATTGCGGTCGGTGGCGACCGCAATGCCAGAGGGCGCGATGGGGCCGCATGCTTAGCTAAAGTAGTTTAGGTACATATTTAATTTATTGCACATGCCCAGTGGGAAGAAACAACCACACAGACACACATGCACACATTATAATCAAGTGTATAACCCAAACGGGTAGCCAGATACTGTGTGATACTCTGGACCCTTTAGGAAACAATGAAATTGTTATGTATAATAATACTGTTTTATTTATTCAGACTTTTAAGTTGGCACTTTAGTATTTCCCACATCCACAACCACCGAGAGAGGAGATGCCGTAGGCGCCAGAACCGGCATTGCCGATCGTTTCTGTGATGGCGATGTTGCCATTACCACAGCCGTAAGACACCGCCGTCGAGCCACTGGTGTCGAACTGGCCCTCGAACGCCACCGCGCTCAGGTACGGCAGCGCACCGGACACGTCCAGATCTCCGCTCAGACCCAGCTCGGTAGCGACGGCGATGCCGGAGGGCGCGATGGGGCCGATGGCTTTCACGTTCAGCGCCCCGCCATTGTCGGACACGGCGATGGACTGACAACCGCAGTTCCGCTGCGCAGCGATGCACTGAAATACGCATATAAAGAGTTCGTCAAAGTAATTTACGCCAATTAAACGTGTCATGCAGCAGTCTCGTAATAATTGTATATGTCAGTTTATAATTAAAAACAAAATTCTTTGATATACGGGTTGAGTTGAGTTCAGTGGAAGAGTCAGAAATGGAAATTCTATTGAAACAGGATTTGTGTAAGATACACACATTTTTCAGGAATATAATGTTGATAGTTTGTAAAATTTAATAATTAGTATCAATCTTACAAAAGTATACACAAATTATACAGAGAAAACATTGAACAATGAGATCATATATGTATACCTGGACCAAGAGGGCGGAAGTGCAGATAATAAAAACCTTGAGTTCCATTTCTTGTTTCTTGTTATTTCCGTTAACAAATAAAGAATGAATAATTGGACCAAAACCTCCGTGTTTTATATTACTCATTCAAATGTCTTGCTTCACTGCTGCAGAAACATTTAGTATGTTACAATTTGTATTATATCGCAAATAATTAAGCAACGACGTTAACGTGAAAATAACAGTTAAGTACATATTTAGTAAGAGAGCAAATATATTTCAGTGTTATCGTTGGTTTGACCTATTTCTACATTTTAAATACAATGTTACTAGTATATAAGAGCCTTCAAAATGTAGGTAATTCATTCTGATTTCTTTGGTGAAAGAACATTAGTCCTCGTATTAAAATGTCTCGCTTCGCAGTCCTCGTTTTGTGCATCCAGGTTTGCCTGCTTCAGGTAAAAAAATGTGTTTTTTTTTCATATTGTAGATACCAGGGTCATATAATGAAAATGAAACCAGAAAAGTTACCTGTAGGATATTGCGCTTCTGAATCTGTTCAGAGTTCGGGATTCAGTTGGCTTAATTTCTAATTGGCATCTCCGTTAGTGATCTCCATTACCATCCAGCAAAAAAATCTATCCGTGAATTATTTTATACATTTCTAGCAAATATTTATGACTGATGGTTTATTTACTTCATAATTATATTGAGATAGAACCTCTGCACGTTGTTTTTCATTACCGTATATCAAATTTGAAATTAGGATGTGACATGGGTATATCCTTTTTAGGGTTCCGTAGCCAAAATGGCAAAAACGGAACCCTTATAGTTTAGTCATGTCCGTCTGTCCATATGTCACAGGCATTTTACTCGAAAACTATAAGGTGTCTTTGAATAAAATTTTGAGGATAGGTGTATTTTGTTAGCCGCTACATAGTGCATTATATAATGTTTGTTATTTTGACTACAGACAGTTTTGAGCCAGTCATGCGGTTCCAACCAGTACTCGTACGGGTCGTCCGGGCTGAGCGGGATTAACAGCTGCGGGTCGTACGGCGGCGTAGGCACCGGGCAGGTGGGCGTGTCGGGCGACATCGGCGCGCGCGGCTCCACCAGCGTGGTCGGCTCCGTGCCGGTGCTCAGCTCGGTCGAATTCGGCGGCTGCGTGCCCGCCAGCGGCTCCGTCTCCATCTCCGGACAGTGTGGATGCGGGTGCATTTAATAAAAAATAAATTGTTATTATATGTTTTTATGAATATACCCACGCCTCAGATTTTTTGTTTATTTCTTTAAATCATGACGTGTTCTTAGGAATAGTTTTAAGGATTTGATCAGCAAAAAAAAAAATCATCATCATTTATTTATTTATTGACAAATACGTTTACATGACATTACAGTAATCATCATCAGTCAGTAGTCATCATCATATCAGCCGAAAGACGTCTACTGCTGGACATAGGCCTTCCCCAAAGAATGCCACAATAGCCGGTCCTGCGCCACCCGCATCCAGCGGACTCCAGCGACCTTTACCAGCTCATCAGTCCACCTTGTGCGGGGCCTACCCACGTTGCGCCTTCCGGTACGTGGTCGCCACTCGAGAACCTTTCCGCCATGGCCATCGGTTCTACGTGCAATGTGCCCCGCCCATTGCCACTTAAGTTTAGCGATTCGGAAGGCTATATCGGTTACCTTGGTTCTGCTGCGATAGCCTCATTTCTGATGCGATCACGCAGGGATACTCCCAGCATAGCCCTCTCCATTGCCCTTTGGGTGACTTTGAGCCTTCTAATGAGGCCCATAGTAAGTAGGTAGTGGAACTTGATTGAGCCAAATTGAGAAAAAATATTTTATGTATGAAAGTCTTTAAAACGATGTCATAAAGTTGAGTTTAGATATGCTGTCTGTAGAAAATGATTTTTCCAATAAGTAGGTATACCAGTTTTGTATTACTTACCGCTTTAAAATAGGTATAAGCAATAACATATCATTGTGAGAAAAAGCGGACGAAAAATGTCTTATAAAACTACTTTAAGGTACCGTAGGTAGGTAGAGTAGGTAAAGACATTAAAGAAGGAAAGTTAGGTATAAGATATTTTTTTAGATGCACCACCTATATTTTTTGAACTTTGCTTTAAGATTGAGAATGCCTATGGCATTAGGCTTACCTTTAGTAAGTATGATAAATATGTTCATTAAATAACAACACTGAATTGTATTTGTATGCGATTGAGATCTTTATAGCAATAAGCCACGAGTTTTTTTCAGTATTTGCATCCACAGCTCTTTATAGAGGAGATGCCATATGCGCCAGCGCCAGCATTGATGCCATAAGCGCCAGCACCGGCATTGATGCCTCCGATCTGTTCTGTGATGCCGATGTAGCCGTCTCCACAGCCGTAGGACACGGCCGCCTCGCCGGCGGTCGCTAACTGACCCTCGAACGCCACCGCGGTCAGATACGGCAGCTCGCCGGAGAGCACCAGGTCTCCGGCCAGGCTCAGGTCGGTGGCGACGGCGATGCCGGAGGGCGCGATGTTGCCGATGCTGGTCACGATCAGGGCGCCGCCGCTGGTGGGCACGTCGATGGACACGCTGCCGGAATAGCCGCCGGAGTAGCCCGACTTGAAGGAGACAGGGCGGTAGCTGATCTCTTCGATTTCTTCGATTTCCTTGATGACCACATTGCCGGAGCCGCAACCGCAGCTAGGCTTTGTTGGTCGATAACACGACCCAGCCCTACTTGCACACCCCGGACACCCTGAACACTGAAAAGTAAAAAGTCAAGATTTTTACTCCCTACATCTCATAATGATTTTTCTCAAAATGATTTACTCACCAACTGTGATAGAGAGCGTTCTGGAATACGAAACATCTTATTATGAAAAGTCATGCCATGATTAAGCATGTTAAGTAAAGTAAACTTGCCTGTTTAAGTCACATTTTCATGCAAATATGATATATTATTTAATGTTTGGTGTAGCCAAAAGCCAAACGGTTAGCCATTTAATTTGCGTGAAAGCACACTAATTGTTTTTTTTACATCAAAAAAAAGTATGAGTACCATAATTATAAAAGCGGGTGCTATTATTTATTGATTATTGGAGAACCAACAGCTTATAAATATTATTACATTAAGGACTTGAGTAAAATATAATTATTTGCCTTTCTGGTAAAGATCAGTTCCCGAATATGACCTTTTATATTATTGTATACTACGTAGGTAGTTTTAGACTGAAGCTGGAGCAAGTAATACTATAATACCTATTATAAGTATACCTGCTGAACCAAACACACGAACGCCCAGATAATGAGAGCCTTGAACATCATTTTGCGTTTATTATTTTTATTCTAACTCATCAGGACACCACTTTCCAGTTTTATTTAACCATTTTTATCAATTGCTCAACCAAAGACGTGTATGCAGAGTGCAGTCTCAATTTTTTCGTAGAAATTGATAATGTCATTTCATTTTGTCACGTGTTTCATGTCACCTTTCACTGGTAGAGAAATAACAAAATACAGGTGTGTTATCATTATCACTAACCTATTTTTTTATGTCATACGTAATGTTTGATATAAAAGTGGTTGAAAATATTGGTCAAAGCGTTACATTTCTTTTGACTAAGGAACGAAGCACATCATGTCTCGCTTCGCTATCCTCGTATTGTGTGTCCAGACTTGCCTGATCCAGGTAACTATCTTGCTGTTTAAAAACTGAAATATACGTCTGCCGTATATGTATAGATATACTAATTTATTTGAAACAATCAGTAACCATGCCTTAATAAATCTGTTTAGGATTCCGTACCTCAAAATGAATCATTACTTTTACATTATTATGATCAGAGCCGTAGCATGGTTGGCCTTATCACGCGACAAGTGACAAGATAGGGGCGTCGTCTCGTTCTATCGAACGGTGTCAGCCAGTGACGCACGCTCTATCCTATCACCTATCGCGTGACAAGGCCAACCATGCTACGGGGCGGCCATTGTCCGTCTGTCAATAACCTTTCGCTCGAAAATGCGTGGAGATATCAAGTTGAAATTACTATCGAATGCTCTGGTATCCAGTCCATTGGATTAAATTTCTAATGTTACGTAATCAAAAGATCCTCCATTAAATCTTGCCGCATATTTTCATCAGATATATAAATTAAAAGTTACAAATTCAGTTTTTGGAATTAAACTTGTATTCCCTTTATGCTTTACTAGCTGCCCGCGTGGCTCCGCCGCGTATACAAAGAACCTAGACGGAGGGACGGGATAAAATATACCACACTAGATTTGCCCGCGGCTTCGCCCGCGTACTAAAAGTGATTTTAACCGTCTTCAAAAAAGGTGCATGTCAGTTTGACCCGTATGTTCCAATTTAATTGCAATTTGGCACAAATACTTTCAAGAATGTTCATGTCCACAATGTTAAATTTCAAAATCGATGCCATTTTCGTAATTAACGTCCCAAAAAACCATAAAAACGACACCCATATTGATATTTAGATACCATCGCACCCCAACAGGGGAGATGGTATTTCACGTCCACCACGTTGGATTTTAAAATCGTTGTTGTTGTGTTCGTAATCAACGACCAGCAACCCGATAAATCATAGAAACAATACCCATGTTGATTTTAGGACATTGTCACATTTCCCCCTTTTAGGGGTTGAATTCCCAAAAATCCTGAAACATGTATTTACTCATTTATTGCTAGGAATACTCCTGTGAAGTTTCGAATGAAATAGTCTTACTTATTTTGTTTCCCCATACAAACTTTGGACCCCCATTTCACCCACTTAGGGGGTAAATTTTGAAAAATCCTTTCTTAATGCACCCTTAATGCATCTCTTTTAAGGGGTCGGGTGCAGATTTCCAAAAAAAAATAATGCACGATTATTTTGTTAGTCACAAATAGTCCGCATACCAATTTTTAGCTTTCTACCTTGAAAATTGCAGAATGCTCCATAAAACTTCCACATCCCATTTTAGGGAAGTGGGGGGTTAGAAAGAGACACAAAGTAGCCTATGTCACTCTCCATCCTTTCAACTATCTCCACTTAAAAAAATCACGTCAATTCGTCGCCCCATTTTGCCGTGAAAGACGGACAAACAAACAAACAAACAAACAAACAAACAAACATACACATACACTTTCCCATTTATAATATTAGTAAGTATGGATATGGAAGTGTGGATGCGAGTCCAGTACGGATTGCACTTGGCCGGTTATTTTATAGGTAACATGTGTCTTTTACCATCCTTGTTGCGTACACAGGGTAGTCAGATACAATCGGACCAGTTAACTAATTTGATACAACTTTCTCATACAAATTATATTTCTCCTCTCATTTCTTTTTTTTCTTTTCACAGACTGCTTTGAGCGGGCTGTGCGGTTGCAACCAAATCTCTTACGGATCTCCAGGACTCATCGGAATTGAGAAATACAACGTGAGTCTGAATTAAGCCCACAAAAAATAATCGGCGGCATACACATCCAAGATTCAGCCATAAGCATGTTGATGTGGCTAAAACCGGCCGCAGAACTTGTTATTACATTTAACAACACGTACCGAGCTTATTGTGGAATTTTGTCCTCTTATATTCATTTATTTACTTTTTTTTACAGTCTCCTTGCTCTTATGGGTCATCGGGAGTCATCGGAATCGGCAGCATCGACAAATACGGCGTAAGTCTCAATGGCGTCATTTTCATACAGAAATTATGGCGATTATAATTGTTTATAAAACACAACTAGCAACGTTGCCGCAATATTTTAATTGTAGGTGGAAGGTTTGGATTGACAGCTTCCTGTCACCAGTAACCTTAAAAAAGTTTGTAATTTAGTAGGTGTAACGCCGTAGATCCCAGAGCCGTCCGAAATGCGTCGAGGAGGACCATCGGGGGGTTTTTAGTCGGTGCGAGTCCGACATAACCTCCGCGCTATCCCCGTGGCGTGGAGGTATCCATAACGGATTTTCCTCCCATATAAAAAAAAAAAAAGGTGTAACGCCGTATTTAGCTTGTTTCTTCAGTATTCAGCGATTAAATCAAGTAAATATCACATTCATATTGAACCGTCACCAGAACGAATATTCCTAGCAATATGGTAGGTGGCTTTAATATTCATTTAATTTATTAAGAATTGCATCTGATTTGCCTTCTTTTTTACAGTCTTCTTGCTCCTATGGATCCCCGGCAATCGTCGAGATCGATAATTACAGCGTGAGTGCGCCCAGCATCGGGCTGAGCGCGCCCAGCTACGCGTCGTACGGCGGCGTGGGCACCGGCCAGGTGAGCGCGTTGGGCGACATCGGCGTCGGCGGGCAAATCCTCGTCGTCGGCTCCGTGCCCGTGCTTGGCTCGGTGGACTTCTGCGGCAAGGTGCCGGCTGCCGGCTCCGTCTCCATCTCCGGACAATGCGGATGCGGGTGCTATTAATCTATTTATGTAAATGAATGATTACTATAAAGAACATCAATTTACAACTTGGTTTTATTCAAAAGTTTCTGTTTTTGCCGCAATGATCCACAAACAGAAAAAAAACACTTTTATGAAACAAGAACCAAATACGTTTTACCTAATATTTCTTAATCTCATATACAGGGCGTCCCGCGGCTATGCCACATGGAGGGAAAGTACCTTGAATATTGTAGATGGAACATTTTACTGAAAGAAGACATTATTTTAATTTAAAAAACAATTTAAACTGCATTCATAGATTTTTAAATAATTACATGGTTGAACCGGGAATCGAACCCACTACACGAGAAAAAATTTAACAAAAAGGTTAAAATTCATGATCTTCCTTTTATTTCTGACACTATGTTATGTAGCGAAAAATAATCCTTATGATGAAGCCTTTCGATCGGTATGATAAAGCTACAGGGTACATTTTTTTTCTCGTGTAGCGGGTTCGATTCCCGATTCAACCATGTAATTATTTAAAAAATCTATGAATACAGTTTAAATTGTTTTTTAAATTAAAATAATGTATTATTTTAGTAAAATGTTCCATCTAAGATATTCAAGGTACTTTCCAGTCATGTGGCATAGCCGTGGGACGCCCTGTATATATATTCGAAACAAAGATTTCCGATCTTGAATTTGAAGTAATTTGAAGAAATCGACATTTTTGGAACGTTAGTGGAATCATCTTATTTAATATATATCTATATAGATGAATTTATTTATTAAATAGGAACTTATTAAATATTTAAAGAAGAAAAAACTTAAATAAACTAAAGTAACCTAAAATTAAAAAAAAGTCCTGACTGACTCATCAACGCACAGCCGAAACCACTAATGTTAGAGAGTTGATTTTTACACAGTAGGTTACTTTTATAACGTGAGCTAGGGAGAAGACAGGATTTTTAGAAATTCGACCCCTAAAGGGGTTAAATAGGGGTGCAAAGTTTGTATGGAGGAAACTTTTTTTTGAACTTGAGTCCTAAGACATTGTAGAAAAATGACTTATTAGAATACAAATAAAGTAATATGAGCGTTTTGGGAGCGTTGGGGGGTTATGTGGGAAACTTTTTTTTGAGCTACACTTAAAACTTTGTAGAAAGATTACTTATTAAAATACAGAATAAGTACTTTCAGCGTTTAAGAAAATTCCACCCCTAAGGGGGCTAAAAAGGGGGGTAAGCTTTGTATGGGCAACACTTTGTTTGAGCTAGAGGCTTAAAAGTTAGCAGAAATATTACTTATTAAGATACAAAAATATGCTTTCAGCATTTAGAAAAATTCAACCCCTAAGGAGGTCCAAAGTTTATTTGGAGAGCATGAAACTTTTAAAATAAAACTTCGGTCTAATCATGTACCTATATTAAAAGACTTCAAAACGAATTTCAGAGTTTTTCTAAGAGTGTTAAAAGGGGGTTTAAAGTTTGTGCAAAGAGCAACATATTTTTAAAGTATGAGATTTGTAACTTCGGTTTTAGACTGTTTGTTTAAAAACTAAAAAATGCATTACATAATATTTTTTATTTATCCCCTAAGGGGGTTAAAAGAGGGTTCAAATTTTATATGGAGAGCAATATTTTTTCTAAGACAATAAAGAGTTATACGCGGATGAAGTCGCAAGCAACAGCTAGTACGAGTATAAACAAAACATTCAAAATCTTGGGTAAAGAATCTTTCAATATTAAATGATGAAAATAAATTTTCACCTCACTAGCTCGGAAAGACCTTTTTTATTCTTTAAAAACAGATAGCAAAACTGCATTTTATCCACATGTGTGCAAAGAATATTTGAAATCCGAACGTGTACGTGTTCCGAGTGTGTTGAACGTGTGTTAGTATGGATATGGATTATGTTTAAAAAAGTAACTAATTACTTTTTTAAACATAATCCATATCCATATCCATACTAATATTATAAATGGGAAAGTGTATGTGTGTGTTTGTTTGTTTGTTTGTTTGTTTGTCCGTCTTTCACGGCAAAACGGGGCGACGAATTGACGTGATTTTTTAAGTGGAGATAGTTGAAGGGATGAAGAGTGACATAGGCTACTTTTTATTTTTTTCTAACCCCCCACTTCCCTAAAATGGGGGGTGGAAGTTTGTATGGAGCATTCCGCAATTTTCCAGGTAGAAAGCTAAAAATTGGTATGCAGACTATTTATGACTAACAAAAAAAATCGTGCATCATTTTGTTTTGGAAATCTGCACCTAACCCCTTAAAAGAGGGCGTGAAGTTTTATACGGGGGTCCAGATATGTAGAGTCAATATGTAGAATCGATATGTAGAGTCCATATGTAGAGTCGATATGTAGAGTCGATATGTAGAGTCGATATGTAGAGTCGATATGTAGAGTCGATATGTAGAGTCGATATGTAGAGTCAATATGTAGAGTCGATATGTAGAGTCGATATGCAGAGTCGATATGCAGAGTCGATATGTAGAGTCGATATGTAGAGTCGATATGTAGAGTCGATATGTAGAGTCAATATGTAGAGTCGATATGTATAGTCGATATGTATAGTCGATATGTAGAGTCGATATGTAGAGTCGATATGTAGAGTCGATATGTAGAGTCTATGTAGAGTCGATCTAAATATATAAAAGAAGAAACTGGCTGACTGACTGACTGACATCACCGCACAGCCCAAACCGCTGGATCTAGAGATTCCAAATTTGGCACGTCGTTATAAGGTCTAAGAGTGCACTAAGAAAGGATTTTTCAAAATTCTCCCCCTAATAAGCAGGTGATATGTGGGTCCAAAGTTTGTATGGGAAACAAAATAAGTAAGACTATTACATTCGAAACTTCACAGGAGTATTCCTAGCAATAAATGAGTAAATACGTGTTTCAGGTCGCAATTCAATTGGAACATATGGGTCAAACTGAGAAGCACCTTTTTTGTAGACAGTTAAAATTACTTTTAGTACGCGGGCGAAGCCGCGGGCAAAAGCTAGTAAACACGTAAAGGCCAGTCCAGACAGGACAATTTTCGGCCATCTGATTAAATTGTCTGATCAAAACAGGAGGTGTGGACGCAAAAATAGTTTTATATTGAATTGCATTCAATTAAAAACATATAGTGCAAACAATTTTATTAAATGATTTTACCTTAAAACACTTAAAACTGTAAAAAAAACCGTACAAAAATGTGAAACCACAATATCTGATTTGACTTTGCATAATAATTGTGTTATTTGTGTAATTACCAGTTAAAATAAAGGCTGATTATACATATTTGAGTTGTTTTTCTTATGTAGTATTTTCCTCGGTTTAGTGAGGTGAAAAGATTTGTGTTACACACGGGTGCAAGTTATTTTGACGTCTCGTGTGTTGCAACACTCGCTTTGCTCAGGATTCTATTTTTGAACCACTCGCTACGCTCAGGATTCTATTTTCGAACCATAGAATCCATTCGCTAGCTCGTGGTTCAACCCTAGAATCCATTCGCTGGCTCGTGTTTCAATTCCACACTCGCGGTTAAAATATAACTTTGCACCCTTGTATAACAAATAACTATTTCTTCCCCGGGCAGCTTCTAATGAAATGGTTTTCTCTTAAAACAACAGTTTTTAGATTTTAATGAAAGAGACAATTCAGTTTTGAAACAAATAAGTTGTTCTTGGTATATGAACTAATAAATCAATACGGAGATTTATGCGTGTATGGACTCTTAGGAAATATGGCGATGTATAAAAATGTCCACTTGAATAATTTCGTCCCTGTATAATTTTGACAAAGTAAAAAAATGTCCACATGTATATTAGGTACACGAAATATAAAGATATTGCGACAGTAGACTAAAAGAAAATATGACGATGTATAAAAATGTCCGCTTGAATAATTTCGTCTCTGTATATTTTTAACAGAGTATAAAAATGTCCACATGTATGTTAGATGGAATATAAAAATAACGAAGTATAAAAATTACTACTCGAATGAAAAGAAATATAGCTGACGACCAGTTACGAGTACAGTATAGTTGGTAGCAGTGAAAGTGTCCGAATAGTTAATGACATTTTTATAAATCGTCGTTTTTATGTAAGACATTTACATACTATGATTGTAGACATTTTTATAAATCGTCGTTTTTAATATAAGACATTTTTATACTTTGATAATAGTCATTTTTATATTTCAACTTGACAATACTTAAACGTTCTGAAGTATTGGCTTTCTAATACTCGGACACATTTATGATTTACACGTAGACATTTTTATACATCGCCATATTTCCAAAGAGTCCATACACGCATAAATCAATATACGGAACATATTGTATCACAATCGAAGACATTTTCGACTTTCCTTGTTGTATCGAAATCCCAAAAGATCAAATAATATTACCTGTTTCAAGTAATTTTTTTTCTATGTCATGTTTTACTTTGAAGTTGAACTAAGTGAATTGTGTGTAACTAACTCCTTCCTTTGGCAATTGATATCACATCTAACACTTTTACCGGTGTCTGCGAAAATTAGCCTGCGCATTTTAAATATGAAGCCAAAAAGCTTGCAAAGTATCAAATGTATGAAAACACGGTATCACATATCTATTCTTTGGTAGTCTACCAACTGCAGACGCGCCTTTAGCTTGAGAGCATCTAATTCCATATGTTACCAAAACAGACATGTGATTTAGTTAAACATTCCTTTCGCCTTTTTAAATTGCAATGCAATTCTAGGTATTATACCGTCCTACTATGATGAATTAGTGCAAGTACTCGTAATATCTTTACAATAAGGGTTTAGTTTTAGAGACCTCAGGCAGGCAGGCCTAGAAAATTGGTTAGCTACAGTATACTTTAGGTAGTATACACATTTAATTTTTTGCCCATGCCCAGTGGGAAGAAATAATAACACAGACACACACACACACACACACACACACAAACACACACACACACACATTATAATCACGTCTATTTTCCTAACGGATAAACAGCGATTATTTAAAGCAAGGGAACTGTGTAGTGTGTATGTACCTGAAGGATATTCTAGAGCCTTTAGGAAACAATGAAATTATTATCTATACTAATACTGTTTTATTTTTCAGACTTTTAAGTTGGCACTTTAGTATTTCCCACATCCACAACCACCGAGAGAGGAGATGCCGTAGGCGCCAGAACCGGCATTGCCGATCGTTTCTGTGATGGCGATGTTGCCATTACCACAGCCGTAGGACACCGGCGCCGAGCCGCTGGTGTCGAACTGGCCCTCGAACGCCACCGCGCTCAGGTACGGCAGCGCACCGGACACGTCCAGATCACCGCTCAGACCCAGCTCGGTGGCGACGGCGATTCCGGAGGGCGCGATGGGGCCGATGGCTTTCACGTTCAGCGCCCCGCCATTGTTGGACACGGCGATGGACTGGCAACGGCAGTTCTGCTGTGCAGCGATGCACTGAAATACGCATGTCAAGAGTTATTCAAAGTAATTCATGCCAAACTTAGTCTCGTAGCTAATAATCTTGTACTTCGTTAAAATGAGAAGCAACTTTTTCTTATAAATATGTCAGTCGAGTTCAGTGTAACGTCGCGCCAGAAATGGCAACAACTACTAAAAGTGGATATGTGGAAGTCACTTTTGTCAGGGATATCAAATTGATAGTTGAAAGTTTTTAGTACCTTTCTCACAAAATGAAATATATTGTATATCATAGAGATCTTAATTACCTGAACCAAGACGGCGAAAGCGCAGATGATAACAGCCTTAGATGCCATTTTCTGTTTCTCGTTATGTCTGTTAACAAATTAAGAATGGATAATTGGACCAAAGCCTCCGTGTTTTATATTACTCCTTTGAATCTCTTGCTTCACTGCTACAGAAACATGTTACAATTTGTACTTTATCGTAAATAATTAAGTAATAACTTACATGAAAATAACAAATAAGTACCTATTTAGTAAGAAAACAGTAGTGTTTCAGTGTTATCGCTGACCTATTTCTACATTTTTAGTACAATGCTAGTATATAAGAGACATAAGGGTATTTAAAATGTAGCCAACTCATTCTGAATTCTTTGTTTAAAAAACATTAGTAGATATTGTTAAAATGTCTCGCTTCACTCTCTTCGTTCTGTGCATCCAGGCTTGCCTGCTCCAGGTAAACAAATCACCAATTTTTTATTCTTTTAAAGTACCATGGTCATGTTCTGAATTTTGAAAAGTTACCTGTACGATCCTGCGCTTATGTTTGGAGTTAGAAATTTAGTTAGCCAAATTTCTAAATTGTTGGGGTTGAGCTACATGCCAAAGGTGACGGATAGTGAACAGCCATCAGATGGTAGTAAGCTATGAATATATCGAATTAACAGTTCCCTTAGGAGAAGCAGTAGGGTCTCCTGCACGGCTATCACAAGACGGCGCGCGAGCTCTCTCGATTTTTCTCGCACTATACCTCTCTTTCTAAGTTGTCTAATAAGAGAGAGACAGATAGTGCGAGAAAAATCGAGAGAGCTCGCGCGCCGTCTTGTGATAGCCGTGCTGGCCATAGTGGATTGAACGGTAGGTCAGGCTTTAAAGTAAGTGGACTGGGCAGAGAAGCAGCGAATAGAATGGTGATTTATAATTGGCATCTCCGTTACCTTTGAGGTTTTCCTTTTGCGTAGGAACAAAAATCTAGCCATAAGTTATTTTATACCATCCTAGACATATTTGTTTCGGAATTAAGTATTATCTTCCGTATTTTTATTTAGAACGGGCACGTTGTTTTTCTCTGTCGTATGAAATTTAAGTTCTAAATATTCTAGAATAGATGTGTTACATGTCCTTTTTATCTTAAAAATAATTCTTATATAACAATGTTTGCTTGTTTTCACCATAGATGGCTTTGAGCCAGTCATGCGGTTGCAACCAGTACTCGTACGGGTCGTCGGGTGGGATTAGCAGCTGCGGGTCGTACGGCGGCGTAGGCACCGGTCAGGTGGGCGTGTCGGGCGACATCGGCGCGAGCGGTTCCACCTGCGTGGTCGGCTCCGTGCCCGTGCTCGGCTCGGTCGACTTCGGCGGCTGTGTGCCCGCCAGGGGCTCCGTCTCCATCGCCGGACAGTGCGGATGCGGATGCGACTGAATCATGTAGTCGTAATAATGTTGTTAACTAATTATACAATCACTCCAAGAACTTGGTTGTGTTATTAACGATTTATTCTCGCAACATAGCACCTCTTATTTTTTTTAGACCTGTACATTGCCATTTTAAATTCTTTGTAAAGTACTTTTCTATTTATATCTTATGTTTTTTTATACAAATACAAAACAAGTACAATCGGCAAAATTATTGCCTGAATGCTATATCTAACAACCATAACGATTCCGTAAAACAGAAATCGGAGAGAAGCGGAGTCGTTATTAACGCTGAGACGCGTTAGGAAACACAAACACATACACAGTCTTAACAATTACCTGACAACAAATAATCACCTACTTAGGCCACCCTCGCAAACACCTTTAAGTAAGCAGTCAACCTTCATTCAAGTCAGATTATTTTCTGCGCGCCCACTTTTTTTCTTGATCCCTGACTGTTGCTATTAGGACAGTCAGCAGCAGAAGTAGCTAAGCGGGCCAGGTGTTCAAAATAACCTGCACACGCTCTTAATTTCTTAAGAATAAAGTCATGTAAAGTGCATATTGAACACCCGGCCCGCTTACCTACTTCTGCTGCTGACTGGACGAACCCAATAAACAGCGGTACAATTGCGTGGTTGTAGAGTAGCCTGGGGAAAATCCTGAGGAAACCTCCGGCGCAACCACGCGGGGTCGGTTTACACTCTGGAGTTCAATGTCAAAAAAGTCAAAGTCAAAATGATTTATTCTTCAATTTAGGCATATTACATGCACCTATGAATGTCGATAATCTACCACCGGTTCGGAAAGACAACCTCTGCCTCGAGAAGAACCGGCGGAAAAAACTCGGCAAGGTGTCATTTTTTCAAAACAGTATACAATATATAATTTCAGTATCAGAGTATTATAAAATTTTAAAGTTACATTGCTACAGTAGTAAGCCTATTTATTTTGCGATAGATTTCTAGTGCAGGATTTTATTGCTGCCAAATATCCCTATCCATGACGTAATCGTTTATGTTATGCTTTTGAAATAAGTGTCTGTTTTACGACAGATTTGAATTTAGAGTCAGTAGTAGTAGTGTAGAATTGTATACAATTTCCCAAGAACGACTTTTTCGCTTTTACTACCCTGTAAAAAGTTGTTTTGAGCTTCCCTGCGCTTCTGGTAACCTAGGGCCTATCAGTGTTTGTTGGGTAGTTGTATTATAAATTCTTCCTAACATACATTATTATTACAAATACGTATAGCGACGGCAGTGTTAGAATATCTGTTTCCTTGAAGAATTATATCTTAATGACTCACGCGACCCGAGGTTATAAGTTTGTGCTCCAGTGAGATTGGTTGAACGATTTCAACCAAATCTGGGGTGTATGTAAGTAGTGTCGAACTACTGGGAGTGTCGAGGCTGACGCACAAGCTAGCCTAGCTGAGAATAGTCCTGCAAGAAACTCGGCCAGGCTCGACTTGGGTCGGAATGACTCTACCGGTACCGGGACGAATAGGTACTAGGTATATGTGTCTATACTATCGCGATCTCGCGGTGGACGTCCCCGCACCTACTTTTGAAAGAGTGCTACCTTATACGCGTGGGACGCGCAGGAGGGGGGATACAAATGCTTTACTGCATGCGTACCGTCCATAGAGAAAAAACCGGCCAAGTGCGTGTCGGACCACGCAAAACGAAGGGTTGCGTGCCTATTAAAAAGGTCGTATCGTCACAGAAATCTTACGGCTTTTACGTCCTTTTCTTTAAGGAAGCTAGTTTTTCAGCAATATCTCGTAAACCTTTGAACCGATCTTCGCTGAAAGAATTTAATAAGCCCTGCGTCCATGATTTTTTTCATATTTTTACAATGCACGGTTCAAAAATTAGAGGGGGGGACAGAATTTTAGTGACTTTCGGGACGACTATCTCCGACTCTATTCACTTAATCAAAAAAATTGCTGAGAAACCTTATATTTATTTTAAAAGGCCTGTCGATTTATGTGCCACACATGTCACATGTGTGTCTACTCCTTTGTCTCTGTGTGTCTTTTGTGTAGTGAATAAATGTCTTCTTTTCTTTTTCTTTTGTTTTACATGGGCTTACAATGAAAAAAAATTTTTTGACTTTCAGTTTTATGTATGGAGTGCACCCATAAAAAAAATTATTTTAGTAATTTTAAATACAAAACTATGTAGCGGCTAACAAAATACACCTATCCTCAAAATTTTATTCAAATACACCTTATAGTTTTTGAGTAAAATGCCTGTGACATACGGACAGACGGACAGACGGACAGACGGACAGACGGATATGACGAAACTAATAGAATAGAGGGACACACACACATAAGTATACACATGCATGAGCAATAGCCCGTTAAAGTTCCGCGTGACGTCAAAAAAGGCTAAAAAGTGTACCATTATGTGACGTCACACGGAACTTCAACGGGCTATATATTTGTGGCGACAACCTTTTTTGTAAATATTTACTTACTCTATGATTTTATGCTATCGCGCATGCGTACTTGTTTTAGCTCTCTTATAATTGTAGCCAAGCAATGTACCTATATGGCTCTCCTTTTGTTTGTGTAAATTAATTGCAATAACATGTATAAAGTGTAAATATATGTAAATACAAATTTACGTTTCTCATTCTCGCTATTGTGGATATAACATATAACCCACATATTCGTCAGTTTTTGTTTTCTACCACTTTAGCGAGAGGTTACGGATGTCATCCAGATTTCCTTACTTCGTATACAGTATTTCTATTTGCACTCTAGTATTTTTAGGGTTCCATACCCTAAGGGTGAATCGGGAATCCTATTACTAAGCGGAGTCTTAGTCTCCGTCCGTCTGTCCATCTGTGATAGACAGTTGTCATTTTCACAGATGATGTATTTCTGAACAAATACTAAAAAACAGAATAAAATAAATATTTAAGGGGGCTCCCATACAACAAACGTGATTTCTTGCTGTTTTTATAGATACGGAACCCTTCGTGTGCGAGTCCGACTCGCACTTGGCCAGTTTTATTATATACCTACATACTTTTATGGTCAACGTAAGCTAAATCGTAAGTGTAATGATTTTAGAATATATTATTGTCCTTGATTAACAAAATACAATGACGTTGATGACCTAGAAACATGTAATATGTGACTTTTCTACGTAAACAATATTATATCGAAACCAACATGGCGTCATGATTACGTATGTACAATACGTGCGAACGATAGAATGTATACTTGCTGCAATTAAATGGATTATTATTGTTGAATGTGTGTCAGATTGCAGATCAGCACCTTTAGGTACTACGTACCTGTTGGTCGATCACGTAACGCATTGTACGCGCGTCAGGTAGATCTAAATGTCAATTTTTTATATGAAAAAATGACAGTTGTTTCTACCCGACGCGCGTTCGGAACGTTACGTGATTACCCCCTGGTTCGGTTCTGTGTTGACCTAGAACTCGCGAGACTATTTTTACAGTTTAATAGTTTCGTTATGTCCGTCTGTCCGTCTGTCCGTATGTCACAGGCATTTTACTCGAAAACTATAAGATATATTTGAATAAAATTTTGAGGACAGGTGTATTTTGTTAGCCGCTACATAGTTTTGTAATTAAAATATCAAAAAAAAAATTTTTTAGGGGTGCACTCCATACATAAAACTAAAAGTAAAAAAAAAATATTCATTGTGACCCACCGTGTGGCACATCAATCGATAGGCCTTTCAAAATAAATATAAGGTTTCTTAGCATTTTTTTGATTAAGTGAATAGAGTCGGAGATAATCGCCCCGAAAGTCACAAAAATTCTGTCCCCCCCCCCCCCTCTAATTTTTGAACGGTGTATTTTAAAAATATGGAAAAATTCATGGACATAGGGCTTATTAATTTCATTCACCGAAAATTGTTTTGAACAAGATCGGTTCAGAGGTTTTCGAGATATTGCTGAAAAACTGCCTTCCTCAAAGAAAAGGACGAGCGTGCCGTAAAATTTCTGTGACGATACGACCTTTTTAATAGGCACCCCTACGTTTTGCGTGGTCCGACACGCACTTGGCCGGGTTTTATTTTTTATTTCGATATTTTTAGCTTTTCGGCGAAAGAAAACATCGTGAGGAATCCGGTCTAACCCCAATGAGGTCTAGTTCCCCCTAAGGGTTGGAAGGTCTGACCTTTCGTCTGAGCAGTCACTTTTGTAAAAACTAGTGCCTATGCCAAATCTTGGGATTAGGTGTCAAAGCGGACTCCGGGCAGGCTTTAGGGCAGAACCGGGAGGATGCCGATTTTTTTTTTTCGAAAATCTGAATCGACATCAAATATATTTAATTTAATAATTAACTGAACCTGCTCACAAAAAATCACGAAAATCGGTTGTGAAATGTGACATGTAGAGGAGAACAGCTTTACAAACGGATATACGAAAGAATTTTGGCCTAAGCTGCAGCAGAGAACGCTTCGTAGCTTCGCTATCTCGTTTAATAACTTGCATTTCTAAAAAAATATTGCTTCAATTGGGAATGGATGAAAACTTTAGAAATGCCTGATGATTTTTTTGGTGATAGGAATAACCTTCCTTAGCACCAGAAAAAAGTTGCAGATTTATCAGCTGCGTCAATTTTTTTTGAAAAATATAAACAGCACCTTCCTTGATCGGTCTCATATTACAAAAAAATGTATTAAATATGTGTGGTAAACTGACACTGGCAATGATATTGACACTTGCAGCAGCTATATTGGTCATTACCAGTGTCAGTTTACCACAGATATTTAAGATAGTTTTTTGTAATATGAGACAGATCAAGGAAAGTGTTTATTTACCGTTCTTGACCCAAAACGTAAATGAGGAAACTGTTTATATTTTTCAAAAATAATTGTCGCAGCTGAAAAATCTGAATCTTTTTTCTGGTGCTAAGGAAGGTTATTCCTATCACCAAAAAAATAATCAGGCATTTCTAAAATTTTCATCCATTCCCCAAATTAAAGCATAGTGTAGGGTGGGATAGCTTCGGGGTAAGCACATCACATTCGGGGTAGCTTCGTTCACCTCTGCCATCATTACAGGACATTCATCTGCATATTTCTTTCTAGTCTCCTTTTGTACATCCATCGCAATGACATCTAGAAATAATAATAGTGTAAGCAAACCGTGCAGTACAGTTATTTAAGCAGAGATGGACTGCATTCGTACACTACGGTTATACATTTCGGACGAGAAAAAAAAACCGGACAAGTGCGAGTTCAACTCGCGTGGTGAGGGTTCCGTAAAATTCCTATTCTCTAAGCATTAGGCGCTCCATACAAAATACACAAAAATATTAAGAATTTTCCCGTTACTTTGAATACTCAAACTTCTTATAGGTTTTCCTGTAATCTTTAGGCAAGGAACTATTTTGCATACTTTTTTTAGAATTTTAATCCTAGTAGTTTCGGAGATAAGGCGGGAATGGTCCATTTTCGTCTTATTTCCTAAATTACTTCAAATCTAATTTTGCTAAAATTATAAAAAAAATATATATCTGAAATCCTTACAACAACCCCTTTAATTTGATATGTCACACAATACAGTTTGCGAACTTTTTTTTTTTAATTTTCCAGTTAATTCCCAAATGTGGCCCCCTTGTTCAGAATTCATTAACTTACTTTACACGTCCATCTTTGGGTCACTAATTTACATATGTGTACCAAATTTCAACTCAATCGGTACAGTAGTTTCGGAGCAAATCGGCTGTGACAGACGGACAGACAGACAACCGAATGATCCTATAAGGGTTCCGTTTTTTTCTTTTGAGGTACCTACCGGAACCCTAAAAATCTACGTAGGATTATACTTTGTAACCTGGAGCCGTAGCATGGTTGGCCTTATCACGCGACAAGTGACAAGATAAGAGCATCGTCTCGTTCTATCGAACGGTGTCAGCCAGTGACGCACGCTCTATCCTATCACCTATCGCGTGACAAGGCCAACCATGCTACGGGGCCTGTATAAACGGGATAGCACCGGGCGTCCAATCGGCTAGCACGAGACTCTAAATTTTGTAAATTAAGTAGTGTTTTAATAAATACCTCAGGGCGCCTTGCTATTTATATACGATGGTTCTGATTTGGGGTACCTACCCCAAAGTTGTGATTCAGCTAGTCGATCACGTGTATGGGAAAATGACAGTTGGTTGTCCTAACGTGCGTTCGAAACGTTTACGTGATCAGCCCTCTGGACATAATCTCGAATATCTTAGGTAAATCACTTTTATAGATTAAGCACTCCCATTTTTTTTTTTTCAAACAAGGGAAATCAAAAGATTTTACAAAAATCCAACTGCATTTTTCATTATATGAACTACCTATTCAACGATTAAGATAGAAGTACTAGTGCCCGACGCGGTACACGGAAAAAAAGGAATACTTCAGCCAAGAAAATTAATATTCTCAGGAATATTGTTTAAATGCAAGTAAATATATTCTTTAGAGGAGAAAATAGTCTTAAACCAAGAAATCTTGCATTGTTTAATGAAGAATAATATATTCTTCGATTTTTTTCTTGCTATGAGATATTTTTTTAATTGTAGAATATTGCGTTCCTAACTGAAGATAACTAACTATTTTAAATAAAGACTAGGAAAAGATTTTGATTTAAAACAATGTAGTCTTTTTTCAAAATAATATTTGTGTTGGTTTAAAATACGAAGGTTATTCTTGGGTCGAGAATTATAAATTCTTGCACTAAGATAATATTCAAAACTGAAGAATATAGCATTCTTAACTGAAGATAACCATCGATTTCAAATAAAGACTATAAAAAGTTTTTGGTTTCAAATTCAAACAATGTACTCTTCTTTAAAGATAACCCAACTAACATTTGGGTAATAGCTAAGGGTATTATTATAACCTTAACCTTTATAAGTGAGTTATAATGTTCTCAGTTATAACTAATAGTCTTATAAAGGAGTTAAGAAAAATAATTAAGTCCTAAAGCATTATAAGAGTGTTACTCAAAGCAATTACACTTAAGATGTTAAAGCTTTAACCTGTTTTTAACACTTAAACACTTACAAGAGTCTTAGATACAGGCGGAGACTTTATAACAGAATTAAGTCTCTTGTAAGTATTGAAACTTTTTCTAACGCTTAAGGTGTTAGGCAGATACACTTTAAAGACACTGTAAGAGTGTTGTAAGTCAATAAGCGTTATAGTTGAGTTAACTAACGCCTAAAGCTTTAAGGTAATTCGCCATTGTTTTGGTGGACTCTAACCTACAAATTGATTAGGTTATTCAATATTTGACATCAAGATTCTTCATTATTTATATTACTCTTGCCATTATATGGATGCCACTTAATTTATCATGCCACTGGCCAAGAAACAAGAATAGAAAATGATAAAACTTTTGATGTATATTTTAATGTTCATAAGTTTTATTAGAAATCTTTAATAAATCCTGGGCGCGTTAAAATTGAGATGGGAAACATGGTATACACTTACCGTAAAATCACAAGGGCAGACTGTTTTCACTTCATGTCACACACACTTCCAATTTAATTCACTTTCAATTAATACGACTCCATAGCTGTCAAATATTAATACCTATACTAACTATCTGCGCCATTTTGTCGGAAGACTATATTTGTCTCATAATTTTACGGGTAAAGAAAAGAGTAAGAGGCTCACTTTATACTGCGTAAGAGCTAGACTCTTATAAGACTCTCAGCTAACACCTTAACCTGTAATTCGTGGGCCTCTTTCGTAGTTATAAGGGTGTTAGAGCACGCTATAAGACCTTTTTTACAGGCATTCTTAACACCTTAACACTTGGCTGGAACCGATATAAGAATGATATAAGGGTTATTTTAACGCTAGTGTGCTAGTTGGGAATAGTTTACTTGATTCAAAATAAAAATACAGATTCTTTATTTAAGAATCGATTCTAGTATTCTCGTCGAGTACTAACTCGACGAATATAATTTAACTAGCGAATAATAAACTAAGATTGATCACGACATCATTTTTAAGTTACTAAATGTTAGTAACTTCAATAGACTTCAACTAGACTCTTATAAGACTCTCAGCTAACACCTTAACCTGTAATTCGTGGGCCTCTTTCGTAGTTATAAGGGTGTTAGAGCACGCTATAAGACCTTTTTTACAGGCATTCTTAACACCTTAACACTTGGCTGGAACCGATATAAGAATGATATAAGGGTTATTTTAACGCTAGTGTGCTAGTTGGGAATAGTTTACTTGATTCAAAATAAAAATAAAGATTCTTTATTTAAGAATCGATTCTAGTATTCTCGTCGAGTACTAACTCGACGAATATAATTTAACTAGCGAATAATAAACTAAGATTGATCACGACATCATTTTTAAGTTACTAAATGTTAGTAACTTCAATATTTCTTATCACAATTTCAAGACAAATAACTTATTTATAAGTTATGAACATATTTGTTAAAACCAGCTGCCATCAATTGGGACAATGAGTTAAACCTTCAAGTCTAGACCAATATCTTTATAAAATAAATCCTTTAACAAAAGTGGAAATTAAAAAAAAACTTTAAAAAATAGTTACCTATACCTACTTAAGTTGAGTTATTTCTAATCTTTACAGGGTTAAGTTTTAGAGAAAGTAGTTTAGGTACCTACACATTAAATTTGTTGCCCATGCTAAGTGGGAAGAAACAATTGCACATACACACATTATAATCACGTACATTATTCACAGCAAGGAATTTGCTTATGCTTAAGGATACTCTGGACCCTTTAGGAAACAATGAAATTGTTATGTATAATAATACTTTTTTATTTACTCAGACTTTTAAGTTGGCACTTTAGTATTTCCCACATCCACAACCACCGAGAGAGGAGATGCCGTAGGCGCCAGAACCGGCGTTGCCGATCGTTTCTGTGATGGCGATGTTGCCATCACCGCAGCCGTAAGACACCGCCGCCGCGCCCCTAGTGTCGAACTGGCCCTCGAACGCCACCGCGCTGAGGTACGGCAGCTCACCAGACACCGCCAGCTCGCCAGCCAGACCCAGATCAGTGGCCACGGCGATGCCAGTGGGCGCGATGGCACCAATACTGGTGACCGTGAAGGCCCCGCCGTTTTCAGACAGGAAGACAGGCGAGGAGCTGATAGGTTTGTAACGGGGCTGGTAATCTTCTGAAATACCGATGCCTTCGTAGTTGTACACTGGGATGCTGTCGTCTTCTATCACGGAGATGGAAACGCTGTTGGAGCCACAGCCGCAGTTAGGCGGTGAAATAGTTTTTCGATAAGATGATCCAGCGAAGGACTGAAACAGAATTTGGCTTATAAAAACTACGCTATTTACAAATTGAAGCCTAAAGTTAGCCAAATAAGGCTCGTGTTTGGGTACTAGACGAGAATTTAGTTCACTAAATATACAACTTTTACTGTGTCCAATGAATACAAGACTGATGCGGAGAAGAACACACCACAAATTCTATAAAATATATATATATAATAATATTTTCATTTGCCAATATATTTACCCGACCCAAGACGGCGAAAACGCAAAGGACTACAAATTTGACCGCCATTTTATCTCTTTTATACCACAAGTTTTCTAAACAGTGACTTCGATGAACACCAAAATTTGGTTTTATATAGTTATACAACCTTCCTTTATCTATTGCCAAACCAAGACAAGGATGCGTAATTGCGTATCCAGTCATCATGTCGAAAAGTGATTGACAAATTAAGTTTGAACACGAGTTTATCGCTTTCACCAATAAATAAAATAAGCGTTATCAGTGACCAATTTTCCCATATTGCACGAAAATTTTAGTATAAATGTGGTAGTTCTCATTGGTTAACCATTACATTTCTTTTGACGCAGAAAAGTATCACATCATGTCTCGCTTTGCTTTCCTCGCTCTGTGTTTCCAGGCTTGTCTGATCCAGGTAAATAAAACAACATCTTCATGGATTTTTAACGATTATTAGACTAAGACTCGTCTCAAACTCGAAAAATAAAACTTGACGAACAATTACACACAGATAATAAAATAAATAAATAAAAATAACACATTAGACTTTCTCACACCCAGCTCAACACGTTGCTAGCTTTACAGGCAGCGATAGTCTTCCGCAGGTTTCATATGCTAAAACGTTGTTAGGGTTCCGTATCTCAAAATGACAAAAACGGAACCCTCATAGAATCAGTCGTGCGTCTACTACGAAACTACTGGACCGATTGATTTGAAATTTGGTATACATTTGTAAATTGGTGACCCAAATTTTATAAAGTAAATTAATGAATTCTGAACAAGGGGTCAACTTTTGGGGGGTAAAATGGAAAATTTAAAAAAAGTTACGTAAACTGTATTGTGTGACATATCAAATGAAAGAGGTTGTTGTAAGCATCTCAATTTTTTTTTATAGGTTTAGCGAAAACAGATTTGAAGTAATTTAGGAAAAAAGAGGAAAATTGACCATTCCCGCTTATCTCCGAAACTACTAGGCTTAAAATTCTGAAAAAAATACGGAAAATAGTTCCTTGCCTAAAGATTACAGGAAAACCAATAAGAAGTTTGAGTATTTAAAGTAACGGGAAAATTCTCAATATTTTACGGAACCCTCACCACGCGAGTTGAACTTGCACTTGTCCGGTTTTTTTATTTTTTTTCTTATAGTTTAACCCTTTTCCAGGCCGGCAGTTGGAAAATGACAATCGGATGTCAGTCTTATTCATTGACATTAAGTTATTATGTTTGACAAGCAGTATGTGGTCGATATAACGCCTCTGCCTGGAAGAGGCTTTTGTACACTCGTGGTGACAACGCCAGCCTCAGGAGAATACGTTTTCAATACATTTCAGTTAGGACTTAATCCTAGATATTTATTATAGAATATAGGTTTTAATGGCATCATCAGACATAGGTATAGCAAGTAGCAAATTTATAGATGTAGCATTATCCAGTAAATTTCCTAAAATTATTTGCCTTTCACAATTAAACCAGGAGCCGTAGCATGGTTAGCCTTATCACGCGACAAGTGACAAGATAAGAGCGTCGTCTCGTTCTATCGAACGGTGTCAGCCAGTGACGCACGCTCTATCCTATCACCTATCGCGTGACAAGGCCAACCATGCTACGGCTCCTGGTGCATTGTAAAAAAATATGGACTAGATCTAAACAAGTTTTCAAACGGTTTCGGAAAAAAAATGTTTATAGTTAAATACGTGGCTTTACACAAATCGGCCTAAGCAAAGTACTATAATTAAACCTTTAATGGGTTAATTCAATATGACAGTCACGTTATGGGTCATACAGAGACTGAAGTATCACGTTTCTAACGTAAGACCAGCGCTCATCATCATCATCGTCATATCAGCCGAGAGACGTCCACTGCTGGACATAGGGGGTTTACCCCAAAGAGTGCCAAAGTGACCAGTTCTGCGCCACCCGCACCCAGCGGACTCCCGATATGTGAAAAAAAAATTAAAATGAAAAAATGAAAAAAAGTTTATTCAGATAAACAACCCTTGCTTTACATTATTTTCTTCTGCCAAACTGCAGGACAGTTTGTTGGCAGAGGGACAGTTTTTTGGCAGTTATATATGTATGTATATATGTATGTTTGGATATAGAACATTATATTCATAATCCACATAAACGCTTATCCACTAATATAAATACATGTTCGTGATAAAAATAAAACTTACATGCACATAAGCTGTTATTAACCGCCGGAAAGAAGACATATTTTTTTAAACTCTTTATGACCCCCAGTTAAACTCGCAAAGTGTTATAGACCCGAACCTCCATCACATATTGTGATAATTATATGTACAGTAATGCAATCAGACAATTACAAATGTATAAATATTATTATACTCATGCTTCTTCCATGGTATAGTCTGTTCCAGATATAATGACGAAAAATACTTAATACCAACCCTTGCCGTCATTCAATGTTTCATTGTTATCTTCAAGTAGGGTCGTAAGTAGGGTTTAAGTGGCAATTCCAGTACACGTGCCACACTTCGGTCAGATTTGTTACCTCTTCTTTATCCTTTCCATTCATATTTAGCAACATTAGAGAAGTTGTAGAATCCCACGTTAAGTGCATTTTCGTAATTTTAACTGAAACAAACTACAGCGTATTCAGTTCCCCTTTATTTATATCTTTAAGTATGCGACTGTACGTAAACATTTCTTTTGACAGACCGCTATTAGCCAACAATGCGGTTGCAATCAAATCTCTTACGGATCCCCCGGGCTCTACGAACTCGGTGGCATAGAGAAATATGCCGTGAGTGCGCCTAGCATCAGCATCAGCCAGCCCAGCATCAGCGGGACCAGCTACGCGTCGTACGGCGGCACTGGCACCGGCCAGGTGAGAGCGTCGGGCGACATCGGCGCGAGCGGGCAGACCGTCGTCGTCGGTTCCGTGCCCGTGCTCGGCTCGGTCGAGTTCAACGGGAGAGTACCGGCCGCCGGCTCCGTCTCCATCTCCGGACAGTGCGGATGCGGATGCAATTAATTTGATTTAAGTGTTAAATATTAAAATGACTTAAATGTATGTAGTACCTACTGTTTCATTTGAGTTTGACGTTTCATAGTGTTGATAAAAGTGTGACATTTACCAGATTTGTATTTTAATGTAGGTCTAAGTTATCCAAGCCATTTGGATTGCTATTAAACTATACATCAGCGTAGCCAGCATGATCGCGTTTATGTCGGACAAAGCATTCTTCTCCTACTGGCAAGTATGTAAGTGCAAGAGGGACGAATGCATTGTGTCCGAGATAAACAAGGTAATGGCGTGGACAGCCCAGCCAGTAATGCATACAGTTCCCGATTAAGCACAACCAACATATTTGCGAATTACGTTAAAAATGAGGTAGGCAGCGATATCTGTTATACGTAAAACGTCGCAAACTACACTAGGCTGCTACGTAGTCCGGTGCATTGCCGCTAGACGGCGGTGTCCTGCCACGGATCGAGTAAACAAATCAAATTTCGGGAGTCGATGCAAAATTTTGTTATCGTCAACTTACGGATGGTGGTAAAAAAACCATTTATACGTGAAGCAGCTAAAAAAAATATTATAGTGTCAGCAAAACTATGCATTACTGATATAAAAGTGTCATTTTATAATATTAGGATATTTACATAACGTTGAGCACGATTTTTCAAACATTGCAGATCCGGTACTCCATGCATTGACGTTCATTGCGAATACCAAAGTGAAGACTGTTTGCACTTATTAGAGTCTTAATGACATTTTCATAAGTTTGAATTTTCTCTAACCTGTAGGAACGGTTATTTATGTTTTGATCGTAGTTCGTTTACATTTCTTAATCATTTTTTTTGAGAATGTGGACGAAACGACTATGGGATGCGGACAAATATCATCTAGTTTAATGCATGGAGTTCCCCTTTGGGAACAGGAATAAAAAAAACCTTTTTCTAATAAAATATTGATTGCATTTTTTTTCCAGGGAGCAAAGTCCTATTACAATTACATACAACATATAATTACATAAAAAAGTCATGCATTGTAGGGTTAAGCGCCTGCTAGACAGTCGCCAACAAGCCTCTCTGACAAAGCGACCTTGGTCCGGACGGACCGTGTAGACAGTTATTTCCAGCAAAATTTCGTTTGACCTTCGGAGTCTTCGGACGTTCTTGGTCGATAAGCGCGCGCTTGCGACCGCGAGGAGTGTAGCGTGGTCGGCCGGCCGTCTAGCGAGAAAACTCACGACGAGCTACCACCGACGAAAGTCGCGCCGTCGGAGGCTTTTTGCCGACCGTCTAGCAGGCACATTTTATTTAGGTATATAAAATATAAAGATATATACCTATTCTGTAATAAATCATTTTATTATGTACATTTATGTTTCAATAAACTACAACGGCATGTTATTTAAACAGGTACCTGCTCTATCGGACATTGCGTAAATATGTTTTCACTTCTCATGCAAGATGGCAAGATGGTGGGCCACCTGATACGGCACGACATCTTCTTCTTAAACATCCTAGAAGGTATGCATCTGCACCACAGTTTAGAAAGCAAGAGCGCGCCCTCTGATGTCCAGTCAGAAACCCGTAAGGATTTCCGACAGAATCCATTTCTTCGGCCCTCTGCTAGTACTAGTATCCCTGCTGCCTGATACTAGGGAAATTGTCACAAGATTGCTAGGACTTGTGTAACATTTTTTAGGAAGCCCAGCCTACTGAGTTTTCCACCACGTCCTGCTAATCTTGCCACTGCTTGGTTGGGGTTTGCTTATTCTGTATATTCCCAGCTAACCACCATATTTGGTGGCCGTTCACTATCGACCACCTGTGACCCCGTTGTTGGTAGCCTACAGCTCAGCCCCACTATCTCTCAGACTCTACTTGTTGTGTAAATTCCAGAACTGAATCAACCCAATGTGGAAGCCAAATACTTGACACGGAAGGTCAAAAATAGTAGATTGTAGACTCCTCGCGGTCGCAAGCGCGCGCTTGTCGACCAAGGACGTCCGAAGACTCCGAAGGTCAAACGAAATTTCGCTGGAAATTACTGTCTACACGGTCCGTCCGGACAAAGGCCGCTTTGTCAGAGGGACTTGTTGGTGACCAGCAGGCGCTTAACTGTCCACGCCTTACCTTGTTTATCTCGGACATAATGCATTCGTCCCTCTCGCACTTACATACTTGCCAGTAGGGGAAGAATGCTTTATGACCGACATAAACGCGACCATGTTGGCTACGCTGATGTATAGTTTAATAGCAATCCAAATGGCTCGGATAACTTACATTAAAAATACAAATCTGGTAAATGTCACACTTCTATCAATACTATGAAACGTCAAACTCAAATGGAACAGTAGGTATTACATACATTTCAGTCATTTTAATATTTAATGCGGCTGGGCAGCGTTCGGGAAGCTCCGGCACATCCTTTCGTCCAATATCCCGCAGTGTCTCAAGACGAGAGTCTTTGACCAGTGTGTGTTGCCAGTGATGACATATGGCACTGAAACGTGGTCGCTTACTATGGGCCTCATAAGAAGGCTCAAAGTCACCCAAAGGGCAATGGAGAGGGCTATGTTAGGAGTTTCTCTGCGTGATCGCATCAGAAATGAGGTTATCCGCAGCAGAACCAAGGTAACCGATATAGCCCTCCGAATTGCTAAACTTAAGTGGCAGTGGGCGGGGCACATTGCACGTAGAACCGATGGCCGTTGGGGCGGAAAGGTTCTCGAGTGGCGACCACGTACCGGAAGGCGCGGCGTGGGTAGGCCCCCCACAAGGTGGACTGATGACCTGGTAAAGGTCGCGGGAGTCCGCTGGATGCGGGTGGCGCAGGACCGGTCAATTTGGAACTCTCTGGGGGAGGCCTATGTCCAGCAGTGGACGTCTTTCGGCTGATATGATGATGATGATGATGAATATTTAATACTTAAATCAAATTAATTGCATCCGCATCCGCACTGTCCGGAGATGGAGACGGAGCCGGCGGCCGGTACTCTCCCGTTGAACTCGACCGAGCCGAGTACGGGCACGGAACCGACGACGACGGTCTGCCCGCTCGCGCCGATGTCGCCCGACGCTCTCACCTGGCCGGTGCCAGTGCCGCCGTACGACGCGTAGCTGGTCCCGCTGATGCTGGGCTGGCTGATGCTGATGCTAGGCGCACTCACGGCATATTTCTCTATGCCACCGAGTTCGTAGAGCCCGGGGGATCCGTAAGAGATTTGATTGCAACCGCATTGTTGGCTAAGAGCGGTCTGTCAAAAATATATAGGAGAGAGTTCAAAGTAAAAGCGTAATAAAAAGGGAACACACTATAGCTTGTTCCAGTTAAAATTAGGAAAATGCACTTAAGAGAGCGTTACAATTCTCACTAGCGCTACTGGTAAATAATTGTGATTATTTCAATTTAACGATAGATATTTAACAAAGGAGGCCACTGCACACTGTATTTTGTATTTAAGTACCTTGTGAATACATCAAACTAGTTTTTATGTTGCTGGATTCGTCGATCTATGAACTCAAAAGAAAAACAGCCGTTTTAACTGCATAAAATCCCATCCTCTAAAAATAAATTTTATGTTAAATAACTCTTTCTGTGCACACATATTTTGAGTCCGAACATTATTGCATAATTTGTATTATTTCATAGACTCAAACTTGTTTTGTGAGCCTAATTAGATAAATAAAAAAAACTTAAAATGCCTGCTACATAAAATATGCTTTGTTCCTTTCTGACAAACATAAATGTCAAAGTGACAAAGGACAAACCAATTTTAATGCCATTTTAGTTAAAATAGGCTTATGGAACGTTTCTGAATACGGCCGTAAATGTTTATTCATAGAACAAGCTTTGCTTAGTTTGGGACAGTCGATTTTTGTCAGATTGTCCCTAAATATTTATTTATTTATTTATCCACCCACGTTATGACTAGGTCACGTCGCTAATAAATATTCTTAAGTGTGCAAGTTAAGGCTTCAATGTACGTAAAAAGAACGCTGGCGGCCATGCATTTTATATGCGTACGAACGTTATAGGTAGATCAATTTTAATACAATAAAATGTAAATTTTTATATGGAAAAGTGACAGTTGAGTTCGAAACGTTACGTGATTACTGATTATACCTCAGGTATACATAAAAAAAATCCATGAAGATGTAGTTTTATTTACCTGGATCAGACAAGCCTGGAAGCACAGAGCGAGGAAAGCAAAGCGAGACATGATGCGATACTTTTCTTCGTCGAAAGAAATAATAACGATTAACCAATGTACTACCACTTTTATACTGAAAACTTTGTGCAATATCGAAATTGGTTACTGATAACACTCGTATTTTTTTCTTTACTGATGAAAGCGATAAAAGCGTGCTCAAACATACCTAATTTGTAATTTTTTTTCGCAATAATTATTGGATACGCAATTACGCATCCTTGTCTTAGTTTGGCAATAAGTAGATAAAATAAGGTTGTATAAAACCAAAAACTTGTGTTCTTCGAAGTCATTGTTTAGAAATCAGTTAACTAAAGGTGAAAACATGGCGTCCAAATTTTTAGTCCTTTGCGTTTTCGCCGTCTTGGGCCAGGTAAATCTATTAGCAAATGTTGAAATGTTTTGTACTTAAACTTTTTATTCTGGCTATTGCAATCCTGCGCGAGAATGGTGTCTGCACTGTAGGTACCAAGGGGTCCTATTGATAGATTTTTTTATGTTAGATTTTATTTATATTTGGTTATTATTAATCTATACTAATATTACTAGTGGCTCTGTGAGCTGTAGAAAACGTCTTTTTTTCAAACAATTTTTTTTTTGGAAAAGTGACTAGATCAAAAAAAAACTATATAGTTAACAAAATTTCACGACAATCGGTTGAGAAATTTGAAATATTCTCAAGTATAATATATGTTAAGTGAAACATTCCCGTCTAGTACCCAAACACGAGCGTTTTTGAGCTAACTAGGTACATATTGGGCTTCGATTTGTGAATAGCGTAGTTTTTAAAAGCCAAATTCTGTTTCAGTCCTTCGCTGGATCATCTTATCGAAACAGCATTTCCGCGCCTAACTGCGGCTGTGGCTCCAACAGCGTTTCCATCTCCGTGATAGAAGACGACATCATCCCTTTATACAACTACGAAGGCATCGGTATTTCAGAAGATTACCAGCCCCGTTACAGACCTATCAGCTCCTCGCCTGTCGTCCTGTCTGAAAACGGTGGTGCCTTCACGGTCACCAGCATTGGTGCGATCGCGCCCACTGGCATCGCCGTGGCCACCGACCTGGGTCTGGCTGGCGAGCTGGCGGTCTCTGGTGAGCTGCCGTACCTCAGCGCAGTGGCGTTCGAGGGCCAGTTCGACACTAGGGGCGCGGCGGCGGTGTCTTACGGCTGCGGTGATGGCAACATCGCCATTACAGAAACGATCGGCAATGCCGGCCCTGGCGCCTACGGCATCTCCTCTCTCGGTGGTAGTGGATGTGGGAAATACTAGAGTGCCAACTTAACAGTCTGAATAAATAAAACAGTATTATTACAGATAACAATTTCATTGATTCCTAAAGGTTCCAGAATATACTGAAACATACATAAGCCTGATTGGGAAAGAGACGTGATGTGTGTGTGTATGTGTGATTGTTTCTTCCCACAGGGCATGGGCAACAAATTTAATGTTTCGCGGTATCTAAAGCTAAACTCTTATTGTAAAGAAATTACTTGCACTAATTCAAGATAGTTAGGTATTGAAAATAATTTGACTTAGGTAACTATTTTTTTTTTAATTTTTGTCCTAGTAATTTCCATATTGTTAAGGAGTTTATTTTATAAAGAGATTGGTCTGAGTCCAATAATTAATATATCAAAATACTTGCGGCCGTATTCATAAACGATCTACAAGCCCATTTTAACTAAAATGGCGTTAAAATTCGTTTGTCTTTATCTGTCACTTTGACATTTGTGTTCGTAACAAAGGGACAAAGTACATTTTATATTGCAGAGGCATTTTAAGCTTGATGACCAGGGGGTTAGTGTTTAAAATTAAAAAAAACTGTGGGATAGTTACAAGTTGGGTAGAGGTAGGTATAGGTATGTACATTTCTAGCTACACGCAATAGTAGCTTACAAATTATAGATCACTCGATATATAAAATATAAACAATTGCATTGCTGCACTCTTAATTTTGCTATTTATTCTTAGTTACGTTATACATTTAGAGCTTAGTTTCATAATGTCACTACTTCTAACGTTCTAACTGCCATTCGCATCCTCACACAACTTAGTAACACAACGCGTCCTAGATATTTAGATATTTGCACCCACTATCACCGTTCTTCACAGCTGACTCCCTATCAGGGATGTCGCAGATGCGTTTTTTTGACATCCGCGGATTTTTCGATGCTAACGTCCGTGATGCGGATGCGGATGTTGGGATGAAACATTCATAAACATAAATAAACAACGTCCATATGGTCACGCAGTACTCAAACACGTTGCGACTAATTTACAATCGTTGCAAAGCTAATGCATCACCTTTCATATTATCCACGAAAACTAGCCACGCTTTGTGATCGTCGGGCGCGATCTGTGCGAGCGAATGCGGTGAATCGTCAGAAGAAACGATGTGAAGATTTTTATTGACTAATGATGTAAACGCAGCTGGCGCCGCTTTGGCCCCTTTCTTGTCGCAACTTTGGTATCTGAGCGTTTTTCAAAAAAAGTGTACATAAACTTTTTTTTCCAGAATTCGATTTTTTTGGGTGTTTCTTACTCAGAATCATTGATACTATCGATCCTCATACAAGAAAAAAAGTATCCAAAATATTCCATTCTAGATCGTCACACTTTTGTATGCAGCCTTTTTTATTTATATGGTCGTGACGCACTGGAAGAAAAAACTTACATAGTAAAACCTTGGACACTTTTTTTCCTGTATGAGGATCGATAGTATCAACGATTCAAAAAAAATATCGAATTCTGAAAAAAAAGTTAATGTACAGTTTTCTTGAAAAACGCTCATCTACATCCGCATTCGCAAAAAATCCGCATCAATTTTTGTCTGCAACATCCCTGCTCCCTATCTTCAAGCGCTCGCGCAGCGTGCATCTCTCGTCGCCGTCCACCTGCTACTAAGAGCCACGCCACGGCCAGATTCGCCTGCCACAGCCAGACTGCTGCATCAGCAAAGCAAGGAGCGCATCGTTTGCCATTTGTTCATTTGGAGTAAACAACTTTTTGTGCATGTTTCACTGTTGCTGTTAGGTACTTAACTTGGTTACTATGGGCGAGTTAAAAGAAACTGCTAAAACGTAGTTCGATTAAGGGCTGTTTGTTCAACTAATTTTAAGAATTATTTAAATACATTAGCTACGGATGAAAGTATGACATCTATGGATGGTAAATTAACATGCAAACTAAGGCTCTTAATGATGATGAAGTAGAGTCTGGCCATGGAAAGATAAGCCTAGAAAAAAGAGTGACAAATTAAAAAAAAAAACAGTGTGTTGCTACACTGTGTATGATACTTGAACAAATAATTATTTTTCTTCAATTCACACAATGTAACTGATAAAGCAGAAAGAGGTAAAGTTATATGAAATAACACTCTTTAACTTCACTTTACTTTATATTTAAGAAGAATAATCAAAACAGATCTCTAAAATTGAACTTTTTATTATCTTCAATTTGAATAATATTAGCAGTAAGTAAGCAGTGCTCAACGTACGACAAAAAGCAAAAACAGTACAGTTACTTTCTTAGTTACTATATCGAGTAACAAGATTAGGACATCATCAATTTAAGACGTTTGACACATTTAATAATGATATTACTGTTGCCATATAACAAGTTGCCACATGTACAAAAAAGGCACATCTTTCCCTGGCTTATATCATCATTATTAACGATACCTATATGTATACTTACGAGTACATAAACTCGTGCCCGCATTCCCAAAAGGCAATGAATGGGTTGCCGAAGACGTAAATGTCTCTGTTCCACCCAGATAACCAAACCTGATAACTAGTTAACTCAATTTTATTTATATATCTTCAAAAATATAACAAATGGCTTCTTCTACCTCTACTCAACTTGTAACTTTGTAACTATGTCACATTGGACTCAGACATAATAAATTCTTAAAAAATAGAAATTAAACAAAACGTAAAAAAATAGTTACTTAAGTCAATTTAGTTTAAGTAATATCTTTACAATGAGGGTTTAGTTTTAGAGACCTCTACCCTAGAAATCTGTTATGCTAAGTACACATTAAATGAATTGCCCATGCCCAGTAGGAAGAAACAATCACACATACACACACACACATTATAATCACGTCTCTTTCCCAAACGGGAAGCCAGTGATTATTTACAGCAAAGGAATTGCTTATGCTTAAGGATACTCTGGACCCCTTAGGAAGCAGTGAAATTGTTATCTGTCATAATACTGTTTTATTTATTCAGACTTTTAGTATTTCCCACATCCACAACCAGCACCGAGAGAGGAGATGCCGTAGGCGCCAGGGCCGGCATTGCCGATCGTTTCTGTGATGGCGATGTTGCCATCACCGCAGCCGTAAGACACCGCCGCCGCGCCCCTAGTGTCGAACTGGCCCTCGAACGCCACTGCGCTGAGGTACGGCAGCTCACCAGACACCGCCAGCTCGCCAGCCAGACCCAGATCGGTGGCCACGGCGATGCCAGTGGGCGCGATCGCACCAATGCTGGTGACCGTGAAGGCACCACCGTTTTCAGACAGGAAGACTGGCGAAGAGCTGATAGGTTTGTAACGGGGCTGGTAATCTTCTGAAATACCGATGCCTTCGTAGTTGTATACTGGGATGCTGTCGTCTTCTATCACGGAGATGGAAACGCTGTTGGAGCCACAGCCGCAGTTAGGCGCGGAAATACTTTTTCGATAAGATGATCCAGCGAAGGACTGAAACAGAATTTGGCTTTTAAAAACTACGCTATTCACAAATCAAAGCCCTATAGATACCTTGTTAGCTCAGAAACGCTCGTGTTTGGGTACTAGACGGGAATGTTTCACTTAACATATACTTGAGATTATTTGAGTAGGCCGAATGAGGAATGGATGAAGATATCAGAAGTGCCTGATTATTTTTTTAGTGATAGGAATAACCTTCCTCAGCATGAGAAAAAAAATCAGATTTTCAGCTGCGTCAATAATTTTTGAAAAATATAAATAGTTTCCTCACTTATGTTTTGGGTCAAGCACGGTTAATAGACACTTTCCTTGATCCGTCTCATATTCCAAAAAAATATCTTACATATCTGTGGTAAACAGACACTGGTGACAAATATAGCTGCTGCACTGCAACTGTCAATATACCTAATTGCCAGTGTCAGTTTACCACAGATTTTAAAGATATTTTTTTGTAATATGAGACCGATCAAGGAAAGTGCCGTACCTGACCCAAAACGTTAGCGAGTAAACTGTTTATATTTTTCAAAAATAATTGACGCAGCTGAAAAATCTGAAACTTTTAAGGTTATTCCTATCACCAAAAAAATAATCAGGCACTTCTAAAATTTTCACCTATTCCCAATTGCATCAAATTAGTCCATTCAGAAAAAGTGGTAAAGGTCGCGGGAGTCCGCTGGATGCGGGTGGCGCAGGACCGGTCAATTTGGAACTCTCTGGGGGAGGCCTATGTCCAGCAGTGGACGTCTTTCGGCTGATATGATGATGATGATGATGATGAGTCCATTCAGAAAGCAGCTCTACCGTCGAAGGTAAAAGATTCCGATTCCAATGACAGTTTTATAAAAAGTTAGCCACATTAAATAATCTTAACCATACAGTTATCGCCCTTATATTATGTCCAATGAATAAAATATTGATGCATAGAAGAACGCATCAACGCACTACATTAAATAGGTACATAAACAAACCTATTACCCACAAATTCTAGCTTAGGTAGATACCTCACTATCTATCTACCATTTTTTTCTTATTATGAATATTTTAATTGCTCAAACTAATACCTATATAAAACTAGCAGCCCATGCGGCTTCGTCGGTGTAATGCAGAGAACGCAGGCAAACCCGCAGGATAAAAATCGCCTAAGACCAGTAAGAAAACCTATTCCGTACACAGATGAAACAATTTTTAATAATAGATAAGTAGTTCCGAAGATTACCCATTACATACAAACTCACAAAGCTACAATCTCACTTTCTCTATATAATATTAGTATAGATTAATAATAACCAAATGTCGCTATTAATAGGGGCCCATCTAGCAGTTGGCGAGTCACCGTCTGCCAGAGATAAAAAGTGAAACAGTATTATTAGGCAGGCGTCCGATGTTTCACCAATAGCCCAGTCACTAGTCCATCATTTTCATCCAATAACCCGTTTTATTTAGATTCCATCAACCAGTAATAGTAGGGGTAGTATACACCCCAGCGGATGCTGTCTCTGTGCGCGTCCCATGACACGGGCAGGGACAGCATCCGCCCGGTGTACTCCTTGCATTCCATTAAATTGTCAAAAGGGCCTCTACGTGTTGGCTCAGTTGGTACTTTGTAGGTACCTAGCCCCGCGCACGCCTCCCAAAGGTCCGGGACATCATGTCCCGTGAGCGGGAAAGACATACCAAATTATAACTAAAAATCTAACATTAAAATTACTATGAATAGGACCCCTTGGTATGCCAGGCACCATCCTGGCGCAGGATTGTGATAGCCAGAATAAAAAGTTTAGTTACAAAAATGTTCAACATTTGTTAATAGATTTATTTACCTGGCCCAAGACGGCGAAAACGCAAAAGACTAAAAATTTGGTTGCCATGTTTTCACTTTTAGTTTATCCGCTTTCTAAACAATGACTTCGATAAACACAACATTTTGGTTTTATACAACCTTCCCTTATCTATTGCCAAACGAAGAAAAGGATGCGTAATTGCGATAAAAAATGACCAAAAAAATTGACAAATAAAATTTCAGCACGCGTTTATCGCTTTCACCAGTAAAGAATGTTATCAGTAACCTATTTCGATATTGCACCAAATTTTCAGTATAAAAGTGGTAGTAGATTGATTACTCATTACATTTCTTTCGACGAAGAAAATTATCGCATCATGTCTCGCTTTGCTTTCCTCGCTGTGTGCTTCCAGGCTTGTCTGATCCAGGTAAATAAAACAACATCTTCATGGATTAACGCTTCTTTATACATATATGTATACCTGGGGGGTAATCGCGTAACGTTTTGAACGCGCGTTAGGTATATATTTTTCCATATAAAAAGTGACATTTAGATCTACCTGACGCGCGTACAATGCGTTACGTGATTGATCGACCCGCTGGTGGCACGTGCGCTGGATGCCATATAAAGTGGATGACCGCCACCATTCTTTTTAACCGACTTCAAAAAAGGAGGTTATATTCCACTGTTTTTTTTTTTTTTATGTAGGGCCAAAAGATGAACGCCACCCAATGATTGAACGTTTTGTCGAAAAATTTTGAATAAAAATATTGCGACACATTTTACGCATTCGGGTAATTTTTTTCCTAAAGCGTCATCCATTTGCCGAGGCAGCCATTTAAATTCCCAGACAGTTAATATTAATACATCACACGCGGCTGTGAGCGGCCGTCGCGTCGAGGCCTCGCGCCTAAATCACCGTTTGTATGGAGATGTACTGAATGAATGAATGAATGAATATATTTATTTGTGTAACATTATAGGTAGGTTATACGTAAAGATCTTAAAACTAAAGCATATAGCGAAACACCATGTTTCGACGTTTTTCTTAAGTTGTTTTGCATGATGTACATTCTTGATTACGTAATAAGCTTTTAATGGATTATCTATCACAAATTGCATATTTATTGTTAATTTAAGAGATATTTAGCGTTCAACTAATGGTTCCAACTACCAGAGCCAATAGATGAACGGCGTTCATCTGCTGCGCGGTGTTACGTTTTTCTTCGTTCAACTATTGGTGTCAAAACGTTCAACTATTGGGCACAGCGTTCATCTTCTGAACAAAATGGCATACTTCAGCATAAAACCATTTTTAATAAAATACTGTATTTTAATAGGAGGGTTTAAAACAGTTATACCTAATATGACTATTTTAAACCTTATAATATCCTCATATCCAATCTCGACCATATTCCAAACCGTATAAAAAATAAAATGTGTAAAAATCATCATCATCATCATATCAGCCGAGAAACGTCCACTGCTGGACATAGAACTCCCCCAAAGAGTGCCACAATGACTGGTCCTGCGCCATCCCCGCGACCTTTACCAGGTTGTGGGGGATCTACCCGCGCTGCGCCTTCCGGTGCGCTCTCTTCTTTATATTTTTATTATGCGACCTGTACGCAAACATAATTCATTTTAATTATTTTGACAGACCGCTCTTAGCCAACAATGTGGTTGCAATCAAATCTCTTACGGATCCTCCGGGCTCTGTGAACTCGGTGGCGTCGAGAAATTTTCCGTGAGTGCGCCCAGCATCAGTAAGCCTAGCATCAGTGTCAGCGGGCCCAGCTACGGCCTGAGTGGGCCCAGCTATGCTGCGTCGTACGGCGGCACTGGCACCGGCCAGGTGAGAGCGTCGGGTGACATCGGCGTGAGCGGCCAGACCATCGCCGTCGGTTCCGTGCCCGTGCTCGGCTCGGTCGAGTTCAACGGGAGAGTACCGGCCGCCGGCTCCGTCTCCATCTCCGGACATTGCGGATGCGGGTGCAATTAATTTGATTTAAGTATTACATAATAAAATGAATTAAAAGGATGTACTGTTTCATTTGAGTTTGACGTTTCATACCAATGATTTCATACTATTGATAGAAGTGTTACATTTACCAGTTTTTTTTTCTTAGTTATCCAAGCCATTTGGATTGCTATTAAACTACATCAGTAGTACAGAATTCAAGTATATAAGTACGAGAGGGACGAATGCATTATATCCGAGACAAACAAGGTCATGGTGAGGACAGTTAAGCGCCTGCTAGACGGTCGCCAATAAGCCCCTCCGACAAAGCGGCCTTGGCCTGGACGGGACCGACCGTGTAGACAGTTTTTTCCAGCAAAATGTCGTTTGACCTTTGACCGTCCTTGGTCGTCGAGCGCACGCTAGCGACCACGAGGAGTGTAGCGTGGTGGCCCGACCGGCTAGCCAGAAAACTTAAGGCGAACCACCGACGAAGGTCGCGCCGTCGGAGGCCTGTTGGCGATTTTTTATTTCTGCCTATTCTATTATAAATCATGATATAAAATGTTAAATGGTCATGTTCTAGTTATACTTACAGGTTAGGGTGTTGCTTAAAAACCGAAAATTTGAAATTTAAGTGAGTCACCCTATTATATTGGTCTAATACGTGAAAAAATTACGTCTGTTTTTTATTTTTATTTTTGGATAAGATTTAGGGGTCGCTACCGAATTTTGAAACTCCTTAAGGTTGCGTTTCTCCATAGTAAGTTTTTTTTATATTTTAACATTTTTCTAGTTTATTGAGCTACATTTGATAAAGAAGGAATAAACAATCGAGAAAATACGATTTTGGTTCACGAAATGTTCGACGCTTATTTGAAATCAAATAAAAAGTCTTAAAATCATCGCCAAAGCCCGTTTTTAGCACATTTAGCACATTAAAATTCATTTTTGAATTACTGACTGAAATTTAGTGATTTTTTTGATGTTCTCCAGATTATTCATTTCCTATCATTAAATGTAGCTCATTAAAAAAGTAAAATGTTTAATATATAAAAAAAAACCTTACTATGGCGAAATGCAAACATTAAAGAATTTAAAAATTCGGTAGCGACCCCTAAATCTTATCCAAAAATAAAAATAAAAAACAGATGTTATTTTTTTACGCATTAGAACAATACAATAGGGTGTCTCACTGAAATTTAAAACTTTCGGTTTTTAAGCAACACCCTATTACAGGTAGGTTAGGTAGGTATCTAGAATCGCGAACACAGTGCATGACAAGACGGCATGAAACAATAGCAAAGTAATACTTAATACGAAAAATGTAAGTAACATAATACCTTCGAGGTCATCTGTTGTGTTAATGACCTGTGGTACAAGTATGTATTATGTACTTATTGTTAATTAACAATCCTTTTTATTATGTAGATGTGTCAATAAACTACAATGGCATGTTATTTCAACAAGTACCTGCTTTATTGGACATTGCGTAAAAATGTTTTTTGACCTTCCGTATTAAAAATTTGGGTTCCAAATTATTTCTAAGAAAACAGTGATATGAATACTTGGTCTAAGGATATAATGTAAAAGTCCTCGTATTCAACATGCAAGCAAGCACTCTTCTCTACAGTGTTACCCCACAATATTAAGCCATAATCAAGTACTGATGACACATAGCCGTGGTAAGCTTAATAGTGCGTCTTTGGAAATGGTTTCTCTGTCTTTTCAAAGCAAACACAAAACGATTTAACTTATTACACATTTGATTGGAAAGCTCAATTCAGGTGTTTAAGGAATTTGATTCAATTCTCCTCATCAATTATTTTATATTCGTATTTTTTTTAACGGGTGTTGAAATTGAATTGTATGTCATCATTTGATTCACCTACTGAGATTGGCTTTGTTTCTACACATCGGGTTGAATTAGTTTTGGAATTTACACAACTTACTTACGCATGGATTCCCAAAAGGCAATGAATGGGTTGCCGAAGACGTGAATGCGCGTCACGAGATTTGTTAATCGTAATGTCGCGGACGCAAAATCGCGTCTTTAATGTCTTTATACATATATTTTGGCTTGTATAGCGGGAATAACAGTTAACAAAAACTACTACACAAAATACACTGTACTTTCAGAGGACAATGCACATTACTTGCTAGTTTTTGGTTTTTGACTATTAATATCTGAGATAACAAGGTGAACAAGGATAACAAAAACAAACAATAAAACAAGAACTTAACCTACAAAGACAAAAAAAGACTATAAATTAAAACTTAAAGATAACAATTTTGGCCCAAATCGCTGTCAGAGGGTAATGTGCCTAGAAGGCTGGCAGCATTGCCACGCTGGATGGTAATATAGGCCAGCCCTCTGGTCAACGCTGGTGTCTATTAGGCGCGCCGACAAATCCTTATATAGTCGGCGCGCGCTTAAATGAACATATCGGAACCCTGCTCCGGTAGGTATTAAAGTTTTTTTCAACAAGTTCAGAGTTCGGCGAGGACGTTTTCAACATCGCGTACCTTATCAAACAATGTACCATGTCATGTTGTCAAGTTCATGTATACTTGAGATTATTTGAGTTGGCCGACTTTTTATAAAACTGTCATTGGAATTTAAATCTTATACCTTAGTTGCTTTTTGAATGAACTACTTTGATGCAATTCGGCCAACTCAAAAAATCTCAAGTGTACGTAGTTACTCAATAAAAAGTGCTGCGTTTTGCGTTCAACTTTAGTGCATCCTGAATTTATTACAGTGTGAGTTTCAGCGTTAAACACGTTCGTTGCGACATTGGGTCAAAACAGTCCGATCAATATTATAGTTAACTGCAGTTGAATAATTCCCGCAGTGAAGGTAAATACATACTCGTAATTTCAATTATTTCTGGTTTTAATATAAGTAGTATTTTCCTAAATCTTCTATTTTCAACTAAGTATGTTATAATTTAATTCATAAAAATTAAAAAAAAATGTAGAAAACATACAAACATAAACTCAAAGATAGATCAGGAAAAAGCAAAAAAATCATTGCTCCGAGCTGGATGGAAAATTTGTTGAACCGAGCAATGGTTCCGATAGCTCAGTTGGTTCAGAGCGACTGACTGTGTATGCCAAATGGCTGCTGGTTCAAATACCAGCTCGAAACATTTGATTTTGAAGAAATCCCTTCATTTTGAAATTTATACTTTTTGTTACCATTCGATAATAATGTCCACACATGCGTCAGTGCGCTACAGACGATTTTCGCTACATATGGGCATTAAGTTGCTACGGCTATAAGCTTAGCGTGGCGCTGAAAACGTAAATAAAAAAAAATCTCTATCGAATTATTTATTTTAGGTAAAAAAATGGCTCCAAACGCAAACGAGAAAGTTCTCTTGAATGAGAAAGAGGTTATACTGCCAAAGTTGGTAGCTCCCCAGGCTGATGACTGGAAGTTCAGAGTTTCATACGTGACCGTGGCTGCTTTCAGTTACCTTCATTTGTCAGCATTATATGGATTCTACTTATGCTTCACTTCAGCACACTGGGCCACGATCGTTCTCGGTAAGTGGTCAAGTTAAACGGAAATAATCGTTCAGTAAAGTTTTCAATGCAGTGTGGAAATTACAGTTGACTAATTATGTTAACGCTCTTTCGAAAACACGATTTATTTATTTATTGTAAACATGTACATATATTACACAGTTGTATTGTAAAGAAATAGAGAATTACATGGCACTCTGATTGGGTATGGCATGAATCAAAAAAAAGTATTTTTTTTTTGGATAACATGACTGAGTGAATATTATAAGCCATTACTCAAGTTTTCAATATGAAATGACATTTTTAAAGAATTTAATTAAAAAGAAGGTCTCTTCATCTATCGTTTTGAGTGGCGTTATGGATATTTATATCAGTTGCTATCCATCTTTGGGCTAACTTTCGAAATCTCTGGATTGTAGTCTTAGATTTTGTAATTTTCACGTTTGGGTCATAGAGGTTCTTTTTTTCCTTTACTCAAATAGATGTATAGATGCTATAATGCTCCGCGAATATCTTTCCAGACTCCTATTTAATTACCGTATGCAGGTCATAAATTGTTTTAAATCATGCCAGAAGTGGACACATATTTCTATGCAATGATTTTATATAGCTTAGCTTACTGGCATTATGTAGGATTTCACAATTTTTAAGGAAAAATTAATGGCTTTTAGATTCTTACACATAAAAAAACCGGACAAGTGCGAGTTCAACTCGCGTGGTGAGGGTTCCGTAAAATTCCTATTCTCTAAGCATTAGGTGCTCCATACAAAATACACAAAAATATTGAGAATTTTCCCGTTACTTTGAATACTCAAACTTCTTATAGGTTTTCCTGTAATCTTTAGGCAAGGAACTATTTTCCATATTTTTTTCAGAATTTTAAACCTAGTAGTTTCGGAGATAAGGGGGGGGGTTCAATTTTCGTCTTATTTCCTAAATTACTTCAAATCTCTTTTTGCTAAAATTATAAAAAAAATATATCTGAGATGCTTACAACAACTTCTTTCATTTAATATGTCACGCAATACAGTTTGCGTAACTTTTTTTTTAAATTTTCCAGTTTACCCCCCAAAAGTCCCAAAAGCCGTTGTTCAGAATTCATAAATTTACTTTACGCGTCCATCTTTGGGTCACCAATTTACATATGTGTACCAAATTTCAACTCAATCGGTCCAGTGGTTTCCGAGCAAATCGGCTGTGACAGACGGACAGACAGACAACCGAGTGATCCTATAAGGGTTCCGTTTTTTCCTTTTGAGGTACCGGAACCCTAAAAAGAATACTCAGTTGGCTATTTAATTGCGGTTTGAACTACTGGGTGACTTTCTTCGTGAACAAGCCTGAAAAGTCTCTGTTCCGTCTTGTAGTTCACATCCGAAAACCAATGTCCATCTTTTAGTATATTGTTAAGCATGTCACCCCCCGGACCCTTATTATTTTTGCTTGCTTCCGGTAGTGAATAACAACCGGCCAGCTTCCCTAAATATTTCAAAAATAGAACTCGTGATTACAGCCCTCGTCTTCCTGGAAGCCGGCATGCTGGGGCTGATGGCCGGCGCCCACAGACTCTGGGCCCACAGGAGCTACAAAGCCAAGCTCCCTCTCCAGATCATCCTCATGGCCTTCCAGTCCATAACCAACCAGTATACCGCCCTGAACTGGGCCAGAGACCATCGCCTGCACCATAGACATAGCGATACTGATGCTGATCCCCATAATGCGACCAGGGGATTCTTCTTTTCTCACGTTGGCTGGCTGCTGGTTCATAAACATCCAGAGGTTCATAGACGAGGAGCTAGTACGGAAATGTCTGATCTGTTGAGCAATCCCGTGCTGCTGTTCCAGAAAAAGTGAGTACCGTTGTTTGTGATTCGTTTAACTAATGCGCCTTGCAAGTTTCTTATAACGTTGTGACTGTGTACGATTTTGCTATTCGGTTTTTTTTTATTTGAGCAAAGTTGTCTTAACTATTTAGTAGGTAACTACACAGCTGTATCTTCTACACGGAATTCAGGAACAATCTGTTTTTTAATTTTAGGTTGAGGGTGTGGAATACTTTGGGAGATATAGGTAGTATTGTCATAATAGCGACTGATTAATAAATCATAAGTATATGATTAATTATCCAATCGGCGTATGATATCTCTGCACCACCTACTGCATAATCTGCATAACCCAAAGGTTGTCTAGAAGAGATCGCTCTTCAGCGATAAGACCGCCTGTTGTCTACCTCTACCTACATGTTATTGTATTGTTTCTCTCTGTAAATGCTTTGTTTGTGTGAGGTGTGCAATAAAGTGTATTTGTATTGTATTGTATTGTATATCTACGTCATGACAGTATTATATCACTGTAAAACTTCCCAAAATTTTTGGTAAAACCAGGATCAAGAAGTGTGGTAGTTATCATTGACTGACTTCAAAAAAGGAGGTTATATGGTCCTGTATGTATTTTTTATGTATGTTCACCGATTTCTCCGTCAATTGAGGACCGATTTTCAAAATTCTTTTTCTATTCAAAAGAGAGTACTCCTGATGTGGAATCATTGTCACCAAGTCAGGATCCTACGAATATAATGAGTTGTAGAAGAAGAAGAAGAAAAAATATTTATTCGTGACAAAACACATAAAAACAAACTGTAGACACAATACACACAAACACATTTGCCACGAAATGGTCACAACTCAGCGTGATGCTGGCAGCGGCAGCGCTGGTCTTCCGTTGTGACCATTATGTGAGAAACGAAGAATGACGCCACAATCGCACACAAGGACTATTTACAAAAATAATCATAAATGATTATTTTTGTAAATAGTCCTTGTGTAAATGTGTAAATACTCCTGATTACATAGTTATACAGTATAATGCACGAACCCTAAGGGGTGTTGCAAAAATTTACAAATTAAATTAGTGAAAATTACATATCAATTAATAACTTTACATTTACAATTACTAGCATGGAATATAGGTACAATAAGACTATATTTATAATTAAATTAATAAAGAACAACAAGTTATGTCAAGGGTACTTTTTAGTTTTGAAATATGTCCTCAATATTATAATAACAACCATTCAGTAAGAACCTTTTGAGAGATTTCTTGAAGACGTGGGGCTCTCGTATAACTTTCAACTCACTTGGTAACCTATTGTATAAGCTTACTACCTGATAACGTATGGAGTGTTAAGCCACTTGCAATTTTGGACAAAAACTGTTGCTAATGGTTATTTTTTCGTGTTTGTAAACGAGCTTGCCTTTCCTCCTCTGTTTCATGTAACTTTTTAACAAAAGACGTTAGTAGTACATGAATATATAAACAAGGAAGTGTAAGGATTTTATATTCAGAACAATATTCTCTACATGAAACCTTAGCCATAGCCATAAAGGAGACAGGCATGGTGTCCAATATTGCTTACGGAAAGCTTACTGTTTTCGCCCAGATGTCCTCACTTGTCGGCATACTGTCAGTATTATATTTGCGCAGTCGTATTTATTTTGTTGGTATGCATGCAGTACTTACTGCATTCACATCGGACAAGCGCGTTGCAGAAAAGTTTAATAGTAAAAGATAGATAATTTAATGCCAGACAGGCTTGCATTCACTGGGGGCGAATGTCTTACGCCATTATATCCGATATTGGAGTCAGACGGAAGAATTTCCGTGGCTTTGCTCGCCATGTCGGGCGTCACGTGAAACTTTTGGATAACGTGTTGTATGACGTAACCAGATATGAGAAGTAAAGTAACGCATTTCGTCTGATGTCATATTACCGACCCATTACACAGTACAGTTCCAGTCACTTAATTATCTAGTAAAATATACTGTATATATTTATCTTCTCTTCTCTAGACGTTATAAGGCGTACAACAGTCCATAGCACTTTCATTTCAAATATCTTGGTTAAAATTGGCCTTTAGTTTATAAGTTGCCACTACTTCCACTTCAACAATGCCTGCTTTTTCAACAGATACAAATTCTCCATCATAATCCTGGCCAGCTACATACTTCCAACATTCTGCCCGATATACTTCTGGGGAGAAACGTTCAACAACGCCTGGCACATCAACATCCTTCGCTCCACACTCTGTCTCAACTTCGTCTCTCTCATCAACAGCGCGTCCCACGTCTTCGGCAAGAGGCCATACGATAAAGAAATCAAAGCTACAGAGAACATGACTGTGAATCTGGCTACACTTGGGGAAGGCTTCCATAACTACCATCATGCGTTCCCCTGGGACTATCGCGCTGCAGAGTCAGCAGTCAGCAGGTTCAATATGACGGAGACGTTTATAGATTTCTTTGCGTGGGTTGGTTGGGCGTATGATCTTAAGACGGTTGAGCGTGGTATGGTTGTTAAAAGGGCTAAGAGGAGTGGTGATGGAACGTTTTCAGGAGAAGATTGGGACGATAATGCAACTAAGAACGATTGAAGGGAGGGAACAAGTGATCCCTGTGCGAGCAGCATTGATGGCGAGAATGAATCTTGACTGATACTTATATCAGCAAGTTTTATATTTATTTGTGTATAATGTAGTGTTACTTACTTTAAGATTTACTCTGTAAATAAATGATTTTAAAATTAAAGTATATTCGAAACATCATCATCATAATTTAAGGCTGATAGGGGAAGAATAAGCAAAAACAAAAACATAATAAATAAGATTTCTTTTAATCGAAGGTTTTAGTACAATATTTTGTAGATAAAATATCAGTCGGAAATCATATTCAAGTAGGTTTATTTAAATTAGGGTTCCCTAGACGATCTCATTGGCCATTTGTTAGTTAGGTTATAAATATTTCTTAAACAATTTTGTTTCTTTTATGTAGTATGCAGAGAAGTTACTGTCGGTCTCGTATTGTTGATCAGGCTACGGCCACTTTTACTGATGCTCCTTTAATTTACCCTACTGCTAAAGGAGGAGGGTAATGTTTTTCGAGTGTATGGAAGTATGTATGTATGTATGTCTGTTTCTTTGTGGCCTCCTGTAGCCTAAATGGCTTGATGGATTTTGATCGCCACGGCACAAACGATTTGGTCCGTTGTTCGCTTGCCACCGTTTCTGTGCCTGCTATACTTGAACCCACCGGTTTGGCAAGAGACCCGATGGTGCCACGTTAGTGCCGTGGAGGTTGGGTAGAGCCTTGGTGTGGGACGCAACGTGCGCGGATACGTTTGCTCAGTCCCACATCCAGGGGACTCGCTCTCAAGCCGGCGCTGCAGCTGACCAGGCCCAGGTGTTGAAGCGCCGCAAATACTCGTCTTTAATTAAAGACTGTGAGTTTGCGGCGCTTGCGGTAGAACCATTGTGTCCCTGGTCAGCTGCCATGAAATCATTTATGAGGGCAATGACTAAACGACTCGTCGACGCTTCAGGGGACGAAAGGGCTGGCGCTTACCTCTCGCAACGTATTTCATTAGCAATACAGAGAGGTAACGCCGCCAGCGTTATGGGTTCCATGCCGCAGACGGAACTGCTGGAGGGGGTATTTTTTCTATGACTGGGTTAGGCTAGTTAGGTTAATTTATTTTGTAATTACTTTATAATTTTTTATTTGATCGTTTATTTTATTTATCATGATTTTAACTTGTCTTTAGTTCCTAAGTTAGTTGTATATTGAAGTCATAAATAAAAATTATAAAGTAATGACTAATATTAATTAATAAGTAACTTAACACTAATTGTAGGTACCTACTACTCGATACCTACATATAGAAAAGCGGTGCCCCTTAGCACAGGTATTACTTTTATGTACTTAAAAAGGGACACCAGCACATGTTAAAATTAGTACCTAACTTAAGAAAATGAATAAAGCATTTCTCATTTTCATTTCATTATTTTTTATGTAACATGACACGAATGTAGATTTAATTAGTTATCGATTATAATGTCTGTAATTTTATTCATAACATTTTAATCATGCATTTATAATTTTGACATCCTTAATATTTATTGTTTTCATATTACAGCCATAATTTATAACATATGCCTATGTGGTACGCCGCCGCCGAAAGGCAAAACATGAAGGACATTATTTTAATGACGACAGCTGTATGTACTTTTACTCATGCTTGGACAAATAAATTATCTTATCTTATCTTATTTGCTTATCACTCTGGTGACGGATTTCTCCGTCAGTGTATCAAGAAAACTGTCTGCTAAATAAATGCATTGGCGCTCTGAACGCTGTCTGACTAGTTATTAGCTGCCAGCGAGGGGATGAATAAAATAACAAACGTTAAAAATATAGAACTATCTTCGAAGTTCTAAATATAAAATTAACCTCGTCGGCAGCCGCAACTACTGAAAGCTGAAGGACTAAGCCCAGAGCTGGAGGCAGCGTTGCCGCTGGGGTTCCCGAGCTCCTGGGTAATGGCCACGCTGTCCCCACAGCCGTAGGACACAGCAGCGGAACCGCTGGTGGGGTACTCGCCTTCGAAGGCAACAGCGCCGAGGAAGGGTAGGGCTCCAGAGAGGTCCAGGTCTCCGCTCAGGCTCAGGTCGGTGGCGATGGCTATGCCAGATGGAACGATGGGGCCAACGCTGGTCACGGTTAGTGCGCCACCGTTGTTGGAGACGGTGATGGACTGGCAGCCACAGTTCTGTGCAGTGATACACTAGAACAGATCACAAATTATAGCATCGATCACAGTACCAGCTTACATAACATAAATATTTGTGAACAATCTTACACAAATCGACCTAGTCCCAAACTAAGCAAAGCATGTACTATTGGTACTAGATGACGAAAAACACACTTATATAGATATAAATAAATACATAGAAAACATCCATGATTCAGGAACAAATATTCGTGCTCATCACACAAATAAATGCCCTTACCGGGATTCAAACCCAGGACCTCTTGCTTCGTGGGCAAGGTCGCTACCAACTAGGCTAAAGCGGTCGCCAATACATAATCGCATTCCTTTAAATGAATGAGCTTCGTTTAGCAAGTGTTATTTCGTATGGCATTTAGACTTCCACTCGGAATGCGTGGTGTCCCAGTAGCCTGGGGAAACCTCCGGCACTACCTCGCTGACGGTTTTAACACTGGAATAACATTAACTCGAAGTTTGCGCTCCAGTGCCTCCAGTATTTGTTGAAGCGTGTTTAACTGAATCTGGAGTGGGAGTGTAATCGAGGCACTGGGATTAGGAAGAGACGTTAGATATATACCTGAACCAGGAAGAAGGCAACATAGAGGACGGCGACCTTGGAACTCATTATATGGTTAATAGTTGTTTTTGGACTAACACTGAATGGCCCATTATCAGTTAGGTTAGCTTATAAAGGTACTGTTTAAACTGTAACAGCATACTTGCGTAAATTTGTGATAATATAGTAATGGGTTATATATAATGTTGCAAATTCTCTTCGGAATAACATTGCAAAATATGTTTTTTCCCGTTGAAATTAGGTCGAAAATGGCCTGCAACTGACATGAAATTAGTTGATGCGATGCGATTCCAGCAAGTGACATATTTAATGTACCTTCGTAATAGTGATAAAGGAACGTTGTGATATAAACCATTTAACTGATTAAACATAATTAAACTTTGTCAATCATTTTATCATTTTCGTAATTATTGACCTGCTTGTAATTGCGGTGTCAGTATAAAGTCAATGTCATAGTTTTGTTGAATCATTCTAATTCTTTCGTAGAAAACGGATTATTATACAAACAATGTCTCCTCTCTTTGTTTTCGCTTTGTGCGTAGAGGCTTGCCTTATCCAGGTGAATATCATTAGTTGAAAATTATCCTATGTCTATTCCAACTTCCAATCAACCAGCAGTCATGTACAGGCCAAATACTACAAGCAAAAAATAGTCGTAAGTACTTAATTTATTTAATATCGAGATTAAGTAAATTAAGTAGGTACTTACAGCTAATCTTTGATGTGATAACGTCTTATAAATCGATGAACACCGACAGCACACACGAAAAAGTGTTACTCATTGTCCCGTTCCGTTCGTTGACTGACTGACATATCAATCATATCGCTGGCTCTAGAGATTCCAAACTTAGCACGTAGGTTCCTTATAAAATCTAGGTGTGCACTAAGAAAGGATTTTTCAAAATTCACCCTCTAAGGGGATGAAATGGGGGTCCAAAGTTTGTATGGGGAAACAAGATTAGATCCACAAACAAATGCAATGCTGCTTTGTTTGTGTTAGGTGTGCAATAAAGAGTATTTGTATTGTATTGCATTGTAAATGCAGCACAATGTTTTCTGGGGGTAATCACGTAACGTTCCGAACGCGCGTCTGACAGTTAAAATCTCAGTCTAGCTGTCATTTTTCCATATAAAATTGACGTTTAAATCATACAGACGTTCGTAAGAAAAGTTACGTGATCGACCCAATGACGTTATCACGTAAAATGATCGTCCGTATAAACCGAGTTTATAGACCACCAATTTATTTTTGCTTTCGAGTTGCAATGTCCCCAAAAATACGCTAACATTGAATATTATCACTATCTAATGGATTGGCACGTATTTCCATGTTTTGTACAAAATACGACGTGTTTTATTTGAACCAGAGCTAATGAGTTCTGTTCTTAGAATAGAATGTTGGAATGGAAAATACTAAACTAGTAAGCATAATAATGTACCACCATTCTATATCCATGTTATAAGTCTAGTTTTGTTCGAAACTATTTACAAGGATATAATGCCGTGGCATACAATTTCTAAACTCTTTCATTTGTTTTTTCTGCAGTCCGTGTTCAGCCAGTCGTGCGGTTATCCTCAATATACCCCATACGGGACCGGCATGGGCGGGCTAGGCGGCGGCATCAACAGCCAGCCGCAGCCCGCGCCCGTGAGCGCGCCCAGCTGCGCGTCGTACGGCGGCACGGGCACCGGGCAGGTGGGCGTGTCCGGCGACATCGACGCGAGCGGCCAGACCGTCGTCGTCGGCTCCGTGCCCGTGCTCGGCTCGGTCGACTTCAACGGCACCGTAGCGGCCGCCGGCTCCGTCTCCATCTCCGGACAGTGCGGATGCGGATGCAGCTAGCCAAATAACCCTGTAGTAGTTAATTTTAATTATAGTATAATAATATTAATAATATATTACTCTTCATAAAAAAAGTTTATTTATTTATTTATGAAATCTTCTTGCAGCGTAGAAAATATTGGCATGTTGATATTTTGTTTATCTTTTATATTATATTAACATACATTCAGCACCACAAGCAGGCATCGTGCGTTCAGATCGTTAACCTACAGGTCACATACATCATACTGAAACTAGTTACAAAGTCAAGTTCGCTCTGTTACTAGTCTTAGTCACCGGCATTTTTAGCCACTTTTAAGCTTGTTCGCGCGTCAAAGGGTAATCACGTAACGTTTTGAACGCGTGTTAGGTAGATCCAACTGTCTATTTTCCATATAAAAATTGACGTTTAGATCTACCTGACGCGTGACGTTACCGCATATCTAAAATGTCACTTTTTGTGTGGGAAAATGACAGTTGAGTTGTCCTAACGAGCGTTCAAAAAGTTACGTGATCACCCCTCTGATGGGCTCATTTCACAAAGCCGTAGTCATGTAACTTGTAATACAAGCGTTAGTCTCTTTTCAAGAACAGAATAAATAAATTAATACTAAGTGCGCGTGCGTACACAATGATCCTTTATATAACATAGACGATGTTTGACAGCTAGAAAACTCATACCATCTCGCTCTACTCTATAGCAAGTTCACTCTTTTTAGGGTTCCGTTCCTCAAAAGGAAAAAAAGGAACCCTATTAGGATCACTCGTGCGTTTGTCTGTCCGTCTGTCACAGCCGATTTGCTCCGAAACGACTGAACCGATTGAGTTTAAATTTGGAACACATACGTAGAACCGATGGCCGTTGGGGCGGAAAGGTTCTCGAGTGGCGACCACGTACCGGAAGGCGCGGCGTGGGTAGGCCCCCCACAAGGTGGACTGATGACCTGGTAAAGGTCGCGGGAGTCCGCTGGATGCGGGTGGCGCAGGACCGGTCAATTTGGCACTCTCTGGGGGAGGCCTATATCCAGCAGTGGACGTCTTTCGGCTGATATGATGATGATGATGTAAATTGGTGACCCAAAGATGAACGCGTAAAGTGAATTAGTTAATTCTGAACAAGGGGGCCAATTTTGGGGGGTAAACTGGAAAATTAAAAAAAAAAGTTTCGCAAACTGTATTGTGTGACATATCAAATGAAAGGGGTTGTTGTCAACATCTCAGATGTATTTTTTTATAATTTTAGCAAAAACAGATTTTAAGTAGGTAATTAAGGAAAAAAGACGAATTTTGACCATCCCCCCCCCCCTTATCTCCGAAACTACAAGGCTTAAAATTCTGAAAAAAATATGGAAAATAATTCCTTGCCTTACGATTACAGAAAAACCTATATGAAGTTTGAGCATTCAAAGTAACGGGAAAATTCTCAATATTTTACGGAACCTTCACCACGCGAGTTGAACTCGCACTTGTCGGTTCCATACCCATCGGGTAAAAACGGGACCCTATTACTAAGACTTCACTGTCCGCCCGTCCGTCCGTCTGTCTGTCACCAGGCTGTATCTCAAGAACCGTGACACCTAGCTAGAGAGTTGAAATTTTCACAGATTATGTATTTCTGTTGCCGCTACAACACCAAATACTAAAAAACCGGCCAAGTTTGAGTCGGACTGGGGCTTCCATACAACAGACATGATTTTTTTGCCGTTTTTATAGATAATGGTACGGAACCCTTCGTGCGCGAGTCCGACTCGCCATTGGCTGTTTTTTTTTATTTCTTAAATTGTGTCTATCACTCTTACGTCAGTCACATAGCAAGGAGGTTCTAACTCAAACACGATATTTGAAAACGTATTTATGAATAAATTTAAACGTAAAAACACGAATATATATGATTAGGTAACAGAATGATTTAAAGATTAAAAACTTAAATGTAGCAATTTAGTGTCCGTGTATTATCTTTAACTGTGATTTTAAATCGTGGCTGTATGCAGAAGGGTCTTTGCTCTAAGTGCCAAGCGTCTCACGTCAAATTCAACAAAATGGACGACTGAAATTTTGTAGTTTATATTACGATTAGTAGGTAACAATTTAGTTAAAAATGTATTGGTTTCCTATGTGATGAAAAACATTGGATGCGACACGTACCCACGGTAAGATTGTTACAAACTCGAGTCATCAAAGCCTTCCGCCTTCGGCTTCGGGCTTCTAATAGACTCTCGTTCGTAATTCATATCTTACCGTACTTGTAACACAATGTACTATTCTTTATCCGCTTTGAATTACCGAACCACTTTTATTTTTACGAATTGTTTCTGATTTTACGAAATAACCCGTTTCTGATTTTAGTAAATGATATCACGACTGCCTGTAACGAACCTGAGTATGTGATCTGCGCCAGTGATACGTGCATCGTAGTCAGTGCTGGCCCCGTAGCATGGTTGGCCTTGTCACGCGATAGGTGATAGGATAGAGCGTGCGTCACTGGCTGACACCGTTCGATAGAACGAGACGACGCTCCTATCTTGTCACTTGTCGCGTGATAAGGCCAACCATGCTACGGCTCCTGATGATGTAAAAACCTTGAAAATAAAGCTATACACCTACCGCCCCTCACGTTACATATGTCTGAGTGGTTCTCTGCAAACGGCATGCTACTAAATGTGGAAAAGACGAACATTATACATTTTAGTCTAAAATGAAAACATAGCCTACTAAACAAAATACCAACAACACCGTTGTACCTCAGGTAGACGCAACTAGGTACCTAGGCTTCATAATCGATTCAAGGTTGACATGGTCACCACACATTGACGTCTAGACTAGCACCTACTTTGTCTCCCATAACTTCAGGAAAGCTTACTTCGGTTACTTTCACTCAATTCTAATTCAAGGGGTAGATTGGGCTACGTTTGCCAATCGTGACAGTGTTTAGAATTCAAAGGCGAGTCTTGCGAATCATCGACCTAAAACCAGTCCATCCCGCGAGAGACATATTTAGTCACCATAACATCCTAACGTTACCAAGTGTATATACATATTGACCGCTTGTTCATACATACGAAGCAACCTTTTTTTCTTTTTTTTGACGATGTGAAAATGCTTTACGCATACCCCCGACCCGGGGAAGGCCCATTTGTGGGTTATGTGGGACTCTCTCCTCCCTCCGCCATCCGAAGAGCATACCCACTAAAAACACACCGGCGTCACCCGCATTACCGTTAAGGGGGCGCCATGGGATCGCGAACATTCCACCACGACGCCCCACGGCAGTCCTGGCTTATACTCCTGCCAGGAACCCGCACCAAAGGAGGGGAAGGTCAGGACGTTTGACCCTCCCCCCAGACAGTCATGTAGAGCCGTGCAATGTGGGTCCCCTGCCCACTGGCCCCTACTGGGGGAGGACGCGATGACCAACCCAAAGGCCGACGCGCAGGCGGCCCCCGCCCCCGCCACCCCCGCGCCGGTATAACTGTGTTCCCGAACACATTAAAACAGCTGAGAGTGATGCCTCAATGCCTCATTTACAAAAAAACTTACTAAGGCCAGGGGCGGTTCACTCTTTGATTTCGTCACGCCGCACAAAAACATGCCGGCCAGCCGCCTTTAGGCGGTCTATCAGTGGTTGCCGCGGCTGTTACGGGACGCACGCGTTCGCGCTTTGCATTGCATCGTCATTCGCCTCGTAAAATAAATATGCCGCGTCGTCTATTTATATATTGGTTGAAAAGATTTTTTCTTTACATAATGTTTATGTATGTAGGTATTGTAGATAACCCAGAGTTGTGTCTTCGTATTACATTTTGCGGAAACAGGCAGTTTTGATGTCATAACCTAAAGGCAAATTACACAGCTTTTGTGTAGTGGGGTGATCCTAAGTAAATAAAGAATAATCGTAATATCGTTAGTAAAATACACTATTATACTAACGTACTTATAATTTAATAGGTTGAGCTGGCGGTAACTCTATCTCTAGGCTCCGCCTCCGAAAGAGCGCGTTGCATGCTATAGAAAGAAATGGCCACATTTGGGCACGTTTGGCGTACCTAAACAGGGAAGTTTTTAACAGAGAACCTTCTGTACGTAGTACATTGCTCACTGACCTTGCGTGCTACAATGTAAATGAGTTTCTCCAAAACGATCTTTGACCCTAACACGTACAAAAAATTGTAAATTTTATTATTTTGCGACTTGTAAATGAGATGTTCAAAAGTATATGAATATTTTTAAAATAAAAAAAAAGAATAAATATAAAATAGGTGAGGTACTTATTCATTTTTAGGGTTAGGTACGTACCCAAACTGGTCACTGTAAACTTGAGTGTCGTCTCGTTCTATCGAACGGTGTCAGCCAGTGACGCACGCTCTATCCTATCACCTATCGCGTGACAAGGCCAACCATGCTACGGCTCCAGACTGTAGACAACGATATATATAAAAACTTAAATACATAGAACACCAGTATTTAAGTGTTTAATATTTATTTCCAAGACTCAGAAACAAATAATCATTATCATCACACATTATTTTCCCCAAATTTTTATTTTTTAACTATATTTTTAGAAGTAGACTGACGTCGGTTTTAACAATGGATTCAATCCGGAACACGCTTTTAACCTATTAAGATTAAATTTGATTTGTATTGACTGGTTTCACATGCGAACATCACTACAGTCCGTTCCTGATTAGAAAATACAAATAAATAAATACAATTAGTTTATTTCACGAAAAAAGGATTTAAAACATTACTGCTGACCCGCACACTAGAAGCCACTGTAAATTAGAAAGCCTTTTTCACATTGACCAGCTAATTAAAAAAAAACCTCACAAAAATAAAAGTGAAACAATAATTCATAGCGAAGAAAGACAACTAATTTGTAATTTTTTTAAGTAAAACTACCTTTTAAGAATATTGTGTACCTAACTAAGTACACAATATTCTAAGGAACTAGTTAGTTTTACTGGGCATTTTGCGCAAGTCGACATCCAACATGCCTATTTTGCGTGTATTGTGTACAGTCGCCATCAGATATATCAGAGCGGCGAAAGCGCTCACAAATATCTGAACACGTCTCTAATGCCTCGACAATAGAGATGTGTTCAGATATTTGTGAGCGCTTTCGCCGCTCCGATATATCTGACGGCGACTGTAGGTACAGTCGCCGTTATTAGGTAATATTATTAGGTAATAGAAAGACTTATTTTATATGAGTTTTATTTTTTAATCTCAGTATGAATACGCCTTTAAACTGCACTTGCACTGATGCGTCACTGAGGGGCTACAGCGAAACGGAAACGAACTTCGTTCGTGTATCTCCGTCTCTGTTGCTCGAATTAGCAAGTGCGACAGAGAGGGAGACACACGACCGAAGTTCGTTATCGTTTCGCGGTAGCCCCTGTAGCATGAGCGAGCTTTTCAATACGATTCGCATCTGATGTCAATACGTTATAGCGCATTCTAGAATTGAGCTCTAGGATAAAACCCAATGCCTATTGTGTTCACGTCACGTCACGTTGATCTTAAATACTAATTAACCTAACAACATCCCAGGTTCAGGGCCACCTGAGCGCCATTTCCTACTTTATATATACTGGGTAGAAGATAGCCCACGCTGTTAGTCAGATACTGCGATCCGTTAGACCGGTAGTCTGAAAATTAGACGTCCATATTGTTCTTGTTCACGCTTTTGAGGATTATTTCACAAGACAGAAACGTAAGTAGTTTAATTAGGGCTCGTCTAGAAATCATGTGATCGTTTATGGGGGTGGGGGTCAGAAAAATATCACAAATAATCGGGGGAGGAGGGGGTCTGATAAGACATCACGTGTATTTTTTTTTACATAGTAGCAAAGTCAAATCATAAATCGAAATTACTCAATAATTTTCTCATATTGTGAAAACCCGTGGACATGGCTTAAATTAAAACATTTTTTTATGAAGTTATTGCTGTTTTTTTAATTAACTTAATTTCATACTTAGTCCCAAAAATACACGTGATCTTGAGTGGGAGGGGGTAGCGTCATAATCACCAAATATCACCAAGGGGGAGGGGGGTGGTCAAAAGAGGCCAAATATTATCACATGATTTCTGGACGAGCCCATTAGTCCAGGCAATGAACTGACAAAACTTGTATGGAAAAAATGACATATTTGGAAATAATTTATAATAGCTAATTTTTTTAATGTAACGGATATATTATCAATTAAATAGTTACCTAGAGGCAAAATCCAACAAAAAATCAGACATCAAAAAAATCAATATTTAATTAGCTCCTAAAAAGTCCGGATAAATATAAAAAAAAAAATATCTTTATTTAGGTTCATTTACATTTACTTTAAAATATTCAATATAAATAAAATAAAAAAGACAATGAATGTTTAATTTAAATCTATATAATTACTTCCGGGTGGAAAGTTTGGTGGATTCTTGAATAAAGCATCTTAGAATAATGTTTTAGAATGAAATAAACAAAAAAAACGCTATTATAAATTAATGTTTTTCGAAACCGTATTTTGCCTCGGCTACATATTGCCCGACTACGACAGAGCCGAAAGCAAGGGATTTTAGCAGTCTATGTTTGTATTTACGTGTTCCACCTAGCGTTTAAGGGTCGCCAGGACGCTCGACTCTCCATACAAACGTAGTTTGCTTCTCGTTTTAAAAAGACACGCTAGAATATTATGAAACTTTGTATATCTAGGTCGGAAATTAGTTTCTGTTACTAGAAATTAATTTAATTTATTTTGGAATTATGGTGACATAGGTTACCTTTTGTATGAAAACAAAGTTTTTTTTCAATTAAAGTTCTATAGTCGGGGTACAGTTTTTTGAACTTTTTGCTTGTAAAGAGCTCGTCAGAATTGGATAGAAGTAGATTTAAAGAGCTAGTGATTCTGTACAATGTAAGTAAAATATACAGGGTGGAAAGAATCTTTGGGCAGGGAATATAATAGCTCACGGGGTCCAATTTTTTTTTCCACTTCGTATATCCTAATATGTACCTAACCTTAAATGTAGTACTGTAGGTATACAGAGGACATAGGTATACAAGAGGAATACGTTGAATTACTTAGAAATATTACAATAATACGGAATCCACATATCACTAAATGGAAAAAAATGGAGGACACTGTAGGAAATTGTGCGAATATTGTACTAAACAAGTATTCAATCTGCGTACCAATTTTCATTTTAAACAAAAATAAAAAGTGGCTCTGTGAGCTGTAGAAATCGCAAGCATGTCTTAAAAAAAAATTGTATGTACATTTTTTTTACATATACTTACGTGATCAACCCTCAGATCTACCTAACGTACGTATGGCACGTTAGGCAATTGAACTGCAGGTCAGGACCGGAAATAATACCTTTATATACATACTCCGGAACAATACGGGTTTGAAAAACATTAATATATAATAGTGTATTTTTGTTTATTTAATTTTAAAACGTTATCCCAATTTCACATTATAAAGCCTAGCGACACACGCGCGAATTTGGGGTGGATTTGTCGCTGGCGATAATGACCAGCGGGGCTAGCGCAACTGACGCCACACCGCGACGCGAGTCGAGAAAGCTCAACCCCCTTTTTCTAATTTGTACGGTGCGAGTGAGATAGGGGACGCTTAGTCGCGCGAGAAGCGACTGAGCAGCAAGTTGTGCTAGACGTGCAGGGAGCGAAACTTTGGTGCCGGTGACGTCATTATGACGCAAATTCGCATATAGGGTGCACGATTCTTAATAATGTAATGATGGTAATATAAATATTAATGTTTAGTTATAAAAATGTTTGATATTTATTCGTACATTTCACACGTACATTCAGGGCAATATGATATAAAAACGAAAAAAACTTCTGCAAATACGGCTGCATGGACTCCATTCCATAGCAACTTCGCTCAAGCGAAACAATAATACTTCGATAATATTAAGAATTTACAAATAAAAAAAAATTAAACGGAAATTGGTTGTTGTTTCCAACAATCTTGTTTTTAACATGACAAAGAGAAGGTGCCAATAAGTTGTTATTTGATTAGGTATCTATAATCTAGGTAAAAACACTCTGTATGTAGCTTGACGTCATACGTCTGTCATCGGCACCATAGTTTCGCTCCCTGATAATGACAAATCCATGGACATACGCGATAGATTAGTCTATCGATTCGTCCAGCGCAGGATGGGGCGCACGGCTCGTGTAGTGTGCTAGGCTTTACTTCTTCTAGAAACGGACGTCACAATTATTTACGGTTTATAACAATGTAATTAACGTACATAAATACTCCTGTAAAAAAATAATTGTCCACATTGTAGCATCATAATGGATTCATTGCTTACTTACCTTGATAAATGATTGATAAATATGCGTAATAACGAGTGGCACGCGAACAATTTACTAGGTTTTTCACTGTATCTTATAACAGTGAATAGTCTATTAGGTCCGTCGCGCTTGATATAATTTCCTGTAATTTTCCAAGGACTCACATTGTTTGTTGTTGTTAATCATGGATCGCCCGGCGCTCTGCTAGCGGACTTTACGTATGTAGGTACCTATTTACGGAAAGACGCAATTTTTTTTCACACCAGCTGTTCTGAAAAGATTGATTGTTTTGCCCTTAAATGAGGGATCAAAGTTGTACTTTTCTTCCCTGACCGTGCTACTAGTATTCAGAAAACACCCAATGTTGCCCTCAAATGAGGGATTTAATTTTTTCTCAGAAGAGAGAAGAGATGATCGGTTTTGTTTCTAAAGAAAGTAAATAATAAATATACTAAAAGGATTTTTCTTCATGCGAATTTATGCCATGTTACATTGACATGAAGTGTCTTTCTTTAATTAATTATAAATTAATTAAATTTTAGAAACTGAACGAAGTGTGGCACGTGTTCTGGAGTAGCTAATAATGTTTGATCTGTCGTTCATGCTTAATTGTTCTACAACCCTACTTGAAGATAACAATTAAACAATAGATGTCGATAATGGTTGGTTTTAAGTATTTTTCGCCATCTAAATTGGAACGAACTATAGCCGAAAAATGGTTTGTAGAGTAAAGCGCCTACGTAGCGGATTCCTGGCATTGAAAGTGTTTCATTACATGCACTGCTAGACTCAGACCTCCCCCAAAGAGTGCCACAATGGCCGGGCCACCTGCATGCAGCGGACTCCCGCGACTTTTGCCAGATCATCAAACGCATTATATGGATATGTAATCGCCCACAAATTGCGCAGGATATAATGCTTGTTTCCGTCAAAAATCTTTAAGTCCGACACTTAAAGCGGCAATTTCTGATAGGCATTTGTTTATTCCAGAAACACGATGCCTCCAAATGCACGCAACGATGCCGTGGAGACCGAGGCCTGCGAGAGACTGGTGGCCCCGCAGGCCTCTCCTTTCAAACACGAGGCCTCTTACATAAACATAGCCATGTTCAGCTATTTCCACTTGGCTGGCGCTTACGGTGTATACCTTGCTTGCACTGAAGCAAAATGGGCGACTATATCATTGGGTAAGTCTTTGGGATTAGATTAAATTAGGTATCTATTTATTGATAAAAAAACCGGCCAAGTGCGAGTCGGACTCACGCACGAAGGGTTCCGTACCATTGCCTATAAAAACGGCAAAAAAATCATGTCTGTTGTATGGGAGCCCAAGTCCGACTCGCACTTGGCCGGTTTTTTTTGTATTTGTTGTTATAGCGGCAACAGAAATACATCATCTGTGAAAATTTCAACTGTCACGGTTCATGAGATACTGAGCCTGGTGACAGACAGACGGACGGACGGACGGACGGACGGACGGACAGACAGCGAAGTCTTAGTAATAGGGTCCCGTTTTTACCCTTTGGGTACGGAACCCTAAAAATTATGTTACAATTTTGCATAGATGTCAAACAAACAAGAATTTGATTTGATTTGATTGAGGACTACAATGTCTCGAGCAATTGAATAGTTGTTTGCTTATCGGAAACTTTTCTGAGCTCTGTCTGCCCGTGCCCGGCCTTTCCCTTATCCATTTTCTTATGGTCCGCGTAGCATGTCTTTTATAAAGGAAAATGTTGAAAAAAATACCATTGCCCTCCCTTATCTCCGAAGTTAACCAACCGAAAATTATGAAAATTATATATATGATATGATTAATATTGACGTAAATATTACAAGAAAAGTAGTTTCGGTAGAAACCACTATCTATCGTATTTTTTTTTATTCTTCTAATAATATTTGTTAATTAAGATTGTAATATAATACTTCGGCGTTTAATATTTTTCCTTCAAATAAAAAAAGTAATTATCAAAATTAATTCACTTGATAAAGAATTATCGCTGAAAAACCAACATAGGTACATACATAAATTCAAAGTTCCTTGGTCGCGCAAGTTAGTAACAAAATGCACCGATAAATGGCGCTGTAGGTACTTACTCAATGACTTAACTACATTAACATTTTTCCAAAATTAATGGACGGCGCAAGACGGGTATGCTGTATGAAATTTTGTACGGAACTCTCGGTGCGCGAGTCAGATTCGCACGACCGGTTTTTTATATTAATTTGAACTTGACGCACCACAGAAAAAGGGTATTGACGGCAGCGAAGCGATCCTATTAGGGGTTTTGAGGTACGGAACCCTAAAGAGTACATGATGTTTATTCGTATAAACAAAATAAAGTCAATTAAATTAGGTACGTGTGACGAAAAACGCTGACTTGGGGGCGCCATTGTTTATGCATGCTTAAAAACAAACTGCGCTCTTTAAATACATAATCGTAATGATACGTTGTAATAATTTTATACATAGTAATAAGTTTTGGCCTGTTTTCGTATTAGTAATGTGGACGTTACATTTTATGCCTTATTTTAATGCGATAAGGTCCCTAACTAACAATCAAGCCACAATTTCACGATTTTGACAATCGTCTTTGGCCAAAGAGCCTGTACATAAAAAAGGGAACATTAAGTGAGGCATTTATCAGATTCAAAAAATCTAGATCAATTTATGTCGCGCTGACGTAGGTGAGACCGCGTATTTATAAGGACAGTTGCAGCGTCGACTAAATAAATATCTCAAGTGAAAAACTCAAAAGTCAAGGGGTTCGTTCTCGACGGTTTCCTCCTCCGAAACTTAACCAATCGTAACTACATTTTGGAAACTGAATAAGAAGGTCAAAAACCTCGGAGGAAACAGTCGAGAATGTTTCTATGGAAAAATTACCACTCATCACTGGAAAATCAGAAATCGCCTCGGTCTTGCAAAATTAGATTTGTAAAATTGTACCATGGAGATATTATAAAATACGCCTTTGTCAAGAAGCACACCAAAAACGTAAGCAAGATCAAAGTAATGAATAAAGTTATCTTAATAAACTTCTTTACAGCATTCATCCTCCATGAGGCTGCTATAGTAGGCACCACCGCCGGGGCCCACCGTCTCTGGGCTCATCGGACTTACAAGGCCAAACTGCCCCTCCAGATACTGCTAATGCTCCTCCAATCCTTCGCATGTCAGTACTCCGCTTTCCACTGGGCCAGAGACCACAGACTGCACCACAAGTATTCTGACACTGATGGTGACCCCCACAATGCGACGCGAGGGTTCTTCTTCTCCCATATTGGCTGGCTTTTGGTCAAAAAGCATCCTGAAGCCAAGAGGAGAATGCGGAGGATTGATTTGACGGATCTTAAGGAGAATCCGGTATTGCAGTTCCAAAAGAAGTACGTATTGCGTATAAAAACGAAACCCATCATACATACAATACATCATGACCTTTGTATTACGTGATACAGACAAAGAAGAATCAGTTTATTTTTAGTGGTATCAATAAAAATTATATCGACTACCGTAGGTTCAAAAGGCGTAAGGGACAAATCGTCATTTTTCAGGAGAGCCAAAAAACTGTTTCGATTGGAGAAAAAAAATCGTAACTTTTTTGTTCCTTTACACATTAACATGCTTGTTAGTGACTTATTTACTGTTTTTTAAGCTCTTTTAGATCATGTAAATGGATTTAGCACACGGTTCTTAATTACAAAGTTGTGTGTCCCTTACGACAAAAAAAAACCGTTTTTGAATACACTTGTCCCTTACTTCACAATGTTTCCGTTTTACCAATATTTATGAATGAGAAGTTACGCCAAAATGCATCAATGATTATATATGTGCAAAATGCTGTAACGTACATCAAGTGGGAGTTACGCCAAAATGCATCAATGATTGTATATATGCAAAATGCTGTAACGTACATCAAGTGGGAGTTACGCCAAAATGCATCAATGATTGTATATGTGCAAAATGCTGTAACGTAGGATCAAGTGAGCGTTACGACCAAATGCATTAATGATTGTATATGTGCAAAATGCTGTAACGTAGATAAAGTGAGAGTTACGTCAAAATGTGCCACTATTATTTTTTATTTTAGTTGATACAGCAAAATGTATTACAAAAACGGGTTCTATTGCACCTTTTTTCATTGTCGTAACGGACACTTTTTTAAAGCTATCGAGACGTTATATACACCAATCGATAGAGAAAAAAAACTGAATAGAACTGCATTCATAACTCATTTATGCCAATTGGTCCCTTACGCCCTTTGAACCTACGGTAGTCGATATCTAAATATAAAATAAAAAATCATTAAGCTAGCCTAAGCCTAGTGGTATCTGAAATTAAATTAGTCATGCGTGATTAACAAAATATTCACGAGAAAATCAAAATCTAAAAGGACTAAGATGTTTATCTGTTTCTTTATTATATCGATTTAATGCGGTCATTCAGTATGATTCATTCATTCATTTATTCCTTGATAAAACATAGTTTCATTCTAATTTAAGTCACATGATAGTTACACTTTTATTTCATTAAATCTTCTTTTTCAGATATTCAATTCCTTTCTGCGGCACCATCTGCTTCGTCCTACCTACCTTATTCCCCATGTATTTCTGGGGTGAAACATTCAACTCGGCCTGGCACCTCACCATTCTCCGAGTGATCATCTGTCTCCACGTCACCTTCCTTGTCAACAGCGCTGCACATGCTTTCGGGAATAGACCGTATGACCATACAATCACGCCTTCGCAGAGCGTATCAATATCGCTAGCAACTCTAGGCGAGGGATACCATAACTTTCATCACGTGTTCCCATGGGACTATAGGGCGGCGGAATTGGGTAACAACGCTCTGAACTTTACAACTCTCTTCATAAATTTCTTCGCATGGATCGGGTGGGCGTATGATTTGAAGACTGTGAGGAATGACGTAGTAACGAGCAGAGCAGCGAGGACTGGGGACGGGACCAATCTCTGGGGCTGGGGCGACAAAGAAATGCCTAAGGAACATGAAGAGCTAGTCAAAATTTCTCGAAAGAAGGGAGAATGAAGTCTGAATACAGAATTGGTAACAATCACTTGGGTTTTTATGTCGCTTACAGCTTACAGTTTTGAACATCATATATATTTTATCTCGGGGGAATTGTTTAATCATCAATAACAGTACATTATTGTCGAGGCTCGGAAATGAAGGGGTCGCCTGACGAGGTGGTAGCAGGCCGAGGCTTGCCGAGGTAAATATAGTGCTCTTCTCAAATATGTGAGGAAATAATACAGACATTAAAAAAACATATTGTGACATGTACATAATAACTCGATGATTACTTTTTTATGTGTCAATTGTATTGTATGTCTACTCCCTTTATCTCTGTGTGTCTTTTGTGTAGTGAATTAATGTCTTCTTTCTTTCTTTCTACGACTTCTTTCAAAGACAGTACCTATTCACTTTCACACTGTCTTTTATACTCAATGTGTTTTTTCAAGTAATCGAACGAGGGAGCGATTGTGCCGAAAATCGTGCGTATGTCCAGTGTCTGTCACGATGTCGGGCGTCCGTCTGTCCGCCTGTCCGTCTATTCTCCTCTACAGGTCGCATTTCTCAACCGATTCTCGTGAAATTTTGTGAGAAGGTTCGTTAATTATATATAATTTTTTGTTGAGTCACTTTTTCAAAATTGTATTTTTTTTGTGCGTATTCTACAACGCACCGAGCCACTAGTTAAACACATTTAGTTAATTTCATGTTTCAATTATCCCAATTAAATGAATGTAACTTACAGTTTTAAACTTTTTAATTTTATTTTCTTCCGACCATAAACAATAAAGAACAAAGGTAAATAAATTAAAAAATGTATCACAATGACCGCGTGGTTCGAGGGTGGTTTTCTTTGGCCGAATGTGATTGTTCCTTAGTCGTCTCGATTTAGTATAGCGCTATCAGGATTTCAAAAAGTTTAACGCAGCCGGAAATAATGGGTTTTGTATGGATTATTATACTCCTAGGCAGGGAAGAGAATTAACTTTTTAAATGGCGGATGAAAATTAGACTCCGGTTTTCAAACAAAATGCGACGCTTTACGAGCATGTTTGAGAAAATTATTATTACTGGTGTCTCCTTCTAAAATCACGGGTTATTTGATAATTATATTTATGCGTTCGTGGGGATACATGTCCAACACGTAGAGACCTTTTAGAGAAGTTTGATTTTATATGATGCACCTGCTAGAACCCTGGTATACATCGGGCTGTTTGTTGTTGGTTAAGTGGAAAGTGTGGATGAAATTTGGATGAACCAATGAATGAGCTACTATTATTATGAAACAAAAAGTGGGATTGGCGCCCAGCATGTCATAGGGATATTTCCACTTACCAGTCATTGTCTTTCAAAAGCAGAATGACAGACAAAAGCGATATCATAGGCACGTTCCGTTCTGTAAATTAGGACAGAATCGAGGTCCATTAGAAGCTTGCTTTGTAAGCTAGTTTTTCTTTGATTACTTATATTTAAATAGCAGTCAATAAAAAAAGTGATTTTATAAATTGTGTATTATTATTACGTTTGTACAGTATCTTAAATTAATTCTACTTAAGATCTATGAATAAATAAAAGTACTTACTTAATACTAGTAGTATTTCATTATGTTACCAGAGGCTTGTTAATTTTAAAAATACAAGTCAATAGTTTTAGTAGGTGACGTTGAATAAGGCTCAAAGTTCGAGGTCGCGAAGGTTGCGCGAGTCGAACCTATTGATACCTCATTTATCAAAATCCGTTCAGTAATGGTTTTTTAAACGCTACGGAAACGTGGAACACATGTAAATACAAACATAAACTGCTAAATACATATATATCCCTCCGTTCGACTCTGACGTAGTCGTGCAAAAATGACAACCATGTTCGAACGTTGTCACAAACCGTTGGCAGCGTTCGAATATAACAAGACAATATTCGCCACGTGCCTTTATTCTGAAACCGATTCATAGAATTTGACGAGTAGGGTGCAGTCGGCCTCGTAAGTAGCTTGAACACCTAAGTACCTTGTCGTTTTCACTCGTTTGACAACTTCATGTGGCAGTTTAACATGTCGTTTAATGTGACACGGTACGAAGGTGTCGACCGTACTGTGGTGTGCGATGCGAGTCTCGCACTATACAAATTAGGTATTTATTCATAAGCAGCTACATATGTTCTCGTTAAAGTGCTATGTCCTCTAGAAACTGTTGCCATGTAGTTTTTTTTTAATGAATTCTGTACTGTTACCTAACTCTCTCCCAGTGCTAATCAGAGGCATAGCTTGTTTATCAGTAATGGTGTCAAAACTTAGAGTTTATCGATAAAGAGTTAGCAATTTTAAAGTAGAGCAATAGTTACGCAAATAATGTCTATACTGAATGCAGTCCGCCTCTGGATCCGCATTTATAAGTTGCCTTAATGATGTTTAGTCAAAAGTAAGATATTATACAAAAAATGAAAGAATGTTTTGCTTCTAGAATGAATAAAAGTTTTGAAAATATTTTGACCAGACCAGTAAACACGTAACTTTTAATGAGCATTAGGACAGTTCAACTGTCATTTTCCCATACAACAAGTGACATTTAGATCTACCTGATGCACGTACAATGCGTCAAGGTGCTCTTACATGGGCAATATTTTAGGCAATTATTGCCCGTCAACAGTACAGACGTCCTTCTCTGGCCTGTAAGTAAAAGTGAGACAACCATACTGTTGACGGGCAATAATTGGGAGTGGAACACCAACTGGACAGAAGTTTCCTTACAAGTTGAATTTCTGCAGCTCTCTCGACCTTTACTTGGTGAGTTAAAATAACGGTCTTAGGTACATAGTAGGTACTAGGAGAAAGTTGAACTACATCTTACACTAGATGTCGCTAAAAGCCAGTTAGCGTACATTGGCAAGATCAGCTAGCGTCAAGCCACTGGTGAGCTTCGCGTTAGGACCGCACGGGTTCCCCTGCTCCTGGGTTATAAGAACGGTGTCCCCACACCCGTAGTTCACGGTAGCTCGGCCTGACGAAGGCAGGGTTCCTTCCATCTGCACAGCGCCTATGAAAGGCGTGGAACCTGAAACAGCTAGCTGTCCTTCCATACCCAGCTCGGATAGCAGGCTGACTCCTGAGGGAGCGATGGGGCAGGTGTAAGTGATGGTTATTGGAGCGCCGTCGGTAGTGAAAGTTTTGGAGTATGATGCGATAAGTGGCTCGGAGGCGCTGGGTGGTTGGTTAGATTCGCTGTAGGCGCATGGTGCGATATTATTGTAATACTGTGCGGTGATCGACTGCAAACAATAAATGTTCAATAAGCACATTAACAATATCATATTAGATACCTCACATTATATTCCGTCATTAGGCTTTAACAGATTTAAACATTCAATATACCGGCTTGTCTCGCCTTGAATTTCACCACACCTACACAGATTAAGCGTAAACAACACTTTGATATTGCGAGACGTATTTAATTTCTACGAGGCATTTTCACTTTGCAAGTATAGTGAAAATGCCTTCTAGAGATTGAATACGTCTCGCAATATCAAAGTATTGTTTACGCTAAATTTGTGGAACGCAAAACCTTGTCGATAGGTCAGGTGAAATTCAATCTTGTGTCGAAGTTAGAGAGACTTGGACAGGGAAATACCTTTATCACTGTGTCTGTACATCATCATCATTACGTCTATTGTCGGCGGAGTAAACACCAATTAATAAGCCTTCAGCTTAACGATGTTTTCCTCATTTGCCTTCCGCACTTACATCCAGATTTTGCAGCTTCTAACCTCTGCCGGTACGACTATCATCGATGTTGTCGCTATACTTTGATGGTATTATATTAGGCATATATTTATAATACACGAGCTGCTCGCACGGCTTCGCCCGCGTATTGCAAAAAACGCAGGCAAACCGGCCGGATAAAATTATAGCTTAGGTATAACCATCCAGAAAATTCAATCTACACGCAGGTGAAAGATTTTTTGAAATCGGATAAGTGGTGGTTCTGGAGATTAACCATCACAAACAAACTTACAAAGCTATAATCTTCCAGAATTTTCCACTTTAAAATATTAGAATAGATTTATCTATATATACCTACAAGGTTAAATCATATGGTAATGTAATGTGCCATTGTGCATATGTATAGGTCTCATAGAATTTTAAGCCAAAATTCTCTCTAGACTTCTCTCTAGGTAGAATAACTTACTTGAATGAAAAGCGCAGATACACAGATAGTTGTCCTTATCTCCATTATAATTAAAAATGTATATAATAATGTCTACGTTTAAACTCCAACTGGTAACAAATACTATCAGTGGTTGATTTATAACGCGTTTGTTCTTGGCAAACCGGAAACGTTTAAAGGATTCATATGCAATCAAGTTTTGATATAGATAATTATCAATATCTTATGCATTTTTACGACCACACGTATCAATGTATGAAGAGATAACTGGCTATGTAACAGCATATATATTTGTTGGATAACAAGTTAGATCGTACTAGTGCCAAGTTCATGAAATAATTTCGTTTTTAGCACGTGACAGCCAGTGATTAAATTTAATTTGATGTATTTATTCGCTGCCCCCCACCTGGTAAAGGTCGCGGGAGTCCGCTGGGTGCGGGTGGCGCAGCATCGATCACTTTGGCACTCTTTAGGCCTCAGTGGACGTCTTTCGGCTGAGAGTCCGCTGGATGCGGGTGGCGCCGGCTCGATCACTTTGGCACTCTTTAGGCCTCAGTGGACGTCTTTCGGTTGAGAGTCCGCTGGATGCGGGTGGCGCAGGATCAATCACTTTGGCACTCTTTAGGCCTCAGTGGACGTCTTTCGGCTGAGAGTCCGCTGGATGCGGGTGGCGCCGGCTCGATCACTTTGGCACTCTTTAGGCCTCAGTGGACGTCTTTCGGTTGAGAGTCCGCTGGATGCGGGTGGCGCAGGATCGATCACTTTGGCACTCTTTAGGCATCAGTGGACGTCTTTCGGCTGAGAGTCCGCTGGATGCGGGTGGCGCCGGATCGATCACTTTGGCACTCTTTAGGCCTCAGTGGACGTCTTTCGGCTGAGAGTCCGCTGGATGCGGGTGGCGCCGGATCGATCACTTTGGCACTCTTTAGGCATCAGTGGACGTCTTTCGGCTGAGAGTCCGCTGGATGCGGGTGGCGCCGGATCGATCACTTTGGCACTCTTTAGGCATCAGTGGACGTCTTTCGGCTGAGAGTCCGCTGGATGCGGGTGGCGCAGGATCGATCACTTTGGCACTCTTTAGGCCTCAGTGGACGTCTTTCGGCTGAGAGTCCGCTGGATGCGGGTGGCGCAGGATCGATCACTTTGGCACTCTTTAGGCCTCAGTGGACGTCTTTCGGCTGAGAGTCCGCTGGATGCGGGTACAACAAGAACATTGTTGGACAGTTTGAATTCATAGATTTCGTGCGACGTCCAACTATCTAATCTTTTGCTACATTTCCGAACAGTGGCGTGAAACCAATATTTCTGTTCTATTTCAATGGTGCAATGTTAATTTTAGCACAGATGCAATGTTCTTTTATTAAATCTTGTTCCCTCGCGATAGTCGCGATTCACTAGATGCCCTGCGAGTGCCCTCTAGAATGGAATAGAATACTTTATTGAGGAGTCGTCTAGGAGTTAGAGGGCAGACGGTCGCGCGGGATCTAATATGATTAATAACATTTACTTTAGGTTTAGACTAAACCTGACGGAGCAATATATAATTTACAGTTTTATATTAGACGTGTTCTTAAGGCGAATGTGGGTAACATTCAAAATTTGTTATCTCTCTTTCGCGCTAATTAGCTCGATATTTTGGCCGACCACGGGCCTGTACCTACTCCTACAATCGGCCTCATAAGTAGCTGAACACCTAAGTACCTTGTCGTTTTCACTCGTTTGACGACTTCATAAGTCAGTTTAACATGACGTTTAATGCGTCACGGTACAGTCAGCAGCAGAGGTAGCTAAGCGGGCCGGGTGTTCAAAATGACCTGCACACGACTTTATTCTTAAGAAATTAAGAGCGTGTGTAGGTTATTTTGAACACCCGGCCCGCTTAGCTACTTCTGCTGCTGACTGTACAAAGGTGTTAAGCCCCTTGTGAGGCAGATTAAAGGGAATAGACTAAAACGAAGCATATAAAAAGACATCATTACGTACCTATACCTACACTTTAAATACGAAGAATGAAAATATCCAAGAAGCGTCGTCATTAAATTTGTCAACCGACTTCAAAAGGAGGAGGTTCTCAATTCGTTCAAATGTTTTATTTTTTATGTAAATTATGTATGTTCCTCGATTATCCCGGATCTCTTAGTTATCCGAAATAAATTATATTATTATTGTTACTCGAATACGCCTTGGCCGATTTGGAATTATTATTTTTTTATTCGAAAGTGTATCTTTACCAGGTGGTCCCATGGTCATCAGGTCAGGATCTGATCATGTAATCCTGGAGAAATCGAGGGAACTCTTCAAATAAGTCGAAATACAGAATTGATTTCGGTTAAAGCTTTGTTTTTAAAGTAATATCATATTCATAACGTCACATTACTTACGTGATCTACTAAAGCAATTGCCATTTTCTTTATCGATGAATTCCAAAAAGATAACCCAATATCGATGCAACACAAACACTTATCGAGATTATGAAATAAGATGATAATATGAATGACAAGTGCAATAAGACATTTGATAATCGTAAATGGTCACTTATCGGAGTAAATGTGAGTCAGTGGTGAAATAAGACCAATTGAAATTTCATCGAATAAACATACCTACACTACATAATCTATTTTATATGAAGGTTAAAAATACACCCAACCGAATTCAGTCGAATCCTTTATCTCTGTGTATCTTTTGTGTAGTGAAACTTCTTTCTTTCTTTCATGTCAAGTGACATTAGAGACCTATGCCGGTCTGCCTAATCTTTCATGGGAAAAACTTGGAATTGATTACATGTCCTATAAAGACAGTAATTATCTTGTAGTATGAAGACTATTACTCAAACTATGTTGAGGTCATTAATGCTAGTATGACCAGTGCTAGCATTCTAATTAATACACTGAAACCGATATTCAGCCGACATGGTATCCCAATCTATCTCAAAAAAAAAAAGAAGAAAGTGACTGACTGACTGACTGCCATATAAACGTACAGCCCAAACCGCTGGTTATAGAGATTCGGGCACGTAGGTTCCTTATAAGGTCTAGGGGTGCACTTAAGAAAGGATTTTTCGAAATTCACCCCCTAAGGTGGTGAAATGGGGGTTCAAAGTTTGTATGGGGAAACAAGATTAGTTAGACTATTTTATTCGAAACTTCATTATAAATATTCCTAACGATAAATAAGTAAACATGTGTTTCAGGTTCTTTGAGAATTCAACCCATAAAAGGGGGAAAAGTGGTGACAAAGTTTTAAAAACAACTTGGGTACTTGTTTCTATGATTTATCGGGTCGCTGATTATGAAAACAACAACGGTTTCAAAATCCAAGGTGGTGGAAGTGAAATACCTATCATCTCCCCTGTTGGGGTGCAATGGGGTTGAAATGTCTAAATATCAATATGGGTGTCATTTTTAAGATATTTTAGGACTTTATGGTTGTGAAATTTAATATTGTCTCTGGGGCAGGCCTGTGTCCAGCAGTGGACGTCTTACGACTGATATGATGATGATGATAATGGACAGAATAGAGTAGGTAGGTATTTTTATTTCAGTTCATAGACCCATATGATGTGTTTGTGTTAGTATACGTCACAATGACTAGAATACAAAAGTGGTTTTTTATTTCAGGTTATAGACCCATAGGATGTGTTAATATTCGTCCACAAAGAATAACAATTTACTGTTATTGTTATTTTTTGTGTTTACTAAGTAATGGCGTAATTTAGATATGTGGTAATTATAACGAAGAATGCGTTCGAGTAAAACATTGAACTAAATTTAAATGACGGTTTCAGCATAAAATGTGTTTGAGTTTTAGCTTGCTTGTTTCTATGTCAGCATTCCATATAATATAACGACCGAATTCGACGACCAGTTAGCCTGGTGGGTAGTGACTACTGATGTGCCGTGGGAATATTCCCATGTGCCCAGAAATATTCCCAAAACAGGGGAATATTGGAATACATATTGGGCAACGTAAACTTTGTATTAAAGTACAAGGAATAGCACTCCGAAGAATAAAATGACTATCGCTAAAAAGTAGGTTTTTATGCGAAGTATACATGTTTTACAAAAATACATCTATTAGTGATATACCTACATTAAAATTTTAGCTTTTGTATCGATCACAATATCGTTCCACCTTTTCGCGATGCATTTTATGTGCAATATTTGTTTACCTGTTATTGAAGCGTCTCTTTTTATTCCGTCTAGAGGTATATTACCGGCCACTATTTCCCATCCTTAATGGGAATATTCCCAGAAACATTGGGAATATTCCCGGGAACATAGGGAATTTACTTTCGCAGGTGAGTTACACTATTTAATGTCTCGGTAAACTGTGTAAAGGCTTAGGTTTTGATAGAATCGCCAATAACACAATATGTAGACATACACAATTTCAAAATTGGGCATGTTCCCGGGAACGTTCCCGGGAATAATAAGCGTCACTACTAGTGACTAATATTAGTCACTAGTAGTGACGTTGCCTACGAAGCTGAAGGTCCTGGGTTGGAATCCCGGTAAGGGCAAATATTTGTGTGATGAGCATAAACTTCCTGAGTCTTGGATGTTTTCTATGTAAGTATTTAAGTAATTGTATCTATAAAAGATATGGTCGTCTAGTACCCATAACACAAGCCTTAATGAGCTTACTATGGGACTAGGTCGATTTGTGTAAGATAGTACTCAATTTTTTTTTTTTTACTAACACTCAAGAACAAAGTCCTTAAAGTCACGCAAGATTCGGAGCCGCCCAACGTGGGAAAAACCTCCACTCTATAGAAGACCGCACATAAACATAGAGACATAGTATTACTCTTCGTTAATCTATGTTAGAAAATGTATTGACATAGTTAGTTAGTTAGTAAGTTTTACTGGGCATTTTCCGCAAGTCGACATCTAGTGTGCCTATTTTGCGTGAAACGGCGGGGTGGCGCTACTCTAACCACCCCAGCTCCTCCAAAAAGTTTAAGAGTGCCTTGGTATTACTGACTGCGTTCCGTAGTGTGTCCGGAGACCCTAGGTGCTTTTTCCTGTATACTTCTACCTGCTTACAATCCAGTAGAATATGTTTAGTCGTTTCTTCTGCCTCCATGCACGCTCTGCACATGGGGCTGTCTGTGTTACCTAAATTATAGAGGTGTCTGTTCAAGGTGTTGTGTCCGGTTATCAATTTATCATCCCTACTATCTTGCGTAGTTGGTTTCTGTGTGTCTTCATTAGTGCGGTTGTGAGCTTAATTGTGAGTTTGTAGTCGCGCTTCGACAGAATCTCTTTGGTCTGTCTGCATGTGTCTATCTCCTCCCAGTATCTTTGGTGTAGGTCTTTGGTGTATTGGTCTAGTTTGTTATATATGTAGCTTTGTGGCAGGGGCAAGATTGGCTCCGGTCCGTATGCCGTTGTTTCTGAGCCTTTCCTGGCCAGTTCATCCGCTGCATCGTTTCCTCTTGAGCCACTGTGCCCCTTGATCCATTGTATAGTAACTTTGTTTCTATCTGCGCACACCTCTGTGAGTTTTTGGTGGCATTCGTATATCAAGCTAGATGTGATGTTGTCACTACACAGTGCTTGTAGTACCGATTTACTGTCTGAGAGTATTCGTATGTTTGTGTCCTCGACTTGTATTGTCATGTATTGACATATTAGTAGGTCAATCACGTAACGCATTGTACGCGCGTCAGGTAGATCTAAATTATATGGAAAAATGACAGTTGGACTGTCCTAACCCTAACGCGCGTCGAAACGTAACGTAATTACCTCCTAGGTCTAAAAAAGTAGAAAATAGGGGACAACAGAGGCTCGAAATGAATGTTTTTGTATGGGGCGCGCGCCAGCCCCCATTTACCCTTAAACCCTTTCTTTTATCTGTTTTTAGGGTTTCGTAGCCAAAATGGCAAAAAAGGTCCATATGTCACAGACATTTTACTCGAAAACTATAAGGTAGGTGGTATATTTTAATAAAATTTTGAGCATAGGTGTATTTTGTTAGCCACTACATAGTTCTGTAATAAAATGACTAAAATATATTTTTTTGCAAGTCAACTAACAACATCTAACTGCAAGTCAAAAAAATAACATCATTGTAAGTCCTCGTCAATCGATAGGTGTTTCAGAATAAATATAGGTAAGGTTATTCAGCAATTTTATTGATTAAGTGAATAGAGTCGGAGATAATCGGCCCGAAAGGCACAAAAATTGTGTCCCCCCTCTAATTTTTGAACGGTTTGTAAATCATGGTCTTAGGGCTTATTAAATTATTTCACCGAAAATTCTTTTGAATAAGATCGGTTCAAAGGTTTTCGGGATATTGTTGAAAAACTGCCTTCCCTATTGAAAAGGATGTAAGAGCCGTAAGATTTCTGTGACGATACGACCTTTTTAATAGGCACGGAACCCTTCGGTTGCGTGGTCCGACATGCACTTGGCCGGTTGTATTTTAAAAGAAATTTTGTAAATTGTGACATTAAATAAATGTATTTTCTTTCTTTCTTCTTTTATACGTCAGCTCCTTAACTAAGTAGTCGATGAGGTAGCCATGTGATTTAACTCAGCTTTCCAAATCCATGACCCATAAAAAAGATTCACGTTAATGTGAGCAACTTCGTCGTACTGTAACTTTTTAGATAATAATATAAGAAATATACAATTTACAATGATTTATTGACTAAATAAATAATGACAAATAAATTACCAGTACAAAATACAACATTTATTCAACTTATTATGAGCAACCGCATGAGTGGTTAACATAACCCGTGCCTGCCGAGGGCACCGCGCCGTCAACCGCAACCACCCCGTATACTGGGAAGCAACCAGTTACTCTGATGGTGCCCCCGATAGGCAGGTCACCGGTTACCGACACGTCACCGCACTGCAAGGACGGGACGACTTCGGTGATGACTTGGTTGCATGGCTCGATAACTATGTTGTTGGACAAGCAAGGCTGGTTGCCCTGTATGTTGTTCGGTAGCATCAGGCTCTTGCCTAGCTGCAGCATAGGGCCGGCAAGGGCTTGCTGAAAAAAAAAAGAAATGTAAGACGGCAACCCAAACTCTTTCTGGCAACCAGTGCTCTAGTATAGAATTTGAAAAGGCAACTATTACCAACATTATATTTTTGGAAATGTATGCTCGACATAATTAATGTAGGTACCGAAATAGGTAAATTCTTAAATAAGAATTGTGAAAGAAAATGTGGTAAATAAGTACGTTATTCTATTTTGAATGTTTATTAACGAGCATTTATAGTGTACTTAAACGTCCCAGTGCCCGTCAATAGCCTAATACATGACACTTTCAATGTTATGTCAAAACAATAGAGGCGAAAAATAGGTGTCAACTATTAGGCATTAATGTGTCGAACATTTATCTTATTTAATAGTATTTATTTATGTCACAAAGTTAAACTGTTTTAAACGGTGTTAAATGGCAAAAAATCGAAATGCTAAAATGGTAATATAGATAAACTAAGTAATTAATATTGTCCTGAATTCAAAAACTGCCCACTTACATGTAACAAGATAGCTTGGAAGAACAAAAATACAGCACCACGCGACATTTTTTGGAAAGGATTGACATAAAATATTGAAACATTTACTTTTATATGGATCATGTGTTATCACTGTTTAGTTCTCTATGAAATTATTGACGAAATTTTGAGGAAACGCTTCGAAATCATTATCAATTGTAAGTTTTGCAATGAAGAATAAAGTATAATTAATATGTTAAAGCGAGGCATTTGGTTTGCGATTCGATGTATCGAGCGAGCTTGATGAAAATTAAATGGTGTAATCATTCAAGAGGGCGCTACAGTGCATACTAGTGCCACTGGTAAATAATTGTGATAATTTAAATTTAACGATAGATATTCAAAAAACGAGGCCACCACTCCCTGTAGGTATTTTGTATTTAAATACCTTGTGAATACATCAAACTAGTTTTTTATATTGCTGGATTCGTCGATCTATGAACTCAAAAGAAAAACAGCCGTTTTAACTTTGGCATATCAAAATTTAAAAAAAAATGTCAGATAGGATTTGGTGTCGTAGAAGAAATGCAAATTTTTAGGTTATTAATAAAATGGTAATATAATATTCATCAGCTCTTAATTTAAGAAGCCTTCGCGCTTAAAAACGAATTTCTGGCATAGCTACTCCCCTTAACTGAGATGGTGGACTTAACTGAGACCCGCCCGTTGTAGTCCCATCCCATCTCGCTCCCTTGTCTTCTCAAACCTAACGTCTCAGTTAAACGATATAAGTACCTATAGTTCAAGTACAAAAGTAGCAAAAAAATTTAGTGGTTAGATACTAGATACATAAAGTTCGCTGTACATAAAATCAAATCACAAATACAAAAAAAATACTTGGCCATACCTCACCTTAATTAGTAGGTAATTAAATTACCTAGCAGTAGAGGCGTAAGGCCTTATTGATACTATAAGCGGAGTGATTAGCGAAAAACGTTTAATTATTATTTACTTTTTAAGTGTTCTGTTATTCTGCTTCAGTACTTTTGTTGAAAAATAATCTAACAAACAAAAAAAAGCAAGCTAGACGCTGGATTTACTTTTATTTTAGACCTCGTCGGAGCGATAAAAACTCTGGGAGGCTGCTCTGGACAGGGATAAATGGAAGAAATTTAGGAGTCATTAGTAGGTATCATATAATATGTGAATCTTCTTCTTCTTCCGTCCCTGGTCATTTGGGGTCGGGTCTCCTCACTTTTCTGCGCCAGGACAGTCTGTCCTGGGTTGTCACTTAAGGCAATGGGGAATGGATGAAAATATCAGAAGTGCCAGATTATTTTTTTGGTGATAGGAATAACCTTCCTTAGCACCAGAAAAAAGTGTCAGGTTTTCCATCTGCGTCATTTATTTTTGAAAAATATAAACAGTTTCCTCACTTACGTTTTGTGTTAAGGTTCGCATTGTTTCTCAACAAGTCTAGGTAAGAAAATTACGGAGTTTTCCATAATAATTAAATTAGGTCAATAGGACACGCACGTGACCATTTATGTGGCTAGTGCAGATAGGGAAATCACGTTTTGTCTGACGCGTTTGCATTGCTTAAGTGTTTTAAACAAAAAGACATATAGGTATTATATGACGCCGGGTGTCGTGTTAGAGTCAGGCACTTATGAACACCGATTAATGAATTCCATAATTGTATATAACGTAAAGTCCCATTCCTTGCCTCCTATTGTACACCTATACAGGTGTGTTTTGAATTTGAGGCCAGTGTCAGGCACTGGAACGTTTGTGGTTAATAGTAGATTGTATGACAAGGGGCTAAAATAAGCCATATTACCACGAGATGGATATTTTCCCGAGCGAAGCGAGGGAAAATAATTCGAGGGGTAATATGGCTTTTAGACCCGAGTTATACACTCTACTTTTCACTTCGACTGCGAGAAAATAGTAAAACAAAGATTATCCATCCACAATCAATAACAAATTTCACTGCGAAGAGATTGTTCAATTTAGCGTGAGGCGTTTTCTTTTTTAATGATTCTCGGAATTAGGGACTAAAAAACACCTGATGTTTGATTGGTCGATTTTAATATGTAGCTGTATTCTGGTTGGTTGATAGCAAAGAGAAATATTTTTTGAAAGAGTTGTGATTGGTGGATTTAAATGATTTGGAATTAGGGACTAAAAAACACCTGATGTTTGATTGGTCGATTTTCGATAGCTGTAGGTATTCTGGTTGGTTGATAGCAAAGATAAATGTTTTTTGAAAGAGTTGTGATTGGTGGATTTAATATGGGGAAGTGTTCTGATTGGTCAAATTAAATGTGTTAAAAATCATAAATATGTATACATATTTTCCCTAGGGGCTAAATGTACTACTTTAGCCCCGCTTATTAAGCCTAATATGACACACTTTTCGAGCATGAGATGTGAAAAGAACTTTATTTATCTCTAAAAAAATACTAACGGTTACATTTGGTAACGATGCTGAAATATTAGATGAGAATAGAATACGATACGATACGATACGTTATTATAGAATAGAATAGAATCGTTTATTGTATATCACATTACAAACATGGATGGAATTACAAATAAGTAGTATACAGGTTACGCCCTGCAAGGGCACAGCAATATCAGAGGGCTACCTAACTAATTGGGTTAGTGTCCACATGTTAAAATTGATAACGCAGTGATGCTAAATGGATAGCAAACCATCAAATAAATTTAATTAAGTATAAATTACGAAATATAATTAAAATCATAAAAAGATAGGTAGGGGTAGGTAGGTAGATAGGACCTTGAAAGTTTAGAAAAAATATGCATTTTTTTTATTGTCCAAAAGTAAATTTAAAGCTACCAATAGAATCCTTACGCTTTTATAGAAACAAAATTATATGACAACTATGGTCCTAAACGCAGTATTTCACGACTGAAACAGCAATTTACCTAATTTTCAATACAACGATTACCTACACTGTGACGTCACGATTCAATGTTAATCAGTATGAGTTATAGGTCCGACATATTATGAGCGACTACCCCAAGATTTAAGAAGTGATACATCTGACGAAAAATTTAAAAGTCGACTGAGAAACTTTTTATTGGAAAATCCTCTATATTCGATAAATGAGTACCTAATAAGACGTTACCAATTAGATTTATTATTTGGAGTATTGAGATCTGAATTATTGTAGGTACCTAATATTTTAAATATTGTTTTATGTAGTTATTTCTATAGTTTATTGACGACCCGATAGGTGATCTTAGTCCATAACTCATTTTGTAATTTGTTGACATACCTAATGCTTGTATTGTTTATTATTTATGATAATTATTACATTGTTTTATATCTGACGATCACAATATAAATTCCTAAAAATTGACTGTGTAATTTTAAGTGCAATTGTATGTTGTGAAAATAAATCTACTAAAAAATCTAAATCTATGGAATGTTTTCGGCTGCCGCCAGCGAGGTCCATCTTTAATTATTTTTTTGGGTATTTATGTTTTTTAATTGTAGTTGCTCCCATACAAACTTTTGTTCCTCTCCAAAAACTGGTTCGAATGGCATCGCAAAAAAATTTAGGACACAAGCCTATTATTTAAAAGTAAGTTAACGCAAAGTCATTATTACATAAGCAAAACACACGGTATAATTTTTCACATGCCGACATCATTAAAGTATTCCTTTTGAACTATAAAAACATCTGTTTGTTAAAAACAATTTCAATTGTTCGCCCTTAAATTTGTTGAGTATTTCCTTGGTAGGGAGTAGTGATGGGTCGTTACCAGTAACTTACTCAAAGTGGGAATATTCCCGGTAATGTTACCAGTAACATTACCCCCGATCGGTAATATAGAGAAACATTGAAAAAAATGTTAGAATTGTATACGTTTTTTTCGTCTTAAATACTTAAATACATAATAATGCTATTATTTACAGTCATAAAACATTAAAGGAATCTCTGAGAGAGTAAATTCCCAATGTTACCGGTAATATTCCCAATATTACCCGGTATTTTCCCAAAGTTACTGGGAACATTACTAGAAGTAATAATTTAAAAAATGCTTCATTATCATCATCATATCAGCCGAAAGACGTCCACTGCTGGACATAGGCCTCCCCCAAAGAGTGCCACAATGACCGGTCCTACGCCACCCGCATCCAGCGGATTCCAGCGACCTTTACCAGGTCATCAGTCCACCTTGTGGGGGGCCTACCCACGCTGCGCCTTCCGGTACGTGGTCGCCACTCGAGAACCTTTCCGCCCCAACGGCCATCGGTTCTACGTGCAATGTGCCCCGCCCACTGCCACTTAAGTTTAGCGATTCGGAGGGCTATATCGGTTACCTTGGTTCTGTTGCGGATAGCCTCATTTCTGATGCGATCACGCAGAGATACTCCCAGCATAGCCCTCTCCATTGCCCTTTGGGTGACCCATAGTAAGCGACCACGTTTCCGTGCCATACGTCATCACTGAAAAAATGCTTAACTGTGTAAAATATAACAATCAACATTTTGTATACCTAATAAAAGCTATCTTTCTTTCTTTTGCCTGGCTCCTTCCCATTTACTTGGGGTCGGCCCTTCTAAATCTTCTAATCATGCGTCGCCAGGCCGGTCGGTCCTGGGTCGTCTCTGGTCTTAAATTTCCCGCTTCCATGTCTTTTCTCACTACTGCCATACAGGTTAACGGGGTCTACCTCGCCCTTGGGGTGCAAAAGCCACGTCTGGGACTTTTCTGGTCATGTGTTCTGGTGGACGTCGTATCACATGACCGTATCACTTCAATCGGCTTTCTGCGAGTTTGTTTTGGATAGGCTTTTCTGGTCATGTGTTCTGGTGGACGTCGTATCACATGACCGTACCACTTCAATCGGCTTTCTGCGAGTTTGTCTTGGATAGGCTTTACTTTGAAACTGCCTCTTATATGGTTGTTCCTCACATGATCAAGCCTCGTAACGCCACCGGCCCATCAAATTCATTTCAGCGCAGTATACCTTGTTTTTTTGCTGCTTTTTAAGTGGCCAGAATTCAGCTCCATGCGTCATTGCTGGGCGTACCGCTGTTATGTATACTTTTCCTTTGATGCGTACTGGCATTTTACTGTCACAGAGCACACCCGTGAGTTCTCTCCATTTCATCCACCCTGTGTTTATACGATGGGTAACATCCATGTCTATTGATCCATCGTTACAGATGATAGAACCAAGGTATTTGAAATGGATTACCTTTTTAAACTGATGGTTTTGTAAGAGAATGCTGGCGTTGTCGTTGGTGTTGGTGATACTAAAATTGCAATGCATATACTCTGTCTTCTCTCTGCTAACCCGTAATCCGGCTCTTTCTAGTGCTTCTCTCCACTGCTCCACTAGGCGCTGTATGGTGTTGGGGTCTTCACTAGTGAGCACTATGTCATCAGCATGGAGCATGTCCCATGGTGAAGGTCGTTGTATCTGTACCGTTAAATGGTTTATTACGAGATTGAACAGGAGAGGACTGAGTGCTGAACCCTGGTGAACACCGACTTTCACTTCGAACTCTTCGCTTATACCAGCTGGGCTTCGCACTTTCGTTGTGACGTCGCGGTACATGTCTTTGACGAGGTGTATATAGTGCTCTGGTACTCTTTGTGCTCGGAGAGCTTGCCAGATTAGTTCCTTAGGCACACGGTCAAAAGCCTTTTCCAAGTCGATAAATATCATGTGTAAGTCGGTTCTGTTGGCTCTGAATTTTTCCATCAGAATTCTAATCGAGTGTATAGCGTCAGTTGTTAATTTTCCTGCGACGAAACCGCATTGGTTCTCGGAAACGTTTGTGAGTTTGAGTAATCTCTTATTTAAAATCCTTTCCCACATTTTGAAGCCGTGTGAAATAAGCTTTATGGCTCTATAGTTGCCACAAAGTCTAATGTCGCCCTTATTTTTGTAGAATGGTACTAGGTAACTTCTTCTCCATTGGTTGGGTATACCCTTGCACAAAATTCTGTTGAACAGCTTAATTAGAAACTTGACCCCATCGTCTCCATTCTCTTCCAGAACTCGATGTTGATTGTTATATTTTACACAGTTAAGCATTTTTTCAGTGATGACGTATGGCACGGAAACGTGGTCGCTTACTATGGGTCACCCAAAGGGCAATTGAGAGGGCTATGCTGGGAGTATCTCTGCGTGATCGCATCAGAAATGAGGCTATCCGCAACAGAACCAAGGTAACCGATATAGCCCTCCGAATCGCTAAACTTAAGTGGCAGTGGGCGGGGCACATTGCACGTAGAACCGATGGCCGTTGGGGCGGAAAAGTTCTCGAGTGGCGACCACGTACCGGAAGGCGCAGCGTGGGTAGGCCCCCCACAAGGTGGACTGATGACCTGGTAAAGGTCGCTGGAATCCGCTGGATGCGGGTGGCGTAAGACCGGTCATTGTGGCACTCTTTGGGGGAGGCCTATGTCCAGCAGTGGACGTCTTTCGGCTGATATGATGATGATAATGAAGCATTTTTTAAATTATTACTTCTAGTAATGTTCCCAGTAACTTTGGGAAAATACCGGGTAATATTGGGAATATTACCGGTAACATTGGGAATTTACTCTCTCAGAGATTCCTTTAATGTTTTATGACTGTAAATAATAGCATTATTATGTATTTAAGTATTTAAGACGAAAAAAACGTATACAATTCTAACATTTTTTTCAATGTTTCTCTATATTACCGATCGGGGGTAATGTTACTGGTAACATTACCGGGAATATTCCCACTTTGAGTAAGTTACTGGTAACGACCCATCACTAGGGGGGACAGAATTTTAGTGACTTTCGGGGCGATTATCCCCGACTCTATTCACTTAATCAAAAAAAATGCTAAGAAACCTTATATTTATTTTGAAAGGCCTATCGATTGATGTGCCACACGGGGGGGTCACAATGTTTTTTTTTTTTTTACTTTTAGTTTTATGTACCTATGGAGTGCACCCCTAAAAAAAATTTTTTTTTGTCATTTTAATTACAAAACTATGTAGCGGCTAACAAAATACACCTATCCTCAAAATTTTATTTAAATATACCTTATAGTTTTCGAGTAAAATGCCTGTGACATACGGACAGACGGACAGACGGACAGACGGACAGACGGACAGACGGACATGACGAAACTATAAGGGTTCCGTTTTTGCCATTTTGGCTACGGAACCCTAAAAATGCACGTAGCTCGCGGTCTATAACAGTGAAGTGTAATTAGATATACCCTCTATCAATAAAGTACGTTTTGATTTGCATCATAGTTTCAATACTCGATCTCCCAATGATGGCCGGGGTGCCGATGGGACGGGTGGATGTTAACCCATCATGAACCTTCTGCGTCATATATACAAATATTCCTCGTTTAATAGTATAGGATAGGATATTGGCAGTATACAATACCGGAAAAAATCACACCAATACAAACACATATTTCGAAACATCGTTTTATTTATAATAATATCATTACATTCATATATTTTTATCATACCTATGCTACGTGTAATTTATCAACGTTATAAGCGCATTTTTTTAAGCGTTCCTTTTCTGATATACAGCATACCAGAGTGTGTAAAAGGGATGGAGATAATGCTTGACGTTGCGCGTACGATTTTATCAGGCAAACATATAATTTAATACAAATTATATATTAATTACATATCAAAAATCCGATATCGGCTCCCCATCAGAATTCATAATTATATATACATATATAACATTCAATAAACTCCCTATCGACCCCACGTAGTTAGTTTAGTATTATCCTCGGCACCACAAAGTATAACCAATATGGCGGCATTCGCGCAGGTTCTCTAGTACGCATGCGCAGGTCCTATATCATAATGGGAATGGATGAAAATTTTAGAAATACCAAATTATTTTTTTGGTGATAGAAACAACCTTCCTTAGCACCAGAAAAAAGTTTCAGATTTTTCAGCTGCGTCAATTATTTTTGAAAAATATTTTTCTGGTGCTAAGGAAGGTTATTCCTATCACCACAAAAATAATCCGGCATTTCTAAAATTTTCATCCATATAAAAAACGTATATTTCGACACTCAAGGGAATCAAAATTTATATTTATATTTGGCAAGTAGGTAATATCGTCTTATACTACAAGTATAGGGAACAATCTGAAAACTATACATTTGTAATTTTCTACGGAACGCTCGGTGGTCACCCACCAACTCGCACTTGTCTGTTTTTTTTTCTATTATATTTTCTAGCTACAGAAACTAATTTCCGACCCAGATATGGCAGATCCCGTTGTGTATACAAAGTTTCATGTTATTTCAGCATGCCATTTTAAAATGAGACCCAAACTACGTTTGTATAGGGAGCCGACTTGTGTCGAGCTTCCGGGGGACTCTTAATGCGACCATGCTTGCTCTATAATCCTCTCACATTTAAAAGATTATGCTATTGCATCCGCATCCGCATCCGCATCCGTATCCGAATCCGCATCCGCAGTTGCAGGGGGAAAGTAGCCCAACCAGTTTGGGGGACAACTGGTTGTTCAAAAGGTTGGTCACTGGGAGCAACTGGAGCACGTCGACCAGCGACTCGGTGACGGAGTTGGTTTGGACGATGGTGGTTGTCGGCAGGAAGATGGGGGAGAGAATGGGGCCGCGGCAGCAGTTCGCCGATGCGCTCTGAAAATAAGGGGTACAATTAGACTGGCGATTGGCGGGAAACCACATAAGACCAGAGGGGTAACACACAATTTCAACCGTGCGTTATAATCATCAATGGCCTTTGAGTCTATTGCAGACTTTACAAGCAGTGTCAAGGAGGGAGACAGCGTCTTCCATGGCTGTGTAATCCAATGCGAGAGCGGCATACACGACCACAAGTCTGGCAGGTGTAATGCCAACAAGTGCCACGTTGATGCTGCTGGCTCGCTTATCTACGAGTGTCTTAAACCACGCTTCATCGTGGACCATCGAACACCAGTTTGCGCCATTTGTCCCTGTCCACGGCAAGGTCCTCCCACTTGTGAACTGGGCTGTTGAATATCTCTCTTGACACAGTCCTATAATGGCGTAATGGCTTGGCGTTATAATAATAATAATATGCGTGCGACTGTTTGTTGGGGCCCGCTTACCGAGCAGATGAGTCACCACCTACCTTTTTACAATTCTGAGACTGCTTGTCAGGGCAAGTGCCCGCTAGTCTCCTCACATAACCCATTATCCAGTGCATCCAACATTCTACTCAATAGCCCATGACCTTTATTACCATCGCAGTCACACTCCTGCACTGCAATAGTCCTTGCACCTGGCGGGGACCATCACCGGTTAATTGTGTCATGTCATGTTGCACGACTAGCGCGGCCTGGCCGCGGCTGTAAATAGTAAGCTGCCAAATTTGCGCGCCAGTTGCAAGCCTTTGTGACTTGCAATAAATGTTTTTCTGACTTTGACTTTAACTTCCGCGTTCGACAGGTCGTATTTTCTGCCAGTGGCCATTCACAACTATTTAGCTAACTCCGATAAGCCTAATAGAGCAGCGCCAAAATCGATCAGTGAATGTCAAAACTGTATAGCGGTAAAAGATGGTGGGATAAAAAAAATGGAATTACCTTGCCCAGCACAGCCACCGCAGCCACAAAGACAAACACGAAGGTATTCATTGTTAAGTTTCAAAGGACATGAACGCATCTGTTCTCCAAAACCCCTACTATTTATACTAAATGTGTCGCAATACAGGCATATGCTATTATCAGTGTACTCCGTGGCTATCCGCCTAAAGTGCACGTGTTTTATTGAGACATTTCTGGCTGGTTTAATAGGCCGAAGATAATTGAAAACGAGGTCAAACTAAGGGTATATATATATTGTGAGTTCGAAAAGATTCCGCTTTGCTGTTTAGACAAGAAAATTTTACTAAACACATTTGTTATGCACCTACTTATGCTCACATCTGGGGGCATAGCAAGGCAGTGCCCCCCGTCAAGTCGAGCAAAACAAAGAGGCACGGCCGTACCATCCTTTTCTCGAAGCCATTCTATTTTATTCAGCAATTAAGAAATGCATCGACTTACATTATCTAAGAAGTAGATCTACATTCCATGACATTATTTACCGATCATTGTGTCAAGCAGAATATAACAATTAGTATAAGACTATGGCGAATACCTAATGGCGGTAATAGGATAGGTACATGCTCAATGATGAAAAACATTGAAGGATTCGCAAAGGTACCGTACTCATCATCATCATATCAGCCGAAAGGCGTCCGATGCTAGATATGAGCCTTCCTAAAAGAGACAATGACCAGTCCTGCGCCACCCGCATCTAGCGGACTCCCGCAACCTTTACCAGGGGGCCTACCGCCAACGGCATTCGAAGTTTTCCCTCTCTGTTGCACTTACGTACGAACTCGCAAGTCTGACAGAGAGGGAAAACTTCGAATGCCTTTCGCGGTAGGCCCTCAGGTCATCATCAGTCAACCTTGTGGGGGGGACTGAGGGTTTTTCAAAAAAAGTGTACATGATTATTTTGTTCAGAATTCGATTATCAGAATCGTTGATACTATCGATATTCATACAGGAAAAAAAGTGTTCCATATATTCCATTCCAGATGGTCACATTTTTGTATGCAGTCTTTTTTTTATTTACATGGTCGTGCGTGACGCACTGGAAGAAAAAAACTTACATAGTATAAAATCTGGGACAATTTTTATCATGTTTATGGATCGATAGCAATGATTCTGAGTAAGAAAAATCCAAAAAAATCGAATTCTGAAAAAAAAGTTTATGTACACTTTTTTTGAAAAACGCCAGTCTAGCAAAACCTACCTTACTCATCCAAAAATATAATGACAATAATTTAACGTTATCGTATCGTAAGCAACAATTTTGCTAGAAATTACCTATAATAGCTAATTTGCTGACAGTCAACATTTCAAACTGCAGACGAATACATATAACATTGATGATAATGTATGTATAGTAAATACAAGATGATGATTAACATTAACTAAATTAAATTAAAGTTAAATCTAAAAAACCGGACAAGTGCGAGTTCAACTCGCGTGGTGAGGGTTCCGTATATAATATAAATTTCATAAGTGTATTTGGATACTCAAACTTCTTATAGGTTTTCCTGTAATCTTTAGGCAAGGAACTATTTTCCATATTTTTTTCAGAATTTTAATCCTAGTAGTTTCGGAGATAAGGGGGGTAATGGTCAATTTTCGTCTTTTTTCCTAAATTATTTCAAATCTGTTTTTGCTAAAATTATAAAAAAAAATATCTGACATGCTTAAAACAACCTCTTTCATTTGATATGTCACACAATACAGTTTGCGAAACTTTTTTTTAAATTTTCCAGTTTACCCCCCATAAGTGGCGCCTTTGTTCAGAATTCATTACGCATCCATCTTTGGGTCACCAATTTATATATGTGTACCAAATTTCAACTCAATCGGTCCAGTAGTTTCGGAGCAAATCGGCTGTGACAGACAGATAACCGAGTGAGCCTATAAGGGTTCCGTTTTTTCCTTTTGAGGTATCGGAACCCTAAAAAAGGCTCTTTAGGCATTGTACCGAGGTTGCTGGCGGCATTTCCTCGCTAAATTGCAGTGCTGATGCGATGCGCGAGAAAGCCGCCAGCTCTTCGGTCACCAGTTACACCAACCAAGTCACAAACTCACAATATGTTTGTCATTACCAGTGGCGGATCCAGGATGATGATTTGGTGCGGCTTGAGTCGGCTTGACTACGTTTAGGGAGGCTAGGCTGAGGCTCGGTTTTAGTAAAGACTTAGCTGCCTTTGGGGTGGGGCTAAAAAAAGCAAGTACATTTTGCTTTTTCTTTTAGTTGTTGTACAAAGCTTGCCTTCCATTTTTTTTGAGAATATACAAGTACCTTTTTCATTTATTAATATTATAGGTACATTGTAGCTACTAAAAATAAATAAAATACTACATACTATATACTACAGATAAAATTGCCCGCCCTCTCAACAACCTAATGTAGCCCGGGGCATCGTTTCCAAGACGCTCGCCGCGTTTCCTAGTTGGATGGCCAGGCTCAGCCGCTCAGCCTTTGGGCGAAATATGAGCCTGCCCTGAGATCGTCTGTGTCGGAAGACCAGGGTCCAAGGGTCTATTCTACTGCAAGTGCCGCAAATAGGTAATTATCCTTTAAGAGAATAATATATATACCTAATTATATTTAAATAATATATCTTTTTCACTTCTCATGCTCGAAAAGTGTATCATATTAGGCTTAGCAAGCGGGGCTAAAGTATTTTAGCCCCTAGGGAAAATATGTATACATATTTATGATTTTTAAAACATTTAATTTGAGGTAGGTATTAAATCCACCAATCACAACTCTTTCAAAGAACATTTGTATTTGCTATCAACTAACCAGATTACAGATAATATTAAAAACAACCAATCAGAAAACAGAATTAATTTCAAATATCAGGTGTTTTTTAGTCCCTAATTCACACAATAATTAAAACAAAAAAACGCCTCTGGCCGTCAACGACGCGCCTGCAGACTGTCAGGTCAGGCTGTCAATACACGGTGATTAAATACTGACGATCCACTATAGCTGTCTCTAGCTATAACATGCAATGAGAAAGAGACAGCGCGTGGATCGCGTGATAATACTTCACCGAGTATTGGACGCCTCAGAGGCGTTTATTCGTGGTGTCAATATTTTGTATCTGTGTCAAAGCACTTCAGCAAAAACAAACATGCCGCTAAATTGAACAATCTTTTCGCCGTGGAATTTGATATTGATTGTGGATGGATAATCTTTGTTTTTCTATTTTCTCGCAGTCGAAGTGAAAAGTAGAGTGAGAGAGTATAACTCGGGTCTAAAAGCCATATTACCCTTCGAAATATTATAACCATCTCGTGGTACTATGGCTTATTTTAGCCCCTTGTCATACAATCTACTATTTGCCTCATCGTCGTGGAAACATCAAACTTTGACAAACCATCCTTATTTAAATATCATCATTATCATCAACATACCTACATCAGCCGACCGACGTACACTGCTAGACATAGGCCTCCCCAAAGAGTGCCACAATGAATGGTCGTGGCACACCCTGTGCCACCTTATTATTTAACCGCACCAATTTTCTTATAACACGGTCGTATTATCGACAACTTTATCGACGTTACACAATATCGTTTCATTGCAATCAATCACTATTCAATATTATGTAGCTTTCTCCAACAATCTTACTAGATTATAATAAGAACCTTAATTCTAGCTCATTAAAGTTGAATTCAGAACAGCGCAAACCGCAGTCGACGACCTAAATAAAACACAGTTTACAATCATTTCTTTAAGTCGATAGTGACGTTCCGATTCGCAATCGATTATTGTAACTATATTATTTTACGTAATGTAGAAAAATTGCTTAAAAACTTGTCGTCAGTATCTCTATAGTTTCATTTGATTAACTGATGTTGATAAAAGAGGAGTTTTATAATTAAAATAATGTTTACAACATTTTCCGTGTTCCTGTTTGTTGCAATTTTCAAAGTAAGTTTGCATTTGTTTTGTGAAAATAATTATTAATAATTTGACTTTTAACTATCACTCATCATATTATGATATCGAATATTGTGTTAATAGGATATCAATTTGGGACATGACACATGACCCGTTGCGTTTAATTTTGGTTTTTAATATTACAAGATCGACTTTTTGGGGTAACGGCTAGTAAGTAACTAGTAACTACTTACTAAGTATGTAAATTGTCTGTTCTATATGTGCAAATCGTTTTCACCCACTTGCTGAAATAAATACGATTGTGCTGAAATTTGGCTTATTAGGTAATGTAGGTTCGATGACCTGATGATATGGATAGACCCCCCACCACAGGGTGGACTGATGACCTGGTAAAGGTCGGAGTCCACTGGATGCAGGTGGCGCAGGACCAGTCACTTTGGCACTCTTTGGGGGAGGCCTATGTCTAGCAGAGGACGTCTTTCGGCTGATATGATGGTGATGAATGTAGGTTAGATGACAATGCTGTAATGCTTTATAACGGAACTATCAAATCTGACCTGATGATGAAGACGTAACGTGACCATAGGAACACCTCTACTATGTCAATATGTACATTTTAATGGTCTATATCTGTTTAATAGTAGTTTATGTGAGTGTACATAATGAGAGGCCTTAAATCACGAGTGTGGTTTTATGAAACGAGCGTCAGCGAGTTCCATAATAGGATCACACGAGTGTTTGCATACACTACTTATCTACACACATACATATAATAAATCGTCAATGATGTGTTCGGCAACCTTTAGAATAACCGCTATTGCACCGCCATGGCCGACTAGATTTCGCATCGTGACCCAACTAGATGTCCATAACCAAAATCTAGTTGGTCATGATTTGCTCTGACCTTCTGGCCACGCTTCGAAATTTGAAAGTCATTACTTTATCAATTTCGATATCTTAATAAAAACACGTACAAAATTACCTACGGCCAGAGACAAGTAATTTATTTTTATAACTCTTATTGATATAATGCTGGTCTCATTACTGCCAGTTTCTGAACGCATTTTAGCGGGTTTATAGTAAGTATGTTAGTCCAGGCAATGAACTGACAACTTGTATGGAAAAAATGACATATTTGGAAATAATTTATAACAGCTAATTTTTTTAATGTAACGGATATATTATCAATCAAATTGTTACCTAGAGGCAAAATCCACCAAAAAATCAGACATCAAAAAAATCAATACTTAATTAGCTCCTAGAAAGTCCGGATAAATATTAATATATTTTTTTATCTTTATTTAGGTTCATTTACATTTGCTTTAAAATATTCAATATAAATAAAATAAAAAAGACAATGAATGTTTAATTTAAATCTATATAATTACTTCCGGGTGGAAAGTTTGTTGGATTCTTGAATAAAGCATCTTAGAATAATGTTTTAGAATGAAATAAACAAAAAAAACGCTATTATAAATTAATGTTTTTCGAAACCGTATTTTGCCTCGGCTATGTGTGTAGATAAAAATCTTAATATTGTCGGAGTATTTTCGAATATTTTGTATACTACCTGGCGATGTACAAATTGTTTATTTTAACTGTTGGCATATACCGTATTTTGTAATTCCAGATAGTTCGCTGCGAAGATCTCCATCTACCCCAAGGGTACATCCCAGATCGAGGAGCGAAGCCGTTGTTCCCTCAAAACCCACCTAAACTACACCTACTGCACCTTTCTGGGAAAAAGTTTTCCTTGCCCCAATGTTGCCAAAACGCCTCAGAGTGGGAAGATGTAGATCTCTCCCTCCAAACCCTTACGGACTACACTGAACCCGTTCCTGAAAGATCCACTTTTGCATCCTTGATCAACCTTATAAAGTTTATTTTGATTAAAGAGGAGTTGTCCGATCTCAATTTACCCCAAGAGTACATTCCTGATCGAAGAGCTAAGTTGCTGTTCCCTCAAAACCCACCTAAACTACCCCTTCTGCACCTTTCCGGGGAAAAGTTTTCCTTGCCCCAGTGTTGCCAAAATGCCTCAGAATGGGAAGACGTAGATCTCTCCCTCCAAATCCTTACAGACTACACTGAACCCGTCCCTGATAGATCCAGCTTTGCATCCTTAATAAACCTTATAAAGTTTATTTTGATTAAAGAAGAGTTGTCCGGCATTGACGCTATGAAAGGTCCTATCTTACAAGTAAAACGACCAGAAGGACAAATTTTCAAAGCCAGCCTGGAAAATAACCAGATTTTGAAAAAAATAGAAACAGCTCTAGCCAATAAGCCTAAGCACAGAGCGGAACCTATCGAATTTTACGACAACATCGATATTTCCAACATGATTCCTATTTGGAGACCTAGAGGGAACAACAGACGGATTCAAGCGAAGACAGCTCCTGTTGCTAAGGAAATAAAGGTTAACTGTACGTGTATTACAAACCCGAAAATGACGAAGAGTTTTTCTGCAGGTCTGGCTGTTTTCAGTGACAATTTGAATCCTGTATCAAAAGAGGCAGCGTCGAAATCGGCTTGCCAGGCAAAAGCTCCAACTCTAACTCTTTTCAAGGCTGCACCACCGAACTGTAAATTGCAGAGTCTACCTTCAACCAACATTAAACCAGTGGTGGTGGGGTGTGGAGGCAATTGCAATTTATATCAAAAACTGGCCAGCCCAGTGTTAGCTGGCTGTCCAAGGCTAGCCAGTACTGCTGTTCTATCTGGTTGCCCATATTCAAACATGATGGGTTGCCCATATTCAAACATGATTGGTTGCCCAAAGTGTGCGAACATTTTGCCTGGCTATCAGGCTAATCAGCAGGCCCTGGGGGTTTTGCAGCCGGGAACTGTACCTTTGAGGAATTGTTTCGGCAATTTAATGAAGAAAGTGCCAACTACTGTTTTAGTGCCTGTGACTGTATCACAATTTGCCTGTTGAAAGGAGAAATGAGAGTTTTATGTAACATCCCGATACGCACTGTTGCTTTAGATTTAGCGAAAAAATTATTTTGTAAAGAATAATCGATCTTATAGGTATTTATTACGGATAATTGTAAAGTGACTTGAAACTCAGCAGTCAATTCAATAATTGAGTGCTAAGAATTTATAGGTTAAAATATGAATTAATAATTTATTTTTGCATATAAATTTAGTTTTATTACGTCCTTGACGATGGTTTTAAATATACAATATCGATACCGTAGTTCACAATCGTACTAATTACGGGGAAAAAAGTGGTGTAATTAAGTGGTGTAATTAGGACGATATATAGTGCAAAAATCATAAAGTTACAATTTCAGTGACTAAAAATATAATTTTAGTTCGACTGTGAACTAGGGTATCGATATTAAATTTAGGGATGCCTATTGGAGCTGTGACCTGACCTGAAAAATTCCCTACAACAATCTAGATGGCTACGATGGATGTATGTCCCTGCCACATACTCGTACAGTGAGAATTTAATTCAGCTCTACCTAAAGGAATATTTCGCAGAGCTCTACTTTCTACAATTATGTTCCACTTACAGGCATGTCATTGTGCCCCACCCCACTCTTACAGTGACCTTTTCTGTACCGTACTTCCAACAATGACATTCCGCTGAGCCCTATATGTAACTCCTACAATGACATTTCGCTGTGCCCCACTGTATACTTACTCCGTTGGCTCAGCGACCGAAAGTGAGTCATGGTCTCCGACACGAGAGAACGCCACACTTCTCGGTCCTGCGCTAGCTCTTGCCAATTGGTAACTTGGAGTTAGTAAGGAGGTAACGCAGATCCGGCTGTACCATGAGTACCATGTCACTCATGCAACAGCATGTTTTCTTCTTTAGGTGTCCATGATTCGCATTAGGATTGGCCGCAGTATGGTCTTGTAAATGCTTATCTTGGTGGATTTGCTTAGAAGTTTGGTCAGTGTCCACACTTCTAAGCATCCAAGACACTAAACGCTCTGTGAAGGGAAGCACTGCATTGCAAGGTATTCTGTACTCGGATGTTAACCTCTTCCCCACGGGTAGGTATTGCTATTTGTGACGATGTTCTACTATATGTATACAATAAGGTAAACATGCTGTGTTATGACGGTCGCGATTTAGATCTAAGTATATTCCAATGACAAAAGAAACTAATGGACAGGGTGTATTTATCTGTTTGGACGTAAACTTCTCCAAAATAGCACTGTCTCATTTTAACCAAGCACCATTTGGCTATTAAAAAAGAGATGGTAGTATAACAGTCAGAACCGAACATTAATCATCAAATGTCAAATGTTGCCCAAAATCGCCATATTTGTTGCCACGAAATGTCAGTTCCCGTCAGTTTAGTGGGTACATCATCTGTCAACGACACATGTAAACAAATCAAAATATTAAAATATCTTTCGAAATAAAATTATAAACTGCACAAGGCTGAAAGAACACGGATAAGTGGAATGTGGTGACCATGCCCAGCTGCAGCATTATTGGATGTGGCTTACGAAAAGGCCCAAATCGGCAAAGTTTATCCTTGCACCGGTACGTAAATGTATTTTTATTGAAATATTGGATAATTTAAGCATTATCGAGAGCTGAGCATTTGCATTATGTTGTAATGTGTACACATATTAAGATTCGTTATACGTTGTAATAGGATTTAGCTTTATTTTCGATATTTTTGTACTGAAAGTTACCTTTGAGTGGCAGTTAGGGTTGTTCTTGAAAATATCGATAATTAATGGCGATGCGTCATTCGCAATACCGAATTTTCTAGTTCTATAACCAGTGAGCTCTGAGCCAGTATCTTGAATTTACAAAACCTGAAAAGTCTGGGTTGTCAAGATTGGTAAAGTTTTATAGTAGGTACCTTGAAACTAAACAAGATTCATTGATTCGCTAATATAGCTATTTTTAAAGGTTACCAATATGCCAAGAAAAAATAGTTGGAGGCAATTGGACCTGAAAATATAAGACAATGTAAAAGAAACATTTACTCTCTACATTTTGCTGGAGTACCCTGTTCTCTTTACGCTTTTTAAATTTTCAATACATAATACTTGCCTGTACCTTTCCCAGGACTCTTCTGCCAATTTAACTTTTATTTCTTGTGCTATTAAGCATGAAAGGGTACCGAAAGTCATACTTCCGCATATCTAATAAAGTATGGATTACTATCATCTCATGTTATTTTAAAAGTGGACGGATTATCGTGTCGTGTACATAAAAATCATTATTTTCTCATGTTCACTCGTCGACTTGTAATTTGTTAATATACATATAGCTTGAGGTCCCGGGTTCGATTCCCGGTCGGGGCAGATATTTGTATGATGAATACGAATGTTTGTTCTCGAGTCTTGGATGTTTAATATCTATTTAAGTATGTATTTATCTATATAAGTATGTTTATCCGTTGTCTAGTACCCATAGTACAGGCTTTGCCTAGTTTGGGACTAGATTAATTGTTGTGATATGTCCCACGATATTTATTTATTATTATTATTTATATGAATATCACTTCCATTTCACGCCGTTTAAAAGGAGACATGATTGTAAAATAAAATACTTAATAAATACGTTGTCCCAAAAGTCACGCAAGATTTGAATTATACAGAAGATGTTATTGAATCTTACAGTAGGTACACATTTAGGGTTATGCATGGAGCAGCTCAAGAGGAAAATCTAATACTGCTTGTTGTTATTGACTGCATGTAATAAATACATTCGTAATAACCATGATATTTAGCAGAATAGCAAAGAATTATTTTCCTCGTATAAATCATGGAATTCCGCTAAGTAATGCCTGATACAATCCATAATTGAAAAAAAACTACACTTTCAATTAGCTCATATAAAATAATGTACTTATAACCTTTATGTTCTGAGATCTGTCTATTTTATCGATAAACATGTTCGCTGTATTATCGATAGCGGGACAGCACTACATCCGCCATGTTTGTCACCCATACTGGACACACTCATTTTGTTGATACTTCACGTCCTTTAGTTTCTTTGGTCATTGGTATATTCCATTTTTGATTTTAAATATCTGGGTGGACCATTTTGTCGTAACTACGTCTTATCTGTCCTAACTCAATAGGACCGCCAGAATCGCCAGAAAACCTTTCAACTTAGAGCATACATAACTGGAGTAGCCTTATGTCGTGTTTGCGTACAAAAAAGTCTGCCGTATTTTGCGGGGGCGGGGGGAGCATTTTAATAGGATAATGAAGCTCAATTATATATTAAAACCTTGAAGTGGTTGAACGTTTATAATATCAAGTGCTGACAGCAAATTGCGGGCATTTTTATGATCAGGTGAAACTGTCTTTGTATGATTTTATGCACATTGTGCAAGGTTTTTTACAGAGGGGTAAGTTACTGAAAGGCTACTCCAGTTATGTATGCTCTAAGTCTTTCAATTGTGAAAGAGGGACAACATTTGACGTCGCCGATATAGGGTAGTACCTACCGCCGTATTGGGGCCAGAGTGGAAATCGGCTGTGAGTTACACGCGTCAAAAGAAGATCAAACACAAACATAATAATATTAATAATATATTATGCTTCTCAAATTTGGAACCCCTATTATAACAAATACCTATAGCCCGATAAGTTTCTTTTTTACCTTAGCCACTTTGCGGACTTTAAATGAAACTAATTTGATCGGACTACTAGTATCGCCATCACTGAACAGCCCCTCACCGTTCCCCCACAAATATATCTTCTAGGCGTGACGGGTGAGGTGAGGCGCATTAGCGCGTTCCGAATAACAACCCAGTAGCAGACAGAGCAGAGGGCCTACCGCGAAACGATATTCGTTTTCGTTCGTGTATCTCCCTCTTTGTCGCTCGAACTAGAAAGTGCAAAAGAGACGGAGATACACGAACGAAAACGAATATCGTTTCGCGGTAGGCCCTCAGACTATTCTGCTACTGGGCTGTTATTGTAGCATGGTGAGTAACTGAGAGGCACATCTATCTATATAGGATGTGCCTCTCAGTTACTCTCCAGGCTACACGGGTGGATGACCAGTACCTATTTGTAATCTGTTTCAAGCTATTTTTAGTTATTGACATTACGAAAATCTAAATATTCACGTGCTCATTTGGTGCTCACGGCCTACGTGACTAGGTGTAACTTTTTAAATCGAGAATGTCGCAAAGCAGACCCGGGCAGTCGGTAAACAGCCATCGAAATTCAATCGATACCTTTTGAATTGGGTAACCTGGCAACTAATTTTAGTGTTTGGGCCTGTTTGTGCTATTTATAACGAACAATGAATGTTTTCATGTTCTGCTTTGGGGTAAACAGGTGACGTCACGGGCGTAGGGCGCATGCGTCCTGAGGCACGAATGGCTCAATACACACGGGGTGGAATAAAATTGTTTCCAAACATTATCAAATAGGTACATAGCTTTTGCCGCGTCTTCGTCCACGTAGCACTCGTTACTCGCATTGCTAATAGATTTCCACAGGCGTACCTAGTATTTAACTATCACAATCCCATGGAAATGTGTAGGTCTAGGTACAGTCGAGTTACAGACAACCTTTCAAAAATATCTACACATGTGTCCTATGTCAGTAATAATAAAGCCTGTGTACAGATATTTTTGAAAGGTTGTCTGTATAGATATTGAAGAACTCTACTGTAGGTACCTACTACTTTACATATTTCATAAAGTACCCATCTCCTTTCCCGGGATTCAAACTAATTGCAAGTATACTAAAATTCATTATAATCGGTTCTGTAATTTTAGCGTCATAATAAAATGAATAAAACAGACAGACAAACGCACTCTATAGGTGGCCATTATCTAGGTTCGCATAAAGTACCTACTTTCAGGCAGATTCTTGCTTGGAAGTTCACGGGTTCCTTATATCGGTTGCATAAGTTAGCCACTCATTATTCAGTTTCCTAATAGGCATTGTGAAGAACGGAAAAGGATAAAATTTATATTGCAATTAATATTTTATTTCCGAGAGCACATGCATGGATTAAGTTACTACAGAAAGTAGATAGGTACCTACGCAAATTACTATCTATTTGAAGACTTCGGTCTTATAATGTGCATGTGCATTGGCGAATTACTCAAACCCTTTTTTTGTACCTACCTAATAATACTATAGTAAAATTCTGAATAAATTATGTTACACAAATAAGAAAGTAGGTACCTAATCATTAGTCGTGATTTCAATATTGACATGCTCAAAATCCAATGTACAATTATAGTGGGTACCTACCTACCTTACCTATTCTTGTGTGGTAAATGCAAAGATCATACATTGAGTAGAAAAAATAGGTTGATTTTATAAATACTACAGGAAAAATATAACGGTATCTCTATAGATTTAAGTTGGATTTAAGTAAGTAAATTGTAGAAACAAAAATACCCTATTAAGTATCTTTGGCACTAAAGTGCTCTTTTTGTGTGAGGTCAGTCTTTTTTATTATAATTTTTTTCTTACATTTTAGAAATAGTCTAATAATTTATTCACAAAAAAGCGTTAAAATGGGTAGACCTACAAAACGCGCTGCTCGTATGATGAGACAGCGACGTTTAAATGAGAATAGTAGGTACGGAGAAGCAAAAATACCTGTCTCAAAACAGAACCTCTACATCTAAGTCTATTACTAAAGAGAATAACGAACAGCGCCAAAAGCGACTTTCATAGATGAGAGCATACAGTAATAAAATACTGACGACCTCTGTAGCCTAGTTGGTAGTGACCCTGCCTACGAAGCCGGAGGTCCTGGGTTCGAATCCCGGTCAGGGCATTTGTTTGTGTGATGAGCACGAATATTTGTTCCTGAGTCATGGATGTTTTCTAGTATTTAAGTGTTTATTTATCTATATATGTATGTATATCGTCGTCTAATAGTACCCATGGTACAAGCTTTGCTTAGTTTGGGACTGTTCGATTTGTGTAAGATTGTCCCCAAATATTTACTATTATTATTATTTATTTATTATAATAATGAGTCCTGAAACTACCGACGCCCACCGCCTCGTCATCCACGGTTGCCTATCCAAAGAGACAGAAGACTTGCAGCAGCAATGCCCGCCGTTAGCTCTTTGATGCGCGTACGCCTAATCTAATGAGGCGGAAGAGCAGCGTGATCACCATCTCTCTCTTTAATGCGCGATTATCACATTTCCTTTCCATTTTACCACATGAACTGCTTTCCGAGTGTAAATACGTTGATATTTGAGGAGTTCCGTCGATTTGGCACTTCATTAGTTGCTATTTCAACGGAATCGAATCTTATTCACTTCAAAGAAATTTTCACCTGCGTGTAGAATAGACTTTCTAGATGATTATATTATGCTATATTTTATCGCACGGGTTTGCCTGCGTGCGGGCAGGAAGAATACATTTAAAAGTGATGCGCCTGATAAAATTCACACGCAATGTGCGTTAAATAAGCGGGCGCCTAGAAATTACGCATTGGCGCTTGTCAAATAATGGGATTCTACTTGTAGGTACATGATTATACTATAATAACATTATATGTAGTTCTGTTACTTACAGAACGTAAGTCTGGATAAAAATCCACCCCTGTGTATCAACCCGAACATTCCTAAAGGGAGGGGAGGTTTTCGTACATATACAAATTTATATACGTTTATCGTTCTGCGGACTCTGTTCAGTCCAAATCCGTACTTCGTGCCTGAATGTCGTTAACTAAGCTCCTAACTCCCTCTAGTAGCAACCGGATTAGTGAAAAGCAGATGAATGTGCGCCAAAGTGAAAAAAGCAAACACTAAGTGATTTTTCGTGTGAAGTGAAAGCGGAAAGTGAAGTTATGACGTTGCATGCCCTACCGGCATCCAGTTACATGATACAGGAACAGAGGTTTAAAAGTATTGATTCTGAAACAAGTATGCCTTCGTTAATATTTCGTAACCGGTAAGTAATCGAGAAAATTCTGTATAATTATAACGTTAAAACAATCGATATTTTAAAATCGATCGCGGCTAACTTCACTGTGCTACAGCTGTTTTGTGTGTGACGTAACGAGACGTTCCGTTTCACGTCAATGTTGTTTCGTACGGCAGGAAACTATACATATATATAAATAGGCAATACAATTTTAATGTACCCCATGGTTCATTTGCAAAATAATGTAATGGTGAAATATGCAAAATAATATATAACACACGTGGCGGTATTTGCCCAAATATTCGTGTTGCATCTTTTTCCTTCCTACGGCAAATGAAAGAGAGGCAACAATGCAACGCGAACACGCAACCCCAAATGTGGTGCCACCAATGACCAATTCTTTGGTCATTGGGTGCCACCATAACAAATGATGTAAATTTTGTGTAATGGTTGATTTGATTTATGAGCAGAGGGCCTACCGCGAAACGAAATTCGTTTTCGTTTGTGTATCTCTGTCTCTGTCGCAATTGCAAGTTCGAGCGACAGAGACGGAGATACACGAACGAAAACGAATTTCGTTTCGTGGTAGGCCCTCAGATTACGTAAATATTTTAGGTTAGGTGCCTACAACAATGCAAATTAAGAGAGTTGAACAGTGCAATGTTAAAAAAAGCTACATAATTTTCAAATAACTGTCTCTATTTGCACTTTACTGATTAATAATCGCAAATAAAACATCATTAAAAAACATTTAAGCACCATATCAATATCATTGTTTGTGGAACGGAACGTAAATCCTACAAGCGAAACGTCACGTATCCGGCCGCCATTACGGAAAACTGTATTATGCTGCCAGATTCAGACAGCTCCTCGCCACGTGTGTTTTGTGTGTAAATAATCGACTTTACATTTAGTACCTTATCAGCCTGAGTCGAAATTATTCATTCGTCATCACACTTCACAGTCATCACAGATTACCCTGTTGTGAAATAGTTTGCACGCTTTCGCTGCGCAGTTACTTTTTCAAGTCCTTGCGGTTTTGACCGTCCGTTTTTCACCCAAGTGCTTGTACGGCTTAACTACGATTTGCCAAGATGACGAAGTTAATACAGCAGTTATCGTTTAGTAGTAGTATTTACGGGTCTTCGACGGAGCCAACCCCTGCCAAGGAGAAACTGAAACAACATTTGTAAGTGTTTCAATTATCTACGCACTCGACTACAGCTATTTAAAGGCAGCTAATAGTGAACACTTCTTATGCAACGACATTGATTGTAATCAAATTAAGAACAGCTCATGTATGAAGTACGTCTTTTCTCATTTCGACTGTCCTTTGTTTAGTTGTAGTCCCAGTATTTCTTTTGCTTATACGTACAATGTTCTTTCTTAATCCTGCGTGAAACTAATCGTAGGGTACTTCGACCAAAAAATTTGTAAAATATCTAACGGAAACCACCTGAATACACCTACGTTTTTTATACCAATGACAAATTAAGCTTCATTCGTTAGATGCATATGGTAAAATAATAAATGACTATTTTAATAAAATATTATCAGAAATATTCAGTGAATCTGTCCTTGTAGTGTAGCTTAATTTATTACAAAATAAATATGATCCTATAGTGGGGTAATAGCATATAAAACATTTCAGAAGTGGAGTCTGTATTTTAAGCAACCATAATATATCCTTTTGTTAGTAGTAAAATGTAAGGTCAGCAACTCTAATTGTCAAGGCACCATATTTTGGGCTGTCAATGTTATGACAGGGTTCCATATTGGTTCAACTAAATAGTTGATCATGATCAAGATCTTACATAGTCATAATCATATGACAGTTGGAGATGATTATGGTCCAAGTCTATGCATACTTTCCAGAGAGTGGAGCTCAGTTGGTGGGGTTAGGTTTGAGGGGGAGTGTTACAATTACAACTGTTTGGTGGGGCTTGACCCAGCTGAGAGGTTTTAGTAGTTTTATGTTCAAGAAACTGTATGATTGATTTTAACCCGCAAAATCACAGTTTTAAAAAGTGACCCAGGAGACGTAACCATGGCAACTAGTGACAGACAAAAGTTCATCATCATCATCATATCAGCCGAAAGACGTCCACTGCTGGACATAGGCCTCCCCCAAAGAGTGCCACAATGACCGGTCCTGCACCACCCGCATCCAGTGGCCTCCAGCGACCTTTACCAGGTATCAGTCCACCTAGTGGGGGGTCTACCCACGCTGCGCCTTCCGGTACGTGGTCGCCACTCGAGAACCTTTCCGCCCCAATGGCCATCGGTTCTGTGTGCAATGTGCCCCGCCCACTGCCACTTAAGTTTAGCGATGCAGGTATCAAGGGAAACGAGAAGGCTGATGAGCTTGCACAAGCGAAGGCGAAGGGGACACACTGCGGACCAGAGATCTGTGGTATCCCCAAAAGTCTGACCAAGCTCACTCTAAAGACCTATTGTTTTTACTAGAACATCCAAGCTTGGAGAGCTATCCCAGGACTGAAACATTCCAAAGCGCTTATTACTTACACTTACAGGGCATTGTTGCCTAAACAAGCACATGCAAACGTTAGGACTGTGTGACACAAGGCAGTGCAGACTCTGCCTTGAAGCAGAGGAGATGCCTACACATATCCTAACCGATTGCTCTTGCCTTATGCGCAGCCGAAACTCCATTCTGGGCATACACATCATGTGCCCGGAGGCCATCAAATTTCTTCAGTTCAACAATACCCTGCAACTCTTTGAGTTTGCAGGACTTGATCAAAAATTGTAGTAACTTAAGTGGCGATCACAATAGATCAGCAATGGTCGCAGTGGGCTATCACAGCCCGGAAGCCACTACCAGAATAATAATAATACCCCTTACATAAAAACTTTACCTCTTCATAATATTAAAATAAAATATGAATGATGATTTACACACACTTTACACCCCTCCCCGACATTTCCCTCAGCAGTTACCACTGGTAACAGATGGGGAGAATCCTGGCTGTTACCAGTGGTAACTACTGAGGGAAATATCCTAGCTGTTACCACTAAAGTGTTGGTTATAACTTGCCTTTCGTGGTAACATCTAGGAATAACCCAACATGATAGTCGTTTTACTAAGAGTACCTACGGTATGGCATGGTAAAATGATTATAAATCTTTATCTCCCTCAAAACAATGGAACAAAACAATACTATGACATCTTCAACGCGGAATTAATCTTAACGGGGTAAAAATATAGTCGAAAATTGGCAAACCTTCTTTGACTGACATATCTACCTACTGACAATTCTACATGACTAATCTCATACCTTGAAAAGGTTGTAAAAATATTATCTTTTCTTGATAAGAACAAATCTGTCCTCGCAAAGCAAATAAGATATACAACACAACACATATTAAGAGATTATAAGTACATGGGTACTACTAATACTATCTTTCTAGTAAGTGTAATATTATGAGGACTGCATTTAATAGTACATATGATAACTAATGGCACTGTACTTGTGTTGACTTAAGTATTTGCTTGCCAGATACTCATCTATGCTTGGGGTATTACAAGTCTTAATTTAACTTGCAGCACTGCCGTGTCAATCCTATCTCATGTATCTTGAGATACATGAGTTACGCGTAACAGGTCTAAATCTGTTTATTTTCCATGCCTTTATCGACCTACATACTCAGTTTTTAGGGTTCCGTAGCCAAAATGGCAAAAACGGAACCCTTATACTTTCGTCATGTCCGTCTGTCCGTCTGTCCGTCTGTCCGTATGTCACAGGCATTTTACTCGAAAACTATGAGGTGTATTTGAATAAAATTTTGAAGATAGGTGTATTTTGTTAGCCGCTACATAGTTTTGTAATTAAAATGACAAAAAAAAATTTTTTAGGGGTGCTCTCCATACATAAAACTAAAAGTCAAATTTTTTTTTTTTCATTGTGAGCCCCCGTGTGGCACATCAATCGATAGGCCTTTCAAAATAAATATAAGGTTTCTTAGCACTTTTTTTTGATTAAGTGAACAGGGTCGGGGTTCGGGGATAATCGCCCCGAAAGTCACTAAAATTCTGTCCCTCTATTTTTTGAACGGTGTATTTTAAAAATATGGAAAAATTCATGGACATAGGGCTTATTAATTTCATTCACCGAAAATTGTTTTGAACAAGATCGGTTCAGAGGTTTTCGAGATATTGCTGAAAAACTGCCTTCCTCAAAGAAAAGGACGTAAGTGCCGTAAAATTTCTGTGACGATACGACCTTTTTAATAGGCACGGAACCCTTCGTTTTGCGTGGTCCGACACGCACTTGTTTTCAATATTTTTAATTTCACTTACCAATTCCTTATACGAGCCTGTCACGTAACTCATGTAACTTTGTTTTTACCATATAAATCATGTCTAAATACTGTACAAAAAAAAACTTCAAACGGCGTTTTCTCAAAACTATGCTTTTTGAGATACATGAGATAGGCTTGACACGGCAGTGCTGGAGCCGTAGCATGGTTGGCCTTATCACGCGACAAGTGACAAAATAAGAGCGTCGTCTCGTTTTATCGAACGGTGTCAGCCAGTGACGCACGCTCTATCCTATCACCTATCGCGTGACAAGGCCAACCATGCTACGGGGCCTGCAGTAAGTACAGTCACCAATTTGTGTTCACTCAAAGTTTCATAAATATGTATACTACAACCTCATTGTTGTAGAAATAGGGTCTTTGTACATATTTTTGAGACTTTGTGGTGTATGGTTGAGATTATTTCATGTGGCCGACTTTTTATAAAACTGTCATTGAAATTGGCATCTTCTGCCTTGGACGGTAGAGCTGCTTTTTAAATGGACTACTTTGATGCAAGTCCGCCAACTTAAATAATCTAAAGTAGTAGGTATGTTTGTGCGGGTAGAATCTTGCATCTGGATTTTAAAGAATTTATTCTCAACTGGACTAATTTTGGATGATAATGCAATATTATGGTACCATAAAGCTGGTCTGATGATAGAGAAGTTGGCCGTAGGAAATCTTCTTGTAACCTTATGTTAAAATTTTTGCTAAATGGATAGTAAACCATCAGGTTATTGTATTAAAGTATAAATTACAAACTATAATGTAAATGAAAAAAAGATATGGACCTTGAAAATTTAGAAAAAAATATGCATTTTTTTATTGTCCAAGAGTAAATTTAAAGCTCAAGAATCCTTACGCTTTTATAGAAACAACGTTGTATGACAACTATGGACCTAAACGCAGTATTTCGCGACCAAAACAGCAATTTACTTGATTTTCCCTACAATGTTTAGTTCAAATAGCAACGTGATGACGTCATACTTTTGAGTCAATCAGTATTAGGGTTTGCAATCCGGATCCGACTTGTATGGAAATATCCGGATCCGCGGATCCAGATCCAAGCCGGATCCGGATTGCAAACCCTAACAGTATGAAGCCTTTCGGCTGCCGCCAGCGAGGTCCGTCTTTAACTCAATTTTTTGGATATTTATGTTCTTTAATTGTAGTTGCTCCCATACAAACATTTGTTCCTCTCCAAAAACTGGTTCGAATGGCATCGTACAAAAATCTTAGGTCACAAGCCCATTTATCTTGAGTACATACAGTCGGCAATAACATTCCGAACCAATGATGTAATATAAAAAATAAAAAAAACCAGCCAAGTCTGAGTGTGACTCCCGCACTGGGGGTTCCGTACAAGCTCTCATACAATTTACCCGTCTTAATAGTAGAAGTTACAGTCAATGAGTACATCGCCATTTATGTGGTAACGGTCACTAACTTGCGCGACTAAAAATGTGATTCAATTACAAACTTAATCCAGAAATGGTTTTTGATGATTTAAAGAAAAAAAACCTAGAGGTATAGGCTTGTGCTTGCTCGTTCTTTTACGGGAGCGCACCGATCTCGTTCAATCGGTTTGAGGAACTAGTTCGGTCTTTTAGTTCCTTTGCTCTTTTCGGTCAGTGTGGGAGTGGCGTTAGTTAAGCACCATTTGACTGCCAAACTGCCATGTCATGGCTCTCTGAATGCAGAATTTATGATAATTTGATAAATTTGATTTGATTTGACTAAAGACCGAAAAGACCGATTAACCGATTTAGATCGTGATTGACGAACTAGTTCGTTTCGTTCTGAAATGGGAATTCTTTCCTAATAGTTCCTAGTTCCTGACCGACACACAAGCCTATAGAGACCGTAATATTTATAAAATAAATAATTAAATATTAGGGGACATTCTTACACAAATCGAACTAGGCTAGTAAGCTCAATAAGGCTTGTGTTATAGGTACTAGACGACGATATATATAATATTTATATAAATACTTTAATACATAGAAAAGATCCAAGACTCGAAATCAAATATTTATGCTCATCACACAAATATTTGCCCTTACCGGGATTCGAACCCAGGACCTTCAGCTTCGTAAAAACGTTAATCTTATGTAATAATTTGAAAATGTTCGCTTGGTAAACTTCGGAGATAAGGTAATTTTTTTCAACATTTTTTTTTTTAAATAGAAATTTATGCAGTTACTTATAAAAAAAACCGTTTTAGAAAATGCATTTGAAGCCCTTTCATTTGTTATCCCACATAAACGAATTACTTCACTTTGAATTTTTACCCCTTCCTCATATCCTTAATTTTTCATAGGAAATAAAAATATATGTTAATTTTTTTACAACTATTCCAAATTGCAAATCGATAGCACTGTTCCTGAGATATTCAACGTTGTGATAGATAGACGGACAGAGTCACACCATAAGGGTCCTTTTTTTTTACCTTTTTGGTATGGAACCCTAAAAAGAGGTAGGTAGATAGTTATAAGCGCTCCAAAAGTGGCACACTAAAATAGAGTCAATTGCACCAACTTGCCTCAGTTTCGAGGCGTCAATTCGTGTTTTAGCTGTCAGATTTGGTGGCCATTTTTATCCACGAAATTTTTTCATTGTGTGCCCACGTTTGGCACATGAATCGATAGGCCTTTCAAAATAAACATAAGGTTTCTTGGCAATTTTTTTGATTAAGTGAGTACAGTCAGAGATAATCGCCCCGAAAGTCACTAAAATTCTGTCCCCCCCCTCAAATTTTTGAACGGTGTATTTTAAAAATATGGAAAAATTCATTGGACACAGGACTTATTAAGTTCATTCACCGAAAATTGTTTTGAACAAGATCGGTTTAAAGGTTTCCGAGATATTGCTGAAAAACTGCCTTCCTCAAAGAAAAGGACGTAAGTGCCGTAAGATTTCTATGACGATACGACCTTTTTAATAGGCACGGAACCCTTCGTTTTGCGTGGTCCGACACGCACTTGGCCGGTTTTTATATTACATCAATGTTCCGGACTGTATCGTATTAATCTAGGAGTAAGAGAGGTACCTTTATTCACGTTTATTTTATTGTTACGCTTGCAACTGCGCTCTACCGTTTCTATAATTCATGTTATCGGTAGAATAATAAACATTTTATAGCACTTTTCAGTAAGTGCACTCGTGGGTTACTTACTACCCACGAGTCTGCAATATTACTGTATCGTTTATTGTTTATTATCAAAAGGTACATCTGCAACTTACAGCTAACCGCCAAAGCGTCACAGATCTTAGTCTAACACACGTTCTATAAAAACTTTGCATTCCTGCAACAAGCAGGCCAATTTGGTTGTGAACAGATCACAGGACGGTGCTGCGTCCAGCACGGAGTTGAGGACAGAGAGTGCGCTCGGGAGCGGCGCGTGGTGCAGCAGGTCGGTGCGCGCGCGCGGCCGCGCCAGCAGGGGCGCGTGGCGCAAGCGAGATCGAGCGCAGGGCGCATATAACCGTACCACTTCTCCAACCAATCCCGACCAGTCAATTGTGTTGCGCATGATTCCTAGAGCAAATTTAACTACGGCTAAATACCGCCTCACTTTTAAAGAGGTGTATCGTAGTGTCCCTAGTAGAAATAGAGTCGGGTAAAGATATGGATACTGCGTATATTCCTTTTTGTAAAGACTTCGTAAAAATTTCTTTTGCACCTGTTCTAATGTCAAGGTATATTTAGCCTCGTGTGGGATCCAGACCGTGGCATTCGACTCGAGCACGCTCCTTACCAAGTATTGCAATAGCAGCTCCATAACAGCCAGCAATTAATGTTTTCCATGTATTTAATTATACGGGTGCATTTGGGATCATGATCCGGAATGGCCAAAAGCGAAAAAGATGTTCATCATACTGAACAACTTTTCCCATGGGACCAGCCACGAAATCGCAAAAAAAAACAGCTGTTCCAGCACATTAACTCTCAATCAATGCAACAGCTGTTTTTTTGTGATTTCGTGGTTGGTCCCATGGGAAAAGTTATTCAGTATGACCATCTTATTCGCTTTTGGCCATTCCGGATCAGGACCCCAAAATCACCCAGTATAGAATAGAATATAATAAGCATTTATTCATGACAACAACATATACATGTCTTATCTTATCTTTTCTAGTTGAGGGCCTTGTCGGGTACACTTCGACTCAGTGGGATCTTTTGTGCATTTGCCCTCCCCTTTATAACGACTCCCAAGCTCGCTCCAGCATTTCCACAAAACGGATGATGCAGCTCAGTGGGAGCACCTTGAATTCCTTTGGTTGCGGGTAGCCGTTACCAAAGTGATTCATTCTTTGTCTGGCAAGGGCATGACATTCACTCAGTATAAGTGTTCCATAGTCTCATCCTCCTCAACCACACATTCTACAGTCTCTACTGTCCGATAGTCCCATCTTGGCCAAGAGATCCTTCACGCCGAAGTGACCTGTGAACACCCCAGATATAATCCTGAGTTGCTTCCTGCAGGATTTCCAAAGTTTTTTGGTCCAGCCCGAGTCCACTCCTTCTATGAAGAGCTTTGAGTGCCTTAAACCCGCCTCATTCCTCCATTCGTGCTGGTGTTTGGTTTTGGCGTAGGCTTTAAAGGCCGATATTATGGTTCCCTGTGAGAGTTCCACAAACGGTTCTGGACATACAAAGTGTGATTTGTAGACCCCCTTCTTGCAAGCTCATCTGCTCTTTCGTTGCCGATGAAGCCCTCGTGCTCCGGTATCCAAACTAGTTGCACCTTATTGTGCTTTCCAAGTTTCCAATTTCAGTGCCATAGATACTAACTATACAAATCAATTCGATAGACATTCATGTCATGTCATTCATTGATCCAAATTCGAAATCAACGTATCGGATTGTACATATAAATTATGACTATGAATATAACCCGTTCAGTTCAAAATATACTTACTACGAGAATTTTTCCATCACATGCGACATCTTCGTAATTTAGTAGAACAGGCCTCAATTTAATGTTAATAATACCTAAACAGCTGACTACGCACAAATATTCATTGCAGATGTAAACCTTATGCATGTATTCTTAAAGATCAAATAGCCGTGTTATGAATCTCGATCTTATTAACGCCTATTTGTTGTGCTATTTTCGCCTCTATTTGGTTGGATAGAAAGTAGTTTTTCTAAATAACTGTACCCATTTGCTCAATTAACATTCATTTGTCGTGACCTTGAAACCACTCAAGGTGTTAGGTGCTCGTTTTATATGGTATGAGCATTTGTATTTCAAATTGCATAAAATATGCATGTTGTCTTGGCTTGAGGTTACATTTAGGTACCTATAAATAACGCTATATTTATATTTGTTATCCTGCAATAGATTACCTTGTTCCTTGGTGGCAAATAATCGTCAGCGAACATCACATTATTTTTAAACTAGATGTATGGTAGTTACCTAGAGCCGCTAGACAAAGTGAATGAATTATACACAAAACGAGAAGATACGCCGTTACCATACAGTTTGAGATATAAATCAAAGCTAGTGCCTCCAACCTCCCGATTAAAACTCCATTCCTGTGGTCCGCTAACCATGTCAATAAAAATATACAACAAACTACCAGAACACATAAGAAAAGAAAATAAAGACAGCCAATTTTTAACTAAACTAAAGAATATACTACAAAATAATGCATATTATGCTCTAAATGAATACCTAGATGATAAACTATAAAAGTACATATATCTACTTATTTTTGTCTCAACACTGTATACACACAAAATGCCTATTTAGAAATAACTATGTATACCGTTGGTGCCTACGGCTTATGTTATTCTGTTAGAATAGTTCTAAGTTAATCTATAAATACCTATGTATTGCGATGCCCTTACAGGGTTCATGTTTGAGACTTACTGTAACATGTGTCAACTATGTACTATACTATAACAACAGAATGCAATAAAATACTTGAATACTTGAAAGTATAGCACATGTATATATTCTAGTAGCCGCCCGCGCGGTTTCGCCCGCGTATTGCAAGAACGCAGGCAAAACCGCGGGATATGGATATATACAAAACTTCAGATCGCCCGACCCGAAGGCGTCCTCTGCTGTGCTGTGCGCTCAGCATCATGGCACAAACCATTTAAACTCAGTTCCAGCTGATATAAAGGACTCAAAAAGAGACAAAATTTTCAAAAACAAACTCACGCTATTGCTCAATGAGAAGGCTTATTACTCAATAGATGAGTTTATAAAAAAATTGACAAATAAACGGACGGATCATTGACCCAGCGCCGTATTAAACGGAAATCAAATGAATACATAATTGGAATAATATTAATATGTTGCATGGTAAAAACCTTAAAATATTGGGTGTATATTGTGATGAAATTGTGACTTGTAAAATGCTTATTTTACCAATAAATTCTGTATATAAAAAGCCTATAACCATCCAGAAAGTCCATTCCACACGCAGGTGAAAGTATTTTTGAAATCGGATAAGTGGGTCCGGAGATTACCCATTACCTACAAACAAACAAACTTATACCTACACTCGTCATCAGATATATGCTCGCCAGTGCTCACAAATATTTAAACGTCTCTAATGCCTCGACAATATAGACGTGTTCAGATATTTGTGAGCACTTTGGCCGCGCCGATATATCTGATGGCGACTGTAGGTACATAGCTACAATCTCATACCTCATAGACACTGCCTCTTTATAATATTAGTATAGATAATATCTAAATTGGGTAGTTTCCACATGTTAAAATTGATGACGCAGTGTTGCTAAATTGATAGTAAACCATCAAATAAATGTAATTAAGTATAAATTAAGAAATATAATTAAAATCATAAAAAGATATGGACCTTGAAAGTTTAGAAAAAATATGCATTTTTTTTTATTGTCTAAAAGTAAATTTAAAGCTACCAATAGAATCCTTACACTTTTATAGAAACAAAATTGTACGACAACTATGGTCCTAAACGCAGTACCTATTTCACAAATGAAACAGCAATTTACTTGATTTTCAATACAACGATTAGTACAAATATTACGCTGTGACGTCACGATTCAATGTTAATCAGTATGAAACGTTCTCGGCTGCCGCTAGCGAGGTCCGTCTTTAACTCAATTTTTTGGGTATTTATGTTTTTTAATTGTAGTTGCTCCCATACAAACATTTGTTCCTCTCCAAAAACTGATTCGAATGGCATCGTAAAAAAAATTTAGGACACAAGGGTCGTTCTTCTTTTCGACCGACAATAGCCTGTCCTTCGTCTTATTACGGCATCTTATTTGAGTAATGATGTTTACGGTTTTATAATGTTCGAATGAACGTCCATATAATTTATTGAATCAGGCGTTACTTTGCGGAAATTCATGATATATTACGAGAACAATATTCCTTTGCTATTCCGCTAAAAAACGTGCAGGTCGATCAGCGGAGATCAAATGCATGATTTTGCTCAGTGGACGTGGCGCAAGCAACATCTCCTGCCAGCATCTCCTGATGATGCCTCGTAGAGAGGCAAAACACGTGTCGAGGTTTTTTCATTATTGGTGGTGGTTTGCTGTAATTATTTGCATGTTTATACGCAAATAGTTGCATTTGATCTCCGCTGATCGACCTGCACGTTTTTTAGCGGAATAGCAAAGGAATATTGTTCTCGTAATAACGTCCATATTATTTTATTAATTAGAGATATTTAATATTTCATTTTTTTTAATGTTTTTTTTTTCGTAGAATGCCGTGACAGAGTGGTAAACCAAAATGTTGTCCCCACTGAAAGAGTCCACTTTGTCACATGTTTTTTTTAGAAACCAACCGGAAATAAATATTTATATTGGCCAGAAAGGAAACTTTAATTAGTTCTAATGAAGAAACCTATGAATTTTTTTAAAAATCGCACTTCAAAACCACAATTTTCGATAGTTCAAAAACCATAAAAACAGAAAAACCTCGGTTCATTGTCGGTAAAAAAGAAGAACGACCCACAACCCAATTGTGAATTTTTTAAATTGGATGAGTTGTTTCGGAAATTACTAGAAAACCGACAAAAGAATAAGTTTTTATCACAGATCAAAAAATAGAAGCGTAAATAAAGTTTCTTAGTCTTAAAAATAACGTAAACAATTTTCGTGCCAATTGGACACGTGACGTTTGTTTATTTGGGTTCCTTCAGGGTTGTCAACCGGCTAACTGCCGTTGCACTTAATCTTTTCGAAAAGCAACTCTACCGTCCTAGGCAGAAGATTCCGACTCCAATGACAGTTTTATAAAAAGTCAGCTGCATAAAATTATGACATCGATTCGTGTAATGCGCCATTTTTTGCGATGGAATGTACTACACGACTTATTTTTCATAAAACTTAACAAGTCTATGACAAATGTCAAAGTGACAGTGACAATAGACAAACTGATGTGAAATCATACAAAAGTAAAACATAACTAAATAATTAGGTATAACGGACGCTAAAAGAGCGACAAGCCGTGTTGTTCATTTTCAGTGGGGCCCTTACTAAAACTACTACAATATGTGACTGTGTCTGGGAAAAGGACCCAGTTTAGCGGTATAGAGTTATTAATATCTCCTAAAACTAGATAAAATGAGGTATTCAGTGAAAAAAAGAATCATTTTCCTAGGTGCTATCATTATTTTTTTTTTATTAATTTTTAAACATGCATTAGGCAAAATGTACGAATTGAAGAAAAAAATGTTTTTTTTTTTTAAGTTTATGCTCGTGAAAAATACACTTCTACTAGGAAGTTATGGAATGATTGGTATCAAGTTATTCTACTATCATCAAAGATTTATGATATTTAAGGTATTAATAACCGATTGGTATTACAAAAACCAGTCTACGTAATTTTTGACTAATTTTTAAAGATGCATATAACTCGAAAACTAAAATCTTCAAAGTGGTCCCTTTTATTAGACACGGTCACATATAATTAAAACTAAAATTTAGACTATTCAGAATAACTTTTTTCACCAAGAAATCCAATGCCTCATGATCATAAAACACTGTCACTTGTGGCGTGTAATTCTGCTTCGGTCGTTGGTAATGATACAATGTACAGATGGACTGATTATTAAAGTTGTTTACTCACTGGCGTCGCTTCAAATTCCTCAACATACTAACGCATTACATGCTCTATATTTAGATGTGAAGATATTTATTATTCAGTTCAATATCCGGCACTCTTCATAACGGTATTCCAAAGAGGTACTAACATTAGTTATAAGCATTTACTAACAAGAATGATCCGAGTTGGTCTTTGAATAAATAAATAATAATAATATCTATAGAGTTATACCTACATACCAAAATTATAAAGAAGACTGAAAGGTACACTGGCAAAGTGTTCCGTACAATAATAGAGGTGTCCCCTTATTTCATGGCCAAACGATTGTGTGCGTCAGAATGACTGACCAAAATGGCAGATCAATGTTTAATAAAGTGGGCAGTTATTAAATATATATATTTTTTTAAACTTAGGTAGCAAATATGTCAACATAGGTAGTAAATAGTAGCAAATAGGTAGTGAATGTTAATGGTAGTCTAACATTGATCTGCCATTTTGGTCAGTCATTCTGACGCACACAAACGATTCATCGAATGCATTGTTTTGCAGAGTTTTCATTTCATGGATTTTTATACAAAACTTTTTAGGTAGGTACAGCTAAAAGGTAATTGTGTAAAACCTAATAGCTCAGGAACCGTTCGAATAGGCACTTGTTTCGTTGGTTTTACAAAATTTTTATGAATCTAACATATGTGATTGTGTGTTATATTTTTTGTTGTAGAATATTTTTGATTCGGCTGTACAGATACAAAATGTTTTTGATGTGTTAAACCACAAAACAAAGTAATTGATTGTTAGTATTGAGAAAAAAAAGGATAGTCCAAATATTATAGAAAACTTACTAACCTTAATTAGTACATATTTAGAATGTCTTAATGGACCACTGATTAACTAAAATACAAATAAATAAATTATAGATCACGTTTTAATTATCATTAATATAGTGCTTGACCTTGGTTGGCCTTCAAAATGAGTAAACAAAACACAATATTAAAGATATGGCAGCGAAAACAGTGCCAAAATAAAAACCTATTTAGTAAAATATGAACCGCAGCCAAAACAATCTGTTTTTACTACACATGTAGACATGTATAAATAGGTAGGAATATAAATAAAGAGAAAGTACATAGTTATGTATGAATGTCATCATTTACTTGGCAAGACTTCAAACTAAGTATTACAAATATTGCTTTTATTACGTGCAAGATATTACAGTAAGAAAAACCGGGAATAGTGGACCAACTTTCAATTTAAACGTTTGTATTTTTATTGATTTTGAGTATATTTTTCTGAAAAACACTTCAATTGATAGTTATACTATTACGCTTTGTTCTTTTTTTTATAAATAGCTCGCTACGAATTTTAATATAGGTATAGGTATAGCTCGATCTTAAAGAAACCGGAAAACGTGTCAATCTACCCCACGCCTGGGGTAGGTTGACTTGTCACTTGGGGTAAGTTGACCCATGAAGGAATGAGTGCAGTCAACGGAGAAATAGGTTAAAAAATACCAAAAATAATGCGATATTCATTTTTATTTATTAGGATAAATGGTCGATATCCCTACAGCTTAATTCAATATATAAACATCAAATTAGACATTGAAACATAATTACACATTTTTGGGTATACTTACTCGATTAATGTTTATTTTATATGTCCGCATGGTTATGAAATAAGAACCTTGGGTAATAAGACATGGGGACAACGATTTCTCGCACCTAATTGGTCGACGCAAGACTTTGGCGTAGCTCGAGTTTTTGACAGTTAGTCTACCTACCCCCACAGCCAATCATCATTTTTATGAACCGTCAAAAAGTTCGTTGGTTGGTACCCACTAAAAGTTGGTAGGGAAAGAACATGTGACTTGGTATTTACAGACCCTAAAAAACGGTTTCAATAATTATCTAATCTTTTTTTAACCCCCACGCAAACGAGGTTTTTATTCAAGTCTTGTCTGTCAACGTGGTTCTTTTTTAGCATAGAGCTGTTTGGTCGGTCACAGGGGTATTTAAAAAAAAGTTATGCCATATGCGGACAGACTCCCGGGCGATACTGTTTTTGTTATAACAACAATCGGGCCTCGCACTAAAACCGTCTTTTACGCAGCTTTCTGTCTATTTATACTTTTGGCAACATTCTTATTTGGCTCCAGACTTATTTATCCTATCTATCAGTAGCTACTACGAAATCATTAAATTCAGACGTCGAAAAAACCCCCAGAATTAAAAAAAAAACTTTAAAAAATAATATGCTGTACACGGATTACAGCATAAAAATATATTTTATGAAATTACCGTTGAAAAGATTTAAAGACATTTAGTTGAAACATTCCGTTTTTTGTGATATATTTGTATTTGTTGTTATTTTTATACGAGTTGTATTTCGTGTTTGTATATAGGAGTTTTATTTTTTATGAAGAATGGTCATGAAGTACTACTGGTGAGTGTTTTTTTGTTTAAGGGCCGGTTTCGTCAACCACAAGCTAACCTACAAGCCGGTAATCGTTTAAAATGGCACCGGCAGCTGTCATGTAATAGAGAACTGTCAAACTTCCCTAACAAACAGATATAAATTACTAGCTTCTGCCCGTGACTTCGTCCGCGTAGAACTCGATAAAAAAATCCCGCGGGTCGTAAATTATAGTCTAAAATAATTTCAATTAGAATTTTGGTCAAGTGCGAGTCGGATTTTAGTTTTGAGACTCTGCGCCTGATGAAGGCAACGAGCAAAAATATTTGGTCTCCATACAAAGTTTCATCCCCTTTTTCTTCCCTAAAAGGGGTGAAATTTGACATAAATTATAGCCTATGTACTATTCTGATATATAAGGTACATAACTGGAAAGTTTCATATAAATTCGTCCAGTAGTTTTTGAGATTAAGTGGAACGTACATCCAAACTTTCACGTTTATAATATTAGTAGGAAGTAGGATAATAGAAAAACAAAACTAGACCTCTACCTACGCTTAGGGGCTCGTCCAGAAATCATGTGATCGTTTGTGGGGGGTGGTATGAAACTTTGACGTGTCTTGTTTTATATAAAATATGAGTTTGAGGTGAAATAACAAAACCCGTGTCCATTTTTTTGTATGTTCTCCAACATACATATAATGAAACCAGTAATTAATTATCAATTTGCTTGAACAAATCCCTCTACAGAATTTAGAGGGTTTGATCACTTTGAAGGACAATTTCTCGCAACAGGTTGAGTTTGGACAGCTAAAAAAAAATACGTGTATGTTATTGTAGACTACTCTATAACATATATAAAATTAAATCAAATCGGAGCCGGACAGTTGGGTACCTTTCCTTGTAAGTGTTATTACATCAAAATGATGTAAACCTTCTGTGTTGCATGACGACGCGGTCGATTCAGTGCGTCGTTATCGGGGTAGCCTGGTTTGTTGCTCTCTCTTATCAGCACTCGGAATGGACTCGCGGTAATGCGTAGAATGAATACCTACTTGAGATATGCCTATACAGTATTCTATTACACTCAAGTGTAAAAATATGGGTGCTTTGTTGTGGCATATTTTAATACTAGCGACCGATCTTTGTCACGATGACCATAAGGTACAAAGTCGTCCATGTTCCGGATTCCTTAGCCGTTTTAACCGTGACTAGCTGCCCGCGCGGCTTCGGCCGCGTATAACAAAGAGAAACCCACGGGATACAATATCCTATGACTAGATAATGCAATAACCGGTCATATTTCATAACCGGTTATGATTTCGGTTATGGTGGAAAAATTACCGTAAACCGGTTATACGGTTATTTAATGTTTAAAACAAGGAATTTCGGCAAACACCAGAAACTAACTCTCTGCAAAATGTGGAAATCCAAATACGCGCTCTCGTTTATAAATAAAACCAAAAGCAGTTTGAGTTTCACTGTAAAGGCACCTCTAAAGTCAAACCACAACTAACAAGCAAGAGTATACTGTTTTCGCCTTTTTAGGGTTCCGTAGCCAAAATGGCAAAAACGGAACCCTTATAGTTTCGTCATGTCCGTCTGTCCGTATGTCACAGGCATTTTACTCGAAAACTATAAGGTGTATATGAATAAAATTTTGAGGACAGGTGTATTTTGTTAGCCGCTACAAAGTTTTGTAATAAAAATGACAAAAAAAATTTTTTTAGTGGCGCACTCCATACATAAAACTAAAAGTCATTTTTTTTTTCATAATGACCTCCCGTGTGGCACATCAATCGATAGGCCTTTCAAAATAAATATTAGGTTTCTCAGCATTTTTTTTGATTAAGTGAATAGGGTCGGAGATAATCGCCCCGAAAGTCACTAAAATTCTGTCCCCCCCCCTCTAATTTTTGAACGGTGTATTTTAAAAATATGGAAAAATTCATGGACATAGGGCTTATTAATTTCATTCACCGAAAATTGTTTTGAACAAGATCGGTTCAGAGGTTTTCGAGATATTGCTGAAAAACTGCCTTCCTCAAAGAAAAGGACGTAAGTGCCGTAAAATTTCTGTGACGATACGACCTTTTTAATAGGCACGGAACCCTTCGTTTTGCGTGGTCCGACACGCACTTGGCCGGTTTTTTTAAGCAATTGGACGGTGTAGGTTGCTCTTGAATGGACATTTTTGATGCGGTCGGCTTACTAATATAATCTCAAGTACCCACATTGTTCGCTATCTAACTTACCATAAAAATGTAACTTATCGCATATTACGTAAAACATTACTTCAGTTTATCTGTTATACCTATTGATGTTGGCTGACGAATCTTACTTCACCGTGATACAGTTTATAACTAGTACGGGAAGTAAAGGACTTCATTCTGCACCAATAATGTAAATTACATCTAGATAACTGTGTGATTAGGTTATAGAACACTTTTTCTGTAACTAAATAAAGTTTATTTATTATTATAAACTCAAAACTCAAAATGATCTTTATAATAAATATAAATATAAATAATAAATATAAATATCGTGGGACAATTCACACCAATTGATCTAGTCCCAAACTAGGCAAAGCCTGTACTATGGGTACTAGACAACGGATAAACATACTTATATAGATAAATACATACTTAAATAGATATTAAACATCCAAGACTCGAGAACAAACATTCGTATTCATCATACAAATATCTGCCCCGACCGGTAATCGAACCCGGGACCTCAAGCTTCATAGTCAGGTTCTCTAACCACTAGGCTATTCGGTCGTCTATTATTAATTAGCTACCAATAATTCACTATTGAATCTGTACTTACTGGTCAAACTCACAGAAATAATGTAACCAACTTAATTTATTTTGATAATTTGAGTATGGAAAAGTATAACAGAAAATTACCCAACAAACACTGATAAGCCCAAGGTTACAAGCGCAGGGAAGCTCAACACAACTTTTTACAGGCTAGTAAAAGCGAAAAAGTCTTTCTTGGGAAATTGTATAAAATTCCACAGTAAAATTCCAAAACACATTACCGTACTTACTGACTAAATTCAAATCTGTCGTAAAACGGACACTTATTTCAAAAGCATATTAGATTTATCATAAACGATTACATCATGGATTGGGATATTTGGTAGCGATAAAATCCTGCACTAGAAATCTATCGCAAAATACTGTATGGCTTTCTACTGTAGAGATGTAATTTTAAAATTTTATAATACTCTAATACTGAAATGATATATTGTATACTGTTTTGAAAAAATGACACCTCGCCGAGTTTTTTACGCCGGTTCTTCTCGAGGCAGAGGTTTTCTTTCCGAACCGGTGGTAGTTTATCGACATTCATAGGTGCATGTAATATGCCTAAATTGATGAATAAATCACTTTGACTTTGGACCGTAACCGGTTATTCAAACTTCTAACAACCGGTTATGAAATTTTGTAGAAATAATCGGTTAAAATCGGTTTGCATTCCCTACTTATGACTATCCGGAAAATCCATTCTACAGGTGAAAGAATTTTTGATATCGGTTCAGTGGTTCCAGAAATTACCCATTACATATAAACTTGCAAAGCTACAATGTCACAGACATCCTCTTTATAATATTAGTTTAGACAAACATGATATAAACAGAATACACAGACGAACAAATACTGTACCTACCTACCTAACACTTTTATAAGTAGATTAGTCTCACGGAAAAACACATTAATGCATTGTTAAATAATGATGTAATTAATGTCTCCGCGATATGTATAAAGTACTTACATGATAAGGTTATAAACAAAGTCGTCCGTCTTTTGTTATGACTTGTCTTAATCTGTATTTAACCCATTGAAGGCCTCTCACAGACTGGCGCGGCCTGGCCGCTGCGGACAATAGTAAACTTGTAATTAGCTGTCAAATTTACTATGGACCGCTACCGCAGGCCGCGCCAGTGTGATGTAGGCCTAAAGTTATCTTTATGTTTCAAGGAAATCGTGACGTCAAGAATGATGATATTGGATATATTTGGGACTTGGAAATTGTAGTAACTTATTTTAGACTCACGCGCAAAGGTTCTGTTCTATAGATATTGAGCGGTTAATTCAATTCAATTCAATTCAATTTATTTATTTGCAACCTTGTACACTTGACACATGCAACTTAAAGCTAGGCAATGTACAGGACCCCGTTAGGGCATAGCAAACGTTACAATGATTTTTTACAATAAAGTTAGGTGTATACTAGCAGGTTAGGGCTACAAATTGTATTACGAGTATTTATAATGGGTTTTGGGAGTGGTACTCGTGAACTCGGAATATACTTCCCCTACCCTAGTAGGGTCCATGTTTGTACTGGTTAGATTTTAAGAACACCTTTGTAAATACCATGGTTGCAACGAATAAATATGAATATTAATATTCCACAAAAAAAAGCAAAAGTAAGTTATAAATTTTCCATTTTAAAAATCGGACAAGTGCGAGTCGGACTCGCCCACCGAGGGCTCCATACAAAATGTCAAATGTATAGTTTTTAGATTTTTCCCCGTGCTTGTATTATAAGACGATATTGCTTGCCAAATTTTATTGTTCTAGGGCAACGGGAAGTAGGTACCCTATAAATTTTTATTCCGGTATCGAAATAGGTATACATTTTTTGCGGCAAAAACGGCCGTATCTTTTTTTTGCGTTAACTTAGAAGTTTGATTTTTTCACAGCTTCAAGGGACTGTAGACTTGAGTATATGGTTTTAATTTCAACTCGATATCTGCACGCGTTCCCGAGATAAAGGGTCTTGACAGAAAGACAGGCGGACAACAAAGTGACCCAGTACCTACATACTTTAACATGACAAGCCAACCTTTGGCTTATTTATAGATATTTGGATGGATTGCAAAAGAAATTGACATAGTTAAGAGCCTTAATCAAATTTACGCTTTAACTTTTTTCCATTGGTTAACGGCAATTACCCGTACATTTTATATGGGTAACTTTCGTTTTTTTTATTTTATTAGCCTATTTTGTGTCCCACTGCAGGGCAAAGGCCTCCCCTTTTTACCGCCACTCATCTCGGTCCTGTGCTAAAGTTCGCCAATCTGTAAAAAACATATCAAAATCGTCCCGCCATCTCCTTTTCGGTCTGCCTCTACCTCGGAAGCCATCTTGTTCGGTGGCTAATTTTGCCCATCGCTCCACGTGCATCCGACAGACATGTCCAGCCCAGTCCCACTTAAGCTTCGCGGACTTGGCACCCACATCTACGATGCCAGTTTTGGTACGCAGCTCCGTGTTACTTTCGTTACACAATGGAAAAAAATTAAAGCGTAGATTAGATTAGGGCCCTTAACTATGTACAATCGTTTTACAATCCACCCATTTCGCATTCTCTCACTTGGTCAAAGGCCTATTGTTATTCCAAATGAACAAGCCCCCATAAAATTATATGTGAAGTTGTTTGGGACCAACAAGGTCTCATTAATTCCTTGACAACGACAGTTGCCCAGTTGAAATCTGACCTTGTCATTCAACATTCAAACCACCCTAGGTCGATCCAAGTAACCCCTGTAGGGTAAACGTGTTATCAAGGTCAACGGTTACACGTGTGTCAGATAATAACGAAGGGCTAATGTTTTATTTATAGGGGTAACCTAACATACCATTGATATTATTCTATGCTCGTGCCAAATGTTGAAATAATATGCTACTTTCCAATAGGCGTGTAGACATTAAATAAAATAACCAATAATGTTGTATTATCTTGAAAAGGGATTAAAAATGTAGTCAAATGGAGAAAAAAGCAACGCATGAGGTTAAATAATCACAAAGTTATAAGTGTCCAAAGTTTTAAGAGTATTTTTTGTCCCTTCTCCGCAAAACGCACGTTCATATGAAACGATTATCATTTACTACGACGCTCGATAGTCGTGACGTCACAATCTACGAGCGTTTTCTCTCTAACAAGCAATATTAAAACGGTTGTAGCTTCGTAATTTTTTGAGATATTTGAATGGGGTTTTCGTCACTAGGCATATTTTTTTGCCTTCTTTCTTTTGAAGTTATAATAAATTTAGAGTCTACACCCCTATTGTTTTTCATGGTGCCATTCGAAACAATTCTACAATGAACAAGGGTCAAAATTAGATACATCTACTTTTCATACAAACACAATCCGTAGTATCCGTTGCATTACTAAAATAAGTAAATTGTCAGGGCGTATCCAGGATTTTAGTTTAAGTTTCTTCAACCCAATTGCGGGGAGGAGGGAGGGGGGAAGGCTAGAATGTCCCGGAAGTACTTCAATGGTTGGGCTTGAGCCTGAAGAAGTGTGATGAAAAATATCGATGATCGGGCCGTACATTATATGGACCCTGTTTTGCAACTGAGGAAATTGATGCTGATTGGTTGTTTGTTTGTTGCAGCGGCGATGGCGCGTCGCTGAACGCGGCGGGGGCGGGGAGCAAGCGCTCGGCCGTCTCGGCTTCGGACGCCGAGTGCTTCTCGCTGTGCCTGGGAGCCGGGCCTCTGTGGTAAGACGTCTTCCACTTTCACTTCCATCCCTCGGGGGCAGCGTTCGGCCGTCTCGGCTTCGGACGCCGAGTGCTTCTCGCTGTGCCTGGGAGCCGGGCCTCTGTGGTAAGACCTCTTCCACTTTCACTTCCATCCCTCGGGGGCAGCGTTCGGCCGTCTCGGCTTCGGACGCCGAGTGCTTCTCGCTGTGCCTGGGAGCCGGGCCTCTGTGGTAAGACCTCTTCCACTTTCACTTCCACCCCTCGGGGGCAGCGCTGGGCCGTCTCGGCTTCGGACGCCGAGTGCTTCTCGCTGTGCCTGGGAGCCGGGCCTCTGTGGTAAGACCTCTTCCACTTTCACTTCCTCCCCTCGGGAGCAGCGCTCGGCTGTCTCAGCTTCGGACGCCGAGTGCTTCTCGCTGCGCCTGGGAGCCGGGCCTCTGTGGTAAGACCTCTTCCACTTTCACTTCCATCCCTCGGGGGCAGCGTTCGGCCGTCTCGGCTTCGGACGCCGAGTGCTTCTCGCTGTGCCTGGGAGCCGGGCCTCTGTGGTAAGACCTCTTCCACTTTCACTTCCACCCCTCGGGGGCAGCGCTGGGCCGTCTCGGCTTCGGACGCCGAGTGCTTCTCGCTGTGCCTGGGAGCCGGGCCTCTGTGGTAAGACCTCTTCCACTTTCACTTCCTCCCCTCGGGAGCAGCGCTCGGCTGTCTCAGCTTCGGACGCCGAGTGCTTCTCGCTGCGCCTGGGAGCCGGGCCTCTGTGGTAAGACCTCTTCCACTTTCACTTCCACCCCTCGGGGGCAGCGCTCGGCCGTCTCGGCTTCGGACGCCGAGTGCTTCTCGCTGCGCCTGGGAGCCGGGCCTCTGTGGTAAGACCCCTTCCACTTTCACTTCCACCCCTCGGGGGCAGCGCTCGGCCGTCTCGGCTTCGGACGCCGAGTGCTTTTCGCTGTGCCTGGGAGCCGGGCCTCTGTGGTAAGACCTCTTCGACTTCTTTCACTTCCACCCCTCGGGGTTAGAGCTTGGCTGTTTTTGCTTCGGACGCCGAGTGCTCCCTGTGCCTGGGAGCCGGACCTCTGTGCTAAGTAGCTAACTCAAAAAAAGATCTCACACAAATTGGACTAGCCCCATGGTAAGCTCAATAAGGCTCGTGTACTAGAGGACGATATATTTAAATACATGGAAAACATTCAAGACTCAGAAACAAATATTTGACCTTATCGGAATGTGTCCGTCAGCTTCGTAGGTAGAGTCACTAGGTACACTATCCACTCGGCTAATCCGGGTCTTTCAGAAAGCAGCTACATCGCTCTTCACATACGTTAAGAAATGAGCTCACTCGAGGCTCTCCCAAAAGTCTGCAGTATCGGATCCATCAAGAAAGGAGGAAATCTAAACAAACGCGCATTGACACCGCTGGAGTTGCAAGCGTTGTGTTCTACGGTGGCCTCTTGCCATCAGGCACCCGTAAGCTTGTAAGCCACCGAAATAAAAAAAATACTTCTGTTTGCAGGTGGTCCTGATGTCCCTGCGAACGACTCGGCACCGCCCGGAGGGGTGAATGGCGGGGCTGCGAGCCCCGCTACCCCGTCCACCCCCACCCACGACGACAACAATCGTGAGTTCTTTTCTAATTCATCATCATCATCATCATCATCATATCAGCCGAAAGACGTCCACTGCTGGACATGGGCCTCCCCTAAAGTGTGCCACAATGACCGCCCCTACGCCATCCGCATCCAGCGGACTCCCGCGACCTTTTACCAAGTCATCAGTCCACCTTGTGGGGGGCCTACCCACGCCGCGCCTTCTGGTTACGTGGTCGCCACTCGAGAACCTTTCTCCCCAACGGCCATTAATTTCTAAACAGATTTTTTTAGGGTCAAACGTGTACTATGTTTTTGACGCACCGCTGGAAATTTGTCGAAATTCCGTGTGAACCACACTACAAATACCCACGACGGCAACTATTGGGTATCGAATCAGAATCTTTTAGGGTCCATGTCCTACTGCGACTTGACGCACCGTTGGAAATAAGACGAAATTCAGTTTGAACTGCCCTAGAAATGATTTACTGTAGAAAATACCATAATTGCCATATGCGTGCCTATAACATTTCACCCCGAGTTCACTCAATCGCCTATTTATCTCCGAACCGATCTTCACCAAAGTAGGTATAGTATCACACTGCAGATACCTGCTTTCGAACAAAAAACAGTTTTTTGTTCGAAAGCAGGTAGTAGCAATTGAGAACCTTCTTATGTTATCTAGTTGAGGGCCCTTTCGGATACACTTCGACCCAGTGGGATCTTATGTGCATATGCCCTCCCCTTTATAGCTACTCCCAAGCTCGCTCCATCATTTCAAACGGATGATGCAGCTTAGTGGGAGCACCTTGAATTCCTTTGGTTGCGGGTAGCCGTTACCAAAGTGATTCATTCTTTGTCTGGCAAGGTCATGACAATCACACAGTAAGTGTTCCATAGTCTCATTCTCATCCTCCTCGCCACACATTCTACAGTCTGTACTGTTCGATAGAAGAACCTTCTTCCTTCCGCGAAGACACACAATATGTGTCAATTGTCATGTATGTCTACTCCTTTGTCTCTGTGTGTCTTTTGTGTAGTGAATAAATGTCTTCTTTTCTTTTTTTTCTTTTTCTTCTGAAGTGGATTAACAAGGTACAACGGTTACGTTGTTGCAGGAGACTTGTTGAGCGCTCTACTATGGGGCAGCGCGTCTTCGCTCAGCAGCAGCGCCGAGAGCCTCTACTCCGAGCCGCGCCCGGCGCTGCAGACGCAGCAGCAGCAAGCGGTCAGTACTAGTCTTGTTCACATCTGCATTCAGAAGAGTTTGTTTGAAACTAGTTATCGCCCAATAGGGTAGTTTCATCTAGCAAAATTAAATTATCAAAGTTTTTTTTTTATATAGTGTTTACCATAATAAATACGAATATGACACTATTTTGTTATAAAAACATAAGATTTATTTATTTAAAAAAAACGGCTCTTCTAACACACCGCTGACCATAGGGTTGGCTTGTTCCTCGGTCAAAGAATTGACATCGCCATTCAGCGAGGAAACGTAGCCAGCCTTATGGGCACCCTACCGCAGAGCGCCGACCTAGGGGACTATATTATAGGAAATTTGTGAATACATGTACATATTTTAGTTGTAAGTCATTGTGTATATTGTAGTATAATTTCTTTTTTGAATAAATGTAATTTAATTTTTAAAAAAGATTTATTTTTAATTTGAAAATTAAAACCATAGTTTTATTATTTGTATGTCACGTGACCGGAAACGCCGACCGCCATTTTGTTCTGTGAGTGACGTCAGAACAGCAATTGCAAAAATCAGAAACTGTAGACGGACATGCACATTTGACGTTTCTATGTTTCTGCACATAGTATCTTCTTAGTAGTCTATGGTCTGTTGTTTGCTGTTAGAGATATGACGTCACGATAATGGCAGCTGCCTTTTTGGCGCGAATATTAAACGTTCAAATTTCAACCATTATTTATTTGCATAAAGCGATATTATTTTGAGGACATGAAAATACCAGTTGACTATCGAAGCTATACGAACATTTTTAAATATATTAAAAAAAAAAAATATTAGCGCGTATGTCAAATTCTTTGCGGGTAGTCTAATTGGCTACTTTCTTAAAAAATTATATTTAGTCCGTCAATCAGATTATCAAACAATATTGGACACGTATTTTTTTGTTCGTCAATTAAACAAAAAATGATGAAGATATATCCCGTTAAAGTTCCGCATGACATCACATTATGGTACACTTTTTAGCATAATGTGACGTCTCGCGGAACTTTAACAAGCTATATCTTCATATTTTTTTGTTTAATTCACCAACAAAAAAATACGTGTCCAATATTTTTTGATAATCTGACTGGCGGACTAAGTAGAATTATATTTTTTTTACACAGGAAAGTACCCAATTTGAGCCCGAAAATCAAAGGGGCTTCTTCATACGAGCAATGTGTTAATATGTTTAAGACTCTTTATTAGATAAGGCGTTTTATAGTATTAAGGAATTTTATAAATATATTAATCGAATTAGTTAATTAATCTTTATCGACATCAAAATTATCACTATTATTTTGTACATATAAGACATCGCTCGCTTGTTCGATAAATAAATAAAATGAAACTATTGAAAAATAACCAATCATTATATTTCCAGGTGGTTAATAAGATCCTGGAGCGCAAGGACCGGCAGCCGGTGAAGGTCGACTTCAAGATATTCCTCACCGAGAACACCGTCACGCGTTGGGAGGCAGTAAGTAAAATACAGTGGCTAGGCCTCCATAGTAGGGCATGCAACCGGGATCCCGGAATCCCGCACCCATTTTCCCGATATTGTAATACCGGAATTTAAAAGGACCAATATCGGAATACCGGTAGTGAAAAAGAAAACATTATTTTTTAATAGAGAATCATGAAATCTGAATGTAAAAAAAGGGATTAATAATCAAGTTAAGTATTTACATTTATTTCGATCATTTTCTATCTATAACATTTTGCTATCATAGCGTGTGGGGGATCAAATGAAGGAGGAGAAAATTTCGTTTTCAAATATATAAATAATTTATAATATTAGTAGGATTATTCATTTTGCGAGTTTTTTTTTTTTTTAAAAAGTGTACATGAACTTTTTTTTTCAGAATTCGATTTTTTTGGGTTTTTTTTTTACTCAGAATCGTTGATACCATTAATTCTCATACATGAAAAAAGTGTCCAAAATATTCCATTCATGATCGTCAAATTTTTGTATGCTGTCTTATATTTATATGGTCGTGACGCTTAGGAAGCAAAATCTTACATAGTTATCTGGGACAATATTTTTCTTGTATAAGGATCGATAATATCAACGATTCTGGATAAGAAAAATCCAAAAAAAAAAGTGAATGTAGACTTTTTTTGAAAAACGCCCAGTCGGGAATCGGGATACCTACTCGGGATACAGTTTTTTTAACTTCTCATGCTTGTAAGTAGTTTTAACTTTTCATGCTCTTAATTTTAACTTTTCATGCTTATAATTTTAACTTTTCATGCTTATAATTTTAACTTTTCGTGCTTGTAATTTTACAGGTGGTACAAGGCAACACCATGTTCCTGCGGCTGCCGGGCGTCCTGCAGGCCGGCAGCAAGGAGAGCTTCATGCTTCTGCTCGACTTCGCCGAGGAGCGCCTGCACATCGCTAAGTACGTAACCTAAACGGTTTTTAGGGCCAACAAGGGACCCTTATAGTTTCGCCATGTCCGTCTGTCCGTCCGCCTGCTGCTTAGCTCACCCTTACTACTGGAAAACTGTAATTCGGCATGAGTATATAAATCAATCACGCCGAGAAAACTGTAGAAGAAGAGAAAATAGTGTTTTTTTTTTCAATTCAGGGATGCGTTTGCGTGACAAGACGTGCATAGACTGCTAAAAAATGCCTTCCTCTCTGCCGTAGTCAGGCAAAAATGACATTACTAATTAAAGAAAAAAAAATATTTAATGCTCAGAGCCGGATTCGAACCGGCGACCAGAGGCATACACGGTCCGTCGCTACTAACCAACTGAGCTATTGGAACAATCTGTCTCAATGTCAATTTTTCCGTTAATTAGAAATTTATAAATTTCGTTAGCAGCGATACTGCGTAATACAAATTAAAAATGTAATTATTGACAGAAACTGTTTCCCCCCAGCTGTATCATCTGCGTGCTGAAGTCCCGCGCGGACCGCGCCACGCTGCTGCGCACGTTCATGTTCATGGGCTTCGCGCCGCTGGCGCCGCACGCGCCGCTGCTGCCGCCCGACCTGGCCCACCCCGACTACATCTTCCTGCACTACAACATGCAGTAACAGCCTGCTCTCGACGACCAGGAAAGAGGACTAGACAAACAACTTTTTTAATTAGCTACATGAAATTAATAATCTTGAAATAGTATATTTCGATGCTAGTGCGGAAAGTATGTCATTACGTCACGAGTACCGAGATGTGAAGTATTTTTTAATACAGTCGCGAAAAAATAAGAAAAACCACAAGTAAGGAATTTGAAACTTTTATATTATTAATTCTGTAACATCATTGAAATACAAATGAAGTTAAATACAGTTTAAATGCAGTTTAATACAGTTCTATCTTATTTATTTTTTATTGACATAAAAATTTATGGTACAATTTGTACAAGGAAAAGTAAAAAGCACTAGTGCGCGAAAACCAACTTTCCGCACGCTAAACAGATACGTAAAGTAGCACTTTTTGAGGAACTGTATTAAAAACATATTTTCGGTTTTCAAGCGACACCATACTAGCGATACATCTTTTTTTTTGTTTACCCAGGGATCCATTATGGATCCCACCCAGCCCGGGGGGAGCCGAGTGGACTAAAACCCCTGGGGTGTTCACTCGCTCCATCACTCGCTTTAAGACAGAGACACATCCGGAACTCTGTCGGCAACTAGCCATACATCTAACGCAGCTATGCTCGACCAGCGGCCCGACGAGCTTATGCGATCCTAGTACAAAAACCCCATAAATGTATCTGGTGGCCCGGGGCACTTAGCTGAACTGTCTGCGGCCCTGGCAGAAAAAAGGTTGAGCATGGCTAGAAATTTCTTTTAACAACAGATGGCGCTGTAGCGATCCTACATCACACTTGCTATATTTTAGTCATACACTTATTAATCTAATTGTATATCAAAGTAATAATCGTCCTCTTTCTATAATGACATGAAACAGCGGTCCATAGTCGACAGAATGATATCTCTACCAGAGTCAATGCTCTACTTAAATATCTGAGCTGAGCTCTATATATCATTTTCTAATCAGTACATGAAAATTGTATACCAACATTTTGAAATTGCTCAAAAGATGTTTATGACAGCATTCCTCTGCAACGAACTCGAATGTAATCAGGTAAAGTTGGAATAGTAGAAATGGAACTAATAGTAAATTCTGTCAAACGCAGCAAAAAACGACTATTATGCCCTGTGCGTAAGGTTTCTTTTCGCTTGCTTTTGACAGATTACTCTTACAATTTCGTTTTTACTAAAAGGCAGTAGCGACATATAGTAGTATCATAGGTCGGCCTTAAAGTTCTGTTGCTCGTATAATACTTATGTCAGAGCTGTTGAAACGCGCATGTGACACCCGAGTTACAGGCGCTGACAGGCTACGGCGACCGCTTCCCATCAGGCGGGCCGTGTGCCCGTTTGCCACCGTTAAAATGCGTTTCTGCAGTTCTTAAGAGGTTAACAGTGTTAAGTAGTCAAGGCTTGAGGTAGTTTTTCGATCGGCACATTTCCACTTTGACACGGCTTGCTTTAGTTAAAGCGACAACAAGTCTTTTAATAGTATTTAGGTATTAAGTATATTTGCGGTATTACTCGATTGATTGCTAAGTTTAAAATATGTGTTGAGTATTAGATTTAGGGCAGACACTAACATCGGTAATCGTTGGATACAAAAAAGTATTTACATATTATTATTTCTGATAGTGTTTGACCTCTTTTGCGTTTGTTTGATTCGTATACAATTCGAGACAGTATTCTATTTGAGATGATCGAGTAAAATCGTATTTCATTTCTACAAATTCAGCTTTGAATACACTAATATCGCTTTTAAATATTACCCATTTTATTCAAAACTGGAGATTTTAATTATTTCTTTATTCATTATTATTGTAACAAGTATGTATGTCGTCGTGTATTATTGATATTCACCCAATCCGGGATAGTGCGAAAAAACAAAAAAATAATTATAAAAAAAAAACTAAAAAAGTAAAATTCCCAAAAAAATGTTTGTAAAAATATTTCGAACTCATGATTTTTACACTTATGTTAACACGGTATCACCAGAGTTCAGAAATATTTCATTTCTTTATAAAATCACATTTTTTTCTTACGCTGCAAACTAGCAAAAATTACTTTCAATATTAACTTTTGCTATTTAGTGGTAAAGTAATATATAAAGTACTTAGAAGATAAGTGGTTTCGTTTAATTCCTGTATTTAGTGTTACGATTATTTCCTGCCGTTTTGAGCATATTCGTGTACATAAGCAGACCATATAAACGTTTGCATACCTTATACTTAATTAGTACATTGTGTCTCAAGGGAGCAAAATGATCCTATATTTACGGCGAGGGCGGTATATTGAATCCTGAGTGAAGCGAAAGATTTTACAATTAGAGTCCTGAGCGTAACGAGGAATTCAAGTATGTCCAAGATGGAAATAATTTTGCTACCTACTGTTTTTCACACCTATGAGGAACATTGAAATCCCTCATATTTTGAGGTTAACAAGGACTGTGAAAAGTACTTTTTCACCATACATGTTTATGCTCAGAGGGCAAGGTTTAGTGTATAATTTCACAGCGTGGTCCGATTTCAGTATTTTCACTAAAAGTATTATTCGATCTTCGTTCTTTGTTAAAAGTGAATAGGACGCGCTGTATGTAGAATAATGGTAAATTTAAATGTATTATTAATTGATAAACGATTAAAGTTAATCTTAATCATTGTGTGTTTTATTCCATTACAACTGTGTAGGTAAAAAAACCCTGTTTGAAATAATTGTAGATTGTGTCACAAGGGAACAAAATTATAGATTTACGGCAAGGGCGGTATACTGAATGAATATAATCTTGAGCGCAACGTGGGATTCAAGTGTTTACGACCAAGACGTAAATAATTTTGTTACCGAGTGACATACTGCTTTTCACACCTAGTCCTATGAGGAAAATCAAAATCCTTCACTTCAACACTAACTCTTTCTGAATAGCAGGTTCAGGGAAGAAGAGTACAACTTTGATCCCTCATTTGAGAACAACAATGACTTGTCGGTACGAAAAAAAGTATTTTCATCACACTTGCTCGTCAATGGCGTTATTACTTGCGAGCGTACCGAGCAGTTATAGCCGTTTTACCTCCCACGGGCTGTTAAGTTTAGTTTTAAAATATAGAACCCTCTGATTGGCTTAAGCAAATCTGGTTGCTCTGTGATTGGTTGAAAAAAAATCTAGTTGGCCCAGCCGCCCCGCCCCGCAAGAATACTACTCTGTGATTGGTTGAAATATTGAAGCTGCGCGCTCCACTAGCACTGATCTGGAAGTGAAGTTGTCAATTTTTATTGGTGCGGCTGTATGAAACTACGATTTTTCTGTCTTTTGTAGTTATTTATTTCCTCGCAAATGTGATGAAAAACATTGTGTATAACACGGGCGTAAGAATATTGCAAACTCGAGTCATCAAACACATTCTGATAGACTCTCGTTAGCAATATTCCACTTACGCCCCTCGTTAAACAATGTACTATTTTATTGTAATCAGATGTGAACACAAACAAAACAAATGGCTATACGAACAGTCCACAACTATAATACACCCAAGAGGGGTCTATATAGCCTATTTTATAAGCTACATTTTACCGAACCTTTATTGATTTGGGTATGTGTTGACCAGCTGTTTTTTTTATTGTGCAAATGAAACAAATGAGTGCAGTGCAAAAATAACTTTATTAAGAGACGGTAACAAAAAATTCGAGACCTTATAGGTCGCAGATAAGCGAGCCAGCGGCATCAAGTGGCACCAGTTCGCCGCGGGCAAGTTACACCTGCCATAGGCTTGCGGTCGTGTATGCCGATCTCGCATTGGATTACACAGCCATGGAAGACGTTGTCACCCTCCTTGACACTGCTTGTATAGTCCGTAATAGACTCAAAGGCCATTGATGATGATGATATATCGCCAGGATGCTCGACTCTCCATACAAGTAATTAGTAAGTTTATTGTTTGTATTTATTATTGTAATTATTGAGTATAAGTTAACTATGTATTTTTGATGTTTGGTAACTTTGTGAGACAATCAGCTTCACTTAGTATTTTTTTAGGAGTATATGGTGATCGTCAGTTTTTTTAAGAAAAACATTTAAATTATTTAACATAAAAATTTAAATCTATAAAGCTATCAAAATGGAATCCGCCATATCCAGGTCGGAAACTAGTTTTTGATGCTAGAAATTAAATGCCGTATGCCGTTTAAAAATGAGAAGCAAACCACAGAATAAGTAATATTAATATAGTACAAGTACAGAAATGGCACTTACTAGCAAAGACGGCGTTTAGGCATAAGAAAGTTGCCTACTCTGTGCATCTCTGTTTATCGTATAACTTTTATTCATTCACACACGGCAAGTGTAGCGCTAGGGCTGTCACGCCAAGAATACATCAATGAGGGCAAAAAAAAATCTAGCTCACCAGATGTCGCTTGAGTAAAGTGAACCGATATTAATCAAGTACATGTTACTTCACATGTACAGATGTAGTAGATGTAGTGCATAATTGTTTTCCATCGTATTTTCTCGGAAACGTTCGTATTTGTCATGCTACTTCAGTCAACCTCAGCAGTACTTTCTGTACCGAGATTGACTGAAATAGCAAGACACGTTAGTACTTTTCCGTGAAACTACGATGGAAATTATTATGCACTATATACAACCTAACCAAACCAACGTCCCTTTGGGTATTCAAACAATCATAAACAGAGAAGCTGTGGCCGTTTACCGTTTTGATCGTGAGTTTACAAACCTCGTAATAAATAAGAGAAATTAGGTACGCGCGGTTAGTCGCGTTCAAGTCGGCGGGGGCGGCGGATCACAGCGTGACGCACATGTGCTAGCTCGCGCGGCGCCGGCCCTCGACTGACTGGCGGCCTCAGGCCACGCGAGCGATAGGTGTCTAACGCGTCGCGCCACGCCCACTGCAAGCCCCCTGACTAAACTACGTCTGTATGGAGAGTCGACCGAGCTGGAGACTTAAGAGATAGTAACAAAATTCGAGACTTAGGGTGGGTTGCAACAAACCGTCTAATCGTAAGCGGTGGTCGCCAGTTGAGTGGACCCCCAACATGGGCTCTTAACACATTCACAGCCAAGAATCGCTCCGCGCTACTCTGGTAGCCGACCTCGTGGTTTTCCCCGTATGTAGCGGAAAGCGGCTACGGCGTAGGCTCGCCAGGCGGGTGCCCGGCATTTAAATGTGTTAAACACATTTGCCTATAACTTCTTATAGACCCTGAAGAAGTAGCTTATATCCCCTTCCACCTGCTTTTCTCCAGGAATCTCCTCTTCATTCACCAGGTGGAACTGCTCGCCGATGTTGGGGAAAAAGGTGTCACATTCGAATGACTTCTGGATCTCAGTGAGGTATATCTTTCCGCAGTTCGGGTGGGCCATGGCGGCCTGAGAACAAAGAAATAATTACGTTAATATAATAGGGGTTGTAGACTCTAAATTTAATATAAGTTCAAAAGAAAGGTGGCAGGAAAATATGCCTGATGACGAAAATCTGATTCAAATATTTCAAAAAATTACGAAAGTACAACCGTTTTAATACGGCTTGTTAGATGTTAGAGAGAAAAAACGCTCGTATATTGTGACGTCACGACCATCAAGCGTCATAGTAAATGATAATCGTTTCATATGAACGTGCGTTTTGCGGAAAAAGGACAGATCATACCCCCCTCTTAAAACTTTGGTCACTTATAACTTTGCGATTATTTAACCTCTTGCGTTGTTTTTTTCTCCATTTGACTACATTTATAATCCTTTTTCAAAAAAATACAACACTATTGGTTATTTTAACCTACACCCCTATTACTTACGGGCAGACTCAGCGGCACCACAGAATAATGAATAGCACCTAAAGGTACAGAAAGTCCACTGCCTAAGTGAAGACGTTACCTGTTATTTTTTTTGCAATAGACAATCATAGAGTGAGATAGGGTTGTTGACGTACCACATAACTGAAACATCCACAATGATAACTGCTTTAGTTCCAATGTTTGTTATCGAAATGATCGTGCATTTTGGTAATAATAATATGATATGATAATAAAATAATGCAATAGCCGGAAGTCAGGTAGTAAATCAATACATGAATACAGATTAAGATTTTACAAAACAGTGCGTATTTTGCAATGAGTTTTTTTTTTCTTTCGTCATGTTCGATGTTAGCAAGATGTTGTATAATTGAAATTCGTATAACGGTGTGCGATCAATAGAATTATGTTGATACTCGTACTGCGTACAACGGAACATATTATATTAAACGTCTGTGATTGGCGCAGGGTCGTTCATTGTGGCACTCTTTGGGGGAGGCCTATGTCTAGCAGTGGGCGTCTTTCGGCTGATATGATGAGGTACATTACTCACATAGGACGGTAAACAAATAAGTGTCTCAGATCGCAGGTATTTTCTGCCCGAGCTGAAGGCGAGGACTACAAGTATGCGACCTGAGGATTTCTTTACTAACGCCGAGGCATCGTAACAGTCGTAACGGGCCGTGATTGGTACTTTGTGGTCAGGTGTGACGTAAATCTAGTTTTACCAATCATGTTATAGATAGAACCATACCTGATATATGGAAGAACCACCTATAACCCAGGTGCTCTCGATATCTGATCTGCCTTCAATGTATTTGATTGCCTCATCCAGGCTTGGGACCACTACCACACCCTCCGGTACCTGAAAAGTATAATTCCTGTAAAGTGTACATGAGATTTGGTGTCGAAAGGATTTAATTTTTATTGACCACATTATATAATCCCTTGAACAAACTGATCACTGAAACAAGGGATTGATATCAAATCGATCACAACTTCTCCACTATTTGCTTACTTAAATTTTTCAGACACATGGCTAGATGGGATAATAGTTTAAAAAATATATTAGATTTTTTGGACTAAATAGATTTTTTTAGGAAAGCAGCCAATTCTAAGGCTGGCGTCGCAGTCGGAATTAGTCACTGAATTCAGCATAGGGACCACTCAAGAGGAAACAAAAGTACCCATTTATTTGTTCTTGACTGATTCAGTTTATAATACAGTGACCAAATTCCTTTTAGTCAGCCTGATTTGTTTGAAACTCACAGGAGTTTTCAATATATATATATTTATATAATTTCTAGTTTATTCATGTATTATAAGAATAAAGTATAGCCTTACCTTATCCTTAACACTATCAACATGCCTGGTCATAACTATGTTGACCCGCTTGGGCAGCGGCCGGTATTTGTCCGGAATACAGTCCCAGGTGATGCGGCCCATGATCACAGCATTTAATCGCTCGGGGGCCGATACTTTTGTGGTCATTGTTGTGAAGTAAGCCATTTCCTTCCTGTGAAAAATGCAATCCATACTAATATTATAAATGCGAAAGTAACTTGTACAACGTGTTGTCACTCGTAAGAAACCTTATTAGCTAGTTTTACGTTTCTATTCATAATTTAGTTTAAAAAACTCAAATAGAACCAAGAAAATTATATGTCACATTACCATGTCAGAAAATAAACTATAAGCTTTTATAACAATACGGATTTTATTGAAACAATAAGGGAAACTCAAGCTAGGCTAGGGAAACGTAGACAAACCAAACAAACTCTTTGCATTTGTTACGTTTACAAACTTAAACCACTGGATTGAGGTGAAATTTGGCATGGTTATAGTTGGAATAAGGGGCAGAAAGAAATGGAGCAAAATGGTCACTCAATGGTACACAATAGAAGGGAAAAGGAAGAGAGGAAGACCACTAAAACAATGGGACAACAACATCAGAGAGATAGCGGGAATACATGGGGCAGGATGGCCACAGAGAGGCCAGAATGGAGAAGATTGGAGGAGGCCTTTATTGCTTGGCAAGCGACGCGCGCGGAAGAAGAACCAAATATATGATTAAGCTCCATAACAGAACACTTATGTTAGGAATATTACATTTTGTGTCCGAATAAAAGGCTATAAATAAATAAATAATAGTTGGAATCCCAGGGAATGACATAAGAAAGAAATCATTACATTGTCAATATATCTATGAAAACATTCTGTATGTACATAAAAACATTGCCAATTTTAGGAAAAACTGTGACATACATAATATTAATACTAGAAATAAGCATAAGCTCGCGGTGCCCACCACTCGGCTCCAAAAAATTAAAAAATCATTCATGGGTAATTGTGTAAGGTTTTATAACAAACTTCCAGGAAACTTAACTGAGTTATCTTTTAATAAATTCAAGAACTATGTGAAGCGTAAACTTATCTCGAAAGCTTATTATAGCACACAAGACTACATGAATAATAAAACTCCATGGAACTAATTTTGACTGAATTTTTAATCTATTATTTTCGTAATATTTTGTTTTTTGACATTAGATTGTTTTTCTAGAAATATCATCTGGTCATATGGCATCGCAATATGGGGAGTAGCCAGTAAGAGCAATATAGCCTGCCTACAAAGAGTACAAAACAACATCCTTAGATGCATCACCAAAGCTCCATGGTTCGCGAGGAACTATGAAATTCACGAGCATGTAAAAATGCCAACAGTAGCATCTGAAGTGGCCCGCTATAAGGAACAACACATAGCTCGCCTTACCCATCACTCCAATCCATTGGCCTCTGGATTGCTCGATAATGTCAATGTGGTTAAGAGACTTAAACGTAACCATATTCTTTAAGTAGTGAACGGGGCATTGGCCTCTAAATCTACGACCCGCCATCCTCCATTCAACAAATCTGATTATAGTCTGGAGACTGATTGCAGATCTACACTAGGAAAAAAAAAAAAAAAAAAAAAAAAAGAAATATTCTACTAGTATTTTTTATAATTTTTTTTATATTTCATATATTCTTTATGTTTAAAAATTACTCTAAAAAATTAACTGACGATTTGAAAGTGCTTGTTACTAGGCCTACTTGAATAAAGATCATTTTGAGTTTGAGTTTGAGTTTAAATACAAGATGATGATTAACATTAACTAAATTAAATTAAAACTAAGTTAAATCTAAAAAAGGCCCTCGAGGCATTGTACCGAGGATGCTGGCTGATGACATAAGAGAGTTTCTATCCCAAAAATCATCTCCTTAGAGGATGAAATGGGGGCGAAAGTGTGAATGGAGCTACAATATAAACGAGTTCTCGGGCGAAATCACGGACAAAAGCAAGTATGTTATAAGGACACACATAGTTAGATCAACTGGATCCCTATAATGTACTTATGATTATGACCCCAACAATCTCTGTCTCTTTTTAACCCATCCATAAAGAGAGAGAGGGAGATACGTACATGCAGAGGCTGTAAGTTATAGGGACCGATCAAAATTCAGCAGCTATGTTTGAGTTAGCCATTTCGCATCAAAGTAGTCCATTCAAAAAGCAACTCTACCATCCACAGTAGAAGCTTCCAATTCCAATGACAATTTTATAAAAAGTCGGCCACATTAAACAATGTCAGCCATAATGAAAGTGGTGTCAACATGGAACTTTTATTGCGTTGATATAAATAAGGTTGCATCCGAAATCGGCACTTTTTTTCGTTGATAAGGTTGAAGATTGAGATTGCTCGTTGGCATTATTAAGTTTTTACTCACTTTAATCTCCATGGCAGCGTCCCGTTGGCACCAATACCCATGTTCTCACACGCCGCGGCAATCAGATTTAGTTTTACTTTCGACATTATCCAGACTCCGATAAAACTACGAAAACAAAATTCTGATCACTGTGACTCTTATTTTAGTAAGTATTTCTAACCCTAGAGGTTTCAAATATGCAGACTTAATAATAACTTTGATAATACATCGACAGTTGCGATATATTTCATAAAATATGTAGCAATTCTATATTCAATCAATTAACATGCGGGTTCGCGATAACAGCAAAATCGCGGTAAAACTAAAATAAAACCATAAAATGTGACAATGACATTGACATATTGTAGTATTGGCAGTGTTGCCATAGAAGTATAAATTGCGATAAGGAGACGCTACACGGGCCGATATCGCAGGATTGCATGCAGGCCGCCGTGTGATTCGGCCCGTGTGGATACGTATCAGTCAGAACAAGTCAGAAGCACGGCTGCCAACCAAATCAAGCTCACTCCATACTAGATTTTCTGTGACCTTGCTTAGCAGTCTTGCCGATTTCGCTCGTGTAATGGTGGTACCACACTTGAGAATGCGTGTTCGCGTTGTATCATTGCCCCTCTTTCATTTGCCGTAGGAAGAAAAAAGATGCAACACGAATATTTGGGCAAATACCGCCATGTGGAGTGCCACCATAACGTCTCCTATATAGAGAAAAAATAATGTTAGGCCTACTTACGTTCTAATTTACGCTGACATTAAAAGTTTTTTGTTGTAGGTACTTTAAAATACTGTTGCTTTTAGACTAGAATATAATAGAAGATAATTTATTTCAGTACAAGTACACAGGAACACATTAGGTAATACAATTACAAAAAATATGAAAACAAAGGAAGAACTCATCAGCTAATTGTATACTAATTAGTAACCTAGGTATACTGAAAAAACCGGCCAAGTGCGTGTCGGACCACGCAAAACGAAGGGTTCCGTGCCTATTAAAAAGGTCGTATCGTCACAGAAATTTTACGGCACTTACATCCTTTTCTTTGAGGAAGGCAGTTTTTCAGCAATATCTCGAAAACCTCTGAACCGATCTTGTTCAAAACAATTATGTCCATGAATTTTTCCATATTTTTAAAATACACCGTTCAAAAATTAGAGGGGGGGGGACAGAATTTTAGTGACTTTCGGGGCGATTATCTCCGACTCTATTCACTTAATCAAAAAAAATGCTAAGAAACCTTATATTTATTTTGAAAGGCCTATCGATTGATGTGCCACACGCGGGGTCACAATGAAATTTTTTTTTTTGACTTTTAGTTTTATGTATGGAGTGCACCCCAAAAAAAAATTTTTGTCATTTTAATTACATAAGTATGTAGCGGCTAACAAAATACACCTGTCCTCAAAATTTTATTCAAATACATCTTATAGTTTTCGAGTAAAATGCCTGTGACATACGGACAGACGGACAGACGGACATAACGAAACTATAAGGGTTCCGTTTTTGCCATTTTGGCTACGGAACCCTAAAAAGGTGAACACTTAGCATAATGCCGTGCTACTAGAGTACCCAACGCTGGTCTTCCGTGAATACCGTAGGAGCGCAGTGGTTGCACGTAGCTGCTAGTTGAATCCCACAAATACCGGTGCTAACTTTTTTGAGGCGATGGATCCGTCCGTCTTCAGTTAGTTGTTAAGATTATTGTTTTTATAAGATTATGTTAGTATTTAAACAACATTGTATGCATTTCACAGTGCCTTGGTGCTCACTGTATTACTGTGTAATTTGTATGAATAAATAATGTCCAGTCCAAACAATGGTCAGAGGCTCAGCCATTATTTCAAAGTGTCAATGGCGTTGAATAGGGTTTACGTAATTTGCACGCCTGCCAATTATTATTAATATTTAAATCCACGTGTAGCCTAAAATGTTGATAAACTGGTCAAAGGGCAAAGTTTATCTCATCACGTTTAGTATAGGTATACAATTTGTTTTAATGTGAGTAATCAAGAGTGAAGCGTTGTCGCAGGCTTCAGTTCGCGACATCACGGCACCATGGACACAACGCTGAAGCTGCTTTGTCTTTTGGCGATGTTAGTTACATCTCACTCATCCGCGATACATAGTGAGTTTCCGCATAAGATTTGTAAGATTCTATATAAGATTACCGTAAAAATAACCGGACAAGTGCGAGTTCAACTCGCGTGGTGAGGGACTCAAACTTCTTATAAGTTTTCCTGTAATCTTTTGGCAAAGTACTATTTTCCATATTTTTTTCAGAATTTTAAGCCTAGAGTTTCGGAGGCAAGGGGGGGAATGGTAAATTTTCGTATTATTTCCTAAATTACTTCAAATCTGTTTTTGCTAAATATAAAAAATAAATATCTGAGATGCTTACAACAACCCCTTTCATTTGATATGTCACACAATACACTTTTTTTTAAATATTCCAGTTTACCCCCACAAAAGGCCACTCCTTGTTCAGAATTCATTGAAAAATGTTGTAAATGGCGCAAACTGGTGTTCGATGGTCGTAAAGTCCACGATGAAGCATGGTTTCAGACACTCGCAGATAAGCGAGCCAAGCGGCATCAACGTCTCACCTGTTCGCCGCGGGCAAATTACACCTGCCAGGCTTGCGGTCGTGGATGCCGCTCCCGCATTGGATTACACAGCCATGGAAGACGTTGTCTCCCTCCTTGACACTGCTTGTATAGTCTGTAATAGACTCAAGGGCCATTGATGATGATGACCAAATTTCAACTCAATCGGTCCAGTCGTTTCGGAGCAAATCGGCTGTGACAGACGGACAGACAGACGCACGAGTGATCCTATAAGGGTTCCGTTTTTTCCGTTTGAGGTACGGAACCTTAAAAACCAGGCAACTTTGCCTGCTTTTTACCCGACTGCCGAAGAAAAGAAGGGTTATGTATTTTGTATACTTTTTTATTTATTTTCATTAGTCATTTATTGCAACCATAGTTCATATTCGCACCCTTAGAATGAAACCGACCGAACTCAAAAAAATCGACAAAATGAGTTAACTACACAATATATCGACTCAAAATTACATATTGCATCAAGATGTGTTGCTAACTCATTTTGTCGATTTTTTTGAGTTCGGTCGGTTTCATTCTAAATGGTGCATGTATGAATCGTTTTGGATTACGTATTCATAACGCAAAAGTTTAAGTATACAGGGTGGCTCATTCAAATCGGTCAGTATGGGAATGTCTGAAACTATAAGACATACGAAGATTTGTTCTTAGGAACCATGTCACCGATTTTGATAAAAAGAAAAACTGCATTCATACATTTGAAAAAAAAAACTGTACCCAGCTCGGGAATCGAACCCGGTTGTTTTGAAAAAATAAACTTACACTTTTTCTATTTAAATATCGATTGTGTAGGTCTTAAGCTGTAAATGGCTCTAAGAAACATGATGTCTAAAATGAATAAATCTGTTTAGCCCAATGGTTAGCTGGTAGAGAATGCCATCTGGCATTAAGCTCGCCATTTGTACATATATTTTTTGTATTTTGTGCAATAAAGTTTAAATAAATAAATAAAATAAAAATAAAATGCATTGTTTTGACATACTTTAATTTATCATAGTAGGTGTTCGAAGTGACCACCATTACAATATTCAACAAGTTCAGGCATGTAAAATTGTCTCTATGGCTGTTTGTATGTACCTCTCTACTTGTTACATACACCTTATCATGTGGCATTAGCATTGCATTAAATCGATACTTAAATAGAAAAAGTGTAAGTTTATCTATTTAAGTATGTATTTATCTATATAAGTATGTTTATCCGTTGTCTAGTACCCATAGTACAGGCTTTGCCTAGTTTGGGACTAGATCAATTGGTGTGAATTGTCCCACGATATTTATTTATTTATTTATTTATTTATTTTTTCAAAACAACTGGGTTCGATTCCCGAGCTGGGTACAGTTTTTTTTTCAAATGTATGAATGCAGTTTTTCTTTTTATAAAAATCGGTGACATGGTTCCTAAGAACAAATCTTCGTATGTCTTATAGTTTCAGACATTCCCATACTGACCGATTTGAATGAGCCACCCTGTATACTTAGGTATCTTTGTGTGTGTTACCAGTGCGCAGCGTTAAATCGAGTTATTTATTTTAGAAACTGAAACTCAAAAAAACAGGCCGATTTTTTTTTATCTTGTCTGCTTGTGGAAAGGTAGTTATCCCACTTGTAATCTGTTGACACATGTCATTGTGTTTCAAAAGTCCCTCTCCCCTCAGTGGCCTGCGCGCTACCGTACGAGGCGGGCCCCTGCAACAACTACACCGTGCAATGGTACTTCGACATCGCGTATGGCGGGTGCTCGCGTTTCCACTATGGCGGCTGCGAGGGCAACGGAAACCGGTTCTCGGATAAAGCGGGGTGCGAGGATGTATGCGTGCACCCAACTGGTAAAGGTAAGACTTAAATTATTTAAGACTAATATGAACTCGCGTGGCTTAATCGTCCGCGTATTGCAAATATTGCAATACACACAGGAAAACCTGCGGGTCAAAGTATAGCCTATATTCGAAAAGTCCAATCTATACACTTGGTGAAAGATGTTTTGAAATCGGATGAACTGTTCCCTACACACAAACTTATAAGCATACAAAGCTACAATCTCTCTGTCTTTTCCTCTTAAAAATAATATTATAGAGAGGAAATGTCTAGTATTAGTACGAGTATGTCAGACATTTCAGATTTTTAGGGTTCCGTAGCCAAAATGGCAAAAACGGAACCCTTATAGTTTCGTCATGTCCGTCTGTCCGTCTGTCCGTATGTCACAGGCATTTTACTCGAAAACTATAAGGTGTATTTGAATAAAATTTTGAGGATAGGTGTATTTTGCTAGCCGCTACATAGTTTTGTAATTAAAATGACAAAAAAATTTTTTTTGAGGGGTGCACTGCATAAATAAAACTAAAAGTCAATTTTTTTTTTCATTGTGACCCCCCGTGTGGCACATCAATCGATAGGCCTTTCAAAATAAATATAAGGTTTTTTAGCATTTTTTTTGATTAAGTGAATAGGGTCGGAGATAATCGCCCCGAAAGTCACTAAAATTCTGTCCCCCCCCTCTAATTTTTGAACGGTGTATTTTAAAAATATAGAAAAATTCATGGACATAGGGCTTATTAATTTCATTCACCGAAAATTGTTTTGAACAAGATCGGTTCAGAGGTTTTCGAGATATTGCTGAAAAACTGCCTTCCTCAAAGAAAAGGACGTAAGTGCCGTAAAATTTCTGTGACGATACGACCTTTTTAATAGGCACGGAACCCTTCGTTTTGCGTGATCCGACACGCACTTGGCCGGTTTTATTATTCTAGCTTGGCTACGTTACTCAGGTAATAGTTACTTACCTTGTACGTAAAATCGCTTTTTGAACGGAAGACTTCGCTGCAACTCGGTCGTCTCAAATAATTGTAACTATAACATTCGTCTTGTACAGTCACGGACTTGTTGAGCCATTTAGAGCTTTATACCTACTGGGCATTTTCTAGCTTTAGGTACTATTAAAAAACGAAAATTTTTCGACACCTAAATGGCTGAACAATTTATGTTGACAGGCTCTGGCTACAAAAATCAAGAGTGGATAAATAAAATAAAAAAATCTTATTATTCTGTACAAGAGTTTATGGAAGATTCCATAAAATAATTACCTACTTTTTCACTTCTCATGCTCGAAAAGTGTGTCATATTAGGCTTAGCAAGCGGGGCTAAAGTAGTACATGTAGCCCCTAGGGAAAATATGTATAAATATTTATGATTTCTAAAACATTTAATTTGACCAATCAAAACACTTCGCTGTATAAAATCCACCAATCACAACTTAAAAAAAAACATTTGTATTTGCTATCAACTAACCAGATTACAGCGAATATTAAAAACAACCAATCAGAAACCAGAATGAATTTCAAATATCAGGTGTTTTTTAGTCCCTAACTCACAATAATTATTACAACAAAAACGCCTCTGGCCGTCAACGACACGCCTGTGGACGGTCAGCCGATGATGATTAAATACTGATGATCCACCATAGTTGTCTCTTACTATAACATGCAATGAGAAAGAGACAGCGCGTGGATCGAGTGATAATACTTCACCGTGTATTGAACGCCTCAGAGGCAAATTCGTGGTGTCAATATTTTGTATCTGTGTCAAAGCAGTTTATTAAAAAAAGTATGCCGCCAAATCAAATAATCTTCGCGCCGTGGAATTTATTATTGATTGTGGATGGATATAATCTTTGTTTTACTATTTTCTCGCAGTCGAAGTGAAAAGTAGAGTGTATAACTCGGGTCTAAAAGCCATATTACCCCTCGAAATATTTTCCCTCGCTTCACTCGGGAAAATATCCATCTCGTGGTAATATGGCTTATTTTAGCCCCTTGTCATACAATCTACTATTTTTAAATATTAGTTTTAAGGACCATTTTTGCAATACCCTGTCAGGATTCATGTGACATCTGACTCTATAATTTATTTGTAACAACTGTAATTAAGTACCATGGTGTGCAATACCTACTTAATAGTTTTTTATAATACAAGTGCGGAAAGTGGGTAATTCCCAACCTGACGATGACCAAAAACACGACCGTTAGGGAGTGTTTTCGATCGACACGAGTTGGGAATAACCTATCCACACGTGTATCATACAAAATTTTACATTGCATCATGCAAGGAAATTAAAATAAAAAACATAAAAGGTGACATTTTAACGTTCATGAAATCTCATTCTCGCACGTGCGTGGGAATAATGGCCCAAAATCCATTCTCGCACGGCCCCGCCCCCCTAAGCTGTGCGGGCATAGAGGACTTTCCGTGTTTATGTTGAACCATATAAAGGCGCACTTTCAGAGCAAGTGCATTATAATATTTTATTAATGGGGTAAAACGCCTATATTTTCAGTGGTATGCAACCTACCGAAGGTGAAGGGCAGCTGTGGCGACCAGGTCGCGCGCTGGTACCACGACACCAACCAGGGCTGCATACCGTTCACCTACGGCGGCTGTCTTGGCAACGCCAACAACTTCGAGAGGCGCGAGCTCTGTGAGAAGCAGTGCGTGCCCGAACTCTACCAAGGTAATTAGGTACTTCCTGGGTAAAAAAAAAACATTTTAGTCCGTCAATTACATTATCTAAAAATATTGGACAAGTATTTTTTATTTCGTCAATTAAACAAAATATTATGAAGGTTTAGCCCGTTAAAGTTCCGCGTGACGTCACATTAATGCTAAAAAGCGTACCACAATGAGACGTCACGCGGAACTTCAACAGGCTATGTCATCTTTATAATTTTTTGTTTAATTGACAAAATAAACAAAACATGTTGGACTGATGACCTGATGAACCTTTACCAGGCCCCGTAGCATGGTTGGCCTTATCACGCGACAAGTGACAAGATAACAGCGTCGTCTCGTTCTATCGAACGGTGTCAGCCAGTGACGCACGCTCTATCCTATCACCTATCGCGTGACAAGGCCAACCATGCTACGGGGCCTGGTAAAGGTCGCGGGAGTCCGCTGGATGCGGGTGGCGCAGGACCGGTCAATTTGGAACTCTCTGGGGGAGGCCTATGTCCAGCAGTGGACGTCGTTCGGCTGATATGATGATGATGATGATGATGACAAAATAAAACATACGTGTCCAATATTTTTAGATAATCTAACCGACGGACTGAATAGTTTTTTTTTAGGAAAGTAGCTAATTGCTGCTGTGAGTTAGCACAAGGGCAATGATCCTCATGAGTCATGCGCCTACAGTGACTTCTGCCACAAAGCGGAACAATGCGGCTGACACGTAGCGTTGCTTGGTTAATACGGCGTAGTCTCAGTAATTTTCTTCTCAGTCAGTCTATCTACCTCTGGCGAATTCTTGTCTTCTCCATTCGTCTCTGTTTGTCTAAATACAGAATCACCACCAGTTAAGATGCTCCAAATATGAGACGTACCTCTCTCGAATATCCTTTTCTTATAAGAATATTATTAATATTAACAATGTGTCTAAAAATACTTTTTTACGTTTCAGAATGATGGCGATGGACATTTTAAAATACCGAAACAGTCTAGACGAGATCCCTCAAATGAAAATGTTCACCCACATCTTCTCGTTTTGTAAATTGAGCTGTGTAAATAGTTATATACTTATAGATATTAGTTATATAATTATACTTACCGTAAAACGGAGCTATTTGACACAATGTTTTGATTAAAATATCAATAATTCCTTCCGGATTTTATCTTTATGAAAAGTTTTGAATGTTTTATAGATAAAACGCATTATGTTAGACCTAAGTACTACACATGTCTTTATATTTGATACAGACGGAGTTTTTTTTTAAAGAGGTGTTAAATAACCTCGGGTTCACTCTATTGAAATTGATGGGTTTCGAATTGGTTTTTGCGGAATTTTGTTGCTATTGCTGTTTACACAAATGTTACTATTTGGGACACTTTTAGCAACAATCACCTAAGGTATTGGAGAATAACCAAATTGTTTCAATAATTTTCAGGACAAAAAAATCACAGTGTTACTAGCAAAAATATGATTCTTTAAAATCTCTTTTTCGCTAACTCGCTTTTAAATAATAATGAAGTGTGTGGATGATTTTTCCCCTTCAACAACTTTGGATGCGCTCTTTGGGACCGAGCGCGACGACAGCGCCACGTGACAGGCGGCCATTATGGACAATATTGTCACCGCTGTCAAACAAGAAGTAAGTAAATATTGTGAAAAATATTAATGAAATCTTGTGTTATTACAATTCACAACAACACATCTTACCAGGACCATAATAATCTCAAAAACGATTAGAAAATGTTTACTGCAATATGGATTTGACAGCTCAAGTCAGCGACAAAAATGACAATTTTAGCCGCAGCGAGCGCAGTGATCGTTTAGGCTACCCCCTCCACCCGCTTTGCACTCTGCCATTATGGTGCCTTTACATGCACGCGTTCAAAGCGACATTCCACGGGCACAGGCACGAGCGTGTAAACAGCCTGCTTGTGTGCACACGCCCGTGCCCCGTGCCCGTGCCCCGTGCCCGTGCATGCCGCCGATCGGGACGATGTCGGTTTTTTAACAGCGGTACTCCTGCGCGGATAGTCAGGAGGTTCCTCTCTCAGTCGCCCGCCCACTAGACCTGCGGCTGAACAAAACTGGGTTTCGATAGCATTAAAGTTTTTTCTTTTTTGAAATGTCGTTTGAGGCATGTTAAATAATACTTATGTAAAAAGTTAGAAATTTTCAGGTTTAGATTTCGGCTATATTGAAATATTTAATTATTTTGCCAAGAACTACGTAAATATAGAATTAGAGTTACAAAAAACTGTAACATATCCAATAACACTTTGATTTCTTTACAATATTCTGTTTTTAGAAGTCTGGAACATCTGCGTTCTGGTGAACGAAAAAATGCTAATAATTCCGAAAATATAGAATTAGAGTCGCTGATATTGCAAAATTATGATATTATCGATCCACTTAATATACTTGAAAAAAGTTAGAGGTTTAGACAATCGGCTTGTCTAGATATTGATTTCTGGCTTAGCAGTATAACCAATATTGAATTAGAGTTTGTAGAGTTAATAATAAGCAGGTCATGATAATGATCTCTGTTACCAAACAAAAGTTTATAAATATAAAATCACGGCGACACTAAATACTGATACGTAAGCATTCCGGGCCTATATTAATACATTTCAAACTCGCTGTATGCGCGCGCCGCGCTGCGCACTGTGCCACCAGACCCCAATTCCGTATCCGTAACTGGTTTTAAGTTCACCTCAACGCTCACCAACAAATATATCTTGACACTGCGGTGCGTAGTAGCTAAGCGTAGGTAGAGGTCTAGTTTCGTTAGGTGACGCTGTTTTAAGTTCACCTCAACGCTAACCCACAAATATATCTTGACACTGCGGTGCGTAGTAACTAAGCGTAGGTAGAGGTCTAGTTTCGTTAGGTGACGCATGGGGTGAGGCGCATGAGCGCGTAGCGAATAACAGCAGCGATCAGTGGGGGCGGGGTAGTGGCGTGCCCTTGACTCCACGTCAACCTGCGTCCAGATTCCATAAAAAAATCCGCAAAGCGTGTTTTAAACTAATATCAACCGAAAATAGTTAAACTTACGCTTATTTATTACTATAGGGATTGCCCACGGTTTCGTTCGCGTAGAATTCGTTATCGTGTTATAGAAATAATTGATATGAAAATTATCATACAAATGACCATTCTCTGCAGAAATACCTACTAACAAATGACATACAATGTATTTTTTTTTGCGAAGTGGCCAGTAACAGTAAGCTATGGAATAGATGGGTAGTAAACCGCAATTTACCTACCACATGAAATTGTTTTTGTATATTCAGGATGTAGGGTCGGTTCGCCGGTTATCGACCACCTAATTTAGTGTGCCAGTTTGCGACCACTCAGGTAAATTGGTGAACCGAGAGGATATTTTCTAGTTTTTTCAGTAGATTCCTGCCTAATAACTACATTAACTAGGTACTTAGAGCCTGTTCAAATCTATATATATATAAAAGAAGATCCTGACTAATTCATACACGCACAGCCGAAACTACTCGGACTAGAAACATGAAATTTACACCAAAACTACCTTTTATAAAGTTTTTTTGGAACAACGGATAAGAAGGGATTTTAAGAAACTCCACCCCTAAAGGGGGTTAAAAAGGGGTGCAACGTTTGTATGAGGGACACTTTTTTTTTAGCTAGAGACTTAAAGTTTTGTAGAAAGATAACTTATTAAAATACAAAAAAGTACTTTCAGCGTTTTGGAAAATTCTGTCCCTAAGGGGTTAAAAAGGGGTGCAAAGTTTGTATGGAGGAAACTTTTTGTTTTGAGCCAGACTTAAAACTTTGTAAAAAGATTACTTATTAGAATACAAATAAAGTCTTTTCAGTGTTTTGGAAAATTCCGCCCTTAAGGGGTTAAAAAAGGGGTGCAAAATTTGTATGGAGGAAACTTTGTGTTTAGAGCCAGAAACTTAAAACTTTGTAAAAGATTACTTATTAGAATACAAATAAAGTCCTTTCAGTGTTTTGGAAAATTCTGCCCCTAAGGGGTTAAAAAGGGGTGCAAAGTTTGTATGGAGGAAACTTTGTTTTGAGCCAGAGACTTAAAACTTTGTAAAAAGATTACTTATTAGAATACAAATAGTCCTTTCAGTGTTTTGGAAAATTCCGCCCTTAAGGGGTTAAAAAAGGGGTGCAAAATTTGTATGGAGGAAACTTTGTTTTGAGGCAGAGACTTAAAACTTTGTAGAAAGATTACTAATTAGAATGCAAATAGTCCTTTCAGCGTTTTGGAAAATTCCGCCCCTAAGGGGTTAAAAAGGGGTGCAAAGTTTGTATGGAGGAAACTTTTTGTTTTGAGCCAGACTTAAAACTTTGTAAAAATTACTTATTAGAATACAAATAAAGTCCTTTCAGTGTTTTAGAAAATTCTTCCCCTAAGGGGTTAAAAAGGGGTGCAAAGTTTGTATGGAGGAAACTTTTTGTTTTGAGCCAGAGACTTAAAACTTTGTAAAAAGATTATTTATTAGAATATAAATAAAGTCCTTTCAGTGTTTTGGAAAATTCCGCCCCTAAGGGGTTAAAAAGGGCTGCAAAGTTTGTATGGAGGAAAATTTATTTTGAGCCAGAGACTTAAAACTTTGTAGAAAGATTACTAATTAGAATACAAATAATCCTTTCAGCGTTTTGGAAAATTCCGCCCCTAAGAGGTTAAAAAGGGGTGCAAAGTTTGTATGGAGGAAACTTTTTGTTTTGAGCCAGAGACTTTAAGCTTTGTAGAAAGATTACTTATTAGAATACAAATAAAGTCCTATTAGCGTTTTAGAAAATTCCACTCCTAAGGGGGTTAAATAGGGGGTAAGCTTTGTATGGGCAACGATTTGTTTGAGCTACAGACTTAAAAGTTAGTAGAATGATTACTTATTAAAATAAAAAAGTGGATTCAGCGTTTAGAAAAATTCAACCCCTAAGGGGTTAAAAAGGGGTGCAGTTTGTATGGAGTAAACTTTTTGTTAAAACTTTGTAGAAAGATTACTTATTAGAATAAAGCTTGACCAGTTCAATGTGATTATTGTCAAGAGGGCAGATTATTCTGTTTTATATGGTATCAATTTCGTATAGTCTGAACAATGTGAATTGGCAACTTGGTATTATGACTTAGTTTTTTATTCGCCGTAATCAAAATCAGAATCCAAATACTCGGTGCCCATGGGGTCATCGACTTCAGACCCAGAATTCAGCTGGTTGCAATCAATTTCGGAGTCTAAGCTGTCACTGCTGTCAGATCCAACTTTAATCACAAACTTCTCCACCTGCATATCAATTGTATGATCTGATTTCCTATAATAATTTTCTATTTTAACTAATGGTGCTGAAAAATTATTTTGTCCATGCTACGGATTCAAAGATTTAAAGATTTTTATTTGCATACAGGTTACGGAATACACCTATATAAAGCGTACACTTGGCACAATATCATTATCAAGAACGCCGAGGACCACAACAGTCTTAATTTTAAAACTGAAAATATTTTTTTTACAGCAGATTTTTCCTCACTTGCATAAATACCATAAATCTACATTGAACTACGAAAGGGCGGTATATAAAATTTCCTATCATAATATCTAATCATTTTTTACTTCAACTGCAATCGCAAGTAATTTTATGTCTCAGTATATTTTTAGGGTTCCGTAGCCAAAATGGCAAAAACGGAACCCTTATAGTTTCGTCATGTCCGTCTGTCCGGCTGTCCGTCTGTCCGTCTGTCCGTCTGTCCGTCTGTCCGTATGTCACAGGCATTTTACTCGGAAACTATAAGGTGTATTTAAATAAAATTTTGAGGATAGGTGTATTTTGTTAGCCGCTACATAGTTTTGTAATTAAAATGACAAAAAAAAAATTTTTAGGGGTGCACGACATACATAAAACTAAAAGTCAAAAAAAAAATTTTCATTGTGACCCCCCGTGTGGCACATCAATCGATAGGCCTTTCAAAATTAATATAAGGTTTCTAAGCATTTTTTTTGATTAAGTGAATAGGGTCGGAGATAATCGCCCCGAAAGTCACTAAAATTCTGTCCCCCCCCTCTAATTTTTGAACCGTGTATTTTAAAAATATGGAAAAATTCATGGACATAGGGCTTATTAATTTCATTCAGCGAAAATTGTTTTGAACAAGATCGGTTCAGAGGTTTTCGAGATATTGCTGAAAAACTGCCTTCCTCAAAGAAAAGGACGTAAGTGCCGTAAAATTCCTGTGACGATACGACCTTTTTAATAGGCACGGAACCCTTCGTTTTGCGTGGTCCGACACGCACTTGGCCGGTTTTTTTCTACTAAAGTTATCGATCGCGTTCCAGATGCCAGTTGCATCCGAAGTCGTTTGTAAAACCTTTACTTTATTACGCTCCATACGCTCTCAAACGATGAAATGACCCATTGGTAATAACCAGACTATAATGACAACTCATTGTTTACCTGTCAGCTCAGATGTTAATTTCGTAATGTTATTTAGCGAAATAGTTTCCTTTTCCGTACGTTTTATTTCCATTAAATTCTTGTATACATTATTTATGAGGTTTCGCTCGCCGCTGCGTATCGTGTTAGCCATTTTAACGGATTTTTATGGGATATTTAAAACAAGGATTATTTAAATAAACCGCCACAATGACACTGACAACAATGACAACCTATCATAAAAATTATTGCCAGTGTAAGAAATTAGTTCCAATGAAATTCCGCAACATGGAGCATGATCACGTTGAACTGGTCAAGCTTTACAAATAAAGTCCTGTTAGCGTTTAAAAAAATTCCACTCCTATGGAGGTTAAAAAGGGGAGTAAGCTTTGTATGGGCAACACTTTGTTTGAGCTAGAGACTTAAAAGTTAGTAGAATGATTACTTATTAAAATAAAAAAGTACTTTCAGCGTTTAGAAAAATTCAACCCCTAAGGGGGTTAAAAGAATGTTCAAAGTTTATATGGAGAGCATGAAATTTTTAAAGTAAAATTTCGGTCTTATCATGTAGTTATGTTAAGACTTCAAAACTAATATCAGAGTTTTTTTCAAATTCGTCCCTAAGTGTTAAAAGGGGTTTAAAGTTTGTGTAGAGAGCAACACATTTATAAAGTATGAGATTTGTAACTTTGGTTTTAGACTGTTTGTTTAAAAACTAGAAAAAGAATTTCATTGTTTATTATATTGATGCAGGCCTGAAATGGAAAGAGGAGCTGGATGCCGTTGAGCATTCCATTTCTTCAGCCTGTTATGCTCTGAGAAGCCTGAGGGAGGAACTCACTAGACAACAACTTAAAGTCATATACTATGCGTTAGTAGAATCTAAGCTTAGGTACAATATCAGGCTCTGGGGAAATAGCTTTAAGTATAACCTTAACAAAGCTTTGGTTGTTCAAAAAAGAGCCATCCGCACTATTGTACGCATTCCTCAATGGATATCTTGTAGAGAACACTTCCTGGAATTGGGCATTCTAACAGTTCCTTGCTTGTATATACACGTGTTGCTTACTGATTTTGTTAAAAATATCTTAAAATATGAATCTATCTAAGAACAAGATTTACGCCTACAAACACGAACAAAAAACGTTACACAAAGTTTTTTCCCGAAGCTCAAAGTGGCGCAGCACAGCACAAAACATCAGGCTGTAATTTTTTTTAACAAACTGCCCCCTGCCTTAAAAAATATCACAAATTATAAGGTATTTCAAAGTCAATTAAAAGCATTTTTATTGAGAGGGTGCTTCTACACTAGTGACGAGATTTTTGTGCGTGATATCTTTATAAAAATTAAAGACATGACATGTATTAAGTTAAATAAAACGTACAAATTATAATTAGTTAAGCAATTTTTTTATGTATAATATTTAAGTAATTTTAGTTTTAATGTAGATATTTCAAACACAATATTTGTATTGTTCCTGAATAACTAATAAAATACATATATAATATGGGGTTAAAAGAGGGTTCAAAGTTTGAATAGGGAAGTCGCGGGCAACAGCTAGTGTTTACCATATCTTTAACTAGCTTTTGCCCGCGGCTTCGTCCGCGTACTAATCGAAATTTTTAACCGTCTACAAAAAAGGAGGTTCTCATGTTGACCCGTATGTTCCGATTGAATTGCAATGTAGCACAAATATTTTCAATAATTTTCATGTCCACAATATTAAATTTCAAAATTGATGCCATTTTCGTAATGAACGTTCAAAAAAACAATAAAAACGACACCCATATTGATATTTAGATATTTCAACCCTATCGCACCCCAACAGGGGAGATGGTATTTCACGTCCGCCATGTTGGATTTTAAAATCGTTGTTATTTTCGCAATCAGCGACCCGATAAACCATAGAAACAATACCCATATTGATTTTCAGACTTTGTCACCAAATGTTCCCCTTTTAGGGGTTGAATTTTTTCATCGTAAGCCCACGTGTGGCAATTTAATCGATAGGTATTTTCAAAATAAATATAAGGTTTCTCAGTAATGTTTTTGATTAAATGAATAGAGGCGGAGATAATCGCCCCAAAAGTCACTAAAATTGTGGCCCCCCAGGGATCGGAACCGGTTTTTTCAAAAGTCCCCGAAGTAGTCTAATATTTTGAATTATTTTAGGCTCTTAATGTAGGACTCTTTAGGTAACATTTTCGTATTTTTAGACGGCCTGATCAAAAATTATATTATAAACCAAAGAACGAAATTGAACGAAATAAAACCGGTATTTTTGTATGGTGAAAATACCAGTATCCGATCCCTGTGTCCCGGTGTCCCTTCCTCTAATTTTTGAACGGTGTTTTTAAAAAATATAAAAAAAATCATAAACCTATAGGGCTATTAGGGCTTATTAAATTTTTTCACCATAAATTATTTTGAACAAGATCGATTCATAGGTTTTCGAGATATTGCTGAAAAACTGCCTTCCCTATAGAAAAGCACGTAAGTGCCGTAAGATTTCTGTGACGATACGACCTTTTTAATAGGCAAGGATCCCTTCGTTTTGCGTAATCCGACACGCACTTGGCCGGTTTCTATAGATAACTAGCTTCTGCCTGCGACTTCGTACGCGTTTAAATTATGGATTTCATGATTATGATTCGTCCTAAAAGGGATTATAGCCTATTAAATAATATCAATTAGAATTTTGGTCAAGTGCGAGTCGGATTTTAGTTTTCCAATACATTTTGTGACCCAACTCCTGATGAAGGCAACGAGCAAAAATATTTCGTCTCCATACAAAGTTTCATCCCCTTTTTCGTCCCTAAAAGGAATAAAATTTGACATCAATTATAGCCCTTGTCCTATTCTAATATATAAGGAACATATCTGGAAAGTTTCATGTACACTCATCGGTATATTTTGAAATTACGTGGAACGTACATCCATTCATACATCCAAATTTTTACGTTTATAATATTAGTAGGATGGTACGGAGTCCGACTCGCACTTGGCCGGTTTTTTACTGTTACTAAGTTACTACAAATAGTCAGTCCATATATCAAATTTTTTTTACTCATTTTGAAGTCAATAACTTATTAAATTCACATAATAATAACCGCATGTAATTTACCGTGCACGTAAACAAACAAATGATATGATTTGAAATACAAACGCAGCGCTTGCGCGGCGGAGCGGGGGGCGGGACGAGGTATCACTCTAGGGGCTCGCTCTAGGTTCCCGCGCGCCGGTACGTGGTACCGCGGCGTGGTTATTTATTTCGCGCCTATTTTAATAGATTATACTATTACAAGGCAATCTATACACAGAAATTTCTTACTTTCCATTATATGGCTGCATATATTATTTTATAGTATTAGACTAATCTTTACAGACTCTAATTCAATATTAGACCTTACAGGACAAAAAACGCTTATAAAAATTCTTATTAATGAAATCTTATCTCTAATTCCTCCAAATTTTTGGCTTTGTCTATTAACTTAAGGATTTAAAGATATTTTTGTGAATTTTTGAAACTTTAATTCAATATCGACAAAATAATAACCGAATTCTGGTTTGACCCAGTCGCTCGTTATTTTTTTTTCTACAAACTTAACAGCATAAAGCATCATACATATTATAAACGATGAAGCTTAAACTTTGCACTCTAATTCAATATTCACAAATCACCAATAAAAAAACATAAATACCTAATTTATACCTAACTCTCGTTCTAACTTTTCGTCATATTTTACAAATATGCTTAAAAATATGTCCCATACCATATAAGCATAACTTTTCCGACTTTAGAATTATCGAAACTTGTAGGGCAAAATTCCGGTCCGGCTACAGGGCTACACCGGTAGCTTAGGCTTCGCCTCGCTGCCGGCGGTTGGCTTGGTTAGGTTAGGTTACCTATAAAGTTTTATAGTACCTATACTTTGCAACCGGCTACAAAAAGGAGGAAGTTCTCAATTCGTCGGAATGTTTTATTTTTTATGTATGTTCCCCGATTACTCGGCGTCTGGATCGATTTGGAAATTTCTTTTTTTGTTTGAAAGGGTATCCTTCCGAGGTGGTTCCATGATTATAGGTGAGGTTAAAGTAAATTATTGTATGATTTACCTACATTAAAAACCTAAGACTTAAGACGAACAAATATTAAGGAGCATGTAGTGTGAACGTAGTGCGAAAGAAGGTTAAGTATCGAAGTCTTTGTCATTGTTCATCACGCAAGTATTTTCCCCCATCAGGATTTGAACCCGGGACCGTCAGCTTCGTAGACAGGGCAGGCCACTTCCCACTAGCACAGATTATATAATAGTTCTAAGGCTAAACCGGTCAGATTAGAATCGTAACGGTTGGTGCGTTCTCCTCTCTGGCTCTTTAAAGCTATTGCTGTCTAGATTAGATTTGGAATCGTACAGCGCTCTCGGTCTCGGAAGAGAGGGCTCTCTTTTTAAAACGAAGTTTTCCGTTTCAGCTTGAGCCAAATTTCTTTCGTATGTCCAGATGTCCATATATGCGACTGTTTTCCACTACAGGTCGCATTTCTAATCCGATTATCGTGAACATTTGTGAGCAGGTTAAATAATATATAGTTTTTTTTGTCAATTCTATTTTCCATTTTTAGGGTTTCGATACCTCAAAGGGAAAAAACGGAACCCTTATAGGATCACTCGGTTGTCTGTCTGTCCGTCTGTTACAGCCGATTTGCTCCGAAACTACTGGACCGATTGAGTTGAAATTTGGTACACGTATGTAAATTGGTGACCCAAAGATGGACGCGTAAAGTAAATTAATGAATTCTGAACAAGGGGGCCACTTTTGGGGGGGTAAACTGGAAAATTTTAAAAAAAGTATCGCAAGCTATATTGTGGGACATATCAAATGATAGGGGTTGTTGTAAGCATCTCAGATAATTTTTTTTATAATTTTAGCAAAAACAGATTTGAAGTAATTTAGGAAAAAAGACGAAAATTGACCATCCCCCCCCTTATCTCCGAAACTACTAGGCTTAAAATTCGGAAAAAAATATGGAGAATAGTTCCTTGCCTAAAGATTACAGGAAAACCTATAAGAAGTTTGAGTATTCAAAGTAACGGGAAAAGTCTCAATATTTTTGTGTATTTTGTATGGAGCGTCTAATGCTTAGAGAATAGGAATTTCACGGAACCCTCACCACGCGAGTTGAACTCGCACTTGTCCGGTTTTTTTTTGTCAATTCTATTTTCCATTTTTTTAAAGACATACTTGCGAGTATAGCTCACAGAACCACTGGTTAATTATTGGAAGTATGATCAGTTATAAATTACAATGAACTGGGTTATCATCAAGGTTAGGTTCTGTGCAATCTAAGTATTTATTTCACTACGTCATTTGATATTGACGTTATGTCAGTTGTCAGTGCAATATCAGTTGACCTAGGATATACCTACAGAATGCACGATTGGTTAATATGTAAGATCTAAGCATATCGCACATTTCACGTGTCAGCATTAAATGTAATGAGGTTATAATAATTGCTGTACCGGCGATTTACGTGCTCCTAGCTAATACTAACATATATTTGGGTACCTTGGTTATCAATAAAATCATTACATCAGTGTTTCCACAAGTCTACAATCAACCATCAAGAATCGTCACCGTACATCTTATGGTCCTTCGAGCCGGATTTGAACCAGCGACCTTTTTGCTCCTGTTACAGGGTGGGCCCTGTAACAGGAGCAAAAAATTTAACGGTAGATTATTAAGCTTGTGAGCAATTGTTTCTAAGTGGTTGTACTTAAAAAAAAATATTTGGTTTTTCCTTTTAAATATTTGCTCCTGTTACAGGGCCCACCACGTATAATAACCGTAATTGATTAAAAACTTAACTAAAGAACATCATCAAGACGTTACCAATATCAACACGTAAAACAAGTGACAGTGAGTAACAAGTGTGTCAAAATCTCGTCAAAATACACGTAATGTCGTCCGTGGAAATTTATATGGAAACTTAAATGTTTTTTTCTCAAAAACTATGGGTTTTCACACTTTGAAATTTCTTGAAATTCATACATTAATGAAAATTGTGCTCAGCTCGGGAATTGAACCTCGAACCCGGACGTTTTGAAAAATAAAACTAACACTATTTAAATATCGATTGTGTAAGGTCTTAAGCAGTCTTAAACAATACATTTTATTAATTTTAGACATCATGTTATATAGGTAACATTTACTGCTTAAGACCTACACAATTCAGTTTTATTTTGTCCGGTTTCGAATGCAGTTTTTCTTCTTACTAAAAATCGATGACATGGTTCCTAAGAAGAGATCTCTTGATCTTCGTATGTCTTATAGTTCCAGACTTTCCCATACTGACCGATCTAAATGTGCCATATAAAAAAAAAGAGCCATGAACTCGATGCCAGTCATTCTAAAGCTGAGCCGACCTGATCTTTGGCACAAAACAACGTCGATCTTCCCTATTCTGTGCCACTGTACGTCAGTTGGGTGTCCCAAGGGTTATCTTTGAGGGCTTTGTTACTCCAGCGGTACCTCTGGATACCGCTACCCACATGGGAATGTCAACCGGGTGACGTTTTCTGGGCCAACACGTCTTCAATCTGTATTGAGATGGCAAAATGTAATATGATGGTACAATGTGTACTGTTTTTAATACGACTGTGGCAAACAAGCACACGGTCTGTCTGATGGTAAGCAGACACCGTAGCCTATGGACGCTTGCGATTCCAGAGTGGAAAGAGTAACAGATATAATAGGCTTCTGTCCTAAAATTTTTTTATGATGCCATTCGAACCAGTTTTTGGAGAGGAACAAATGTTTGTATGGGAGCAACTACGTACCTACAATTAAGGAACATAAATACCAAAAAAACAAGTAGGAACTCGCTGGCGGCAGCCGAAACGTTTCATACTAATTGACATTGAAGTATAAGGTAACAGTTTGATATTATATTTCGTAACTTAGGTATAGGTACTTTATTACAATAAAATTATTTGATGGTTTACTAACCATTTAGCAAAACTGCCTTATCAATTTTAACATGAGGAAACTACCCTATTCGAATACTTCAGCTGCCTTTTTACCCGACTGCCGAAGGAAAAGAGGGTTATGTTTTTCGAGCGTATATATTAAGTAGGTAGCAATAAGTTAGTAAATGAAATAATATAACATTGTACGCGATTTGGTGACTGCACTGTAAGCTACTTTGTAAAAATTTAATAAAAAAATTTCATAAAATAAATAAACCGTTTGACGGATTTCGACATATGAGGTGTCGTTGGGATTCCTCTTAATCGTTGGAGTGACATGCATGAGTGACAAAAAAGCAGTTGGGTTTTTTTGTAAAATCTTTGATTCCACTTGTTAAATGGAAAATGTCCGAGCAAAGCTGCAAAATCCATCCCGGATTCAAAATTAGACATGCAAAGATTAACATACCGCATACTTCATCAAAATGGCTTGATAATTGGCTCCCGGTCCTAAGTCGACATCACAAAAGTCCATTAATAAGTTTAGACATATTCTGCACTCGTAAAAGTAAGTTTACACGATTTTCAACTTTATACCAAAGGAATAAGGAACGCGGATCTAAATACCATCGTCAATTTCTGTACGACGACTGTTATAACGAAGTTAACTCAAAGCCGAGGACACCATTTTTACATTCAGTTTTATTCCTTTTTAGAATTTTATGAAGCCCTGCTCAATGGTTATAAATGTCGTAAATCGAACTGCAAACCTACGTTCTTTATTGTACGCCATTAACCTAAAAAAAGCGTATCCATATGGCCCCAATATAAAACACCCGACTCAACACTTATCAAAATAAACCAAATTAAACAACAAACGAAACCATTAAAAGATGATTGATATTAAGACGTGTTGAAAACAAGCGGCCATGTTTCTTTACCGCCAAAATTAATGTCAAAGCGCTGTCAATCAAAAAAAAGTTTCGATTACCTAACCCGCATTCCAATTCACGCTTCCTACGAGTAGCACAAATTTTTCGGCAAATACTTTTTGGTCATTTTTATAAGTGCGAAGGATAATGAATGTGAGCGGGAGGGGCGTATTGCGATTTCCAAAGCGCGATAAGGACGGGGATATTGTGTACTTTCTTTTATAGATTTGCTGAAAGCGTTACGATAGGGCCCCGTACGATTTCAGTGCCGGTTGATCGGTCGACGAGAGCGGATGTTAGGTTTTCTCGTGGACCGAAATTTTCCGCAATTTTCATTTGCGAATATCCAACCCCGGCGCTTTTATGTCCTTCCAGGGACGCTGCGGTGTCCTTTGAACAGAGCGCTTGACTGGTTTAAGTGGTTTTGTGGAAAATGTGCAAAAGTCGGCTACCTAATAGTAAAACATTAAATCTGTCGAACGCTTGATTTGTAGTACCGTTCGTGCGTGTTTGCATTTTCTCAGTAGAATTATTACGTTAGCTTTTAGTGTAATTTAAGAAAAAAAGTGCGATGTGTGTGCTAACTGTTCCGGCAGTTTGAATTCGAATGAAAAGGAAGCTTTCGGAATCGGTACGTATTTTTTGAATTTTTGGTCATTATTTTGTTTTTTTTTTTAGTTATAAATAGTGCTGCGTTCCAATTCAACGGTTTATATTTAGTGTTCCGTTAACGTAAAGGTTATTTATATTGTTTGGTATAGATAGGTTGTGCACACATCTGTTCTGTACACTATACCCCGGAACGTGACTAGCTTTATTTATTTTAGTTATGAAATTAGAATCGTTCGAGGTATTTATTTTCATTATTCGTTAATAACAAAGTTATTTGATTGCAATTGGTCTTGCTTTTATTTTATTAATGATTTACGTTTTTGAAGAGGATTGATTGTACAGTACAGGTACCTACAGTCAAGTGTAAAAATATGTATCGATTTAGTCCTCTCATAAATAAGTATGTACCGAAACCTTAATCCGCAGACATAAAGAGCGATGGGACATATTTATGAGTAAGTTGTATGCACTCATATTATTCTGTATATACTGAAACCAAAACACACCTTTTCTTGATATATATCCATCACCTACGCAGTTACTCGTAACTTATTGGCACAACTGGCGCCCCCTATAATTAGAATTTTTTAACAGCTGATATTTGACAGCCGGCATCCCGGTACAATAAGAAAGAAAGAAAGAAAGAAAATAATTCATTAGCGTAAAGAAAATACATATATAAGCAAAATTAACTTTCTTAAATCTAAACAAAGTGAAAAAAAGAATATAACCGTCAATGATGACATATGATGACATAAATTGTACTGGGATGACAGCTGTCAAGTATTGGATGTAAGGGCATTTTCATTATATCAACCATTGGCAAGAAAAATTTGTCGTCATCTTAGACCTGAATCACACTGGCGTGGCCTGCGGTGGCGGTCTATAGTAAATTTGACAATAGCTGTCAAAATTACTATTGACCGCCACCGCAGGCCGCGTCAGTCTGTGAGAAGCCTAGTCGACCCCCCATGACTGAGGATCGTGACCCCATGCATTTACCCTCCATGCAGTTCGGTTCGTCGTCAAGCATGGCATGAGAAAAACTGCATTTATTATTAAAAAGAAACAAAGCTACATTCAAAATTTTTCTAAAATACGCTTGTCTCACCCGGAAATCGAATTTTATTCTACTAATAGATAGCATTATTGTTGAGGATAAAATCTCTCTATTAAACATACGGTCTTAGAATTAAAACCGGCCAAGTGCGTGTCGGACCACGCAAAACGAAGGGTTCCGTGCCTATTAAAAAGGTCATATCGTCACAGAAATTTTACGGCACTTACGTCCTTTTCTTTGAGGAAGGCAGTTTTTCAGCAATATCTCGAAAACCTCTTAACCGATCTTGTTCACAACAATTTTCGGTGATAGAATTTAATAAGTCCTATGTCCATGAATTTTCCCATATTTTTAAAATACACCGTTCAAAAATTAGAGGGGGGGGGGGGACAGAATTTTAGTGACTTTCGGGGCGATTATCTCCGACCCTATTCACTTAATCAAAAAAAATGCTAAGAAACCTTATATTTATTTTGAAAGGCCTATCGATTGATGTGCCACACGGGGGGTCACAATGAAAAAAAAAATTTTGACTTTTAGTTTTATGTATGGAGTGCACCCCTAAAAAAATGTTTTTTTGTCATTTTAATTACAAAACTATGTAGCGGCTAACAAAATACACCTATCCTCAAAATTTTATTCAAATACACCTTATAGTTTTCGAGTAAAATGCCTGTGACATACGGACAGACGGACAGACGGACAGACGGACAGACGGACATGACGAAACTATAAGGGTTCCGTTTTTGCCATTTTGGCTACGGAACCCTAAAAAAGGATCATGAAATCTAACACTAATTTCATTTTACCATCAAAATTTGCTGTCCTGCACCGCAAGCAATATTACATTTTTCGACGGAACGCCTCGTATAACAAGGCAATGTGCATAGAGTTATTATTACCATCAGACGATTTTCTTATCTAAGTCTTCAACAAGGTACTTAGAGATAAATTAGTAAGCTTGTACTTCATTACAATGTCTTTGGATGCAAGAGTTATAAGAAAATTATAACGTATCTTTTACTTGTTGAAAGTGAGCAGTTCTAGGTAATGTTGATTAAAGAACTTGTGTACTAAATATTCGATTATATGGATATCTTGTACGACAGACGAGTGTAAGGCCTAATGTTTCTTGGATGCATTTTATTTTTAACATTGACTGTATCGACTAGTGGTATAAATAATATAGCGAGTGTTTATATTTTGAAGCCGATTCAATTCCCGGATGAGACAAGCGAAATTTAGAAAAATCTATGAATGCAGTTTTGTTTCTTTTTAAAAATAAAATAATGTTTCCTTTAATTAAAACGATCTAACTTAGGGATTTAAGCTAGTTCCCCTCCAGGCCCATATTTTTTTTCCAACCTGTATATTTGCGTACAATTTTTCACAAATCGCTCTAGTCCCAAACTAAGCAAAGCTTGTACTGGTCAAAAATTTCTCAGTTTCTGTCAAACATTTCATTTTTGGTACAAGCTTTTATTGCCGACTGTACATTTCTGTATACCATCATCAACCCAAACTCAAGGGGCTTACGTCGGTTAAATACTGAATTCCCATGGCCACCTTCTGTCTCCATCATCAGACTAGCTCGATGGTACCATAATATTAAATTGTCATCGAAACTATGCTAATACCTACCCAAAATTTCAGCTCAATCGGATATATAACGGCAAGTGACTGAAAAATGGATTGCAAATTATGATCAAACCCCGGATGACGGGAGCAAAAATGCGTTGACAGCTTTATAGTGCGAGGACACACATTTTATATCATATAAATCGATGTCGATAAAAAGCACGATGTACCTACTGGACTCCCGCTATGATATGCAGAAGTATTAATTATTGTTGAATATAAAATTAAAACGAAATGTTTGTATTTTTTCAGTATTTTATATAGTTTTCGTAATATACAATTATCATTTTTTCTAAATTTTCTGATTTTAAACTCCTTAATTGCGATATGCAAATATGATATGAAAGAGGTCTGTAAGTTATGTGAAAAGTATCTATTTATAACTGTCATTCACTTTATCTATTTTACGATCATTCCCGTGAGTATGATATAATTATAGTACCAATGTAATTAGTTGACTGAAATGGTATCTATACTTACCTGATGTACCTAATATTGTGTAACAACCTGACATGTAAGATAATAAGTTTGATCTATAAATTTCTGATTCAATAATTTGTTCGTATAGATGTCGATAGAATAGTCGATATTTAACTAAGCACTAGTGACAAGTGCATTTTTGCTCCCGTGGTCCGGGGTTTGATTATGATGGACAACATACTAAACTTACATACGAACAAGTCAAGTTAATATAAAGCTTGTAAAAACCTGTTCCTTCAAGTGGTCACTAACCGAAGCTGGTCGCGTTACCCGCATAATGACCCCAAGCTTTTTTTCCGTGTACCTACCCAAGTGTCACCGTATAGAAACATCACATCTTTCCGTGGACGTTTCACAAGGAAATTGTATTTTGTTTGCCGTCTGATAAAAGCAAGGACGTCAGCACCTGATAAACAAAAACACTGAGTATAGCGTTTAAATATGGCATAAACAGTTAGAGATAACCTCTTGTTGATATTTAGTAGAAATATACCTACAGATATAAATACAGATTCAGATTCAGGAGCCGAAGCATGGTTGGCCTTTATCTCGCGACAAGTGACAAGATAAGAGCGTCGTCTCGTTCTATCGGACGGTGTCAGCCAGTGACGCACGCTCTATCCTATCACCTATCGCGTGACAAGGCCAACCATGCTACGGCTCCTGATAATTTCATTGGTAAAAACGTACAGGTACATTTTAGAAGTCAAATTGTTAACATATTAAATAAATATTTATACTGGTCAAGCGTCAATTGCCAGTTTAGAATTGTAAAATTTTAACTTGTAGCTTTGAAACGGGCCACTGATTATGCGGAAATATCCGTGTATATTTTCGTCATCGTTAAATCTATTGCTACAAGACACCGAAATTATAATTTAATATACCTACCTATTCTGTGTGCCTCTTTTGGGAACTCAGGCGTGAGCTCAAGAGACTGAAATTTTAATTTCATATGTTCTGTGTGCCTCTTTTTGGGAACTCAGGCGTGAGCTTATGTGCCTACCTATATAATAAATAAGCAGAATCTGAACTTTTATATAACCTGACTTGAAGTTAAATATCTTTAAGCCAGGATTTAGGATCACTCGTGCGTCTGTCTGTCACGGCCGATATGCTCCGAAACTACTGGACCGATTGAGTTGAAATTTGCTAAACATATGTAAATTGGTGACCCAAAGATGTACCTACGCGTAAAGTAAATTAATGAATTCTGAACAATGGGGTCACTTTTGGGGGATAGCTGGAAAATTAAAAAAAAAGTTTCGCAAACTGTATTGTGTGACATATCAAATGAAAGGGGTTGTTGTAAGCATCTCAAAATTTTTTTTTTTATAATTTTAACACAAACAGATTTGAATTATTTTAGGAAAAAAGACGAAAATTGAGCATTCCCCCCTTAACTCCGGAACTACTAGGCTTTAAATTCTGAAAAAAAATATGGAAAATAGTTCCTTGCCTAAATATTACAGGAAAACCTATAAGAAGTTTGAGTATTCAAAGTAACGGCAAAATTCTCAATATTTTTGTGTATTATATACGGAATCCTCACCACGCGAGTTGAACTCGCACTTGTCCGATTTTTATGTGTAAGAATCTAAAATCCATCCATTTTTCCTTAAAATTTGTGAATTCCTACATAATGCCAGTTAAGGCTTAAAGCTAAACGGATTGCATATAAATTTTAAACAATTTATGTGGAACATTATAGCATCGATAATCTATTTGAGTAAAGGAAAAAAAAGAACCTCTATGACCTAAACGTGAATATTACATCCAAGACTACAATCCAGAGATTTCGAAAGTTAGCCCAAAAGAAGCAGACATAAATATCCATAACGCCGCTCAAAACGATAGATAGGTACTTTCTTTTTACCGGACTGCCGAAGGAAAGGAATGTATGTATGAATATATATGTATGTATGTGTGTAGGTATGTATTCTTTGGCACGCCCTGCAGCCTAAACCGTTTGACGGATTTCGACATATGAGGTGTCGTTGGATTCCTCTTAATCGTGGGAGTGACAGGCTATAATATTTGCAAAAAAGCAGTTAGATTTTTTGAAAAATCTTTTTTAATTAAATTCTTAAAAAATCACATTTCATATTGAAAAGCTGAATTATACATCAGTGGCTACTTTTTTTCATGGACAAGCCTTATATAGCAACGTTGCGCCACTTTGCTCGATATCACTGGTGACAGCTCGAGTTTGTGCCCTAGTCACTCGTTATTACACCTAGACTTAGACGATGCAATATTCTTATTACGCTAAAAGCACGGACGCTACACTTGTGAATACTGCACATAACAGGTGTGTAAGTAATCAATTGTGAACCTTATCAGAACGAGACAAGGTCGTGTATTCACTTGATTTCCAGGTGAACATGTATGCGGTCACAGTGTAGCTACACAACATATGTGGTCGTATCGAGTTTACAGCGTTTAGGCGCATGAAAGACAGGTAAGATGAGGACGGGGCGTGTTGGCAGTCCGACTTGTTTGCCTGGTGATGTGTCGTTCCACAGTAAACAGTAAAGTCTCGTTTAGTAAAAAAAAAACCTAAATAGTAAATAGTTATTCTGCGATAAGTAAATCTAATTATTTGGAACTTAAAAAAAACCGGATAAGTGCGAGTAATACACAAAAATATTGAGAATTTTCCCGTTACTTTGAATACTCAAACTTCTTATAGATTTTCCAGTAATCTTTAGGCAAGGAACTATTTTCCATTACTGCGCTGGTGTCTATTACTGCGCAGGTTGCAGTTGGCGTTAATGCCTCTGCGCTTGAACATTCATTCATCCATTCATTTATTTCTATAGGTAACAATATGACATTTTGTCAGAAAATCTTAAAACTAATTACATCATGCTTAAAAATTATATAATTAAATAAGGATTATGCAATATATCCAAGTGTTCGTGTGTGAACACAGATACCTGTTGGTCGATCACGTAACGCATTGTACGCGCGTCAGGTAAATCTAAATGTCAATTTTAATATGGAAAAATGACAGTTGGATCTACCCAACGCGCGTTCGGAACGTTACGTGATTACCCCCTGATATATGGTAGCGACGCGTGGATCTGTTTTACGTTTAAAACGTCGTAAATTATGCAATACTGTCGATCATAATATACAAATGTCCGCCACCGCAGGCCGCGCCAGTCTGTGAGAGGCTAAAAGCGGTACCTTTTGGTAACGACACAAACCATGGAAGTATCTACATAAAAGAGAAGTCTCGCTCTTGTTTCTGTATATCTTGTACCTTATGAATAGATACTAACTCTGAGTAATCAGGCCATAACCACAAAACTTTAGAGGGTTGACACAACTGGCCGACTTCGTTAGCCTCTGTCTCTCTCGCACAGTATTCAATAGACAGAAAGGGTATGAGTGTCGCGTGACAAGCATTCGTTTGGCCTAGGTACGTGTGTTAACCCGTTTATGAGTTAGGAAGAGCATAAAAACGGGTTAAGCTCCAGAATGTATGGGGGCAATTTTGTTACCAAGACGTGGAATACGTAAATGCATGTAGGCCTCATACGTACCTACATATAATAACGCCTGTAACTTGGAGGGGTAGACAGAGATCACGGCTTTCCACTTATGATATTTAAAAATCTATTTCGCTTCCGGTTTGGAATCGGTTTAGTATTTATTTGAAACTTCGCAAACATAGTTGTTTGCGAAGTTTCAAATGAATACAGGTTTTCATTTCAAACAAATAAAAAAAATATAAATAGGTGACAATATTTTGTTACCTACCTATGGTCAAATTGGTCCAATCAACTGAACCAATTTTCAATCGATTCAAAATTATGCTCCGGGTGACATTAGGCTACCCTTTGTACAAAAAAACCGGACAAGAGCGAGTAGGACTCGCCCACCGTACAAAATTACAAATTAATATTCAGATTTTTCCCTGTATGTACTTTATTTATTTATTTATGCTCTTCCTTTAGACGACCGGTTAGCCTAGTGCGCGTATTCGCTGCCTACGAAGCTGAAGGTCCTGGGTTCGAATCCCGGTAAGGGCAAATATTTGTGTGATGAGCATGAATATTTGTTTCAGAGTCTTGGATGTTTTCTATGTATTTATGTATTTAAATCTATTATATATATCGTCGTCTAGTAGCTATAACACAAGCCTTATTGAGCTTACAATAGGGCTAGTTCGATTTGTGTAAGAATGTCCTCTAATATTTATTTATTTTATTTATTTATTATTTATTTTTATTTATTCAATAATTTACATAATAGCCTTATAGTAAAACCAAAGCGCCTATAATGTTAGGACTTAAAAATAAACAGGTAATTGGCAGTCACACACAATATAAAAACACTAATATACTTGTAGTATAACTAAGACGATATTACTTGCTAAATTTCATAGTTCTAGGTCAACGGAAAGTACCCTAATTTTGATTCCCTTGAGAGTGTAGAAATGTACGTTTTTGCGGCCGTATTTTTTGAACGTTAATTTAGAAGTATGCTTTTTTCACAGCTTCAAGGGACTGTAGATCTGAGTAGGTATATATGGTTTTAATTTCAACTTGACACCTCCACGTGTTCTCGAGACAAACAGACAGACAGACGGACAACAAAGTGATCATATATTGTTCCGTTTTTACCTTTAGAGGTTAAGAACTCTAAAAATAACTGGGTTTTTTTTTCAGTTAGTTTTCCCTAGTCGGGAATTCGGGATACAGTTCATTAGAAAATAGAAAATATTTATTGTCACACAAACAGATGCGCAAAATACATACAGAGATAGAAAACAAAAACAAGATTATTTGTGTAACAAAAGGAATGAGCTCAGCATGTGCTGTGACAGTCATTGCGGCTGCACAGCGCTGGTTTTCAGCTCGTTCCCTTTCCACTCATACCATCAACATAAAAAACAAAAACAAAAGCAAAAATAAAAAAACCGGCCAAGTGCGTGTCGGACCACGCAAAACGAAGGGTTCCGTGCCTATTAAAAAGGTCGTATCGTCACAGAAATTTTACGGCACTTACGTCCTTTTCTTTGAGGAAGGCAGTTTTTCAGCAATATCTCGAAAACCTCTGAACCGATCTTGTTCAAAATAATTTTCGGTGAATGAAATTAATGAGTCCTATGTCCATGAATTTTTCCATATTTTTAGAATACACCGTTCAAAAATTAGAGGGGGGGGGACAGAATTTTAGTGACTTTCGGGGCGATTATCTCCGACCCTATTCACTTAATCAAAAAAAATGCTAAGAAACCTTATATTTATTTTGAAAGGCCTATCGATTGATGTGCCACACGGGGGGTCACAATGAAAAAAATAATTTTGACTTTTAGTTTTATGTATGGAGTGCACCCCTAAAAAAATCTTTTTTGTCATTTTAATTACAAAACTATGTAGCGGCTAACAAAATACACCTGTCCTCAAAATTTTATTCAAATACACCTTATAGTTTTCGAGTAAAATGCCTGTGACATACGGACAGACGGACAGACGGACAGACGGACATGACGAAACTATAAGGGTTCCGTTTTTGCCATTTTGGCTACGGAACCCTAAAAACGGTACAGAACAATCAAGAACGATAGAAGAGAGCACTTAGCATTTATAGGGAAAAATACAGAGTAACTTACTACTGGGTTAATTTAGTTCCTACTACATTGAACTTTTTAGTCTTGTGTGGTTCCTAGGAAAGCCTTTCCTCGTCGATGATTAATAGCGTCATTACTTGTTGTTGTCCGTTAAATTACTCATTAGTTTCAGCTGACACGTCCGAACTGATGAATGAAAAGAAAAAAGAAAAATGTCTGTTGTACTAATTGAATTTAAGAATATACATCACCGGAGGCGGTTGTTGGAATGCCAATGAGGCTGCTTCAGTCTTCGACAGTTAATGTCCGAGTCGTTGCGCAACTTACCCTCTGCGCAGTTTATTCTGCGCAGATAACATCTAGAGCGGTCATATTTTATTTTGGTTAAAATTTAGCTTCCACTTGCGAATTCGTCTGCATGGATAAAATCTATTATACTGCGTTTATTTTTAATATTACCTCAAATTGTAACCAGAGGTAGGTGTTAGGGCTGTGAACCGATATTGCAAGAAAATTTTAATTTAATCTTAACTACCGAAGCGTAATTAATTTTTGAAATTTTATCGAGCAGCAATGTATTGCGTACACACATTTGACTCATGGAAGAAGCGGGTCACTTGTGACAGTTGTGACGTCGCGTCAGTAAGACAAAGTAGTGATCCATTGCGTGCTGAATTATTTTATATGGACAAAAAAAGTTGGTAGTTAAGAGAAATTTCTTGCAATATCAGTTCATAGCTCTAACACTTACCTCTGGTTACAATTTGAGGTAATATTAAAAATACACGCTGTATATTTTAATCCAGGCTTTAAAAACTATATTCGTGTAAAATTTCATCCAAATCGGTTGAGCCGTTTAAGCGTGATTGAGTAACAAAGTACAAACATCCAAACGTCTAAACATCCAAATTTTCGCATTTATAATATTAATAGGATTAGTAGGATAGTAGCATGACGAAAATGCACTTAACATTGTATTGTACAACTTCTTTTGTTGCTAAATATAAAAGGAAAAGAAGAAGAAATAGAAATAACAAACATGTTTGTATGAATGTGTTCACAAGACTTAGCAATTATGAATGGAAATAAATAAATAAAAAAATCTAGTTCCAAATTTGGCAAAGCCTGTACTATGGGTACTAGACAACGGATAAACATACTTATATAGATAAATACATACTTAAATAGTTATTAAACATCCAAGACTCGAGAACAAACATTCGTATTCATCATACAAATATCTGCCCCGACAGGGGATCGAACCCGGGACCTCAAGCTTCATAGTCAGGTTCTCTAACCACTAGGCTATTCGGTCGTCAAATCCGCCAAATTGCTTGCCACGTGTGAAAATTAGAAGCATTTTCATAGCATTCTTCATAAATTGTCGCCTATCAGAGGGTGTATTTTGGCGATTGAAATTTTCCGCTTTTACTGTGTTTAGTTTATTATTATATAAACATACACACTATATTTAATTTTTTTATTTAATTAACATATAAGTTAACAGTCACTACACCAAAGCTCTTATATGGTAGTTAACAGACACATCAAATAAAATATGAACACTTAGGAAATAACAGAATTAAACAAAACAAAGTTTGCTTTAGATAGTCATGTAGAATTCCCTGCACTTCTAGTATAAGACGATATTACATGTCAAATTTCATAGTTCTAGGTCAACGGGACGTACCCTATAAATTTTGATTCCCTTGAGAGTGTCGAAATATACGTTTTTTGCGACATAAACGACCGTATCTCTTTTTTAAGTTAACTGAGTAGTTTGGTTTTTTCACAGCTTCAAGTGAGCGTAGACCTGAGTATATGGTTTTAATTTAAATTCGATACCCCTACGCGTTCCCGAGATAAAGGGTCTTGACAGACAGACAGACGGACAGCAAAAGTGATCCTATAAGGGTTCCGTTTGTTCCTTTTGAGGTACGGAACCTTAAAAAGGCCCTCCAGGCCGAGGATGCTGGCGGCATTTCCTCGCTGAATTACAATGCTGATGCGTTGCGCGAGAAAGCCGCAGCTCTTCGGTCACCAGTTACATCGACCAGACGTTTCGCGATTTCCGCAAATATAATTTTGTCGTCTCTTTGCTTGATATTTGCATTAGGACTACAGGACTACTACGAGTCCACTGGAGTTGCAAGCCTCCAATAGGCGAGTAACCGTTCACAATCATACACTTGTTTGCCACGGACGTATAAAAAAAATGAGTCGTCCCCAAAAAAAGTTACGTTAGAATAAAAATGTATACCTTTCAGTAGCCCATCGCCACTCTGTAGGTACATACATGCTCACGCCTGTTTTTCCAAAAGGGCCACTTCTTGCAATATTAGGTTTCATCATCATATCAGTCGAAAGACGTCCACTGCTGGACACAGACCTCCCCCAAAAAATGCCAAAGTGTCAGGACTTGCGCCACCCGCGTCCAGCGGACGTCCGCTACCTTTCCTCAGTCATCAGACTGTCAAAGAGGAAAGTTGTCAATCACACGCCAAATCAACAAGACATTTAGTGCGGAGTTAAACCTTATGTCAACGCAAGAAGGTCGCTAACGCGCTGGGCTCCTCGACGCGTATATCAGTCGTTGGCGTTGAACCTGCGGTGCGGATATATGCGTCAAAGGCGTCGAAAGGGTTAAATATGCTAAAAATTCTAATGAGAATTATCAGCTCTTATGCATATTTACAAGTCGAGTAGATAACAATTTGGAGTAAGTATTCGTAATGCCTGTTTAGCCTACATTATACATCAGTGTGCTGTAATCTTTATTTGAGCGCGCTGTGTTTGTGCGACAGATTATTTTGCCGCATGTGTTTTAATTTGCTGAGTTTAAAGGCTCAGGCTCAGATTTTTATGCTGAAATCATAAATTATTGGTTATATTTACATACGTATAGTCACGGGATTGTTCGGGATCGTATTTAGCCGTACAATGAGTCGGGAATGTTTGGTTATAGTACCTATTTGTATATGGGAGGCATCGAGAAATTTCGGAAGCCACGACCATTTCCGATCATCCATCAAACGTTTTCTGTATCTCAATAAACAGCTTTTGTGTTGCTATTGACAACAGGCATGCGCATTGTAAACTGTTTATACTCTATGGGTCAACCGCGGGACGATCATTTCCGATGTTTTCCGACCAATAGGATTATTTCCTAACAGATCAAATTAACGAATCTTTAAGGCCTCTCACAGACTGGCGCGGCCTGGCCGCGGCGGTCAATAGTAAACTTGTCATTAGCTGTCAAATTTACTATTGACCGCCACTGTAGGCTGCTCCAGTGTGTTGCAGGCTCTACACGTTCAAATTATCATCATCATCATATCAGCCCAAAGACGTCCACTGCTGAACATAGGCCTCCCCCAAAGAGTGCCACAATGGACGGTCCTGCGCCACCCGCATCCAGCGGACTCCAGCGACCTTTACCAGGTCATCAGTCCACCTTGTGGGGAGCCTACCCACGCTGCGCCTTCCGGTTCCGTTCAAATTATAAACAGTGGCAAATGTGGCTTCACAATCCCGTGTTGTGACTGTACTATCGGGACATTCCCGGTCAACCTCCTTTAGGGCGATATTCGTTTGTCCGATCGACGCGTAACGACCCGAAGCGGCGGGGATCAGCTAGTTGCGCCGGCCAAGGTAAAATTTTGTTAAAAGGTCGACCGGGAATGTCCCTGGTATACTGTACACAAACGTGAGGGTCTGAAGAGACCTAAAAGATATTTCGACATTTAGCTTGCTTGACTACTAGAAACCAGAGTTTTGCGATGCTGTTTTGATGTATTTGACCAATATTTGACAGCTACTTACTGATACTTAGCTGTCAAGCAAACGATGTCAAATATAATTATGTCGCGATGTCAAATATATGTATTATTGGACCTGCCCACAAAATTTCACGAGTATCGGTTGAGAAATGCGACCCGGAGAGGAGAACTGATATAAATGCTTTCGCAAACATTGTATAATGTTCGACCTTGCAAGGTTAGGTTGGAAACTTTAATTAAACATTTATCCCGAAAATAACTCGGGTTCAAATCAAGGGAATAATATTTCGTTCAGGCAGAGGTAATGTTGATTCATTATAAACTTCGCTTCAAGCCAATTAAAAATTTCCCGACAGGAGTCAACCTTGCAAGTATTGCTCTAACTTTGCGAAGTTTGGTAATAATGTATACAAATTCGTGTAAGGATATTTAACAGACTGCTTTCGATGTGTATTCATGAAGAGTGAATCGTGAATGTTGTTATTCGTATCAAAATTCAATATACTGCCCTCGCCGTAAATTTAATATAACATTATGCTCCCTTGAAACACAATCTACTATTTTTGTTTTGTAACAATGATATTACGTCCATCCATTTGTGGCAGAGGGAAATGGCACGTCGGTGATTACCAATCTTTATTCTTTGAAGACCAACGACGACGGAAAATACAGTTTTCACATCCGATATTCAGAAAAGAGTCAATGTTGCCCTCAAATGAGGGATTTAAATTTTCTTCATAGGTGTGAAAAACAGTATTGTACCACTCGGTAGCAAAATTATATCCCACTTGGGCGTAAACACTTGCAATATCCTCGTTATCTCCTACGCTTAGGATTATATTGTAGAATCTTTCGCTTCACTCAGAATTCAATATACTGTCCTCGCCGTAAATTTAATATAACATTATGCTCCCTTGAAACACAATCTACTATTTTTGTTTTATAACAAAGATATTAAAGTTCTAAGAGTCTCATATACATATAGATATACATAGGTATAGTCAACAGCAAAAGTAGGTTATAATTTTTTCACCTTATCGCAATGGAATAAGGTACAAAAGTGATAACTTACTTTTGCTCTTGACTGTACATACTTATCAAATACTGAATTTGGGTTTCATTTACATATTCAAAAAGTTTGATAATAATCGCGAAGCATGTAATGGGTTCACTGGTAGCAAATGTAGCAATACACTTACTCGAAGTGAATTGCCCGAGGCTCTTCCGACTCTAGGGAGATAAAGGTCTATCGGGAAGAAAAGTTGAAAGTAGCTCCCGGTGTTTGTGACAGATACTTTGTCAATGAAAAAAGAAGTGGGTCGTTCTTCTTTTCGACCGACAATAGCCTGTCCTTCGTCTTATTACGGCATCTCATTTGAGTAATGATATTTACGGTTTTATAATGTTCGAATGAACGTCCATATTATTTTATTAATTAGTGATATTTAATATTTCATTTTCTCTATCTAGCATTTTTTTTTAATGTTTTTTTTTTCGTAATATGCCGTGACAGAGTGGTAAAATAAAATGTTGTCCCCACTGAAAGAGTCCACTTTGTCACATGTTTTTTTTTAGAAACCAACCGTAAATAAATATTTATATTGGCCAGAAAGGAAACTTTAATTAGTTCTAATGAAGAAACCTATGCATTTTTTTAAAAAATCGCACTTCAAAACCACAATTTTCGATAGTTCAAAAACCAAAAAAACAGAAAAACCTCGGTTCATTGTCGGTAAAAAAGAAGAACGACCCAAGTAGGCGGTAGCCTAACGCCTTGGCCACGACTTTGGTCTGAAGTGACCTGTGGAAGCGGTTTTTCTAATTCATTGCGCGTGATCCCAACTAACCACAGTGCGTTGCGCGTCTCGACCGCGCAATGAACAGATAAAACGCTGCCGCAGGTCACTTAAGACCAAAGTCGTGGCCAAGGCGTAATGCCATACGTCTCCGAAGAGAACACATTAATTTAAGAATACCAATCCAACCATTTGTAACAGATTAATTTTTGCACAGCTAATCATCGTTGAGTAGCCATTCACGAAAATCACCATGCCATACTTTTCCGACGGTTCCAAATGGCTGCCATACCGCCGCCGAATGAGTTTTTTTTTTTGTCAACACTTTTTTTTTTTAATAATGTGTTCTCGTTGGCATGGCGAGCTGTAAGTCACACCGGAAAAGTATTATAGACATTACGCTACCGCAACTTCTTTTTAGGGTTCCGTACCTCAAAAGGAAAAAAACGGAACCCTTATAGGATCACTCGTGCGTCTGTCTGTCCGTCTGTCACAGCCGATTTGCTCCGAAACTACTGGGCCGATTGAGTTGAAATTTGGTACACATATAACCATTGGTAACCCAAAGAGGGACGCGTAAAGTAAATTAATGAATTCTGAACAAACTGTATCGTGTGACTTTTGAGGGTAAATTGGAAAATTAAAAAAAAAAGTTTCGCAAACTGTATTGTGTGACATATCAAATGAAAGAAGTTGATGTAAGCATCTCAGATATTTTTTTTTTATAATATTAGCAAAAACAGATTTGAAGTAATTTAGGAAAAACCGGCCAAGTGCGTGTCGGACCACGCAAAACGAAGGGTTCCGTGCCTATTAAAAAGGTCGTATCTTCACAGAAATTTTACGGTACTTACGTCCTTTTCTTTGAGGAAGGCAGTTTTTCAGCAATATCTCGAAAACCTCTGAACCGATCTTGTTCAAAACAATTTTCGGCGAATGAAATTAATAAGCCCTATGTCCATGAATTTTTCCATATTTTTAAAATACACCGTTCAAAAATTAGAGGGGGGGGGGGGGGGGGGGACAGAATTTTAGTGACTTTCGGGGTGATTATCTCCGACCCTATTCACTTAATCAAAAAAAATGCTAAGAAACCTTATATTTATTTTGAATGGCCTATCGATTGATGTGCCACACGGGGGGTCACAATGAAAAATTTTTTTTTGACTTTTAGTTTTATGTATGGAGTGCACCCCTAAAAAAATTTTTTTTGTCATTTTAATTACAAAACTATGTAGCGGCTAACAAAATACACCTATCCTCAAAATTTTATTCAAATACACCTTATAGTTTTCGAGTAAAATGCCTGTGACATACGGACAGACGGACAGACGGACAGACGGACAGACGGACATACGGACAGACGGACAGACGGACAGACGGACAGACGGACAGACGGACAGACGGACAGACGGACAGACGGACAGACGGACAGACGGACATGACGAAACTATAAGGGTTCCGTTTTTGCCATTTTGGCTACGGAACCCTAAAAAGACGAATTTTGACCATTTTCCCTCCTTATCTCCGAAACTAATAGGCTTAAAATTCTGAAAAAAATATGGAAAATAGTTCGTTGCCTGAAGATAACAGGAAAATCTATAAGAAGTTTGAGTATTCAAAGTAAAGGGAAAACTCCATGAAAACTCTCAATATTTAACGGAACCCTCACCACGCGAGTTGAACTCGCACTTGTCCGGTTTTTTTTCATCGACTATCGGAAAATACAAGAATTTTTGTTTAACAAATCGTTCGACTTTTGTAATTTATCCGACGCGTTTGGGCTTCCGGTATCAGCGCTACGACCATCATTTTAATTTTCTTCATTGCGTAATTAGACCCCTGAAGGTTAACTTTTTAATACTTTAGAACCAATTAGATTAAGGCACTGGTCCCCGCCAGCGAGTGAGATATGAACTATCGACTTTTTTCTAGCCCAAGAAACGAAAAAAAGATAATCGCTTCCGTGTAAATAAAAGAGAGAGTAATATATTTATAGTTCATCGCTCGCTGTTCACACCGCGATCAACTATATGAACTATATCTCGCTCTTTTATTTACAAGGGAACGATTATTTTTTGATCGTTTCTTGGGCGAGAAAATCGCCGATAGCTCATCGCTCGTCGCCGGCGGTGGGACCAGTGCCTAAGGTTAGTTTTATATCAATCCTGCAAAGCTTAATTTTTCAAAAAAAAAAATAGTTTTCGATTAAATGAAAATTTGGCAAATGTTTGTCTGTAAAACCAGGGTAAACCATAGTTATAATCACACAAACATCTGCTTACAAAGATGAACTAGGTACTCGTATTTGTGCCTTCGCTCGTCATTCATCACCATCCGTTTGTGTCAATAAAACCCTTAGGCACCATTCGTATATTTTCGTCACGTGTTTAGAATTGAATGCGTCCATTAAAAGGGTTTCCAGGTGCTTAAATACTGTTGCGAAGGGAAAGGGTTGTGCGAAAATAGGCGTGTTCTATAATAGTTTTGTGGTTAAACCTTTTTACGCTGTGACGATGTTCAGAAACCGTCAGAACGCCTTTAAGTCGAAACAGTCTAAGTCTGAGGCTTGTATAAGTTGCTTTGTATAAACTAATTGAACTAATTACATCTGTGATTGCAAATAAATACGGGGTGAGCCCTGTAACAGAAGCAAATATTTAAAAGGAGGCTTCCTTAGAGCATCCGTAGTAACCCCTTTTGTCCATTTCTTTTAAAAAAAAATTAACTCGGAGAAAAATTGATCTAAAGTTATGACCTCCGAGTAATGTATCTTGGCAGTTGGCACCACGAGATCATAGCACAGTAGTCAATGCAGATTTTGAGGTAACATCATGTAGTGAGTCATAATAGTTTTTGCATTTTCGTTTTCAAAAGATATTTTTGTGATTTTTTAAATTTTTTTAGTGTTTTTAAAATAAAAAAGTTACTTATATCACTCCAGAAGAGTAAAAAAGTACACGTAAACTTAACTTGAATAAAAAAAACAAAAGAAAATAAATTATTCAATTAAAACCAGAAACAATTGGTCACAAGCTTAATAATCTACCGTTTAAGATTTTGCTCCTATTACAGGGCCCATCCTGTATATACAAATATTGCTCGTTTAGTAGTATAAGATATTCCCAGACATAAGACCTCTATTATCCTCTTATATTTCTCGCCCCCGTAAACCCCTATATTCCAAATTTCATCGTCATCGTTAGAGCCGTTTCCGAGAACGTGATTGCAAAAATACAGCGTGTGACTTTCATAAGAACATTTATTTTAAGGGCTGAAAGTATAAGCCCTAATGAACGTAAATTGGTATCTCTAGTTTAAAAAAAACGGTTATTTTTTTTTTCACACAAATTAATTCGGTCCGCAATGTATTGGTAACAAAGTTAACAACTGACAGTAACTAGCTCTGCCTCTCTGAAACGTCAAGTGAATGTTAGCAGTACATTGCTGCTCGAGAAAATTATAAAATTAATAACTCTGCATTAGAAAAGGTAATTGTTATATTTTTTCGATAAAACGGTTCACAGCACTGAAAGCTATCGTTCCTTAAAATAAATGTTCTTATGAAAGTCACACGCTGCATATACAAATATTGCTTGTTTAATAGTATAGGATATATCGTTGTCTAGTACCCAAAACACAAGCTTTATTGAGCTTACTATGGATGGGGCTATTGTTATTTGTGTAAGATCATCATCACCATCATATCAGCCGAAAGACGTCCACTGCTGGACATAGGCCTCCCCCAGAGAGTTCCAAATTGACTGGTCCTGCGCCACCCGCATCCAGCGGACTCCCGCGACCTTTACCAGGTCATCAGTCCACCTTGTGGGGGGCCTACCCGCGCCGCGCCTTCCGGTACGTGGTCGCCACTCGAGAACCTTTCCGCCCCAACGGCCATCGGTTCTACGTGCAATGTGTGTAAGATTGTACCCCAATATGTATTTATTTATTTGACCAGAATGAGGCGAGTTGAGAAAGTTTGTGAATCGTTCGGAGTGGAACCTTTTAAAATGTTTACCTGCCCAAAGTCCCCGCTCAATTGGATGAAGGGACTTATTTATTTGGCCCTTATTGGACATTATCTCATCAATAGATATTTGTTGGTATGTTGTCAACGGAATTCGTCGCCATGATTATTTATTAGCTATTTCTTGATCAAAAAACGTTACCTATTATGAATATCTAATAAAGAGGGATTAATCTCAAACCCACAGAGTCACAACCCGATCGAATTAACCTTTTGAGAGCTAAAGACGGCTGTTGACGTGGACGAAAACTCGTGCCACTGAAGCCATGGACCGCCACAGCCGCGCGTGCTCTTTGCGCTTTTTCGTTAATTTTATGTAATACAAAGCTTTACAAGTAACTTGACCCATTTTTATAATAGTTCATGATACGTACATTAATTCTGACAATATTTATCAGAAGTTACATTGTATTCATATTTTGTCTGGCTATTGTTTTTGTTCTGGCCTCGTGGGCACCGTTTTGTTTTGCACCCTCGCTGTCAAAAGGTTAACTCCGCACCTGCCCTGCTAGCACAACTTGACTCTCCACTCTACTCGCGCGCGAGATAGACTGTCCGTCACTTTCTGATTAATGCTGTCAAAAAGTGACAGATAGTCTATCACGCGCTCGAGTAGAGTAGAGTCAAGTTATGCTGGCAGGGCAGGAGCTCATTGCTCTCTTACTTGTTCTAATCATAAAGCCGTAGTCGGCTACGAGCGTAGCGTGTAGCGATTCTCAGTGAATATGTATTAAGTCGTTTTAAAAACTGTTCTGTGCGCTCTTTTTTACAGAACTAACTAAGACTAAGACATGTTCACGAAAAAAGTAGCCACTATTGTATAATTCAGGTTTTCAATCAACAGTGTAATTTTTTTAAAGGATTTAATTAAAAAGAAGGTCTCTTCACCTATCGTTTTGAGTGGCGTTATGGATATTTATATCAGCTGCTATCCATTTTTGGGCTAACTTTCGAAATCTCTGGATTGTAGTCTTGGATTTTGTTATTTTCACGTTTGGATCGCAGAGGTTCTTTTTTTTCATTTACTACTTACTCAAATAGATTATCGATGCTATAATGTTCCGCGTATATGTTTCCAGACTCTTAATTGCCGTATGCAGGTCATAAATTGTTTTAAATTATACCAGAATACACATATTTCTATGCAATTATTTTAGCTTTAAGCCTTAACTGGCACTATAATCTAGGATTTCACAGGTTTTAAGTAAAAAATGGATGGATTTTAGATTCTTACACATAAAAAAGAATAGCCAACTGCTATCTAATTGCGGTTTGAACTACCTAGACGTACTGGGTGACAGTGGAAACTTATTTTTCGATGGCTACTTTTTTCGTGAACAAGCCTTACGCACCCAAGTTACAAATAATACACACACACATATACTTAAGAAAAGGGGGCATTATTTAGGCATTCTCAAGGAACCCGTGTCACAATTGTTGGCCCAATTTGAGTCTGCGGCCGTGCGTAACACGTATTTAGTACGGTTGGGGGCACCGAAAGGAGACCTGGCGATACATTTTTGTTCATCGCATTCGATTTTACCTAATATCAATCTGTTTCGATCTTGTTTTCACATGCGCGAATCTTATAACCCTACTTAGTAGAGAGCTACTGTAACCGATCGGTAAGCCACGCGACTTTTAATCTAGGGGTCGCGGATTCGAGCTTCGGTGGTTTTTATTTTATTTTATTGATATAAAATACATGATATAGTACAATAGGTACCCATCTAGGCAAAACCTTGAAGAGTTTTGCCGATGGGGAGTCCTTAACTGCTGATCTAATTTATAGTTAAATTAAAAGTAGGTATTTTGAGTAGGTAGTTATACAACTTACTTTAAGTACATAATTTATAAATTTTCAGATAGTTAGCTATTTATGCCTTTGATGTGTATGATTTTAATTTGTTTAATCGTTTGCGAATTCGTATTATATCTCTTTGCCTGAGATACAGGATAATACTAGTTCAGGCGCATTTAATCAATTCACCTAACATGTAACAGTGCAAGCACAATGTACAATTAGCAATAAGGTGTTTTCAATAAATTATTCTCGTATTCTTATACGTATGTAAGTAGGTAAAAAAAATCCATTTAAAAAGTGCATCTTCAAGTTTTGTACATGTCCAGGTTCTTAGTTGATTTAATATTATAGGCAGTAAGTGTGAGTGTTTTCGAGCAACATATATTATGATATTATATTTAGTTAAACAAAATTGGCTTTGGTATTATAATTTTCTTAATCTATGACATCTTTTCATAACTTTTGAGTTTTGGTGGAACACAAGATTTAAAAAAAATTACTTATGTACTAAATGACAGATACGAGTAAGTAGCTGTTCGGTAAAGGAAAACATCTTGACGAAATCGATCTAAACCCAACAAGGTCCAGTTTTCCATCTAGTTTAGAAGGGCAGATAGCACTCACTCTCGTAAAACTAGTGCCTACGCCAAATCTTGATAACCTGGTAAATGATTACCCCTTCGGGGGACACGGGCGTGAGTAGTTCATGTTATGCTATTTCAATGATATAATCACGTTAATTCCTCTCCAGTTCAACACCAAAGCTTTGCAAAGAAAATTATATTGTACTTAGTTACCCGTAAGTAGGCCAAGCCGGGATAAGCTCGAGGCTGTTTGCCTTTCACTTTGTACAGCGCTAAACAGCAAAGACTTTTCAACTTGGGAGTAGCACGCAATTTTCTAGGCCTATTTCGCTAATGTGTGTGTGTGTGTGTTGCCAGTGACGACGTATGGTGCGGAAACGCTTACTATGGGCCTCATAAGAAGGCTCAAAGTCACCCAAAGGGCAATGGAGAGGGCTATGTTGGGAGTATCTCTGCGTGATCGCATCAGAAATGAGGCTATCCGCAGCAGAACCAAGGTAGCCGATATAGCCCTCCGAATCGCTAAACTTAAGTGGTGCTCTTTGGGGGAGGCCTATGTCCAGCAGTAGACGTCTTTCGGCTAATATGATGATGATGATGATGATGATTTTGGTGGTGAAAATTTAATTTGAATTTCATTTCAATCCAATGTCAACATGAGCACGTGCTATGTGGTGAAATGGGATGCCATGATTTGAATTTTCTAGCTGTCAAACGTCTTTTTTGTTAGACAGTGCGCCTTCTGTGCGTAAGTTTTTTTACGTCGTATCTGGCTACAATGTAGGAATTTTGTAGACAATTTCGTACTCACAACGGGCGGTAATTAAGAAAGCCTCAGACAGATCGCATATTTATCGTCCTTGCCTTCGGGTCGGCAAATACTTGCGATCTGAGACGTTCTTTGTTTTACCGCTCTTGGTAAGTAATATAAATATTATTCCATGGTATAGTGTTAATGGGCACTTCTCCGAGCGTTTCGACCGCTGTGATTTCGGTGGTCGCATTATTGACAATGTCCTTAGGTTTTTGTGGTCTATTTAGAAAACAATGATAGCACTTCCCGCGCCTTCTCCACAAAAGCTCAAAAAATCGTCTTCTAATAAAATCGTCTTCAATAATGCGACCACCGAAATCACAACGGTTGAAACGCTCGGAGAAGTACCCTAATACGGTCAATTAATTAAAATAAACCCCGACCTAATTATGTGTATCATTAGGTACGTCATAAGTCATAACCATTAAAGTTTTTATATTATGTGAACATGTGAATAGTTGATTTACGTTGACATGACATGACAGTATAAGGTGTGAACACGAGTTACTTCGACGCTACGTTAATAAAATAAAACATGTTAAGTTGGCATATTACGGTGACACACCTAACTATTTGTATTTTGACACAGAATACGTAAAACTACTAAGGTACAAAAGGTCCACTCCCTTAGTGTTTGTTTTTGTTTGATATGACGACCAGTTAACGAATAGTAAACCCTTAAACTTAACTAAGGCTCCAAAGCCTCCATATACTACAAAGAATTAATCTGATAGATCTTTAATACCAGCTCATCTCTGGATTAAAATAATTGCCGCAATGACAGCCCTATCAACAATTAAACGTAAATACCCAACAGAATAAATTACTTCCATCCGCGGCCAGGGCTGCTCAAACCGTAATTCCGTAAGAGCTCCATTCAAATCTAATTATTACGCCGAAAATATTCCGAAAATGTGCATGGGAAAATCGGCTTTAGTGTCAACGGTTTTGGGGGTTGTGTGGCGAGATTCGTGTAAAGGACAATGGGTGAATTAACGATAAATGTGATATTGGGGTGTGGTCACAGTGAGAGTTTTTGCGGTTGCGTTGACCCTGACTTTCCGGATTACTAAACTTGTATTACCCATACATATATGTAATGCATCATACTTGAATGTGTAACAAATATGATGCATAATGGTGGGTTAATTATAGTTTACTATACAATTCATAGTAAACAGTGTACCTACTTAGGAACATAAAAAAAACATAAAAGTCATTAGTTGCAAGGGCAACACTTTACATACAGATCCAGCGTCAAAATTAGGCCTTAAAATGTCTTGAAACTTCGAATGTATCCACAAGAAAGACTGGACTCACACTAAAAACAATTTTTGGAGCAGTTATGTCGAGAGCTGTCATAAAATAGTATTTTATACAATCTTTACATAATGAGAACTCTTAAAATCGAGTACCGTGTTAGGCCACAATAAGGCTTGCCTACTGGCATAATTAAGGTACGAGAATTTAAGAGCTAATTGTGTAACTATTGTATCAATACTTTTTCTACGAGTCAACTGAAATAATTAAACAAACTTGGTATCTATTGAAATTCTAAGTCCAGCTGAAACGAAGTGCAAGAAATGCTGAATCAACGTCGTTGATGCCTTTTCTACTGTAGCACCAAATTTAGCGTCAAATTTTTTAAAGTACACTAAAGGCGCCACGTGATTTGTCGAATTTATTTTAGTTGGCTAAACAGTTGTGAAATATTTTTTATACTCGTCGACTTTAATGTTTGTATTAAGACTTCGTACACTAAACTAAAACCATATAATTTTTGTCTATGGAGCTCCCAATTCAACTAAAATAATAATTATTAAACGCTGTAGACAACTAAAATAAATTCAACCAATCACGTGGCGCCTTTACTGAAATAAAATAAATTTTACCAATGGCACGTCACGTTGGCTACAGTACAAAAGACGACGGCCGACGTCGACGACGTTGAGCCGGCACCTCTCTGACTTGCACTTCGTTTCAGTATACACTCAAGAGCAAAAGTTCCGGGTACACTTTGTATAGAATTTCAGTACAAACTGTACCCGGAACTTTTGCTCTTGAGTGAATTTTCATTAGATACCAAGTTTGTTTAATTATTTCTGTTGACTTGTATAAAAAGTATTATATACAGTCAGCAGCAGAAGTAGCTAAGCACTTTAACATGCTCAGAATGATCTGCACAGAACCTTATTCTCTTGACATTAGAGTCCGTGTGCAGATCAATTTGAGCACTAGGCCCGCTTAGCTACTTCTGCTGCTGACTGTAAAATAGTTACACAATTAGCTCTTAAATTCTCGTACCTTACTTAGGCCACTCGGCAAGTCTTTTGGCCTTACCACGGTACTCGACCTTAAGAGCCCTTACTATGTAACGATTATATAAAATACTATTTCAGTTGAGTTGGGAGCTCCACAGAAAAAAGTATGTGATTAATCGTGTTCGGAATCAATTACTGAATTAGAAAAATTGGTTCCTGATCACGAATAAAAAACCATTGTGTATAGAAAAAGCTTTTGTCATTTCTTCGACCTTCCTTTACCTAAAATATATTCGGCTCCTAGAAAGATTTGGGTTCGCGTCTTTAGCGTGGACATAGCCAAAGTTAACGACTTAGTTTTTGGGTGGAATTGTAATCCGCGTAAACGGCGTCTAATCTTATTGGACGAGCGAGCGAAACGAACGAAGTTCTCTGCTTCAGCTTGGGCCGAAATTATTTCGTTTATCTGGCTGTCCAGCTATTCTGCTGTACTGGTGGCCTTTTTCAACCGATTCTCGTGACATTTTGTGAGCAAATTATTCATTATTGTCGATTTAGTTCTTAACATTTTTTTTAGTTTTGAAATTTAAAAATATATTGTTTAGATAAAAAACACACGCAGACAAGCTCTACAACCACTGAGTCACTAGTATAAATCTGTGTAATGCCTGTCTATTAAGCTGTTAACTATTGACCAAATGACCACCAGGAGCCGTAGTATGGTTTTATCACGCGACAAGTGACAAGTTAGGAGCGTCGTCTCGTTCTATCGAACGGTGTCAGCCAGTGACGCACGCTCTATCCTATCACCTATCGCGTGACAAGGCCAACCATGCTACGGGGCCAGGAAAACTTGGGTTTTTTTCACTGTATAACCCATTCCGCTTCCGCTCCGGTCGCCGCTCCCCGCTCCGTCTCTCACACGCCTCAACGATCCTGTAAATAAATAAGTTAGACCGGAGGTTCTAGCTTATGTAGATAGCTTTGTTCTGTTGTGCTCGTTATATTTGCGTTTGAAATTCCAATCCAATTTTAATTAAGCGCCAACACGAGATAGAAGGGATTAAACGACGCGGTACAAACGTCAAAATATGTGTACACTTTACAAGCTTTTGTTTAACCTGCTGTTTTGTGTGTGTAAGTCAGCCATTTGGCATATAGTCCAGGCAATGAACTGACAACTTGTATGGAAAAATGACAGATTTGGAAATAATTTATAATAGCTAATTTTTTTAATGTAACGGATATAATTATCAATTAAATAGTTACCTAGAGGCAAAATCCAACAAAAAATCAGACATCAAAAAAATCAATATTTAATTAGCTCCTAAAAAGTCCGGATAAATATTAATATATATTTTTTATCTTTATTTAGGTTAATTTGCTTTAAAATGTTCAATATAAATAAAATATAAAAGACAATGCATGTTTAATTTAAATCTATATAATTTCTTCCGGGTGGAAAGTTTGTTGGATTCTTGAATAACGTTTTAGCATGAAATAAACAAAAAAAAACGCTATTATAAATTAATGTTTTTCGAAACAGTATTTTGCCTGGAGTAATATTTATGTAAATTCAGTGACAATGCAATAATTATTACTGCACCACCGAGCGATCTGATTACAGTGACAGAAATACAAATACAAAATCATTTATTAACCAAAAAGTAACACAATGTGGGCTTATCTAACACTCCAAACTAGGCCTAGCCTGTGTCTTGGACGTCTGCGAGAGCGATTGAGTGAAAGTGGGCAGAAACTCCTAAATTGCACAAGATAAACCCGTCGTGAATAGGCATATTGGTGATACAACATTATGTATACTTAGTTGTAACAGGCAACGACTTGTTGTCTCATATTAGGAGCAACCTAAAATGGGAATAACATACTTTAGAATAGAATAGAATACATTTATTTTGGAACAATAACAGGAATATACAATCACATAAGGCTTAAATCTAAAAAAAGGAATCTACTATTGTTTCAAAAAAGGATTCCACACAGCATGACACACAGATTGCAACGACGCTGATTTTCAGTGGATCCGATAAACTAAAACTAACGTCTTAACCTATCATATCTAAGAGTATAATTATTAAACTAAGAGATATTTGCAGTTTGCAGACCACGCGAAAACCAAACCAAAACTCGAGTTGCAAGTACTATAATAATATCGGTGGGAACCTTTAATTGGCTTTTTGTATTCTATCTATATAATCAATGTGTTTATGTAGCTGTTGATTCTCCAAATATAAATAAATAAATGTATATCCTACTCAAAATAAATTATTAGCACAGATACGTATTGAGACGCAGATCAGCTAGGCCAAAGAAATTTGTTGCTTTAGTAGTTGGACTTTAAACTTATTTTTAAAAGTAAACAGGGAAGGAGAGTTTCTTATTGGTGGTGGGATATTATTCCAGCAATGTGTGGCAGCGTACCGAAAGCTGCCACGGAAACTAGCTGACTTTACAGAAGACCGCTGCTATTAGCACAACTACTTGTGGTGTTGTGTTCCTGGTGGTGAGTGTGGTCGCTAGAGATCCCAAGGATGCGCTCTGTGTCAGGGCATGCAGTTCTCGTTTGCTGTCACAGCAAATCCTCAAATCAACAAAAGGTCGGCCACACGCTTAGCTACGGTGTCCGCTTAGGCAGGCATAGGGTTTGCAATCCGGATCCGACTTGTATGTAAATCCGCGGATCCGGATCCGGATATTTCCATACAAGTCGGATGATTACCACCACTGCCGTCAAAAAACATTTACCTTTAATTCGGAAAAGTAAGTTTTGCTCCACGACGAGGGGATCAAAATGCTACTTTTCTGTTCAAGCTACTTTTTTAATTTATTCATTGGCAATTTGGCATGTAGCATTTACGCAATGTGCCAATTCAACACAGATCTTAATAAAATAATCGATTGTAATATCATCGTAATTCATTAAAAACTAACATATTTCAAGTTTTAACTTTAACAACGTTATATGAAAATTTTAGAATTTTTCATAATATTTAAAAAAATGGCACAAAAAATCAGACATTTTACTGAAATCAAAACTATCGATGACTGTTATATTTTACTCAAAGTTGTTAAAAATTGTATGTGTCACTCGGGAGCAAAATTATTTTCGTCAAGGGCGTTAACGCTTGAATCCTTCGTTACGCTCAGGATTCTATCGTAAAATCCTTCGCTTCACTTTAGATTCAATCTAATCTAGATTCTCGCCGTAAATACATAATTTGCTCCCTTGAGACAAAAATAACTGTATTCTTGGACGTCTTACGTGCGTAGTGCGTATGACGTTTTACTTTAAAAACAGACATGGAACTTCAAATTTTAGGCACACAAATGTTTGCCCCTCACGGTGTTTTGTAATTTGGAACAGGATTAAGTTGATGTATTGCATGGAACATTATTGTTGACGTTAGGCTTTTGTTTCTGTTCAATTATATGAATGTCATTCCGAAAGGGCAATCAGTTGTAGCCTAAGCCTAAGGGCTCGTATACAACAACAACACAAGGCAGAATCTGTTTGTATGCAAATAAGACAAGACACGCTCTTTTCATTAAGACACCTCAACTGTCATTTTCCATAGAAAAAGTGACATTTAGATCTACCTGACGTACGCTCAATGCTTTACGTGATGGGCCTGCGGATTGTATCTATCCTATTACAATAATTAACCCTTACAACGAAAATAAACCTCTTTTTAGTGCTCTGTCCCAAAATTGGGTTCATCGTATCAATTAGTTTGATTTTGTTGAAAGCGGAAACGTTTGCTAATGAAACCATAATTTTAAATTATTTAAAAGGAAAAGAGGAAAATTTATTCTTGACATTCAGACAAAACTCAAAACTTGAGAATTTCAATGTTCAGATAGTCTAGGAAAGAAAACAAAATAAAACCTCATAGGGGTCGGTATAAGTTAAACTAGTAGATCTGTGAGCTGTAGAACTCACAAACCGTCTTTTTTAATTTCTGATACCTCAATCGACATAATAGTTCTATATAATTATTGAATCTGCTCAAGTGCGCACAAAACTTCACGAGAATCGGCTGAGAAATGCGACCTGTAAGAACAGACGGACATACGCAAGAATTTTCCCCCAAGCTGAAACGGATAACTTCGCTCGCTCAAAGTCAAAGTGATTTATTCTTCAATTTAGGCATATTACGTGCACCTATGAATTTCGATAAACTACCACCGGTTCGGAAAGAAAAAGCTCTGTCTCGAGAAGAACCGGCGTAAAAAACTCGGCGAGGTATCATTTTTTCAAAACAGTATTCAATATATCATTTCAGTATCAGAGTATTATAAATATACCTAGATATTTTTCTAGCACGAACGACTTATTGTAAGTGATTGACAAAATAAAAACATCGACAGTTCTGTTATCGATAAGTACCACTTCAACTTTTTCAAGGGTGCGTTAAAAAATAGACAAAAATAAAAAAAAAAACTATCAATTTATTTATATTTTACATACTTCAGAAAACAATTTGCAATACTTTCGTAACTTTCTTTCTTCGTGTCACTTAATTAATTATCCCCGAAGTCACTCCATAACACACACACACGCACCGAAATTGTCTTTCAAATCGACGCAGAATGTCACATGTAGTTTTTCCCAAACGCATTTTTGGTCCCAAAACAAATCTGTGTCTCTGTATACAGTGTAGGTGCACGCGGCGTCTAGGTAGGTAGCCAATATAAGTCTGTGGTTGTATGTACGATTTGTCGTTGAAGTAGTATGTACTTATCGATAGCAGGATTGTCGATATTTTTATTGTGCAAAGCACAAAACAAATGTTGTTCCTGCTATAAAAATATCTAGGTATAATTATAAAATTACATTGCTACAGTAGAAAGACTATTTATTTTACGAAATATATATTATATATTGCAGGACTTTATCACTGCCAAATATCCCTTATCCATGATGTAATCGTTTATCTTATAATATGCTTTTGAATTAAGTGTCTGTTTTACTACTTGTTTGAATTTAGAGTCAGTAAGTTCGGTAATGTGTTTTGGAATTTTATTGTAGAATTTTATACAATTTCCCAAGAACGACTTTTGCGCTTTTACTAGTCTGTAAAAAGTTGTTTAGAGCTTCCCTGTGCTCCTGGTAACCTTGGGCCTATCAGTGTTCGTTGGGAAGTTGTATAAACTCTTCCTAACATACTTTATTATTTCAAATACGTATGGAGATGACAGTGTTAGAATATGTGTTTCCTTGAAGAATTCTCTTGATGACTCACGCAACCCCAGGTTATAAATTGCTCAACCCTTTTTTGTAAAATAAATACAGTCTCAATATCTGCCGCTTATCCCCATAGAATAAGACCATAAGTAATTATACTGTTAAAGTAAGCGAAGTAAACTAACCGTGAAGTTGCTACGTTGGTAAGCTGACTGCAAAAGCAGCGGAGCTCAACCTATTTCCTATCGCAGTTACGTGGGAATCCCACTGCAGTTTAGAGTCTAACGTAATACCTAAGAATACAGTTGACTTTACAAATTCTATGGTTTCACCATTAAGTTTAATATTTGAGGCTAAGTTCACATATTTATTTGAGTTCGCTAGTGTGAATTTTATACATTTCGTTTTTTCGGATTCAACACTAAGTTATTGGCAGCAAACCAGTCAGATATCATGGACAGGGTATTAATTGGTTCAATGAGTTCAGTATCTTTCAGCTCGCTTAATAGAAGTCTGTAATATGGCATTTGTTGTATCAATACAGAAATATCAGGAAGTAAACAATATTTCTTGTTTGTGATTTCAAGCCGCCCCCAGGGTAGCGTTACTAAATAACCGGTATTAATAGGCTAAAGTACCCTTTGGGAAATACCAGGAAATACCCGATGATTACGTATATAATAGTAGATTGTCAACCAAGGGCTGAAAAACACCCATTTCTGACGAGATGTTTTGTGATTAAGGGTTCGAGTCAGAAATGGGTAATTTTCACCCGAGTTAATTTTACATATCGAATTCAAGGAAAGTAAAAAAAAAACAGACGGAAAATTTAACATTTTCCGTCTGTTTTTATTTTTATGTTTTTAGGGTTCCGTACCTCGAAAGAAAAAACGGAACCCTTATAGGATCACTTTGTTGTCCATCCGTCCGTCCATCCGTCAGTCAAGACCCTTTTTCTCAGGAACGCGTGGAGATATCAAGCTAAAATTTATATCAAATACTCAGGTCTACTGTCCCTTGAAACTATGAAAAATCAAACTTCTAAGCCAACGCAATCAAAAGATACAGCCGTTTATGTCGCAAATTTTCGAAACTCGCAAGGGAATCAAAACCTACAAGGTCCTTCCCGTGAACTCAGAATCTTGAAATTTGGTACGAAGCAACGTCTTATAGCACAGATAAATGAAAAATTGCGAAAACCGTCAATCTTACGGAACCCTCGGTGCGCGAATCCGACTCGCACTTGGCCGGTTTTTTTCATATTATTTGTATTTAATATTAGTATTAGTTGAAGAGTGGCTGTGTGCGTTTCTACCTTAGCGTAACTTGCATGTGAGCACAACTTTAAGTTAAAAAAAGTTTGTGGGTGTATTCCATTAGTCACCACCTCATAGAGCCTAGTGAATATTTTAGCTAAAATAAAAGTTATGAATTTACGACATAAACTTATTTTATATTTAATAAAATAAATTCCATGATCTAGTATGAATAAAATTATTTCCCTTTGTTAGTAGCGGGTTAAGTATTGATATTTATTAGAATTAGTTCCCGCATAATGCTTATAAGGCGAGGACTAATTGGAATTCACTACTTTTCTGCACTAGAGCAGAAAAGTATCACTTTCTGCATGCTTTTTAGAAAACACCGACCCACTTTCATAGCATTAGATATGAAAAAGTACCTAGGGGCTTGTTTACTTATTGTTTCGTTTTAATTAATTCCACAATTGTCGAGGGATTGGTCATACGGTATTTGACTTAGTCAAATTCAGTTTTTTATGAAACGTCACAAACGATCCGTTATTTGAACGAGCGAGCGAAGCGAATAAAGTTCTCCGTTTCAGCTTCATCAAAATGCGAGATGGTAACCTGGTAAACGAAATGATTATTAAGCCTTGTGAATGTTCCTAGAATTACATTGTGTTAATTATTTTGTAAAATAATTAATTAAAAAACTAAAAAAGTTTGTATGTACAAACTTAATGATTACTGGCAACCTTCAGTTCGCAGAAAATACAATTAGTTTATGAAATAAAGCGAAAAACAACGAACGCTGTTAGAAAGCCATTAGTAGGTACTGTAGAAATTCTAGCGAAATAAAATTGCAGCATACATTTTAGATCAGTCACGAAGCGGTCGTTAAAGAAATTAAATTTCCTTTTTTAAATGATTATTATTCTTTAAAATTAATAGTTTCAAAACATCAACATTATCTTTTCACGCTGAACTAATTGGGATGCAATTTGATATAGTGATAGTTTTGAGTCCCGGGGAAGGACATAGGATAGTTGTTATTTATCCCAAAAATCATCTCCTAAGGGGGTGAAATGGAGGCGAAAGTTTGTATGGGGCTACGATATACAGAGTGTTTTTTTTTAAATGGGACAGTATGGGGAAATCCGAATCTAAAGGAGATAGAGGAAAAGTGTCCAAGGAGACATTAGGTGTTTTTTTATGTAAACAAATTTGGCTCATTAAAATTTTTGGTCAAGCGTGAGTTGTTCTTAAAAAATGATAAAGTTGGTCAATTTTTTTTTTTGACGCGGGTCGACTCTGTTTCATGTAAGGATTATTTCATTGTATGGAAAGAAAAAAATCTGAACAGCAGAAGTTGGTCAAATTTAATGAAAACTAATCTTCATACAGTTGGTTTATTACTTGAGTAAATGTTCGATGTGGCCGCCGTCTTGTCTTATGCAGGCTTCAAGACACTTCTAGTTGCATTTAACAGAGACTTATGGTGAATTGTGTTTAAAGTGTTGTAAACAGCATCTTTTAATTCTTGTACGGAGTTGTATCGGGATTCATAAATTCGACCCTTAAGGTAACCCCATAAGAAAAAATCTAATGGCGTTAAGTCGGGCGATCGTGGGGGCCACTCGTTCCAAATTTGAATTCTTTTTTTTATAATTTCAAGACTATCGCGTGCCATGATGTTTACGAAGATTTAAAAAAATGTTCTTCTCTTGAATCATCTGGAGCTCTTATGGATTATCGAAATTTAAAAATGGAATAATTTTAAATATTTTTTTACACGCCTAGGCACTTGTAGCAATATTAAAAGACGAATACTGCAATTGTATGAAGATTAGTTTTCATTAAATTTGACCAACTTCTGCTGTTCAGATTTTTTTCTTTCCATACAATGAAATAATCCTTACATGAAACAGAGTCGACCCGCGTCAAAAAAAAAATTGACCAACTTTATCATTTTTTAAGAACAACTCACGCTTGACCAAAAATTTTAATGAGCCAAATTTGTTTACATAAAAAAACACCTAATGTCTCCTTGGACACTTTTCCTCTATCTCCTTTAGATTCGGATTTCCCCATACTGTCCCATTTAAAAAAAACACTCTGTATAAACGACTTCGTATACGTACAATGTCGCGGGCAAAAGCTAGTATGCCATAAGTACGGCATCCTCAGTGCAGGGAAGCGTGACGCGAGCTTATGAAACCCTTTTGCATCTCTGGGGTGCCCTAGGTTACCAACAACAACAACGGAAAACTCAGAGTAAAATTCGCCACTTCACCCTTTTCAAAAAAATCCATCTGTTTTTATATCCTCCGTCGAATCAGCGGGTCAAGCACTGATGCAACGTTACGACACGATCGTTCAAAAGTAAATTTACCAAACACAGTCCTATAAAAATAAAACCAGTGCGATACCAATATGAACCACGCAAACTTGCTCCACGAAAATATCTTTTGTAGTGATTGTGTTAAGGCGTGGGTTGAAGAGTTGCTTCATAGTACTCCATGCAGTAACGTCGTTATTTTAGGAAGGCAAACAATAAAATCTATTCTGCTCCGGATTGAATTGTAGCATCCAGTAAACAATCGCCTGTTTGAAACGTGTCTAACCCGACAACCGGGGTACTGGACGGATTTAATACAAACTGCGCTTAATTGGATTGGTCCTGTGATGACCGGGGCCATGGAAATTTTGTAGCATGATAAGACGTTAGCAGAGCGTTAGGCAAACATGGAGTCGATTACGCTACATTCGTGAATATTCTAATGAATTTCTTGGAAATCTTTGCTTTTTAGGGTTCCGTACCCAAAGGGTAAAAACGGGACTGTCGGGAGTAGCTTTATAATTAGAAAATAAGTCTCTAGAATTAACCATTATGTACCTACTGTCAATAAACAAATATATGTGTTAGCTCTAAGTCTTAATTAAGTTCTTATCATTTTATGCTATATTTTTATGTCTTTGCAATCACCAGTTCATGTAATGTATGAGATTTGCGTAAATAAAGGGATGGTGAGGTCGAGTTCACGGTATTACACACGCACACAATTCATAAGGTAACATTGTGTGGAAGCCACGCCCACAGCGCGACCTAAATCATATCGCGGGGTCACGCTCCCACGCAATACGGAGCCTCGCGCGCGCATATAATGGCCGCCCGACCCTCCTAAATTCAGTTTACAATTTATACACCAACGAGCAACACCTTTACACATCTACCTCGGCAGTACCATGTAAAATCAACCAGTAGTGTTTTTATTTCTTCAACCTCAAAAGTTATCACCTCAAGCTACAGTCAACAATGGTCCTTCATCGTCGGATATCTTCGAGCCAGCAGAAGAAAGAAGAAACCTACTAGACACAGTCTGGTCAATCAAATAGACAAGGCATAGAGTAGCCCTCGGGTGAAAACTTGTCTGGGCCAACCGCCGTTGGCTATCCTCGGTGTAAGAGGCTTCGGCCTCCGGATCCGAGAGGAGAACCGTAACGCGGGGGACGTAGCCTTAGGGCAGCGAAACCTGGGCGACTTTCTCACCCTCCCCATGCACGCCCTTGCGGTGTTAAGCGTGTAGTGGGTCTGGGCAGCGGGTCTTCGTGTGCATTCGAGTATTGTACACCGCGCCACGCAAGTGGTTCGTACCTCTCGGCTGCCTTGCCGGTAAGCGTTCGCGAGAAAGTGGGGGACTCCATGCCGTGTAACGGACAGAGACCAAGCCGTTACAGCCGGGGGTGATTCCAGACCACCGGTGGGCACTCATTTACTCGCCGCGCCACTGCCGGAGCAGCGCGTTTACCTATCCCTTCCTAGCCGGCTCCCCGAGCTAGCAACCCGGCTAGGCCCTAGGGCCCGTTAGGCACGCGCCGCGCAGGCCCACCAGGGGGCAAGCGCGCCGCTCAGGAACAAGCGTAAAAGTGTAAAAGTGTAAAGTGTTAAAAGTGTATACAATGTTGCGGAATTATCATAAATGAGTGTTAAATTCACGGGATGTTATTTGTGTTAATTTCGATGATTTTCGTGTTTTAAAGTGTTAATTTTCGTTATTTTGTACCGCGTTCTTATTATTGTTGTTTTTCTCCGTGTAGTTTGTGTAGTTTTGGTCACTCATTTATTTGTAAAAGTACGATTCACAATAGGTTTAGTAGGCCCCACGTGTGCAAAATGGGTGAAAATGAGCATCGTTTGTTACGTAGTGGGAAAGTCACGCCGGCACCGACGCCGACGGACCCTGCCTCGACTAGTACAAGCAGTACAGGCGAGACCTCGAACGGGACTTATAATACGAGTAGTGACGCGACCGGAACCACGGAGAACTCGAACGCGGTAGGCGCGCGCGACCAGGCGGCGTCGCCAACTCACGCCTTAAACGAGACGGCAATTAGAGTCAGTGTACCGGGCACACTAGTAGGCGCGGACACGGAAGACTTAGGCGTATTGCGAGCGGAGTTGGCGTTAAATAATGCGATATTAGCACAGGCCAACGCGGCGGCAGCGGCCGCCCGGAGCCAATTAAAACTAGCCAGGGCTGAGGCCGCCCAATCCGACGTAGATTCGGTAATCCAGGAGGACTCGCCGGCAACAGTGCCGGCAGCCTCCGCCCCCGTACCCACGGCAGGGACGAGGGGGCCCGCAAGTACGGCCGGGCGGATAGAGCAAGTTCGTACACCAGCCAGGGCTGAGGCCGCCCACATCGAACGCGATTCGCTAATCCAGCAGGGAAATGTACTATCGGCGGCGAAGCCGACTCCCTCAGCTTTCGTACCCACGGACGGGGCGAAGGCACCCGCACGCACTGCCGGGTGGATAGAAGAGCAGAATCGTATTCACATCAACGATAGGCGCGTTATGGACCCGGCAGCGCAGCCGGCGAGATACGTAGTCGATAACGAAGTCAAGTTTGAGAACAGAGACGTAGAATTGCTGTCAAATAGATTAGAGCGGGCTATCACACGCAATAAACCCGAGTTCACCTCGCATCGACACATCCCAGAGCTACCGCATTTCGATGGGTCGATAACAGAGTGGATAGTATTTAAATCAGAATTCCTAGACACCGAATCTTCGTTCTCAGACGTGGCTAACGTTGGCAGAATTAGGCGAGCATTGCGGGGTGACGCTAGACACGCAGTCAAAGCGTTGCTATACACGTCTATAGACCCGTACGAGATTGTAGATATGTTGGAAATGCAGTTCGGTAACCCCGAAGGAATCGTGCTAGCCGAAATCGACGAGGTCCGTAGATTACCTAGATTGGCAGACGATAACTCCAACATAACTGCATTCGCGGGTCAAGTGGCAAACGTCGTGGCCACTATAAAATCTTTAAAGCAAGAGCAATACCTGCTCGCGCCGGAGCTAGTAGGTAGACTCGTAGAAAAGTTAAATCCCATTATGCGTTACGAATGGAACAAATATCGCGTAGGGAATGCGAACGTACCCGGTCTGGTGGCGCTAGCGAAGTTTCTATCAGATTCCAGTAAAGCCGCAGCTTTAACGTACATATCGGGAGCGCGTCGGCCAACCGCGAGGCCGCGCCATAACGTAAATAATATGACGCATAGGCGGAACTATCGCTCGTACTCGCGCTCGTCTAGCAGAGAGTCGTACAGGGAGGAGAACTCGCGCGCCAAAGGGCCCGCTACGAACGTTAAAAAGCATACCGTAGCACAGCTAAGCAAAGCGTCCGGGCATACCAAAGCCAAGCCGCCGTTCAAATCCCGCCCCCCGGCAACAGGGCCGGGGGACACTCGCGTAAAGTGTTCAATGTGTAGCGGGGAGCATCCGACAGCAAAGTGCGCCGATTTTATCAAATTAACAGTTAACGAGCGATGGGACAAAGCTAAGCAATTTAAATGGTGCTATCGTTGTCTCGGCGCGAGTTTCAAGGGGCACAAGTGCGGATACTCTCCGTGCGGCATCGGCGACTGCGAGGCCGCGCATCATAAGTTATTGCATGGGTTTAAGCGCGAAGGCGAACCGCGCGGCCCTACCGGCGCAATTCATCATCTACGCGACACAAATACATATTTAAAGATAGTACCTATCGAACTGAGCGGCCCGCTAGGCACGGTACAGACCTACGGCCTCATGGACGAAGGCTCGTCACTCAGTCTCATAGAAAGGCACGTCGCGGATAAGATAACGCCTAGAACGAAAGAAGAGCAGCTTTCACTAGGATCCATAGCGAATAACGTCGTTAGGGACAACGCGTCGTGTCTAGTTAATGTATCTATTCGCGGGTTATGTAGTCGGGAGTTCGAAAAGTTATCGGCGTACACCATCGACCAGTTAAATTTGAGCCCTCAAGCAATCGGAAATGAGGTAATCGATAAATGTCCCCACTTAGAAAGTATGCGCGACGAGTTATGCTACGAAAATGCAGTACCCACGGTCTTAATCGGGCAAGATAATTGGCATTTAATAGTCACAAGACAACTCGTCAGCAACGGGAAATCGCTGCCCGTGGCTTCGCTTACGAGACTAGGATGGGTGCTGCATGGTCGACTGGATGAAGCGCCGCGTGTACTCCGCGGGCAAATAAATCACCTAACGGTCAAAGGTGACGCGGAAGCTTACGAACTAATAAAGAGGCATTTCAGTATCGAGTCTCTGGGAGTCGAACCCAAGACCACAAAAGCGGACCCCGACAAACGCGCGTTACAAATACTAGAAAGCACATGCACGCCTATGGCGGGGGAGCCCCGGTATCAGGCCGGGCTTCTGTGGCGAACGGACGGGGAAACTCTGCCCGATAATAAACAACAGGCACTTAAGAGATTGTTTACGCTCGAGCGCAAGCTCGATAAAGACGAGTTGTTAAAGGCAGAATTTTCCAAACAAATAATTAACCTACTGGACAAGGGCTACGCGGAGAAGGTAGATACTCCTTTGCCCTCGCCCAGGGGGTTCTATTTGCCGTATTTTCATACAATTCACCCGACCAAACGAAAAGTGCGCCTAGTATTCGACGGGAAATGCCGCACGGCCGGTAAAAGCCTAAACGACGCGCTTTTGTCGGGTCCGGACCTGCTACAGTCTCTGTTTGGCGTACTCATACGTTTCAGGGAGGGGAAGATAGGTATAATAGCGGATATAAAGGAAATGTTCCTACAGATAAAAGTTATCGAACAAGATCGTGACTCCCTACGGTTCTTATGGAGGGGGGGACGGCGGTCGGGACCACCAGACGAATATAGGATGAGCAGCCTAATTTTCGGGTCCAGCGCATCGCCCACGACCGCTATATACGTGAAAAATAAGAACGCAGAACGTCACGCCGAGGAATATCCGCTGGTACATAGCACGACGCTAAGGAATTTCTACGTAGACGATCTGTTAGTTAGTTTCGACGACCCTGCACAGGCTAAACAATTAGTAAACGACATGGTAAAGGTATTCAATAAAGCCTCATTTACCCTGCGCAGCTGGGCGTCAAACGAACCGGAGGTACTCAGTGACGTGACGGACGTAATGAAAAGCGATATCTCCGAGCTAGGCCGAGACGAGTGCGAGCGAACGCTAGGCCTATTATGGAACAATAGAAATGATACGCTAGGCTTTAACGTAAATTTCAGAAACGTACCGAGTAACATTTTAGACGGAACTGTAGTACCCACCAAGCGTCAAGTGACGGCGGGCGTGATGAGCCTATTCGATCCCGTAGGTCTGATATCACCTGTCACAGTTACAGGCAAAGTATTGATACAACGGATATGGAGATCCGGGATCGACTGGGACGCACAGATCGCGCCCGACGATCACAAAGCGTGGCTAGTTTTCGTGGATAATATGAAAAATCTGCATAACTTACATATCAAAAGGCACGTGCCCTCGCAGCATAGAACCGTAGTCACGCATACATTCTGCGACGCCAGCGAAAGCGCATACGCCTGCGCCGTGTATATGGTTAACACGGACGAAACGGGCAAACGACGCTCCTCTCTAGTCGCCGCGAAGGCACGCGTGTGCCCGCTAAAAAACGTTAGTATACCGCGTTTAGAACTGCAATCCGCCACGCTAGCGAGCCGACTAACGCACTCAGTAAAGCGGGAGTCGGACTACGCAATAGAAAAGTCATATTACTGGTCGGACTCCAAGACGGTGCTAGCGTGGATAAGAGCGGACCCGCGCACGTTTAAATGCTTCGTGGCGCATCGTTTAGCCGAAATTGAAGACACCACATCTCCGTGCGACTGGAGGTGGGTGCCTAGCGCGTTAAACGTCGCGGACGACGCGACGCGCGACATACCCGCAAATTTCAATAGCGCACACAGGTGGTTTAGCGGCCCGGAGTTCATCCGTTTAGAACCCGAGCATTGGCCCATAGAAAAACAAAACAACGCGCCCCCACCCGCTACGGGGGAAGAACGTACTGTCAAATCAATTAACGTCGTGATAAAACATAACGAATTTACCTACCTACCAGACGTAAATCGCTTTTCTAAATATTCACGACTGGTGCGCGCGTCCTCCCGCGTTCTGATCGCCGCTGAGAGTTTTAAGGCCGCAATACACGGTCAAGCGACGAACCGCAACGTAACAAACGACAAGCTCAAACTAGCAGAACTATTGTTAATTAAACGTAGTCAACGGGAGTCATTTAGGGAAGATATCAATTTGTTAGAGGCTGGGCGGCGTACACCGAAGAAATCGCCGCTGAACAAGCTAGCAGTCAAGATCAACGAACACGGTATCCTGCTGTTAGACGGCCGCATCGATAGAGACCGAGGCACCCCAGTCCTACACGCCAAAGAAGCGCTGACGAGATTGATCATCGCACACTACCACGCGTTGTTCAATCATGCAAACCACTCTACTGTGATGAACGAGCTAAATACAAGATATCACATAGTGGGACTGCGCGGGGCCACACGGTACATTAGCAACACATGCCAATGGTGTCGCACATACAGAGGGACCCCCCTCAAGGTTCCTCTGGGCGATCTACCAAGTGAAAGGCTTACAGCTAATCAACCAGCCTTCACAGCTACGGCTTGCGACTATTTTGGACCTATGCACGTGACCATCGGGAGAAGACACGAGAAACGATGGGGCGCCCTATATACCTGCCTAACTACTAGGGCGGTACATCTCGAGTTAGTGCCCTCCCTATCGGCCTCCTCGATGATCCTGTCACTCCGGCGCCTGATGGCGCGCCGGGGGCAACCAACAGTACTCTACACAGACAACGCTACCTGTTTCTACGGCGCAGAAAGAGAACTCGCGGAAGCAATAGCATCAAACGAGAAAGAGATAGAGTCATACGTCTCGTCCAAGCAAATAGTATGGAAAAAGATACCTCCCGGCAACCCATCAGCAGGGGGAGCTTGGGAGAGGCTAGTCGGGTCCGTGAAGGCTGCGCTACGGGTCACGCTGAAAGAGAAGCATCCAGCCGAGGAAATACTGCACACCCTACTGCTGGAAGCCGAGCACATAATCAACTCCAGGCCACTGACCCCAGTACGGCTAGATGATAGCCAAGAGGCCCTCACACCCAACCACTTTCTTCTGGGTCGAGCAAACGCCATGACCCCCCTAGGCCGCTTCAGCGACGCGGTACTAAATGAAAAATCATGGAAAACAGCACAAGCGCTGGCCGACAGATTCTGGTCAAGATGGACCAACGAATATCGGCAGACACTGAGGCCAAGAACGAGCCCAAATGACCCAGCCTACCGTAACGTACAAATCGGAGACATAGTCATCATAGCAGACGGAACCATGCCACGCAGCACATGGCCGCGAGGAGAAGTAGTTCAAGTCTACCCCGGCCCCGACGGCAAAGTACGAGTCACTGAGGTCCGCACCGCAGCGGGAATGATACGTCGTCCAGCCTCCCGCCTCATAGTCATTTGACTAATCATGTACGCATATACTCCCTTCGATTTAGGGTGTTGGCACACGTGGGGCGGAATGTCGGGAGTAGCTTTATAATTAGAAAATAAGTCTCTAGAATTAACCATTATGTACCTACTGTCAATAAACAAATATATGTGTTAGCTCTAAGTCTTAATTAAGTTCTTATCATTTTATGCTATATTTTTATGTCTTTGCAATCACCAGTTCATGTAATGTATGAGATTTGCGTAAATAAAGGGATGGTGAGGTCGAGTTCACGGTATTACACACGCACACAATTCATAAGGTAACATTGTGTGGAAGCCACGCCCACAGCGCGACCTAAATCATATCGCGGGGTCACGCTCCCACGCAATACGGAGCCTCGCGCGCGCATATAATGGCCGCCCGACCCTCCTAAATTCAGTTTACAATTTATACACCAACGAGCAACACCTTTACACATCTACCTCGGCAGTACCATGTAAAATCAACCAGTAGTGTTTTTATTTCTTCAACCTCAAAAGTTATCACCTCAAGCTACAGTCAACAGGGACCCTATTACTAAGACTTCGCTGTCTGTCCGTACGTCGGTCACCAGGCTGTAGCTCATGAACCGTGATAGTTAGACAGGTGAAATTTTCACAGATTAACAAACACCGCTATAACAAAAAATACTAAAAAACAGAATAAAATAAATATTTAAGGGGGCTCCTATACAACAACCGTGATTTTTTTTGCTCGTTTTTATAGATGGTACGGAACTCTTTGTGCGCGAGTCCGACTCGCACTTGACCGGTTTTATTATTTATGATAATTTCCTAGAGTCCAAGATTTTTTTACCTCCAATCCAGTTCTTGTTTGCGTCATACAGAGATATAGATTCGCGTTTCTCGTATGGTCATTGGCAAAGGGCTATAACTATAAAGAAAGACTAATTTTTGGTTGGACTTTTAATCCGCATAAATCGCGTCTATTATTATATGATTTCATGTAATCAAAACATAATGCAATCTGTATGACCCTTTTCCGTGGACGATTACTATAACGGAACATAAATTACATAAGCTGTAGGTACGCGGAAGTGAATGGATGCGATCAAAATAAATTAACCTAAAAACTTATTTTTTTGCCAACAGTACTTTTTTTTGCACAGCCATCAACTAACCGTTGAGAGGGTTCCAATTAATGAATTCGTGATAACTAGCGATTTAAATTATTTCGTTTAGCAGTTGCTATGGCCTGCTTTTGTCACCATCATCAGATCAACTTTATGGTGCCATGAGCTCAATTGAATGGCTCAAGGTCAACGTTATTTATTTTTAAATTTAGGCGTATTACATGCACCTACAATATCAATAAACTACCACCGGTTCGGGATGAAAACCTCTGCCTCGAGAAGAACCGGCGTAATAACAGTATGGCCTACAATATATAGTTTTCGTATCACAGTATTATAATTTTACATTGCTATAGTGTAGAAACTCTATTTATTTATTTTGCGATAGATTGCTCGTGCGGGACGTTATCACTGCCAAATATCCCTAGATACAAGATGTAATCGTTTAACTCATAATATGCCTTTGAAATAAAGTGTTTATATTACGACAGATTCGAATTTGGAGTCAATAAGTATGGTTTTGAATTTTACTGGAAAGAAGTACACGTAATACGTAAAATTTGGCACTATTTTACCTTTCCCCGAGGCCTTCACCATTGTGACAGATAAAATAAAAAAAAACCACGTTAATAAATCATCATTATTTCAAGCATCCCTTAACGCCAACATACCTACATACAAAATTAATCACCCACAAATGAGAGTGGCCCAAATTTTCCGAAACTCGCCAGCCAGTCTCAGCATGTCCAATTTGGGAAATTAAATTTCCTAAATTGCTCGCGTGGGAGATATATGCATACCTACACTTATTTTGTTGGAATTCCTAAACCGAGCATTACTGACAATATAGCTTTTATGGCCTCTGTTTTTCCTTTAATAAAAATAACGCAAAGACTTGGTTAATTTTGCTTTAGGTTAATGTTAAAAAAAGATTATATACGCAGTTTGTCGATTCGTAAATATAATTTTCCCTCATTGTAGTGCTCAAGGGCTCTTTTACATGCAAGAGTTTTAGAGACACTAATAATCTCTCATTTACAATCGTGTAATAAACAATCATAATCTTAGAACAAAAAAATAAACTCGCTCAATTAAAAACAAACTGTTTCCTACGTAATTCACGGAATTGTATAAACAGAATGCTAAAATAATATGTTTACGATCGAATCAAAGGGAGATTTTTCCAGTCGGGCTTACCCTAGTCTTCAGGAGCCGTAGCATGGTTGGCCTTATCACGCGACAAGTGACAAGATAAGAGCGTCGTCTCGTTCTATCGAACGGGGTCAGCCAGTGACGCACGCTCTATCCTATCACCTATCGCGTGACAAGGCCAACCATGCTACGGCTCCAGGTTAGTTACTTAGTCTAGTCAGTGAATACTAGGTATTTTCCCCAAATTAAATAGATGACCATTTTACTCAGGTACTTATTATGTGCAGTCAGCAAAATAACGTGGTATGCACCACTGCATTATAAAAGTCTTTATGCCGAGGATTGATTTTATCACCACTAGTTTCAAAAATGGTGCGCTACTCACTAAATGTGACACGACCAAGTGTCAGCTACGTGTCGCGCCCGTCAAAGTAGTCAAAATATTACATCCAATTGGATGTATTCATTTGGCGACGACTATCCTAGAAACATAAAAATTAATAAGAAAGTACAGTAAGGGAAATGTATTCACGTACCTTTTTATGCCTTATTGTCATAGTAAGAAGATCGAAAAAGGTACTTGTTTTGATTTCCTTGACTGTACAAAATACTCGGAAAACAATTCATATTTTTAAAAGTATTTTATTTTTATTGTTGTCAAGTACTTGACCTCCATTAACAGACTACAATAGGTATTAATATTATATCCAAAGATAAATTCCGCGTATTTCTATTCCTTGAAAAGTAAATTAACTGTAAGAGCCCTCCATGGACCCTTAAGGACCCAATTGGGAATACAATAGAAGAGTCCCTTTGGGCAAAGTTGACGTGAAATGTAGTTAGACGCAGAACAAAGGTCATTTAGAAGTTTTAAGAGTGTTAAAGATAGTCTTTTAAAGGTGATTTAAGGAGTTAGAATGAAATATGACTTTTTAAGTGATTTAATTTATCAGAATAAATGAGAGTTCCGTTTTTTGCCGAATTAGTGCTATAGATATTGACACAGGAGAGGTAGAGTTTTTGAAATTTATATATGAAAGCATACTACTACTAGTTTTAAGTAGTACCAGCTTTTATTTAACTTGAGTTATTAGTACCGTAAACCGGGGTTACTTTAGGAAAATATGGGGCTACTTGGATAATTTAGAATGTAGTATAAAAGCAGAACTATTTGAAATTAAGAAGATTTAATCAAATAAATAGCAAGGTAGAATACTAATATATTCACTGCCACAGTTCACCCACAAGCTAAAACAATGATTTCGGAGAAAAACCTATTTGATCAAAGTCACCCCCCGAATCAAAGCAACCCCGTTCCACCGTAAGTGATTAGTTAGTGTGCCACTTGACGGTGGTGTTCCATTGAGCTGAAATTGACATAGGTACTTATGATACTAATCTGATGATGAAATATCCCTATTGGGAATACAGCGTATATTTATGTATATTAGATTTGAAGATCTACGAACGGTGGAATTTGTGGGACTTGTGTGGGATTAGGGATAGTGATTAGGTCAGCCATTTTACGACAGAAACAGATTATGTAATCGCTTGGAAAACAATTTGGTAAGTACATCTAAATCATGTCTTAGGTACCTCAGGGCTAATATCAGCGTCAAAATATGTCTTCACAATACCTTTGACACAAATGATTTAAAAACCCTTACATCAGGACATTTCTTAATAGGTCAACCATTAACAACCGTACCCGAGTATCCATTTAAAGACGTCAAAATTCGTTGATTAACCCATTTTCAATTACTACAACAGATAACCCAACATTTCTGGTCTCGATGGCATTCCGAATACCTTGCTACATTGCCAGCTGTAACAACTGCCACAACTCACCACAAGGTGCCTAATATATACTGGGCCCAAATTACAGAAAGACATCAGCTTTATCTTGCTAAATTTTCGACGAAACTCCGTAGTGTTTATCGTCGATATTTGCATGATGTTCCGCATGACGTGGGCCGCACCAAAAGATCGCCGATTCCAGCTGATTCTCTGGCGGGAATCTCCACCAGACCCTCTGCTCACTTATGAGCTAAACACCGTCACGTACGGCCTACGGTCAAGTCCCTACGTTGCCATGCGCGCGCTTTTAGAGTTGACACCGCAAGAGAAGGCCAACTTTGCTGAAGCTGTAGCCGCCGTTGAAAATGATGTATAATTTAATGATTGTTTAACAGGCGTGGAATCAGTTTTGCAGGCTTGCTTGTTGAAGCGCCAGTTAGTACATTGCAGCCGGGCTTGGACATGGCTCGGATCCGCGAAACACGCTCGTTTTTCTGAGAAAACGGCCCGGGCCAGTCGCGGCCCGTTCTAGCGTAAGTCATCCTTTATATAAGCATGCCAAACTTCAGCTCATACCGGCAACTGGCTGAAAACTGGATTGCAAGTTTTGAAGGAGTTCATATTTACCTTAATCAGTCAAGTGTAAAAAAAATATGGCTGCATACAACATACTCATATCCGTCGACATAAAGCTATGGGACATATTTATGACTAAGTTGTATGCACGCATATTTATATAAATATCATTGTTCTTCAGCTTTTGTTCTGATGTAGGTCAAATTGAGGAATACAAGTTATTAATAAAACAAATTTTGACCTCAATGTTAATGAACTCAAGGCCTAAATGGAAGGTAACCTTAACTAGGTAATGAAAGCTTTTGTTTATTATGATACAGTTTTATGAAAAGCTGGAGGTAAGTCACCTTCATATCGACGGTGTGTATATTCCAAAGTTCATCCACCCTTTAGTCTCAATGATAGGGCAAGATAATATCTATATGATACCTAAAGATAAATATGGGCCACAAGAAGGCTCGAAGTCACCCAAAGGGCAATGGAGAGGGCTATGCTGGGAGTTAATCTGCATGATCGCATCATAAATGAGGCTATCCGCAGTATAACCTAGGTAACCGATATAGCCCTCCGAATCGCTAAACTTAAGTGGTAGGGGCACATTGTACGTAGAACTGTTGGGGCGGAAAGGTTCTCGAATAGCGGCTCATTCTTATTACTGCTACCTAACTAATGTCATCATCATCATATCAGCTTAAAGACGTCACCCGCTGGACAAAAGCCTCCCCCAAAGAGTGCCTCAATGACTGGTCCTCGGTCGGAAACTAATCTAACTAGACAATATCAGATAAAGAATTGTGTGCTTTTATTTTGTCCGTCTAGGTAATAATAATGTTGTTAACTGTACCATTTCAGTGATATTAAAAGTAAATCATGATCTAAAAGACGTGTGAAGGTACAATGCGGGAAATATAAGAAAACGATTACATATTTATATCCCATAATACACGACGGAACCCCAATAAAAATGGCGTAACGTCTTCTTTCGACTTTTTATTCATGGCACATCAAAGCTAAAAATCAAGACCAATACTTTATCCGCCGGTTTGATGTCTAATACAAACTGACAGACATTATTATTAGTAAAGACTTCCTTCAAGAAAATGGGACAGTGACAGAGAGATCTATCGCTTTTATTAATGCGAGTGTGAAAATGTTTGAATAAAATAAGATTGACACTTAGATCGTATTTAATCGGTTGCCAGCGATACGGGCTCCGAGGTTTCATATTTGAGTTTTCGTGGGATACAGTCATCTAACGCTTGTCAAATCACCTGGAGCCGTAGCATTGGCCTTATCACACGACAAGTGACAAGATAAGAGCGTCGTCTCGTTCTATCGAACGGTGTCAGCCAGTGACGCACGCTCTATCCTATCATCTATCGCGTGACAAGGCCAACCATGCTACGGGGCCTGATCAAACTATTTAGTTTTTGTGGAGCTCTATAATGTACTTTATTTTATTATACTTGTTTCTTTTTTAGATTTTATTAATTAAATAAATAATGTTAATTACCTATCATCTTGCATATGTCACCGTTAGATTGTGAACACCGTCAGTTTATAATCTTACTTGCGATATTATAAACTGTCGAAAAATTGTAAACTGTCATAATCGTTCACAATTTAACGCATTATTTTTCGTTAGTGTATAAACTATCAATGTCAAATCGTAAAATTGTGAAACCTGTGTGTCACCTCCGGGGTACCCTAAGACAACAACAGCAAACTTACTATGTAGGTAAACGGTGTTCCTGGTGATGAGTAAGGTTGCTAGAGTTTCCTAACAGTTTCAGGGCTGACACGTCAGAGTTGCAGGTGCAGGGTGACCCTCGGGAACTCTGGCGATCTTGTGTACTTACCACCAATAACAAAACACCACATACCTACAGATCAGGTAGTATTATTATGGCGTCGGTTTTCGGTAAGGTCGAGCCAGGTACTGCTCCAGTATAGCGCTGGTCCAAATATGAGCGGTATGATATTCCGCTGTGCTCCACATCCCTACATCCTCATTTGTTATAAAAACAATAGCTCTAAACTCACTTTTATGGGTTCCGTACCTCAAAAGAAAAAAAACGGAACCCTTATAGGATCACTCGTGCGTGCTGTCCGTCTGTCACAGCCAATTTGCTCCGAAACTACTGGACCTATTGAGTTGAAATTTAGTACACATATGTAAATTGGTGACCCAAAGATGGACGCGTAAAGTAAATTAATGAATTCTGAACAATTCACTTTTGGAGGGTAAACTGGAAAATTAAAAAAAAAGTTTCGCAAACTGTATTGTGTGACATATCAAATGAACGGGTGTGTTGTAAGCATTTCACATTTTTTATAATTTTAGCAAAAACAGATTCGAAAAAATTTAGGAAAAAAGACGAAAATTTACCATTCCCCCCCTTATCTCCGAAACTACTAGGCTTAACATTCTGAAAAAATATGGAAAATACTTGCCTAAAGATTACAGGAAAACCCATAAGAAGTTTGAGTATTCAAAGTAACGGGAAAATTCTCATTATTTTACGGAACCCTCACCAAGCGAGTTGAACTCGCACTTGTCCGGTTTTTCTAAATACATTTTCTATTTAAATCGATCATTTGTAATAAATGTTATTTTATGAATATGAGTTTTTGTAACTTTGTAAATTGTATAAAAAGTATCGATTCGATGAATTATCAGCAAATAATAAATTAAGTGTTGTAAATCAATATCAACATGTTTTATGAGCAATGCAAAACCGTTTTATTTACATCGACTCGTCCATCTGAAGATGACGTCCCAATCTAAAAAAAAACTAGGATTTCCCAAAGTACAATAAATCAGAAACAACCGTTTTCCTCTAATCTTGTTAACATAAGCCATAAACAAAATAAATATAAACATGGGTTTTTTTGTCGTTGGCACAACGCCATCAGCGCTAGTTGTATGCAGCCAAAACTATTAGCAAAGATAAGACATCCGCTTTGCTGAAATGAATTTCAACCAATTAAGGTTATATTTAAATTGCTTGTTTTAGTTTACTTTTTGCTTGGCTACTTTTCAAGCTGCTTTGCCAAATACTAAAAGGTTAAATTTCAGATTTAAAGGATACATTTATTTCGTTAGCAGACGTTCGTGCTTAATACCTACCTACAAAAATTCAAACTAAAAGGTTAGCTAGGATGGGATTCTTACAGTTCATTACTCACCTCTTTCTCCCCTGGGTCAATGTCTGAGGATCTTGGTTATAATCTCTCATTAAAACCGGATAATCTACCTCCACGGGTTTCTGCTCGCGCGTCCCTTACGACCGTATTGAATTTGGAGTACAAATATTTGCTGTTGAGCGACCGTGCGATCGCGTGCGGTAATAGAAGTTGTGTTGATCATGATCATATTCATCATCATCATTATAAGACCGAAATACATCCACTGAGAGTGCCAAGGCGATCGGTCTTAAGCCACCCGCGTCCAGGAGCCGTAGCATGGTTGGCCTTATCACGCGACAAGTGACAAGATAAGAGCGTCGTCTCGTTCTATCGTACGGTGTCAGCCAGTGACGCACGCTCTATCCTATCACCTATTGCGTGACAAGGCCAACCATGCTACGGCTCCATCGGACTCTCGCAATCTTTACCCATCAGTCCACCCTGTGGGGGTCTACCTACCCACGCTGCGTCTTCCGGTTCCAGTACCAGCTCAATGCGCCGTTTGCGTAGTTTGACGTTGTTGACACTAGTGGATATCTCGGAAGTGCGGACGCTAACCTAATGCGATTGTGCTTACTGATTACTAGTCAGTTTAAGTATTTTTTAATTGGCGAAATAAATGGCAACTAATTTCTTCTTTTTCTTTTCAGGTACGAACACAATAGCATGCGATAGAGAAACAATCTTTCAGACAGGTACCTATTTAGAAAATGGCATCCAGGTATCTTATCTTATCTAGTTGAGGGCCCTTTCGGATACATTTCGACCCAGTGGGATCTTTTGTGCATTTGCCCTCCCCTTTATAGCTACTCCCAAGCTCGCTCCATCATTTCCACAAAGCGGATGATGCAGCTCAGTGGGAGCACCCTGAATTCCTTTGGTTGCGGGTAGCCGTTACCAAAGAGATTCATTCTTTGTCTGACAAGAGCATGACATTCACACAGTAAGTGTTCCATAGTCTCATCCTCCTCGCCACACATATAGATCATCCAGGTAGATATTTTACCGACGTAATCGGGGAGATACACAAGTTTAACATATCATATGTATCCGTGTGTCTGTCTGTGGCATCGTAGCTCCCAAACTGATAAACCGATTTGCGTGCAGTTTTTGAATCGAAGGTCTTATTTGTCGAGATGGTTCTTATGTCATCATCATTCGCTTGTCCTTATCCCATTTACTTGGGGTCGGCGCAGCATGTTTTTTTCTTCCATACCTCTCTATCGCCCGTCAACTCATCACACACTTCCATCCTATTCATATCGTCTCTCACGCAGTCCATCCACCTTTTTCTTGGTCTACTTCTATATGTCATTTATATCAAGGGTGTTCTATTATTTTTATTGACGAAGTCATTTATAATTTTGCAAGTGCGGCTCGGTTTGTATGCACGAGGGTAATAAATTAGCACGAGCATTATAAATTAACATGAGCATAAATTTATGTGACAGTGTGTTTGCTACCATGTCTTACGTTCAGTCCCTGATCTATCAATATATAAAATTATGAACGTCTTCTCTAATGAGCTAGGCGTACTCACGTAAGTGCATCAAAGAAAGGCAATTGTTGGCAAAAACTTGGCATCCAAAATGGTTAGAGGTAATATTTTTGCACGACTACGGCAGAGACGAAAGGACTATACGATTTAGCAGTGTATCTTGTACTTACGTGTGTTTCACCGTAGCGTTGAAGATATTTAACAGACCTTGATAAATGAGGTGTCAATCGATTCAAAATTATGCTCTAAACCATAGGCTTTTTGTATGAAAATTTTTTTTTTCCTCGGGCGCGCCACGTTACTGTCACTTGGTTGTGGTCGAGCGTGCTGTTTCGTCATTCACCGGCACGCCATCACAAACGGATGCATCCAAATGGATAGACGTCATTATGTTCCAACGTTTAATTTTGACATTACATTAGGAACAGCTTGAATCTGGGGTGCAGTTCGTGATCATCATCATATCAGCCGACAGACGTCCACTGCTGGACATAGGCACCAAAAGAGCCACAATGGCCGGTTCTGCGCCACCCAGCGGACTCCCGCGACACTTACTAGGTCATCAGTCCACTTTGTGGGGGTCTACCCACGCTGTGCCTCCGGTAGTTACGTGGTCCCCACACGCCCTAACGGCCATCGGTTCTACGTGCAATGTACGCACTGACAATTAAGTTTAGCGATTCGAGATGAAATAATGTGACGTCTCTGTCTTTAAACTTGATAATAACAGAGACGTGAATCAAAGGCGATATCCTAAGGATGTCCCGTTTTGTCAATAAAGTCAAATGGAACCGCAGCTTCTTAATGCTTTGATCTAACGATATGATATATAAAACATGGAAGTTTAACACGTGGTGCTTACGTCACTGATGACGTCATCGGAACCAATCGATCATTGGCAACTGCTCAACGAAATTAATAGAAACAACAGTTCCTTATAATCCAAAACAGTCGTATGTGTAGTAAGATATGTATGAACTTACTCCCTTTTGGAACTTTACGGTATAACACTTGGAAAACATAAATATAGTGAGTATTGTTCTGGCTTCCGGTGTTGTGAGTGAAATTTACAGAAAAAGACTAGTGTAATATTTTTTACGCTCCAATTTACTGGTAATTATGTGGTACGGTCAAGGACTTTGATCGTTGAGCTATTTAGAGCTCATCTTTTACTGGATATTCATAGCTCAACAATTAAAAACCAAAATTAGATGACACGTAAATGGCTCAACGATTAAAGTCCGTGACTGTACTTACATAGACTTAAGGGGCTGTCTCGATTCTTGTGAACCACGCCCCCAAGAGACACATTTATGTTTTCCGCGCATGAGAAGACGAGATGCGACACTCTTTGAGAACGCCCTTTTTGCACATATCATCATTATCATCATCATACCAGTTGAAAGACGTCCACTGCTGGACATAGGTCTCCCTCAAAGAGTGTAATAATTACCGGTCCTGCGTCACCCACATCCATCAGCGGACTCCCGCGACCTTTACCTGGTCATCAGTCCACCTTGTGGGCCCATGTGGCTTTGCAGTAGTCTGGGAAAAAGGGCAGTAAAATATTTCTATCGAGGAAAAATTAAGCAATCATGTTTCGGAATCTGACAAAAGTGACAAACAACCTAGCAAGCGAGCGAGACATTTTAAGGGTCACAGTCGTCTTAAACACAATTAAGAGTGCCGTGAAGTTAGTAATATGACGTCATTGTTACGTCTTCATCTAAAACCGAGGACACAGCCTCATCTGCATATTAATCTGGGGGGGATGATAATGAGATCGATAGGTACGCGTCACGTCGTGATACGGGTGGAATACGTAAATCCGCAAGCTTGTGCAATGTATTAAACAATAAGTATTAATGGAAGTTCTGAATAAAACGATAAAACAGTTTACGTACAGGTCGATTACGTAACGCTTCGTACATAACATACGTTAGGTAGATCTAAATCGAATCTAAATGGGAATGGGGTGTTTTGTATGGAAAAATTACAGTTGATTTGTCTGAAACGGTCATTCCAAAAAATTACCCCTCTGTCCATTGGCACATTCACTGCCAAGAATTGCTTTGCGATAAGTCCGTCGTGTTTGGCTCCACTAGAACCTTCTCAACAGAGAAGTAGATGATGACTGCAAAAAAATACAGTCGGTAAAAGTTTGTACCAAAAATGATTTTTGTCAGAAACTTATATTTATTTAATCTAATCCCGATACGTCAGTAACGCGTTCCGTATGCGGCCCCTGCGTGTTGTCCGTCAATAGCATAGTTAGTCACGATTGTTTATGTGTTACCCATACCGCTGACTTTATTTGCGTCATTAGCAAGGACCAGAATACTTCATAGCAAAAATCAAATTGTCAGAGGGTATGACCAAATTGTTTTATCGACAATTCCACTTATCGATGTAACGGAATATTATCGCATATGGACTTATACGATTATTCTGTAACATTTGACCTCTTTGATAAGAATGATAAGCAACCTGCATCTCCATATTAAAATAAATCATGCCCACGTCACATATGCCATTTACGTCGCTTGATTGTCATAAGTAATTTCCGTGCCGTTACTAAAATGTTTAACAAAAATATTTTCTGTTTTATTCCTTACCATTATGCTTACATACATTGTATATACCCAAAAGCCTGATTTCATTGCTTTGACGATGTGTCATTAAGTGACATTTATTTATCGATAGTCGTAAACCCTCTGACAGTTTTATTTTTGCTATGAAGAATTCCCATCCTTGGTCATTAGGGTCAGTAGGCATAATTGGTACAATAGAGTTATACGGTGAGTATCCATCGGGCCATAAAAGCAAGAGATAGACAGAGGATTGATGCATTCGACATGTGATGCTGGAGGCAGATGTTGAGAATCCCCTGGACCGCCAAACGTACACACGCACGCAGAAATCGGTCAATCCTCTCACAGTTGAAAATAAGTTTCTGTCAAAAATTTCATTTTTGATACAATCCTTTATTGCCAACTTTTCTGTATACACCGTCATCAACTACACATTGAGGCAATTCTAACGAGCCCAAACTCGATCAGGTTGTGTCGTTTCATTGCGAAGTTCCTATGGCCACCTTCCAGCTCCATCATCAGATTAGCAACATGTCATCATAATATTGCATTGTCACGCGTTTTACACATGTTTGCAAAATTTCAGCTCAATGGGTTAGCGGGAAGTGGATTTTTAATTTGTAAGATCTGCTGACAAACATCGGGACAGGTGAAACTAAATAAAAGCATGTAAAAAAGACAGCGAGTACAGACAGACACAGAGCCATTAGTATATTGTTATAAAATCTGACAAGAGAAGTATCAACCTTGGGAACAGGGTGCATTATCACATTTTTACCATCTTTGAACCTACGATTGCTAATAAATGTTCGATTCTGATTCTGATAAAATGTTGATGCTGATTCTGATTCTAAGAATGCTACTGAAAGTAAAATTTTATGTATTCTGCCTACCACTTTTTCGAATACAGGCGTGAGTATATGTACGTATTACTTATTTACATGATTATCTAAAGGTTAAGCCGCAAATTGAACCATGCCGGCGATCCATCACTAAAAACAAAATACACGTTTTAAAATAGAATTAAAATTAAAATAGAAGCTTGTAATAATAAAAGAGCGTCTTTCTTCGTGTTATCAGCGTGTGCTCAGCTACTTTGAACACATAATGAGACGCGGAGACGACAGCCTCGAAAAGCTAGTCATCATTGGGCACACAGGGGAAAAGACCCAGATGCCGCTCACCAACTAGATGGTCGGGTCGGACCAGCTAAAGAATCCAGACGCACCGAATTTTTACACAGTCGCTAAAATTGCAATGCAACTGGCAGGAGCAGGGCAGCCATGTAAAATGTATGGGTAATTATCGTTACGAAACTGAAAAAAGTTAAATCGTAGATTAGTTTAAAAAGGCTCCTAAGTCTTCACAATGTACCTACATTTTTTTTGCTTTAAAAATAAAATATATTTTCATCACACTTGCTCGTCAATGGCGTTATTACTTGCGAGCGTACGAGCAGTTAATATAGACGTTTTACCTCCCACGAGCTGTTAAGTTTAGTTTTAAAATATAGAACCCTCTGATTGGCTTAAGCAAATCTGGTTGCTCTGTGATTGGTTGAAAAAAAAATCTAGTTGGCCAAGCCGCCCCGCCCCGCAAGAATACTGCTCTGTGATTGGTTGAAATATTGAAGCTGCGCGCTCCACTAGCACTGATCTGGAAGTGAAGTTGTCAATTTTTGATTGGTGCGACTGTATGAAACTTAGATTTTTCTGTCTTTTGTAGTTATATATTTCCTCGCAAATGTGATGAAAAACATTGTGTATAACACGGGCGTAAGAATATTGCTAACGAGAGTCTATCAGAAGCCCGACGCCGAAGGCTTAAGGGCCACTTACGCCCCTCGTTAAACAATGTACTATTATTTCGGAAGATAATCATTCCATACAAATTAGTCAAATTACATAAAAATTACATCCCACCCTAAGCCATTTTATAAACACAACCGCGAGGCGGATACACACATACCTACTATTGTCGCAGTCGTATAATGTAGCAGATGCAACGAAAAGCAGGAATACGTAAACAACAAAAAATCTTAAACGAGAAAGGAGACGCGTATTTGTTTGTAGGTTACCTACATAATGTGCTATTCAAGTAAGACCGCCCGCCATACCTGCTTTGCCACTCACAACCCCCCTGACCACATGTCCAACATAATTTGATCCGTATAGCCCTACCAACTATACAAAATCGGGGGTCACGTTAAACCTGTGAGGCGGGGTCAGTCAGCTTTGTGAATGCATGCTGTAAATATAGGATGCTATTTTTGTGGGCTGCATCGGACGTTGACTTTTAGGAATGAGTAGTAAACAGTTTTCGGGGTTCAGTACATTTGGGTCATACGTGTACTGAAAAACCGATCAAGTGCGAGTCGGACTCGCGCACGAAGGGTTCCGTACCACTATCTATAAAAACGGCAAAAAAATCATGTCTGTTGTATGCAGAGATGGGCAAAATGTAATCGACTAACAATTAACAACTAAAATTACAAGAATTAGTTGCGATTGACGATTGAAAACGACGATTGATCAATTGTAGTTGTACAGAGTGCAACTAATTTAGTTGCAACTAAATTAGTTGCCGATTGATTTCGGACAACTAAATTTTGTAATCGACTAATTAGTTAGACTAAATTCTTTGCGACTAATGTTAGAAGCAAATTGAATAGAAAACCTCGGTATGGCTATGTTGACAGACTGATTAGGACATTTTAACGTATGTTTAAAAATAAAATAGTCATGTATTATTTACGATATTTTGACCATTTCTAAGGAGTGAGATCTCTGTTCTAATTATTATTTTGCTACTAATCTCTCTGAAATTGGATTAAATTTATCTTATGTAAGGGTAATTAAAAACTGGGTACTTTGTGCATTAGTGAAGTAACACTAAAAAAAACACAATTATATAAATCAAACTTTGTATATTAAATATAAAAGCAACCATGATATGTAATTAGTTAAACTATATAAGGTTAGTCTTGCAATATTAAAAATAATAAGTAAGAGCAAAAATTATCAATAAATCAACGTTGTTTATACAATAACATGTTCATATGTGATAAGATAAAAAATTAAAAAACACAGTTATAATAAATCAAACTTTGTATATGAAACATTATGTTCGAATTGAATTGCAATTTGGCACAAATACTTTCAAAAATTTTCATGTCCATAATGTTAAATTTCAAAATCGATGCCATTTTCGTAATTAACGTCCCAAAAAACCATAAAAACGACAACCATATTGATATTTAGACATTTCAACCCCATCGCATCCCAATAGGGGAGATGGTATTTCACATCCGCCATGTTGAATTTTGAAATTGTGTTTTTTTTTGTAATCAGCGACCCTATAAACCATAGAAACGACACCCATGTCGATTTTCAGACTTTGTGACCACATTCCCCCCTTTTAGGGGTTGAATTTTCAAAAAACCTGAAACACGTGTTTTCTAATTTATCGTTAGGATTACTCCTGTGAAGTTTCGAATAAAATAGTCTTGTTTCTCCATACAAACTTTGGACTCCCATTTCACACCTTAGGGGTTGAATTTTGAAAAATCTTTTCTTAGTGCACCCCTACAACTTATAAGGAACCTACATGCCAAATTTGGAATCTCTAGAACCAGCGGTTTGGGCTGTGCGTTGATAGATCAGTCAGTCAGTCAGTTGAGTCAGTCAGTCAGTCAGTTTCTTCTTTTATATATTTAGATAATAATATTATGGCCCATAATATTGCATTGTCATTCAAGCATTTCAAATTAAATGTGTATACCTAATTTTAGCTCAATCGGTTGAAGATATCTGCTTAAAAATAAGTCGCAAAATTCTACCCAAACTAACATAGTTACAAGTGTTACATACAACATACGAGTACCTCCAATGTTACATACATACCTACTTGTAGTTACATATTGTAAGATAAAAAATGCAAAAACGAGCGACTACGTAGTTTTAATATAGATTTAATCGTGAAATTTAGTCGATTGAAACTAAAACTAATTTAGTTGTTAGTCGAACATTCTCACAACTAATTCAATCGCAACTAAATTAGTTGCAACTAAAAAATGACGATTGATATTTTTAGTCGATTGATTAGTTAACTAAAATATTAATCGATTAATGCCCATCTCTGGTTGTATGGGAGCCCAATTCCGACTCGCACTTGGCCGGTTTTTTAGTATTTGTTGTTATAGCGGCAACAGAAATACATAATCTGTGAAAATTTCCACTCTCTAGCTATCACGGTTCTTGATATCCAGCCTGGTGACAGACAGACGGACGGACGGACGGACGGACAGCGAAGTCTTAGTAATAGGGTCCCGTTTTTACCCGTTGGGTACGGAACCCTAAAAATAAGTGCCTATTTGATCGACTACGGCAGAGCCGAAAGGAAGGGATATGATTTTAGCAGCCTATTTTTGGATTTAAGGGCGTTCCACCGTAGCGTTTAAGATACTGAACCGATTTTGATAAATTAGGTTTTACCAAAAAAATATTATATGTATACGGAATATCATTTGCTATAACAGTAGCTTTTCGGTGAAGGCAAATATCTTGAATAAACCGGTCTAATAGGCTTGTGTCCTAATTTTTTTTTACGATACCGTTGGAAGCAGTTTTTAGAGAGGAACAAATGTTTGTATGGGAGCAACTACAATGAAAGAAAATAAATACCCAAAAAAATAGTTAAAGATGGACCTCGGTGGCGGCTGCCGAAACGTTACATACTAATTGATATTGAAGTATGACGTCACAGTTTGATATTTGTGCTTATCTTTGTATGGAAAATCAGTTATGGTCGTGAAATAAATACCTACTGCGTTTAGGGCCATAGTTGACATAAAGTTTTGTTTCTATAAAAGCATAATAACATATAGACAATAGGGTAAGAAAACTAATTTGGATTTAAAAATACTACGGCATGTCACCTCATCCATTGTGATCTATTGTATTCCAGCTTGGGGAGGTGCAGCAAAAACTACATTTACAGTACACATGGTGTTACTTTCCCGCACTAGTGCGCAAATGAGCACTTTCCGTGCATATGTTGAAACTTTAGAGCCATATGTACTGTAAAACGTTGTACGATACACGTGCGAATAGGTAATTCGCAACTCGTGTCGATTTAAAACACTCCCTTCGGTCGTGTTTTAATTTATCGCCACTCGTTGCGAATTTCCTATTTTCTGCACTTGTATCGTAAATAACTATTACAGTACACATGGTGTTACTTTCCCGCACTAGTGCGGAAATAAGCACTTTACGTGCATACCTATGTTGAAACTTTAAAGAGCCATATGTACTGTAAAACGTTGTACGATACACGTGCGAATAGGTAATTCGCAACTCGTGTCGATTTAAAACACTCCCTTCGGTCGTGTTTTAATTTGTCGCCACTCGTTGCGAATTTCCTATTTTCTGTACTTGTATCGTAAATAACTATTATGGATGTGGAGAGGTGACAACGGTGCTTGCTAAAAGTAATGTACTTCAAACCATATCGATCGGTATCCAAACATAGATCTGTATAGTTATTGTGACGTGCTAACCATCAGGAAACTATACAGGGTGGAAAAATCGAATGCAACATGGATGGCAACTACCTTAAATATTGTAAATAGTACAGTCGACTACAAAGAGATGTATCCACATTTTCACCTTATTGCTTTATAATAAGGTCTAAAAGTGGATACATCTCTTTGTAGTCGACTGTACATTCTGTGTAAAGGAAACATTCCTTTGTTTTTAAAAACAATAAATTCTGCATTTAAGGATTTATGAAAAATCGCTTACCTTAGTCGGGACTCGAACCGGTCAAATGTGACAAAAAATAACGTGCTCTATTTTATGATGCAGATTGAAAGGGTAACTGATAAGGTTCATTTTTCTCTAAATAACAAATACAATCAGAATAACGGAAGGCCATGAACCTTTTCTAATAAGAGAGAGACGGATAGTGCGAGAAAAATCGAGAGAGCTCGCGCGCCGTCTTGTGATAGCAGTGCAGGTGTATATTCACTTACTAGGAAATTCCGGCCGTGTTTATAAAAATACTATTTAATATTTACCTAAATAAAGATCTTTTTAATATAATAGCTTTAAATTCCCAGGTGGGGTCCCAGCATATTTGCTGAGTAGACTTGCATGGCCCAAGAGTGCGCGTAGGTGTAAGGCGATGATTCTGGTGCCAGAGCATCGGACCGCGGCGTTTCGAGGTAGCTTTAGGTTCGCGGCGTCCAAGTGTTGGAATGATCTCCCTCCACCTATCCAAGGAGCGTCTAGCAAGTATACCTTTAAGCGCCAGCTTAAAGGTTATTTGTTGACACTCCAAAAATCCCAACCTTAACCCATCCAGCACTTTTAACATCCCAACCGTGTCGCGTTTTATGCTTTGTATTTTTCATCCCGTTGTGCTACTGTTTTATATTTAAAAAAAAACAGATTTATTACATTAGTTATTTATTTATTATGTGTCTACTATCTAATAGTATGCTGTGTTGCGTTCCGTGGGTCACTTACGGTGCTGTCTGAAAACCAGCGCTGTAGGTGTCTGTCTGACACCTCGGCACAATGCTGAGACAGCGACCGTTTCACTGCCGCGAAGACACACACAATGTGTCAATTGTATTGTATGTCTACTCCCTTTATCTCTGTGTGTCTTTTGTGTAGTGAATAAATGTCTTCTTTCACTCTTTCTTTCTTAAATTTACTTTTGGACACTAAAAAGATGCATATTTTTCCTAAACTTTCAACGTCCATTATCTTTGTATGATTTTAATTATACTAATTTCGTAATTTATGCAATTTGATGGTGTTTTATCAATTTATACATTACGTTATCAATTTCAACATGAGGAAACTACCCTATTACGTCGGATGGCAAAGCTACGGTAGCCTAGTGGTTCAGGCATGCGGCTGTCAAGCGGCGGTCGTGGGTTCGAATCCCGGCTCGTACCACTGAGTTTTTCGGAACTTATGTACCTACGAAATATTTACCGTTAGCTTTTCGGTGAAGGAAAACATCCTTTCACGCAAAATAAGCACGTTGGATGTCGATTTGCGGAAAATGCCCAGTAAAACTAACTAACTAACTAACTAAACGTCGGATGGCAGTAGCTTTCGTAAAACTAATTGCCTTCGCCAAATCTTTGCATTAGGCGTGGCTTTGGCACCTAAACCTCGGATTCCTCAAGGATTTATTTCTAATTTCAAGGTGCCGTTTAGGTGCCGGTTGACGGTTGTAACCGCGAAAGAAAACGCCAGGATGATGATGCAAGTTCGGCTGTAACAACTGCTACATTTAGCCATGTCACTGCGCAACTCCGAGGCCTTAAATCACAATAATGGCCGTCGATAAATCAGCTGTTAAGCGGCTGTCAAACTCGCCGCACTAAATCATAAGATATTCTGTTATGTGAACTTTATATACGATTTGAGTATTGGAAAAACTATTTTGGTTTAATTGGCTTTAAATAAAATAAATAATAAATAACGACGACGGACGACCGAATAGCCTAGTGGTTAGAGAACCTGACTATGAAGCTTGAGGTCCCGGGTTCGATTCCCGGTCGGGGCAGATATTTGTATGATGAATACGAATGTTTGTTCTCGAGTCTTGGATGTTTAATATTTATTTAAATATGTATTTATCTATATATAAGTATGTTTATCCGTTGACTAGTACCCATAGTACAGGCTTTGCCTAGTTTGGGACTAGATCAATTGGTGTGAATTGTCCCACGATATTTATTTATTTAATAAAATAATTTAATTCGGAAGTATTTCCGTAAATGGTTAGTAACAATGGTATTAAAACTATGTTAGTAGGTATTATCTTACAAAATTAGCAGTTGAACTAAAAAGAAAAGATTGATATGCATCTTTCGTTCGCTGTGAAGTATATCACTCTTTTAGTTCACTAGTTCAATTTAGTTCAGTAGCTCTAGAGGTGCATTTAGATCAGTTGATGAAGTAGATAGATTTATTAGATAGATTTGATTGAGTATATCATATCAGTCGTACCTTCGCATGTATTTCAATGAACTATTAAGTTACTTGCCGTATTTAAAATTAAAATAACATTAAAATGCGGTGTCTCCATTCTATTTCACTCTCGCTCGGAGCGTGTCAGTGAACTGATATACTGAAGTATTGAAGTATATGAATCCGAACTGAACTAGTGAACGAAAGAGTGACACCAAGTGAAGTACTTCATTTGAATCACTCATTCGTGAACTACTCATGTCTAATGGCCTATGCAACCTATCCCAGTGGAACAGGAAGGGACCATCCAGGCGCGCCGCCATCGTCTAGAGGAGGCTGTTCGGGGCCGCGCGGGCGCCGCAGCAGGGACGCGACCCGCTTACCCCTTTACAACCTAGAAATCGAGATTTGCCAAGTCAAAAATGAACTTTAATGACAACTTTTATAATTACTCACTTTCATACAATAAAAATGTTTGTATTTTTATTTTTGAGTTACTTCGCAGGTAGAAAGTGAAGACTGCCAAGAATCGCTACGCGCTACGCTCGTAGTCGATCCCTTGGTATTTCCCGCATGTAGCGGAAAGCGCCTACTGTGCAGGCGACCGCTAGGCGGGTTCCTGGCAGTGAAAACGTATGGGCATCCAGCTGCTACGGACTACGGCGTAGTGCTACAAGCGTAGCGTGGTGCTGAATGGGTTAATTTTAATGTATAGTTTCAGTAGCAGACGAGCGACTTAGTAAAAGATTATTCAAGGGAATACATAAACCCAGAAATTTCCTCCTTAAAATAAAACTTACTAAATACGTAATACCCAAGTATTTAGTAATAACCGAATTGTCATCAATAGATGCCCTCGCTCGCTTTGCACATCAAAAAACCTCAATAGAGCCTAAATAATACTGCCAATCTTCAAAAGATCGTATCTCCGTACAGCTCTCATACTAACATACGACGTTTGAGTTTGAACAGTCAGATCGGCCCCTCTATTACAGCCCTGGGAAATAATGGGCGCGGAATCCGGACTCGTGGTCCTATGTTCGAGCCATTCCCTTTATAGAGCTGGGGAGATATGAAATTCCTCGGTTTGTGGGGCGAGGGACGAGAGGGCGCGGGCGCGGGAGCGGTAGCGGAAGATAGGAATATCGGCAATTCTTTAATCGATGTTGCGCTTCCGAAGATGCGATATATAATATCCTGCTAATCCTACTATAAATATTAGGGGACAATCTTACAAAAATCGAACTAGCCCTAAGTAAGCTCAATAAGGATTGTGTTATAGGTATTAGACGACGATATATAGACGGTGATTTATAATCCGTGATCTGAGGGGTAATCACGTAACGTTTTGAACGCGCGTTAGGACAATTTAACTGTCATTTTTAGGGTTCCGTACCTCAAAAGGATAAAAACGGAACCCTTACAGGATCACTCGTGCGTCTGTCTGTCCGGCTGTCACAGCCGATTTGCTCCGAAACTACTGGACCGATTGAGTTGAAATTTGGTACACATATGTAAATTGGTGACCCAAAGAGGGACGCGTAAAGTAAATTAATGAATTCTGAACAAGGGGGCCAAACTGGGGGGTAAACTGGAAAATTAAAACAAAAGTTTCGCAAACTGTATTGTGTGGCATATCAAATGATAGGGGTTGTTGTAAGCATCTCAGATATTTTTTTTTATAATTTTAGCAAGAACAGATTTGAAGTACCTAATTTAGGAAAAAACACGAAAATTTACCATTCCCCCCCCTTACAGGAAAACCTATAAGAAGTTTGACCATTCAAAGTAACGGGTTCTCAATATTTTACGGAACCCTCACCACGCGAGTTGAACTCGCACTTGGACACTCCGGTTTTCCATATAAAAAGTGACATTTAGATCTGCCTGACGCGCGTACAATCCGTTACGTGATCGACCTGCTGGAGTCGAAAAATATTGATAACCCTCTAAAACAGATTTTAATGGATGAGGTCTCATGCAATTACATCACTTATTAATTAATTAAATTTAATGATGATGTTAACAATACTATCCACTGTTCTTGAAGTCTCGCTGTTCTTGTTGTTGTTACATACGTCAAATTTAACTTTGGCAGGATATTTTGATAGGTCGTCAATAAACCCCACCATCTCTAACATCTACTTGTCATGCATGTGATCAATTGACAGTTTATTACTCTTAATTTAATGACACAAGGGTTTTTAGGTTGGTTTATGAAACTAATTTATCAAGGAGATTTTTATTACACAGATTTAAACTACCGTGGTGACAATGATTTTTAATTAAAAAGCTATTTCTAAATCGGTTTTGTTCAGAAAAAAATCCTTTGTTTTAGGTGGCGCTTTGGTATCAATTACTGAATTAGGAAAATTGGTTCCTGGATCACAAATTAAATATCACCGTGTATAATATATATAAATACATAAAGCACACCCAAGACTCAGAAACTAATATTCATGACCATCACACAAATATGCCCTTACCGGGATTCGAACACAGGACCTTCTGCTTCGTAGACAGCGTCACTACCCACTATTTAGGCTAAACAGTCGTATATTAAATAAATAAATAAAAAAAAAAACAAAAATCAAAATCGTTTATTTGCTTAACAATACACATGTTTACAAAAAAATGGGATGCCAGGCGGACCCCAAACTAGGCTGTAAAATAAATATAGTGGGACAGTTCACAGCAATTGATCTAGTTCCAAACTAGGCAAAGCCTGTAATATGGGTACTAGACAACGGATAAACATACTTATGTAGATAAATACATACTTAAATAGATATTAAACATCCAAGACTCGAGAACAAACATATTGTGAGGAATTTGTCTCTAGCTGTTGACACAACCAACCCTGTAATCAACACGCTTGTGACAGGAGGCCCAGCGTCCCTATAACCAAAAAAAAATTGTTTTTCTTATTGACCAACAGCCTTATCCTGTAAAAATTTACGTCACCAAGTGTCATCACTCTTTTTTGTCGTGTAATCTTATATTCGCTTATGACTATACCTAGATATTTTTCTAGCACGAACGACTTATTGTAAGTGATTGACAAAATAAAAACATCGACAGTCCTGTTATCGATAAGTACCACTTCAACGTCATAGAGGTAAATAAATACAAATATATATAGGGTAATAGGGTGCGTTAAAAAATTGATAATAATAACAAAACTAGCAATTTATTTATATTTTACATACTTCAGAAAACAATTTGCAATACTTTCGTAACTTTCTTTCTTCGTGTCACTGAATTAATTATCACCTACTTTACTTTATAACACACACACACACCGAAATTGTCTTTAAAATCGACGCAGAATGTCACAACATGTAGATTTTCCCAAACCCAATTTTGGTCCCAAAAAAAATCTGTGTATCTGTATATGGTTACAGTGTAGGTGCGCGGCGTCTAGGTAGATAGCCAATGTATGTCTGTGGTTGTATGTACGTACTGTCGTTGAAGTAGTATGTACTTATCGATAACAGGATTGTCGATATTTTTATTGTGGCAAGCACTAAACAAATGTTGTTCCTGCTAGAAAAATATCTAGGTAAACTTATGACTTAAGCCGATCCAAAACAATGCCTACAGTCCCACACTAAACCCGAGTTTTCTTATGCGTTTGTTTAATTAAAATAAGTTTATTAGTCTCCTCGTCCATTTCGTTGCTAATTTACTTGAATAGGACAAGGGTCACTTAAACATCTTTTTCATTAGCACTTTGTCAGTTTACGATTCTTACATAAGAATTGTGATGAGACTAAAAGAAGAGGGTATAAGGATTATTACCCTCTGAAGCCGAAATTGTGTGCGGACAATTTTGGCAATAGGCTTTTATGTCCTAAGATTTTTTACGATGCCATTCGAACCAGTTTTTAGAGAGGAACAAATATTTGTATGGAAGCTACTACAATTAAAGAACACAAATACCCAAAAAATTGAGACAAAGATTGACCTCGCTGGCGGCAGCCAAAACCCTTCATACTAATTGACACACAAGTATGACGTCACAGCTTTCTATTTGTACTAATCATTGTATGGAGAATCAAGAAAATTGCTGTTTCGGTCCATAGTTCATGTACAATTTTGTTTTTAAAAAAGCGTTAGGATTCTATTGGTAGCTTTAAATTTACTCTTCGACAGTAAAAAAAAATGCATATTTTTTCTAAACTTTCAAGGACGCCTAGCAAGTTGGTGTGACAAATTACATCGTTTGTAGCATGCTTTATGCTACGGTAGAAAATCTCGAGTTGAGACAAGTTGGGACATGTTGTGTGCACTGGCGCGTGCTAGTCGCATTCCCATGTGGCGAGGCGGAACGTTGGCAGCAAATATGAGGAGAATTCAAGCGTACATCTGTAGCATTTTTGGAATACCGTACCTTTTACCATTTGCTACACCTTTTTTAGGGAGCGTTTAAAACATTTTATGTAAACGGAACGTATCAAACAAATAATGTGATGTTAGATTTAATGTAATTCGTTAAGTACTTTAACCCTTTTCCAGGCAGAGGCGTTATATCAACCACATACTGTTTGTCAAACATAATAACTTAATGTCAAAAGACTGACATCCGATTGTCAATTTTCAACTGCCGGCCTGGAAAAGTGTTAATTGTTAACACTGTTTATATTTTCTAAGGGGTACATTAGGTTGGGTAAGATTTAGTTATCTCTTTATTCATGATTCATAATTGTATCAAAAAAGAAAAAATATTATATTTTACGTCACCTGGCTAGGAAGTACTAATTATCACAAATTATCGCCCTTGACTTCGGCTCAGGCGTCAAACCTGCAGTTTGAGACATTTTTTGTTTACTATTAATATTTATACAATATGGTTCCATGGTTGAATTACAGGCCATTTAATTATATGTTCCATGCAAAATATATCATTATAAATATTATAATACAGGAATGTAGGTATTATATCTAAGGTAACACTCAAAGTATCCCAGTTTTACTATCCCATAACTCAGATCCAATATTGGCCGATGCAATTCCAACAATAATTCAAACTTTATGCGCCGCGCCATCTTAGATCCTTAGGACCAATAAAAATATCAATGGTATCGGTAATATTGAGGAGCAGAGTTAATGAAGCATGACGTCCTGTTACAACGTTGCGAATCTGGCGTAATAACACATTCACTTTCAACTAATTCGTAGCCCCCCACAAAGTAGACTGATGAGCTGAGGGGTAAACACGTAACGTTTCGTACGAGAGGTGTTAGAACAATGCAACTGTCATTTTTCCATACTAAAATTGACATTTAGATCTACTTGACGCGCGTACCATGCGTTAATACGTGATCGACTAGCTGGTAAAGGTCGCGGGAGTCCGCTAGATGCGGGTGGCGCAGAACCGGTCACTTTGTAGCAGTGGATGTCTTTCGACTGATATGATGATGATAAATCCAGTAAGCAGATAGTATAGGACCCGCAGGACATTTACACATAAAATAAATATTCTGGGTAAACCCCATCGCTCTTATGTCAATGGATTAAGGTTTTCGTATTTTATGAGAGGATTAAATCGATACATATTTATTTTTGCATTTGACTGTACAATATTATGATACCTACAAATACTCTTTATTGCACACCTCAGTACATTATGATATTAACACAGAACATAGTCTTAAAGAACATCGTTAGAGAGACCTGTGCCCAACAGTGGGACGTAAATAGGCTAATGATAATGATGATAATCTTAAAAGTTAGGGGGTCTTCTCTCTTCCTGACAAACCATGGGTAGCGAAGAAATTGTAACTTTTATACATCAATACATCATTCTCCTAGAATTTTTTCCAGTTTAAGAAGCTCGGGTCCGCTCTGGTGCTTAATCCCAAGATTTGGCGTAGGCACTAGATTTACGAAAGCGATTGCCATCTGACCTTCCAATCGAACCCACTATATCAAGATTGAAAGTCACGAGCTTTACCGTTCGGCTACAGTGACTTTGTAACTTTATTACAAGCAGTTAAACGTGGAAGTTTGTTTACACTGCACACATTTTCTCAACCCGTATGAACTTAACGAGAAATCGATATCTCCCAATCTCGAAGCGGGTAACTACGTTACGGTGTAACTGGCGGCCATCTTTAATATCGTTACTACTGAACCGGATAAGGCTTAATTAGAACGGATACCTATCCGATTTTAGCGAATCTTTTTATCCGGATTGGCTGGAAAGTGGTACAAATAATAATGAGGAAAGAAGTTGATTGTGGCGCTCTTTGGAGGTGGCCTATGTCCAACAGTGTCTAGGCTGATAATTATGATGATGATGAGTTGGTTATTTGGATGTTGGTTGACTCAATAAGCGGTAAAGACTACATTGGTGAGAGCGTTCTTTCTTGCATTGCTTACCAACTCATGATAACTCAAATAGTCAAATTGAGGTGTATGGTAAAAAAAACTCGTTCCACTATGTTTTGCCTTTTGGCATACAAAAACATGCTGAATACTAACATAATATTAGTGTACAATTAATAAATTATAAATATTTAGATAGAAGTCTACATTCAACAATAATTAAAATTAATTTATTTTATAGAATTATTCAATATGTCAACGTAGTAAGTTATTATAACAATTTAAATTTTTACATGTCAATCCCAATTTAATTAAATGTATATTATTAAATCTTGTAACTATAGACTGTCGCATGTCAAGAAATCTGATATTGTATAATAGTTATTTACGATACAAGTGCAGAAAATAGGAAATTCGAAACGAGTAGCGATAAATTAAAACACGACCGAAGGGAGTGTTTTAAATCGACACGAGTTGCGAATTATCTATTTGCACGTGTATCGTACAACGTTTTACAGTACATATGGCTCTTTAAAGTTTCAATATATGCACGGAAAGTGCTCATTTACTTACATACTCAAAAGTAACACCATGTGTACTGTAAAAACATTTTTTAGTAAGCAATTTTTTTAACTCTGTCTTGAATATTGGCAATGGTAAGTCAATCTCATTACAATATTTACAATATTGAACAACACTTATGAACAATACAACACTTTAATATCGAATGTTATGTATATGTAAATCGATGTCTTTATTGATGTACCTACTGAACTTTAAGAGAGTTCACAACAATTTCCCCAGATCACAATCCAAGCACACTGATAAATGAATTAGTCTTTTATTTTTTTCTCATTATTATTTAATTCATTTTTTTTTATATTTAGATATTTAATTTCGTTTTTAATAATAATTAGTTTAGTTAATAATTTTTATTTAATAAGTTACCTATTGTTTAAGTATTTTTAATTTCATCTTAGAATAAGGTTTCAAAGAAAACTAAAAGTTACAATCAAAAAATTCATAATTGATCTCGGGTCAATTACTGACCAATATTTCACTTGTAGGTATAAATATAAGTAATTATTAAATACAGGCAATTAAATGTACCGGAGTTAATTAACTTCAATTCCACTCCTGCTCAAAGAGACTCCCCTACGCTACAAAGCAATCGACATAGTATATAATTATATACATATAAATTCTACTCTGTAGTCTTTCATAAACTACATAAATTTCTAAGAGTTGTATAAGTTTGACGACCGCTTTAGCCTAGTTGGTAGTGACCCTGCCTACGAAGCAAGAGGTCCTGGGTTCGAATCCCGGTAAGGGCATTTATTTGTGTGATGAGCACGAATATTTGTTCCTGAGTCATGGATGTTTTCTATGTATTTAAGTATGTATTTATCTATATAAGTATGTTTATCGTCGTCTAGTACCTACCCATAGTACAAGCTTTGCTTAGTTTGGGACTAGGTCGTATTAAAAAAAGAAAAAAAAAATGCTTATAAATGATTTTAAATCAGTTTATTGGCTTTAAGATTTAAAAGAGATTAAATTTCCTGAAAAGCTTAAGTTATTCTATAATTACATCAGATTATAAGGCTTAAGATTTGGTAGGTTATGGTTCCTGTAAAGCTTAAGTTATTACATAAATTATTGATTATGGTGATGTGTGCACTACCGATGTCACTCAACAATACCTCAATAAACTGGATCGCCTCCTCAATAATTGCATACGATTCATTTTCGGCCTCCGTAAATATGACCACGTTTCCTTCTACCGTCGTCAACTTAACTGGCTCTCCATTCGCCGTCGTAGATCCCTCAGATTACTTTGCACCCTTTTTTCAATCTTGTCTGAGCCTTCTGCTCCAGGATACCTCAAAAGTAAATTTATTTTCGATACCCCTCGCCCAGGCTGTGAGCTGCGTACCTCCCGTGTCCTCAAAATATCCATACCTTCGCACCGCACTAGTTTTATGACTCACTCCTTCGCCGTACAGGCAAGCCGTCTCTGGAATTCACTCCCTCTCAACATCAGACAAGCCCCAAGCAAGTTTGCTTTCAAGCGGATGCTGCGTAAGCATCTGCTTAAACAAGAATTCGACTAAAATCCATCCACATAATGGTAGTATATATTGAATATGTAGTAGTATATCTTTTTGTATGTATCTTATATATTTTTATTTATGTATGTCTATATGTAGTGTATAATACATTTGTATTTTTTTCCTCTCTCCTCAAGTATATTCGTAACAGAAATTATCATACTTTTTTCTTTGCACCTGTTATAAGTCTCTGTTTAGGCCAATGGTTAGCTGGTAGAGAATGCCATCTGGCATTAAGCTCGCCATTTGTACATATATTTTTTTTGTATTTTGTGCAATAAAGTTTAAATAAATAAATAAATAAATAATTATTTCAGTACATAAGCATTCGCGAGTTTGCATGAGTTACCTAGAAAAATTAAGATCTTTTAAATTCGACACGTTTAAATATCCTTAAGAAAGTAACGAAATCATAAAGGACCGCTCAATTTTATATCAATTCAAATTATAAAATAATCCTGAAAAATCATCACAACAATATAAAAATAATCCCTGAAAAACCAACATAAATAATATTTTCTTCCTGTACCTAAGATTCACAGACGAACTAAACCAAATACATATCTAAAGGTGATCGAATACCTAGGAAAAATGACTCACAAACACAAACAAATTGTAGTTTCAGTTCCTAAGGAAAAACATAATTCAATACCGAAAATAATAACAACAGAATCTCCTATTGCCTGAATTGTGCAATCAAATTTTCTGTCATCTTATTTCATAGCAATAAAAAATACAAAACACTATCGGACTTCAGTTTCTATATAAGTGTTCGTTTGCCATAATACATTGGTAAATTTATTCTAGCATTCATCCGATAATGTAAAAAATTATTAAATCTCTCACCGGGACAGCTACCGCCTCCCTCGTTCTATCCAAAAATCTGTGCCAATCTGACTTAACTTAGTATACTAAACTGCCCTAGATATACGCGTACGCGTATATTCCTGTGTCATCTGACTTAACATCAATTTCTAATCACATAATCACTGCTGAAATACACCCCAAGCCTTGTTGTCAGCGTTATTCCTTCGTAGACGGAACCCCTTCTTCTCTACGTTAACTAAGGAAATGTGATTTGCCGGCAAATCACATTCCCATCAATCTAGAGGTTCAGGTCTAACTACCAGCGTGGAGTGTGTATACATCGGAAAAGGATTAGTAAAATACTTAGGAAACAATCTAATTCTCTACAGCATCTATTATTGTTTTTTTTTAAGCCTATTGAGTGTTTCACTGCTGGACAAAGGCCTCTCCCCGTGATCTCCATGAATTTTAACAAACTAATTATAAATGAAATATAGCTGAGCGGTCAAACCCGATAAATCGCGTAATAGGTTTTTTGAAAATAGAACCATGTATAACGAATGTTGAGTTCTTATTTCAAAAAGCAATCATCTCGATTTATCGGGTGGGACCGCTCAGCCCTCGCTATAAATTTGATCCAAGCGATTAGTTAAAGTCTATATCCTGAGATTTGAGATTCGAACTCAAAACACTGATTCATCATTCCAGCTGAGCTGTAATTTGTCTTAACTGCTGGACAATCCATACTAAAAAAATATTTTAATCGAAACTAATGGTACTAAAAAGGTTAGACAATGTCAGATATTACTATGAAATCAGCTTTGAGAGGCTCTAATTTATTCAACTGATAGCATTACTGAACTTTAATTAACCAAGCGGACTTACTTCAATGCTGCTTCAATATCAGCTTTGCTTCCCAAACACCAACACCCCTGCTGCTACGGCTCTCCTACGCTCCGCTGCTCGCTGAAGGCAGCTCCGCCTCCCCGTCTGTAGATGCTCCAGCCAAGGCCTCTGCCAGAGCTCCCTGGAGCCCCGCCAGCAGCTCCAGTCTCGTTCCACACTAAAACTATAATTTTTTTTTTGGACCTGACTTTTGCTATTATAGGACGGGCACTGGGGAAAATCCAGGGGGAACTCTCCGGCACGACCACGCGGGGGGTATAACACTGGAATACTCTAAGAGTTTGCGCTCCAGTGAGATTGGTTGAACGGTTTCAACCGTATCTGATGTGAGTGGTGATGAACTACTGGGATCGCTGGTTCGCTAAACCTACCCTAGCTGAGAAGAATCCAGCAAGAAACTCAGCTAGGCCCGACCCGGGTCGGGTTGCGTTCGATTGATCCCCTACCCCTTTGCACACTTTTTACTATAAAAGAAATACATAAAACTTTGTTCAATCAATATGTTAATAATATGGTTTATGAAGGTGTTTGACCCCATGACGTCACTGCCGATGAAACGCCGGCGCTCCCTCGTACTATGAAGTATGATACGCCAAAACCAATTCCGCTACGTTTTCCCTCTCTATCGTTCCGAGCAAGTAAAACGGAGACAGCAGATTTTGATGAACTAACGGAGGGTTTCATGGTAACGGCCCATGGGTCGTTCTTCTTTTTTACCGACAATGATCCGAGGTTTTTCTGTTTTTTTGGTTTTTGAACTATCGAAACTTGTGGTTTTGAAGTGAGATTTAAAAAAAAATGCATAGGTTTCTTCATTAGAACTAATTAAAGTTTCCTTTCTGGCCAATATAAATATTTATTTACGGTTGGTTTCTAAAAAAAAACATGTGACAAAGTGGACTCTTTCAGTGGGGACAACATTTTGGTTTACCACTCTGTCACGGCATTCTACGAAAAAAAAAACATTAAAAAAAAATGCTAGTTAGAGAAAGTGAAATATTAAACATCACTAATTAATAAAATAATATGGACGTTCATTCGAACATTATAAAACCGTAAACATCATTACTCAAATGAGATGCCGTAATAAGACGAGGGACAGGCTATTGTCGGTCGAAAAGAAGAACGAACCCCATTTTGAAATCAATGTTTTTATTTATTTCAACTTTAAAATATGATTATATATGTGTACTAATTATCTACATGAAGATATTTCCGTGGTTTCTTCCAAATTCCACATATAGTTTCCTAACCTTATATAAAACAAAATTAATTAATTTCTTAAAAAATAAACTTTTTAGCTATTGATTAATCTCTACGAGTTAACCTTCTCTTAATAAAATAACTTATTATTTAACTTACTCCATAATGTATGGTTAAAACTTGTCATTGAGTTTTGAACTCTATAGTCTAGACTATCAGATTGGTTTTTGCCGCTTTACCTAGATGTAACTCAGTGAATTCCATTTGTCAAACAAATGTTGTTAACTGGCAATGAGATCTCTAGTTTCTAATATGTATAGTATTGTTTAATATATATATAGTATATGAGCCAAAACAGCTAGGTGGATTCGTCTCAATCCGTGTTTGGAAAGTCTACAAAACTACATGTTTTAGGGGCCTTCCCTATTTTTTATCAAGCTAATTCACCTGGGGGCATTAAGTTCATTAAAAGTAGAATTAATTCACCTGTCAAATGACCAAGATGTTTTAAGTCAACTTAATGCCCCTGAGGTGAATTAAGTACACTGAGAGTGAACCTTGTGTCCTAGAATCCAACTAAAGGTGCATTAGGATAACATTTAGTCAACTGCATTCCCCTGTTAAGTGAATTAAATTCACCTAGGTGAATTAAGGATTGAAGCAACTAAAAAGTATGCTTACAACCCCCGAGATTTTCTGAGGAGAACTAAGTGCACTTTTAGTGTTCCCCAGGTGAATTAACTCAGGTGAATTAAATTAACCTCCAGGAATATATTCCTGATCTACCTTACTATTCGTATCTAGTTGGCACATAGCTATACCTACATAATAAACAAAAGTTTAACTCAAGTTTAAAACAGCACCTTACAATACAAATTAAGTTACACAAAACGTTACTCCTTTTACATTACCTACTGTCAAATTACGCTTCAATTTTATTAAAAACGGTATTTAAAAACTAAGTTTTTAATAAAACCTTGTAACTCCAAGCAATGAAAATATCCATTCAATTTTTCTCCGCTAACCGTCGGATAAAGAGATCTTTCTGAAACGCGCGCAAGATATATCATCAGATTACCATATTCTTACATGCTGCCATTCACAAACCGCATTGGCTCAGCTCATCTCATTCATGTTTATAGGGTGGTGAGGTAGAGCGACGCGCCATATAGCGCCATCTGAACAAAATGAATGTTAAAATTCAACACATCACGCAACGGCGCCAAATTGAGAACATTTTCCAGTGCACTAATAAAAATACGTAGGCAGAAATTATGCGTCCACAAACGGTGGTAAATATATGGTAACCCTCTAGATAGGACTGAATGTTGTTGAGAACCAGGGAGCATACATTGGCAACCGAATGTTATATTAAGTATATTTCGTTAGCTGAGGACAGAATACACAGTAATCCTACTTATTTTTGGTCTTTTATGAAATCGAAATTCCCTAGTAATCGTGTAAATGCAAATATCATACATTGAGTAGAAAAAATTGGTTGATTGTAATTAAGTTGTAGATACAAAAATACCCAATAATTTTTTGCTTTTTAGTGCATTTTTTGTTTGAACACGGTTTTTTTATTATTATTTCGAAGCGACTGTGACAGGAGGCTAAAATACTTATTTACGATACAAGTGCAGAAAATAGGAAATTCGCAACGAGTGGCCGAAGGGAGTGTTTTAAATCGACACGAGTTGCGAATTACCTATTCGCACGTGTATCGTTCAACGTTTTACAGTATATGTGGCTCTTTAAAGTTTCAACATATGCAAGGAAAGTGCTCATTTCCGCACTAGTGCGGGAAAGTAACACCATGTGTACTGTAAATAGTATTATTGTACCGATGGGTCTTAAGATATGATCCGTTCTAGAAATTGTAAATTCGGACTATACCAAAAATTCAATTTTTCTCAGAAACTTATATTGGTTCCTGAGTCGGTAAGTAGGCGTTGTGAATAACATTCCTGGTTCATTTCAGAGAAAAGGATTCAAGGCTTGGAACGATCTGCCTCGGGGTCTGAGCTTTAGGATTATAGTAAAACACACAACCTTGTGCGGTTCAACTCACAAGGGGCTGAGCACTTTTGTACCGTGTCGATATAACGTCATATTTAAACTGCCATACGACATTGTCGAACGGGTGAAAGCGACAAGGTGTCAAGGTGTTCAGCTATTATGAGTTCGAGTGTACCTAAACGAGTGGCTTTGTGAGCTGAAAAACTTGCAAGCCAGTCTTTTCTACAAAAAAAAATACAGGGTGGACCATAACTCTTTTTACATTTCAAACTAAAATAAAATGAAAACTAATTATATTAGATGAAAACCGTTTATTAATTATGAAAACACATGAATAGGGATTTTATTTTTTAAAAATTACGTCATCCATATGTGATCCTTCATTATTTTGGCATTGCCGTAACCTGGAGCGAAAATTTTCAGTGACGGCCTGACAAGTGTTCCGAGAAATGTAGACCAAAAGTCCGTTAACTTTTGAATCGGTAGCTGCGTCGGGGAGCGGTGGCGGGGTAAGGCGGCGGGGTTACGAAAATAGCGGCCAATGGGAATTTAGTGCCATGGCGTCCTTCACCTTCCCGCCACCGCTCCCCGACGCAGCTACCGATTCAAAAGTTAACGGACTTTTGGTCCACATTTCTCGGAACACTTGTCAGGCCGTCACTGAAAATTTTCGCTCCAGGTTACGGCAATGCCAAAATAATGAAGGATCACATATGGATGACGTAATTTTTAAAAAATAAAATCCCTATTCATGTGTTTTCATAATTAATAAACGGTTTTCATCTGATATAATTAGTTTTCATTTTATTTTAGTTTGAAATGTAAAAAGAGTTATGGTCCACCTTGTATTTCGAAAACTGAATCGACAAAAATATTCTATAGGTACAGTAAAGGAAATGAATTCATGTACCACTGTAGAACCCTATCGCTATAATAAGGTGACATATCACTCGGGTTTGAGTGACGCGGCCTGTCAATTGCGACAGGGTTCTACGGTGGTACGTGTCACATTTCCCCTACTGTACTGTGCTGATTGAAACTGCTCACAAAATTTCACCAGAATCGGTTGAAAATGCGACCAGAAGAGAACAACCGGGCAGCGCGACATCTGAACATCTGGACATACGAAATAATTTTGGCCCATGCTGAAACGGAGAACTTCGTGCGCTTCGCCCGCTCGCTCAATAATTTACAAGAACGTTAGATAATATTTTGCTATTCCGCTAAAGAACGTTCAATCCACCTCGTAAACGTTGAGGTTGAGCTTTTGTTGGATTCGTTATTATGCGTCCAAAGTTAAAACGGTCGTTTTTCACCTCTAGCCGCCCAGCACCCAAAAATGAACACTGAAATTTCAGTTACATTTAAATGGAATAAATTTGAATTTTCAGCAACTGACAACGCCTTTTAATAGGTCTGTGGGCGGCCAAAGGGTATGTTCATAGATCGACGAATCCAGCAACATAAAAACTAGTTTGATACAAAGTACAAAAACAAAGTTTGAACCGACTTCAAATCAGTAGCCACATTGCTTCAAGTTTGCCTATAAAATTTGAAGAGATCCCTCGATTTCTCCAGGATTCCATCTTGAAAAATTGGATTTTGGTGACAACGGGACCAATCTGAAAGTATATGCTTTCAAACAAAGAAAGAATATTTCAAAAATTACCTAGTTAACGCGTAACAAAAACATACAATCGAATTGAGAACATCCTCCTTTCACAATTCACAATTGGGTTGTGTCCTCATGTTAAAATTGATAGCGCAGTGTTGCTAAATTGATAGTAAACCTTCAAATAAATGCAATTAAGTATAAATTACGAAATATAATTAAAATCATAAAAAGATATGGCCCTTGAAAGTTTACAAAAAATATGCATTTTTTTATTGTCCAAAAGTTAATTTAAAGCTACCAATAGAATCCTTACGCTTTTATAGAAACAATATTGTACGACAACTATGGTCCTAAACGTAGTATTTCGCAACCGAAACAGCAATTTACTTGATTTTCCATATAACGACTAGTACAAATATTACCCTGTGACGTCATGATTCAATGTTAATCAGTATGGAACGTTTACGGCTACCACCAGCGAGGTCCGTCTTTAACTCAATTTTTTGGGTATTCATGTTCTTTAATTGTACTTACTCCCATACAAACATTTGTTCCACACCAAAAACTGGTTCGAATGGCATCGTAAAAAAAAATTAGGACACAAGCCTATTATTTACCAGTGACGCTAGTGAGCACTCTAACGCCCTCTTAACTGCAGGAAGGCAATCGAAAACAGGGCGGCCAGCTTTTGCGCTATAAAGATGCGCTAGAGCACTACCGGAGATGTGATGTTGACCCTCGCGCTGGGAGATTTTGGCCCCAGAACAGTCAAAGTGGAGGCATACAGTGAAGGTCAATGTGCAAGCCGAAGAACGAAGACTTAACGAACGCGACGCTAATCGCGAGAAATTAAAGGCCACCAGCACGGCTATCACACGCGCGCGAGATCGCTCGATTTTTCTCGTACTATCCGTCTCTCTCATATTAGAAAACTTAGAAAGAGAGGTATAGTGCAGGACGCTATACTCTCCACTCAAACGTGGTTTTCTTATTCTAACTACGATTGTATGGAGCGTTGACTTGAGTCGCACGTGCTAGGAACTCTTAAAGGCTCGAGCACCTGCGGGCGTCCACTACAATTTTGTCGGAGTGGCGCTGACCTGTTGGGAATGTGGTCGCACATTCCCTTCAAAGATATGCTGCGTCAGTCACCTGAGAGCTCACGAACGACGCTCTCGTTAGCCAGAGCCAGGATGATGATGACGATGATGATATAAAGTAAACATTTAAAACACCCCGACCTCGGATAGCTAATGACGTAATAACCATCTTGACAGACAAGACTTTCGAAAAAACCGCACTCAAATCGGTTCTGAATCCACTTAGAAGCTACGATGCCACACACTGGCACACAGTTACACAGACACACACATACAAAAATATACTTGTAACACCCCTCTTTCCGTCGGGGGTCGAAAATAGACAAAGGTGCTGCACAAACGTAAACGAATATGTATTTGGGAACGGCTGAAATAGTGAAAAATCTTTTCAACAGGCCAGGTGATATTCAATCTTATATCAATATCATAAAGGCTTTGGCAAGTACAACATTTTCTTTCTTTATTTGTACAGCCAACGCGAAAGATATGAGTACATTTTAAACCTTATTGCAAATCAATAAGGTGCATGATTGCAAACACATCTGTGTCGCCGACCGTACAACCAACCCATCAATATCACAAAAGCGCTACCGGTAAATGACAAACGATACCGGTAATATCGCGTTATCCGGTTCACACCGTTTATCTGATTTATAGTCAACGCGGCGGTGGATTAAACCGGTTTCACGCGCTTTTGAATGGTTCTATTGAACGTGTGTTAAATGTTACCATTGTTTTTGTAGAAGGCGATTTTAGCCGCGACTTCGCTTAGACATCAATCTTTCTCATATTGCCTTCCTTAGTTTCCTATCATGTGGGATGATTAAAAAATATGGATAGGTAATGGAACTTAACAGGTCATGAGTCCACCTTGTGGGCCCCCCCCACAAGGTCTGCCCACGCAGCGCCTGCCGGTACGTGGTCGCCACTCAAGGTGGACTGATGACCTGGTAAAGATCGCGGGAGTCCGCTGGATGCGGGTGGCGTAGGACCGATCATTGTGGCACTCATTGGGGGAGGTCTATGACGTCTATGTCCAGCAGTGGTCGTCTTTCGGCTGATATGATGATGGTGATGATTTGATGCCCAATCTGAAAGGCACGGTGCCGGTAGAGATGAAACTAATAATTTTATTTGCCATAGCCATCATTTAGGATATAAGTAGTTTTTCTCAGAAACTGTAAACTTCTATCTCACTCAGAATTGTTATTGTAACAAACCTAACATAATCCAAAAAGTCTATTAAATTGTCCTGAAAATGTAATGGTTACAGTGAAAATCACTTTTATGGCAAAATAACCACTATAGAAAACACTAGCGTTATGTCAAATAAAATTATGGATATTAAAATATAATGAAAACGGGTCACTCGCGTATTTAATGTCGAATATCGCTCGACATGTTTCGAACCGATTCGCGGTTCTTAGTCATGAGCACACGCGTTACACCCAGGCCGAGCTAAACGCGCCGGCAACGCGTGTGCTCATGACTAAGAACCGCGAATCGGTTCGAAACATGAATAGAATAGAATAGAATAGAATAAGTTTATTTCTCCAAATATGGTACATTTGTTGGTATAATTTGTGGTTTTACACATGTCAGTTTCACATATTCTGCCGACATCGGCGTAGAAATATTATTGAATTAAAGTAGATCATTCAAATTATAAAGACGTAAGTATTATTTAAATACAACATACAATACGATAAAGTAATAAAATAATGGACAATCAATAATCAAAAAATTCGTTTATAGAATAGAAACAAATATCAAGCAGCCAATTGAATAATGTCCTGTCAAATTGAATATTTGGTAAACATTTCATGTCATTTGGCACCTTAGTGTACACTTTTATTGCCATAATAATAAGCATTCTTACTAAAAATTCTAAGTTTCTGTCATGACTGTGGCAGCGCAAATCTTAACATACTGCCGACATAATAGCCGACGGTTTGTAAAATCGACTCCTTAGCCTCAAACCAAACAACTTAGGTACGTACGTCCAGAATCGGAAGACCGACCCTTTGTCCATAATACACCGATTTCCTCAAGTTGTTTTTGCATAAAGAGATCAATTTCTCTGAGCGGGATCCTAAATAAAGATCGGCGATGTAAAATGAGAGGATTCGGAACAATTGGTTTCGCTTTGATTTCAGTTTCCTCGGTGTTAAATCACGATTTTTCCAGTAAATATCGGATTAAGTATCGTTTATATTTGACACTTTATTATTTTAATGAAATTTTGTTATACTTATTGTTTTTGAGTATTAAGTTACTATTCTAGTATCATTTTCGCACGAAATAACTTTTGTCTTTGTAAACCTCCCTGCAGTACATGAACAGGAGCCGTAGCATGGTTGGCCTTGTCACGCGATATGTGATAGGATAGAGCGTGCGTCACTGGCTGACACCGTTCGATAGAACGAGACGACGCTGTTATCTTGTCACTTGTCGCGTGATAAGGCCAACCATGCTACGGCTCCTGGAGTTATCTTAAAGAAAATGGGTCATTTTTGATGATTTAGCATGTACAGTCAAGGGCACCAATATGTATTCACTCAAAGTTTCATAAATATGTACTACAACCTTATTGTTGCAGAAATAAGGTCTTTGTAGATATTTATGAGACTTTGTGGTGTATACATATTGCCCTTGACTGTACTACTATTAGAAATTGAGTTTAATCAAGTAAACAACTATATCTAGTTGTTTACTTAATATCATATGTTCCCACAGCCCCAGGGTTTCCACTCCAAACGGCACAAACATGTAGCCCTCGCCGAGGACAGCATATTTGCGAATACTGGCTTTGACCTAAAAGTCGCCCCTCGAATTAAAGAAACCCCAGTTTACCTTAATATATTTAAGGTAGAAGTACTAGTGCCCGACGCGGTACTAGTACTCGACGAATATAATTTTACTAGCGAATAATAAACTAAGATTGATCACGACATCATTTTTAAGTTACTAAATGTTAGTGACTTCAATATTTCTTATCACAATTTCAAGACAAATAACTTATTTATAAGTTATGAACATATTTGTTAAAACCAGCTGCCATCAATTGGGACCATGAGTTAAACCTTCAAGTCCCAATAAATGTCAGTCTGTCATTCATGACATGACATTTGTACTGAAATGACATCTATTGGGACTGCCAGCATAACCGCCTGCCATTTACTAGTACATTCGGATTGATTACCTAATTCTTATATTATCAGGATTTTTTATAAGATCACCATATGAAACGAATTCCATATCAGTAACTTGAGTAAATACCTCGTCTCCCAAACCGTATGAAACTGTTTAATACATCTTAAATGAGCATAATATCGTGATTCAAATAAGTATTTTCTGTTGACATGTCGGGCACTAGTACTTCTACATTAGGTATTAATTGTGATGGCTGTTACTGAATCACATAAGTATGGCGTAGGCATTCCCTTTGTAATGGGCTATCACAGGGAAGAGCCACAGTTAATTAAGTACGGGTTCGATGACTACTTAGATGTTTGGGTTTTAATTAATACACTTTTCTTAACATATACTTTATCCCCAATATGATACAACGACTCCCACCACGGATTTCAGCGGAATTACCATACAACTCATTTATCTGACAGCTCTTCAATCTGCAATTTAAATTTAAATGAAAAATAAAATAAAAGTAGCATTTTGATCCTCTCGTCGTGGAGCAAAACTTACCTTTCCGAATGAAAGGTGTGAAAAATAAATTACAGAAATAAAACAGTGTTCGTTTTTTTATCCGCCGACGGGGTTTGCACTTTATCTCACATCAACCCCAGAGGGTGATATGGAATATGAAAATTTATGTCTTCTTTATCGCTTAAGGCGAATCCTCCGCGAGGTCTGGAAAAAAGGTGAAATCCGAAACCGCTCTTTCGGCAAAAGAATCGAATCAAAAACTTTGTTGTCCACTCATTTGAAATAATGATTATTTTTGTATTTTTTTTATACCGAGTTGCCGTTGCCATCTCATTACATATATTTCTTTCTTTAAGGCAAGGAAGTAAGATGGTTATGACAACTCAGGATTATATCTGGGGTGTTCACAGGTCACTTCGGCGTCAAGGATCTCTTGGCCAAGATGGGGCTATCAAACAGTACAGACTGTAGAATGTGTGGCGAGGAGGATGAGACTATGGAACACTTACTGTGTGAATGTCATATGCCCTTGCCAGCCAAAGAATGAATCTCTTTGGTAACGGCTACCCGCAACCAAAGGAATTCAGGGTGCTCCCGCTGAGCTGCATCATCCGCTTTGTGGAAGTGATGGAGCGAGCTTGGGAGTAGCTATAAAGGGGAGGGCAAATGCACAAAAGATCCCACTGGGTCGAAGTGTATCCGAAAGGGCCCTCAACTGGATAAGATGGTTATGAAATTTGTGTGGAAGTTCTATAATAACAGAAAAAAGTTGTGAACCACAGAAAAACAACGTTAAGAGAGTTTTTCAAAAAAAGTGTAGATGAACTTTTTTTTCAGAATTCAATTTTTTTGGGATTTTATTACTCAGAATCGTTGATACAATCGTTCCTCATACAAGAAAAAAAACGTTCCAGATCGTCACATTATTGTATGCAATCTTTTTTTATTTATATGGTCGTGTCGTACTGAAAGAAAAAACTTACATAGTAAAATCTGGGACAATTTTTTTCTTATATAAAGATCGATAGTATCAACGAGTCTGAGTAAAAAAAAACTCAAAAAATCAAACTCTGAAAAAAAAGTACATGTACAATTTTTTTGAAAAACGCCCAGTTAACTAAGTACCTGCTTCAGAAATCGATTCAAAAGATAATATCGAAAATATAGGGTGCACCGTTCGATCAATCACGAGGACATCTGAATGGCGCTTTATCTCGCTTCCATAATGCAGTGTTCAGGGCGGGTACTATGAAACGCCAACTTCGTTCGCTCGTCTATCTCTGTCTTTCTTGCACTTGCTTCAAGCAACAGAGAGGGAGATATTGCGAACTTTGACTTTCGGTTTTCATGGTACCGCAGTCTACAAAGTTATCTACGGTTGGCCAAAGTATTTGAGCTCTGATGGCGAAGACCTGTTATGAATTAAGGGTCAAAGTATGATGGGAAGGTTTGAGCAAAAGGGTCGTTGATAAATCATATCAGAAGTTACTTTCTGAACGTAGCAGTAATATTATTAAACGTTCTTTTGCCCTCTGACAAGCCTAGTTTGCTTAACAGTTTGCAGCGCGGCTGACTCAAGTCGACTCTCCATACAAACATTCACGGGCTACAGTCCAAACGGCTTGATGGATTTTAACTTTTTGGATTTATTTTACTTAGACTAAAATTGTATTATTTTATACATTTTTAAATTTTGAACAATTATTTATACAAATTATTTTTACAAATTATTTTTACAAATTATTTTTACAAATTATTTTTACAAATTATTTTTACAAATTATTTTTTACAAATTATTTTAATGGATATTTTAGAAAATGATTATTATTTTATTTTTTATACTTAAGCTTTTTAGGTTTTTAACTAGTCAAATGTATTTAAACATATTTTATATTTTAAATATTGGTTTATTGTAAAAAATCATTGTAACGTTTGCTATGCCCTAACGGGGTCCTGTACATTGCCTAGCTTTAAGTTGCATGTGTCAAGTGTACAAGGTTGCAAATAAATAAATTGAATTGAATTGAATTGAATTGACATAATAGGGGTGTAGACTCTAAATGTATTATAACTTTAAAAGAAAGGAGGCTAAATCCCATTCAAATATCAAAAAAAATTACGAAGCTACAACCGTTTTAATATTGCTTGTTAGAGAGAGAAAACACTCGTAATCACCATTACGAGTACTTCAAGACAATCGTTTCATATGAACACGCGTTTTGCGGAAAAGGGGCAGAACATAGCCCCTCTTAAAACTTTGGATGCTAATAACTTTGTGATTATTTAACCTCTTGCGTTGCTTTTTTCTCCATTTGACTACATTTTTAATAATTTTTCGAGAAAATGCAACATTATTGGTTATTTTATTAAGTGTCTACACCCCTATTATTAGGTGTCGTTGGATTTCTCTAAAGGGTCGCCAGGGCGCTCGACTCTCCATACAAACGTTGTTTGATTCACATCTTAAAACGGGATACCTACTGGAATAACATGAAACTTTTTATACACCATGGGATCGACCAAATCTAGGTCGGAAACTTGTTTCTGTTACTCAAAGTCAAAGTGATTTATTCTTCAATTTAGGCATATTACATGCACCTATGAATGTCGATAAACTACCACCGGTTCGGAAAGTAAACCTCTGCCTCGAGAAGAACCGGCGTAAAAAACTCGGCGAGGTGTTATTTTTTCAAAACAGTATACAATATATCATTTCAGTATCAGAGTATTATAAAATTTTAAAATTACATTGCTAGGTACAGTAGAAAGCCTATTTATTTTACGACAGATTTCTAGTGCAGGATTTTATCGCTGCCAAATATCCCTATCCATGTAGTCGTTTATCTTATAATATGCTTTTGAAATAAGTGTCCGTTTTACGACAGATTTGAATTTAGAGTCAGTAAGTTCGGTAATGTGTTTTGGAATTTTATTGTAGAATTTTATACAATTTCCCAAGAACGACTTTTTCGCTTTTACTTTTTACTATGAATGATAATAGAAAAAAACATGGTTGCCTGTAAAGTCGGTTTACGGACGCTAATTTTATGTGATACGTCGTAAGAAAACATTGATGAAAAATTGCATAACACGTACGTATTAACTCATTTATCGTTAGGAATACTCCTGTGAAGTTTCGAATAAAATAGTCGATCTAATCTTGTTTACCCAAACAAACTTTGAACCCCCATTTCACCCCCTTAGAGGGTGAATTTTGAAAGATCCTTTCTTAGTGCACAGGGCCCCGCGCGCTCGCGCCGGCCGGCGTGCGCTGCCTGTGCAGCTCCTCCCTCCGCCGGGCGCGAGGCAAGCGAGCCTGTTTAGTATTATGATCTTCAATTAGATACTTAATTTCGATTTAAAATTATAATTATTTGCAATTTCCTCGCAGTAGGCGTGAAAAGCCTCGGCCGAAAGTGCAATAGCTGGACTCGTACTACTCGAACTAACTCGTCCATCTATTGCTTACTTTCTAGCCTCTACAACAATGTACTATTCATTGCTTGTTTGAGAAGAATGCATTTTTTATAAAACCGTATTTTGTTTTGTGTCGAGATCGAGATGAACAGTAAGATAAGTACAATAGACGCTGAAAAAGGGCCATTACAAAGAGCAGTTCAGATGAACTATTAGCAAAAACTAACTAGCACTTTATGACGGTTATAAAAGTAACTGTCTTCTATTTTTTGCGCTCTGTTTTGTTCCCATTTCAGTAGATGTTAATCAGATCAATTAATGTTGTATCCTTTCTTTATATTACGGTTTTATTGCCCGACTAGGGCAGAACCGAAAGGAAAGGTGAATTTAGCAGTCTCATGTTTGTGAAATAATCATTTACGTGTGTTCCACCGTAGCATATAAAATAATGAACCGATTTTGAATGAGGCCCGGGCATTAGAATATACGGCTACGGTATCCCCTGCCTGTCGTACAAGGCGACTAAAAGGGGTCCTCGGGGTGGTACACGGCAGTTGGGGGCTGCAATCGTAGAAAAAAAAGGGTGGACCCACAGGGGCATGACTCTAGGGCGGCACTGGTGCGTTCCGTAGGAGATCCCAGAGCCGTCCGAAATGCGTCGAGGAGGACCATCGCGGGGTTTTTAGTCGGTGCGAGTCCGACATAACCTCCGCGCTATCCCCGTGGCGCGGAGGTATCCATAACGGATGTTCCTTCCATAACAGAAAGGTGACTTAGCCTACCTTTTCTATGCAACAAAACTTTTTATGATTTTTATTGATATGAGTGTCTATTGTTTCAGACGATGCCGAACACCACCCCAGCACCGTGTTTACAGTGGGATAAGCTATCACCAGCCGAGTTTCAGCAGCTTCAGGATCTAGCCTCTTGTGAGTATTACAGTGAATCCTACCTCAGTCATCATCCTCCTAGCGTTATTCCCGGTTGCGCCCTAAATGAGCCCGTGGTCCGCTTCGGCACCTCCTCCCAAGATTTGGCGTAGGCACTAGTTTTACGAAAGCAACTGTCTTACCTAACCCAGAGGGAAAACTAGACCTTATTGGGATCAGACCGGCTTCCTGACGATGTTTTCCTTCACCGAAAAGCCACTGTTAAAAATGCAGAACCAAGGTAACCGATATAGCCTTCCGAATTGCTAAACTTCAACGGCAGTGGGCGGGGCACATTGCACGTAGAACCGATGGCCGTTGGGGCGGAAGGGTTCTCGAGTGGCGACCACGTACCGGAAGGCGCGGCGTGGGTAGGCCCCCCACAAGGTGGACTGATGATCTGGTAAAGATCGCAGGAGTCCGCTGGATGCGGGTGGCGCAGGAACGGTCAATTTGGCACTCTCTAGGGGAGGCCTATATCCAGCAGTGGACGTCTTTCGGCTGATATGATGATGATGATGATGATGAAAAATCAAATGATATGACTTATACGGGGTGGGCCCTGTAACAGGAGCAAATATATAAAAGGACGCTTCCTTAGAGCATCTGCAGTAACCCCTTGTGTCCAATTTTTTTTTTTTTATTCGGAGTACAGCCTTGGTCAAACTCAAATTCAAAATGATCTTTATTCAAGTAGGCCTAGTAACAAGCACTTTCAAATCGTCAGTTAATTAATTAAGGTCAAAAGTATTGAGCACCCATGCGTTTTTCATACAAAAGTCAAACTTTAAAAGGTGCATTTATATATTTTATATTAGAAAGTAGTGTATAAATCGGAAAAATTCGTCGTATTTATTGACGTTAAGGGAAAATCCGTGAAAAAAATATACAATTAAACCTTTATCGTAAAACCCGACTTTTTCAAGCTTCAGTTTTCACACGCAAAAAGCAATTTCAAAATGATATATACTAATGATTTGCACATGTTCAAACACTTATTATATTTTACGTCTTCGTGTATTTATGAAATTTAAAAATAATACTTTATCTATAAGTTACAAAGGAAAACGTGGGGTGCTCAATACTATTGGCTAAGGCTATATGTTACCTATATGTATGTTACATTACAAAGTACCTATAATAGAGCATTACTTTAAAAAAAATGCCACTACTATTTTTGAGATTTTCTACCACTTTTATGTTATTTCTACTCAGAATGACGATCTCTTTCCATCCCATTAGGAGAGAAAATGTGTCCCCAAACACAAAAGGAAAAAAATCTTTGGAACATTTTTAGGGTTCCGTAGCCAAAATGGCAAAAACGGAACCCTTATAGTTTCGCCATGTCCGTCTGTCCGTCTGTCCGTATGTCACAGGCATTTTACTCGAAAACTGTAAGGTGTATTTGAATAAAATTTTGAGGATAGGTGTATTTTGTTAGCCGCTACATAGTTTTGTAATTTAAATTACTAAAAAAAATTTTTTAGGGGTGCACTCCATACATAAAACTAAAAGTCAATTTTTTTTCTTCATCGTGAGCCCATGTGTGGCACATGAATCGATAGGCCTTTCAAAATAAATATAAGGTTACTCGGCCATTTTTTTGATTAAGTGAATACAGTCAGAGATAATCGCCCTGAAAGTCACTAAAATTCTCTCCCCCCCTCTAATTTTTGAACGGTGTATTTTAAAAATATGAAAAAATTAATGGACACAGGACTTATTAAGTTCATTCACCGAAAATTGTTTTGAAAAAGATCGGATGAAGGGTTTCCGAGATATTGCTGAAAAACTGCCTTCCTCAAAGAAAAAGACTAAGTGCCGTAAGATTTCTATGACGATACGACATTTTTAATAGGCACGGAACTTGGCCGGTTTTTTTTGTTCTATTAGGATCGTATGAGCTCGTTATTCTCAGTGGAAATAAAATAAAAGTCTTAGAAATTTTTGCAATAAATACCTAATAGTGACATTTTGATTGAGAAACGCCCAAGTAATGCATAATGCATATAAACAAGCCACTATTTAACCCACAAACCTTCACTGAAAACTTTCCATGCGGGCATTTTCTTCAGAAAAGCAGTACCTATTACGCCAAGTTAGCCGCTCCATTATCCACTGCTCGGAGCGACGAGGTCTTAACTTACAGGAGAATCGTGGTGTGTTACAACCTTATGCCAGTTAGCGGGGTTCCGTTGCTTGTTTTTATCTTAGTGTGGTATCAGATGTCCCTAACGCTGCGTTGATAGTCTTTTATTTAAAGGCTTGGCTATTGGCAGAGTGCAAAGCGGGTGGAGGGGGTAGCCTAAACGATCACAGCGCTCGCTACGGCTAAAATTGTCATTTTTGTCGCTGACTTGAGCTGTCAAATCCATATTGCAGTAAACATTTTCTAATCGTTTTTGAGATAAAAATATGGTCCTGGTAAGATGTTTTGTTGTGAATTGTAATAACACAAGATTTCATTAATATTTTTCACAATATTTACTTACTTCTTGTTTGACAGCGGTGACAATATTGTCCATAATGGCCGCCTGTCACGTGACGCTGTCGTCGCGCTCGGTCCCAATAGATTACGAACGCTAAAAAGCAGATACTTCGCTATAGAATAAATCGGACATTCTTACTTTATTGTAAAACTAGCTTCTGCCCGCGACTTCGTACGCGTATAAATTATGGATGACATGATATTCTTATGTTTCACCATACGATACCTACTACACTGATAAATTAGATTAATACGATTTCATTTCTATAAATTATGCGTGTAACAGTTCAAATCCTCATAAACTTTGTCGTCAATAATATTTAGTTATATTAATTTACTTAATCTTTATTGCAAACGAAGTACGTAAGTACTTATAGTAGAAGAAAAATTACCAAAACCGGAATTTAAAAATAAGATTTCATAATTGAAACAAATAGACCGAGGGCGAGACCCCAAAGATACTCTATATCTCCGGGTGTCTTGTCAAACTACCCCTGAGAGCCTAAGACCTGAAGGTAAACGGGGAGGCAAGCGAGGCCGAAGGCTGAGCTTTTCTTAGGAATGAAAGGCCCAACGTACCCTTATAGATAGCGCTCCATATGCGAGCCAGAGCATCGAAGGCCCGAGGGCGAGACTCCATGGATACTTACTATCCACAGGTGTCTTGCAAGCGAAACATTAAGTCCCAAAGTTGAGGGGTGAGGCAAGCGAGCCCGAAGGCCGAGCTTTTCGTATGAATGAAAGGCCCAAACCAACCCTTCAGAGAGCGCTCTCTATGCGAGCCCGAGGGCCGAAGGCCCGAGAGCGAGCTTTTCGTAGGAATGAAAGGCCCAAACCAACCCTTAAGAGAGCGCTCTCAATGCGAGCCCGAGGGCCGAAGGCCCGAGGGCGAGCCTTCACGGACACTAACTAAACCCAGGTGTCTTGCAAGCGAAACCGGAGACCAAAGTCCCGAGCGAGAGAAGTCAGAAGAAGAGCGGCGAGGCAAGCGAGACCAAAGGCCGAGCTTTTCGTTCGAATGATAGGCCCAAAGCCCGTTTTAGAGAGCGCTTCCTATGCGAGCCCGAGGACTGACGCACACTATCTCCAAGTGTCTTGAAAGCGAAATCTGAGTTCCAAAGTCCCGAAGGTGAGTGGCGAGGCAAGCGAGCCCGAAGGCCGAGCTTTTCGTATGAATGAAAGGCCCAATACATCGCTTCAGAGAGCGCTCTCTATGCGAGCCCGAGGGCCGAAGGCCCGAGAGCTAGCTCATGCGGACGCTCACTATACCCGAGTATTCATAATAATATTTCTGAATGTCACAAACGCTGAAATTTATACTTTAAAAAAAATGGTACCTACTTAATTCTCCGCGGAATGCCGTTGTGTCCAAATTTTATACCCACATCTCTTGACGTTGGTAAACTATGCTAATTCGACGTAAGTATTAAACTCAACCTATCATACATCTTTAGATGACCTCTGAATTCATAGCAATTATATAGGAAGACGAAGATCAAGGTTGCTGGATTTCAATATTAACAGCGACATTGTCAGCGACTGAGTTTCCAAAATAATTAGGTTTCTTATGTCTAACAGCTACTATCGGTTGAGATATCAACCATTTTTGGTTATTATAGATAGTCTTTAGCCATCTAGCACTATTTTTCATCCCGTGTTTTTTCACGTTTTATCTATATTTTTTATAATGTTTGGATGGAGTTATTTTACTTTCCATTCAAGTGTATGTTTATCAATTTTCAAGTCTTTAGCTCATGGATTTGAGGAGTTCCCATACAAAGTTTTGCCCCATTTTTTACCCCCTTTGAGCTAATTTTTATCATTTTTACAGCCTATGACCTGGCCAGGGATTTTTTCGACCGATTAAGTAAAAGTTGCATCAAAATCCTCTATTTACTAAGCTTCTCTGCGTTTTTGAAAATATAAATTTTTAAAAACGCAGACACAAAAAAAAAAACTACAAAAAGTGCATGCCAATCGCTGGGTTTGAACTCGGGGACACAGACTCCGTAAGCTATGGGTCAAACCACTGGACTAACTATCAGTTGTAAGAACACGATGAATTTTCGAATATCTTGACGACATGTTACCATGGTAATGATACTGTTATAACCCCGCTCTTGCAACATTATATAGTTTCTAGTCGCCTCAGAACCTATTTTCATCCCATATTTTTCACGTTTTATCTATACATTGCTAAAAGTTTGAATGGGGTCGTTTTTTCTTTCCAGTCAAGTTTATGGTTACCAATTTTCAAGTCTGTAGCTCGTACATTCAAGTAGTTCCCATACAAAGTTCAACCCCATTTTCTACCTCCTTTGAACCCTAATCTTTAAGATTTTTATAGCTTAAAACCTATCCGGGGATTCTCTCGACAGATTAGTAAAGTTTGCATCAAAATCCGTTCAGCCGTTTTCACGTGATACTCTGACAAATAAACAGACAAACAGATAAACAGATAAACAGATAAACAGATAAACAGATAAACAGATAAACAGATAAACAGACAAAAATTCTAAAAACTGTTGGAACGTGTTCTGTTATCAATTCTAAGTATCCCCAGCCAATTTTTTTTCTTTTATCTTCCATGTACAGACTTTCGACCCTCTTCAGCTTTATTATATGTATAGATGAAAGATAGGGTAACAGAAAAACACAGTGAAAATATTACAAAACAATAGCTAAGAAAACTAAACTTTATTACTAAGTAAGTTAAGAAAACTAAACTTTATTTAAACTACGGTAAAAAGCTACGGTGGCCTAGTCATGCATGCGGCTGTCAAACGGCAGTCGTGGGTTCGAATCCCAGCTCGTACTAGTGCGTTTTTCGGAACTTATGTACTGAATATAATTTGATAATTACCGTTAGCTTTTCGGTGAAGGAAAACATCGCGAGGAAACCTGCATACATCTGAGCAGAAATTCAAAGAGATATGTGAAGTCCCCAATCCGCACTGAGCCAGCGTGGGGACTACTGCCCGTTCCCTCTCATTCATGAGAGGAGGCCTGTGCCCAACAGTGGGACGTATATAGGCTGATGATGATAAAGCTAAACTTAAAACTCAGCTTTGCCCGTAAAAATTACTGTCGGCATAGCTTTTTCAGACGAGTCCCTAGTTTTTATAATAAGTATCTGATCGATATTGATCCTTTTGATGAATCTTTGTTTAGTCACAAAATGTTACTTAAATATAAGTTATTATTGTAAATGTTACTTTCCTTTCTCTTTAAATTCGTACCATGTACCTACCTACTACTTATACTTAACACTAAAATTACATGTGATTGTGTCTCACACTCATACACTGATACTGCGTCGTGGACCGTTATAAATAATTTTCTTTTAAGCATTTTGCCTTTTATGTCTTATTATTAGGTTGTTTTGTTAACATAAGTATCATACATAAATGAACCTCCAGGTCTTTATGCTCTGTTTTTTTTTGGTACACTATGTGTACCCCATATAAATTTGTTTATGTGACTGTGTGTTCTAAATGATAAAAAAAAAACTAAGTTTCAAACAACCCGCCCCGCGTCACGCCAGGTGCAAAGGTGCCCATCTCGCTGCCGCATTGCCGCGCTGAACAGCTATAGCTAGCTAACCTTTGCACCAGAAATGACCCAGAGCGGCGATCTAGTCCCCATTCTTGCAAGCGAAGCCCCACTAAAAATTTATAATAGAATCGACGACAGTATAAAAGAGGAAAAATGCGGGAGAACGTTTTCCAAACGATTAAAAAATTTTCTACTCGAAAAATGTTACTACACCTTGGATGACTTTTTTCCAGCTAAACTTGTATACTTAGTTCTGTATATTTTTTGCTTTTTGTTTTTGTAATAAATTCATTGTTATAGCTTATATAAATTGTAAGATTCTGCTGCGCCCCATCGCGGTATCATGTATTGTTGGATAACTTGTATGTGATGGCATGAATAAACGAATACGAATACGAACACTTCCCTAAAAAAGGTTTCGGCCTCTGTACGCTTACCATGAGAGCCTATCGAAAACGTACAATAGTAAACGTTTCCCGAGATCGAGCTAACGCGCTTCGCGTAGATTTCGATTCTCGCAAGTTCGAGCTGTCAAATTCGTCGTACTCATGGTGCCGATATACTCCGAAAACAACTACAAAACGTTACTCGCTAGCGTCTAGTTTTCGATGCGTAATTTAACTTTCGAATCGTATTACCAAACGCTAGCGTGAGTCACAAATTTGACATTTCGAATCGAAAAATACCGTAGCATTTGTAGTTTACTATTTCACTTGCAAAATGGTGCGTGATAACGTATAATTCCGTCAAGATTTACCGTAGATCCGATCGATACCTATCTCAAATTAAAGAACTTATAAAAATAAGGGTTTTAAATCGACAACTTATATCCGCAAAATTCGGATTGTCGCGTATTTTGTATTTAAAAATGCAAATATTTGGCACACGTTCCGCCATATTGGGTCGACCGACTCAGTGGAGGTTCATCGCACACTGTTAAAATTATACTTAATGTCCTTAAACTTAAGGTATAGATTCCTTTAAAGTCTTTAAACTTTGGCGTTGGGGAATTTTTCGACTTTGGCAATGCGCGTATTCTGTAATGTCATAACCGACAAACGCTAGCATTTAAATTAAAACGATAAATGCTTGTGATATAAGGCTGAATATTGAAAAATCTATTAAACTATACGAACGATCGACTTAACTGTTGCGAGCAAGTAAACTTATATGGGACTTGTGGTACCGATTTGATTTTTAGTTCTGTAAGTGACCGCTAGGGGCGGTGTATAGAGTTTTCATACAAATCTTTAACTTAGTCGATACTCACGTAGCGTATCTCGACTCACTTTAAACTCGGACTAGCGCTACTGAGCATCAACACCCAGTCGTGTCCACCGTAAGCGGAACAAATAAATAATTTGAAAGAGCAACGGTAAAAATAAATTATTTATACATTACTAATATACAAAACTTACGATAATAGTAAAATCACATAACTCATTATGACTTTCCTTCGATCGGCCGCGATGCACGGAATTACACCTTTAATAATTACGACACATGCGTTCGAATGCTACGAAAATGCTGCTACATGTGGATTTTAAACTGCTAACGGAGTTCGGCGTGGTGCTACGAATGTGGCGGGGAATCGCCGAGAATCGCTACGCGCTACGCTCGTAGCCGATTCCGTAGTTTTCCTCGTGTGTAGCGGAAAGCGCCTACAGCGTATATAGGCATCCGATATCGGACTCCCGGCACCGAATGTGTTAACCCATTCGAGGCCACGCATCGCTGCGTGTGCTACGCCGCGTTTTTCCGCTCTGCAGCGGAAATTGCACGTAGAGGCATGACTCATATGTTGAAAATGTAGCGATACACGATGTACATGTGCAGCTATACAAGTAAGTTAAAGCATAGATTAGACTTAGGCCCTTAACTATGTACATTTTTTTTGCAATCCACCATCGTATTTAATTGTATCGGTAGAAAGTAACTGCCTCCAATTTTGACACTGAAATCGTATTTACTTTTATTTAATTTCGACGCGATTCTTGGCAGCGAATGTGTTAAGTGAAAAAGTTCAGATAGTTTACATTAAGTAGGTATTTAAGTTTTTTAACTACCTTTTTTCAGTACGTTTAGTGAAACACATCCCTGTTGGTTTCACGCTAAATATAGCAATGGAAAGCAATCCACTAATAGCACTAATGATAGTTGAACAACAAAGCTAATATTGTGAAGGCTTAAAGCTGGGAAACGGAAGGTCAAATCGCGACATGCGTTACGTATTTCAAATTTGATGATTTGTTAGCCAAGAGACAATTTGATAGAGTTCCTTAGAAAACTGGTGACAACATGGTGTGGGCATGATGTGAATTACCTTGCGTCCAAAATTAAAACGGTCGTTTTTCATTTGAGTTCATAGATCGATGAATCCATCAACATAAAAAGTTTGATGTATTCACAAGGTACTTAAATACAAAATACAGTATGTAGTGGCCTCCTTTTTTATATATCTATCGTTAAATTTAAATAATCACAATTATTTACCAGTGGCGCTAGTAAGCACTGTAACGCACTCTTAATCTCAGACCAAGAAAAAAAGCTTTTTAATCTCCGAAATTAACTTTCTGGATGGTTATAGGCTATATACAGAGTGTTTTTTTTAAATGGGACAGTATGGGGAAATCCGAATCTAAAGGAGATAGAGGAAAAGTGTCCAAGGAGACATTAGGTGTTTTTTTATGTAAACAAATTTGGCTCATTAAAATTTTTGGTCAAGCGTGAGTTGTTCTTAAAAAATGATAAAGTTGGTCAATTTTTTTTTTGACGCAGGTCGACTCTGTTTCATGTAAGGATTATTTCATTGTATGGAAAGAAAAAAATCTGAACAGCAGAAGTTCGTCAAATTTAATGAAAACTAATCTTCATACAATTGCAGTATTCGCCTTTTAATATTGCTACAAGTGCCTAGGCGTGTAAAAAAATATTTAATTTTATTCCATTTTTAAATTTCGATAATCCATAAGAGCTCCAGATGATTCAAGAGAAGAACATTTTTTTTAATCTTCGTAAACATCATGGCACGCGATAGTCTTGAAATTATAAAAAAAAGAATTCAAATTTGGAACGAGTGGCCCCCACGATCGCCCGACTTAACGCCATTAGATTTTTTCTTATTGGGTTACCTTAAGGGTCGAATTTATGAATCCCGATACAACTCCGTACAAGAATTAAAAGATGCTGTTTACAACACTTTAATAAAACACAATTCACCATAAGTCTCTGTTAAATGCAACTAGAAGTGTCTTGAAGCGTGCTCGTACCTGCATAAGACAAGACGGCGGCCACATCGAACATAAATTTACTCAAGTAATAAACCAACTGTATGAAGATTAGTTTTCATTAAATTTGACCAACTTCTGCTGTTCAGATTTTTTTCTTTCGATACAATGAAATAATCCTTACATGAAACAGAGTCGACCCGCGTCAAAAAAAAAATTGACCAACTTTATCATTTTTTAAGAACAACTCACGCTTGACCAAAAATTTTAATGAGCCAAATTTGTTTACATAAAAAAACACCTAATGTCTCCTTGGACACTTTTCCTCTATCTCCTTTAGATTCGGATTTCCCCATACTGTCCCATTTAAAAAAAACACTCTGTATTATCCCGCGGGTTTGCTTGCGTTCTTTGCAATACGCGGGCGAAGCCGCGCGTGCAGCTAGTATAACTATATTTTGTTTCAGACTCGACAAAGAAGCTCCAAGATGTACTCAACGAGTTCTGCGAAGTCAAGAAACAAAGTCCCGACGGGGTGAGTAATATACCAATTACTGTAATTCGTATAATTATACTAACTTTAATTACTTTAACATAGTTTTCGGATTCCCGTTTGAATATTTTCCAAATACGTCTGGTGCCGGTTAATGTACGGCCCGATAATACGCGTCCATCTATAAGTTAAAAAGAGATAGAGCTACCGTGGACGCGTATTATCGGGCCGTACATTAACCGGCACCGTCCCGTCTTACCCCCAGCCAAATTAAATACCCTTATAATTATATTATTATGATTCATTCTCTGTACACACACACAGAGACATACACACACATACGCACACAAACTTACATAATAGTCTTCTTCTTTTAATTTGATGAGCGTTGCGCGGTTTTGTTTGTTTGTTTTAATTTTGTAATGTAGGTAAGGTAAGGCTGGCAGAATATCAGCGATGTGGCTTGCCACATCATAATGCAGAGCCAGCGCCATTTTCTGTGCCTTGACACATCATCGCTTCTTATTGACAATGTACAGTCAGGGACATTCCCGGTCGACCTCCATTAGGGCGATATTCGTTTGTCCGATCGACGCGTAACGACCCGAAGCGGCGGGGATTAGCTAGTTGCGCCGGCCAAGGTAAAATTTTGTTAAAAGGTCGCTTTTTGGATGCTTTCTTTAGATGTTTTTTTTCTTTTTCCTTTACTGTAAGTTTTGCATTTTATCAATGCCATTGTATGTTGTGGGAATGTATAACGTTTTGTGACCTTTAGAATTTTCTCAAACGAGAATGCTTTACGTCCTAGAGGAACTAGCACACGCGCCACCATAAAAGACGGAAAGGCTCCTATGCAGCTAAATTAAGAACTGGTCTTAAAATGGCTGATGGCTCACCATAAACAACCACTTAACTTGGGCGGGTCACGGTTTATTTGCCGCAATCTCAGTTGCGGCAAATAAACGAAGTGGAACTATAACAACGACTACGAATGATTTTCTTTTCCTTTTTCTCACACACTTATTGAGATTTGTATACTACCATCTCGCTCCGTCGTGGTATTATTATTACTATAGCTTGTCCTAAGTGATCATAGCATGGCTATCATAAGACGGCGTGCGAGCTTTCTCGATTTTTCTCGCACTATACCTCTCTCTCTAAGTTTTCTAATAAGAGCAAGACGGCTGAGATTGCGGCAAATAAACCGTGACCCGCCCAAGTTAAGTAGGTTGTTTATGGTGAACCGTCAGCCATTTTAAGACCAGTTCTTAATTTAGCTGCATGGGAGTTCATGTTTACGTCGGACATTAAAGCGGCGACAGCTACTCTGGAAGTCAATCTGTATCGAGATGCATGTCACATAGCTACCGAATCGATATGTCATACCAATACCCGGTATCAATGTGCTACGCGAATATTCCGATATATGTGACTCGATGTGCTCGACGCTTGGAAGCGAGTTCACACTAATTGTTTCATATTGATGTGCAATGGGTTGAGACAGATTGAACTCTTATTTATTTATTAAAAACATGTTAACACGACATTACAGTAAAAAAACCAATGCGTCATGGAACGAAACTAAACACGACAAAAAACATATAATTACATTGGTACACTATTTTGGCGACGAAACGGCGTGGCCCCGTTGCATCGTCATCTCAGGTGTAGGATTCGGCAGATTGCCCCGGAACTGTCGAAACACGACACCCTTCGGCCAGAAGTCAGCACATGCGATGGTCTCCTGCAGCGGCCGCGGCACGCGCACCACAAACGAGCTGAAGTGCACATAGTGGCGCGAACGCAGCTGGAACACCCTCAGCGCGAAGCCGGTCGGTGGGGTTTTGACACAGCGGGTAAAGGACTAACTATAATAGAGTCAAAATTAACATGCCAATGGGGCCATAACGTACCCCATAAAGGGGTACAATAAATGCTACGTATTGCGTGTATTAGTACAAGCGAGGGACACTGAGTGGAAGCAAGAGGTTCGACACCACAGAGTATGGAGTGGATTTTCTTTTAAATTTCTCTTAAGATCCATCTGTCCAACAGCCACAATAGCCACGTGCCACACATAATACTGTACTCGAAATAGCGACTCTATTTTAAAAGTATTAATCTATTGTTTCAAGTACCTACAAAATGGTCAACATTGCTAAGTAGTATTTTTTATATAATAATAATACCAGTAGCAGTTACACTTAACAAGAAAGACAATCGCATTGTTTACTAGGCCCAAGGTGAAGAGAATTTGGTCTAGAAAAAGATCCGCACCAACAAAAGAAAGAAACGGAACCCTTATAGGATCACTTTGTTGTCCGTTTGTCTGTCTGTCTGTGAAGACCCTTTATCTCGGGAACGCGTGGAGGATTCGAGTTGAAATGAAAACCATGTATCTGAGGTCTGCAGTTCCTTGAAGCTGTGAAAAAAATCAACTTCTAAGTTAACATAAGAAATATAGGGCCGTTTATGCCGCAAAAAACGTATATTACGACACTCTCAAGGGAATCAAGATGTATAGGGTAGGTACTTCCCGTTGACCTAGAACTATGAAATTTTGCAAGTAATATTGTCTTATACTACAAGTACATGGAAAAATCTGAAAATTATAAATTTGTAATTATGTACGGAACCCTCGGTGGGCGAGTCCGACTCGCACTTGTCCGGTTTTTTTGACAATTTTAGCCCTCCAACGGCTCCAACTGACCGAAGACTTGGTTCACTAACAGACCGAGAATGTCTCTCAATCTACTATTCCTATTTATAGCCAAAGCGTACGGGTTTTTATGACTCAGAATAGATATTGATTCAACCGTAATAAACCTTAATGTCCAAAACGGAAGTGCCATTACGGAGGATATAAAGTGCGCTAAAAGTTTACGAAGACAATAAATTCCTTTTATAGCTAAGTATCCTTCGGCTATTGGGTTGTGATGGAATACAGAGTAGCCTAAATAAAATAGAGAGGCGAGTTAATAATCAGTACCTTTCCGTAAGCCTCCCACTTCTGATTGCGTAAGGTGCTCATGGAGTTGAGCATTGACATGAAACAAAACATCGAGCATTCTGAACTCAAAAACGAACCGAGCATAGAACCAAAGATATGAACATTTTTACTATCATTCTAACGAACGCTCTAGTAAATGCGTAGCCCGCGGGTAGGAAATAAAACGAATAGTTTATATTATAAATGCGAAAGTGTGGATGTTTATATGTTTAGATGTTTGTTACTCCATCACGCTTAAACGTCTGAACCGATTTGAGTGAAGTTTTGCACGAAGTTAATTTATAGCCTGGATTAAAATAAATCTTAGTTTTTATCCCGGGTCTACAATAAAATATAACAATAAAACAAAATACAACATATGTACAAAATGGATAAACTATCCAGTCAGTACGGAGCATTTACTAGTTAATGGTCACTGGCCTGAATTGTAGAGACATCCGTAGTCTAGAAGGTGATAGCCGCAGGTTTTAGATAGCCTCGGAGTTCCCGCTGGGCTGGGCAGGCCTAGAGCACACTTTCAGGCAGCTGGGAGGCAGCGGCGCAGACGAAAGTAGCAGCAGCCGAGCAGCGGTCAGTAGCAGTGGTTTGAAGATTAGCCAGGCATTCAGGGCTGGAAACAATATTTATCCTTAGCACCGGTTCAAACCCATCCAAGCCTCATATCGGTTAAGCCAGGGACGGCTAAATGAGGCATGGATTGGGTTTAACAAACATTACACAACACAGAATTTATACACGGTGTCCGTGAGCATTGCGAGAGATTTTAATCACGAATTCCTGAGGCTATAAGGAGTAATAAATGTTATATGAAGTTAGGTCGAATTATGATTTTTAATTGTTTTCTTATTTTCATACACAATAATTGCTAATCTAGTAAAAACGTGTCTTTAGGACGAGCTGTCAAAGTAGATGGTTAAGTCTCGCAACGTCGCAATCATAAAGGTGTTTCATACTGGAGATTTCATTACAACATTTTTACACAAAAATGGAAATATCTCTAAAACCGAACTCAATTTACTCGACGTTAATTAACATTAAAATATAGTCAGGAATATCCTGTTAAAATCTCTCGCAATGCTCACGGGCACCGTGTATACAGTACATACCTGCCTAGGCGAACTTTCTCTGATCAAATTGGAGAAGTGTTACAAAAAGGCCAGGTCAAAAGTACCCTAAACCGACGAGCATGTATGAGAAATGTTATGAAGGTGAGTGAAGCGAAAGTGGTTTGTCAGGATCATAGCAAATGGAGATCCGTGATCTCTGCCTACCCCTCTGGGAAAGAGGTGTGATTATATGTATGTATGTATATACCTGCATAAGCGGCAGCCCTTGTATATATGAACTATGTAGGTACAATACAAGCAGGGGCCCATTGCATAACAATTTACAACTACATACAAGCGGAAGTCTCTTTCTAATGCGAGGAGTTGAAAAGAGGTTTCCGCTTATAATACAAGTTACAAGTAGTTATGCAATAGGCCCCAGGATGTAATTTCGAGAACTGTACATAATAGAAATCATGAAGTTTTATCTTAATTACACATAAAATAGACTTTTTAAAGCGAATGCGTAAGCTAGTGAAAAATTCTGCAAGGAGAAAACAAAACACGGCCGTGAAAAATTACATTTTTCTTTACAACCGGCCAGTGCGCTGGCGGGCGCACGGCGAAGGTTTTGCCGTGTGGGTGTGGGCGGAGATGGACGGCGGCGGAACATTAACAAAATTGCTCGGCACGGCAAAAAGCTCGAAGCAAATTTACTGTCGTTTTGCTAAAATGCCTGTTTATTTTGTGAGCTTTTACATGTAATGTAACATTATCTAGAATGCTTATTCCTAGTGAATGCTCAATTATACAGTGTGTGTCTGTCAAAAGAACATTTATTTTAAGGAACAATAGCTTTCAGTGCTGTGAACCGTTTTATCGAAAAAATATAACAATAACCTTTTCTAATGGAGAGTTATTAATTTTTTTAATTTTCTCGAGCAGCAATGTACTGCTAACATTCACTTGACCTTTAAGAGAGGCAGAGCTAGTTACTGTCAGTTGTTAGCTTTGTTACCAATACATTGCGGGCCGAATTAATTTGCATGAAAAAAAAAACCGTTTTTTTTTGAAACTAGAGATACCAATTTACGTTCATTAGGGCTTATACTTTCAGCCCTTAAAATAAATGTTCTTATGACAGACACACACTGTATATCATCACTTTAAAGTCCACAAGCGGCGGCGTTTTCCGTAATAGTTGACACCTATTTTGCACCCCCATTGTTTTAACATAATATTGAAAGTGTCATGTATAAGGCAAGTGTCGGGTACTGAGGCTTTTACCTGAAATAAACAAATATAAATAAAAAATAAACTTATATAGGTATACGACCGGTTAGTTAAGTGGGTAGTGACGATGCCCACGAAGCTGAAGTTCCCTGCCTGCCAGCCTGGGTTCGAATCCCGGTAAGGGCAAATCGCACCCTTAGAATGAAACCGACCGAACTCAAAAAAATCGACAAAATGAGTTAGCAACACATCATCATAAGTTTAAGAGCCAGGCTCTTGTCGGTGGAGTAATCACCATTCTGTTCTTCTTTCTGCCACTGTTTTGAGCTCCTGATACGACATTACATTAACCTTCTCTTTAGCTTGGTCCATAAACGCACGTCTTGGCCTTCCTCTGCCTCTCCTTCCTTAAATTTTTCCTTCAATTATAGTTTTTATGTAATTGTCATGTCGTATCAGGTGCCCCAACATATTTCCCCTTCTGTTTTCAATAGTTTTTAGTAGACATCTTTTTTGCTAACTCATTTTGTCGATTTTTTTGAGTTCGGTCGGTTTCATTCTAAGGGTGCGAAATATTTGTTTGATGTTTTCTATGTATTTATATCTATTATATATATCGTCGTCTATTACCTGTAATACAAGCCTTATTGAGCTTACTATAGGCCTAGTTCGATTTGTGTAAGAATGTCCCCTAATATTTATTTATTATTATTATATGGATCTTTATTCTGCACAACTACATGTCACAACCAAATAAACACGTACTGGTAATTATACGTAATGCTTTCATTAGGGTCGGGCATACAGCATTTAATTAAGTTAATTAACACTGCACAAGCGATGCGAAAATATTGCACACGTACATTTTAAATACAATATCCTCGGGAAACATGACGTAAACATATGAATGCATAAGTAGATCTATATGAATGTTACTGCACCGCATTGCAACTTTGTCACGTTTTTTTAAGTCGTGTCACAATGGAACTAAGTATTTCAGTTAAGCTACGATCGAAAAAGTTGTGAGCTATCTTTTTTTTTTACTTTATTGCACGACAAATACGAAAGGCGGACTTAATGCCTTACAAGGCATTTTCTACCACCATAATGTAACAGTGAGCTGTAGACCTCGAGTCTGTATTAAAAAAAAGCGGACAAGTGCGAGTTCAACTCGCGTGGTGAGGGCTCCGTAAAATTCCTATTCTCTAAGCATTAGGCGCTCCATACAAAATACACAAAAATATTGAGAATATTCCCGTTTCTTTGAATACTCAAATTTCTTATAGGTTTTCCTGTAATCTTTAGGCAGGAACTATTTCCCATTTTTTTTCAGAATTTTTAACCTAGTAGTTTCGGAGATAAGGGGGGGATGGTCAATTTTCGTGTTATTTCCTAAATTACTTCAAATCTATTTTTGCTAAAATTATAAAAAAAAATATCTGAGATGCTTACAACACCTTTCATTTGATCACACAATACATTCAGAATTCATTAATTTACTTTACACGTCCATCTTTGGGTCACCAATTTACATATGTGTACCAAATTTCAACTGCATCGGTCCAGTAGTTTCGGAGCAAATCGGCTGTGACAGACGGACAGACAGACAACCGAGTGATCCTATAAGGGTTCCGTTTTTTCCTTTTGAGGTACCGGTACCCTAAAAAACCAAAACTGAATCTAGGTACTAAAAACTTCTATATACCTAATCATCGAACCAGGAGCCGTAGCATGGTTGGCCTTATCACGCGACAAGTTACAAGATAGGAGCGTCGTCTCGTTCTATCGAACGGTGTCAGCCAGTGACGCACGCTCTATCCTATCACCTATCGCATGACAAGGCCAACCATGCTACGGGGCCTGCTCACAAAATTTCACGACAATCGCAATCTGTTGAGAAATACGTACGTCCTGTAGAGGAGAACAGCTGGACAGCTAGACATACAAACGCTTCGCTCGCTCGTTTAATAAAATTGATTTTGTGAGTTATACCTTTAAGGCTGGTTTTAGTGTCACGCGGACAGCTCCGCACGACCAATATGTATGGCGCGTCCGCGCAGACCCGTCCGCATTACTCTAAAACGCTCTTTTAGGCCATGGTCTCCTATAAATCACGCCGTACGCTGCGTCACAACGCTTACTATCGAGATGTACTGTTGTGGCCGACGACCACAACAGTACATCTCCATAGTAAGCGTTGTGACGCAGCATACGGCGTGATTTATAGGAGACCATGGCCTTAAGCTTAATACATCGTACGTGATCCGCGCGGACGGTCCGCGTGCGGTCCGCGTGACACTAAAACCAGCCTAAACCGCGTACGTCTGTCCCTAAAAAGGCCGACGTGACGACCACGACACGAGATGACACGCGCAGATCAAAGTATTCTCAAGGGCTTCTTCTATGCATACTTTATGATTATCCTTGTCGTGATGCGTAAAGTGAAGCATGGGTAGAATAATAAACAGTTAAGCGTGAGTTGGATACGCAGAGCGGATTCGAAAAAAATCTCTTCCTAACGGTGACAGATTGATAATTATTTTCTCGTAAGTACGTGTAGCATTTTTTTAGGGTTGTAAATTGTTCATCATTCTCCTAGCGTTATTGCCGGTTGTGCCCTAAAGCACTGTGGCAATGTGTTTTAGCAATAAGTCTGTATCCGTATAGTATATTCCTTGCTAGTTTGTTTTAGCTTAAGTCTAAGTGGTCAAAAAAAGCCAGCATCATGCTGAGTTGGGCCCATTTCGTGACACGGCACAGATTCACTTTTTTCCTTTGTCTTTGTCTTGTAATAATGTATGTTGTGTTGTGTTACGAATAAAAAAGACATTTTTGGAAAAATTACATTAAAACTTATAGGTAAAAAATACTTGCAGTTAAAAAAAAAAAAAAAAACAAATAATTGTAAAGTATAGCACTTTAAGTGCAGGGGTGAAGTGTTCAGGCATTGTCATGTTTAGTGTGTAAGTTAGTGTTTAAGATTATAATATGTAGTTCACATAGCATAGGTAGGTACATAACATAGTTTTAACGTAGGTACTTAACACTAGTTAAAATGAGCGCGGTCTCGCCAACAAACTGTTATCGCAGTTTGGCGAGTAATATAACATTGGTAATTGTTTTGTACTTTAGATAAATAAATTAAAAAAAAAAAAAAACCGGCCAAGTGCGAGTCGGATTCACACACCGAGGGTTGCGTAAAATATACGGTGTTCGCAATTTTTCCTTTATCTGTGCTATAAGACGTTGCTTCGTAACAAATTTCAAGATTGTGAGTTTACGGAAAGTAGGGTAGGTTTTGATTCCCTTGCGAGAAATTTACGGCATAAACGGCTGTATCTTTTGATTGCGTTGGCTTAGAAGTTTGATTTTTTCACAGCTCCAAGGGACAGTAGACTTGAGTATTTGATATAAATTTTTAGCTTGATACCTCCACGCGTTCCTTAGAAAAAGGTTCTTGACAGACGGACGGACGGACGGACGGACAACAAAGTGATCCTATAAGGGTTCCGTTTTTTCCTTTCGAGGTACGGAACCCTAAAAACTATTTAAAAAAAACTAGTAAGCGATGTGAGTGAGGGGTCTCGAAACCGACATCTATATTATCATCATCCATAAGCCTCTTACCCAGATGAACGGAGATTTACGCAATATCCGCACTCGGTATTGTTTTGTTATTAGATAAGCATGAAGAGGGTAATATTGACAGAGATAGGGCTATCAGCCTGATAAGGCACGGACGGCTTTTTGATTCTGAATCGTCACAATTAATTGGGTCAATTTGGTCACCGATCCTTTATTGATTTGTGGATTTGTGCGACCTAACTAGGATGCGCTGCGATCCACCACCAGGAACACAACAGCACAAACCTACAGAGCAAGTAGTGGCACCTTGCTCACCACCAGGAACACAATCACCTTACTCGTCACCAGGGACACAACAGCACGAACCTACAGAGCAAGTAGTGGCACTTTGTTCACCACCAGGAACACAACAGCACGAACCTACAGAGCAAGTAGTGCTACCTTGCTCAACACTAGGAACACAACAGCACAAACCTACAGAGCAAGTAGTGATACCTTGTTTACCACCAGGAACACAACAGCACGAACCTACAGAGTAAGTAGTAGCACTTTGCTTACCACCAGGAACACAACAGCACGAACCTACAGAGCAAGTAGTGGCACTTTGCTCACCACCAGGAACACAACAGCACGAAGCTACAGAGCAAGTAGTGGCATTGTTATGGCTGTGATCTTCTGTAAGATCCACCATAACTAGGCGGGCCATTATTGTGAAACAGAAAATCAATTTGAGATAAATTGTAAGCTATAATAATGCGCATTGTTATAAAGCAATCCTGTAGGATCAAACTTGTTAGTTACTGGTATCACCAAAGATTTGGGGTCATAGTGACACTTCAATTTCTATTTTGTGCTCAGTTAATGAATTTTTCTACCAGTGCCCTTTTACAAAAAACCGGACAACTGCGAGTTCAACTCGCGTGGTGAGGGTTCCGTCTATAATTTAAATTTCATAGTTGTATGTAATGTTACTTTGCTATTCAGCCAGATGTCGTCATGATGTACCCAAAGTAAAGCCTGAATCAATCAATTGTTAAGACACTTTTGGATAAACGTAAACTCTAACGTTTTGTTATGGCGCCTATACGTGATTTCAGAAGCAAGTGCAAGAGTAAAAATTGCTATGCTCTAAGCATCAGGCGCTCCATGCAAAATACCCAAAAATATTGAGAATTTTCCCGTTCCTATGAATACTCAAACTTCTTATAGGTTTTCCTGTAATCTTTAGGCATTGAACTATTTTACTTATTTTTTTAAGCCAAGTAGTTTCGGAGATAAGGGGGAATGGTCAGTTTTCGTCTTTTTTCCTAAATTACTTCATATTTGTTTTTGCTAAAATTATAAAAAAAAAAATTGAGATGCTTGCTCCCTTTCATTTAATATGTCACACAATTTACCGTTTGCGAAACTTTTTTTTTTAATTTTCCAGTTTACCCCCCAAAAGTGGTCCCTTGTTCAGAATTCATTAAATTACTTTACGCGACCATCTTTGGGTCTCCAATTTACATATGTTTACCAAATTTCAACTCAATCGGTCCAGTAGTTTCGGCCTTACATTGCCGTCCTATTTTTTTATTCATCTGTGCATCTTTAATTGTTCGAGTTTGAATGCAAAATATGGTACCAAATTGACTTCCTGGTATTACCAAGGATCAGAATAGGTGTCCAATTTAGGGAGATTTGAATACGTAATCTTAATAATAATATGTAAATTTCACACGATCCCCGGATTCTGTGACCCCACAGCGTATTGGCGAATTCAAGAGAATGGTGTAAGGATATATGACACGGATAAAACTACTTGTATCCTGCTGAGTCCCAGGTTTCTATTAAAATATCAAAAAGGGTTAAAACGAATATATTATAAGTACATCGAATATCAACGATACATTGTTATTCGTTTTTTCATGTTCGATTTTAGACCGAATAATTCAATTCAACTCTAAATCCGGACCGCTTGGTTCAGATTAGATTGTATTTTTTGACGTTAGGTCTCAGGAGGATAAACCCTATTCAATTGGCCTTTTGCGTTTTCAAGTCAGCTTTGGAGAAACAAGACCCCCTTCAGAGATCACGTTTTTCTGCAGCTGACTGTACATTTATGTTTTGTTTTGAGCATATGATAGGGCTATTCAAAACTGGAACGACATTAAGTACCTATACAATTTTTAGGCCGCGTTTACGGACTCGCAACGCGGGCTCCGGTTCAAAAGTCATCCAAACAAAGCCCTATTGCCACTTTCTAGATATACCTAAATTCACCCGAACGCTGACACCGCCGGCCAGTCACACTATCGTTCTCACATAAGGCCTGGCGCGGCCTGCGGTGGCGGTCAATAGTATATTTGACTGCTAATGACAAGTTTCCTTTTTTTCGCTGCGGCCAGGCCGCGCCAGGCTGTGAGAGGCCTAAGTCGAGTAGCCGGCGTTGTCACTGTTAATGTCACGCAAAACGCGACAACCCTAACTAGATGAAAGAGCTCGTACGTTCGTCGTAGAGCGGGATGGCATGATGTGAGTTAAGTAACGGTTTTGTTAGATATTGGACCTTCTGTACGAAAGTACCTAGTACTATTGTTTATTTTGTGCCCAATCTACATTCGAACTCATAAGTAGCTGAACACCGTGATATTTTGTCGTTTTCACCCGTTGACAACTTCTTCGTTAGGCTATTTAAACATGACGTTAGGTAAAGCGACACGGTACAAAAGTGTTCGTCAGCCCCTGTTTTTTTTTTTTTTATTAATTTATTAAGAACAATTTACTTAAAATTAAACATTGTCCCACAAAACTGTAGTAACAGTTTGACTGTGGGATCGGCAGTCTCAAGGTAAGACATAAACATAAATAAAAGTTGAATTAGATCGTACAGGCATACACTATACAATTATAAATAATGCCCAGGTTGATTTTTAAATAAACTAGTACAGTCGTGCAAAAATATGTATCGATTTAATCCTCTCATAAATATCTACTGAAACCTTAGTCCATTGACATAACCCATATTTTTACACTTGACTGTACCTACCCGTTTCTATGGTACATTTTATTTACGTTACTTTTTAAAACAAAAATTACTTACGTAAAATTCATCTTTTCCTGCAAAAAGCAACATTTGTATAGAATTGTCGAAATTTAACCTGACGAACTTGCTGGCGAACAAAACTACTGAACCTAAATATAATTTAAATCTGACTTCCTAACAACAGCAACGTCACAACGAGAGCCATGACGTCATATCGTCCATCCTCTTCCCTCATGACGTCATCGCCGTCCATCGACATACTTTAACACTCCACTGAAAACCGCTCCCAAACGCATTCGAATTAAAGCTCAAAATAGATTGGCTGCGCTTTTCGCAAATGACGTCACAAACTGAAACGGTAAGAAAGCTTAAACGAATTTCGGCGTTGCACTCACGTGTTAAGGTGTATTTTGGGTTGTAAGCTATTTATAGACATTGTAAGTAATTTTTGATGTCGTAAGTTGGGGATATATTGGTGGGACGTTTTGGGGGAATGGCCTGATATCAGCAAAGGTCAAATATCTGTGGGGAATTGTTTTGAGTTAGGTCGTTTTTGTTTTGGGTATGTCTAGTCCTTCGATATTATACGGAAGCTGGTGGCGTAGATGACATTCTCGCCTACAAAATGTGTATTGTTATGTACTCATATTAAAAGATAAATGCTGAGATAATATTTCCTTTGTTTCGCGGCAAGGTTTGGCACGCATAACATTTATGGGGCAATATAATTTACGATACTCTAATTCTAAGCTTAAAAAATCCCTGAGTAGGTACCTATTTAATTTCTTAAATACTTCATCTTAATTTTAGGGTTCCGAACTCAAACGGTTACCGAATGAGCATTATTACCTACTAAGGCTCCGCCATATACAACAATGCCAAAAAAAAGTCGCTATTTTTAGAATTTTTCCTACGCTTACACACAATTACCGAGCTGGATTCCAAATTTCATCCTTCTAGGTCATCTGGAAGTAGGTTAGGTTTAGGTACTATATGTCAGTCAATACTAAAATTTACGACTTTTTGACCTTCATATCTTTATAACCGTTTGAGCTAGCTTCATGAAATTTGAGCTTCTAGATGTCCTTATGGATATAATTAAACACACGTAGTTTTATGTGTTTACGTTAAAGAGGTTTTGAGTTATAGAAGGGTCACAAGTGGCACCAAGTGGTTCGTGTAATATTACACTCGGCGCTGGCTAGCCAGTTGCTTTGCTTGAACTTGGCTTGACACGCTGCCGCGTGTCTAGATCAGACGCCACACGTACAAGGGAGTCGATATTGATATTAAAATGCACTCTTATATCCTGTATTTGTAATGCACGCATCATGGCAAATATTTATTGTGAACCCGTTTCTTTAACTAGTTTTGTTTTAAGTTAGATGTCAATAATTACATAGGTACTTATTTACCTACCCTATTTTGAAAGCCACCCCTTTTTGCCTCTGAATCCGGTCCGAATAGTATTTTTCGCGTAAGTTGATTCCTTCATAAAAGGAAATATAGGTTACCTCCAAAACGCGGCTCCGTGTATCGTGATAAATACAGTTTTACAGTCGGTAAAACAACATGAGCTGGAGGTACACTTTGATCACCAATTCGCATCGTATTTAGTTTTTATTGTTTTACGCACTTCCTTCTACTCGAGGGCCATTTAAAGGCGCATTTGTCGGTTGATTACATACCGCATTCAATTCAATTTATTTATTTCAGTTTTTGACCCATATGTGTCATTACAATGTAATTATTGAATTATATGTTACTGACAAAATTTTTAACTAAATACTACTTTTACATTCATTAAATTATTTATATAGCCCAGATACGAGACACTGGTGCATGAAAATAATGCCCGTGTCTCATAAAATCAGTGTCAATACGGTCGGCGACGCCCGCCAGCAGGGCGCTGCCGCCGGCGCGCGCGCGCCGCACCGTCGAGACCGCCCTCTTGCGGATTGTGCTGTAAATACAGTCCACGCGCGCCTCAGCAAGCATGCCCTAGGCACTGCAGTATCGCGGCAGCCGCAGCAGCACCCTGAAGACGTCATTGTATTGAACCCGGAGAGATCTAATGAAAGTCATTAGCACATTAGTTTTACTGCATGTGGGCATACGGTATAAATGGCCGGTGTTTATCGGTCAATTAAAAGCGTGTGAGAAGGTGGTTTGGAATATCAAGGGTACCTGCTTGATCCGGGAGAACTTCCGCCTGCCTATAGACCGGTGAAAACGGCTCCCCAAATGCTGGCACTATCGACCATTGAAAATTATTAACCGAACGGTTTACGTACAAAAATAAGTTTTTGAGAAACATTTATTTATAATTAGGTACGTGTTTATTTCATTTCAAAACGTTATTCTACGATGCTTTATCCAGAAACTTTCCACCCGGAAGTAATTATGTACCTAGTTTTAAATGATGCATGCATTGTCTGAATATATTGATAATTTATCTTGAATATTAAAAGCAAAAGCAAATCTAAATAAAATATTAATATTAAATATTTAATGACTCAAAGGTCAAAGTCAAAGGTCAAGGTGGATTGATGACCTGGTAAAGGTCGCTTGAGTCCGCTGGAAGCGGGTGGCGCAGGATCGGTCAATGTGGCACTTTTTGGAGGAGGCCTATGTCCAGCAGTGGACGTCTTTCGGCTAATTATCCAAAATAAAGATTAAAATATTTATTTATATTTTTCTTGACTTTTCAGGAGTCAATCAAGTTTTTAGTATGTAGTTTATATATTAAAATTGTATGACGTTTCCGTGAGTCACCAACGGTACTGGCTGAAAATCAGCGCTGTAGGTGTCTGACACCTCAGCATAATGCTGAGCCAGTGTCCGGTTCACTGCCGCAGAGACACACCTTGTTTCATGTTTTATATGTTTCTCTTGTTTATTTTATTGTATAATATGTGTGTCCTGTGTGTTTGTGAATAAATTTATTTTCTTTCTTTCTTTCTTTCTTAATTTGTTGATGTCTGATATTTTGTTGAATTTTGTCTCCAAGTGATTATTTAATTTAAATGATGATATATAAAGTTATTATAAATTATATGCAATTTGTAATTTTTTCCATAGGTACCAGTTGTCAATAAAATTACTGAACCCTATTTGGCCCCTATTGACCAACGAAAATGCGTTCAAACTTGAAATGTTATTGCGGTGCGAAGTGTTGCACCAAATCGGCCTCTTGTAACGCGTGTCACGAAAATACGTTTTCCCGAAACGGGTTTAAATTAAAATCGCGGTCGATGAGTCGAGATGGCCCTGTTAAAAAAACCGTAATTCGCCCAAATTGCGCGCAAAAATAAAGAAGCGAAACGAGTTGACGGGTTAATGTGACTAACAAAGTACATAAATTCATAAACTTACGCCTGTATCCCCAAAAAACGTAGACAGGGCACTTCAGAAAACTACAGCAATTTATGCTTTGAGTGTTGACATAATCTTATTATTGCATGCCAACGCCAAATTAAACAACTGAAATTAATTTCTAAAATTTTATATCCCAACTCGTTTTAATGACAATAAGGGGTGTCGCTTTTGAATTTTAATTACCGAACTTTTAACAATTTCGCCGCAGCCATAACAAGGTTGGTCAGTGAAGCTAAAATGTCTAATCTACATCGATTGATTCTTTTACTCTATAGCATGGACGACCGGTTTAGCTTAGAGGGTGCCTACGAAGCTGATGGTCTTGGGCTCAGATCCCGGCCAGGGCAAATATTTGTGTGATGAGCATTTATATTTTTTTTGAGTCTTGGATGTTTGCTATGCATTTAAGAGTCCCCAGCAAGGTCGTCTCAAGTCGACTCTCCATACAAACTTTTTTGGTTCTCAATTTAACACGGCATACTGGATTAACATGAAACTTTTTATAGGTACGCAATGGGATCCGCCATATCAAAGTCGGAAACTAGTTTCTATTGCTATGAATTATAATAAAATACAATAAAAAAATAAGCGATTAAAGATGTATTTTATGAAAAAACATTCTTCTAGATCTATTTTTTTTATTTGAATTTATTGCAACAGGAACTAGATAAAAAAAAAAAAACTATTGACCAAAAATTTCAAGTTGACATTGTTATACATTTAGTGGGCTCCAAACTAGGCACAATATGCAGCTTACTATTTAAACAATTATTCCTACCTAAGTGTCTCCGCCCGCACCCTTTAGTTACCATCTACCACCCGTGAACTATCAACCGCATAGATGGAAGTTTCTCGGTAGATTAATTTTTATATCGCTGTTCGTGGATTTTTTCCTCAAGATGCCTATTTACTTCGGTAATCAAAATTCATGTTAAAAATGAGCCGTATTTTTTTTACATTTTTTTTACGTTTGTATACTACGATTTGCTACATTTATATTTGAAATAAGAAATTATAATTATAATACATATTTACAAAATTAAATATAAAAAGTGTTTTGTGGCTATTTTTATTTTCCTTGGTGCTAATTTCTTCAGATTTCTGTGTGGCATTGAGTTCCAAAGAATTTAGATTTGTCCAAAGAAATTATGTAATGAAAGAGGATTTTCCTAACCACCTTACTAAAACCCTTGGGTGCCCTTAGGTGTGTATTTTAATGTAACGATTTTTTTTATCCACGATACTTCCGAAATATTTTTGAAAAACGCATGTTTAGATGAAAATCTGATTAATTTAATCTACTGAAGGGAACTTTTGGGTGCAAAAACTAATTTCTCTGGTATATTTTCTAATTGCTTTGGAGCAGTCCTAATTTCTTTGGAAATCAATATTTTAAACTGCTAAAACTTAAAAACTCCTTTAGATAATTAAGGCAGAATAACATATTTTTACAGATATTAAATTCCTTAATAAGATATGTTATTTCATTTAAAGATGATGTAAAAAATAGCGCCGTAGAAATTAAAAAAATTCCACCCAAATCTGATATTCACCCTGAATTCCCAATTTAAAAGCTTGTTTCACGAACATTCCGTTTTAAAAGCGCGAAAACGGGCGTCGATGTTTCCACCCTGTATTTCTGATAACTTCACAACCGCGTTTCGATAACAACCTTTTGTATTGGGGTTAAAGTTGTTATTCGAACGGTAAGGAGGTGAACAATTCTATTTGTATTTGTTTTCCGTTCGGTACATACCGTTTGTTCTGCTGCATATTGGATGGTGTCGAACTTTTGAGTAAATATTTGGGGTCGATCCGTTGTATTGGAGTTTACGTTGAAATGGAGGTTTTATATTGCTTTTATTGTTACCACATTGCATTATTCTGTGGAAATCGTTAACAAAAGTCTCTTTATGCGCCAAATTTAGGATTGGTAGTAATTTATTTATTATTTATTTAGTTTAACATTTTTTGCCGTATGCACCCACAGAAGTGGGCTAAGATAGCAAAAGTGGTCGGCCGAGAAGGAGATGGCGGGATGAGGACGTATTTTAAAGCAACTGGCTAGAATTGCACCCACAGAAGTGGGCTAAGATAGCAAAAGTGGTCGGCCGAGAAGGAGATGGCGGGATGAGGACGTATTTTAAAGCAACTGGCTAGAATTGCACCCACAGAAGTGGGCTAAGATAGCAAAAGTGGTCGGCCGAGAAGGAGATGGCGGGATGAGGACGTATTTTAAAGCAACTGGCTAGAATTGGGATAGTTGGAAATTGCGAGGGAGGAGGCCTTTTCCCAGCAGTGGGACACGACTAAATACATAAGGTCAAAAAAAAAACATTTTTTTGCAAATTAAACTCGCACGTTATTAATTTAATTTAAAATTAAACATTGGTAAGAATTTTTGGAAAATATATACTACTTAAATTCAAAAATCAACACAGTTTACATAAAATATGTTTTCGTTCATAGAAAATAAAATAATTCGTCGGTTGTCAATAATGATATTATTAATGAAATCCAAAAAAAGAAATACTCTAATACTTTTATTTCGCAATATTATACATATAGTTTGTTGAGCCATTTAGAGCTCACTTTATATTGAACACTTCATAGCTTAAACTATTAAAAAACCAAAATTAGTTGACACCTAAATGGCTCAACAATTTAAGTCCTTGACCGTACAAGTGACTACAGTTTGGTTTTTTCACGATCATCATCATCATCATATCAGCCCAAAGACGTCCACTGCTGAACATAGGCCTCCCCCAAAGAGTGCCACAATGACCGGTCCTGCGCCACCCGCATCCAGCGGACTCCAGCGACCTTTACCAGGTCATCAGTCCACCTTGTGGGGGGCCTACCCACGCTGCGCCTTCCGGTACGTGGTTTGGTTTTTTCACGATAGCAAATTAAAATTTTCGCGTTTTTTTTTTCATAAAGCGTTTTGTAATATTCGTGTTTATTTTTCTACGTGCGAAAAAACATATAAGGGATATGTTTGTTTTTTCGCATATAGAATTGTTTTGGCTTTGTCCACTCAGCACAATGTCGGTCTACAGAGGACGATTTGACGCTAATGCTATGAGGATCCTCGAGTTGCGTGCCACAACACCGCACTTTCATCGTTACATGTAACAACTTTTTATGCCAATAACGTATTATTGACGATAGTCAATACTTTCAAGACTTTTAAACTAAATGTACCAATAAGATATTATTGGTACATTTAGTTTAAAAGTCTCCCTTACCTTAAGTGTATTTGTGTCCTTCCGCAAGATTCCCTATTTTGGTCCATTGAGCTTCCCACCCCGTATAGCCGAGGGATCGCGTATCCTCGTTAGTCGATTACCCCATGAAATATGGCGGCCAATTTGTCGCGGTGACGCCGCGATTATTACTCCTTAAAGCAGAATTCGACGCCATCTTTGTCGTTTATCATGTGGACTAATGGAGAGACTAAAATTGCGAACTGATTTAGACTAAATAAAAATAATTTATTTATATATTTTTGTGTTTTCTATGTCATATATTTGTAAAATAACCTAGACCTGGCTCACGAGGTAACCGCCATGTGGGATGTTGATTCGACGATCATCGTCCCGATAGTCGTTTCGGCGAACGGTCTAATAGGGAAGAGTCTCGACCGCCACCTTAAGAGACTCTTGCTAGATGGCTGGGTCAAGGGTCAGATACAGAAGGCGGTACTCCTGGACACGGCGCGGATAGTCAGGAGGTTCCTCTCTCTGTCGCCCTGACCACCGGTAGTTTAGGCCCCGCCTCGCTGCCGGCGGCACCCTAGGTTAGGTTTTTATAATGATTTTATATTTAACTGGTCAAGTCAAATCTAACCTACTTTAAGATCTCACATTTTTAAATAACATCAATTGTTATAGGTATCGAACACGTAGGTAAGAGGAGGAAAACTCAACCTTATTACTACTACACAGTTGCTATTTCTTAAATTATTTTTTCACACATTTCATTCGGATATAAGTAAGTTTTGCTTCAAGACGAGACGGATCAAAATGCTACTTTTCTGTTCAAGCTACTTTTTTAATTTATTCATTGGCATGTAGCATTTACGCAATGTGCCAATTGAACACAGATCTTAATAAAATAATCGATTTTAATATTTTTCATCGTAATCGATTAAACCGAACATAATTATTTCAAGTTTTAACTTTAACAACGTTATGTGAAAATTTATGAATTACTCGTAATATTTAAAAAAATTGACACAATAAAATTTACGTTTTACTGAAATCAAAACTATCGATGACTGTTATATTTTCCTCATCATAGTCGGTGTGAAAAATTCAGGTGTCACTCATGAGCAGGAACACTTCGATTAACATGTGTTGTGTTATTAAGTTTGCAATTTAAACATGGTTTCTTACTTTGTTGTCAAATAAACCACAAGGTCGTTGAAATGTTGACTGATTTCGCAATTACGTGATTTAATCAACTGATAGAATTAAGTGTATCGTGTATCTGAACTTAAATTTTAATTAGCTGTCGTTTTAAATGGTTGATTGACATCAATCAGAAGCCTTTGGTGTTAATTAGGTGACTGATGGATTTAATTTAAATATAAATTACAATAATGTATGAGCACCGAATAAATAAAGCTATCATTGTATTAAGTACGATTTTGGCGTAAAATACAATCGTTGAGTTAGTTTTGGCGTTTCTTCTTTGCAACACAGCCCACATAAGTGGTGTGATTGTTCTAATACAGTTAAGTGCAAAAGTATGTATCGAATGAATGCTCTCATAAATTATGTACCTACCGAAACCTTAATTCGCCATCCGATTTGCCATGAGACCTATTTTTTGCAAGTACCTTTTGTCTTTTTAATCGGCAATGGACAGGGCACATGTTCAGATATAGTCAAGAAAAGTGGAGCAAAATTGTTACACACTGGTACCCTAGAGACGGTAAGAGGAGTAGAGGAAGACAATACAAGAGATAGGAGGACGAGCGCAAACTGACAGCTGGTCCAAACTGGAGAAGAGTCGCAAATGATAGACAGCAATGGAAGGGGTTAGAGGAGGCCTTTACCAGGAGGCATACTGAACTCAGAGATATAATATGAAATATAAAACAAAAAAACGAATATATATATCTATATACGAGTATATATATACAGTTAGACAAATACAATATTAAATATAATGCGTCCAATATGTGTAGAGTTCAGGATAGAAGGCTTATTAGCAGTGAACAAATTAATTGTCTTCAAACAATATAATGGGACAGTTTTGTGGTTTGCCGGAAGCCATAACACGATCGCTTAAAGATTTATATATAGGTAGATAGATTTGTCCTCGGTACAATGATTCGATAGGGCCTGTTTTAGATTTAACTTAGTTTTAATTTAATTTAGTTAATGTTATTCATCATCTTGTGTTTACTTTAGATAATAAATGTATCAAAATGAAAATAAATTGATTAAAACATCAACACGAGTAACATACCCATCGGGCTGTGTCTAACGGATATTGATTGCCAATCAGTCGAAATTAGTGATAGTCATAATTTACTATTATCACAATGAAGTGGTCTACTGTGCTTGTATTGAGTTTATTAAATTTATCGACCCAATCGATCAAATTGAAGGGAGACAAAATAGACAAAACATACGACTTGAGATTGGCTCCTCGACTCTTCAAGGAGTTCCAGACCCATTATAAAAGGAATTACTCGGCGAGCGAGATAGAACGCCGCAGCAAAGTATTTTACGATAATTTGGTGAAAATTAATGTGATCAATCAAAATTTCCCGGGCTCGTGGTATGCCGTTATAGGCCCGCATGCAGACTTAACTTATTTGGAGTATGTTAAAATGAAGAATCTTACTGAAGCTAATTACACAGATGTTGGTTCAAGATTCAGGTAAGTTGTTTTATATTACTTAGCTGCCCGCGTGGCTTCGCCCGCGTATTGCAAAGAACGCAGGCAAACCAGCGGGATAAAATATAGCCTATTACCATTCCGAAAGTCCATTCTATAAACAGGTGAAAAATATTTAAAAATCGGATAAGCGCTTCCGGAGATTTCCTAAAACATACAAACTGAAAACTCTCAGACTTGAGAAAATATCATTCATTCATTCATTCATTCAATAAAGAACGACAGAAAGAAAGAAAATTATTTGTTATTACATTTTTAATTGTTTTACTAAAATAGTTATTAGGATACTGTATCTAACAGTCTATGGATCAATTTGGTTTGATAATACAGAATACAGAATTTATTGGTAAAATAAGCATTTTACAAGTCACAATTTTATTACAATATACACCATATATTTTAAGGTTTTTACCATGCAACATATTAATATTATTATAAAAAGCTTTATAATTATAGAAATATAGATAAGTTTCGTTTCAGAAACGTAATCAATTGTACTGATCGTCTCGGCTACCTTTACGAAAGGTTCTCTGATAAAGTGAGAGACGACTACGAGGCCGGTCACCATCCGGAATATTACGATGATGATGATGATGACGACAAAACACCTGGTACGAAAGGCCAAGACGCTAAGAATGAGACTGATGCTGATTATTTCGATGACGATACGACAACAGATCAAGTAGAAACGACGACTGTTCCAGTAGAAACGACGACATTTCCAGGCGAAACCACAGCTGGAACTAGAAGTGAGAAAACATAGAGAATATGGGCAAGAACTGGCCAATTACTGTTTTTGACTGGGCTTCGGCAATGACACAAGGCTGTTTTGTAATTTGGCTAAAAGTAATACTAACAAAAGTGAATTTAACGAAAATTTAATTAGAATAGAATTGATAAATGTTTTTTTTTTCAAATAAAGCACACATTACCGAACAAAAAGTTAAGACTTAAATATTAACATGAAAAACAGACAAAGATAATATCTTATGAATTCAGCAAAGAGTGCTATTATGAATATGCTAAAGACTCAGCATTATTAACGTTGTAAATGCAAGTCGAACAATTGCAACGCCGTTATTCTGTCTCAGCCCTAGAGAGTGATTTTTTGCACTAAATAGGTAACCAGACAAACAGAAAACATTAAAATGAAGGTAGGTATATCAACTTGTATAAAAGGTGAAGTTACGCGGGTGGATAGGATAATAAGAAGATTTATCTAAAGGTCTAAAACGTAAAGAACAGTGAATATATATTAGTGTTGTAATTGTAATAATATACATACATAGAATCTAAAACAAAATAAACTGTACAAAAAATGATAGTAAACAATAATTATCACAAAATTATATATTTTATTTATCGCATATAATTATGGAAGAGGAGAGGTCGCGCTGTTTATTCGGATTCTGAGTTCGCCCAAAAATTTGGCTTTATAGTCTTGCCTTTACTTTGGCAATGTCCACAGAAGAGACGCGAACGTAAATCTCTGTAGGTATGACCTCATCACCATCATTATCATATCAGCCGAAAGATGTCCTTCCCCAAAGAGTGCTATAATGATGGGCCCGGTGCCACTCGCATCCAGCGGACTCATTTACCAGGTCATCAGTCTACCTTGTCTGCGCACGCTGCGCCTGCCGGTATGTGGTCGCTGCTCGAGAACATTTCCGCTCCAACGGCCATTGGTTCTACGTGCAATGTGCCCCGCCCACTGCCACTTAAATTTAGCGATTCGGGCTATTGGTCAATGGGGGTATCAATGACTTTGAACGCACCCGTCTCGAAGATCTGGACGCCAAACGCCCGTTCCGTAAAACTCGGCCCAAGCCCTCCTACCACTATACTTATAACTCTAGTGGACAACTTCACTGTCTCTTGCGGTCGTACGTTCAAAACGAAATTTGGTTTTGCAAGTCACACTCGAGCCCATGCACGTAAAGTTTCCCAACCTTAGATAATATTTTTTGTCAGGATGTCGCCGTCGACGAATACGTCTGGTAGGACATCATCATCATCATCATCTGCTGCGGTTTGTGTGCTGATGCGATCACGCAACATAAGCACCACATATCTATAGATTTTGATATCAACGGCATCCTTGACACCTGGGAAGCTGACGAGGTAACCGTGGTAATCAAAATTCTACCGGCGCGGTCCCTTTATTGCGACGACTACAACTCCGCTATTCCGAACTTACCGTCCCGCGGATAGGGTGACCATGAGCTTTGGCAGACCGGGATACTTTCAGTTCATTTCCGTGTACTTGGTGTACCCATTGAGCACAGCGAGATCCTGGAGAACAGTGCAGTTGCCAAGTGGTTGCTCTGTTAGCACCGCCCCGGGATCACGTGATTATGGGATATGGAGATCGCTATTGCTCTACGGCCGTAGGAATTACCCTACACCAGTTACTTACCTAACACTGTCAGTACCAACAAATTCGTAGCGGTCATAGCTGTGGTTTTTCCCGGGAAGTAGAGGAAAGCGCCAACGAACAGAGCGTCCGCTTGGCGTGTGGCAGTGAATGTTTTGCTGGCTATTTACGATTACGACCGGGTTATCAAGCCGAAAAGAGCAGCGCCGTACCAAAATCGGTACATAAATGTCAAAACCGTAGCGTTTAAGGATAGCCAGCGCGGCGCGCTGGATAACCAAACAGAGGGCGACGCACCAACGCACCATTCAGCTGGAATGGTCGTGAATGTCAAAATTTCAACGTTGGAACGCCAAGTACCATGCCCATTCCGATCCTCTGTCATAAAGTCTCGGTCCCGATGACGCCTTTTCCCTTTTGGAGGACCGTAGGCATATTATTGAGGCTTACATACCTACATTACATGTTCTAAATGATGGGTCATGGGTTTAGAATACTTGGCGAGACAATAAAGTGATATAATGACGTGGCTGTCATATCGATTGGACACGGATCGGGTTTGCTGATGATGTTGATGCTCTCCCAGACGTATCCGACGACGGCGACATCCTGACAAAATTAAACTAGGGTCGCGAAACATTACGTGCATGGGCTCGAGCATTACTTGCAATCCCGAATTAGGTTTTGACCTTACGTCTCTATAATAAGGCACAGTGAAACAACAGAGGAACATGTAATGTACGTAAGTGTCGGAGTCTCAATAATATGCCTACAGTCCTCCTGTTCAAGGAAAAGGGGGACATTGGGGTCGTAATTTTGTGAGTATCGTTTGTGATCGGAGTTGGCATGGTACTCGGCGTTCCAACGTTGAAGCATTGACACCACAACCCTCACATTTATGACGTCGGCTTCGTAATGAATAACTGTTAAATCTCCAAAGTTCAGTCGTCCGTTTTCGAGAATCTAGAAAGGCCTTAAGTGATGAGTTGATGACCAGTCTACTGGACAAACCTTAAGTGGTGACCAGTCAAAACCCTGCAAAGTCCCAAATATGGCCATACTCATGGTGAACCTACTTTACGGGCAAAGTTAGAGTTGCCGACTGTGGGTTTCATCATTTTAATGCCTACCTACTTTATTGGCCACTTACTCATCCCAGTCTCAGGGTAGCTTATTGGGAAGTATATCTTCCCAACTTTCAAACTGCCTGAATAACTCACATCAATCATGCGATATTCAAAAATAAAATCCCGAGGAGTCCAGTGGACTACCGATTCTTATGCTAGTTTTTGTTCTCGTGTACTTAATTATAACAAGCTTTTTATTAGGTACCTTGTTTTGTTAGTTCGTTCGTTGGTGGGTATGTGCAGGTCAAATCTTGCAAGTCAAATTTTCAGAGGTCCAAACGAATTGAAACTTTGTACAATTATGTAAGTCAGATTACAACGCAACCGGTCACTTTGGCACTCTTTGGGAGGATCCTATGTCCAGCAGTGAATTTCGGCTGATATAATGATGATGATGATGATTACAACGCAATAATATGGAACCATACCGAGCTGATCTAATATGGGTGTAGACACCAAATAAAATAAACAAAAAATATGTTTTTTTTTCAAAAAGGATAAAATATTGTCAAATGGAGAAAAAAGTAAAGCCGGGCATTCAATAATCACAAAACGCACCTTCATATGAAACGATTGTCATTTGCTATGACGCTCGGGGATCGTGACATCACGATCCCCGATCGTTTTTTTCTCTCTAACAAGCTATATTAAAACGGTTGTAGCTTCGTAATTTTTTGAGATATCTGAATGGGATTTTCGTCACAGGCATATTTTTTCGCCTTCCTTCTTTTGGAGTAATAATACATGTTGAGTCTATTCTCTCTATTAATGATGGAGACAGTCTAAACTACAACGTACAATCAGCATCATAAACATGTATACATTCAATGACCTTATTACTTAGACATAAGGTCGAAAAGTGCATACATGTCTATGATGCTGACTGTACCTAAGATAAACCCGTCGTGTTAGGTTAGGGCTCATCAAAACCCTCTCATCATCATCATCATCATCATATCAGCCGAAAGACGTCCACTGCTGGACATAGGCCTCCCCCAGAGAGTTCCAAATTGACCGGTCCTGCGCCACCCGCATCCAGCGGACTCCCGCGACCTTTATCAGGTCATCAGTCCACCTTGTGGGGGGCCTACCCACGCCGCGCCTTCCGGTACGAACCCTCTCAACGAGTGTTTAATGTAATGACTGTGCAAAAAAGGACAGTCGGCAACAAAATCCTGCTTTTTAGGGTTCCGTACCCAACGGGTAAAAACGGGACCCTATTACTAAGACTTCGCTGTCCGTCCGTCCGTCCGTCCGTCCATCCGTCTGTCTGTCACCAGGCTATATCTCAAGAACCGTGATAGCTAGAGAGTTGAAATTTTCACAGATTATGTATTTCTGTTGCCGCTATAACAACAAATACTAAAAAACCGGCCAAGCGCCAGTCGGACTGGGGCTCCCATACAACAGACATGATTTTTTTGCCGTTTTTATAGATAATGGTACGGAACCCTTCGTGCGCGAGTCCGACTCGCACTTGGCCGGTTTTTTTTATTGATACTTAGTAGTATTATGACTAGTGGCTCTGTGGGCTGTAGAATTCGCGAGCCGGCATTTTTTAATTTTTTTATTTCGAAAAACCGATTCAACCGAAAAACCCTATATAAATATTGCTTACAATATTTCACGAGAAGCGGTTGAGAAATGCGACCTGTAGAGGAGAACAGCCGGACATCTAGACATTCAGACATACGAAAGAATTTTGGCCTAAGCTGAAATTGAGAACCTCGTTCGCTTCGCTGGCTTCAATAAATTAAATTATAGAAAGCTTTAAAAAGCCCTAGAAAATCAGTTTCCATTATTTCGCCCACTCGCAGTCACGAGGCATGAGCTGAAGTTAAAAACGTGTCCCACAGGCATTATAAATATGAAAATATTCGCGAAGTAATTTATTCATGGCTTCTGAAGTTTAATTAAACGGTGGACGGCAAAAATAGAGTTTAAGCGCATTAAATATTAATAAAATGATGTTATTTTTACTAAACGGGACTTAGTCGCTTATTTATTTAATTACCTTATTTAATTAACTTATTTATTTACCTCTCTGAGGTCAACCGACGTTTCGGATGTGTCACAAGATCCTTGGACATAGTAGGTATATAATACACTGATGTGTTTTCAGTAATTTATCGTTTATTCTTCTTATTTTTAGGGTTCCGTACCTCAAAAGGAAATAAACGGAACCACTTAATTTTGTTGTCCGTCTATCTGTCTGACAATACTCTGCATCTCGGGAACACGTGGAGCTATCGAGTTGAAATTAAAACCATACTCAAGTCTACGGTCCCTTGAAGCTGTGAAAAAATCAAACTTCTAAGTTAATGTAAAAATAAGCGGCCGTTATAAACGAAATATAGGCACAGAACTACGATTTTTCCGGCATAACCTAATAACCGGATGTTTAGATGTTTGGTTTAGATGTTTGTTTCTAAACGGATTAAGATGAATTTTGGTATACATATAGTGTATAGCCTGGATTAACATGTATAATATTTTTTATCCCGGGAATCATCCCATAAGGGGGCGAAATGGGGGGCAAAATTTTGTATGGAGCTACGATATTAAACGAGATCTACGCAGACGAAGTCGCGGGCAGAAGCTAGTAACATAATAATGATAATAATGTGTATAAAGTTAAATAAGGTTTATCCTGTAGTAAGCATATAAAGCATTAACAGTAAACCAGGAAAGATACCTACGCTATTTTAAACCTTAACATACAAATCATAGGGTCGTAATTGGTATACCACTTTCTGGGCAGACGGTACAAAAAACAACGCGCTACACTGACCATAAACATGTCTTATTTCGTTGTATTAAAGTTCACAATCGGTCACTCAACTGTGTCGTCAATGTGTGCCCATCCTGTATTCATGACTCGTCTCTATGCATATTGTTAAGTTTACATAAATATATGCACGTGACTGTATAATTTCATGAAATTACTAAACATCAATGACCCTGTTTCACGACGTAACTACTCTAAACTGGCAACACTGAGGCGCTTGCTCACTGGACCAATGTTACCAGTTTAGACTTCTAAAATGTATAGTTAAAATCATTTTTAGGGTTCCGTACCTCAAAAGGAAAAAAACGGAACCGTTACAGGATCACTCGTGCGTCTGTCTGTCCGTGTGTCACAGCCGATTTGCTCTGAAACTACTAGACCGATTGAGTTGAAATTTGGTAAATATGTGTAATTTGGTGACCCAAAGATGGACGCGTAAAGTAAATTAATGAATTCTGAACAAGGGGATCACTTTTGGGGGGTAAACTGGAAAATTTTAAAAAAAGTTTCGAAAACTGTATTGTGTGACATATCAAATGAAAGGGGTTGTTGTAAGAATGTCAGATATATATTTTTTTTATAATTTTAGCAAAAACAGATTTGAAGTAATTTAGGAAAAATACGAAAATTTACCGCCCCCCCCCCCCCCCCCCCTTATCTCCGAAACTACTAGGCTTAAAATTCTGAAAAAAATAAGGAAAATAGTTCATTGCCTAAAGATTAAAGGAAAACCTATAAGAAGTTTGAGTATTCAAAGTAACGGGAAAATTCTCAATATTTTACGGAACCCTCACCACGCGAGTTGAACTCGCGCACTTGTCCGGTTTTTCACTTTTCTTTGTATGTCAGCCATTGTCTTTCATTGTTAAGTGTAACCTCTAACTGTTTACGTTGTACTAAGTATGCTGCAACTAAGGTGGAGTCTTGTAATTGCAACTATCTGGTAATTGCAACTAAATTTAATAATCCCCGCTATGATCGCTTCAACAACCTCTTCCTTTTTAGGGTTCCGTAGCCAAAATGGCAAAAACGGAACCCTTATAGTTTCGTCATGTCCGTCTGTCCGTCTGTCCGTATGTCACAGGCATTTTACTCGAAAACTATAAGGTGTATTTGAATAAAATTTTGAGAATAGGTGCATTTTGTTAGCCGCTACATATTTTTGCAATTAATTGACAAAAAAATTTTTTTTAGGGGTGCACTCCATACGTAACACTAAAAGTCAAAAAAAAATAATTGCATCCCCACAAATGGCACATCAATCGATAGGCCTTTCAAAATAAATATAAGGTTTTTCAGCAATGTTTTTGATTAAGTTAATAGAATCGGAGATAATCGGCCCGAAAGTCACTAAAATTCTGTCCCCCCCCCCCCCCCTCTACATTTTGAACGGTGTATTTTAAAAATATGGAAAAAATCATAGATATAGGGCTTATTAAGTTCATTCACCGAAAATGGTTTTGAACAAGATCGGTTCAACGGTTTTCGAGATATTGCTGAAAAACTGCCTTCCTTGAAGAAAAGGATGTAAGTGCCGTAAGATTTCTGTAACGATACGACCTTTTTAATAGGCCCGGAACCCTTCGTTTTGCGTGGTCCGACACGCACTTGGCCGGGCTTTTTTTATAGTCGGTTAAAACACCTTTTAATTCCACACTGTTACTTAACTCTATATAATGTTTTATTGATCCAAGTTATTATATTATATAACTTAATTTAATAACATAATTAATTAACTACTTTGGTGTACCTTTTGGCGAGTAAAGGCCTCCCCCAGCCTGTGCCACTCTGACCGGTCCTTCACTACGTCTAATGTATTATACAAATACAGGTAAATTACTTTCGAGACGTTTTTGCATTTGTAGTAGTATTTATATTTACAGGGGCACACGTACACGTTGACGTACACAGCCACGTATGCGTGTGTGTGAGGCTGGCTACAGAGGTCACAACTATAAATGCAGTAAATGTCTCGAAAGTAATAATTTACAGATGTTAATTGGAGCACATCGATTTTTTTTTCACGAAATAAAAATATCATTTATTCATTCATTCATAAAACTAACAACCTATGGGGCCTACACTATATTTACATCGAATTGGATAACAGTTTTTAATTTTCATTTGTTCGTAAATCTAACTTTTTTCGTTTAACCTTTTTTTTATAGGAACCCGTCCCTAAGAAGGATGTAGATCTTCAAGAGAGTGAAAATATCGTCGCTTGTAATATGAATTAACGTAACCGCCAAATGACGATTTTTCAGGAGAGGCAAAAAACTAATTTGAAAAATAGAAAAAGTTAATAACTTTTTACACACTTATCCTATTGTAATGATGTTTGTAGCAATTATCTTATATTTGCGAGATCTTTTTACTAATCGAGGTCTTAAAAAGACTGCTATTATAATTTAGAAAATAGCATGGCGCTTACGTTAATTTTTTTTCAAAAAAGTGGAGTTACATTAAGATTTATTTCAAAAAATTCAGAACAGGAAACACTGCTTTAAGGCAAGTCACAAAAAAGCTGCAAACCATTAAAGTAAGTAACATAGTTTTCAAAACGTGGACTTACGTTATAAGAAGATAATTTTAGTACTTTCAAACTTATTCACTGGTAATAACGTCCAAAATAGAATAAATTATTTTGTTTTAGTTAATGTTTGGCAGGGTAGTCAACTATAAGTAAAACAGGTATATACGTACGAAACAGTTCTAATGTTAATATAAACGTTGTTTTAAAACAAATTCAAAGTCAAGGAGACTTTAACTCTGTCTCACTATCTAAATGTGTGTGGAAATCTCTTTAAGTGTGTAATTTCCAGGCAAATAGTACGCATTGCCGTCGGTAATGAATCAAGATGATTGGTAAGGCCCGTATTGTTTCAAAACCCTTAAAATAACTGTTGATTATTTATTTCAGAAACCAATTTAAAAACTGCAACGTCTTTTGCGTTGTAATGTAAATAAACCAAATTCATAAAATGTCAGTGATGGGCCTTACTAGGAACCTGGTCGCCTAATAAAGCCCGTTTTAAATTAATATAAATGTACCTACATTTAATCAAAAGGTAGAGTACCTTGTTTAGTACTAGTCGTGAAATATACTTGACAATGAAATCTAGGTACTTAATTAAGTACCGAACGAAAATAACCCAAAATTTATGCCACGGGCCTTCTTAGGCCTATCAAAATTAGAAATTGCTATGGAACGAAAATAACTTAAATTTGTAGCGTGCAGGATCGTGGAGCGTAAGGTCGACAGCAAAACAAGGAAGTAGACGTACTTTAGGTTTATTTTATAAATTTAAAACTAGACCAAAAAAAAAGGCAGCACCTATGTCTGCGTAAGAGCGACGACCCACAGAAGCAGGAGCGTTCACTCGAAGCGCAAACAAATCCGCGGGCTTTAATGATTTAGTCCCCGAACGTCCCACAAGTGGAAGCGAGCAGAGAGCAAGTACCAAATAAGCCGTGTGCCTAGTAACAATAATCTCATATATCAAATATTACAAAAGAGCCTTATGCATTCTACGTTGAACAAACACTTGCGCGATCTAACTGACCGGCAGCGCCATCTCTTATGAGACTAGAACACTAATATTATATGTATAGAAATGGTTAAAACTAACGCTTGCGCGATGTAACTGACAGGCAGCGCCATCTAGGGGTAACTGGGTAGGTCGTTCTTTAATTCATGTTTGTGTATTTTCCTACAAATTTAAATAGTTGTCATATTACATTGATTTAAACTTTGATGATTCTCACATATCGTTGTTACTGAACGGGACTAAATCGCGATAATTAGGTAACTTATTTAAACTGAAAGTCGTTTCTACAAAACTACTGTCATTTTTATAGTAGGAAAATACGTGAAGTCATTAAAATCAGAAAACATCGCAATCTCAACTGGAATGACGGTTTGACATAATAAGATTAATAAGTGTTGTGTGTTGGCCGGTTGACAACCCTAGTGTACAAGTGATTAATATAGACCAAGTGCGGGTAGTTCAGAAAATACTCTCTTGGGAGGATGGATGGATCATAAAAAACTATATCGTAACTAACTACTATACTGGGTGTTACATAAGTCGTGATACAAAATAGCAAAATGAGAATCTATCCATGATTCTGAACAACTTTTACTATGGGGCCAACTTTGTATCATGCAAAAAAAAAACAGGCTGTTCATACATTTTCGTCAGTCTAAAATGAGCAAAGTGTATGAAATAGTTCTTTCTTTTTTGTAAAACACAAAGTTGGTCCCTTAGTAAAAGTTGTTCAGAATCATGGATAGATTCACATTTTGCTATTTTGTATCACTACTTATGTAACACCCTGTATACTGAACAAAAATTCAATCCTATATATCTTAACGAGAACACGTTATAATATTAGTTTATTTAAAATTGGTTGTTTATTGAGATCTCTTAATTAGTCACTACATTTGTAATATACATAGTATAGCAGGTAATATATGAGTAGATCGAAACACAAATAGATAGAGACACAATACATGTAGTGCGCTTTTATAGAAAACTTTACTTGAGTTTTACATTTGTGATTCAATCTAATGATTTTTAATTTATGAAGTTATTTTCGTTTAATTGCATTTTTCGTTTTGATTACAAGAAGGCCCAAGGTCTACATTATGAGTTATTTTTATTTCTGTGTTAAATAGATTTAATTATAAAGAATATTTCAGGACTAGTACTAAACAAGGGTATTAATTAACAATGTTTTGAAATAAGGTACCGTACCTACCAGTACGTAATTAATTGCGTTTATTGTCAAGTGACAATGTAGTTTTTTTTTTACCCGAGATCGATTCTAGCACACAAATGTATGGATTCGCTTTAACGCTTCAAATGGAAAGAAATAGACGGGAAGTTCCTAGTAAGTAAATTAACGTATACTCCAAGTCAGTTTAAAATAAATACTCAAAATTTAATGTAACTGCCAAATTTTATGTAAATTTCCCGTATTTTGTATGGAACGTATGCCTGATACATTAATATACATTCTATACAAAATAAGGGAACTTTACGTACTGTTATATTTACAGTAAGTAAATACATACTTTGAAACCAATTTGATTGATTTTGGAACATTTATAGCTGTGATAAACTATAACCTAGTTTACAATAACACATTTTTGTTCCACCATCACCCACAAACTTGCTAGAAGCGGCACTGAAATGTAAATGCGCTGTGCCTGCCCCTTTTGGAAATATGTTATGTCTTGCCATACAATATCAATTAAGTTTTAAAATTAAAAACCTCTGGTTTAGGTAAATATTTGCAAGCGTTGTCTTAAAAACCAAGCGTAGTCACATGTAATTTAACCACCTTTTTTATTTTTATCTAACTTTAACGTTAGCGTAACAGACAATCAGTTATAATGTGCCACCAATTGAGTAATGCAAGAGTCATTTCGATACTCATCTGTATCAAAATTACTCTTACATTACTCAGTTTATTACTTGTCTTCAACTTTGGTCGATACATTAAATACGCAATCACAGATCTGTCGTTACGTTAACCTGTTAATAAGAAAATGAAAAAAATGTGACATACATTAAAGAAAATACGGTAAAGTGAAAAAAATGGTGTTATTCTGGTTAACGTAATCGACATTTTTTTCAAGATATCGAAATTTTAATAACAGCTATCGACGGAGCATCAAATTTGCAGTCGAACTGTATATATAACTCAATTTCGGTATTTTGGCGGTTACGTTAATTCATATTACAGGCGACGATATGTTTTATATGTCGATAGCAACGCACATTTGTAAGCTTACTACTTGGGTATCATACGAACCGCCCCTATCGTGGAATACCTACCTATCATATCAGCCGAAAGACAGTATAGGTACAGTCAGCATCATAAATATGTATACACTTTTCGACCTTATCTCCAAGCAATAAGGTCCTAGAATATATACATGTTTACGATGCTGACTGTACCTACAAGGCCTGATTTAGAGTTCTGACCGCCCTAGGCTAACTATTATGAATATGCTAATTATTATTATGTAAGGAAGTCTCACCTCAGCGCGACGCCCGCCGCCCCATCTTGGTCCTTGCGCCCTAGGCTCTAGCCTGTGGGTAAATCAGGCCCTGGGTACCTTGGCCTACCAAAGGGTGCTAAAGTGATCGGTTCTGCGCCACCCGCATCCAGCTGTCTCCCGCAACTTTTATCAGGTCATACCTACTTACTTATAACACCATTTTTTGTGTGTAAACACCCTTATTGTTACGAAATTCCTCAGATTACTATCCCTTGAGAAATACCGTCTATTATTAACAACGAAAACATAAACCGTAGCCTGGGATCACCATTTCTATAGCGGAGTTATCTCAAAGGCTTCGCTTATCATCTCTGATAACATCGACACATAGCAAAATCAACCATAATACCTCAGGATAAACCTTAAACTCCAACGATTCCCGAGTAGAAAACAAAAGCAGCACCGCTGTTCGATTTTCAACTACCACCGTTTGGGATAAAGCGGATTTCGGATTGAAAGGGGAAATTTGTTTGATAAAGGGATGAGCCGCTGTTGTTTGAATTGGGATTATATTTATTAGACAGTAGGGTGTGTTTTGGTTTGTAGCGGTAGATGGATACTCCGACCCAGTGGTATTTATGTGACCTACTAAAGGTTTATTATGAACTCTTGCATATGAGTACAGAAAGGAGTCTTTGCTGAAGAGTTTCTATCTACTTATGCCCTTTAGTGTTTGCGGGTAAAGCACTATGTTGACAGTTTTTCAGCAAAATATAGCGATTTCTTTGGGATTTATAGGTGTTTTGTTTCGTTCCGAAATGTAAGAAAAGGGGGTTCTTACGGAAAAGTTTTAGATTTTGAGGAAAATAGTATAATAGGTATTACTCCTAAGCAAAACATTGATTAAGATCGTATAGTCACTATTGTTTTGAGCGAGCGAGCGAAGCGAACGTAGTCCTCCGTTTCAGCTTGGGCCAAAATTCTTTCGTATGTCCGGATTCTCGAGGTTCTCGAGTGGCGACCACGCAGCGTGGGTAGGCCCCCACAAGGTGAACTGATGACCATGTAAAGGTCGCGGGAGTCCACTGGATGCGGGTAGCGCAGGACCGGTCACTTTGGCACTCTTTGAGGGAGGCCTATTACCAACAGTGGACGTCTTTCGGCTGATATGATGATGATGATGATGATGATGTCGGGATGTCCAGATGGGACATCTGGACATCCGCATTGATGACTTTTGTAACAATCTTACCGTAAGTATCGCATACAATGTTTTTCATCACATTTTGCACAAATCAAAAATTGGCGAAATTGACAACTTCACTTCCAGATCATTGCGAGTGAAGCGCGCAGCTTCAATATTTCATTCAACCAATCACAGAGCAGTACAGCGGCTCGTGGCCACCTAGTTTTTTTTTCAATAAATCACAGAGCAGAATTCTAGTGGCCCGAGATTTGCTTAAACCAATCAAATCACACCCATTACGCCCTTAGGCGTAATAAAAAACCATTACGTCTTAGGCGTAATAATAGCTATTGTAGCTCTGGATGCATGCGCGTTATGAAGCCATTTACGAGCAAGTGTGATGAAAAATACGTTTCATTCATTAAACAATGGGTGAAGGCCCTGCCTCTGTTCGTATCTCCTAGTTTATGTCTACTAGTAACTTATACTATTGGTTCACTGTCACCATCATCCTGGCCGATTTCGACCACGGCGACTGGAAAAAGAGAAGAATTCTGGCCAACTGGAGCGTCGTTCGTGAGCTCTCAGGTGACTGACGTAGCCTATCTTTGCAGAAAATGTGCGACCACATCCCTACAGGTCAGCACCCCTCCGACAAAATTGTAGTGTATGGCCGCAGGTGGTCAAGCCTTCAACTCCTCGCGCTTAGCGTCGAGTTCGTTATGTCTTCGTTCTTCGAAGGCTTGCACCTAACTTAACCTAACCTTCACTGTATGTCTCCACTTTGACCGATCTTGAGCCAAAATCTCCCAGCGCGATGGGTCAATCCACCTCCGCATGTGGCGCTTCAGCACATTTTTATAGCGCAGAAGCTGGCCGCCCTGTTTTCGCTTGCCTTCCTGCAGTTCTGAGTAAAAGATGCGCTTAGCCACTCGTTCTTCGGCCATACGGGAGATATGACCACTCCATCGCAGCTGTCTACGCATTAGATAGGCTTCAATGCCGCTGACATTAGCACGACGTAGAATTTCCGTGTTCCTTACACGGTCCGCCCAGGAGATATTCATTATGTCACGCAGGCATTTGAGATGAAACCTATCTAATACGCGAATGTGGTTCACTGTACTTTAAAGATGTCTAGCCATCTCAGCTTGTAAAGATGACGGCTGAGATTGAAATTTTCATTCAAGTCGACACGCCTCGCCACTTGCCTGGCAAGTGGGAACATAGTGTTAAGTCAGCGACTTGCTTGAAGCAAACTGCAGAGACTTGGTTGTTAACTATTATTAACCGACTTCAAAAAAAAGAAGGTTCTCAATTCGGTTGTATTTTTTTATGTTTCATCATCATCATCATCTTATCAGCCCAACGACGTCCACTGCTGGATATAGGCCTCCCCCAAAGAGTGCCACAATGACCGGTCCTGCGCCACCTGCATCCAGCGGACTCCAGCGACCTTTACCAGGTCACCAGCCTACCCACGCTGCGCCATCCGGTACCCGTTTTTATGTTTGTTACCTCAGAACTCCGTCATTTATGAACCGATTCGTACAATTTTTTTATTTGAAAGTATGCTTCCAGGTTGGTCCCATTGTAATCAAAATTTCAGTTGGATGATGGGAACCATGAGGAATTGAGGGAACTCCTCAAATATATAAGGCAAATATTAAAAAAAAAAAAAAAAAAAAAAAACATATGTAGTCATTTCGGTATTTTCTATTATAACTAGTGTAATACTAAGAAATCTCGAATTTGGTGAAGTGGCACTGATGATGAAGACCGCAGATGACTTATGGAACTCGTACTTAAAACTGTAAAAGTACGTTACTGATTCTGGTATAACGCACCTATTTATTCTCGGAATGCAGTCCATGTGGTAAAGTGGAAAGGAAATTTTCATTTGGCTTGGCGGAATAGGTACTAATTTACAAAATACAGTTATTTCGAACAGTTACCTATATTTTTGAAATTCAATATTCCTGCATAGCCAAACCGTCAATAGAAACAGGTTTGAATTTACATACTAAACAATTGACCAACCGACAGTCAAACTGCGTGTAACGTAACTATGAAGTTGCGAAGTTAACACACTATCGGAATCTTTAACTATATTCTATTTCTACGCGTAAAACAGTTCATTTAAAAGTAATAGAAATAAATGTGAGTTCGGATCGGGGCTGAGCCACCAATCTTCATTACAAGGGAACGGCCACCGCTCACACCGATGCGAATTTAAAGCTTCTAACGTATCGGATCGAAAACACCAAGCAAAATGCACGATTCTCATAGCGCACCATGGCGCATTTAACTAGATCGCAAACAGACAATACATCTAGCTACTCGTAGACCTATAACGTATTTATTTATCTTTATTTCTATAGGTTCATCTATACTACCTTTTTTTTTAATGGAAGAAAAATCCGTTATGGATACCATCGCGCCACGGGGATAGCGCGGAGGTTATGTCGGACTCGCACCGACTAAAAACCCCCCTGATGGTCCTCCTCGAGGCTTATCGGACGGCTCTGGGATCTCGTACGGAACGCACCAGTGCCGCCCTAGAGTCATGCCTCTGTGGGTCCTACCTTTATTTATTGTTTTATTCTACGATTGCAGCCCCCAACTGCAACCGTGTACCACCCCGAGGACCCCTTTTAGTCGCCTTGTATGGCAGGCAGGGGATACCGTAGACGTATTCTAATGCCCGGGCCACAGGGTGCTCTTCTATACTACCTAGTATTAGGAATAGTCTGTGGGGTTGCACCTTTGTAAGTTTGTATGTAGGGGGTAATCTCCGGGACTGCTTAATTGATTTCATATATTATTTCACCAATAGACCATCATCATCAGACTATTCTGAAAATTAAAAAATATATATAATTAGTACATAGCGTATGTCCATTTGTCCATACATAAGCTATTTTTTTATCCCGCTACACCGCCTGGATTTCTTATTGGTGGACTGAAGGAGGCGTGCACTAGCTTGATATATTAATGGACTTGTGAAGTTGCCACTCGGTCGTGGATAGGTGTTCTTAAACAATCCTTTATTCAATGTAAGATAATAACTAGTTATTTATACACTTTAGGTCCTCGAGTGGCGACCACGTACCGGAAGGCGCAGCGTGGGTAGGCCCCCCACAAGGTTGACTGATGACGAAAGGTCGCTGGAGTCCGCTGGATGCGGGTGGCGCAGGACCGGTCATTGTGGCATTCTTTGGGGGAGGCCTATGTCCAGCAGTGCACGTCTTTCGGCCGATATGATGATGATGATGATAAGGTTTTGCTGATACAAGCAATATATTCAGAGCAATGACTCGTAGTTGCAGTATCCAAGAGACAACCGGATGGCTCGCGGTATTTGAGCTCCCGAAGCGTTGTGGAGCCGCCCTGTGCAACCAGAACTGAGCCAACTTGGACCGGGGCAGAAATAGAAAAAAAAATTAAAAATAATTTATTTGTCGCGAGGTAGCCGATTGAAACAGCGGTTGCCTGAAAGTGAGTACGTTGTTTATATAATGAAATGCCGTTTCAATCGGTTACCTCGCAACAATTTTTTTTCACCCCCCTTCCAATTTCCGTCCCAGTTGGCTCAGTTCAGGTTGCACGGGGCGCAACGCTTCGGGAGCTCAAATACCGCGAGCCATCCGGTAGCCTCTTGGACACTGGAATAGAGATGGGTAGGTTATCGAGTATTTACCCGATATTTACCCACCCTTAACCATCTCTACACTGGAACTACGCGTCATTGCTTTAACTAATAGGCGTCTTTGTAGCGGTTAACTTTAGTGTCACCGTTAAACTCTAGATCAGTCAAAACTCTTAGAGCATACATAACTGGAGTAGCCTTATGTCGTATTGCGTACAAAAATGTCTGCCGAATTTTGCGGTGGCGGGGGGAGCATTTCAATAGGATATTAAAACTCAATTGTATATTGAAAGCTTGAAGTGGTTGAACGTTTATAATTATCAAGTGCTTACAGCAACATGCGGGCCTTTTTATGATCATTGTTCTCTTGCGAGGCGATTTTGTGAATGACCATTAATCGATTGCGAAATTATCTTTGTATGATTGAAGGTTTTCTACAGAGGAGTAAGTTAATGAAAGGCTACTCCAGTTATGTATGCTCTAAGTCAAAACCATATTACACATGTTTGCCATTTTCCAAATATAACGCATGTTTTAGTGTAAATTGAAGTCAAAGGGCTGTTCCGCCCCTTTAAATTTATCTCTACTCCGCGGTCGGGGTACAAATAACACCCGCTCGCAATTACCACGCAACCTATGAAGGAAGCTAGATTACTTTCTCAAACATTGCTGGGAAATTTATGACGAACATACACACACGAACTCACATAGTTGTGTCTGTGAGGTTGTAACTAATTGGAACGTAGTCCTTCTACTGGTTTCCTCAATACCGAGGGTCGTGGTCATGTCTCTGGAAGATTATTTCTTGGATTTGTATGTAGGGGATAATCTATGAAACCACTCGTCTGATAGCGAAAATTCTTCCACCAGGGACATGGATTTAGGCTATATTTTATGTGTGTATGTAAGCAGCAATCTCCAGAACTAGTCATCCGATCTCAATCATTAATTCACCGGTATAAAGATTCGTTCTTCAGGATGGACATTGGGTAAGGCCGTCGAAATTGGTAATTTTTGTCTGAACCAAATATTCCAGTTCGTTCTCATCGAATATGTACGCACTACTGCCGTTATTGTTAGTTGATTCTATAAAACAATTATTGAGCTTGTTTCCTCGTTTCGCAAACTGTATAAAGTGCCGGTTTTCCCAAGTACTTTTAAACTATGAGTAATTTTATGACTTAATATTTAAACATTTACAAATAAACGTTTACATACAATTGAAAAACTAGACACATACGTTATATTTGAATCCGCGGCTCCATCTAGGTTATCTCATGTCTGTAACACGCGGGCAGATCCGTGCGGGCAGCTAGTAAAATGTGCACTTTTGATGGAGAAGAGGTTAATATCTGGCGAAGCCGTAGACTGATTGGGAAGCACTTGAAGAAAACTCCAAAAATATATTTTAAAATAAAATTAAGTGATTCAAAGTGACAGAAGAGCAAAATCGTTGCCTAGCTAGTAGCCAGTCCTCAGAAACTCCAATGACTCCAATAGTGAGAACAAATGTAAGGGGACATCAAGAGGGTTTTGCCAACCTATGAGACAAATACAATGTAATGTGTATGGTGGCAACACTCAGGCGTTGTCAAATTGACACAATATTATTTTATGTTTTTTCTTTAAATTTCAAATCCTAACATCATTCTATTGTCATCGTCAAACGTAGTGTTTATATTATCTTTGCTAGTAAGTAGTAACTACAAAAAACATCATTTCATAGACAAAACCATTGATGTAATATAAAAAAAGGTAGATATGTTGTCTATAGGAAATTCCGTGTTTAAAAATGGCCACCAAATCTGACAGCTGACGTTTCCATTGACAACTCGAAACTAAGGCAAGTTGTGCGAATTGACTTAATTTTAGTGTGCCATTTTTCGAGCGCGTATAACCTATCTACCTCTTTTTTATATAACATCATTGGACAAAACTATATATTTTTACGTTGCCAGCAATCATTATAAATAGTGTTTTTACCGGCAGTGCCCTAAACGAGCACGGAGTCCGCTTTGGCCCCCTGATCCTAAGATTTTGCGTAAACACTAGTTTTACGAAAGCGACTGCCATCTGACCTTCCAAACTAAAGGGAAAACTAGACTTTATTGGTATTAGACGGGTTCCTCCACAATAGGCTTGTGTCCTAATTTTTTTTACGATGCCATTCGAACCAGTTTTTGGTGTGGAACAAATGTTTGTATGGGAGTAAGTACAATTAAAGAACATAAATACCCAAAAAATTGAGTTAAAGACGGACCTCGCTGGCGGTAGCCGAAAACGTTCCATACTGATTAACATTGAATCATGACGTCACAGGGTAATATTTGTACTAGTCGTTATATGGAAAATCAAGTAAATTGCTGTTTCGGTTGCGAAATACTGCGTTTAGGACCATAGTTGTCATACAATATTGTTTCTATAAAAGCGTAAGGATTCTATTGGTAGCTTTAAATTTACTTATGGACAATTAAAAAAATGCATATTTTTTGTAAACACTCAAGGGCCATATCTTTTTATGATTTTAATTATATTTCGTAATTTATACTTAATTGCATTTATTTGAAGGTTTACTATCAATTTAGCAACACTGCGCTATCAATTTTAACATGAGGACACAACCCAATTGTTTTCTTTCTCCGAAAAGCCAGCAATGTCACACTGCAACATAACTTCTATACACGTTCTACATTCTACAGTGCTGCCCTTCCTTGCCTCGTGACGTGTTGCGTAAGCATTCAAAGCAGCCTTTGAGGCAACTGACACGACGATCTCGAGGCTATATTAAGAATCCAATATCCCTGTAGGTATTACGTTTCTTATATGCGTAAAATGTCGCAGACAAGCATCTTTAGAGCCAATTTCATGCAAGAGAACTATTTTGGGGTGTATTTGGGTGAATCAACTATTTTTAATTGATGTTGGGTTAGAAAATGATACTGAAACAAAAGAAGGTCGCTTCGCAGCCGCGCCCGATACTAAGCCGAAGCCTATTCAAAAACACAACGTCAATATTTTAATTGCAAGTTTGACAAAAAGAACAGGGCAATTACTTACAAACAAAAATTACTAATTATATTTCGTAATTTATACTTAATTACAAACATAAACATGGAAAATATATATATATAATAAAAATAACTAAACTCTAGAATCAATCAATCTTTTTTGTTATGGCCCCATCGGTCCATTCGGCCAACGTAAACTCTAGAATCTAATTCAAGACCAAAAATGCTACGACAGATATGTCACTGACATAAGTGCCAAAGTCACTTATGTCATTGTCAACCGAGCATTTCAGATTATTTTAGTGGCAGCCCATGTTGATTTTGAATTAGATTTTAGAGTGTAAATATACACTGAAATCTTTCTATACTACGAGAGAGATCTCGTACAATGCCAAGGTAACACTGTTTAATCTCCAAAAATTTTCCAAACCATCATAAACAGTGGAAGCTATAGTGAGTGTTTTGCCAATAATGTGTAGTGTATTGTATATAGTGTATTGTAATCTTCGAGAATTGATCTATAAGCATAATCGATATACAGGATGGGGCCTGTAATAGGAGCAAATAATGAAACGGTGGATTATTATGACAATCAGTAATAATTTTCAAGTGGTCCAATTAACAAAAAACCGGACAAGTGCGAGTTCAACTCAGGTGGTGAGGGTTCCGTAAAATATTGAGAATTTTCCCGTTACTTTGAATAATCAAACTTCTTATATGTTTTCCTGTAATCTTTAGGCAAGGGACTATTTTCCATATTTTTTTCAGATTTTTAAGCCTAGTAGTTTCGGAGATAAGGGGGGGAATGGTCAATTTTCGTCTTATTTCCTAAATTACTTCAAATAAATTTTTGCTAAAATTATAAAAAAATATATCTGACATGCTTGCAACAACTCCTTTCATTTGATATGTCACACAATACAGTTTGCGAAACTTTTTTTTTTAATTTCCCAGTTTACTCCCCAAAAGTGGCCCTCTTGTTCAGAATTCATTAATTTACTTTACGCGTCCATCTTTGGGTCACCAATGTACATATGTGTACCAAATTTCAACTCAATCGGTCCAGTAGTTTCGAAGCAAATCGGCTGTGACAGACGGACAGACAGACAACCGAGTGATCCTATAAGGGTTCCGTATTTTCCTTTTGAGGTACCGGAACCCTAAAAATAAAACATTTTTTTAAGAAACGTGTACTATTACTTAACTGGAATCCAATATATATTATTTTACATTTTAAATACCAAAAAAATGTTGTAAAATATGAAGAAACCCTAAAAATATAAATTATGCATAACAAAGACACTACAGGTTGAAATTTAATCCGTGATACAAAATGTGAATCTATCCACGATTCTGAGAAACTTTTACTATAGGACCAACTTTGTGTTATGCATAAAAAAACACATGTTGATTAGTGAGTAAGCACCCATGATTGAGTAAAGTGTATGAGATAGTTGGATTTTTTTGGCATAACACAAAGTTGGTCCCAAAGTGAAAATTTTGTATCACGAATTTAATTTCACCCCGTATAATTATTATGAAATAAGTGTTCTAGCATATGTAATGACTATGCTACGATATCGTGATGTCAATAGTGTGTAGGTATATTCTTTAAAGTCGTCCTTTAAAGTTTTTGCTTCTGTCACAGGCTACACCCCGTACAGCTTTGTGTATAAAAGTGTTTACGGAAACTGCGTTCTCGATCCTTTTATAGGATACGACAATGTTTAAATCCGCTGAGCGAACACAATAGGAACCAGTATAATAGGATAAAAGTATTTGATTCATGTTGGTACAGTACTTTAGAAACTCACTTTAAACTGGGTTTTAATACCGATTCATGCTTGAAATACCTACTATAAGTACTTGGTACAGTCAGCATCATAAACATGTATACATTCTAAGACCTTATTGCTTGGAAATAAGGTCGAAAAGTGTATACATGTTTATGATGCTGACTGTACATGTTTGGAGCAGCCCAACTGGGAAGTACCTACGCCTTACAGAATACCTCAGCCACAATGACACCAGTAGATATAGGTACAGTCAGGGACGTTCCCGGTCGACCTTTTAACACAATTTTACCTTGGCCGGCGCAACTAGCTAGTCCCCGCCGCTTCGGGTCGTTACGCGTCGATCGGACAAACGAATATCGCCCTAAAGGAGGTCGACCGGGAATGTCCCTGACTGTACAGTCACGAACTTTAATTTGGGTCCCACTTGAGGATGACAATCCTGTCAAATCGTATACAGCGTCAGGGTCGTGTCCCAGAAGTACCACGTCACAGTGACACCGCAGGTGACAGCTCAAGAGGAATCTAACCAGCTTTTTTTAGGGTTCCGTACCTCAAAAGGAAAAAACGGAACCCTTATAGGATCACTCGTGCGTCTGTCTGTCCGTCTGTCACAGCCGATTTGCTCCGAACCTTTGCAATCGATTGAGTTGAAATTTGGTATACATATGTAAATTGGTGACCCAAAGATGGACGCGTAAAGTAAATTAATGAATTCTGAACAAGGGGACCACTTTTGGGGGTAAACTGGAAAATTAAAAAAAAAAAGTTTCGCAAACTGTATTGTGTGGCATATCAAATGAAAGGGGTTGTTGTAAGCATCTCAGATATTTTTTTTTATAATTTTAACAAAAACAGATTTGAAGTATTTATTTACGCGTAAAGTAAATTAATATTTACTTTACGCGTCCATCTTTGGGTTACCAATTTACATATGTGTACCAAATTTCAACTCAATGGGTCCAGTAGTTTCGAAGCAAATCGGCTGTGACAGACGGACAGACAGACAACCGAGTGTTCATATAAGGGTTCCGTTTTTTCCTTTTGAGGTACCGGAACCCTAAAAATGTCACGTGGCAGCCGATTGAATCAGCGGTTGCCTGAAAGTGTGTACGCTGTTTATATAATAAAATAATTATGCCATCCATTCTGGTGCGCCAACTTTTTTTTTTCTTCCCCTATTTCCAAGCCAGTCCAAGTTGGAGTTCGGGTTGCACAGGGTTCCATAACACTTCGGGAACTCAAATACCGCGAGCCATCCGGTTGCTTCTAATTGCTTTAACTATAACTATGTAGACGGGACAGCACGATTGTTTATTGTTGTTTATTGTTTATTATCAAAAGGTACATCTGCAACTTACGATTTGAGTTTTCTGTCAAAAATCCGTATTGTTAGTTAGAGGGTCTTCTTTATTTAAGTACTATTATTTATTCTGTGCTATTTCCTCCTCAGAAATATTATACAAAGCGACCTAGCAAACAACAATATGAAATACACGCTCCTTCTTTCCTGTTTATTTGTGTACAAACCTTCAACATAATAGCATAAATATTTGATCCCCGGAGACCTATTGTGGCTCTTACAAATGCTCTCTAGAATAGGAACTCTCCGATGCCCTCAATGGGAATTTAATAACCGGCTAGAGAAGGTACGGGAGGTAAATTTATGTTCGCCGTTTCCGATCTCGATCACATTGCGATGTTAATTTTACCAAACTTTCATATATTACCTTAAGTGTCGAATAATAAACAACACTTCACGCTGTCATTGAGACATTGAAGTATAACTTACTTCAAAGACACCTCGGCACAATGCTGAGACAGCGACCGTTTCACTGCCGCGAAGACACACAATATGTGTCAATTGTCATGTATGTCTACTCCTTTGTCTCTGTGTGTCTTTTGTGTAGGGAATAAATGTCTTCTTTTCTTTTCTTCTTTTCTAAAGTGTTTACTTCATTTATTAAATTTTATCGCTAGTTTGGGACTTGATCAATTGGTGTGAATTGTCCCACAATATTTATTTATTTTATTTATTTATTAGTTAACAAAAAGAAATATTCAAACGCAATAGCTCGTAAATCCGGTACCTAAGTGTAAAGTGACGAACAAAAGAAAGTCAAAATTTTAAATTATCGAAATGAAAACAGGGCATTAAAAAAGGATTTAGGTATTTAATTTTTTTCCAAAAAATCAAGGTGACGTAATAGTAAGGGCTCAGACCAAGAAAATAGATAGACAGAGCATTATGAAAAACCTAGCCAAGCCGTTTTTCAACCAAGCCAAATAAGTTTAGCACACGCTCACGCACACATGAACAAATTAAATTGCATAAAACTCGAAATAGGTGATCTTCACAGCATTGCGACACGGGCTGAAGAGTTTTGTGCAATTTTGTTTTGTGTATGTGTGCGTGAGCGTGTTTACTAGGTTGTTCGCCATGCGCCGTCTATCTTTTTTTCTTGATCTAAAAGTACAGCGTCATGAGAAGGTACAATAAAGGAAATGTACCTATTCACGCACCACCGTAGAACCCTATCGCAATAAGGTGACATATCACTCGAATTTGAGTGACGGCGGCCTGTCAATTGCGACAGGGTTCTGGTGGTAGGTACGTGAATATATTTCCCTTACTGTACATCCTCCAGTGGGAGGCCTCTGAATGTCCACTCAAACCAGCTGAGTGGAGACTGGTTTCGTACACTAGGGCATTGTTTTTCAACCTTTTTCATGGCGCGATCCCCCCTACAATAAGAAAATATTTCGCGGCGCTGTTATTAGATTATATTTTCTATTTTACAAATTTGAAATCCCTACATGTTTTAACTTAAGTATATACAAAATTCAAATAGCCGCGACCCCCTTCAAGAAGCCCCCAGGGGGGTCGCGACCCACAGGTTGAAAAACACTGCACTAGGGGCAAATTAAAGAGCTTACAATGGTTGTTTATAGGTAACAGGTGTGTGTGTTTAGAATTCTGGTAATTGTGTCTGAAACCATAAGAGGCTTAGTTAAACGTGCTTGGGTACTTCTACAATAGTATTTATCTATCTGTCATAATTAAATTACAGTTTGTCAATATTATAATAGTAGATTGTATGACAAGGGGCTAAAATAAGCCATATTAACACGAGATGGATATTTTTCCGAGCGAAGCGAGGGAAAATAATTCGAGGGGTAATATGGCTTTTAGACCCGAGTTATACACTCTACTTTTCACTTCGACTGCGAGAAAATAGTAAAACAAAGATTATCCATCCACAATCAATAACAAATTTCACTGCGAAGAGATTGTTCAATTTAGCGTGAGGCGTTTTCTTTTTTAATGATTTGGAATTAGGGACTAAAAAACACCTGATGTTTGATTGGTCGATTTTAATATGTAGCTGTATTCTGGTTGGTTGATAGCAAAGAGAAATGTTTTTTGAAAGAGTTGTGATTGGTGGATTTAAATGATTTGGAATTAGGGACTAAAAAACACCTGATGTACTGTTGGGTACTGTTTGGTTTCCACGGGACAGGCCCAGCCTAGTGTGGGACCATAGCCTCTGTTCTGTATTGCTTTTTCCGGAAATAAAATATATTTCATATATTTCATATTTCATGTTTGATTAGTCGATTTTAATATGTAGCTGTAGGTATTCTGGTTGGTTGATAGCAAAGATAATGTTTTTTGAAAGAGTTGTGATTGGTGGATTTAATATGGTGAAGTGTTTTGATTGGTCAAAATAAATGTGTTAAAAATCATAAATATGTATACATATTATCCCTAGGGGCTAAATGTACTACTTTAGCCCCGCTTATTAAGCCTAATATGACACACTTTTCGAGCATGAGATGTGAAAAATCATAATATGTTGTGTTTGGTCATGCATGTGGTTGATTGCTATGGAATATCTAGAGGCATTAACTCCGTGTATGTGGACGTAGTCTTCGTAAATGTGTGAAATTAAAATAAATATAATAAACCTAGTCCCAACTTGATACATTTTCAGTATCTATAGAGGAACATTCGTGTGAGTCTCTGTCTCGAATTCGTCCTGACATGGACGTAAGTCGTTGTCTCTTACTCGTAAGCGGCTTACACTGATTTGAAGTGACAGCAGCTCTTTGTGACTATTACATTTATTCGTGAGTAAGATAGATACTTACAAGACATTTTTAACGTGCTTTCGTTGAAGGAAAACATTCTCCCGCGACTTCGACCACCGTTGATCTCTATGTAAAAGAACTGTCTGGCCCCGTAGCATGGTTGGCGTTGTCACGCGATAGGTGATAGGATAGAGCATGCGTCACTGGCTGACACCGTTCGATAGAACGAGCCGGCGCTCTTATCTTGTCACTTGTCGCGTGATAAGGCCAACCATCTGATGTCAAACGATTGTAACCATATGTGCCTATTTATATTAAGTAACTTCTTTGTAACTGTCAAGGAAGGTATTAAGTAGAAAAGGAAAGAAAGACAGGGGAAGACAAAGGGGCATTTTTATGGATGAAATAAAAGAAAGCTGGTGTCATGTCATATCAAGAAATCAAACAGTTTGCGACCGGGAGAGAGAAATGAAAAGTAATCTACCGACAAGTGAATGACTAGTAACAAACGTATAGTTTGTTCCAGTTTAGATGACGAAAAGTACTTAACTTGGGATTTTAAAACTTCTTTTGTTGCTAATTGTGAAAGAAAAAGATAACAAATAGACGACATAAAACTGACCGAAGTGTGGCACGTTACTGGAGTAGCTACCTGTTAAAATGATAACAAAAGTCAGAAAAAATATCAATAAATGATTTTATCTTTATTTGGTTCATTTACTTTAAATCTACATAATTACTTCCAGATGGAAAGTTTGTTGCGCGCTATTATAAATTAATGTTTTGCAAACCGTATTTTTCCTTTAGTATGTTTGTTCTGTTGTTTATACCTTCGTAATTGTTTTACAACCCTACGAGCTACGTGAAGATTACAATTCAACAATAGATCGGTAACGGTTGGTTTTAACTACTTTTCGTCATCTAAACTAGAACTAACTATACAACGTTTCATCATAGTTATTAAATAAACTAAGCGAAATGTCGACAGTTTGTGTTGACTGTTGAGAAGTACTACGAAATATCGGGCAAAATCTGCGTGAAATAAACAGACGTTCAAAGCATTTCCCAGAGTATCTCATATCATGGCCGATTAAGTTAACAGTAAGTTCCCTCAACAAACTCCCTCAGTTCTTGACAAATTAAACATAACTCACGAGTTTATTAAGTCAACCGCTCCGAGGCTTTGCGCGATTATGCGAAGGCCCCAGGGGAGGTAAAATGAAATGCATGGAGCTATGGGCCGTTCTATACTTATTCGTATCTCAAGGGAGCAAAACGGCGCGGGTGGTACATTGAATCCAGAGTAAAGCGAGGGATTCTACGATATAATCCTGAGCGTAGCGAGGGATTCTAAGTTAGAATCTTGAGCGTAACGAAAATAATTTTGCTCCTGAGTGACACATACAATTTTTCACACCGACTATTAGGAGAATATAACAGTCATCGATAGTTTTGATTTCAGTAAAACGTACAATTTATTGTTATAATTTTTCAAATAAATTACGAAATAATCGTAAATTTTGATATAACGTTGTTAAAGTTAAAACTTGAAATATGTTCAGTTTTAGTCGATTACGATGAAATTACAATCGATTATTTCATTAAGATCTGTGTTCAATTGGCACATTGCGTAAATGCTACATGCCAATGAATAAATTAAAAAAGTAGCTTGAACAGAAAAGTAGCATTTTGATCCCTCTCGTCGTGGAGCAAAACTTACTTTTCCGAATGAAAGGTGTGAAAAATCAATTTGATCGATTGTAATTTCATCGTATTTCTAGTTTTAACTTTAACAACGCTATATGAACATTTAAGAATTTTTCTTAGTATTAAAAAAAATGTCACAATAAATTACTTATACCTTTTACTCAAATCAAAACTATCGATGACTGTTATATTTTCCTAATAGTCGGTGAGAAAATTTGAATGTGTCACTCAGGAGCAAAATTAATTTCGTCATGGGCGTTAACGCTTGAATCCTTCGTTACGCTCAATATTCTAATGTAGAACCCCTCGCTACGCTTAGGATTCTATCGTAGAATCCTTCACATCACTCTGGATTCAATGTACCGCCCTCGCCGTAAATACATCATTTTGCTCCCTTGAGAGACAAATAACTATATCGTCATTGTATGTTTACAGTTAAAAAGCACGCAGAATAAAGAATTTACTTCAAAAACAAAGTTTTAACCGAATTTTGTGTGCCTATAAAATTTGAAGAGTTCCCTCGATTTCTCAAGGATCCCATCATCAGATCCTGACCTGACATGGGACTATCTGAGAAGCCTTTTCAAACAAAAAAAGAATTTTCGAGTTTTCGAGTAATCGGGGAACGACTACCCTACGGCAGTGGGTTACAGTTTATTAGCCAACTCGGCCTACTTAATCATAATTTTGAAAGAAGCCATTTTCTTTAAATTGACCTTGAACTGGGGTTTTTTTTAAACCATAAGTCTAGCGAGTCCCAGCTAGACTATACCTGTAAAACCAGAATATCAAAAAAGCATTAGCACTAAAGCCTTTTAAAGGGAATTTCTCAGAAAATGTATTTATAGGTACAGTCAGCATCATAAACATGTATACACTCTAGGACCTTATTGCTTGGAGATAAGGTCGAAAAGTGTATACATGTTTATGATGCTGACTGTACCTGTAAAGATGGCCGCGTCTGCCTCCACGGGGACCGTCGCTAGGCGACGTGTTTCGAACTGACACGGTTAAGATATTTTGGACAGTACTGCGACTTCATAAAAACGTCGAGTTTGACTATTCAAACTCGACGACTCTCTATAGAGTAGGTAGAGATGAAATGTAGGGTTGGTAACGCGCGTCCGTAGGTTACGATGTTTACTATCGTAATTTTACTTAACACAAGCCCCTGTTTTACCAACTCGACAATCGACACCAAGTCGCCTGACAATGACAATGCTACTTACATGGCTACGTCGACGGTTAAGGTGGTTGCTGGACAGCTTATTGACCCAGCAATATACGTGGAAATGTCATTGTCAGGTGACAATTGTCAAGATGGTGAAATAGGGCCCTGACCAGGCAAATGCCGCCCACTACCCGTGCATAAAGTCCCACTTTCCTAGCCAGGAGGAAACGTAATATTTTGTACTCACCACGACCGATGGTAAAGAAAGCTTCAGATTGCCTATTTATCGCCCTTGTCTTTGGCTCGCCAATTATCTGCTGTAAAGCGTTTATTATAGGAACATTGAAAAGTTCCGAACGTCATTTTGCGCTAGACGAAAATTTGGACGCGGAACATGGTTTTTATATGCGGAATTTTGATATGCGGCAAAAATATGCTTTCGGACTAAGTACTCGTATTCGTTTAATTCATGCCATCACATATAAGTTATACCACAGTTACATGATACCCCGATGGGGCGCAGCAGAAACTTACAATTATTACAAGCTTAAAAATATATTAAAATTATATTAATTAACTTATTACAAAAAAAAAAAAACTACTCAATTATACAAGTTTAGCTGAGAAAAAGTCATCCAAGGTTTAGTAACATTTTTCGTTTAGGAATCTTTTTTATCGGTTGGTAATTCCGTCACTTTTTTCCTCTTTTATACTGTCGTCGATTTTATTATAAATTTTGATTGAAATAGTTCGGATCCCGATACTGTAATTAGGTTATCCTTAAACCTGGATTCGAAACGCCGTGGTTGATCTCTAATTAACTTATGTATGTAGTTGTAGATTTTTTCTAACAAATTCGCACATTTAAAATATATACTATGTATGTATTTCAAGTAAGTATCACGTATATGGAGGTCATAGTTAGAATTTTGTTTTTTTTTGTAATGTTGTGGGAAGGAATAATGTAGTGTACCCATTTATTATATTATAGCCATAGGTCGTTGGGTAATGTACTATTTCATCACACTTGCTCGTCAATGGCGTTATTACTTGCGAGCGTGCAGAGCAGTTATAGCCGTTTTACCTCCCACGGGCTGTTAAGTTTAGTTTTAAAATAATAGAACCCTCTGATTGGCTTAAGCAAATCTGGTTGCTATGTGATTGGTTGAATAAAAAAATCTAGTTGGTCACGACGCCCCGCCCCGCAAGAATACTGCTCTGTGATTGGTTGAAATATTGAAGCTGCACGCACCACTAGTATTGACCTGGAAGTGAAGTTGTCAATTTTGTCAATATTTGATTGGTGCGGTTGTATGAAACTTAGATTTTTCTGTCTTTAGTAGTTATTTATTTCCTCGCAAATGTGATGAAAAACATTGTGTATAATACGGGCGTAAGATTATTGCAAACTCCAGTCATCACAAGACCTCCGGCTTCGGCGTGGGGCTTCTGATAGTCTCTTGATTGCAATATTCCACTTACGCCCCTCGTTAAACAATCTACTATTAATACCGCGTTTGTACCAAGGCAATGTACTGCGTGTCACACTTACAGTAGCTTTGGAACTCAATTAACCAAGAATTAGAAGGTGAAAGTTGAGACAATATTATATTTAACGCTTTCCCTTTGAGGCGGGGTTAGTGAACTTTGTCTTTCGGTTACGTGTTAGTTATTATCCGAGTTCTATGGGTATATTGAAATGGACGCCCCTAATTTTGGTGGCAGTTTGGACATTTTAATTTATAGTTGAGATTATTTAATGTGACCGATTTTTTTATAAAACTGTCATTGAAATTTTAATTTTCAACAAAATCAGTTCAGCCGGTTTTGAGATATTGAACTTTGAAATGAAAATGGGTTTTTCAAATTTTCTAAGTTGTTAGTTTAAAGTAGGTACGGTGTAATAAGGACTTATAATAAGGCATCTGTTAATGGTTGGACGAGCGAGCGAAGCGAACGAAGTTCTCTGCTTCAGTTTGAGCCAAAATTATTTCGTATGTTCGGATGTCCAGCTGTTCTCCCCTACAGGTCGTATTTCTCAATCGATTATCGGGAAATATTGTGAGCAGGTCAGTAAAAAAGACAAAAAGTAATATATGAAAAAAAGACAGGCTCGCGAGTACAAACATAGAGACACTAGTATTATTGGTATAAAAATCTGACAAGACAAGTATCAAGCTTGGGAATACGTTTGAACTGTGTTGTGAACGATGAGCTAGCAACCTATCACTGCATTATCACATTTTTTTCCATCTTTGAACCTACGTTTGCTAATAAATGTTTGATTCTGATTCTGATAAATGTTTGATCCTGATTCTGAATCTAAGAGTGACACTGAAAGTAAAATTTAATGTACTCTGCCTACCACTTTTTCGAATACAGGCGTGAGTATATTGTACGTATTACTTATTTACATGATTATCTAAAGGTTAAGCCGGAAATTTAACCATACCGGCGAATCCGGCGATCCATCACTAAAAACAAAATATGAACCTACACGTTTTAAAATAGAATTTAGATTTTCATTTACATAGTGGGATATACTCAATTAAAACTGAACCTTATTACAAATCAATTATCTCTCATTTTCGCTTGAAGGCAATTAGTATCCAGAATGATGCCCAATAATGGCTTGTTTTTATATTTAGAACGCACGACTTAAGCTCTTTTGAAAGTACAAGGCGTTGCTCGGATGTTAACCTGAAGTGAGCCATAACGGTTACATATAAGGCTGCTTTTGCGATGCACTCTAGTGATTATTAAGTTTGCCTATTAGGGCGACCGAGGGCGGTTACAGATTAGCGTTTTATACGCGCGTATAAGGCACTGGTCCCACCGCGAGCGAGTAAGCTATGAGCTATCGGCTATTTTCTAGCTCAAGAAACGAACAACAGATAATCGCTTTCGTGTAAATAAAAGAGAGAGTTATATATTTATAGTTTATAGCGGCTGTTCACACCGCCCGCGATGAACTATAAATTTATTTACACTTGAGCTTATTATCTTTTGTTCGTTTCTTGGGCGAGTAATCGCCGATAGCTTATAGTCTGTAGCCGGCGGTGGGACCAGGAGCCGTAGCATGGTTGGCGTTGTCACGCGATAGGTGATAGGATAGAGCGTGCGTCACTGGCTGACACCGTTCGATAGAACGAGACGACGCTCTTATCTTGTCACTTGTCGCGTGATAAGGCCAACCATGCTACGGCTCCAGTGCCTAAGCTAGTTTTTGGAAAGCATGTAGGCAATTATACGCGTGTATAAGCGCGAACCGCGAGAGACGCCTCCCCGCGCCCCAATCGCCGAAATAAGCCGGTGTACGCGCGTGAAGTGCGAAATGTAGCGCGCATATAAGCGCGTATGCCTAAATGACCGTATACGCGCAGAAAAAAACGTTATTCTGTAAACGCCCTAAGGTGGCACGGGCATAGCCGCAGTAAATAATTAAGTAGCTACATTATCCTTCCACTTATATATTATAGAGTAGTAACTAGAGGGTCAATTTAGTAGGCAAGTTTCGCATTCTGAGTCATCAATGCTGGTTCAATGGACGGACCTAAAGAGATAAAAGACCGTCATTATCAAATTCGAATTCGAATCAGGGATGTGGAGAGGCTCACATCTGCGGATGCGGATGTTGAGATCGAACAATTAAAAACATTAATAAACAACGCCTATACAATACCAGCGTCTGGTACTAATCAAACGAATTACAATCGATGTAAACACAAAACAAAAACCTCTCTTGTATACATTGATTTTCTAAAGTATATACAAGATGATAATTAACATTAACTAAATTAAATTGTCAGAGATGATGGCAAAAGACCTGATGGTGTGTCTCTGGTTCCATGGAGGTTGGGACGGATGCTTGTGTGGGACGCTACATGTGTAGACACACTGGCACCGTCTCACCTCCAACGGACTACTTCTAAAGCGGGTGCAGCGGCGGAAAACGCCGAAAATCTGAAATGTAATAAATATAGAGGCCTCGGCAGAGAGTACGACTTTGTACCCTTTGGCGTCGAGACCCTCGGTCCGTGGGGTCCCAGTGCGCATAAGTTATTTGCAGAAATCGCGAAACGTCTGGTCGATGTAACTGGTGACCGAAGAGCTGGCGGCTTTCTCGCGCAACGCATCAGCATTGCAATTCAGCGAGGAAATGCCGCCAGCATCCTCGGTACAATGCCTCGAGGGCCTTTTTTAGATTTAACTTAGTTTTAGTTTATCTTAGTTAATGTTAATTATAATCTTGTATTAATAAAATCACATACTTCTGGCAATTAAATTATAACTAAGTTAGATCTAAAAAAAACCGGCCAAGTGCGTGTCAAACCACGCTCAACGAAGGGTTCCGTGCCTATTAAAAAGGTCGTGTCGTCACCGAAACCTTACGGCATTTACGTCCTTTTCTATAGCGAAGGCAGTTTTTCGGCAATATCTCGATTACCTTTGAACCCATCTCGTTCAAAATAATTTTCGGTGAAAGAATATAATAAACACTCCATGTCCATTTCTTTATTTTTTTAACACACCATTCGAAAATTTGAGGGGGTTGGACACAATTTTTGTGACATTGGGGGCGATTATCTCCGACTATATTCACTTATTAAAGAAAAATGCTGAAAAACCTTATATTTACCTGCTTTTTTTGTGTGAGGTGTGCAATAAAGAGTATTTGTATTGTATTGTATTTATTTTAAAAGGCCTATCAATGTGTGTAACATCCCTGATCCAACTCCAATCTGTTTGCATGCTCTTTTCGCTAAAGTAAAGTAAAGTAGAGTAAAGCAAGGCAAAGCTGGCATCTACGCTGCTACGGGCTACGGCGTAGCGCTACGAGCGTAGCGTGTTCTCATCTGCATGAGCTAGCCAAATTTGAGGCCAATGATTAACTGAAACTTTCCAAAAGAGTGTGCACATGACCTTTTGTTTTTCAAAATTCCAATCTTTCGGTTCTTTTAACTCAATTCGTTGACACTAACGATGGAAAGATAATCCCAGACTTTACGAGGTAGGTATGCAATTTTTTTTGCTTGTCCAAATAAATATAAAAAGACCACACAAATGTGACGATCTTGAATGGAATATTTGGGACGCTTTATTTCTTTATTGAGTTTTTGTTTTTCTTGAGGATCGTCAAAAATTAACGATTCGGAGTATCGAGAACCGTTTTTAGGGTTCCGTAGCCAAAATGGAAAAAACGGAACCCTTATAGTTTCATCATGTCCGTCTGTCCGTCTGTCCGTCTGTCCGTCTGTCCGTCTGTCCGTCTGTCCGTCTGTCTGTCTGTCCGTATGTCACAGGCATTTTACTCAAAAACTATAAGGTGTATTTGAATAAAATTTTGAGGATAGGTGTATTTTGTTAGCCGCTACATAGTTTTGTAATTAAAATTACAAAAAAAATTTTTTTAGGGGTGCACTCCATACATAAAACTAAAACTCAATTTTTTTTTTTCATTGTGACCCATCAATCGATAGTCCTTTCAAAATAAATATAAGGTTTCTTAGCATTTTTTTTGATTAAGTGAATAGGGTCGGAGATAATCGCCCCGAAAGTCACTAAAATTCTGTCCCCCCCCCTCTAATTTCTGAACGGTGTATTTTAAAAATATGGAAAAATTCATGGACATAGGGCTTATTAATTTCATTCACCGAAAATTGTTTTGAACAAGATCGGTTCAGAGGTTTTTGAGATATTGCTGAAAAACTGCCTTCCTCAAAGAAAAGGACGTAAGTGCCGTAAAATTTCTGTGACGATACGACCTTTTTAATTGGCACGGAACCCTTCGTTTTGCGTGGTCCGACACCCACTTGCCGGTTTTTTTGAAAAACGTTTAACTACATCAGTACCAAATTGGAATGTGAAATGGAAATGTTAGCTTGACTTCTTGGTGTTACAAATCTTCCACAGTTCCGGGTAACTAAGAAAGGAAAAGTAAGGATCTTATTGGGCACTTTAGTTGGGCGTATGGGATGGGATACCCTTCACTTTGTCTTAAGACGACTTTTGCCTTTATTCTTGTACACTCTGTACTTCTAGATTACAGATTTGTATTGATTATAATTTACTTTCATAACATAGTTTTAACCGTCTTCAAAACAGTATTCAAATAGCTACAAGTGTGCCTATAAAATTTGAAGAGTTCCGTCGATTTCTCCAGGATCCTTGTTCCTCATCTAATGACCATGGAACTGCCGGGAAATTCAATCGTCTGTGGTCTATCCTTGGTCGCGCAAGTTAGTAACAAAATGCACCGATAAATGGCGCTGTAGGTACTCATGACGTCATGACTTAACTACACTATGCATTGTTAAGATTTTCAAGAAGGATATATTATATATAATTTTGGTGGAACCCTCGGTGCATGCGTCAGACTCGCACTTGACCGGTTTTTTATGAAACAGCCCCTGGGCCATATTATGTGAAAACTTTTATCTATAATGATTGTTTCATTGTTACAGGACATCGACTTCGAGGGGTTCCGCTGGTTTTTGGAGACGTTTCTCGAGTGCTCGGCTCCAGATGAACTATGCAGGTAATGGAAACATTACATACCTATTACCTAAAAAAACACGTCTCATATATGTACCTACCGAAAGAGTCGAGGCACCTCTTTCCGTCTTCCCCGTCACCCTTGTCTGGTCGTAGGTACTGTCTCAATTTTTATTTTCAGTCAGAGAATACAATAGGGATATATGTTCATCATCATATCAACCGAATGAAGTCCACTGCTGGACATAGATCTCCTTCATAGAGTGTCACAATGACCGATCCTGCGCCACCCGCATCCTGCGGAATCCCGCGACCTTTACCAGGCCATCAGGCCACCTTGTGGGTGCACCCACGCTGCGCCTGCTAGCACGTGGTCGCCACTCGAGAACCTTTCCACCCCAACGGCCATCGGTTCTACGTGCGCCCCGCCCACTGCCGATAGGGATGTTGACACCAAGTATAAAAGAAACAATCATTTTGAATTTTAGAAAGAAATATAGTCAAATAAGGCTTGTGTTATAAAACATCCAAGACTCGGAAACAAAAAGAAGCGGGTTGTGTCGGAGATACAACCGTTAATTAAGTTTAAGTGGATACTTCTTCGTTGGCTATGGAACCTTTGTACCCGTAAAATATATATCTGAATTAATTCACTAAAATCTATGTAAGTACAGATAAATCGGTATATATGGCAACATTGACTGACGTAGCGAATTTGACTCGCGATACATTGAAATAGGCGGTCATTTCAGCATTATTTTCATGTCCGCCACATAAACTAAATAACATTTTGTGATTAACAACTAATGGCAAATAAAGAAGGATTAAAACATGTAACAAACAATTATTTGAAAGCAGATTAGGCTTCTCTACAAAAAGTTATTCCGGAAGTCACGTGATACATTTTGAACTGTACCCCTATATAGGAACGCGAGCAAAGAAGTATCCGCTTGAAAAAATATTCATGGTCATCACACAAATATTAGCCCTTACCGGGATTCAAACCCAGGACCTTCAGCTTCGTAGGCAGCGTCACTACTCTGTCACTAGGCTAACCGGTCGTCATTGTGAGCTTACTATAGTCCTAGCTAGTTCGATGTGTGTAAGAATGTCCCTTAATATTTATTTATTTATAGTCAAATGCAGAAAAGGAATCTCAAGATAATAATTGAGCACTAAGTTATAAGTGTCCATAAAGTTTCTAATGTCCTTTTCCTCAAAACGCACCTTCATATTAAATTATGACGTTTTATGATGACGCTCGAGGTTCGTTACGTCACGGACTAGTCACATTAAATCGGTGGTGGCTTCGCAATATTTGAGATATTAGAATATTTTAGTGTCTTTCGTTTGTAGTTAAAATAAACTTTGAGTCAAGGTGACCTATTATGTAAAATGTCATGTGTCCCCAGACATCTGTTCCTGTCGTTCGTGCGTCGCGACCGTCGGCCGGCGCTGCGGGAGATGGCCGCCCACAGCTCGGCCGCCGCTTGCGCCGCTGTCACTGCGCATGGCGACCACCAGGTACCACCGTTATGTGACTCCAACGTTTCACATTACAGTACATTTTAATCAAACAGCGGAAGAAACTCCATAGTTGTGGCGGATTTCGGCAGTTGCACGGTTGGGGCAGGTTAGAGCACGTAAAGAGACAAAAAAGAAGGTCAAACGCGGACCCTCGCTGGCGAAAGCCGTCGGCTCATACAAACTGACATAGTGTTATGAAGTCACAGCATTATCTTCGTACTAACCTTTGTATGGCAAATCAAGTAAATTGCTTTTTTGGTCGCGAAATACTGAGTTTAGAGTAATACATAATTGTAAAACAATCACCATCATATCAGCCGAAAGACGTCCACTGCTGGACATAGGCCTCCCCCAGAGAGTTCCAAATTGACCGGTCCTGCGCCACCCGCATCCAGCGGACTCCCGCGACCTTTACCAGGTCATCAGTCCACCTTGTGGGGGGCCTACCCACGCCGCGCCTTCCGGTACGTGGTCGCCACTCGAGAACCTTTCCGCCCCAACGGCCATCGGTTCTACGTGCAATGTGCCCCGCCCACTGCATTGTAAAACAATATTTTTTTAAATTAAAATTTAAGTATTCTACAGGTTTTGTATTTGCCCTTGGCCAATAAAAAAAAAACTTATTGTGTAAGTTACAAGTTGCATATTTTTTCATGATTATAGGTATAGATATTTTGTAATTTACACTTTATTATAATAATTTGATGTTATATGTAGTATCGATACACTATGTACTTGTTTACTACAAGTACATAGTGTACACTACGTTATTAGTACATTACTTACCTAGGGCGGTAAAACGAAGTATGTCTCAGATCGTAGGTATTTGATGCCCGAGCCGAAGGCAAGGGCGATAGAATGCGATATGAGGCTTTCTTTATTACCACCCGTGGTGAGTACAAAATTTTACGTCTCTCCCTGGCCAGGGAGTGGGGTTTTCCGTACGCGTAACGCGCGGTAATTGCTACTTTATGGCCAGGTATGACGTAAAAATTTGAACGCGAAGAAAGTACCCAGTTCAAATGCATCTTCATTTACTCAGTATATCAGTGGTCTAGGCGCCACATTGAATAAGGAATATGCATGGGACTTCAATTTTGAATAAATTGCACTCAATCGATTCGGATATACGTAGAAATATCATACAACATAAATATATATTTTTAAAAAAACTATTGTATTGTTATCTCACGTTAAAATCACTCTTTTTTTTTTCGAATAAATTACATAACAGTAAGACAGAATATGGAATTAGAAATAATATTTTGTATGACAAGTATAGATTTAAAAGCAAATTTTAAGGAGATAATTACAAACGAATGACTCACTCCATAGTAAACGCGCCGATATTATGGATAGTGACGTCATAGTCTATGCCCCTTTAATATAGAGCGTTATCGATGGGTGCCGGCGCGTGCAGATTTCAAATGACAATAACATCAGAAAAAAAATTCGTAAGAAAGTTTTAATGCTACAGTGGATATTCCTCTGAATTATACTTTTGATTTTCGCAATAAAAAATAAAGATGCATATTCCCCATTAGATAAGTAGTTCCATTCCACACGGTATTGGAAGCTAAGGTGATAGTAATAGAGCCAATTTACTGTGCTCTTCAATTTAATCTGATGAACATCGACATTTTGCTCCGCTAACGTGGTATTCCAAAGTAAAAGCCGTTCTGAGTAATTCTATTGGTGCTCAATTCTGCTTCCTCTCTTCCCATCGGCTCGGTCATGAATGGTGGCTCTTGGCTCTTATTTTCGTCGGGGTTTTAAACGTAAAATCACGTTGTTCAGGGCTTATTGCCAGACTATGGGTGAGTCATACGCAGCGCACATACAATACGCCCAGGGTCCAGTATAATAACATATTCAGGATGCTGATGAAACTGCCGCGACGCTGTAGCGCGTCGGGTATGTTCGCAGAGACGCACACTGATGGCTTCCACGTCATCAGAAGGAAGAGAGTTGCGTTTCTGTTGAGCAGAGTGCGCGGCAGTTCTAACACCATCCTGGGTTTGCTTGCTGAGCGACTGGACTGCCCTATGACAAAGTAATGATCTGTCGCAAACCCAGTATCGCAAATATGTACTGTTAATTATTTATTTCAAATGTTTGTCTTTCCCGCTCTCGGGACATGATGTCCCGGACCTTTGGGAGGCGTGCGTGGGGCTAGGTAGGTACCTACAAAGTACCAAGTGAGCCAACACGTAGAGGCCCTTTTGACAATTTAATGGAATGCAAGGAGTACACCGAACCGATGCCCGTGTCATGGGACGCTCACAGAGACAGCACCCGCTGGGGTGTATAGGGACTATTACTGTTTGATGGAATCTAAATATAACGGGTTATTGGGTGAAAATGATGGCCTAGTGGCTGGGCTATTGGTGAAACATCGGACGTCTGCCTAATAAAACTGTTTCACTTTTTATCTCTGGTGACTCGCCAACTGCTAGATGGGCCCCTATTAATAGCGACATTAAAGAATGCCCTAAGGGCAACACCGGTCAGACAGCTGGGGGGGTAGATAGGTGGCATTGGACTTTAAACATATAGCCAACTCACCACTTAGGTGTCCACATCTACCCTCGAGCAACAGCTCTTGCGACTCCACTCAAATGTTTTATTATTATTATTCTTGTATTATTATTATTATCTTCTCTTAGCAGGTCAAGCAAACCCTGGCATCGAAGATCCATGGTTTGGCAGAGCGCCTTCAGCAGCTAGGGAAGGGTTCTGGAGACTCCGTGGATGGCAGCGACAAGGCGTCTCGGAGTCGGACCGGTGAGTTTATTTATTTACTGGCTTTTGCCCGTGACTTCGTTCACGTATACTCGTTAAGAGGGCGTTGACGTGCTCACTAGCACCACTGCTAAATAATTGTGATTATTTAAAATTAAAACACAACAAATACTAAAAAAATAAGCGTATCAGACTCGCACTTGGCCGATTTTTTTAGTGTTTGTTGTTATAGCGGCAACAAAAATACATCATGTGTGAAATTTTCAACGGTCTATCTATCACGGTTAATGAGATACAGCCTAATGACAGACGGACGGACGGACGGACGGACGGACAGCGGAATCTTAGTAATAGGGTCCCGTTTTCTCCCCTTGGGTACGGAACCCTAAAAAGAGGCCACTGCACACTGTATTTTGTATATAAGTACCTTGTGAATACATCAAACTAGTTTTTTATGTTGCTGTATTCGTCGATCTATGAAATGAACTTAAAAGAAAAACGGCCGTTTTAACTTTAGACGCATAGATTGACGAGTCCAGCAACATAAAAACTAGTTTGATGTATTTTCAAGGTTATATAGGGAGGGGGATGGCTCAGTGGTAGAGCTACGGAGTCGGTCACTTCTCAATGATAATCCAGTCTCCAGCAATATCATATAATTTATTAATTTACACTTTATTTTATTTACTGTAACATAGCGTCTGCACCCATGCAAGTTCTGCAGCCGAATTCCATACCATAAGTTTTCTGACAGCTTCCACGAAAGCTATTTTGAATTTAAATATCGAATATACCTTTTTATGTTCTTTTCTCTATGGCCAGCTTGCCAATGTATAGAACCTCTACAGTACTTAAATACAAAATGCAGGGTGTAGTGGCCTCCTTTTTTAAATATCTATCGTTAAATTTAAATAAACACAATTATTTGCCAGTGGCGCCAGTGAGCACGTTAACGCCCTCTTAATTGCCTAAAAAGTTCCACATAGATATACTCACTTTCATCAAATTCTAACGAAAAATTATTAAAGGTTGACTGGTACGGAATGCTTTACAGCATTAAGTCCGCCTATTATAAGTTATTCTTTTCTGCATAGATTAAATAAATAAATGAAAATCAACATAGAAAAAAACCGGCCCAGGCGGGTTAGGTAGTACAACATTCTGACAAGTCGCGTCGCGCTCTACTCCCGTCTCACTCGCACACTACAAATTAGAAAGAGGAGGGTAGACATTCTCGCCTTGTCGCGGCGACAGTTATGCTAGCCTCATCATATCAGCCGAAAGACGTCCACTGCTGGACATAGGCCTCCCCAAAGAGTGCCACAATGACCTAGCCTAGCGGGCAACAGAATAACCTAGTATATGTGTAACGATCGGTGAAATCCTTAGGACCTAGTTTATAAATAGAGTGCAGCCGGAACCTACGCGAATCGATAAAGCTTCGTAAACACCCTTATTGCCTCCCACCCTTTCTATGAATACATTATCGATTCCCGCCTCCTGATGATATCAATCCAGAATGCAATGGTGCCTAAATAAGTAATACTATAATGTTAACGAAAATTTTCAAAATAAGAATACACAATCTTATGTTCTATTTGTCGTTTAATCACATTTTCTGTTTTTTTCCTGTTGTTTTTGTTTATTATACATTCTGTTCTCATTATCACATATCATGACATTCATATAATCATTATCATCATATATCCTCACTCATATCAGTCGAAAGACGTTCACTGCTGGACATAGGTCTCCCCCAAAGAGTGCCACAATGACCTGCGCCACCATAATCACAGACCTTTACTCAGTCCACCTTGTGGGGGGCTACCCACGCTGCGCCTTCCGGCACGTGGTTGCAGAACCAAGGTAACCGATATAACCTTCCGAATTCTCTGGAGTGGAAAGGTTCTCGAGTTCGAGAACCTTTCCGCCCCAGCAGCCATCGGTTCTACGTGTATAACGATTGTGTATGCGAATAAATATAAAGTCGAGTACCGTGTTTAGGCCACGAGGCTTGCCGAGTCAACAGAAATAATTAATCAGACTTGGTATCTAATGAAAAATATCTAAGCCCTGCTGAAACGAAGTGCAAGTCAGAGGTGCGCCGGCTCGTTGATGTCTTTTGTAGTGAAATCAACGTGACGTCCATTGGTCAAATTCATTATAGTTCAATAAAGGCGCCACGTGATTGGTCGAATTTATTTTAGTTGTCTAAAGCGTTGTCTTATAATTATTATAGTTGAGTTGGGAGCTCCATAGAAAAAAAGTATGTGGTTTTAGTTTAGTGTACGAAGTCTTAATTCAAACATTAAAGTCGACGAGTATAAAAAGATTTGAAGGCAATTTACGCAAAAAGGTTATTGCAAATAAATGTAGGCACTAAAACATCAATTGTAAATACAGTAATATTTACCCAATCAATTCTTCAGCGGCGTAGGGGTGTTCAAATATTTAATATAAGCTCATTTGGTTTAATATTTATTCGCATCCGCGGTTTCGCATCAGTGAGACCGAATCGAGATTTTACTCATTTCGTATTCCCAATGATCAAGAAAATCGTATTTGGTAAATTAGACATATACCTACATTATGGAAGGCAATTTTGAATGGGAAATGAAGTCTTAAGCCGGTTAATGAAATCATGGATTTTTATACGAAAACAGTAATAATGTTTTAGCGCGCTTCTAATTCTTCTGGTGTCGCATTAAGTGTCCATAGAATGTCGGCTTATACCATCAGGCAGGCAGTAGATATGAGTGAGACGATATTCCCCTATGTTCTATCTCTCTGAATAACCAAATGCTATGCGCCGAATATCTACCGAATATTTTGTCCATATCCATGGCATACTGCATCCTATGCATATAAATGTACAATAATCTGTTTCAGGGAGTGTGCACCCGATGTTCACCGTGACCACGCATCCGTCCTACTCCTCACACGAGCTGTGCCTTGGACGCACGGAGACCAGCCCCAGCCACAGCCAGATGTCCAGGAACTCGAGCAGGAAGAGCAGTAACTCGCTGAGGGTCAACCAGTCCACTAAGATTGAAGGTAACCTGACAGTCAATTTCAATATTGCTTTTGTGCATAATTTGTTACGAATGTTTTAAGTGTATTTTAGACCTATGGTCGTGATTTTTTTCTATCGAGTGAAAGTCAAAAACTCAGGATTCGAATAGCTATAGTCCCTGGCCAAAGGCCTCAAGATTGCTAATTAAATTTAGGGCAGCCGTATTAAGACCCATACAAGCGCTACGACTTTTTAAAAATCCGTTTTCTGAGCCTACGTCGCCTTCACATTCACTTGCCAAGAATTGCTACGCGCTACGCTCGTAGCCGATCCCCTGCTTTTTCCCGTATGTAGTTGAAAGCGACTACGGAGTAGGCGCCCGCTACGCGGGTTGCCGGCAGTGAAAGTGTTAACCATACGATGGATTAAGGCGACATCCGCGAATTTTCTACTTTATCACACGAACCTTACATAAAATGAAACAAATTATTTAAATCATCATCATCATCATATCAGCCGAAAGACGTCCAACGCTGGACATAGGCCTCCCCCAAAGAGTGCCGTTATTTAAATATTCCTTTAATATATTTTCTACAATTCTATGATGTCCAAAACACAATTCGATTAATTTGCCACGTTATAATAAGTAAACTCTGATTTTGCATTTCTTATTTATTTTTGATTCCCCCCGTGTGGTGTCGCCTTAGAATCTCACCACCCCCTTTCTGCCCGTGGGTGTCGTAAAAGTCGACTAAAGGAACATATTCACTCGAGTGTATTTCGTATATATATACTCGTCTACATTATTTCCAGATTTTAAGCACCTCATGAGACGTTCGTCCACTCTAGAAGTCCACACATCTAGAGTCTCACTGAAGGACATCGTTTGCTATCTCTCTCTGCTGGAGGCCGGAAGACCTGAAGATAAGCTTGAATGTGAGTTCAATCTATCCATTGCTTATTTAAGTCAGCTTGTATGACAATATCTTGTGTTACGAAGTTGGTAAGTGAATTATTGCAAACGAGAGTCTATAAATAGCTTACCCAGACACTGTTCGACCGGCCCTCACAAAGACTGCCTAGCAGTCGTGCGCAGACGTATGTTACTAAGCCGATCTACCCGTTTTAAAAAGCATAGATATAATTATTTGTTTTGACTCTCTTCTAAAAATACCGAGGTCAATGACCTGTCACAGTAAAGTGATACAGTGTGCGTGAAAAGTGTGTGTGTTTCTGGGGAGAGTTACGGTAATGTTGCGCCGCCTAGTGGAATTTTAGTGTCGCGTATGTAGCTTCGTTCGACTGGTTACGCCTTAAGTGTTAAGCACAATTATTGTATTTATTAATTCATTTGTAATCTTTTGAGAAATAAATATCTTAAACCACAAACCATAAGTGTACTGCCCTAGTGCACGCGCCTTTCGATAGACATGTAGCCGCTTTTTGGCTAGAAAAGTGTTGATGTTTACATTATAGTATCAATTAACGGACAATCGCTTTGTTTACTACTTAACAATGAAAGACAATCGCTTTGTTTACTAGATACAAAGAGAAAGTGAATTCGGGCTGAAACGGTAAATATTTATTTACATTTTTTATTTAAACATAGTATGTTTTTTTCAGTCATGTTCCGACTATATGACACGGACGGAAACGGCGTTCTGGACACAAACGAAATGGACTGCATCGTCAATCAAATGATGACCGTCGCCGACTATCTCGGCTGGGAGACCTCGGAGCTGAAACCGGTGAGCTTTTAATCCATTCAAGGCATTGGCCTTGAATTTGACTTTCCATAACAACGATTTTATATTCGTCGACTTTAATGTTTGAATTAAGCATACACTAAACTATACTTTTTTGTATGGAGCTCCCAACTCAACTGAAAAAAACACAACCGTTTAAACAACTAAAATAAATTCGACCAATCACGTGGCGCCTTTACTGAACTATAATAAATTTGACCAATGAATGAATGAATGAATGAATGAAAGCATTTATTTCGAGTTACACAAGACTCATACAGTAAAAGTTTAAAATTACACAATTTAGCACCTATATCAAAATTAATATTAATACAGATAGGCACTGTTGAAGACATGCATTTCACAACAGTGCCTTATATACGGAGAATCAAATCTGCCTGCTATCAAACGCAGGATGGGGTTGGGGCTGGCCCGCGCCCGGCGCACCAGGGACGCGCACCGCTTGCGCATATAGTTGCGTAGAAGCAGTCGACGCGCGCTTCTGCACAATCACTTCCAATGGCACGTCACGCTGGCTACAGTACAAAAGACAACAACGACGTTGAGCCGCCGGCACCTCTGACTTGCACTTCGATTCAGCAGGGCTTAGATTTTCATTAGATACCAAGTTTGTTTAATTAATTCCGTTCTCTCGCATAAAAAGTATTGTATACAATAGTTACACGAGCTGTCTCTCGCTCCCGTGTAATGCGCACCGCTGCCGTTCGAAGACGTGGCCCTAGGGCGGTTGCAGACTAGCGTTTTTTCTGCTCGTGTACGGTCATTTCGGCATACGCTTACACGCGCGCTACATTTCGCACTTCACGCGTGTACACGGGCATATTCCGGCGTGTTCGCTCGGGGCGCGTCTTGGGCGTCTCTTGAGGCTCGCGCTCATAAACGCTTATAAGCGCGTCAACGCTCGTACGAGGGCAAAAGGCGCACCTACATGCGCTTCCAAGAACGATTATAAGCGCGTCAACGCAAAAGGCGCGCCTATGTAGGCACCAAGCATGTCCGCTTCCAAAAACGAGCTTAAAATACGTGCGTATAAAACGTTAGTCTAAAACCGCTCCTGAGGTTTTCTGTTACTTTCAGATCTTGCAAGATATGATGGTGGAGATAGACTATGATGCAGACGGCACCGTTTCGTTGGACGAGTGGAAAAGAGGAGGGTAAGTATCAACGTTTCATATACTCTATCCGAAACTGTGAGTGTAAATACTTTCAAACAAACGTAAACAAAAACCGACTTTGTGCTCCGACTACCACGCAGTTTGTACTTGCACTTTTTTGACAGGATTTACTCTTACAGTTTTGGACGTACACATCTGTACATTTTTTATGATTTATGCTGGCAAACATGTACACGGCCCGTCTAGTAACCCAATAGCCTATGGGTGTCAATTATATAAATCGTTAACACAACGCCACCTCGGGAACTCTGGCGACCTTAATTTATTATCAGAAACACCTACAATCAGTACCAAAAGTAGTTACGCGGTTGAAGACTTACTTCTGTTTCTGACTACATCGCAGTAGTTGATAATATTCTATCTGGGTAACATACAACAGCTGCTTATTTCTGTCAGTGTCCAATAAAAAAATAAGCATTATACCCTATTCCATATACGATTAGAAAAATCCAAGCTATACTTTTTAGCCAAGATAGAGAATTTATAGAGCGTGGCTGGTAGAGCTAAGCAGTGTGGAGTAGTAAACTTAGCGCTACTTAATGCGATCATATTTTTTTAACGCTGAAAGATATATGAGCTAGGGAGTCTTGGCAGTCACTTTACATGTAGGTACCTAATGTATTGGTTTAATGCAAACTTCCATCTCCTAGTAGGCAGGGGGTGATTTACTTAAAATCCAGAAATGTGTTTTATTCATTATTATTTATAACAAGGAGTCCCTATATCAATTTTTAGATCTCTCTGTCGTTGGGGGGTAAAAGGTCCAAGTTTTAGTATTTTTTTTTGTTTATGTACTAATACTAGCTTACATACCAAGTTTCAGTTTTCTAGGACTTGAGAAAGTACCTTAATAGTTTTGATGATCAACCAGTAAGTGAGTCAGTGACGAAATCGGGGTTTTTTAGATGTAAATAAAATCTAAAGTACTATAAGAGCTATGCAATTCAAATTTTATATATTTAATAAGTCCACTATTGGCATCATATCCTGAGAATTTTGTTTATCTTATATAAACCAAATCCAAGTTATGCGGGCTTAAAAAAAACGACGAAGCGCTTCGAGAAAAGCTTGCTTGATAGAGAGAGAAAACGCTTGGGACCCGGTGACGTCACGGGTCTCGAGTGTCATAAGTAAATGACAATTTGTTTCGTGTGAAGGTGCGTTTTGCGGAAAAGGGACAGAGCATAACCCCTCTTAAAACATTGGCCACTTAGGACTTTGTGATTATTTTTTCGAAAAAATTCAACATAATTAATTATTTTACGTGGTGTCGCCATACCTATATACACTAACCCTATTCCCACAGTTTTGTGAAGCAATTATATCGCGTAAGATCTATTAAGTATTCAATACTTATAATCATTTGAGAGGAGGCCTGTGCCGAGCAGTAGAACGTATATAGGCTGATGATAATGATGATGATGATGAATCATTTGGTTATATACACACAAAGTTAGATCGCAAGCGTCCAGTAGCTACGGTGTCTGCTTAAAATCAAGCAGGCCGTATGCTTATTTTCCACCGTGTTGCATTATAAAATAACTGGTGACGATCTCGATTACGCACTCTGTTAAAGGAAGGAAACCCCTTCTATACTAAGCTGTCTCTTTGCAGGATGACAACCATCCCCCTCCTAGTGCTGTTAGGCTTAGACACTAACGTCAAAGAAGATGGCGAACACGCGTGGAGACTTAAGCACTTCAGCAGACCGGCCTACTGCAATCTATGCCACAATATGCTCGTTGGATTGGGAAAGAAGGGACTCTGCTGCATATGTAAGTATCTTTAATAAGCTCCTACAGTGATGACCATCATCATCATATCAGCCGAAAGACGTCTTTTACTGGACATTAAGCTCCCACAAAGAGTGACACAATGGCCGGTCATGCGCCAATCGCATCCTGCGGGCTTTACCAGGAGCCGTAGCATGGTTGGCCTTATCACGCGACAAGTGACAAGATAAGAGCGTCGTCTTGCTCTATCGAACGGTGTCAGCCAGTGACGCACGCTCTATCCTATCACCTATCGCGTGACAAGGCCAACCATGCTACGGCTCCAGGTCATCAGTCCATCTTGTGGAGGGTCTGGTCTACCCACGTTGTGCCATACGGCACGTGGTCGCCACTCAAGAACCTTCCCGCCGCAACGGTCATTGGGTCTACGTGTCTGTCAAGCTGGTGTAGTGTCATATCAAGAAATCAAAAGGCTGGTGTACGAGAGAGAGAAATGGAAACACTCCAAAAACAAGAGGATAACTTGAATTATCTTCTATTTTTTCAGTCTGCAAGTATACTGTCCACGAGCGTTGCGTGCAACGCGCGCCTGCGTCGTGCATAGCCACGTACTCCAAGTCGCGGAGGGCCTCCGCCACTCTTGCGCACCATTGGGTTGAAGGTATTTTGTTTTATACTACGCCGGTGGTAAACAAGCATACGGACTGCCGCTGCTGATGTTGAGAGCAGACACCGTCACCTATGTACGATTTTGCAAAAAAGACGTGAACTAAAACTTCGCTTCTTTTTTGACTGACAAGAATCAGCAAGTCACTAAAATAGCAAAACACTTTTTTTTTACCAGGGAACTGCCACGGAAAATGCGCTAGATGTCGGAAGAAGATCAAGGGTTACAACGGCATCACGGGACTCCACTGTCGGTGGTGCCACGTCACTGTGAGTCCACATAGGTTTTCTTTTTCAACTGAGTAATGATTCCAATGCCTCAGTTGGTTGAGACTGACTGCGTATGCCAGAGAAGGTCACGGTTTCTAATCCAGCTTGGAGATATGTTTTATTTTTATTTACCCTTTAATTTGAAATTTGCTCTTTAACTACTCTCTTATTGAACACCATGTCGGTGGTAAACAAGCATACCTGATGCTAAGAAGACCACCACCATTAGCCATTTTTATCCGTTGCCCGTACTGTTCTTAGTAAGTCATTTTATGCAACCAGAGTTTGCCATAGATATTCTCATTCCTAACCATGTGTTTTTTATTAACAGCTCCACAATCGCTGCGTGGCTAACAACGCTGGGGGGACTTGCTCCCTGGGCCGCCACTCGCGTCACATCCTCCCCCCCACCGCCATCCGTCCGCTGGTGCTCGACCGACAGCGCTCGCTGCCACACCGCCCGCACAACGACCAGGTGAGGGACACTAACAACACCGGGGGGACATGCTCCCTGGACCACCAAGCGCGCCATATCACATTGTATTGTGTGTGTTTGTTTCGTATATTTCTGAGATTACCTTAACCTACCTTTTTAATTTTCAGCCAACACTGCCAACCTCCATATCCCTCCCTATCTCCATCTCAGCTCCTCCAGAGGAAAAGAAAGAGGAGAAAAAAGAACACCGTGCTCCTCCCATCTCTTTCCAAATCACCCCACCTGACGGCAGCTGTCCCCTTCTGGTGTTCATCAACCCGAAGTCTGGGGGGCGGCAGGGGTCGAGAGTGCTAAGGAAACTCCAGTACATATTGAATCCGAGACAGGTGCACGATATTGCGAAAGGTGGACCTATGCACGGTGAGTTTATGTTATGTACTTAGCAGCACTTATTTTAGATAGCTCGTCTCTGTTGTTAGTTAAAGGTGTTGATAATGTGTATTGATGTGTTATTCAGATAAATATATTTCTATTCTACATATTCTAGTCTCAGCTTACAAAGTGTTGCTTCTACATCACGACTTAATCTTTTCGATCCTCAACATTATCAAATTACGGGTCCATTTTCAAAACTGCTGGCGTCCATTTCTCGAAGTTACAAGTCCGAATTGGCAAACCTGAGGCGCTTGGCCAATAACGACTGGTGACTAATAGCACAGTGAAGAACTACAACAGGCAAACTACATTCATCTTTAGAATTTACGCAGCCGCTTAGCGTAACGGCTCAAGAGTCAGGGTTGTCAAAATATGTTTCGAGATATATTCATTTTCTTATACATAATTTTTTTACATGTTTCATTTTCAGGCATTTCATAAGTATGTTGATATTTTACTCAGATCTTTAAATAGAAATAAGTTTAGAAATGGAGGCCATTTAAATAAAAAGTTTCTCTTCCGATATCGTTCAAAATCGGTACCCGAGGGTCCGAGAGGCTGTTTAATACGAATCCGAATTTGGATTTTCAAAAAGCCGCCGCCATCTTGAAATTCTTCAAATATCTACGGTCCGATTTTGTTCAAAATCGATGTCTGAGGGACCGAAGGGTCTCCCAACACGAATTAGAACTAGGATTTTTAAAAAAAATTGCTTGGAGTTTTTAAGAGTTTGGGTCTATCAATCAACAGGTTGTAGTTTAGAAAGTAAAAAATAATGGAAAATGTTTTGTTTTTTACAAGAAAGCTATTATATTTGCGTATGTAAACTTACAGGAACTCTGCAATCGATTTACTTGTAACAATCAAAATTTACATTGGCCTCCCCCAAACAGTGCCACAATAATCGATCCTGCGCCACCCGCATCCAGCGGACTCCCGCGACCTTTACCTTTTGGAAGAGGCTTAAGTCCAGCAGAGGACGTTTTTCGGCTGATATGATGATGATGATGATGACGAATCAAATTTGTGACTTGCAGGACTGCAGATGTTCAAAGATGCGAAGAACTACCGGGTGATATGCTGCGGCGGCGACGGCACTGTGGGATGGGTCTTGGAAACCATGGGTGAGGATCATGTTTTTTTTCTTGTTTATTTAAAACACAAACAGTCACATAATAAGCAAATATATATATGGGGTACACATAGACTACCAACAAACATAAAGCATAAAGACCAGGAAGGTTCATTATATACAGGGTGTAACAAAAATGGGGTGTGGTTCCCATTAAGGCCAGATTCGGTAGCGTATTGCAATTTCAAATTTGCATTTTTTAAATAAATAAATTACATTACAGTCTCTGTTTTTGTTGACATTGCCTGTGTAATAAGCGAGGGTGAAGGGTGGGAGGGTTTATAGTAATAATGGGTTCACACCCCATTTTGGTTACACCCTGTATGATGATTATATTAACAAAACAACCTAATCATGAGACATAAAATACAAAAAGCTTAAAAGAAAAATAATTAAAATATATTATTGAAGTACTAACTTGCACTCTCCATTTCAACCCTCAGGGGACGATTCATGTGATAATAACTACCCTATGGCCTTCCCAGAGTTTCAACCTATATCCATACCACATCTAAATCGGTTTAGCGGGTTTAGCGTGAAAAGGTCAGTTAGATAGAGTAACTTAGTTTTCTCATTTATAATATTAGTAATCGTTAGGGTTTGCAATCCGGATCTGACTTGTATGGAAATATTCGCGGATCTGGATCCGGAATATAGTCTTTCGTTTTGACATATTATATTATATTTTATATTATGAAATGTTATTCAAATGTCGCAAGTTGATCGATTCGCGAACGTGCTGCGTCATGTCATGATCACTTTTAAGAACGAGCGACGAAATAACTTGCGATTTGCGAGCGGTTTACAAGCGGAGCGATCAGCGAGCTCGCTGCGCAATGCGCAACCGTGGTGAACTCGCCGCAACGCAGACGATCATGATCAAAACGCTGATTGAACACCGTTTGCTCGTCACACCCGCGACGATCAAGTGGACATGTCGCGGCGATGTCGCTTCGCAAACGTCACTCACAACACACTCGCAAACCGCCAGTGTGATACGGCCCTAAGTACTAATCCGAGGACCAGATAACTTTGAGCGCGAATTGGAACTCAAAATACTGTCAATTGTTTGCAGACAAAGTGCATATGGAGACTCAACCAGCTGTGGGGGTGATACCGCTTGGTACCGGGAACGATCTGGCTCGCTGTTTGAGGTGGGGAGGCGGGTAAGTCTGATCATCCTGATAATAACCATAAATATATATTTAATAACCGTTAAGAGCCGCACATTCCGCACACAAGCTACGGACGAGTTCTTTCATACGTTTTGGATAACATCGGCGCACACCGAGCTTTTAGGGGCCGCGTCCGAGCCACCAGCTATGGGAGTGGCTCAAATCATCATCAGCCTATATACGTCCCACTGCTGGGCATAGGCCTCCTCTCATGAATGAGAGGGAACGGCCAGTAGTGCCCATGCTCGCCCAGAGCGGATTGGGGACTTCTCATACCTCTTTGAATTTCTTCTCAGATGTATGCAAGTTTCCTCACGATATTTTCCTTCACCGAAAAGCTAACGGTAAATATCAAATGATATTCCCTACATAAGTTCCGAAAAACTCATTGGTACGAACCGGGATTCGAACCCACGACCGCCGCTTGACAGCCGCATGCCTGAACCGGGTGCCCTTTGTTTCCCATAATTTTGTTGTTCCGAATTTCGACGGTCAGAAGTTGATATCCATAAAATTTATAGACATACATATCAGTAGTCATAATTTTTGTTAAGTATAACGCTTAATAGTTCTAATATCAATGACCTATAATATTAAATCCTATAATCTCAAAAGTCATAAAATTGATGACTATAATGTTTAAAGGTCTATAGATAATTATTCAGAAATGTTGTAAGGCATTTATTTCAACGTACTAATGGTTGTTATTCATATCGTATTAATGCCTAAAGTTAATTATGTCTAAGAAACCAAATCTATAACATCCATAGGTATATAGATAATTACTCAGAAACATTTCTAGACATAATAAAACTACTATCAAACCTATCAAAATGTAGAACCTATCAAAATAAGCATAAAACGTCAAATAAACTTTTCTCTGAGATCAACCAATGCCAAGATAGTGGTGTATAAAGTTCAAGTTTTTCAAAGAACAACAGGAACAGCGACTTAGTGGCAAAACCGACTCGGATCGCGGATAGGTCAGAAGACGGAAGCGGGAGCTTTGCTCCCGCTTTCGTCTTCGAGGTTATTTTTTTTTGTAAAAGAGCGGAAACACTTGTTTGTAAAAAAATATTGTAATTTTGCAAACACAAACATTGTAATTTTTATCCTAGGCACTACTCAAATTGGCATAAATCAAAATAAGCATAAAACGTCAAATAAACTTTTCTCTGAGATCAACCAATGCCAAGATAGTGGTATATAAAGTTAAAGTTTATTAAAGAACAACAGGGACTTAGTGGCAAAACCGACTCGGATCGCGGATAGGTTAGAGGTTATTTTTTTTATAAAAGAGCGGAAACACTTGTTTGCAAAAAATATTATAATTTTGCAACACAAACATTGTAATTTTTATCTTACGCACTACTGAAATTGGGATATAAATCGTATGTCATTGCAATATTTATGGATTAGTATTTTTTAAAAATCTATACTGACTCGTACAACCACTTGGATAGGTTCTTTAGTTCAAGAACAACAATTTATTTAGAACAAGAATTTTATACCTTCTTATAATTATTGCGAGTGTTTTTATTGACTGTAATATTATGAAGTCTGACACCACCCTCACATTAAATGTTATGACTAACTAACCACGTGACTACCCATCATTATGACCTGCGAAAAAAGACTTTACAACAATTATAATAAGCAAGTTTATTGCTTTCAATAATATGAAATGGGATACCATCTGGACATTGAATGTTATGACTAACCAATTTTATGACTAACAATAATGATGACTTGCAAAAATCGGAACTCCAATTTATATTGTATAATTTTATGACTTTCGACAATATGACTTATAACAATTATGTTGGGTAACGGTATGGACTGAAAAAATCGGAACTTAAATTTTATGGGAACCAATAGAGACCCGCCTGAACCACTAGGCTATCGTAGCTTGAGGGGCTAACACTCGAAATTTAATGTTCAATTCTTTTGTTTAATTCTCCATCATTAAACAAAAGTGCACATGTGTCTATGTTCTCGCGTTGCATGATACGCCTTCTCGTTTGCTCAAAGCAATGCCTACATTTAATCAATGTTATTCGTTCGCAGGTACGAAGGCGAGTCCATTCACAAAATTCTGGACAAAATTGCGAAAGCCAGCACAGTGATGATGGACCGGTGGCAGATCGACGTTGAGAATACCAGCGAAGAGGTAGGCATCGTTAAGGACTCGGTCACGACTTACCGCGGCGGCGGCGGTAGTAGTGCCACGCTTGTTCCTGAATGAATGGACTATTCATTTGGCGGAGGAAAAAAAGAAGTACAATGATGTGTACAAGTACAAGTGAATGAATCAGCGAATCCAGTTACACACCCTTTACCAGTCACCAATTACCACAAGACGGCGCGCGAGCTGTGTCGGGTCTATAATGGGTTTGTCTTCCATTTTGCAGCAGCGAGAGCCAACAGAACAGCCTGAAATGCCGAGCTCGGCTCCACATCCTACTTCGGTGCCCTACAACATCATCAACAACTATTTCTCCATTGGTGTTGTGAGTATTGTGTAGTGTTGCGATATGATACAGTTACAGACTTTAATTGTTATTTGTTGTGCCATTTAGAGCTCACTTTATACTGGACACTTCATAGCTTAATAGAAAACCAAAATTAGTTGACACCTAAATGGCTCAACAATTCAAGTCCTTGACCGTACCTATGAAATGTCCTTGCGCTTGTCGAATAGTGGCTCTTTTAGGTTCGAGAACGAGGTTTCATAGTCAGGAAACTTTAGTAAACCTAATTGTTTGTCATCCTTACCAATATTATAAATGCAAAAGTTACGTATCTGTTATCTTTCCAAACTTTACATTTCCATGTAGTTTCAAAACACTTAATAAACTATTGTTAGTGGACACAATTACAATAATTTAATAACTAAACATTAACTTAGGACTAAAATGCTCTGCCTTAGATTGCCTGCTTCCCATTCACATGGAGTTGTACTGGAACGGGCAATCCAGCCTGTCGGCCACAACGCGTAGGAGGCTGTATATATTAATAACGCGACTAAGAAACATAAAGCGATTGAAACGCTTGTTAAACTGCCCGCTGCGAGGATTCTAAGAAATATCCTAGTTACTAATGTGTTCGTAAATTGGCTCTCATAAAACGGCTCTAAAAATTTTGATGACATTTATGTTTAACAGGGATTTTATGGGATCGAAAAATCTAGCTAAGTTCCGGGAAAATTTCTCTAGAAAAAGAGAAACATGAATCTTATGTTTAATTAAGAATATTAAAGTCTTTATATTTACGACAGACGGCCAGACAGCATACACACTAACCATTACTTGTTCTAACTATTCAGGACGCGGCAATCTGCGTAAAATTCCACACGGAGCGCGAACGCAATCCGGACAAATTCAGCTCCCGGATGAAGAACAAACTCTGGTACTTCGAGTTCGCCACGTCCGAGCAGTTCGCGGCCAGCTGCAAGAATCTACACGAATTTATCGACATAGTGGTCAGTAATATCATCTTATTCCCCGTATAACCAAGTTACATAACCAGTATTCGCAAATTCGCGAAACACTGGGTAAGTCAGGTTTGTTAGGTAGCTTCAGATGCCCAATGCAAACCGCCCAAATATTGGAGCCCCGCCGTGCGGACCTCCTTCGAGTCTTTCGCGTGACGAAGAAAATGACGAAAGGGGATGCCGGTAATGTAACTTAGTTATTTACGGGAAACAAGGATTCATATCCTATCTTATCTACAGTAAACTAACACCGGACAAGTCCAGCTCTTGCATGGAGAACAAGCTCTGGTACTTCGAGTTTGCCACGTCCCAATAGGAAGAGATGTGTGAGCGAGGCTAGCAATGCTATTGGTGGATTTTTTCCTTACACACCGGTCCGCTACCTCGCACATCTCTGTTGGGTACTGACACACAGAACACTAAATACTATAGATAGACGATGTGGGCGTGGAACGCGCGCCACTACTTTGAGTCTGCGCTCAAAGCTTTCGTGCCAACGTCACCTGATCACGGGCAGTCGCTCACACAGTTGTAGGCGACGTGGAGGGGATGAGGTGGCGACACCGCTCCCGAAAGAATCCGCGCTTGATACCCCTTTAGTGTTCTTTGGTACTGACCCTTACTCATATCTATGGGCAAATATCTCATATGTTTGGTTATCAAATCACCATATTGCCAGTCAAAATTCAGTGTCGTTCTTTCTTGTACAGTGTGACGGCTCATCGCTCGAGCTGAACAAGGGTCCTGCCCTCCAGGGGGTGGCGTTGCTGAACATCCCCTACGCGCACGGGGGGTCCAACTTGTGGGGGGCCAGCGGGGTGCATCGCAAGGGCCGCTTCCCCAACGCACATCAAGGTAAGACATCTTTTTCAAATACTAAGTACAATACGGATGCTTGAGATTCCAGAAGAATCACGAGCGCGGTGCCGACCATTTATTGATTAGAGGATTCGTTGTTTTAATAGCTAGAGACGAACGCGGGGTCCCTCACTCTCAACACAAAACATACTCGGGAGCTTTGGCGACTTTTTGAAGAATTAGAAAACTTAAAGGAATATAATAATATTATATCCTCCTGAGTTCCAGGTTCCTCGAGGAATGACAAAATGGTTCAATAGAATCTACCCGAAACTGTAAAAGTAAATTGTTCCAAATGAATGCTAGCACAAAAGGAGTTTTCGCTCTGACTATGATGTAGTTTTTTGATTGCATTTTTTTAGCAGTCTTGGACAGTTTCGGAGGTATTATACCCAAGTCAAATTCTAGAGACTCAAATTCATTTATTCCTCTCTCTAAACTCTCTTGAGTTTCATTTGTTTTGTTTTGTTCTACTCAAGACTATTTGGAAATTCTAAATCTTCTTATTGTTGATGTATTTTTCACAGATATCGGGGACAAATTAATCGAAGTCATCGGCCTAGAGAACTGTCTCCACATGGGGCAGGTCAGAACAGGTAAGATTATTTTAGGGTATTATGTATATCTTAAAAACTCTTTCATTTTCTCTCCTAGCTAAGAGTACCTAAGTATCTACCAGAGATGTGTGAGGTTGCAGGGCGGTGAGTAAGGAAAAAAACCGGACAAGTGCGAGTCGGTTTCGCCCACCGAGGGTTCCGTACAAAATTACAAATGTATAGTTTTGAGATTTTTCCCTGTACTTGTAGTATAAGGCGATATTACTTGCCAACGTTCATAGTTCTAGGTCAACGGAAATTTTGATTCCCTTGAGAGTGTCGAAATATACGTTTTTTGCGGCACAAACAGCAATTTTTTTTTTGTTAACTTAGAAGTTTGATTTCTTCACAGCTCCAAGGGACTGTAGACTTGGGCATATGATTTTAATTTCAACTCGATCCCAAGATAAAGGGTCTTGACAGACATATAGACAGACGGACAACAAAGTGATCCTATAAGGGTTCCGTTTTTTCTTTTTGAGGTAGGTACGGAACCCTAAAAGTTCCGAGGAAGCGACGCGCGAGCGAGGCCGCAATGTTATTGGTGAATATTTTCCTCGCTGACCGCCGCACAACCTCGCACAGCCCTGGTGGATTCTCACCCTCACGGTACAGATAACAATAAACAGTTGATTGACACATTTATTTAAACTTTTTGACATACAGCGCCATCTATAGAAAATCAACGAAAACTTTATCACAAATTCTAACGATGATTCACCCAGCATTTTGCCACAGGTCTGCGGGCCTCCGGTCGTCGCTTGGCCCAGTGTAGCTCCATTGAGATGACCACCAAGAAGACTTTCCCCATGCAAATCGACGGTGAACCCTGGATGCAACCTCCATGCAAGGTAAAAAATAGGTTTTTTGGGAAGAAATACGTGAGCCTATGATGGATTCACTCATCCCTAGCCACCCCGTCACACATGAAAAATTTACAATTAAGTTTTAAATCAACTAAAAGAGTAAAGTGAGTTGTGTGATGAGACTGATGAGCACGAATATTTGTTCCCGAGTCATGGATGTTTTCTATGTATTTAAGTATTTATTTATATAAGTATTTATATCGTCGTCTAGTACAGTCGCCATCAGATATATCGGAGTGGCCAAAGTGCTCACATTTGTGTGTGCTTATTTATTTTTTTTGTTCAGATAAGTATTTATCTGAACACGTCTCTATTGTCGAGGCATTAGAGGCGTGTTCAGATATTTGTGAGCACTTTGACCGCTCCAATATATCTGATAGTGACTGTACAGTCAGCATCAGAAGTAGCTAAGCAAAATAACACGCTCAAAATGACCTACACAGGTCCTTATTCCCTTGACATTAGAGTTCGTGTGTAGATCATTTTGAGTACTAGTACCGCATAGCATCTTCTGCTGCTGACTGTACCACCCATAGTACAAGTTTTGCTTAGTTTAAGACTAGGTAGATTTGTGTAAGATTGTCCCCAAGTATTTATTAAAAAAAATAAAAAAATAAAAATTATTTATTCAGACACATAAAGGTTTTACAATAATCAGTTTATGGTACCTCTTTTTAAGTATAAAATACCTGTTCTAAGAGGCACCGCTCTTCCATAGTTGTTATTGGACATGTAAAGAATAATAATTTAAGAGTAATTAAAATTAAAACAAACTCAAATGAAATAAATGAACATTCTTATAATATGTTAACAAAATATACCTATACAGGTAGGTTATGTGGGTACGAGTATAATTTATGTGTTTGTATGCATCTATATTTGAAAAATGTTTTGTAATAAATTTTCTATATCATAATAACTTTTAGGTTTCAACCAATCATATATATATATTTTGCATTCATAATATTGTTTCTTTATATAGTGTGTTACCGGCATGCGGGCTTTCATTCAAACTAATAATAAATTATATGTTCTATTAGCAATTGTTGTCAAGTATTAGCAAATCATAATTATGTAAATTAACCGCACAACTAATTTTCCAAAATCCAAACCTTCAATGTACTACGTGTATGAGTGGATTGCAAAAAAAATGTACATAGTTAAGAGCTTTAATCTAATCTATGATTTAATTTTTTACAGTTTCATAACGGCAATTACCCATATACTTTATATGGGTAATTGGGTCGTTCTTCTTATTTACCGACAATGAACCGAGGTTTTTCTGTTTTTTTTTTGGTTTTTGAACTATCGAAAATTGTGGTTTTGAAGTGCGATTTAAAAAAAAATGCATAGGTTTCTTCATTAGAACTAATTAAAGTTTCCTTTCTGGCCAATATAAATATTTATTTACGGTTGGTTTCTAAAAAAAACATGTGACAAAGTGGACTCTTTCAGTGGGGACCACATTTTGTTTTACCACTCTGTCACGGCATTCTACGAAAAAAAAAACATTAAAAAAAATGCTAGTTAGAGAAAGTGAAATATTAAATATCACTAATTAATAAAATAATATGGACGTTCATTCGAAGATTATAAAACCGTAAATATCATTACTCAAATGAGATGTCGTAATAAGACGATGGACGATGGTCGGTCGAAAAGAAGAACGACCCAATTGCCGTCACGAAACTGTAAAAAGTTAAATCGTAAATTAGATTAAGGCTCTTAACTATGTACAATTTTTTTGCAATCCACTCGTATGACGTCGTAATAAACAAAGTTTGAACTTTTGAAGTGCTGTCATTTACACTTACTTGTCAATTTACTTTGCTGTACATTGCTGGCAATTTAAATTTTGTTAGAAAATTTATGAAGTCGTAATTTTAGTTAATTAATTGAATTAAGGCTATGGTTAAGTTAAGGAACGATGATAATTAAACCTATTTAAAAAAAAGTTCACTTTCCGTTAACACACCCATGATTAGTGGCAATGATAGCATTTCTTTTATATAATTTCAGATCACGATAACCCACAAAAACCAAGTACCGATGCTGATGGGACCAGCTCCGGAGAAAGGGAGAGGTTTCTTCAAACTCTTCACCCACTGTTAACCGTCTCCTTTACTCATTCCATGTTAGATATAAAAGAGCGAGACGAACATAAGTAAATTGGTTATTTTGTGTCTTTTTAGATTAACTGTGCTAAGTAACTTTTTTTTGTACAATGAAATATGAATGCCAAGGATTTGATCATATTAGAATCGATCTTGAGACTCGAATCGGGTACCTAATATTATATTTAATAGCTCCCATGTTATTATTTACGAAGTAATCATAGTTATATAATGCATATTAAGTAATGTGCTTTTAAAAATGCTTTGTCGATTTCCCACCTTTATATTTTTTGTGTAATTATATTTGTTAATACTATGTCTCTTACACATTTCTAACAAATATTTCCTGAAAGATATCTGTCAGATTGAGATGGCTTAAATCACTTTTCTACTGACTTATCTTCTGTATTCACTTTTCAAATGCATTTGAAAAAAGATGTGGTCCAATTTCAGTCATTTAATTTTTAGAAAATGCTCTAAGAACCTATAAACTTAAGCTTTATACACGTGAAAAACTTGGCGTCCATTAAAAATAGGGTTTTAAATTGATTTGGATGAAAAAAATATATACATACCTACCTATTTTTTCCAGATTTCCACGCGCAGATAGATAAACAAACTTACTTAATAAGAATAGAACATAGAACATTATACGTATTATTCAAAATTATGGAGTTAACGCATAGGTAATTTATAATTTGCTGCCATTTTTATAAGATCCTTTTAAATATATCACACTGAATTATTAATTATACCATGGATAGTACTATTTTAATATTAAAATTATATGAATATAGCGGAATATGAATTAGTACATTATGTCACTTTAACAGTGCGATAGGTATGTTTATTTGATAATTATTACATTATTTTGTAGTGTAAAGTTTTGAGCTTTAAATGTATTATATTATTATACCTAGTTGTAATCTAATAGTTCTTCTTTGTTGTAAATTATCTAACTTAAAAATATTAAATTGTAATTTAAATTTTAAAACACCTGCTTGTGGTATCTACAAAGCGAAAATAAAACACTAAATATATGTATTTATAACAACAAGTTTTAGGCACTTTGAAATATCAACAAACTTGAAAACCTTTTTAGAAATTTTTGAAATTGAATAATCGAATTTTAAAATCAACTGTTTTACTAAAGGAAAAATCATTTGCGTGCCAATACATGGATACGGCCTTCTATTCCTACACCAGCCATTGTATTGTAAATATATTTCTATAGGATTTTTATGATCCGTTTATAGGAAAAATACCTTAAACTAGATCTAACTCTAGAAATTGGGAATATATGTAAGGATAATTTTCTTTATTCCAATAAAAATATATGCGTAGAGTCGAGTCAATAATGAGTCTAATGTATTAATTATAATGTTTACTTTCAGAGATGACGATTAAAACTACTTAAATGCAATGAATTAGTAGCCCTGTGAGCTGTAGACCTCGCTGAAAAAAAAAACGAAAAACTGAATCGATAAAATAATTCTTTACAATCATCGAATCTGCACACAAAATTTCACGAGAACCGGTTGAGAAATGCGACCCGTAGAGGAGAACAGCTAGACATCCGGACAGCGGAAAAATATTGAATAGCGGATGAATATTGGTTCGCTCGCTCGTTCATTAATGACAATGTAAGTTAAATAAAAGCTTAAAAAAGGGCAACGCCGTTTATCATAATATTATTTTTATAAAAAGTTTTTTTTCCGATTTACTTAACTTTCAATAAATTGTGCTGGATTTTTCCACAAAGAGTTTGTTATGTTTTTTTGACAGAATTCGATTAACAATTCTATTGAAATAAAGAAAATTTGAAGTAACTATGTAACTAGTTGTATTTGTTTTGTTTCAAATTGTTGTTATTTCCGTCAATGTTCAAATGTGTTGATGCTTATTTCTATATAATAATTTCTATAAATAGTGAAAATATTATTGAAAGACTTTGTGATTATCGTAATAGGTTGTTAAACAACAAAATATATAATGTAACGTGAAATTCAAAAATTATTTGAAAATAAATAAAAATATTTGTTGTCGACTTATTTATACGTCACGTGAAGTGTAATGATATTGAATAGTGTGATTTGTCGCCCTATCGTAAACGGGGGTCAATAGACACGATTTTCAAGTTCAAGAGCGATTTTAGGAATAAACCCAGTATATAAAGCAAATAATGTTGGATTTTATTTTTTGAGTCTTCGTATTTCTACAAATTTGCAGTTATAGAAATAGCTTTTTTTCGTTTAATTTAGAGATAACACGAAAAAACTACATGGTTTTTCCATATCTGCGAAACGGAGTTAATATACAGAGGGGTGGGTGGAGTGAATCGAAATTAGGGTTGTCACGATATCAAATTTAAATTGTAGGTACCAGGTACCCAGGTAGATACTTATGTTGCTGAGGGGTTATGCACTACGGAGATATGCATGCTTAACACATCTTTTATTACGTGATGATTTAGTACATCTAACTTTATTTCTTTAGAACAGGGGTTCCCAAACTTTTTTTAGGCACGTCCCCCTGCTGCCAAAAATGAAATTCCCACGCCCCCCTTCGCTTCGATGCAAGGAAACGAAAGTGAATGGGCTAGCTACCCAAATCATCATCATCAGGGACCCGCGCCCCCCTTAAAATGTCGTCGCGTCCCCTAGGGGGGGCCACTTTGAAAACCCCTGCTTTAGAACAATGTTAACTTTCACAAAAATGTCCAATTATTTCAAATTTATAACACCCTTATTTTTATACAAATGGTTACGTGTGAGAGACTAAGAAAGGTGTCATACCCATAAATCTATATTTGTTAATTTAATTTATAATTTTTACAACCCTAGTACATTTTTGTTACCGTTCTCCATTCGTTTTTATTGACCCCTCAGTCGTGTCTTTTAGACCCGCAGGCGTGCCTACAAACCCCATATGGAGCATCGATTGACCCCTACGTGTCGTGTCCCTTTTCGACGACAAAATACACTTTTGCACTGTTACGCTTAATTATGAGAAAATTGGTATTATCTTATGTTATAACGACAGTTCAGATACTGTATTACTAAATAAATACGACACACCACAATACATCTCGCTAAATTCCCTGCTATAACAAAGTTTTGAGGGATGATATTTCCTATCTTGGTGACAGCTCACTTCAGAATAAAATATTTAGTATCTGTGACCATCTTCGTGCTCCAAATCTTACCAGTGTAATAAATGAATATTCTACTATAAATGTACGCCGATCGTAATTATCATAGTGGTGTGATATCCCAGAATAGCAGAGTCAATCATAATCAGGAAAATTCTCTATACACCCCGCGATCTCTATTGACCCCGGTTTATGGTACCTAACGTAAAACGTCATACTTTTGACAAAATGTTAACTTTTTCAGTGTTTATTTTTTCGATTACAAGGTTCTATATGAATGACTCATGGTTTAATATAAACTGGATTGTAGAATGTTTTTTTCCAAATCAATATTGCAAACAGTTTCGTATTTTCGTGATCTTACAAATGTAAACGATTAAGAAATTATTATCATACCATTCCACGTGAAAAAATCAATGTACTTACTTACTTATAGTTTTATGAATGTTGTTAAGTACGTTAACTACTTGTACTGTACTTACATGTTATGAATGGGGAAATGTTACCGTAAAATCTTTCAACTTTGTCCTAGTCCTTACTTGGACTATAGAATTATATGTACCTACTTATCAAAAAGTTGAAGTATACTTTTCATTCTTTTATTTTCTTAAGTATATACCAGTTGATAACTAACATTGACTAAATTTAATTAAAACTAAGTTAAATCTAAAAAGGCCGGAGGCATTGTACCGAGATTTCCGCGCTGAATTGCATTGCTGATCCGTTGCGCGAGAAAGCCGCCAGCTCTTCGGTCACAAGCTCACAAGTTAGATCAACCAGACGTTCGCGATTTTTGCAAATAACTTTAGGCGCACTGGGACCCCACGGACCAAGGGTCTGGAAGCAAAAAAAACGTATTTATTATTGTGTAGGCTGCATAAAATGGTTTTATATGCTCTATTGCCCCGCCTGCAGCATCGCACGAGTTCTAACATGCGTACTTTTACTCCAAACCAATAATAAAACACATTTTCGAATAAATTGACTTATCAATTCGATCAATTATTATGTATAGTTTCTTTTTCAAACGACACAGCAATCTCTAGGTTTTTATTACCTCGTTATATGAGAATTATATCAAAATACACGATTTCGTTTATTTATTATAAATTGTATTGTTTTACACAATAACAATAAAATATTTAATTAAGTATCAAAGATGCGCTTTATTCGACAGTTCTAAGAATATTTAGGGGACAATTTAAATTTAAAGGGCACAGTTGAAAGATTAATGTCACTCATTAATTCATAGACAAGTACCTAAATAGGTATATGTATAATGAATTAACCCTCGGACTAAATTATTGCTTGTGCATAATTCAAATTTACGAGTGAGTTTTGAACTATTTCTTTTATTACACGTGACGGACAGATTTAAAATATATAAATGAAATTATAAATTGGAAAGACGTACCATTCCGAAAAGTGTTTAAAGTGTGACTAGGTATATTAAATATTGCACTTTGTTAAATTCTATAAACTATCGTAGTAAAACATTGTCAAAATGAATCCTAAAAAAATTTAATTTTATAAAGCATTTTTTGGCAGGTGGCGCAAGAACCGATCACTTTGTGCACTCTTTGGGGGAGGCCTATGTCCAGCAGTGTACGTTTTTCGGCTGATATGATTTTTTACAAATAATTATATTACTTTCCCTTGAATCTGTCCGTCGTGGTAAGGAGTTCCTTTTATAATGTTCTTTTTTAGCTCAAAAGCTTAAGTAGATAATTTTCTATTGGTACGTTTCATGGAAACTCTACGTAGTAAATGTTTCCGCTTTTTACGGGAAAGTAATCAGTTATTAAAATCGTATGTTACTAAATAAATTCTAACTATGAAAATATGGATACTACGTAACGTACCCGTACCTACGGGATTTTCGATGAAAAAGTCCACATTTTTTATTCAAATTATATTTTATTCCGTAAGTTTTCGTTTCGTGAATAGGATAATGGAATAAATTACACATGAAAATACGGGATGATTATTATTAATGTTACCGTTTCAAAAATATACCTTTATAATACTAATTCCTATCCCAAAGTATTATTTTTTTCCTGAAAAAGGTCCACACAACAATATTTTAAATAAAAATACATGTTTATAGATATTATAAATTGATATCATTACTTAAAAAATTGCAAAACTCAATAAGTATAATAAATACCAAAATTAAGAATATTTTCAACTGGAATTTGAAGTACCTACCTAATGAAATATCCACACATTTTATGATTTGTTGTGTGAACCAAATGAACACTATAAGAGATTATTATTATTATAATTAGCGAATTATTGGGGAAATATCTATTTATTAAAATATGTTTATTGAAATGGGAATCTAGCGTTGCGGGATACCAATCTGTGGCAGCTTTAATAGTGTTAAGGAATATTTAAATTATTATTATATTACATTATTAAATATTGTAACGAATTATATGTGCATTTTAAACTTTACTTAGCGTTTTATTTTGTTCCTTATATTTTATAAGAATGTTATTTAAATTATCACACAAACGAAATTGCATGTGAATAACACAGATACTCCAGGCAAAATACGGTTTCCAAAAACATTAATTTATAATAGCGTTTTTTTTATTTATTTCATTCTAAAACGTTATTCTGAGATGCTTTATTCAAGAATCCAACAAACTTTCCACCCGGAAGTAATTATATAGATTTAAATTAAACATTCATTGTCTGTTTTATTTTATTTATATCGAATATTTTAAAGCAAATGTAAATTGAACCTAAATAAAGATAAAAAAAATATATTAATATTTATCCAGCCTTTTTAGGAGCTAATTAATTAATTAATTTTTGATGTCTGATTTTTTGTTGGATTTTGCCTCTAGGTAACTATTTAATTGATAATATATCCGTTACATTAAAAAAATTAGCTATTATAAATTATTTCCAAATTTGACATTTTTTCCATACAAGATGTCAGTTCATTGCCTGGACTAAGATATAAAATTAAAAGTCAGATAATAGGCTTGTGACCTAAGATTTTTTTACGATGCCTTTCGATCCAGTTTTTGGAGCGATACAAATGTTTGTACTACAATTAAAGAACATAAATACCCAAAAAATTTAGTTAAAGACGGACCTCGCTGGCGGCAGACGAAACGTTTCATACTAATTGATATTGAAGTATGACGTCACAGTTTGATATTTGTACTTGTCGTTGTTTGGAAAATCAATTAAATTGGTGTTTCGGTCGTGAAATATTCCGTTATTGGGTCCATAGTTATCTTACAATTTTGTTTCTATAAAAGCGTAATTATTCTATGGGTAGCTTTAATTATATTTCGTAAATTATACTTTATTACAATTATTTGATAGTTTACTAATTTTACTATCCATTTAGCAACACCACGTAACTACCCTATTAGCATAACATTAAAAAAAATGACTACGTGAACACAAACCAAATTTATGCATTTTTTTACACCAATTAACCAAATCCAACAATACAATTTAAATATATCAAACATGAATTACCATTTAAACATATTAGACCTTTTAGAAGACCGCCGGTTAGCCTAGCGTGTAGTGTAGTGACGCTGCCTACGAAGCCGAAGGTCCTGGGTTCGAATCCCGGTAAGAGCAAATATTTGTTTGATGAGCATGAATATTTTGTTTCTGAATGTTTTCTATTTATTTTAGTATTTAGTCCACAATATTACTATCAGCCGACATAATACATTCCGAAAAACTTTTGTGTCTGCGTCTAATCGCCACGACTCCATATAGAATGTTCGTACGTGGTCGTGGTAATTAGACACAACAGCAGACGCAAAATTTGAGAACGGCCGTATTATAATCTATTTTAACTAAAATTAGACACTATTTATGACTACGGATAAATATATTATCTGATAAATTGTAAAATAAAGGGGTATATTATGCGCTACAATCCACATTTTTGCATAAATAATTATTAGTTATTTTGATCTGATTTGTCGCTCCTATGCAATTATAATGTATGTGTAACTGCTGTTTACGGTATTATTGCCAGGATAAAATACACTTTGCATATTTGCGTGTTGCATGACACAAGGTGGGCCTACAAATAACATTTGAATAAAGTAAACGTTAGTCATTGCTAGTTTTTTTTGACATAACTGTGTTAAGGTTTATTTGTTATATATTTAGAGCATAGACTCAGTTGAAGATTGCCTAGTTCTAAAATAAATAAATATAATCACAATTTTTCTTGTTTTATAGGTGCACCAAATTATTAATAACCAATATTACATTTATACACATAAAAAGATCTCGGAAGTATATATTTAGGTATATTGAGTTGAAATTTGGTAACACAAAGATAGACGCGTAAAGTAAATTAATGAATTCTCAATAAGGGGGCCACTTTTGGGGGGTAAACTGGAAAATTAAATAAAAAAGTTTCGCAAACTGTATTGTGAAAGGGGTTGTTGTAAGCATCTCAGTTTTTTTTTTTTAATTTTTGCAAAAACAGATTTGAAGTAATTTAGGAAAAAATTACGAAAATTGACCAACCCCCTCCCCCCCCCCTTATCTCCGAAACTACTGGGCTTAAAATTCTGAAAAAATATGGAAAATAGTTCACTGCCTAAAGATTACAGGAAAACCTATAAGAAGTTTGAGTATGCAAAGTAACGAAAAAATTCTCAATATTTTTGTGTATTATATATGGAACCCTCACCACGCGAGTTTAACTTGCACCTTGGCTGCTACTAACTATCTGACGCTGACTGTACCAAAACTATGTCCACACCTACCGCATTTCATTTATTCTATACCTACTAACTTTTATCCGTATCTTCGCGTGGAATTCGTTTATATCATTTCTCCAAATTTACTTCCGCCCTCCATTTCACCCCGTTCGGGAATGATTTTCTGGATAAAAACTATCCTATATCCTTCCTCGGGACTCAAACTACCGGACACCAAGTTTTATCTCCATCGGTTTAGTGGTTTAAGCATGAAAAAGTAACAGACAGACGGTGTCGCGAAGCCACTTCTGATCACTCTCATGGCCGCGAATAAGTACCTATAGCACTCTAGCTTAGGTGAATGTATTAGCACATATGCATCTATAAACATACTCTAACTACTTGCGGAATCCTTTATATATCTAACATATGGGCTGCCGCCTCGTGCGTACCAGCTCCATATGAGGTGTGGGGACCTTCGTCCCCGAGAATGTCCTCCAACCTCCCCTTATAGACATCCCTGACCACACAACTGATACTGTTCCAATCCACACGCTACTGATCCAGTTATAATCACCCGGGTGCACCCCTGATTGATACTGATATGGACTGAGGCTGAGACTACCGAACCTGAGACGTTGTTGTTACACTTGTTACTAATCCTCTCACACTAAAGAACTCCACACTAAGAACCGTGTTATCGCATGTACGTGATCTGTAGGAAAACCTTATTCATATACATGATAAACCGTCACGCTTCTCAAAGAGAATAAGACATGTAGCCGCACATAAATACATCACATCATAAACAGTCATCGTCCGATCTGTGTAAATGATACCAAATCGTAACAATATCATAGGATGCATCGAAAGTGATTATGGAAAGAGCTCACCCTGGTTTTCCTCCAAATTTAACACTACAAATCTGCACGTAACTGTTCGTTCACAATCTAGCTGTCAGGAACTCAAACTCCTCGCCTACCCGTCCACATTATAAACATGATTTCTTGTAGGTGTTGCTACATGAAATAAATCGGCTGTTTGAGACATCATTATTAACATCGTCATAAATGTAAGTATACTATCGTGAATCATGACTATTCACGACAGACGGACAGAGTTACTTGACGGCATACAGTGAAAAGATGCATTTATAATAAAATAAGTAATAGTATGGATAATCCGCTTAAGTGTCAATTTAGCCAAACAAAATTATATTATTACGCAATCTCGTACGTACGACCTCAGACTAAGTCCTGCCTAAAAGCGTTTTATGTATCTTAATTATTATAATAAAAAAACCGGACAAGTGCGAGTCGGACTCGCCCACCGAGGGATCTGTACAAAATTACAAATGTATAGTTTACAGATTTTTCCTGTACTCGTACTTGGGTCGTTCTTCTTTTTTACCGACAATGAATCGAGGTTTTCCTTTTTTTTTGGTTTTTGAACTATCCAAAATTGTGATTTTGAAGTGCGATTTAAAAAAAAATGCATTGGTTTCTTCATTAACACTAATTAAAGTTTCCTTTCCGGCCAATATACATATTTGTTTACGGTTAGTTTTCAAAAAAAATATGTGACAAAGTGGACTCTTTCAGTGGGGACTACATTTTGGTTTACCACTCTGTCACGGACTTCTACGATAGAAATACGTTTAAAAAAAATGCTAGTTAGAGAAACTAAATGAATAAAATAATATGGACGTTCATTTTCGAACATTATAAAACCGTAAAATCATTACTCAAATGAGATGCCGTAGTAGGACGAAGACCAGGCTATTGTCGGTCGAAAAGAAGAACGACCCACTTGTACTATAAGAAGATATTGTTTGCCAAATTTCATAGTTCTAGGTCAACGGAGAGTACCCTATAAATTTTAATTCCCTTGAGAGTGTCGACTTATACGTTTTTTGCGGCATAAAAGGCCTTTTTTTACGTTAACTTAGAAGTTTGATTTTGTCACAGCTTCAAGGGACTGTAGACCTGAGTGTATGATTTTAATTTCAACTCGATACCTCCACGCGTTCCCAAGATCTTGGGCTTGACAGACAGACAGACAGACAGACAGACAGACAGACAGACGGACAACATAGTGATTCTATAAGGGTTCCGTTTTTCCTTTTGAGGTACGAAACCCTAACTAAGACATGTATAATGTGTGTCAAAATGTCAATATTCCGCAGTGTGGGTGTACTTTGCATACCGAGTTATTGTAATAATGACAGTATGAACCGCATTCCTAACTAGATCAATTCAAATCAGTTGGTAATGCTACTACAATAATTATACATACATAAAGTCACGCTTGTATTCCCAAAAAGGGTAGACAGGACATGAAATTTAATTTTCAGTGCCTGTTTTAGAAAGAGTTGGTTTAAATGGTACACAACCAAGGTGTTAGCTATCGTCTTGATTCCTTCCAACATACCATTTTTTCTATAGAATAGGTTATTATGTTATTAATGAAAAAAACTGGTCAAGTGCGAGTCTGACTCGCGCACCGAGGGTTCCGTACAAAATTTCATACAACATACCCGTCTTGCAACGCCCATTAATTTTGGAAAAAAATCTTAACAACGCATAGTGTAGTTAAGTCATTGTACCTACAGCGCCATTAATCGGTGCATTTTGTTACTAACTTGGGCGACCAATGAACTCGGTATGTACAGTAAGGGAAATGTATTCACGTACCACCGTAGAACCCTGTCGCAAATGACAGGCCGCCGTCACTCAAACTCGAGTGCTATGTCACCTTATTGCGATAGGGTTCCACGGTGGTACGTTAATACATTTCCCTTACTGTATGTTGGTTTTTTAGCGATAATTCTTTATCAAGTGAATTAATTTCGATAATTCTTTTTTTATTTGCTAGAAGGTACTTTCAGAATACTTTCATACGAATTTGAAGGAAAAAAATTAAACATAGAAGTATTAAATTACAAACTTATTGAACAAATGATTTTTGAAGAATAAAAAAAATACGCTAGATAGAGGCCTCGTTATACTTTTCCGATAATTTTTACCTCAATATAAATCATATATATATTATTTTCAATTTTTTCGCTTGGTAAACTTCGGAGATAAGGGAGGGGAATGGTATTTTTTCAACATTTTCCTTTACAAATCAAAATTGTACCACTGTAGAAAAAAAAACTGTTTTAGAATGTGCAATCCAAGCCCTTTCATATGATACCCCACATGGCCTACTTAGGTACGAGACTTTAAAATGCGGCTCACCCCACCGGTCACCCGTTACGAAACTAGACCTCTACCTACGCTTAGTTACTACGCATCGCGGTGTCAAAGTATAATTGTGGGTGAGAGTTCAGGTGAGCTTGAAACAAGTTACAGAATAGGGGGGCTCTATCAGGGACCGTTAATGGTTTAAAATAACATTTTATACCGGTTATAGTTGCATTTGACTATTTATACCGCTAAATAGTTTAATGGTTTATGTTTTCCATTATTAGGTCATATCGGTTTGATAAGTTACAATTTATACCTACTTACCTGTAATCGAAATATAATTATCTGAACCTGAAATAATTTGGATGGTAACTATTCAAGTCAAGTCAACAATGTCGCCAATGGGAGTACCCGGTATCCGAAAAGAATTACTTAATCGAGTTTCGTTTTCTACATCTTTACTTGAAATTTGAAGCCTATCGGCTCCTACGGCATTGTTTGTGCTAAGTCAGGTAAACAAAGCCGCCTATGGAGTCCACGACAATTACCTAATGGGTTTAAATCTCATTCTTCTCCCAACATCTCGAATATGGGATAATAAGTTAGTATATAAACTTTTTTGAAGTAAAAATAAACATGGCAAATAATATTGACATAACTGTCACTAAAAAAAAACCATACTTGACACAATACGTCTGTCAGTTTTTGTAAACATTGTAAAAGATGGTTTATTTTCTATTTTCTTAATTTTCTTAGTGTTGTATCCATATGTGGCCGACTCAACATTTATAATTTCTTATGATGAAGAACTTACTACAGGTTTGAGTTCAATTCTTGTTTATTTATTTTACATTAAATTTACTTTAAATTAAAATTAAAATTTTAATTTAAAGTAATTTTAATTTAAAGTACTGTTTCGATAAAAAATAAAAAATCGAAGACCTTATTGCAAATCTCCAGCATGAGACGAATCGAACGATATATAATTTATCAAAATTGGATCATAACTGTAGATCTGATGGCATGTACAAAAAAATCGGGCAAGTGCGATTCGGATTCGCGCACGAAGGGTTCCGTGCCATTATTTATAAAAACGGCAAAAAAATCATGTCTCTTGTATGGGAGCCCCAGTCCGACTCGCACTTGGCCGGTTTTTTAGTATTTGTTGTTATAGCGGCAACAGAAATACATCATCTGTGAAAATTTCAACTATCTAACTGTCACGGTTCACGAGATACAGCCTGGTGACAGACAAACGGACGGACGGACGGACAGCGGAGTCTTAGTAATAGGGTCCCGTTTTTACCCTATGGGTACGGAACCCTAAAAATCGGGCTCGCGTAGTATAAATATAGATAGATAGATAGATAATAGGTACCTACTTACTGGCTGCTATAAAACGCATAACATTGATTTAATTGTTTTCAGATTCAAAATCATTATTCAAAATTTCCTTCATTATTATAAATACAAAATGTTTAAATTAATACACTCGGAAGTACACAAACAAACACACGTAGTAACGTTTTCCGTAGTAAGGAAAGGAACACAAAATCAAATAAAGCAGCAATTAAAATTATAGAATCGACATTACAATGCAATGTAGGTAATTGTAATTATTCTCAAGTTTATAGGCTAAGAGACCGACCGAGACTGAGCGACCGATTCACTGCCGCGAAGACACACACGTGTCAATTGTATTGTATGTTTACTCCCTTTGCCTATGCGTGTCTTTTGTGTAGTGAATAAATGTCTTCTTTCTTTCTTTAAGAGCGTCTGTTGATTTATGACAAGAAAATAATAATGCTAGTTGCTAGCTAGTATGAATTATTTAGTGTAATTGGTGTTATCCGTTCTTGTTTTAATAATAAATAAATTATCCGACATAAACGCGATCATGCTAGCTAGGCTAGAAGGGTGAGTTTTTGATGTTTCTCATTTTTGAGAAACATCAAAAACTCTTTTTTAATTTTTGTTTGCATGAAAGATAAAAAAAGTATAAAAAAATATTAATAAAAAAACCGGCCAAGTGCGAGTCCGACTCGCGCACGAAGGGTTCCGTACTATTATCTACTCCGTACTATCTATAAAAACGGCAAAAAAATCATGTCTCTTGTATGGGAGCCCCAGTCCGACTCGCACTTGGCCGGTTTTTTGTATTTCTTGTTATAGCGGCAACATAAATACATCATCTGTGAAAATTTCAACTATCTAACTGTCACGGTTCATGAGATACAGCCTGGTGACAGACAAACGGACGGACGGACGGACAGCGGAGTCTTAGTAATTAGGCTCCCGTTTTTACCCTTTGGGTACGGAACCCTAAAAATCGGGCTCGCGTAATATAAATATATAGATAGATAGATAGATAATAGTTACCTACTTACTGGCTGTTACGCATAACATTGATTTAATTGTTTTCTGATTCAAAATCATTATTCAAAATTTCCTTCATTATTATAAAAACAAAATGTTTAAATTAATACACTCGGAAGTACACAAACAAACACACGTAGTAACGTTTTCCGTAGTAAGGAAAGGAACACAAAATCAAATAAAGCAGCAATTAAAATTATAGAAGCGACATTACAATGCAATGTAGGTAATTGTAATTATTCTCAAGTTTATAGGCTAAGAGACCGACCGAGACAGACAGCTACTTTTTAAAGTATTGAGACTTGTTTATTTATTACTAGCTGTCCGATTCACCGATTCACTGCCGCGAAGACACACACGTGTCAATTGTATTGTATGTTTACTCCCTTTGTCTATGCGTGTCTTTTGCAGGGATCGGAACCGGTTTTTTCAAAAGTCCCCGAAGTAGTCTAATATTTTGAATTATTTTAGGCTCTTAATGTAGGACTCTATCATGTATTTAGGTAACATTTTCGTATTATTAGACAGCCTGGTCAAAAATGATATTATAAACCAAAGAACGAAATTGAACGAAATAAAACCGGTATTTTGTATGGTGAAAATACCGGTATCCGATCCCTGGTCTTTTGTGTAGTGAATAAATGTCTTCTTTCTTTCTTTAAGAGCGTCTGTTGATTTATGACAAGAAAATAATAATGCTAGTTGCTAGCTAGTATGAATTCTTTAGTGTAATTGGTGTTATCCGTTCTTGTTTTAATAATAAATAAATTATCCGATATAAATGCGATAGAAGAGTGAGTTTTTGGTGTTTCTCAAAAAGCTCTTTAATTGTTGTTTACATGAAAGATAAAAAAAGTACAAAAAATGTTAATAAAAAAAACATTTTGAAACTCGAATCTGGCCTCAGCTCCTAGCCTATGATCCTGTATAAGGTGGAATCGTGCGCGTCGACAAACTTACCGCCTACAAAAAGTACTTACTCATATAATATTAGAAATTAAGATGAGCATCTATTTATAATTAAAGGTCAATGAATTGTGCCTTCAACACTCCTTATCAGCCGAACATTCCAAGTACAATTGTTTGATTTTAGATGTATGCATAAAAAGGTGCAAGAGATATTTACACATATAAATCACGCATGTTGCCGGAAGGGGTAGGTAGAAATTAGAGTTTCACTTGCTACGATGCCGGCAAACCTCGTTTACTCCATCCAATTTCTTAGAAATATCCAATCTTAATAGACTCCTGTTTTCCGAATTTCAAATTTAAATGTTTAAAAAATTCCCAATGTTCATTGCTTCTTCCGTGCATTCTTTATTTCAGAGTCTAAATATTGTAAACATTTATAATTATTGTTTAAACAGAGCCTAACAAAATGTAGGATCGACTTGACACCATACGTGACGTACTTACGTCAAACTAATTCATCATCACCCTTCTAGCTTTTTCCGGTTGTACCCTAAAGGGGCCCATGGTCCGATTTGGCACATAATTCCAAGATTTGGCGTAGGTACTAATTTTACGAAAGTGACCATCTGACCTTCTTGGGACTACTAAGAAAACTAAGACCTTGTTGGGACTAGCCTGGTATCCGCACGATGTTAACAAGTTCGGAATAACAGCTCTGAGGGGTAATCATGTAACGGTTCGAACGGTTAGGACAGTTTAATTGTCATTTTCCCAAACAAAAAATTACATTTAGATCTACCTGACGCGCGTACAATGCGTTACTCAATCGACCAGCTAGTTGAAAGTCGCGTGTCTTGGCTATAGTGGCTTAGTACGTCGAAGTCGAACCGATTCAATACTGACCAAATTTACGTAGGTACAACATTGCGCGCTGCGGAATCGTTGCGCCAGCGCAGCGCCACGGCGATGCAACATGCTGCCACACCCGCTGCCTGATTAGAATAATGCAATCCAACGATATACCCAACAACTACTCCATCAACGTCTGTGAGGTTATTCATTAGTACAACGGTTAGCCAAATGGGTTTTGTTAGTAGGTAGTAATCGCAATTGGCTACTTTCCTAAAAAAATATTTAGTTGGTCAGTTAGAATATCAAAAAATATTGGACACGTATTTTATTGTTTGTCAATTAAACAAATAAAAATGGAAAAAAAAAAACATGTCTGTTGTATGCCCCAGTCCGACTCGCACTTGGCCGGTTTTTTAGTATTTGTTGTTATAGCGGCAACAGAAATACATAATCTGTGAAAATTTCAACTCTCTAGCTATCACGGTTCTTGAGTGACAGACAGACAGACGGACGGACGGACGGACAGCGATGTCTTAGTAATAGGGTCCCGTTTTTACCCGTTGGATACGGAACCCTAAAAATGACGCAGATATGTCCCGTTAAAGTTCCGTGTGACGTCACATTATGGTACATTTTTTAGCATAATGTGACGTCACGCGGAACTTAAATAGAATTATATATTTTTTACCCAGGAAAGTACCCAATTACTAAATGTACTTCCCAACACCAACTCGTTTATCCAAATTTTCATTTCGGCAATTTTTTTTTTTGTCGAAGACCCCAAAGCTTTTTTTTTAATAACCCGTTACGTTAGGTTAGGTTAGAAGAATTGCACTGATTGAGGGGCTCAGCAGTATTCGTGCCGGATGTAGAATTGATAATGTTAGTGTACATAATTAATATTAGTTTACTAAGGTAGTTCTATAAGTGTTTTGTAACTAACAATCTACGGATCTGAGGAATCTGAAAATAAATAATTTTTTATATTTATTTAGGTTTGTTTTTAATAATCCTGAATCCTGAATTTCATGGCTTCAGAAAACAACGGCTTTTAGGCCAAATGAAAATTTGGACAAACGATACAGTTGACAAACAATTTTTAGTGATTCAGATACGTAGGTAACCGTATTGCCTGTGCCAAATCTTGGGATTCGATGCCAAAGCGGACCCCGGGCTCCAATAGGGCACAACCGGGAATAACGCTTTTTCGTCCCAATTTTTGACACTTTAACTCCTATTAATTTATTTGTGTGATGAGCACGAATATTTGTTCCTGAGTCATGGATGTTTTCTATGTATTTAAGTATAATATAAAATTATTATACATAGGATCCTGCACCACTAAAGTTTCTGTTTAGCCCAATGGTTGACTGGTAGAGAATACCTGATGGCATTAAGTCCGCCAATTGTACTTTTAGTTGTATATTTATGCAATAAAGTTTAAAAAAATATAAATAGGTATATCGTCGTCTAATACCCATAGTACAAGCCTATAGTACAAGTTTGGGACTAGGTCGATTTGTGTAAGATTGTCCCAAAATATAAAAAACACTATATATAAAAAAATACATATTATAATGTATCAATCTCCATTAGAAAATACGTGACACAATACATTTAATGACAAATCTATTTAATACCAATTTACGTAATCATTCAATATGTCAGGTCAAGAAGCATGTATTACAATCATGAATGTTCACTCTCAAAGCTTTTTGGTACCTAGGTACCAAAAGCAAGAACCGTAAGGAAACCTGCACACATTTCTGCGAGATCGATGACTCCCGTCATCCGAGAGAAAGTGCCTAGCAGTGGGACATAAATAGGGTAAATCGTTACTATCTGGCCACCGTCCCATAACTAGCCACTTTATACTTTATTTCTAAGTTAAAACTTTTTAATGTTCACAATAGATTTTCTTCCACCAAATGTAACAAAATATCTAGATTCTAAGGTAACTTACTTCTGAAAATAAACTTTCACTGGTTCTCCACGATACAGGCGTAGCCTAGTGTGGTAAATATTTAACAGAATGTGTTTAAAATAAATGATTATTTTATTTTATTTATTTTTTTATAGTCAAAATGAACTCTATTCACCTATAATAGAATTCATTTTAATAAAAGGTGGCCAGTAATATCTGGCCACCTAACTAACTGGCCACGTGATACTAAATTGAATTCTGTTTGTAGGGAAACAGAGTTCATTTTTCATATGAGGGGGGCAGCTATGGAAAGGTGGCCAGCTACTGGCAATTTACCCTATATAGGCTCATGATGATGTTCTAAATAATCTGAATAATTACGAAAATCACGTATTTTTCGGAATGTCCCCTCTAATCAGTTTTCGTTCCCGGAGCCATTGACACATAAAACTGCATGTACTGGTATGTCATTTTAATATCGCAATATGTAAAGAACCAGTTGATAAAAATTATTAACGATTTATTGTTCCACACAACCGGAAAGCCAGCAGTCATCCAAAAGGAAAAAATGCCCGGTAAAATGATAAAAAATTAAATGACAGTGCCCTGAAAGGAATGCAACCGAGTTGTGACTACGACAAAAAAGTTATAATTAACGTCCAAATCAAAAATATGTATACGAATTTGAATCTTATTCTTGTGAGCGTAAGTTTAAAAGTGTATAGATATTAATGGTGCAGTAATGCATTACTGCGTTCGTCTCGAAGGCAGTGGGTGACCCACAAAGGTCGGCCTTGACATTAAGTGTATGTACGTATGTAAGGCGAGTATGTGGATCTCGGCCGGTAGGACGGCGGTACGCAGGAGTGAAATATTTATCGCAATTATTTTATTTTATTTATATTCTTATAATTATTAAACCTATCTAAAGTAAGTATTAGTATCTGTAGATTAAACATAGTAATGGAAATATTTATGTTTATCAATTAAAGTATTAATTACTAGCTACTTTTATAGGTTGAGGTGAAGGTACTCTGTGAATTTCTAAATATTGAACTTTTATTTGGAAATTCATCTCTGCAAGTTTATAAATTGCATTTTTTTTTCTTATTTATCATTATCATCAATGAAACCCTTAAATACTTTCTGTCAACCAGAAAAAAGGTATATATGAGAAAGAAATAATGTCAATTATTTTACAAACAACTTGCGTAAAACAATGTTTTAATAAATACCTAAAAGTGAAATGTTGTGATCTATTTACAATTTCATTGGTTTTATGTTATTGAACATCATAGGTAAATCGTAATGAACAAGTTAAGTGATATCTATGTTATTTAAATGAAATAAAAGTGCCAGCTGACTAGTTTTGCATGACACTATCAGACCGCACCTGCAACGTGAAACATTTCGGCATGCAACTCGCTCATCGGATAGTCTAGGAGGCGGGTGGCTTTTTTGTTGCTTTGTTTGTTTTTTTTTTACTGATTTCCTTTTTACGTTCATGTGATGACATTTTAAAAGTAAGATAACAGGAATGATCATCAATTTTAATTGAAAGACTGGTTTGCATGACCCTTTGTGAATTTCTTTAATTCGAAATCATTTTCAATGAACGCTGAGTTTTGCATAGATGGCACTAAGAGGATGCATTATTGTGATTAATGTTTTATATCTACCAGTAGATGTTGGTAGGCGTACAAGGTGCTCACAAATACTGCTTCTTGTCAAATAAACTTTTTACTTTTTTAACTTTTACTTTAAATATCTAAACAAAACTGTTTTGACATAGTGATAGAGTTTTATGAAAATACAAACTAAAGACACAGTTTTTTCTTTATTCATCACATACACACTTGAACTTTTAAATACTTAACAAAAAGAAGTGTCAAAAGAAACCACAAAATCTAAAACTATCTCTTAGCTCATCCATACTCTCCAGTCCGAAATTGTGTTTATCCGCCATAAATATGATATTAGGTATTTCTTTACACTTATAAAATAAACATTACCTATTACCTACTGAGATAGGGTTTTGTTACGGTTACCTTATTGTTACCACTTCCGATATGCTTACCATAACAATAGGATCATCTCAGTACAGTTTACGTAATTTTTCACTTCTCATGCTCGAAAAGTGTGTGTTATCTTCCGACACAGGCATTATCCTTAATGGGAGGCACCATCCCTTGTGTAATGTAATTGAAGTGTTATTTACCAAATAAAGTATTTTGTATTTTGTATTTTTTTGTACATTAGGCTTAATAAGCGGGGCTAAAGTAGTACATTTAGCCCCTAGGGAAAATATGTATACATATTTTTGACTTTTAACACATTTAATTTGACCAATCAAAACACTTCACCATATTAAATCCACCAATCACAACTCTTTCAAAAACATTTATCTTTGCTATCAACCAACCAGAATACAACTACATATTAAAATCGACCATACTAAAAGCCATATTACCCCTCGAAGTATTCAATAAATATCCATCTCGTGGGAATATGGCTTATTTTAGCCCCTTGTCATACAATCTACTATTAGACGTTTGATGACATAAACTGTGCCAACATGACAGCTGTCACCAGACTCTTCCAATCTGAAATAGATTAGGTAGGTATAGCGGCCGCGTTGCGGATAGAATAATATTGATGTATTTAATGTACAAGTAATTCCCTAAAAAAAACATTTAAATAGACTTAAGGACTATTGTAGTCTGAGTGAATAGTTTATATTTCTGCTCACTTTAATCAGATATGTTTTTTTTTTCCTAATTTATCAAACACCTGCTACTTTACACTTACACTCTTGTAAAATTCGTTAAATTAGGTTTGATTACTCTTAAAAGATTGTATGTTTTGCTATGTTGTCATATTACACTTAATATAATTATATATTGTATATTGTATTTTTTGGCTGACTGTTTATGTATCATTATATTTGTGTTTGTGTTATTTGTATAAATGTATGATTGTGTGTGTATGTTTATATATAGAGGTATTTATGTACTTTTATTTTTATAATTTCTTGTTTTTTGATTAATAATAATCGCTGCACCACCTACTGCATAATCTAGTTTTATCTCTTTCTCCGATACCCAAAGGTTGTCTGGAAGAGATCGCTCTTCAGCGATAAGACCGCCTGTTGTCTACCTCTACCTACATGTTATTGTATTGTTTCTCTCTGTAACTGCTTTTTTTGTGTGAGGTGTGCAATAAAGAGTATTTGTATTGTATTTGTACAGTCGCCCACACTCCTAAGTGACCATTCGTGAACCTTATATCAGTGACATAAGGTTCACGAATGGTCACTTAGGAGTGTGGGCGACTGTATTGTATTGTATATTAGCCACGTATTTTTTTACTTGTGCTTTCAGGAAACTATAGGTCTGTTTTTCTGTTTCTTTTATTATAGTCAAGGTTTATGTATGACTGTTTGTTTCTCAATAAATTAAAAAAAAAGACAAGAGAAAAGAGACTTCGCTTACACACGTGTGCTTAGACATTCTAATGTGAAAATGGTGAACCAAATCAAGCCCCAGTTAGAGGCGGAATTGGTTAGCCATTTTACAGCGTCCTACAATCTCCAAATGTCACAGCAATATAAATCATCTGAATCTAGTTCTGTGCAGGCTTGATCGCGTAGGTGGGTTTTCAATTAGCATAATTGCGTAGCAATATACATTTTTGGTTTTGAGTGGCGACAATTTGTAGTTTTTGATTTAAATTTATTTTTGAGCCAAAGGACATTCAAATTTACATTTTACACTTATGTTAGCTATTGAGCTAATAGCAATATCGATGCTGTTCTTCGCTCGCGGACACACTAACTTGGGAAATTTTTATTAAAACTTAATGATTATTTTCGAATATGAACCGTTGTTTTTTTTGATAAAACCGTCAAAATACAAGTTGTTGTATTTTAACGGTTTTATCAAAAACACAAGTCGTTGGGAAGCAGTAGCAAATTTAAAGTTGTAAAAAGTTGTTGTCAATTCAATTTTTTTTTACAATTTCATCAAATGTCAATTTATGATACGAAATGAAAAGGTAACTTTTTTTTTCATCAGCTCTTTTAAGAGCCTTAGCGTTTCAAAAAGGATAATTTGGGGTAGTACGCTTTTTTTTAAGAGGGGCAGTATATCCCCACGTTGAACCAGTGCGGGCTAGGGACTTTACATACATACTTGAACTTTTAAATACTTAACAAAAAAAGTGTCAAAAAAAACCACAAAATCTAAAACTATCTCTTAGCTCATCCATATTCTCCAGTCCGAAATTGTATTAATCCGCCATAAATATGATATTATTTCTTTATACTTATAAAATGAACATTACCTATTACCTACTGAGATAGGGTTTAGTTACGGTTACCATATTGTTACCACATCCGATATGCTTACCTTAACAATAGGGTTACCCTATCAGTAAGGTTACCTTATCATAAGGTTACCAAATCGATAGGCGCCTGAAAAGGGGTTTCCCGGTCCTTGAACACAACACCACATAGGTACCTACCTACAGAGCAAGTATGTAATTCGGATTTAATGCAGGTCCCCAATACTCAACACAGCGCATCTTCGGGAGCTCTGGCCCTTCCGGGCGCCATGGCAACTAAGTTTCGCAACCAGTTGTGATTTTTTATTCTTTGTCCGCAACTAGTTGCCATACACGACTTATTTTTCTTTCTACGCAACTAGTACGCCGTGGCTACTGAGTTCCGCAACCAGTTGCGGTGGAGGATTTTTTATTCTTGGTATGCAACTTTCGTAATTGGTCAATCTATATTCTAATTATTTCAATAATGTAGTTATGGCCAAATGTACCGTCAGTCATGAAAAGAAAAAAATGCAGTCATTGATCATCTTGACATTAGTCATACTTGCGTCTGCTTGGATTTTAGGTTTTCAACATTTTGTTTATGAATAATACAAACTGAAGATATTACACGTATTTTCGTGTTGCCTTATTTCTGACGTTTATAAGGATTATAAGGGACTGAAAACACCGTGACATTACCAACTCGAATGTCCCACGCTTATTTTTGTATAATGCTAATCGCAATTTATCTTTTTTAGAAATTCGTTGTACGCAACCAGTTGCGTAGAAAGAAAAATAAGTCTTGTATGGCAACTAGTTGCGGACAAAGAATAAAAATTCTTGCATCACAACTGGTTGCGAAACCTAGTTGCCATGGCGGCCGGAAGGGCTCTGGCAACCTTCCTCACCACTAGAAACACAACACCACTGACACCATGCCTATTATGAGAGCAAGTATGTCATTCGGAGGATTATTACCTAAGTCCATAAAGACCCCTGCTTTACGCCTTACGGACATAGATAATAATATTAAATTAATGATATTTTTTGTTTCAAAACAACATTGTAAATACCTTCCTTAATTACTCATTAAAACTCTAATAATAAATACAGTAGCGACACTTTGCCGCTTAATTATTCCGTTTTTAATGGCTTGTTGTGGAATTGATTGATCTTTGAATTAATATAACTCATTAATCGGTGTGATCGATGTTTTTACTTGAAAATTATCATTACGTTCAATTTGGAGTAGGAATCAACTGTGCTCAAATGAAGGTGGCATTTGATTCGATATTCTAACATTAAGTAAAATACTGTTTATCGTATGTGATCATTAAAAACACTTCAGTATTTTATATATTCTTATCGAAGTTGTTAGTCGTTAACCAGGATCTGATACATTTAAAATACTGACTCTGTCTGTGATCATTAAAAACACTCCAGTATTTTATATATTCTCATAGAAATCCTTAAATCAGAACCCTTTTACAATCTGATAGATATTATATTATATTATTATATTATAATTACATTCTTATACCTAACTTTTTTTTTGTGAAAATGGAAGGTTATAATCGAGGTAAAATTTATTTAAATATTTACGATCGATCACTAATTTAGATCGACCACTTTGGCAATATTTCAATTTGGTACCCTAAGTGTTTCATTCGTTTGCTCTTTCAACTAGCGTTATTTCAGTCATAGTTTTTAGGGTTCCGTACCCAACGGCTAAAAATGGGACCCTATTACTAAGACTTCGCTGTCCGTCCGTCCGTCTGTCTGTCACCAGGCTGTATCTCAAGAACCGTGATAGCTAGAGAGTTGAAATTTTCACAGATTATGTATTTCTGTTGTCGCTATAACAGCAAATACTAAAAAACCGGCCAAGTGCGAGTCGGACTGGGGCTCCCATACAACAGACATGATTTTTTTGCCGTTTTTATAGATAATGATACGGAACCCTTCGTGCGCGAGTCCGACTCGCACTTGGCCGGTTTTTTCTTTAAATGTATATCAATCAAGAGTACTAAAATTTTGGCAAAACATAATCGAGGACAGCACTTAAACTGTAGCTCTGTAACTGTTGTACTTTTTTTATCAGTAAGTATTTTTGTTAAAAAAGGTAAAGAGGAATACGAAGATAGTTTAAATTAGTTTGGAAGTTTTAAATTTATAAATACCTACGCCAGTAACCAATAATAGCAGTCAATAAAAATGTCATATTAAAACGCAGTCACAGTATCAGTAGTCTGATTAAAAATAACTATAATTACGACATATTTTATTTGGTTGTGACGCAAATTTACCGCGGTCGGTACGATATCCCAACACCTTTTAATAACACCATAATTAGCTCCTCCAACGATTTTGGCTCCTTGTAATCATCTCCATATACTTATAATCCGTTGGAGGCGTGGTCTTCCGCGTTCCCATGTCGGGCGTGCCGGCTGAATCTATCTTCCAAATGAGGTTTAGTCGGCATTGGAGTCAGCCAAGCAGCCAAGAGGCCTGTTGCATCAGATGAAGTGACCTGTCGGATTAGAGATTCTTATCAGAACGATAAGAGTCTACAAACTCATCAAAAGTTTTTACGGCTTGAAACAGCACGGCTATCACAAGACGGCGCGCGAGCTTTCTCGATTTTTCTCGCACTATACCTCTCTTTCTTCTTAGAAAACTTTTCTAAGAAGAGAGAGATGGATAGCGCGAGAAAAATCGAGAGAGCTCGCGCGCCGTCTTGTGATAGCCTTGCAGGCGTCTCAGTGCTGGAACGACCAGTTTTGTACTTCATCTAAGAACGCCTAGGTCTCCTAGGGCTCCATCTCACCTTGGATCCCAAATGATCGCGCACGGTAAGGTTTCCGGGGAATTTCCTCCAACGCTCCGGCAGTAGAACGATATTTCCCATGGGCCTACAGCATAGAGTTATTTAAAATAAGAAAACATATTTTAAAGGAACTTCCAAGAGCACACCTTATAAACGCCACTTGATTTGCGTGAAATCGTGTTGGCGTATTCTCTGTGCAGTAAGAGTCTGTAATTTACATTTATTTAAATGTTATATAATTTCAATGCGCATGTAGGTACAGTAAGGGAAATGTATTCACGTACCACAGTAGAACCCTATCGCAATAAGGTGACATATCACTCGTGTTTGAGTGACGGCGGCTATCAATTGCGACAGGGTTCTACGGTGGTACGTGAATACATTTCTGTGCTTGTACTTTAGGTACTTCTCGATCAGCCACGTAACAAACAGTAATTAGAGGCAACGCCCTTCGCGACCTTTTTTACTCGCGAGGATTATTCAAATGAGGCTGGTTTTGGATTTACCGTAGATTATCGATGTTTATAAATTATAACATTGGCGTTTTAATTTGGCCGAGTTTTTAAAGGTGAAATGAAATGACGTCAGTTGACATGAAGGTTTCAGGGCGGGTGGCACCAACATACGATTACAGGCAAATCAACGTTAAGTACAGTACCGGTCAAAAGTTTAAGTTCACCCTTTGTTTTTGGTACAAATTTGTACTTCTGTGCGATAATGTTTTGCAGTTCAGATGTCGAAAATTGTTTCCAACTGATTCGTTATTGTTTACGGAGATGTGTTTGATTAGTCAGACACAATTTACGTAGATTTCTAAACAACTGATTCCCTAAAAACCAACATTGTATCTGATCATTGTACGTTTTAAGTGGCAAGCCCATGTATGGCCCAGCCTTTGCCGTCATTCCTATAAGATTTTAGGGAATGCGTTGTTTAGAAATGTACGTGAATTGTGTCTGACTAATTAAACAAATCTCTGGAAACAAATTTCGGCTTCCGAACTGCAAAAAAGTATTGTCCAAAAGTACTCATTTGTACCTAAAACAAAGAGTGAACTTAAACTTTTGACCGGTAGTGTATACAAAGTAGAAAAAAATTCAGGGCCCTGAAAAGGAACTACCTTAAATCCTTTAGTTAGCTCATATTGCTGAAAAGAAACATTCCTTTATTTAAAAACAAAACTGCATTCAAAGATCTTCCAAAATTAAAAGTTACTTATATAGGTCTAGAAGTAAAAAAATACACGTAAAGAAGAGTAAAAAAATACACATTTTTTTTAAAGATTTTTTTTTATTAAAACCATTTGGAAATGATTGCCCACAAGCTTAATAATCTACCGTAATTTTTTTTGCTACTTTTACAGGGCCCACCTGTATATTGCGGTATTCGTTATATCGCGTCTGGAGCACCCGCATGCTGTACCTATATCGACCGACTTAACTACTGAAGATGCTCCTTTATTTCATACATATGTTGGACATAAGGCAACAGATTTAAAGCAAACATGAAATTACGAGGTGGCCATTTTCGTATAAATATTCATAAAGACCGATATGGCGCAGCATTGAAGCGTAATTGAGGTGTTCAGAGCTGAACAAGCGTTGTAGGTGGCCGAAATTGCTTTAAACATATGGTTGAGATTATGGAATATGGCCGACTTTATATAAAATTGTCATTGAAATTTGATTCTTCTACCTTGGGCGGTAGAGTTGCTTTTTGAATGGACTACTTTGATGCAATTCGGCCAACTCGAATAATAATCTCCAGTATACATGCACTCAACACCATAAATAAATAAGTAAATGAGTTAATATGACTTCCGAAGAGAAGGCAGTTATTAACTTAAACATGAGTGGTGAAATGATCGAGTGTAGGAAACCGGTCTAATCCCCACATGGTCTTTTCTTTTGCGTTAAAGGTCAGATGGCAGCCTAGTTGCTTTGGAAAACTAGTGCCCACCCTAAATCTTGAGATTTGGTGGCAAAGGGGTGCAATGGAGCCAGGGTGTAGGGTACCTACAGCCGGGAAAACGCTATGATGATTATCTAGTTCGGTCACCTACGTGAATCTGACCCACCAACTTTGCTTAACTAGGGGAGGAGAGCGTAACCTCGGATAGTTAAGAAAAAATAAGCCAGGGTGTAGGGTACCTACAGCCGGGAAAACGCTATGATGATTATCTAGTTCGGTCACCTACGTGAATCTGACCCACCAACTTTGCTTAACTAGGGGAGGAGAGCGTAACCCCGGATAGTTAAGAAAAAATAATCATAATTAATTATTACAAATAGATATATTACAATAATATCTCACATCAAAGTTGACTAGGACTATCATTTGGCATAAACATAAAGAGATCAAGTTATTACTTAAGAGATCAATCAACATTTGCTTTTTTTTTTTTTTTTTTTTCAGTAAAGCACTTTACAATGACTTAAAACTAAATACAACGTCCCACAAAACTGTTTGCACAGTTTGACTGTGGGATCCATGAGTCTATATAATTTGAGATAGTCTTAAATGATAATGAGTCTATATAAAGTGGTAAAGTTCTAATCAGTCTATATAATTAGTTAAGTCTTAAGAAGTAAGAACAGCTTTAAATGATGATGTAGGTAACTAGATATAAGATATTAGGTAAATATTTAAGTATTTAAATACTGTCGAGATAGTGTTTCAACAGGGCTCTTTTAAATTTATTTTTGTTTTTCTCTTGTTGTCTTGCTTACATTTTGTAAATCCGATTTCACCCCTTGTATAAGGGTAAAAGCAGATAGATACCTGTATTTAAATGGTGGGGAGAGGTGAATACAGATACTAATTATTTGCAATCATCACATACGAAACCTATAATTCTTGTGCATTTCAGACAAACCGTACATTAAAACCAGACATCTGTAGATTTTGTACGACTATATGTTTTATCGCAACTGATACATTCAGTATCTTCCTCATTTAACCCTTATCCTACGTTTTTGTTTCTAATACTATTCGCTTTCTCTTAAGTGAAGGAGTTTGTGTTGGTTTAGTTTTATTAAGTAATAGCTGGTTTTTGTAAGGAGACTTAGGCAATATGGCAGTATAACATATATCCGATTTCACCCCGTCTGCTTCTACCCAATGGCCTGCATTTAGCAAATGAAAAAATACACAATCATTTAACGGTTGCATTCAGGAAAAAAATCGGAAATCATTACTCAAATAGTCACTATTTCGACGTAAGTCTATGTAAGAATACTTTGGAATAGGTAACCCACGTTAGTTTTTATGACAAACCTTTTTAATAATTCGGGGTTAAAATTATAGCAGTTCACTAAATTTTATTTCAACTAACCTGGCAAATGCTAACTTTAGATCATACATCGTGCGAAATAATTAATCAATCTGTCACATATACAAGCCTATCTTCTCATCTCAAGCATGGACCAGTTAATTGTAATGAGACTTACAGACTAAAAAGGCAGCTTAGAATCTTAATTAACAGTACAAGATATCAGGTCTTAAAAGGTTGACCAGTTTTATACCTAATCGTATATTATAGTAACAACTGCTGCGAGATAAAAATTAAAATATAGCCTATTTCCATTCTATATATAATGCTCGTCAAATAATGAATGAAATCGGATGAGTATTTTGTATTTTTGGAAATTACCCCGTAAGTTTGTACGTAAACTTGCATAGCTACAAACTCACAAAGAATACACACTCACAATTTTTACCTTTCTATAATATATATAATAGAATTACAACATAGTAAATCAGCTGCAAAAAACACAAAATATATTTTGGCGCCTCGAAAAGCGCGCTCAGTAATAAGTTGCCACAGGCTGTATAATAAGTTGCCACAGGCTGTATAATAAGTTGCCACAGGCTGTATAATAAGTTGCCACATTCTGTATAATAAGTTGCCCCAGGCTGTATAATACAGTCGAGATGTATTTTGTGTTTTTTACAGCTAATTGCAATGATGCAACATAAACAAACCGGACAAGTGCGAGTTCAACTCGCGTGGTGAGGGTTCCGTAAAATATTGAGAATTTTCCCGTTACTTTGAATACTCAAACTTCTTATAAGTTTTCCTGTAATCTTTAGGCAAGGAATTATTTTTCAGTTTACCCCCAAAAGTGCCCCCCTTGTTCATAACTTATTAATTTACTTTATGTGTACATCTTTGGGTCACCAATTTACATATGTGTACCAAATTTCAACACAATCGGTCGAGTAGTTTCGGAGCAAATCGGCTGTGACAGACGGACAGACAGACGCACGAGTAATCCTATAAGGGTTCCGTTTTTTTCCTGTTGAGGTACGGAACCCTAAAAAGAGGTAGATATGTTGTATATACGAAATTCTGTATTTAAAAATGGTCATCTTATCTGACAGCTAACGTTTCCATTGACGACTTGAAACTGAGGCAAGTTGGTGCAATTGACTCAATTTTAGTGTGCCATTTTTGGAGCGCTCATAACCTATCTACCTCTTTTTAATATTAAATAATTGGCTAATTGACTATCTTGCGAGATGTATCTATAATTGACTTCAAGTGACGTCCCCAGCATGCCATAGATCAAAGATATCCCCACTTTCATTTAAAATCAGTGTCTTTGTTGTTTAAAATCAGAATGATAGGAGCATGAAACAAAAGCTTGGCCTAAAAATGTCCGTTTCTATCAATAAGACAAATGGAATACGGTATTTGACTTACCAGTCAAATCTTATCAGTCAAATCTAATAATACCACGTCCGAGCGAGATAGTAACATACAAATCTCGATAAGTGAGACAGAAAAGGAAATATCATTCGTTGTCCTTGTCATAGTTCCACTTTTTTCTGTTTGCCACAACTGATTTAGTATGAAGTTGTGACCAATAAATCACTACCCACCCAAATTAAGTAGGTTGTTTATGGTAAGCCATCAGCCATTTTAAGACCAGTTCTTAATTTAGCTGCATAGAAGCCTTTCCGTCCCTCATTGTGGCATCACGTATAGCCTGTCCTGAGTATCATAGGTCCATGGTCAAATCGGTACTTAGCAACTTTTTCAAAACGTCAAAAGTCTGGGTTTTGTAGTGTCATCTTTTTAATGCGTTCAAAAATAATACAAAAAATAATAAGTTCAGGACCGATGTTCTGCGATTAAGTATGATGCTGAGTTTTAAGTTTCGTTAATTGGATCTGTGCCAATTTTATACCCTTAAACCTTAGTTTTGTTTGTTATTTCTTTTCTTAACTTAATTAGATAAACGTCCCTCAATGCTGCGTGTACGGCATTGGTCACTTTATGTAGGTACCTTACTAGGATGTTTACCTACTTTATATTATATTTTTGTTACAACTTGTAAAATTAATGATTAAATGTAAAAATAAAATAATTTTACTGTCGTCCAATATTTTATTGCGACCATGAATGCATGAAGTGACAGTGGTTAAGTTAGGTATATCATTCAATAATTGGACACGTGAAACCCAGCTTCAGGCTCTATTTGACAATGAGGTTGTGGTCATATTGATATTGTACCACTCGAGATTGTTGTCACAATGTCCATGTAGCTAGTCTAATTAAGCATGGACCTATAGGTTAATAAGTTCCATGGCTTGTTCTGAGTATCTTATAAGATACTCAGAACAAGCCACGGAACTTTTATTGTTCTGTGGGACAAGCTATGGTAATAATAATACCACGTCCGAGCGAAATGATAGCATACAAATCTCTATAAGTGTGACAGAAAGGGAAATAACATTCGTTGACCTTGTCATAGTTCCACTTTTTTTCTGTTTGCCACAACTGATTTAGCATGAAGTTGTGACCAATAAACCACTATGCCCACCCAAATTGTTCACTATGACCATTCATTCATTTTCATTCATTCATTTATTGATTGTAAAGTCATGTACATTTTATAATTAAGGTGTTATATACAATTTGGTAAGTCAGCCCATGACGTCCTGAGAGGACATACAACATTATACTACCTTAACCTAGGCTAATCATTATAAAACAGAATTTATTAATTATCATGCGAATAACGAATATACAAAGCCTTCTAAATTAGTATTACATTGAAATATGTTACAATTATTATTATAATGTATTTTATGTCACTTACATTTTCTACATGTTGTTTATATTTGAAATTAAATGTTTCAAAAAAATCACTAACTGAATAATAGCATTTGTCTAGTAATGATTTGTCCAATTTGGTTTTGAAGATAGCTTTTTTTAGGTTCTTGCTTAATCATGTCTGGAATTTTATTAGTTATTCCATCTTATTCACTTTTGGCCATTCCGGATTATGACCCCAAAATCACCCTGCATACGCCCCTACGGCTATATGCGTATTCTGGCGACATTGTATTGTTAGAGACTGAAGATGAAGGTGGCTCTCTGAAATCACCTGAGCTCGCCTTAATTTGCTCGTAGTTCCTACATTATGTTCCTTAGATCCGTAAGGCTGTCTAGATCTGGGCAAGTGGCAAGCACGCCGGAGTACCAGGGCCTGGCCCCGTAGCATTGTTGGCCTTGTCACGCGATAGGTGATAGGATAGAGCGTGCGTCACTGGCTGACACCGTTCGATAGAACGAGACGACGCTCCTAACTTGTCACTTGTCGCGTGATAAGGCCAACCATACTACGGCTCCAGATGTTATGCAATACTATTTCAAGTTGTTCCCTTTCACTCAATTTCCTAGAGAGCCTACTAAACATGTCGTGCATTAAATAAATAAATATTAGGGGACCTTCTTACACAAATCGAACTAGGCCTATAGTAAGCTCAATATGCCTTCGTTTCATATACCGATTATATACATGCCCAAAAACTATTGATGTCATACAAGTACAGTAGCATAAATTATTTAAATGCGCTAAAAAGAATATATTTTATTCTTTTTCTTTAAAACTTTTACTATCAACCTCGGGCCTTTTTTAGATTTAACTTGGTTTTAATTTAATTTAGTTAGTGTAATAGTTAATGTATTTAAGATAAAATGTACTGGATACTTCTCTGCTGTAACTGTAACGTGTTAATAATTGTATAGTTGTTAGATTTAAGGACTATAGTATAAGTAGTTATATTCAGATACAATTGTAATATTGTTCATGAATTAATAAATGATGATGATGATGAATTATGCGAATACGGTACGGAACCGTTGCGGTCCGACTGGCACTTGGCCGGTTTTTTTTTAACGACGTAGAAAAAACCAGCCAATGGATCGCCTTGTTTCTGCCACTCAAGTTTCAACAAAAATTAATATATTTATGTTCCTTATTCTTATCAGAATAAATTCATTACTCGTCGCCTTTTACTCTACTTACTCTGTCATCACAATGCATGCTTAAACAAAATTCATTGAAGTAATTCAATTTTATGGGCACAAAATGGCGACCTTACTACATCCATATTCGGAACAGCCGTATATAGTGTGTTTAATTGATCCAGAATATTGCCAAGGGATTGTATAATCTTATTCCTATGTAAACAAAGTTTAAAGTGGAGTTTAAAAGCGTCAATCAATGCAATGCAATTTGTCTTGCTCTTGATTAAAACGCTTCGGTTTTTGTTGCCGCAGGTCAAGTCTAGTAATTAGTAGGTTAAAGGATTAGATGTGAAACGTTGTTGTTTATGGCCAAGCGGCGCGTGTCAAAGTCAAAGTCTAAGTGATTTATTCTTCAATTTAGGCATATTAAATGCACCTACGAATGTCGATAAACTACCACCGGTTCGGAAAGCAAACCTCTGCCTCGAGAAGAACCGGCGTAAAAAACTCAACGAGGTATCATTGTTTCAAAACAGAATACCTACTACAAAGTCAAAAATATGTCAAAGGGACCTCGTGCTCGTTTGAGCACTATCGGGACAAAAGCTAAGAGGATAACGACAAAAGAGACGTCTTTAGAATAACGCAGGCCGGAAACGCACACACGTTCTATAATATTCCGGTTAGGTTCTTTTCACTTCGCTACTCGCTATGCGACTCGCTATGCGACTCGCTATGCGACTCGCTATGCGACTCGCTATGCGACTCGCTAAGCTCTAGGCACTAAGCAAGCCACATGTCTGTGCATTTCCGGCCTTAAACTAAAGCTAGAGGCTTTGGAAGTGAGGATACCTGAGCGTTTTCGCGTAAAGAGATGCATCGTTAGTGACGTCACCGAATAAAAGTTAAAAACATTCCATTTTGTAACTACAATTAACAATACTATTTGTAAGACAAATAAAAGTTACAAAATGGAACATTTTTAACTTTGATTCGGCGACGTCACTAACGATGCAACTTCTTCTCGCGAAAATGCCCATCTATGACCTATGATATGCTGGGCCGGTGGCCATAACAACTTCAAAATAACACAAGATAAGATTAAAGTTTTATTGAGATTGTACATACGGCCAAACTAAATTGCTAAAGCTAATTGAGCTATTTTTTAATAGCAACCGCTAATCAACCCATTTTGCGCATACCTATGCAACTGAATTGTTGAGCGAGGTAATTCACTAGCAGCCTTGAAATGGCTCACCACTCGTCCATATAGGTACCTAATTTGGCCCAACATAATACGGTAGTTGACAATAAATAAACACATTACTAATAAACAACAATTTCGAAAACAACAACTTCAACTTATTTTTGCTAAGTACAAACAATTAATAGTGTAGGTTTAAATAATAAAAAAATAATTGATGTCCGAAGAATTAATAGTGCATTGTTAACCGAGGGTTGAAATTGACCCATTTCACCCGAGATACTCACTTCGTTTGAGCGGTTCATAGTTCGAGGGTGAAATGGGTAATTTTGCTCGAATTAAACACTCTTCGTTTCGACTGTGAGGAAAGTAAAATAGTACACGTACATATTATAAAACAGGTATATTAAGAGTAATCAGTTAAAATACACATACTGCCAACTTTAGTAAAGTTTTAAAAACGTATCTAATAGTTTAATTTTTTTGTATATGTACCTATATGTAATTCTATAAATAAATGTACAGAAATATATGAATTATTATTATGAAATGAATTAATTATTAGGTGTACCTAAATTAATTAATTATACCTATATCGCACTGGCCACTTGCCACGGCCTACTAGATTGTAATCGAGTAGGCCGCTTACACTCGAATCCCTCGTTACTCTCCAGATTCTACTTAATATTGTAAAATCTACCGCTTCACTCAGGATTCAATATACCGCTCTGGCAGCATAGTAGATTGTATGACAAGGGGCTAAAATAGGCCATATTACCACGAGATGGATATTTTCCCGAGCGAAGCGTGGGAAAGTATTTCGAGGGGTAATATGGCTTTTAGACCCGAGTTATACACTCTACTTTTCACTTCGACTGCGAGAAAATAGTAAAACAAAGATTATCCATCCACAATCAACAACAAATTTCACTGCGAAGAGATTGTTCAATTTAGCGTTTGGACGCGCTATTTAACGGTCAGAGGCGTTTTCTTTTTTAATGATTTGGAATTAGGGACTAAAAAACACCTGATGTTTGATTGGTCGATTTTAATATGTGGCTGTATTCTGGTTGGTTGATAGCAAAGAGAAATGTTTTTTGAAAGAGTTGTGATTGGTGGATTTAAATTATTTGGAATTAGGGACTAAAAAACACCTGATGTTTGATTGGTCGATTTTAATATGTAGCTGTATTCTGGTTGGTTAATAGCAAAGATGTTTTTTGAATGAGTTGTGATTGGTGGATTTAATATGGTGAATTGTTTTGATTGGTCAAATTAAATGTGTTAAAAATCATAAATATGTATACATATTTTCCCTAGGGGCTAAATGTACTACTTTAGCCCCGCTTATTAAGCCTAATATGACACACTTTTCGAGCATGAGAAGTAAAAAATATATTATTTTGCTCCCTTGAGACACAGTATACTATTTTCTGTTGGCAAATACCTTTATAGGTACACTATGCGCAATGGTAGGTCCAAACTGAAGCTGGTTTGTTAAAGGCACGTTGGTTACGCGTTATGCACAGCAGCCTGGTAGGTATAGACTACGAAATAAGTGATTAAAACCTTTGACTACTAGTAGACTAGTTAATTAGGCATTGTAAGCCGGTGATATGGATCTTTTACAATATTTTGTAAACAACTGGGCTCCTATTTTACCTACTGTAAAACATTATACCGCCTTTGTACCGATTTAATCTATTTGGTCTGTATTTTTACCCGACTGCTGAAGGAGAGGAGGGTTATGTTTCTCGAGCGTATGTATGTATGTGTGTATGGTTTATTCTTTGGCACGCCCTGCAGCCTAAACCGTTTGACGGATTTCGACGTATCAGAGGGCCTACCGCGAAACGAAATTCGTTTTCGTTCGTGTATCTCCGTCTCTGTCGCTCGAACTAACAAGTGCGACAGAGACGGAGATACACGAACGAAAACGAATTTCGTTTCGCGGTAGGCCCTCAGGTGTTGTTGGATTCCTCTTAATCGTAGGTCTATAATATTTGCAAAAAAGCAGTTGGATTTTTCGAAAAATCATTTCAATTCACTTGTTACCTGTGTCTTGTGTATAATGAAGTAGGTATACGTAGGTATGTCGTGGACAATATGTTCACTTCGCTTGGCTTTGTTGAAGAAAGGCCGATGAAACATTCCGGTAGGGCTTTGAAGATTATTGAATGTGGCCTACGATAAAGTTATTGGAATTGAAATCTTCTACCTTGGACGGTAGAGTTGCTTTTTGAATGGACTACATAGATGCAATTCGGCCAACTCAATTAATCTCAAGTATATACCCATGATTGTTGAACTGTGGTATGGAAGGCATGCGGAAAGCAACACACTAGTCCCTATACCCTCTAAGTAGGTACAGACAACAGATCACGTTGGGGGAGGAGGGGGGGGGGGGTATAAGGAGACCTCACGTGTATTTTTCTATCGATAATAAGTATAATAATAACTAAGATAGAAAAATAAACACGACTAATTATCTTACAATTAGGTCGAATGAAAAATATATACGGTGAGGTTATGGGGGAGGGGCAGCCAAGGGGAAGAGGGGGGGGTCAAAAAGTAGCCGAAAAAACCTCGCGTGATTTGTGCACAAGCCCTTAGCAACAGAGCGTATAATGTCTTACCAGATCACGGGCCAGTGGTATCGCGGACCTTTGGGGGTGTGGCCGAGCCGAAGCATCGAACATACACATAACCAACACGTAGTGGCACTTTCGACTTTAATGATTGCATTGGCAAGGGACAGAACGAGAGTATTATGGCCAAGGCTTCTATTAAAGTGGTCCTTTCCTTGGGCCCAATACGAGCGCAATTGGGAATGGATGAAAATTTTAGAAATGCCTGATTATTTTTTTGGTGATAGGAATAACCTTCCTTAGCACCAGAAAAAAGTTTCAGATTTTTCAGCTGCGTCAATTTTTTTTGAAAAATGTGAACAGTTTCCTCACTTACGTTTTGGGTCAGTTACGGCACCTTCCTCGATCGGTCTCGTTTTACAAAAAAATATATTAAATATGTGTGGTAAACTGACACTGGCAATGATATTGACACTTGCAGCAGCTATATTGGTCATTACCAGTATCAGTTTACCACAGATATTTAAGATAGTTTTTTGTAATATGAGACAGATCAAGGAAAGTGTCTATTTACCGTTCTTGACCCAAAACGTAAATGAGGAAACTGTTTATATTTTTCAAAAATAATTGTCGCAATTGGATAATCTGAATTTTTTTTCTGGTGCTAAGGAAGGTTATTCCTATCACCAAAAAAATATCAGGCATTTCTAAAATTTTCATCCATTCCCAATTACATTCTACCTACTTCATCATCATCATCATCATCATCATATCAGCCGAAGACGTCCACTGCTGCGCTGCACATAGGCCTGCCCCAAAGACCGGACCTGCGCCAACCGCATCCATCGGACTCCCGCTACCTTTACTGGTAACCTGGGACATCAGTCCACCTTGTGAGGGGCCTATATACCCACCCACGCTGCGCCTTCCGGTATGTGGTCGCCACTCGAGAATTTTTGCACCCCAACGGCCATCGATTCTACGGGCAATGTACCCCGCCCACTGCCACTTAAGTTTAGCAATTCGGAGGGCTATATAGGTTACCTTGGTTCTGCTGCGGATAGCCTCATTTCTGATGCGATCTACCGACCGACTTGTTTCATACTAAAATGTTTTTATCGAAGCACGCCCATATTAAACCTAAATTATTGGTAGTTAACATTTTCAATACTTGAGAATAGCGTGTTTCCCAAAATGGTTTATCAAATTGGAGCTCACCTACACAGTAATCTTGTCAAGTATGGACAACGGATATGTGTAAGTGCAGTGTAAGTCATCGTCTTCCTCCAATCTTTTTCGCTGATGTGTCTTTAAGGAACACAGGGTCCGCTTGGCCACCTAATCTCAAGGTTTCATGTAGGTTTTACGAAAGCAACAGCCATCTAAAGGCCAAGGCCTAGGGGGGTTAAAGGTCGGGGGGCGTCGTGGTGGAATGTTCGCGATCCCATGGCGCCCCCCTTAACGGCAATGCGGGTGACGCCGGTGTGTTTTTAGTGGGTATGCTCCTCGGATGGCGGCGGGAGGAGAGTCCCACATAACCCCCAAATGGCCTTCCCGGGGTTATGCGTAAAGCATTTTCAGACCGTCAAAACAAAAAAAGGGCAGTTCAAGATCGTGGGAAAGGTCGCGGGAGTCCGCTGGATGCGGGTGGCGCAGGACCGGTCAACTTGGCACTCTTTAGGGGAGGCCTATGTCCAGAAGTGCACGTCTTTCGGCTGATATGATGATGATGATGATCATCATCATCTAAACTCAGAAAACTAGACCATGTTCGGATTAGACCGATTTCTGCTCATGCTCACCACACAAATATTTGCCCTTACCGGGATCCAAACCCGGGCCTTTCAGCTTCGATGGCAGCGTTACTACGCACTAAGCTAACCAGTCGTCAACTTTGCAAGATTTTATTTGGTAAGCTAGGTACACTGTTACAACACTCATAGTTACAGGTAGAGTTAGTAATGTTAGTATAAAACTAATATTCCTTTTATTACTAGGAAATTCCCTTTTTTGTAGCCACACAAAGAATTCAACGCGACATTGCGATTAGTAAAACTTGAATTTGAGTCCCTTTAGCACTTGACCTATTTCCGCATGCATGCGCAGACGCATATAAAGGGGCGCGCGGCGCAGGAGTCGATATCAGTCTCACGAGAACCGTGGAGAGGATAGCAAGCATCATGTTCGCCAAAGTTGTGAGTAGTTTAATCATAACTATATAGAGATACATTTTTATTCGTCGCTTCACAATCACATCCCAGCTGAGCTAACGTGTGCGCGTGAATTGGTTTGGGATGCGAGAGAGCTGAACCATACACGCTGTAAGTTTTTAATTGTTTTTGATCCCCTGTGTTCAACGTCCTAATGTTTGACACCTTCAATCAATCAATCATTTATTGCAATACCACAAAAGTGTACAGATGTTAACTTAAAGCTAATACAGATAATATTTAACCCTGTTGGGCACCTTTCTTGTTAGGTATCGAGTATTTAGTCAGTCTCAATCACTGGGTCATTTTATCTTTATTGAACTTTTGTTTTAAATCCCTTATCTACTCGTAAGTACCTATCTATAAGAACTTTTAATTGAGTAAAAAAATGTGAAAAAACCTGCAATTCATTAGAAATACTAGTAACACTTATTTATACTGAATGCCATTGCAGCTTGTGCACTTTTTATACCCATTCATCTTCATCCCACATAATAATAGTTAGGGGTAGATTTTGATACATTTATTAACTAGTGCTTAATTTAGTTGTTACCAATGATAGCAGAAGTTCAAAACTTCTGATTCAACAAATTGGTACACATTTAGGTTAAAGAGTATTTATATTTTTGTTTTGTTATATCTATGAAAATCCTATACTATTAAACGAGCAATGTTAGTATGTAAACATATACCTCACCTTCGGTTCGGGCCACAAACACCTGCGATCTGGGGCATTCACGAATTCACTGCCCTAGGTATGTAATGTACAGTAAGGGAAATGTATTCACGTACCACCGTAGAACCCTGTCACAATTGACAGGCCGCCGTCACTCAAACTCGAGTGATATGTCACCTTATTGCGATAGAGTTCTATGGTGGTACGTGAATACATTTCCCTTACAGTACATACTATTGGGCGGCGCAGTGTGTAGTGAATGCATGAGATTCTCTGAGGCGATGGATGATAGGTGCTAAACTGTTCCTATATAATTTATTTGCTACCTGCATTAAGTAATATTATGTTATGTTTATTTGTGTTATGTATATTTTAAATTGTTAGTCTAAGTTTCGTGACGCATTGGTTACACTGTAATGTCATATAAACGTTTTTTTTTATAAAAATAAATAAATAAAATAAAGTTTATTCACATCTTCGAAAACGGCGATTTAGATAAATTTTGCATTAACGGGGTTTACGGAGGCGAAAAATCTATCCAGCTAATTCTCAAACCTAGGACAATTTGTTTTCTTTATGGGTTAGTTAGTTTTACTGGGCATTTTCCGCAAATCGTTTGCGTGAAAGGATTTGACCCCGGTTTCCTCACGATGTTCGGTTCCTTCACCGAAAAGCTAACCGTAAATATTTCGTACATAAGTTCCGAAAAACTCATTGGTACGAGCCGGGATTCGAACCCACGACCGCCGCTTGACAGCCGCATGCCTGAACCACTAGGCTACCGTAGCTTTTTTTTTCTTTATGGGTGAATTGGGTGAGCAGAGCTCGGTCGCCCAGCTACTATGCTCTAATTTAAGTTACAAATAACAAGAAAATTGAAAACATCTGACTGTTTGCTTACAAATATTATACCTAGCATTTGTAATTTCCATGACTAAGTGGAATATAACGACCTGTAGCCCGTGAAATAGAATTATATTCGTCCACATACGTACCAGTACATATACGCTCGAAAAACATGACCCTCCTTCTGAGTTAGTCGGATAAAAATATGAATAATATTGCTCCTTGTCAAGGAAAGGGACTAAACAAAGTTTAAAATGATTAATGCAATCACAACAGGCGTAGGTAATTAAGATGTAATTTCACATTATAAATTCATATCACACCTGCCATAGCCTTGCGGCCCACAAAGCATAATCGAAGCCATGAAACAAAGGCATGCACATTATAATTTAACATAGTAACATACGTCCTTCCTCAATTAATTAGCGATAATTATGCTCCATCCGTCTGTCAATTGAATTGAGACATCACTATATACGACTAGGAAAGGATTGGGCCTCCGTTTTGCCACTAACCATTTCATTTTAAGAAGACTGTAGCCTCGCTCGCTAAATGCATACTTACATACACACATCACGCTCGTTTTCCAGAGATCACGGATTAGGTACCACTTGCTTACTGTTATACAGCGTGTATTTTTAATATTACCTCAAATTGTAACCAGAAGTAGATGTTAGAGCTATGAACATAATATTGCAAGAAATTTCTCTTAACGACCAACTTTTTTTGTTCATATAAAATAATTCAGCACGCAATGGATCACTACTTTGCCTTACTGACGCGACGTCAAAACTGTCACAAGTGACCCGCTTCTTCCATGAGTCAAATGAGTGTACGCAATACATTGCTGTTCGATAAATTTTCAAAAATTTATTACTCTTCGGTAGTTAAGATTAAATTAATTTTTCTTGCAATATCGGTTCACAGCGCTAACACCTACCTCTGGTTACAATTTGAGGTAATATTAAAAATACACGCAGTATATCCAGCAATTGATATATGCGTACATTCATTCATTCATCCTGGCTGCTCACTCTCTTAGTCCCGGTCTCGATTAATTCAAAACTTTCTTGCAACCAGAGATGGGCAAAAGTTAACTTGAATAAGAATAAGAATGAAAGCAGAATTGTTATTCTTATTCAAATCGATTTGAATAAGAATAAAATCATGCACCCGTTATTTATACTTGTATCTTGTCAAACCTTTCTTGCTTCATTCACTTTGAAGACCATTTTCATGACCTTTCTTTAGGATCTCTCTGTTCTATGTGAGATCGTCACTCGCTAATGTTTGTTCAAAATAATGTTTTGAATGATTACATAGTATGATTTTTGGATCAGGAGAAGCCCTGGAGGCAATCTTTAATTGACACCCTGTCCTTCAGATGGTCGCCAACTGAAGCCGGCCACTATCCGGCACAATCACCCTATGTGGGGCAACAATTCACAATTCTCAATGTATCAATTACGGTCATATTGCCCATACCGTTAATTGCTACAGCGTAATTAACACAATAATATTGTCATAAACCTTCGCATAGGTCCTTTCAATCATTTCAAATTACTTGCCTTATTAAGTGATAATAGTGATATGATTATGATTTCCTATTGATATGGTATTTTAGCAGTTATTTCCTATGCTTTATTTTAAACGATTTAATTTAGTTTAAGACTTGATATGACTAAGCTTATAATTAAAACTCAGTTTAGAAGGGAAGAATGAAAAAAATATTTATTGAAGACGCTACTTAAGCATAAGACATGGAAATTAAACATTTTTTCTTAACACGTTCACTACGGCAAAGAATTTCAGTGATTTTACCTGGGTATGACATGGGGTCTTTTAGATCCGACGCATAGCTTTATTCTAATGTGTTATCGGGTCGAAAAGATCTATTGGGTATGCACTTGTTTAATTGTCATTATCTATGTAATTATGATGATTCATTCATTTGTTTTTAAATCAATGTATTCCTACATTGTCAACCTGTTCAATCATCAAATCGCAGGTAGATTCACTTTATGATTTGATTGCAAATAAAAGAACAATGTGTCGGATCTTTGTGACCCAAAATCCACACTGGTTGTTTACATTGTCGATATTTTTTTAGTGTTATGGGAAGAATAAAAATATCGATATGGAAACTTATTCATTTTAATATGATTACACTTAGGTACGAGATACAATATTACGACTTCAAGTTTTTAATTAATTTTAATATTATTTGTTGTAACATTTGGCTTACCAAGTATCATCTTTATATCAGGTTTCCCCTGTCCTACTAATCCTACTAATATTATAAATGTGAAAGTTTGGATGTTTAGATGTTTAGATGTTTGTTACTCAATCACGCTTAAACAGCTGAACCGATTTGGATGAAATTTTGTACGAAGATAGTTTATAGCCTGGATTAAAAAATAGGATAGTTTTTATCCCGGGTCCACGCAGACGAAGTCGCGGGCAGAAGCTAGTAGTCTATAAAAACTAAACTAAAAAGCGGACTAAAGTAGCAAGTAAGATTGGAGGCTGCCTCCATTGCTCACATTGTCAACAAAGCGGCATATATACAGAAACAAGTTAAAATAGCCCGAAAGTATTATATTTTCGCTGGCCTTTTGAAGTCCAAAAACATAAAATGTACATTCATTTAATATCTTAACATTAATAAGTCTTTTCAGAATTTCAGTAGGTACATTTGACGATGTCAAAATTAACATAATACACCGAAAAACAGTAGTACAACAGATATGTCACTAGTGATTGACACACGCCGAATCGATTGTCTAATGCCGTTGCTCAAGTGCATGCACTAATTCCCGCTATGCAATATGATAATCGCTGGAATCCTTAATGGGCTGGATTTAGATCGCAACTGGATAATATGAAGCCAATAAGGTGTGTTACATTGTTCAGTATTGCATATATTTAATGTCTTACCGAAATAATAGGTACCTAGAAACATTTTATTCATTTTAATATTTAGTAGGAGATACCTTCACCCGTCAGTTTAATGGATGAAAAGTATTTTATATCGAATTTAGTACAAAATAAATAAGAATAAAAAAGGTAATATAAAGTAAGTGTAAGTAGATTAAGTAAATTTTCTAGCAAAATATTTTGCTACAAAATTCCAGGCTAGAAGATTTTTTTTTCTTACCTTGCACTCAATCGTTTAGCGATCAAATATAATAATCGAAAGTATGAAGCCCATAAAATATATACAAATGAATATATTTATTAAACAGATGAGTGTTAATTACTAGTTTTGACTTAGCAGCCAACCCAATATTTAGGCCAGGAAAAAAATACTACCCAGCGTTAGTACCTATATTGACTTCATAATTTCGATTAGTAGGTAAATAAAATGTTTGGTAAACAATTTGCAATGTTTAAGAAAGAGTTGTTTTGAATTTTTAATTTTTCTCGTCTTGCCCTGGTCTTTTTAGTCAAGCCATTGGAGAAATATTTTTAATGCACTAAATAAGATATAAAATACTTTTTCATCCATTTAACACGATGGGTGAAGGTCCTCTATACGTATCTTAGGCTTTCAGCAAGTTTATTTATAAATAAATAAAATAAATATTATGGGACATTCTAACACAAATCGCACTAGGCCTATTATAAATATTTATACAACGCATAATGATAGTTATAAATAGATATTAGCTATTTGATAACTTTTAACACATACAAATATGACATATAATCCATGTGTGGTACCTAGAATATCGAGCTATACTCAGTATCTTTCTGGTTTCCGGAGAAGACGAATTTTCCTCTACTACCCATTTTTACAAACATACAGGTAAATATACAAATGTTGCTGGTTTAATAATAGCATATTAAATAATTTATCAATTGTTCCAGTTGATCATCTGCGCCGTGGCCGTGTTAGCCCTCGCCAGGGAGTACCCGGCCGGCCTCCACCCAGCAGTGTGCCCCAACTACCCCTACTGTGCCCCTGACGCGCTCGCCCGACACACTCCTGAGGGGATCCCCATCCCTCAGTGGAGCTACCCTTACGCTGCCGCCCCCGCGCCCGCTGCTGTCGCTGCTGAGTGAGTCATCATCATCATTCTATTGTCCCACTCCCACCAGTGCCCACTGAGCTCAGGTCTTCTCTCATAGATGAATTATTTGATGGCTAGTACACCCAGTGTGCCCCAACTACCCCTACTGTGCCCCTGACGCGCTCGCCCGACACACTCCTGAGGGGATCCCCATCCCTCAGTAGAGCTACCCTTACGCTGCCGCCCCCGCGCCCGCTGCTGTCGCTGCTGAGTGAGTCATCATCATCATTCTATTGTCCCACTCCCACCAGTGCCCACTGAGCTCAGGTCTTCTCTCATAGATGAATTATTTGATGGCTAGTACACCCAGTGTGCCCCAACTACCCCTACTGTGCCCCTGACGCGCTCGCCCGACACATCCCTGAGGGGATTCCCATTCCTCAGTGGAGCTACCATTAGTAAGTTCATCATCAATCTATTGCTCAGTAAGTTCACCCAGCACTGCTCAGGCCTTCTTTCATAAATTAAATAAACTGTATATCCTGGATAGTACATCCAGTTGTACCAACTACCCCTACTGTGCCCTGGCGCGCTCGCGTAAGTGGGTTTTCATCATCATCAGCCTACATTTAAAATATTACTTTGCACGGATCTAACGCCATCCGAGATCACGACCGGTGCAATCCGTGTCAAAAGGTCGAAAAGCCGGAAATAAAGGTATCTAAATAAATAGGTACAACGCGCGAGTGTCATATCATCAGCCTATCGTCTCAATCCCAGCAGTAACCAGTGAATCCATATATCATTAAACTTAAGTGGCGGCAGTGGGGGCGGGGCACATTGCACGTAGAACGGATGGCCGTTGGGGCGGCCCCCCACAAGCTGGCCTGATGACCTGGTAAAGCTCGCGGTAGTCTGCTGGATGCGGGTGGCGTAGGACCGGTCACTTTGGCACTCTTTGGGGGAGGCCTATATCCAGCAGTGGACGTCTTTCGGCTGATATTATGATGATGATGATGATGAATTAATTTGTCTATGATTCTGTTAGACACATCCGACATGCTTCCGACATGCTTCCGACATGCCTACACAGACCCATTCTTGACCTTGAGTGATCTTGTCGGAAACTGGCCTGGTAGTGCGTAGGATGCTCGTTCTCAATTGCATTACTAAAAATCATTATTAGATATTATATAGTATCAATAAAAACATGTATTGTTGCAGGCAAGGAGGAGCCCGTTACCCCGCCGATTTCAACCCGGCTCTCTGCCCGAACTATCCTTACTGCTGGTGATTCTACTGTGACCTTTGGCGCCAACCCATAGACAAACGTAACTAACATTTCTGAACGCAACTGTCAACTTTCTTTAAAAAAATGATAGCAGTTTTTGTAAATATTTCCAGCCAGTTCGGATTGTTTTTTAATGTTTTGTAAATTCGTATTGAAAATACACTGCCATAATTTTGATGTAAAAATGTAAATAGCAAGTGGACTTGCATTTGGTTTTTGTAGAAAATATGTAAAAATGTAAATAAAAAGTATTTGTTTACTTTTTTGGTTTCTTTCCTTCCTTAGATCCTAATTCACCGGTATGATATGCTTATGTGTCTACGATTTACGCATGATTATGAATTGTAGGGTCATTCAAAATCCTTCCGAGACATTTTTATTTTTTTATTTTATTTTATTCACATAAGTTAACAGTAACTACACCAAAGCACTTATATGGTAGTTAACAGACAAATATCGAATAAAATATAGGTACCTACATGAACACTTATGAAATAAGAATCAAACAAAACAAAATCAACAAATTTATTGGATATTTAAGTAAACAAAAATATGTCTCAACTGAAAACTTATAATATATCTTATTTAAGTTATTAACATAAATATTTTTCTCCAAAGCGTTCCAATACTATCGGCAAATACAAATACATTTTTTTATATTTTTTCTTTTATAAATTCACATATAAGTTAACAGAATAAGGTACCTAGTTTCGCTACCAAATACATAACTAGAATGAGTTACGCACATTTTATGCGAAATTTCAATTTACATCATATTATTCACATACCTACAAAATAAGGTAACGTTATAAAACAATTAAAAAAAAAACTAAAATATACCAATCAATTTTAACAAACAAAAAAATGGCTATGCCGTCGGCTTCCTGTTCATAAAACATGTTCTCATTAGCGATTGTCATTCAATTCGTAAACCGATTTAAGTTGATTCAACTAAAATCGCCTCGTGAGAACCCCGCTTTAACGCCTGCAGGTACCTACAGGTATACCGTAAGCGACTCTCCCATTCGCTGACGCTGCTGGAGAAAATCATGACCTTTGCAGTTCGGGATTGTCCGTAACGAGTTTCACCTGCAGCTGATTGTCCTCCGGAAAAGGGTGGGCGAGCATGAATCACACATAAGCGAATAGCTTAGGTCGCCTCCCCCACTACCGTAATTAACATAGGCACTTTTAACTCGTCACTTATTTCGATCGACAGTATATATATATATATAGGGTGGAAAGATAAGTCGGGCCCTGGAGGGAAACTACCTTAAATACTTAAGCTGGCTCATTTTACTTAAAGGAGACATTCCTTTATTTTTTAAAAGAAACAAAACTGCATTCAAAGATTTTGTAAAACTCACTTGCCTCGTCCGGGACTCGAACCAACTAAAATTTAAAAAAACCGGCCAAGTGCGTGTCGGACCACGCAAAACGAAGGGTTCCGTGCCTATTAAAAAGGTCGTATCGTCACAGAAATTTTACGGCACTTACGTCCTTTTCTTTGAGCAAGGCAGTTTTTCAGCAATATCTCGAAAACCTCTCAACCGATCTTGTTCAAAACAATTTTCGGTGAATGAAATTAATAAGTTCTATGTCCATGAATTTTTCCATATTTTTAAAATACACTGTTCAAAAATTAGAGGGGGGGGGACAGAATTTTAGTGACTTTCGGGGCGATTATCTCCGACCCTATTCACTTAATCAAAAAAAATGCAAAGAAACCTTATATTTATTTTGAAAGGCCTATCGATTGATGTGCCACACGGGGGGTCACAATGAAAAAAAAAATTTTGACTTTTAGTTTTATGTATGGAGTGCACCCCTAAAAAAATTTTTTTTTGTCATTTTAATTACAAAACTATGTAGCGGCTAACAAAATACACCTATCCTCAAAATTTTATTCAAATACACCTTATAGTTTTCGAGTAAAATGCCTGTGACATACGGACAGACGGACAGACGGACAGACGGACAGACGGACAGACGGACATGACGAAACTATAAGGGTTCCGTTTTTGCCATTTTGGCTACGGAACCCTAAAAAAACAAACACTCCCTATTTTATTATATTAATCGATACTATTATTATTCGGGATAAAATTTCCCCAACAAACATTTGGTCTTAAAAATAAAAATGATCGTTAAATCTCACATTAACTTTATTTTACTATCAATTTGTTACATTTTTAATTATTTAACTCAAAAATCTTTGAATGCAGTTTGGTTTCTTTTTAAAAATAAAGGAATGTCTCCTTTAAGTAAAATGAGCCAGCTTAAGGATTTAAGGTAGTTTCCCTCCAGGGCCCGACTTATCTTTCCACCCTGTATATATATATATATATATTGATTTACGTAACGAATGTACGCGGGCCACTGTTAGGAAAACAAATTCCAAGTTTGCGGACGATAGGCATTTTGTACTTCGATTTGGGTACTTTCCTGGGTTAAAAAAATATAATTTATATGTAGTCCGTCAGTTAGATTATCAAAAAAATATTGGACATGTATTAGTTTATGTGTCAATTAAACAAAAAAAAAATGTAGATATAGCCCGTTAAAGTTCCGCGTGACGTCACATTATGCTAAAAAGTGTACAATAATGTGACGTCATGCGGAACTTTAACGGGCTATATCTTCCGGATTTTTTGTTTGATTGACAAAATAAAAAATACGTGTACAATATTTTTTGATAATCTAACTGACGGATAATCTAATTGTGGAAAAAAAAACACACAAACAAACAACAAAAAGCGGGACGTCGGTGAAAGGTCCGGGCTAGCGACGTAGCGACTGACTGATTTATTTAATAAAACTGGATCTTCCCACCACCATGTCCACCATACCTAATTATGACAGTTCGTCACATATTGTTTTTCACACCTTTCATTCGGAAAAGTAAGATTTGCTCCACGACGAGAGGGACCAAAATTTTACTTTTCTGTTCAAGCTATTTTTTTAATTTATTCATTGGCATGTAGCATTTACGCATTGCGTGCCAATGCCAATTGAACACAGATCTTAATAAAATAATCGATTGTAATTTCATCATAATCGAATAAAAACGAACATATTTCAAATTTAACAACGTTATATGAAAATTTATGACTTTTTCGTAATATAAAAAAAATCACAATAAACGGTTTACTGAAATCAAAATTATCGATGACTGTTATATTTTCCTCATAGTCGGTGTGAAAAATTGTATGTGTCACTCAGGGGCCGTAGCATGGTTGGCCTTGTCACGCGATAGGTGATAGGATAGAGCGTGCGTCACTGGCTGACACCGTTCGATAGAACGAGACGACGCTGCTATCTTGTCACTTGTCGCGTGATAAGGTCAACCATGCTACGGCTCCAGGAGCAAAATTATTTTCGTCATGGGCGTTGACGCTTGAATCCTTCGTTACGCTCAGGATTCTATCGCAGAATCCTTCGCTTCACTCTGGATTCAATGTACCGCCCTCGCCGTAAATACATCATTTTCCTCCCTTGAGAGTCTTGAGACACAAATAACTAATGCATTAAAAATAACATGTGCCTAAGCTATAATATAAGTATACGCGTACGAAGTCGAGGGCAAAAGCTAGTAGGATATAAAACTGTTGAAGTATGAAAATGTGATAGTTTTGAAGAAGAAAAAGAAGAAGAAGAAATATATTTATTTGGTGTGACAAAGAAATTACACAAGTGTATAGTTACATCTAAAATGCACCAAAATGGATGCCACTCAGCATATGCCAGCAGCAGTATAGGCTAAAACTAAAGGCGCTGGTTTTCAGGGCACCCAGTTTTGAATCTTGATTTTAATAGTGCCAATGAAAAGAGTCTACTGTCGCAGTAGAATTACTGCCGGCAAAACGGATAGTCGGGGCAGGAGGCGGGGTCAACATTGGCGGGGTACTTGGCAGCGGCGGGTCTGCAAAAAAAAGTTTCATGAGATAATATACAAAATATGCGAAACATGTAAAAAAAATACTCAAACTATAAGGCTAGCTCAGGGCGGACTCTTAGTGCGCCCAAAGATGGCGACTTAGCTAGTCATGGTTACAATTTTTATATTTTTTTTTTTTATATATGTAGTGTCACGTATATTCGTAACAGAAATTATCATACTTTTTTCTTCGCACCGTTTATAAGTCTCTGTTTAACCCACTGGTTAGCTGGTAGAGAATGCCATGTGGAATTAAGCTCGCCATTTGTACATTTGTGTATTTTGTGCAATAATTAAATTAAATAATGTTCGAAACTATGTATTGGGGATGGACAACTTTGTTTTTGCAAGCAAATTGTACGGGCCCGCGCGAATATTTTAAAGAGTAAAAGTCTGTGCAGTTGTTCCTTTGTGTGTTTGTATGTAGGGTTATCTTCAGAGCCTACTGATCCGATCTCAAAAGTTCCTCGGACATCGAAGTAGGCTATATTGTATCCTGAGGCTCCGCCTGCAATACGCCGAGCCGCACAGGCAGCTATTTACATATAACTTGGTTACTATTTTTATTACTATTCATAAGTTATTTGCAGAAATCGCGAAACGTCTGGTCGATGTAACTGGTGACCGAAGAGCTGGCGGCTTTCTCGCGCAACGCATCAGCATTGCAATTCAGCGAGGAAATGCCGCCAGCATCCTCGGTACAATGGCACGAGGGCCTTTTTTAGATTTAACTTAGTTTTAATTTATCTTAGTTAATGTTAATTATAATCTTGTATTCACTTGGTTACTTATTTACCTAGCAGAACGATAGGCAGCATTGGGCATCTGCCAGGGGGGGATGGGCACGCCCTGCCGGGTGTGTTGCATGAGCACCTCCATGTTGCAGTACGGGTAGTTGGGGCACAAGCTGGGGTGGATGTCGGGGGGGTACTCGGCGCCCATGGCCACTGCCACTACTGCCCAGACGAGGAACTGTGGGGAAAATTACGTTTGTGATCTTTTGGGCTTCATATGTAGGTGTAAGGGCGTAGTGTGTAAGCTTGTAGCACGAAGCTAACGTTTTCATGAAACGTCAAAAACTCTCTGTTAATTTTTAGGCATGACTTTAGGCACGCATTGTAATTGGCTACTTTCCGAAAAAAATTTTTGTTCGCCAGTTTATAAAAATATATTAGACACGTATTTTGTAATCCACATTTCCTTTCGAATTTACCACATGAACTGCTTTCCGAGAGCAAATGTGTTGATTATTACAAAAAAAATCCAAGTCGCTATATGTGGGCTGATAATATTTGAGGAGTTTCCTTGATCCCTCAAGGATCTCAGAATTGCCACTTCATTAACAACCTACGGATCATAGTTGTCCGAAATAAATGCATTTTTTTTTTAGTTGCTACTTTAACAGAATCATGTCAGAATCTTTGGTAGTAGGTACTTTACATCCTTGAGGAGTTCCATAAGTCATCTGTGGTCTTCATCATCAGTTCCACTTCACCAAAATTGCGATTTCCGAGGGTGAATACACGAGTTATAATAGAAAATACCGAAATCACTACACGCGTGCCTATAAAATTTGAGGGTTGCCCTCGATTTCCCTGGGATCCCGTCATCAGATCCTGACTCGCCTGAATAACTTGAAAGAATACGGTTAAAGGTTTATACGTACCTATAACATTTTAAAAAATATCTTTCAACTCCTAACCGTTGAGGAGTTGTACCTTCCATCATCAGCTCACAAACATGAAGTGATGACTACCAAACGCAAATACCTGAATAAATTGAGGTAAACGGAGAACTGTAAAATTTGAGGGTTGCCCTCGATTTCTCTAGGATCCCATCATCAGATCCTAACTATCATCAGATCCTAACAAAAAATAAACCATAAAAATAAATAAAATAAAATAAAACTTGGAGATAATGGAACCATCTTAGGAATATACATTTTCGAATAAAAAAATATTTTTTATAATTGGTCCACAATTGAAGGAGAAATCCACATACATAAAAAATAAAAAAAATATATATTGCAATCATTTTATGGTTTTACTATCAACATAGCAATAGTACCTATGAACATTTTAACATGTAATGAGGAAAGTATCCAATTGTATGTTATTTTAACGTTTTTTTAAGTAGTTCCCAAGAGAATAATAATAGATAATAATACAACCACATAGTTTAACAGTATCGGTATTTACATAGTTATTACACAAGTACCTACTACTACAAACATAACTTTGATTGAGAATGTTTTTAGCAATTCTCAAGATTCTATAGTTTAGTTATATAGGGACGTCGTAGAAATTTTACTTAGCCATTACAAAAAACCGGCCAAGTGCGTGTCGGACCACGCAAAACGAAGGGTTCCGTGCCTATTAAAAAGGTCGTATCATCACAGAAATTTTACGGCACTTACGTCCTTTTCTTTGAGGAAGGCAGTTTTGTTTGTCATTTTAATTTTTTTTGTCATTTTAATTACAAAACTATGTAGCGGCTAACAAAATACACCTATCTTCAAAATTTTATTCAAATACACCTTATAGTTTTCGAGTAAAATGCCTGTGACATACGGACAGACGGACAGACGGACAGACGGACAGACGGACATGACGAAACTATAAGGGTTCCGTTTTTGCCATTTTGGCTACGGAACCCTAAAAATGTATACGTATCGATGATTAGACATATTATAATTTATATGGAATACTTCTTAGTTTCAAAATCAGTGAATGAAAGGGAACAGTGTGAATCATGTAAAACGACTGAAAGTACGGAACCAAAATTGCAGAGTTCCGTCTCGCGCTTGGCCAATTTTTATTTTGATCTAAATGTGATTAAAAATCTTTACAATAGCAAGAATAAGTTGAAACATGATGTTTACCGAGTATTATCGTTATTGGTAGGTAAGTAGGTAGTTTGAGAATAATTTATGTTTACTTATGTCAACTACCTTAGTACTTTACTTACTGCTGTGGATACGCAACGATCCAAAGTGGATCTTGGCCTCCGACACTAAAGAACTAACTTATTGAGTAAATTTCATAACTGTGTGATATTTAATTAAATATGTCTTACCACTTTAACGAACATGATGCAAATAATCCTTTCAACAGTTGATGTGAGACTGATGATCTGATCTACTTAAACTAGCTATTTATACTACTTTGAAAAAGGTAACGATCTTCTCAGTTGTAATTAAAAAAAAAACACCGGTTAAGTGCGATTCTGACTCGCGCACCGAGGGTTCCGTACAAAATTTCATACAACATACCCGTCTTGCTCCGCCCATTAATTTTGGAAAAATCTGAACAACGAATGGTGTAGTTAAGTCATGAGTATGAGTACCTACAGCACCATCTATCGGTGCATTTTGTTACCTACTAACTTGGGCGACCAAGGAACTCGGTATGTGTGTTGATTTTTCAGCGATAATTCTTTATCAAGAATTAATTTCAATAATTCTTTTTTTATTTGCTAGAAGGTACTTTCAGATTACTTTCATACATATTTGAAGGAAATAAAATTAAACACAAAAGTATAAAAATTACAAACGTAATTAACAAATGATTATTGAAAAATAAAAAAATACGCTAGATGTTAACATTAATCATATATATTATTTTCAAATTTTTCGCTTGGTTAACTTCGAAGATAAGGGCGGAATGGAATTTTTTTCAACATTTTCCTTTATAAATCAAAAATTTACCACTATACAAAAAAAATAAAAACTGTCTTAGAATGTACAATTCATGCCCTTCCATATGATACCCCACTTGGCATACTAACTAGACTTTGAATTTTTGCCGCCCTGCCCTCCCCTTTTTTATAGAAATTAAAAATACATATTTAAATTTTCCATACACGTGGATTAGCTTTGTTTACAACTATTCCAAATTTCAAATTGATTGCAATGGTAGTTCCGAAGATATTTGACTTTGTGACAGACAGACAGACAGACAGACAGACAGACAGACGGACAGAGTCGCACCATAAGGGTTCCGTTTTTACCTTTTTAGTTCGGAACCCTAACTACGGTTTTATGTTAATGATATATTGATTACATGTCATCAATGAATTGTGTTTACTTAATAGTCACTATAATAAAAAAAAGTTTAATGACACTTAGTTACAGCTGTCTGTCTGTCTGTCTGTGTAAAAGTCTGTTTTTGGACAACATTAAAAATATCAACAAGTACGTACCATTATTTAGCCACTTAGACAATGATTTATCACATCTGAACATTTTATACGATGTTGACTCATTTAATCAAATAATGTATTTCCCGCTCACGGGACATGATGTCCCGGACCTTTGGGAGGCGTGCGTGGGGCTAGGTACCTACAAAGTACCAAAGATTAATAAGAAATTTTTCTCCCTTTATCTATCTATGAAAGTACCAACTGAGCCAACACGTAGAGGGCCTTTTGACAATTTAATGGAATGCAAGTACACCGAGCGATACTGTCCCTGCCCGTGTCATGGGACACACACAGAGACAGCACCCGCTGGGGTGTACAGGGACTATTACTGGTTGATGGAATCTAAATAAAACGGGTTATTGGGTGAAAATGATGGACTAATGGCTGGGCTATTGGTGAAACATCGGACGCCTGCCTAATAAAACTGTTTCACTTTTTATCTCTTTCAGACGGTGACTCGCCAACTGCTAGATAATCAAATAATTATTATTATTATTATTCGCGGACAAAGGATATGGGTCAGTAAAATACCGTCATATTTCCTAAATAGTGCAAGGTTGTACAGTTTTTTTAATCCCGTCATGATCTTTATTTCATTTTGCATCTAAAGTGCAAAAATAACAATATAAAAAAAAGACGTTACCAGGTTTTTGGTCAAACAGTGAGCGGGACGGGAGCGGTAGCGCGGCGTAGAACACACCACGGGTGGGACGGGTCACGTACAGTCGAGTTCTCCACTATCTATACAGACAACCTTTCAAAAATATCTACACATGTGTCTTATGTCAGTAATAATAAAGCCTGTGTACAGATATTTTTGAAAGGTTGTCTGTATAGATATTGGAGAACTCGACTGTACAAGTCGCGCCGGCCGCCCGCCCGGCGGTACGGACGGCGTTCGTGTATTATTTCGAGACAAGATGTCAAGTGAGTCAGACGTAGAATAGAAACTGTGGTGCTTATGTATGCGTTAGCTAAAAAAACAGCGTGGACACAACGTTCGTGGAATTGTGTTCAATTTGTAGGTACACATATTTCGCGCCTCACACGACTAGCGAGCGCATTGGAAATGAATCTACGGAATTCGAAAAAATAGAAAGTCGGGATAAGGAAAAAGTTACAAAATAAAACTACAACGATGAATGATAATTATTTTAGTCTTAGATAACATAAAGTAAGTATCCTCGACATTAACGCCTGTGAACAAACAAATTGCAAAATATTCACACGCGTGTCGAAGTTTGAATAATTGTCGCCGTGGCGCATAAGTATACATATTTCATTTTTATCTACGCCCGTCTCAAACAGGATACCCTCATAACCCCGATAATTTTTCACAACAAACGCCGATAACGAACTCTGCGAAACATGAAGTATTAAATGTCATGTGAAAAATGTAGCTCTGACTTTTTGACGTTTTTCAAAAAGGTTAGGCTACAGGGCAAACCCTTAACCCGATCGTCTTTGTTTTAGGCTCAAATTATAGCTGCCTAAAATGTCCAGAGGAGCTTTCCTCGAATTTTTGATATCATTCTTCGTTTGCAAAATATCGAGCGCCAAAATCAATTTTTTTTTTCACTATTTCGGCCATAACTTTTTCTTTTTTGACTTTTTCGAATAATTCTTTTTTCTCCTTACAGGTCTTGTGAATACGCATCTTTTGAGCCTTTTTTGAATAGCATATCTTCACAACTCTCTGAGATATAAGGGGATCGCACTTTTTCGTGAAATCGGAGGCTATTCTGGAGCGAACGAAAAGATATTTCCAATGTCAAAAATACAACGCTGGCGTCCTGTGGCGCTTGACCACCGCAAAAATCGTAATTTTCGGATATTATTTTATTAGAGGATCCCGGAAATTGCTAATACAGTTGGGTATTATTATAAAGACTAGTATATTATGTAAATAAAACTACTTAGAGTTGAATATATAACCTTTACAACGCTCTGTCAAAGAGAACATTTGTCAACCACACGCCAAATCAACAAAACATTTAGTGCGGAGTTAAACCTTATGCCAATGCAAGAAGGTTGCTATCGCGCTGGGCGCCTTGACGCATATATGCGTCGTTGGCGTCGAAAAGATAAAAAAAAATCTATTGCGGTCTTTTAATTTAGTGTGACCCGAATTTTTTGACTGCGAGTGTATAACAACAATACTTCCTACAAAGTCAGTCAAGTGTCGGGTTAGAGCAGCTCCACCCCCTTTGCTATCATGGGTGAGAGAGAGTCGGCTACGAATATAATTAGGGTTGAAGTGTGTTGTATGCGACGGGCTTGCAATCTACCACTGCAATATCAAATTGCTACATCAGTCATCACCATCATCATATCAGCCGAAAGAGTCCACTGCTGGACACAGGCCTCCCCCAAAGAGTACCAAAGTGACCGGTCCTGCGCCACCCGCATCCAGCGGACTCCCGCGACCTTTACCAGGTCATCAGTCCACCTTGCGGAGGGCCTACCCGCGCCGCGCCTTCCGGTACGTGGTCGCCACTCTAGCACCTCTGCATCAGTACCTAAACCTACAATTTTAGTTTCTGAAAAAAATACATACTAGTTACTCGCATGCCTCATCTTATCTAAGCCGGAAGTTGAAAAAATCTCGAGAGTTGAACACATTTAGACCTGGTAATGATGATCGACGATATAATGAGTTTAATAATTAATGGAAACCTCCAGGACTAAGAGAGATAACTAATACAAAACATATACAAGGAAATGATATTAAATGTAATAAAAACTAAACTAAACATAGGTTAAGTTGTTGTTTTATTGTTTGTTTTACTATCCTTGTTCTTTTAAATAAACCATTTTGATTCAGTCCATTAAAAAGTTTTAACTTAGATATCTAAAATGTCTTCGGTGTCTGCATAATTAAGTGAACTAAACATTAAAAATTACAATCGAAATTTGGACCCCTCATGGATTTCATCACGCAGGCAGCCATTCCCGCGCTGGATTGTAGCGAAGAGGGGCGGGAACGGAGTAGAAAACACTCGGAGTATGCGCGATTATTTATTTAGCGATAGGATACGATTATAGTTTAGGCGATACTAGTCTTTAGTGTATCCCAACATAGGGTGGATGTACACTATGGATGGGCCAGTAACGGAATACTAGTTCAAACTGTTCAAGGACACTAATACGGCTCAACTTAGGTGGGAGCGCTTAGCGTGCGAGGACTAGTCCCTACATGGAATACCAATATAATATCACCTTAGTACCCTGGCAAAGGGGTAAATGCTTTTTGTGGGACGCAACATGCGTCAGCACTTTTGCGGCATCTCACTTAGACCGCACAATGCGAGTTGCAGGAGCTGCCGCTGAGTGGGCGGCTACACGTAAGAGGGACAAGTACGCAGTGCTCTCACAGTACTTATTTGTCCCTCTTGCCGTAGAGACTTCGGGATGCTGGTGCTCCGAAGGAAAATCTTTCCTTAGGGAAGTGGGGCGCCGCCTGCGGGAAAAAGGCCTCGACCCCCGCTCCGGGTCATTCTTATTGCAAAGGTTGTCCATTGCAATCCAACGCGGCAATGCGGCGAGCGTAATGGGCACCTTTGCACCGGGAATGACGCGGGGTGGGCTATTTGAGTAGTTTCAATATATCAGTTTTTTATTCTGCCTTAATTTCTAAACTATTCTATTACCAATAAATATAATATTAATTGTATAATTAGTTACAATTTTAGCCCCCTGTAATTGCTGTGACCTTACAGGGTGTCACATGTAATAATATAATGTGTGTGGGTATTATGAGGTCATGTTGAAGACACTGGAGCCGTTGTTTCTATATTCCCTTGACGAACAAGTTTAGAAAATACAATTTCAAGCCTTTCTATTACCACATCTAAGTTGCATGCTTTAACAAACTTTCAACCAAACTGTCCCCTGAATGATTTCTCGCTGCAATTTAACTCTTATTACCTTACGATTAAATATGGTTTTTCAAAATTTGCACCCCGAAATGACAAGTAGTCTAGTCTAGAACAATGTCGATAGGTATTTGATAGTGACTTAGAACTCAATGTTAGACTTAACATTGTGCAATCTGGTTAGTCTGGTCTGGTAAGTCTTTACTGTGCAAATAATCCTTACCCAACTAAACTAAGGTTTGTAAACGACTCATTGTTTGGCACCTTAATTTCATAATAATTGACACCGATAAGGTTGATAGTGTCAACTATTAGGACAGGTGTGTATGTTAAGGCTATTATACATTTAGTAATATGTCACAACAACTTGTTACAGTTAGAATGAAGGTATACAGTATTGATTCTCATCTGACTATAACAGGTTGGTGTAACAAATCACAACGCATATGGTTCAATCAACTTTTTCTTGTTGTTATTCTGTCCCAGTAAGCCAAGAGACAACAGTGACAGAGTTTTTTAGAAAAAATACTATAAATTTGGGCTATCATAGAGTTGCCCCACCATGGAATAAGTTTACTACCAATATAACAAAAATACGTGTTTAGTGGATTTAAGCCCCATAAAATCATAGTTTTAAACAGTGACCGTAACGAGCAACAAAAAATAGTTGATTGGGGCATATAACAATATCAAAAGTTTAAGTGAAATTTCAAAAAAAATCACCAACTCATGGTTGCAAACCGGCACATTTAATACTACCTACTGGCAAAACAATTAGCGTGCAATACAATACACCAATATCTGAACAGTGTCTTCATTAAACCACTACATAAACAACAACAATCAACAATCTTTATATCTACTGATACGATGGCGATTTAAATTCATTTAATTCGAATGAATTCCTGAACGCATCTGCCGCGCTGACAGATCGGTTTTAAAAAGTTCACAAATTAATCAGAACAAACCACAGTGTCGCCACTGTTTAAAGTTAACCGTATGTTTGCAAAGAGAAATGTTAGTTCAAAATGTGGCCACCGCTGTTCATAAGTTTGTGGCGCGAAAATGTATGGCGGCCATTGCAATCATCGACATGTTTTCGTTTTTTCCCGCTATTATTTTAAAGTGTTGTAAGATCCGTATTGCTAATTCCTGTTGGCTGTTTCGAGAGATTTAGTGGACAGCTTTATCGGATAATTTCAGTTATTAGCATTGAAAAGATGATGATAAATGATTACGTGTGTGACACTAAGGGTTGGTAAAGTTGTGGTTTTTTAAAATGCAGTTAATAATATCCAGATTTAATATGAAATGATTTTTAATTACTTGTAGGTTTTTTTTGTGAGTAATTAGTAAGTAAGTAACTGTCTGTCACCTTTCCCGCTGTACGGCTGAATCGATTTTCGTTGTACTTAGGTATACGGTGATAGCTTAAATTGAGGCCTAGATTATACTATTCTGTGGCCTAGGTATAGTCTCATTATTTTTTAATAATCTGCGTCTAATCTGTAATTCTTTATCACGAATAGGGATGTAGACACTAAATAAAATAATCAATAATGGTTGTGTTTTCTCGAAAAAGGATTAAAAATATAGTTAAATGGAGAAAAAAGCAGCGCAAGAGGTTAAATACCTAATCACAAAGTAAATAAGTGTATAGTTGTAAGTTTCAATACGGCTTATGCGCACCTTCATATGATACGATTGTCATATTTGTCATTTACTATTCTGACACTCGAGGATCGTGACGTCATGGTCCCCTAGCGTTTTCTCTCTCCAACAAGCGACATTAAAACGTTTGTGGCTTCGTAATTTTTTGAGATATTTGAATAGGATTTTCGGTATTAGGCATACTTTTTTGCCTTTTTTTTTTGAGGTAAGATAATACATTTTGAATCTACGCCCCTATTAAAGCCTCTCACAGACTGGCGCGGCCTGCGGTGACGGTCAATAGTAGATAAATTTGACAATAACTGTCAAGTTTACAATTGACTGCCAACTGCAGCCTTTATAACTGACGCACGAGTGACAGATACATTTTAGGAAAAAAAACCATTAGGCGTAATAAAGGCTATTATAGCTGTGTGTACAGCCAGTTAGCCTGCCCGTTATGAAGCCCTTTACGAGCAAGTGTGATGAAAAGAAATAGAATAGTTTGTTTTGTTTTAAAAGCGAACGAAACAAAACAAAAGCAATTCTGTTCCAATTAAGAACGATATAATAGCCATTGAAGAGTAAAGTGCCTTTTAAAAGACCTTTGGGCGGTCCGAGAAACTACTTTGAATACTGGAAAAGAAATCATAACCTCAAATCATGTAAAGTACATCTACATAATAATTAGTAATTACGGCTTCTGTTAACTGCCTCACATTACGAAATTACGCAAATACCTTGTGAGGTCATCAAGGAAGTTCCATTTTAAATTAATAAACCATAATCATAAAGACGCCATGTTTGGAGCCGCGCAGTGTACAACTGATCTTTAAAATGTTGTTAAAATCTTGAGATGCTTAATTCTTTATTTATTTATATGTGGAATATATGTATTAATTAATTATGCTTGAGCTTTACAATATTATTATTGTTAATTCGTTATTCAGCACATCAATCATCATCACTCACCGTCATCAGCCTCAGAGGTTACCTACGAGTTGTCAGCCTACGCTTGAGTTCGAAAATATATTCACGACTAAAGTGATCAAAACTATGTGAACCTTTTATTGTTAAGGCCCCATACGCACTTGCGGTGCGGTTGCGGCCAACCGCTTAGTGCGTAGAGGTTTTGAATTTGCGGTTTCACATGTTTTGTCCAACCGCACGGCAAGCCGCACGCGCGGCTAGCCGCTTAGTGCGTACAAGGGCTAAGGGCATAACTTTTGGGAACGTGCATAATATTATGAACTCACACACACACACACATATAATATGACGACCGAATAGCCTAGTGCTTAGAGAACCTGACTATGAAGCTTGAGGTCCCGGGTTCGACCCCCGGTCGGGGCAGATATTTGTATGATGAATACGAATGTTTGTTCTCGAGTCTTGGATGTTTAATATCTATTTAAATATGTATTTATCTATATAAGTATGTTTATCCGTTGTCTACTACCCATAGTACAGGCTTTGCCTAGTTTGGGGCTAGATCAATTGGTGTGAATTGTCCCATAAAAATAAAAATAAATACATATATGACACACTACTGGGCCCAGAGACTCATGGAAGAGAGGGAAGTGACTGTACTGCCCGAACTAGCCTATTATATTCAGAGCAATGACGCGTAGTTGCAGTATCCAATTAAGAGGCAACCGGATTGTGGCGAGGCACCCGATTGAAACAGCGATTGCCTGAAAGTGTGTACGCTGTTCATATAAGTTCTGGTTGCACAGGGCGGTTCCACAACTCTTCGGGAGCTCAAATACCGCGAGCCATCCGGTTGCCTCTTGGATACAACTACGTGTCATTGCTTTAACTATATAGAGGTTTTTTCTCGATATTCTCCTTCGCCAAAAACTATACAAAGCTCGACACATATGGATGCTTAATTCCGCAGTGGATATCCTATCTGTGGTCGGAATCAACCTAGGGGCAGTCGTATGGCTACCAATGTTTTCCTCTTAATCGCGGCCACGTAGGTGAGCGTTTTTCAAAAAAACTGTACATTAACTTTTTTTTTCAGATTTCGTTTTTTTTTGGTTTTTCTTACTCAGAATCGTTGATACTACCTATCGATCCTCATACAGGAAAAAAAGTGTCCCAGGTTTCACTATGTAAGTTTTTCTTCCAGTGCGTCACGATCATATTATAAATAAAAAAAACCTGCATACAAAAGTGTGTCGATCTGGAATGGAATATTTTGGACACTTTTTTCTTGTATGAGGATCGATAGTATCAACGATTCTGAGTAAGAAAAACCCAAAAAAAATCGAATTCTGAAAAAAAAAAGTTTATGTACACTTTTTTTGAAAAACCCTCAGGTACAAGCTGCATTACACTTCAGCCTATAATTTTCACCAAGTTCCCAATTTTTCCTGTTGATTTGTTCACTTAATCTGGTGGACGCTAGAGTTAGCGTGGATATTTCTATAAGCAGAGGGTCCAGCATCGCAGTTCTGCAAGCCATATCTATTTATCGACGTCAATATAGCAAAAAGTACGCCAAAATCCGCTCCGGTTTCCCTACACAATACCTACGTATATATTTGACACAGATATTTTTTTCACGGAACGGTTGACATGTCCCAATTTCCCCAATGCTATATGCCCAATTTACCTTAAAAGGAACCCACGGAGTAATTGAAGAGAACAAAAAGCGTCCCTATAAATCACTTTCACAACACTGATAATAATTGACACCTTAATTTGCAATATTAGTTTACCGTGCACTCTCTGAAAAGTGTGCAATAACCAGTCTTATTCCGTTTGAATACGGTAGAGTAGTGAATTCTTGATATAATGTTGGTAAAATTGTTTGTTTTGGCGGGAAATGTCAAATGACGCGATGCACCATCTTGGTTTGGGAGCCGTTGGACGCATCGGGTGGGCCTGACCTTGGAGAGGGCTTCTGATATGACAGGTTAACGCTGAATGAGCACTGCTGAATGTAACCAAGCAAAAATATTTAAGGAGAGTTATTCTGCGGCAAAAACAATGTAATTATTTCGGTAAGGAACCTGTCATTATTTCATTAAAAATGTCATCTTTCCTAGTAACAAACTTTAAGTACTAATTATAATTTACCATGATATCTGAGACCCTAATCCGTTCGTTTTTTTTACCTACCATCTAAGTCCCTACTTTCTCAAGGATTCAGCTACATTTTTAAACTGATAAACAAAATTCTAAAACATCAGTCCATAAAAAAAAAAATAGAATTACATATTCCGTAGGTCCCAAAAACGTATGAGTGACACAGTATATTCGTTTCAACATTTTTCTTGTTCCTACTCGTATTTCATAATGATGAAAATTTAAAAGTAGGACAGGAATAATTTATTTATCTCTGGTCATTGCACCAACAGGGTAAATCCGCTATTTTGCCAAAAACGGTTAGGACATAATCAACATTTTTCCATTCATAAAAGTTGATATCAATTGATATGATACACGTATGCACACGCGCGTTCCTAAACATTACGCGGTTACCCTGGAGGAACCACAAAAAAAGACCGAATGGTTCCTTACAGCATAATGTGGCCGCCCCATTTTACCACAACTTGGCGCTTCAATTACTGTATAAAGTTTCTCTTCCTGCATCGTTTTAATGGGATGGTATAATAAATTGGTTAAGGTTTCATTATTAAGTGAGTTTACAACGCATCTCGCTTACAATTCGTTTTTTTGCATTCCTTGTTGATGCCATAAATATAAGAGGTAGGTAGGTATGGTTGAAATAATTTAAGGTGACTAACATTTTATAAAACTGTCATTGGAATTTGAATCTAATAGTTTGGATGGTAGAGTTGCTTTTTCAACGGATTACTATGATGCAAGTCGGTCAACTCATATAATTTTTAGTACCTTATAAATAAATTCATTTATTTTCTAAAGTAAATACAAGATGACACATTAACATTAACTAAATTAAATTAAAACTAAGTTAAATCTAAAAAAGGCCCTCGAGGCATTGTACCGAGGATGCTGGCGGCATTTCCTCGCTGAATTGCATGATTAGTATGATTACAGTCTTTTGCAGCATCATTAATGAACGGTTAACCAATATTAACTCTTCGGTCACCAGTTACATCAACCAGACGTTTCACGATTTCTAAGCTGCAAATAACTTATGCGCACTGGGACCCCACGGACCGAGGGTCTCGACGCCAAAGGGTACAAAGTCGTACTCTCTGCCGAGGCCTCTATATTTATTACATTTCAGATTTTCGGCGTTTTCCGCCGCTGCACCCGCTTTAGAAGTAGTCCGTTGGAGGTGAGACGGTACCATTGTACCTAATACAGGTTTTATTCTTCTTTTAGAGGTAACAGCGGAATGTCGTCTTGATCATATTTGGAGCAGTCCAATTGATGATGTACCTCCACCTTACAGGAGACAGCAGCCATAATAATACCACTATTTGATCTGTAAATATGTGGTGCTGTACAGAACTTCCAAGATGCGCCGTGTTGAGAGTGCACTTTGTGACTAGCATTTTTTTTGCGGTCAATAAAACGAACCCCTACCATTTGGCAGACCCTATGCTTGTTTGCCACCCTCATAGTATTTTATTTATTTATTTATTTATTTATTCAAACAATGATTACACAGTATTAAAATTACAAAAGTAATGCACTGTGAATCTTAGAATTAACATTACCAGGCCCCGTAGCATGGTTGGCCTTGTCACGCGATATGTGATAGGATAGAGCGTGCGTCACTGGCTGACACCGTTCGATAGAACGAGACGACGCTCTTATCTTGTCACTTGTCGCGTGATAAGGCCAACCATGCTACGGCTCCAGCTGAACACTTAATATACTACCGAAGACCGACGGTTATCCATCGCCTCGCAGAACCTCAAGCATTCATGACAGACTTTTACCCAGCTACTAGCAAAAACATCCCAGTCCGATGCAGATGCGAGAAGTACATTGAGGCAGTGCAGAGCTCGAATAAGCGGCGACGTACTATCGCCACAGTTCGCGTCTCCGGAGGAGCAAGCAGCGGTCAGTTTCGCGGACGTAGATGTATCCGAGATTGCAACGGAGTGTGCAGCCTCACTACCCGCTGCACCAGTTCAGGGCAGTCGGCTCGGAACCACCACGTAAAATTTTACAACCACCCGTTATTAGTACGTAGTTACGCCTCGCTTCAAGAGAATTCGAACCCAAGACCCTTTTGTAGGGTATAAAAATGGATAGTAACCCATACATTTTTTTATAAAAAAATCTCAGAAAGGTTTAGTATAAAAAGCCGGTACAGCCGTTCTTCAGTAATTGACTAACAAACATCTGAACATCCAAATATACGCATCCATACAGTATATTAGTCGGATCTATGGGAGATAAACTAATTTAGCCTAATCTGTATTCCAAAATGTGTAGGCACACTTATATTTTGAAGTGTACCCCTATACAAGAACGCGAGCAAAGAAGTATCCACTTCAAAACGAAATTACGAAATCTAGTCTAAAATAAAAGACACTGTAGGCTGTCGCTCTCCCAATTCTGGCTGCACCCTATTCCTCTTCCGATTCTTCGCTCGCGTCACTCCTTCCCCCAGAATCTGTATGCTGTGCTGCTCTAACAGCAGGCGTTTGAAGTTAGCTAAGATGTCAGTTGCGCTGACAGTTGGTTCTGTGAGGTTGTCCAGTTTAACGGCTATGGTGGCACAACTTTCTGACGTCATCTGTGAAGGTACAATTCATATTTACAAGATTTTATTTAACTTTCTCTGTTCGTATGTGTATGTAACTTTGGTAAGAATTTTTCAGCCACTAGCCGGTATTCGATTGACGGAGAAATTTGTCCGTTAAAAATCTAATGTTATCTAAAATGAGGTACTTATATTCTACTCATAGCTTCGTGAATTAGGCCAGTGAGGTCGTGGCCGAGCCTTCAGTGTTTCCTAGCGCAATTGAAGCATTTACCTTAGAAAGCATAGGTTTAAAGGCGTCCAAGTCTTGAGAGTAGTCATGCTGTATGTGCCGCGACTTCAGCCAGCTGTAGTTACCATCTGTTGGCTGACGAGCGGATTTCCTCACAAGAGATTCCACCTGGCGATTATAAAACGGGATAAGGTAAACGTCCTAGTCTTCGACGTTGCACTAGTGTATGACATGGGCATTAAGTCAAAGCAATAAAGAAATTCGAACTTTTGTCTTCATTTGAACGCATTTGTCTTCATTCTTTGACATAATGTTCCCATGTCATTAACTAGTGCAACGTCGAGGACTAGGACGTTTACCTTATATCATCATCATCACATCATCATATCAGCCGAAAGACGTGCACTGCTGGACATAGGCCTCTCTCGAAGGGTGCCAAAGTGACCGGTCCTGCGCCACCCGCATCCAGCGGACTCCTGCGACCTTTACCAGGTCACAAGTCCACCTTGTCAGGGGTCTACCGACGCTGCGTCTTCCGGTACGTGGTACCTTATACAGGGTGGAAAGTTGAGATGGGGCATTAAGAGCAGGTATCAGATCCCATGCTGATAAGCGAAAATGCTCTTAGGAGACCTTTACTAACTTTTTAAGTGCTGACAATCGACATTCACAGATTTTTGATAAATTGTACAGTCAGCGAGAAAATCGACAGAATTTTAAATGCCAATCGGTCCCATTTCTATCAAGGATTAAAATACTCTTTGAGACCAACTGAGGTTAGAGTACTAGAACACCCACAAATCAAAGAAAACTTTTTCCATACAGTTCGTAGGGTAATTACAAAGTGTAACATTTTACATTAAGGTCGTCTAACATACATATTTTAGTAACTTTGGCCGTCTTGATCTCTTTGCAGGCGTGAGCGTTTTCATATTTGCCAGACAGCTCACTTGTCGCGCTGCCTGTTCACAAATACGGCATAAGTATATTACTTACATATTGCATCAGATCGTTGTGAGAGAAAATGTTAATTTGTCCAACGGCGCTTTTGTCAAAAAACCACATTTTTGTACTCTGTATTACTGTATACTATACCTATAAAGTAACTTCAAATATATTTTACTTAAATCCTGTAGGTATTTTTTTATCACACTATATTTCAAAATATATGTAAAAACGACAAACAGTAAGCTTAGTCAAGTAAGTATGTATTTCACTCTGAATTTGGGAACCAATTAATTAATATCGATATCTAGAAATATCGTGCTGATAATATTTGGTTTTTAATTATCTTTTATCATTTCTCCATAAAGGTACCTTTTACTAATTAAGTATGATTTATTTATACATGTTTTCAGTACAGGTTGATATGAAATATTCATAATTAGGGTTCCATTTCCGAACAGAATAAAAGATTAGGTATCCTTTTGATCCTTGGTAGGTGTAATGGACATGGCACATGCTCAGATATAGTCAAGAATAATTTACTTTGAAAACAAAGTTTATAACCGACTTCAAATCAGTAGGTACACAAATTGCTTTAAGTGTAGGTACCTGTAAAATTTGAAGAGTTCCCTCAATTGTTCCAGGATCGTATCATAAGAACTGGATTTTGGTGACAACGGGACCAATTTGGAAGTATATTATGCTTTCAAATAAAGAATGTTTCAAATCGGTAACAAACACACAAAAAAATACAGTCGAATTGAGAATCTCCTCCTTTTTTAAAGTCCGTTAAAAATGGAGCAAAATTGTTACAAAATGGTACTCTAGAGACGGTAAGAGGAGTAGAGGAAGACAATACAAGAGATAGGAGGACGAGCTCAAACTGACAGCTGGTCCAAACTGGAGAAGAGTCGCAGGCATATGCTGAGTGGCATCCATTTTGGTGCATTTCAGATGTAACTATACACTTGTGTAATTTCTCTGTCAAACCAAATATAGTAGATTGTATGACAAGGGGCTAAAATAAGCCATATTACCACGAGATGGTTATTTTCCCGAGCGAAGTGAGGGAAAATATTTCGAGGGGTAATATGGCTTTTAGACCCGAGTTATACACTCTACTTTTCACTTCGACTGCGAGAAAATAGTAAAATCCATCCACAATCAATAATGAATTCCACGGCGCAAAGATTATTCGATTTGGCGGCATACTTTTTTTAATAAACTGCTTTGACACAGATACAACATATTGACTCCACGAATAAACGCCTCTGAGGCGTCCAATACACGGTGAAGCATTATCACTCGATCCACGCGCTGTCTCTTTCTCATTGCATGTTATAGAGAGAGACAACTATGGTGGATCATCAGTATTTAATCACCGTGTATTGGCCTCCTGACCGTTTACAGGCGCGTCGTTGACGGCCAGAGGCGTTTTTTGTTTTAATAATTATTGTGAGTTAGGGACTAAAAAACACCTGATATTTGAAATTAATTCTGGTTTCTGATTGGTTGTTTTTAATATTAGCTGTAATCTGGTTAGTTGATAGCAAATTCAAATGTTTTTTAAAGAGTGGTGATTGGTGGATTTAATACAGCGAAGTGTTTTGATTGGTCAAATTAAATGTTTTAAAAATCATAAATATTTATACATATTTTCCCTAGGGGCTACATGTACTACTTTAGCCCCGCTTGCTAAGCCTAATATGACACACTTTTCGAGCATGAGAAGTGAAAAATATGTTTCTACTTCTTCTTTTTCTTCTTCTCAATTTCGCAAACGATAGACAGCAATGGAAGGGGTTCGAGGAGGCCTTTGCCAGGAGGCATACTGAACTCAGAGATATAATATGAAAAATAAAACAAAAAAAACGAATATATATATATAGTTATACAAATACAATATTAAATATTATACGTTCAATATAGAGTTCAGGATAAAAGACTCTTATAGATAGATAGGTGTAGTGTATGTAGGTAAATAAGACCTAATACACTACTGATAGGTACCGTCTCGGGCACACATGACGCACAGAGTTTTGGCGGGATCGAGCTAGTATGCCCGGAGGTTTTGCCAAAAGACGCGTGCGTGTGTGTGGACGAGCCGGTGTAAGGCCTACCATCAATTATTTTACTATATCGACACTAAGTAACTAATAAAAGAATAAATATTTCATGTCAGTTTATGTGACACCATTTAGAAATTATAATTATTTAGGAGTATATTTATATTTCAACAATTTCTCCAATATCTTCTTCGTTCGCAAGGAGTCCCAATGTATTTCGGCTGATATATGATGATGATGATGATGATGGCTATAATTTCTTAATGTGTACCTGGTCTACGTTTAAGACAAAGGATTGCAATACCCTTACGTGGTGTCGTGTGGTACCAAAAACTATGATAATTAAGACCTGTGTGTTTGTGAATAAATGTATTTTCTTCTTCTTCTTTCTTCTTGATGTATGTCAACATGAGAGCAATAATGTATTATTATAAAGAGATGCAATACGAACATTTAGTTAGACAAATGCGAGGAATTGAGTGACCGGTATATGTAGAAAGTTTTCCAACTTCTGGCCCTTATTTCACCAAATCGACAATTGTCGCCTGACAATGACAATTCGACTTACATCGCTGCGTCGACAGATTAAGGTGGTTGCTGGACTGCTTATTGACCCAGCAATGTAGGTACGTGGAATTGTCATTGTCAGGTGACAATTGTCAAGATGGTGAAATAGGGCCCGTCTAAATATCGACATTCATTCATACTGCTCCTTTTTCGTGTAATATCAAATAATTTTAACACGCCAAACAAACACTCTTCTTCGTTTGACATAAAAATCCAACGTCAAAATTCAACAATGTCACAAAAAAATTAAGTAAACAAGTTATAAAATTCTAAAATAACCAGTAAAATGGGCAATGCATCAAGCTTGCCAAAATTCACACGGTCCTCGAAAAGTGATCGGGCATTAGAGCATTTAGAACTCGATTCGATGGTCGAGTTTGTCGCTTCAGCATGGGAATGATACAACAGTTCTTCAATAATCTTCGCCTCGTCATAATGCAGTCGCTGTCTTGTATAATGCCGTTCTGTAGATGTAAATATTCTGGACAAGGGGAAACTTCAAGAGGAACTCAAAATGGTCAAAAAGAACGCGAACAATTCGAACACGTAGTCGGCTCTATATATGGTAACTTTGATCCACAAACTGGGATACCGTTGCACCAGGATATCGTAAATGGTAAGAGTCACAGGAAAACGGCAAAAAAACACAAATCTGTGATTAAACATCGGCATCACCCCTTATCCAAGGATATTTTAAACAAAATGCCTAATGAATTCGACAGAGATGGAGAAAGACGGCTATTTACACATGTAAGCATAATGAATATGGTTTTAGGTGAAAACGCTACGACGGAATCAAGCGTGAGCATGGGCCGAAATCCAGGTGATGTATTTTGCTCAAATAAAGGCCATCTAAACTCAGACGGCGCAGATAAAGAATACAGCAACAGCTATAATGACGGTGACAAGTTTCCATGTCCAACCAAGCCGTGTAACAACACAAACCGTCAGGGTGACAACTGTAGGCCTACCAGAAGAATCTCATTTGACGACTCCTTAAATCCATCAACATCAGACGATAATAGCAACGAATCTTGCCAACCCAAAGCTATTAAAGACGTAGTAAAAAACTGCGGCAGTCCAACCAAATCAAATCTAAGGAAACTAAAACTTCGAGTCGCTAATAATTTAGAAAACTCATGCTTCTGTGACAACTCATGTCCAAACTCAAAAGCTAAAAACGAAAAATGTCGAAGCCATTCAAAAGAAGACACTTTCAGTGCCGTAGGCAATATGTCTCCTAAAAACCTAGAAACACTCCAAACGCCTGCAAATTATAAAATTGAAACTAAATGCCCTTTTGACAACTACATAAGTCCTTTCACATCGGAGAACAACTTAGGTCAACCCTCTCAAAACAAAGAATCTAAATGCGCATTTGAGAACTATATAAGTCCATCCCCGTCAAGAATTATACACAAAACACGCCAAGATACAGATAATGAAGCAAACGAATCGGACCACTATTTTAGTCCAACCATGTTACAACTTAGGAAGAAAACAATTTGTTGTGATGACAAAGCTGCATATGAGAAGCCGCTTAGCCCAAAAACATCTGAATATGACAAAACGTGTACACGAACCTCTACAAGTAAAGAGACTAACCAAATTGATAGTGACGTTAGTCCAACCGGATTAAAACTAAAGAAAATTGTATCACCTACCCGTCCAAGAGGACTTAAAATTACATTTGACAGAAACTTCATTTCACGCACTTCAGAAGATGAGGAATCATTCCCTGAAACTTCAAGTAATGATGAGAAAAACAAATGTGATCACCAGTTTATTCCAAATACTAACACGTGGGAAGGTGGTAGAAATCCCCAAGTTAGTAGCAACGATACTAAAGAAACTAAACAAAAATTATGCCACTTCTGTCCAACTACATCTAAAGTAAATAAAGAGTCGTCACCCTGCGCCCTTTCTAAAGAAGTTAAATTCGGATTTGACCTGTCTAGTTCAAACACATCAGACGAAGATAAATTCCCAACAGACGTATGCGACCACTTTAGCCCCAAAACATTTAAAGGAAAAGCATGTCCCCTTACTTCATCAAGTAGTCAAGACGAAGATCCAAGTGATTGTCAATTGAGTACCTGCGCATGCAATCATAAACCTATTAAAAAGGGATCCATGACCGTAAACTCATGTCATGATCTTGAGAAAACGGACTCCGACTCCGATGCTGTCACCGCTTTCGAAAGCAGATCTGATAATAAAGAGAATTCGTGTGCCTGTAATTGCAATCTCGGTAAGACTGATGACTACAACACTTCTGACTATACGAGCGAAGACGATGAAAGTGATATCAAACCTTGCAAATGCACATATCACAAGAGGAATAAAGAATTCAATAACGTTTATGAGAATACGCTCGAAGGCAACTTTTTTCCTGTTAAAAATGAGTGCAGACATATTAATTCTATATTGGCATTACAACCTTTAAGTAGTAGTGCCGAAAGCAGCAATTATGGAAGGAAATCTATATCAATTCTTACTATGGATGAAGAACATACAAACGCCTCGGTTAACACTATACCCTTCAAATTGACTAGTTCTGTAGATCTCAGCTCGGCCAACTATAATGTACCAAATTGCAAATTATGTATAACGGATGGCAGAAAATTGCAGATTGCTGAAGACGGCCATAACACGAGCATCCCGAAATGCGTGATCAATCATCTGATAGACCACAACGTGACATTCCATATTGTGAAAGTTTGTGATGACTAATTCTGATTCCTTTAGGAGAGCAATAATACTACTTTTGGAAATATAAACGGTCGTTTCTTATTTACCTATTTATGAATGCATGGAAAACCAACAGCGCAACATATTATATTATACACAATATTAAAACCATATTGATAGACAATTACAGGTTCGCACAGTAACCTAATCGCGCACTAATATACGAGTACAAGGTAGTTAGTATAAATTAAGAAATATAAACTCTAGTTACCGATCATCAATCTTGACTTTAATTCCTTGCAAGTACGGTATGCTTATCATAACAATAGGGTTACCTTATCATAAGGTTACCATTATGGATAGGGTTTTAAAAAGAACTTCTAAAATTAGCCTATGGGAAACCCTGATTAGGGTAACCGGTTCCGGTCCCTGGTTACATAACATACTCACAAAATAAACAGGAGCCTTTTAATAATAAAAATAAGTTAAGAATAAAAAAAAAACTTTTATTGCAGACCAAATGATCCATAGGATGTTAGTAACACATTTTGACTTAATAACTATGTTAGTATTAGGCATAGAAAAGTACAAATAAAAATAAAAAACAAAACAACAATGAAAACAATATACTCATCCCACGCCCAGGCTTCCCGCGATTGAACGCTGCCTCATCCTATTTGGCCCTCCCGATGGCCACTTCGACCCAATATTTAACTATAGGGCAGTCAAGCCTCTCCGACAATACCCTGAGGAGGCCATAAATTTGCTTCGAGCTTTTTGCTGAGCCGAGCAATTTTGTTTATGTTCCGCCGCCGCGCCGTACCTTTCCGCCCAAACCACCAGCACAGCATTGACTAGAGCGTTCGCTGGAATGATCGTGAAAATGTTCGTAGCGATGTTTGGCTTGCTGGCTCTGTTCATTGTCCAGTTCGACAAATTTAGTAACGGGGAATGCACGACATGCATGCTTATGTACGGAATATCATTTGATACTTACCATTAGCTTTTAGGTAAAAGAAAACATCGTGAGGAATCCTGCTTACATTTGAAAAGAAATTCAAAGAGGTGTGTGAAGTCCCCAATCTGCTCTGGGCCAGCGTGGGGTCTTACTGCCCGTTCCCTCTCATTCATGAGAGGAGGCCTGTGCCCAGCAGTGGGACGTATATAGGCTAATGATGATGATGATGATGATGAATGCCCGATGTTATGTTACATGAGAACGCTCAAATCCATCCGCGCCTTAAATAAAACAGCGGATGCAATGAGTCTAGTTGTTTATTGAGGTGCATTTAAATAAATTCGCTAAATAACTTATATCACAGTATTTGCGTATATTACGCGTGTAAATTTGATACGGGCGAATATTTTGATGACGGACGGTTTTATCGGTCCTAAACAAACACATTTATATAAATTTCGTTAACTGCTTCATTTTTTTTCATACAAAATTGAGCACGCAATGTATTTACACGTCATAATATATAATTTGTTTACGACACCGGGGGGTAATCACGTAACGTTTTGAACGCGCGTTAGGTACCAACTGTCATTTTTCCATATAAAAATTGACGTTTAGATCTACCTGACGCGCATACAATGCGTTAGCTGGTCTGCGTGATCGACCAGCGTGGTGACACCCATAAAATGTCAAAGCGTTTGTTAAATCAAATCAGTTTGGACGTAATACATTGCTGCTAGGACGTACTATTTCTTTCTCATAGCATTTGTACAGTCAAGGGTACCAATATGTACTCACTCAAAGTTTCATAAATATGTATACTACGACCTTATTGTTTCAGAAATAAGGTCTGTGTACAAATTTTTGAGACTTTGTTGTGTAAACATATTACACCACAAAGTCCAGAAAGTACGGTCGAAAACTATGTCTGGTTAAAATATACGCCCGTGTGGAATTTACAGGCTGTAGAATATAAACCCGTCAGCAATCGTGGAGCTCTGAAGTTTATTATGAATCCGATGGCTGTATACACCGTGATCTAAAGTACAAGACAGTATTGCCCTTGGATGCATATCAAACGATAAACAGAGAAATTAGCATTTCAAAAAAAACACTAAATTTTTTTAAGAGACGCTCTGCAATTTTCATGTTATTTCTACTCAGAATCACGATCGCTTTCAAAAAAAGAGAGCTTTCTTTCTCTTTCTTTTCATGCCAATAGGAGACAAAAAGTGTCTCGTAGTTTCTATATTTTTGAACTTTCCTATTGTGTTACCGCCATACAGTCAGCAGCAGAAGTAGCTAAGCGGGCCGGGTGTTCAAAATTACCTACATCCGCTCTTAATTTCTTAAGAATAAAGTCATGTGCAGGTCATTTTGAACACCCGGCCCGCTTAGCTACTTCTGCTGCTGACTGTACAAAGTGGAAATGGTAACACAATAGGGAAAAAATCTTTGGGACATTTTTTTGTCCTATTAGGATCGAAAAAGCTCCTGATTCTTAGTGGAAACAACATTAAATTTCTAGGAAACTTTATAATTGATAGTGGCTTTTTTTTGAGAAACGTTAAAATATAAATTACACATATGTAAATAAAATTCGATATCTTTAAATCTACGGCAAGTCAACTTTACATGACATTGTGCAGTTTTGACGATCGCACGCTGACGTATATTGCAGTTTCAATGCAGTTCTATTGCAGTTGCACTGCCCTACCAATGCAGCTAGTTTGCAGTCAGTGTGCAGTTTCGACGCAGTTATGTCAACTGCAAAAGAACTGCACTTTTGCAGCTAACGGGTGTAACAAGAGTGCACTATTTCGATTAAAAAGAACCCTTAAATTAGGTACTATCAGGGTAATTAATATTGCACTTTTATTGAGACATCCGTTACAGAGCAGTTGGAATGCAGCTCGTCTGTAACATCCCTAAGAGCGATAGAGAAGGAGATACACGGACTTAGAATTACGATTTTCGAGGTTGTCTCTGGTTCTACGTAACACGTTCCCTGTACGAGTGCACCCAATGATGGATCATGCTGCTTTCCAGGAGCCGTAGCATGGTTGGCCTTATCACGCGACAAGTGACAAGATAGGAGCGTCGTCTCGTTCTATCGAACAGTGTCAGCCAGTGACGCACGCTCTATCCTATCACCTATCGCATCGCATTATAATGAATTTATGTCGTATAAAGACAAGACTATTTAATGTTCATAATTTTGTAATGTTATTATTATTTTAATGTATTTAATTTTACTACTATTGACATGTTAATTGTAATGTTATTGTTTTTAAATGTATTTAATTTTCCTACTCTATGACATGTAAACTGGTTTTATGAATAAATATGAATATGAATATGAATATCGCGTGACAACACGCCAACCATGCTACGGGGCCAGGAGTCCGAGCGAACAGTGAACGTGTTAAGTGCCACGGATTATAATAAACATAGAGAGTTTTTAAGGTATCTGTGTAGCACATTATTTATATTACGTATTTAATACGACATAAGTAGAGAGTGCAAAAGCAACATCGTCTTTGGATAAATAAATCACACAAAAATCACAACACATTTTAAACACATATCATGATATCATTAAAATATTATACAAGATTGGTAAATGATAAATACAGTATGTCAAATCACTAGGTTCGTTCCTTCGGTAGTTGAGCGGTGCGGGAGGGGTGACCGCGCCAGCGTTACTGGCATTGAACCCTAACTCACACACGCCTATCCCATTTTTGAAAGATAATTTCGTTTAGAAATGTGTACAAAGCGGGAGACCTAAGTGTTAATATTGGTTCAACTTACAATTTCTTTTAAGTGTTAATATGGTTCAACCAGCAATTTATTTTGAGTGTTAATTTGGTTCAACCAACAATTTATTTTAAGTGCTAAAACGTAAATGAGGAAATTGTTTATATTTTTCAAAAATAATTGTCGCAGCTGAAAAATCTGTAACTTTTTTCTGGTGCTAAGGAAGGTTATTCCTATCACCAAAAAAATAATCAGGCATTTCTAAAATTTTCATCCACTCACCAATGTGAATCTCCTCCGTTTTTGGAGTCGATTAAAAAGTGATGATATGGGCTCTCTCATCTCAGAACGTCAAAAGTGTAAGTCGCAAAAAAAATTAAGAAACTGTCATATTGTCTTCTGGCAAACGTGTCAGAATAACAAGAAATAATAGAGTGTTACTCATCAATGTTATACTGCGTATATTTTTAATATTACCTCAAATTGTAACCAGAGGTAGGTGTTAGGGCTGTGAACCGATATTGAAAGAAAATTTTAATTTAATCTTAACTACCGAAGCGTAATTAATTTTTGAAAATTTATCGAGCAGCAATGTATTGCGTACACTCATTTGGCTCATGGAAGAAGCGGGTCACTTGTGACAGTTATGACGTCGCGTCAGTAAGACAAAGTAGTGATCCATTGCGTGCTGAATTATTTTATATGGACAAAAAAAGTTGGTAGTTAAGAGAAATTTCTTGCAATATTATGTTCATAGCTCTAACATCTACTTCTGGTTACAATTTGAGGTAATATTAAAAATACACGCTGTATATAGCCTCGCAGGCAGGAGCGGCCTGCGGTGGCGGACAATAGTAAACTTGACATTAATTGTCAAATTGACCGCCACCGCATACCTCGCCAGTGTGCTTCTGGCTTAACGAACACTAAATAATGATCCACCATTTATAACAGACGTCAAAAAAGGAGGATGTTTTCAATTGGGTACTTTCATTGGTGAAAAATATATAATTCTATTTAGTCCTTCAGATTATCAAAAAATATTGGACACGTATATTTTTGTTTGTCAATTAAACGAAAAACTATGAAGATATAGCCCGTTAAAGTTCCGCGTGACGTCACATTATGCTAGTGTACCAAAATGTGACGTCACGCGGAACTTTAACAAAATATTTTTTTCTCAAACATGCTCGGAAATGTATGCGTTAATATCACGAAATGAGGACATGAAGTTTCTTGTTTAAGGCTCCCTACATTACTTCTTGGCCTTAAGCCAAGAAGTAATGTATGAAAACCCTTAGTAAAACCATTATTGTCCGCTACTCTAACTTTTTAAATTTGCTTACTAATATTAAACTGACAAAGGAAAAATTACATAGTGCCAACCACCACTAGACTCTGTAAGCATACTTGCGACATAAAAAAAAACAAAATCTATGGTACTATACTTATGTGCGGTTAAACATGGTGCTCGAACGGCTTGTTCAAATGGCATGTTTAAAAAATAAAAAAGGCGGCAAATTACACAATTGTTTTCTGATCTTTCGTTCCAATTGTAATTTCAACAAGTAATTAATTGTATTTATTTTATTTTAATATTTCCTCACATCGTTTGAGAAAAGCACTATACAAGCCTCGGCCGGAACAGGGATTGCTGGACTCGTTGTATCCGGCCTCGTCTACGACTCGGCCGTCTACCCCAAACTCGTCCAGCAATCCCTTACTTCACGGCCTCTGCAGTAATGTACTATTGATAATCTAACTGACGGACTCAATAACTTTTTTTAGGAAAGTAGCCAATTCGTCTGAGACTTTTAATGTATGCTCCCCGATTAGTCGAAGACTCCTGGACCGATTTAGAAAATTCTTTTTCTGTAAGAAAGGGTATCATTCTCGGGTGCGTAACGATGGCTATAAATATTTTTTATATAATATTACTCGCAATAACGCTCATCTGATATAATTCTCGAGTTGTATAACAACACTTAATATATTTGCATATGGTATAATTATCATTTTATATAACGATCATTTGATATAATAATATTTTGTATAACATACATTAAGTATAATGCATATTTGCTATATTGAACATTGGATATAATGTTCATTCCGTCTAATGTACAGTTGATATAATCAAGCCAGGGTAGCCAGAAAAAGGGGGACGGGCGGCGAAGCCCCCCACAAGAGGGATCGGGGGGGGGCAAAGCCCCCGCAGTAAAAAAACCACTCGCAACAATTGTACTATTGGGTGGGTTAGGTTAGGGTTCACTTGTGTCCCTTAGAGCGGAAATAGGCACCCCGCAAAGCGGGGTGACGTCGACACGCTGGCGGTTGGGTTAGGTTTACGTTAGGTTAGAACGGAAAAAAAGTAATACAATTATACCGCTTGATCATTATACAATATGAGATGTATATCAAATAAGAATTATACTCTATGATGGTTATAAGAAATAAGAGTTATACCGAATGATAGTTATACTAAATAACAATATATATTTTGATATTATACCAAACGTTTATTATGTACAATGAATGATTCTACCCTTTGAAATTATATCAAAAATGGTTATATCCAATGAAATTATATTATTTGTTTTTATACCGATCATTACGCACCCCTTCAAATGTTACAGGCACACTTGAAGCGATTTGGGTACTGATTTGAAGTCGGTTAAAACTCTGTTTATAAAGTAAATTATTAGTCAATCTTCTCCTTGCTTGTGAAAGGCAGCATGGCGAGCGAGGGAGCCAGCCGCAGGAGTAACGCCGGCTTGACCGTGTTCAGTACGAAATGGGACGCGTAGAACCTGAAATACACATATGAGGATTCATTTTCATTATGTCCCATCGTTTTACATAGCAACCGTAGTAAGTAAGGCATGAGACTTTCAATCTGGAGGTTTTATTTCTGGTTTGAATGTCTTTTGGTTTAATATCTATTTAAGTATGTATTTATCTATATAAGTATGTTTATCCGGTGTCTAGTACCCATAGTACAGGTTTTGCCTAATTTGGGACTAGATCAATTGGTGTGAATTGTCCCACGATATTTATATCTAGATAAAACACAATAACGCACCATTTTAACGCAGGTTACACAATGCAAGTTTACCTCAACGTGTTGGTCTTGTCAACCCTTGCTGTCAGCTCTTGGAAGGCGTACATGATGGCGCCAACTGAGACAGATGATATGATGAGAGAGCGATGCGGCGTGTAGTGACGGTATCTGAAAACAAGTTTCTGTCAAAAATTTCATTTTTGGTACAAGCTTTTATTGCCGACTGTACTTTTCTGTATACCGTCATAAACTACTCATTGAGACGATTCTAACGAGCCCAAACTCGATGAGGTTGTGTCGTTTCATTGCGAAGTTCCTATGGCCACCTTCCAGCTCCATCATCAGATCAGCACCATGTCATCATAATATTGCATTGTCACGCGTTTTACACATGTATGCAAAATTTCAGCTCAATCGGAAACCGAGAAGTGGATCAAATTTAACTTGCAAGATTTGATTACAGACAACGGTCAGGTGAAAGTAAATAAAAGCTTGTAAAAATAAATAAAGGTTTAAACATAAATCAATCATCATCATATCAGCCGAAAGACATGACTGGGCATGTCCATTACTGATACGTTTAGAAACGAAAATGGACTTTGAAAGTTTAGAAAAAATATGCCTTTTTTTATTGTCCAAAAGTAAATTTAAAGCTATCATCAGAATCCTTACGCTTTTATAGAAACAAAATTTTATAACAACTATGGACCTAAACGCAGTATTTCACGACCGAAACAGCAATTTACTTGATTTTCCATATAACGATTAGTACAAATAGCAGATTGTGACGTCATATTTTTATGATAAGTATGAAGCGTTTTGTCACAAATTTTTGGGTACTTATGTTCTTTAATTATGGTGGCTCACATACAAACATTTGTTGCTCTCCAAAAACTGGTTCGAATGGCATCGCAAACAAATATTAGTCTACATCGTTATTATTCTTTGCTGAAGTTCTTAAATTGATTAAAAAATCAGGATTTTTACCGTCACATTTTAATACAATAAAAATACTTGAAAACATAAAATACAAAAATACGCCCTAATTCACTGAAACTTAACATGAATCTCTAAACTAAAACGTGGTTTGTCCTTTTTTTACCAAGACAAGATTCAAAGTGACACACAAACGAATTTTAATGGCATTGTAGTTAAAATTAGTTTGACGTTTCTATTTAAAAATACAAATAGGTATAGTCAACAGCAAAAGTAGGTAATCATTTTTTCACCTTATCGCAATGGAATAAGGTACAAAGGTGATAACTTACTTTTGCTGTTGACTGTACGAATACTTGTTATTGCACACCTCAATATATAAATCTAATATAGAACGTTAAAGAGCGATCTCTTCCAGATAACCTTTAGGTAGCGGAGAAATTGAGACAAATGTATTACTTAAGAATGTAGCAAAATAAAACAATTTACGTATCCAGTTTATATGTACACATTTTTACAGGATATTCCTGAATATATTTTAAGTTAAAAATGTTAATTAACGTCGAGTAAATTCGGTTCGGTTTTAGAGATATTTCCATTTTTGTGTAAAAATGTTGTAATGAAATCTCCAGTATGAAACACCTTTATGATTGCGACGTTGCGAGACTTAACCATCTACTTTGACAGCTCGTACTAAAGACACGTTTTTACTAGATTAGCAATTATTGTGTATGAAAATAAGAAAAAAATTAAAAATCATAATTCGACCTAGCTTCATATAACATTTATTACTCCTTATAGCGTCAGGAATTCGTGATTAAAATCTCACGCAATGCTCACGGGCACCGTGTATACAATTACGTATTGATTCAGGCATCAAACGCTCATATTTACATATACCCCACAAACTAACATACATATCAATCTACAAATAACAACGCAACCAATACAATGAAGAGGTATTAAATGGCAATCGTAATTGATCACTGTAGGTCCGCATTATTCCCATTTGTGTTTTCTTCCTCATTCACCTGGCACTCGTTGCCCCTGCAGCACGGCAGATTATCGATCCTGTCCGTGTATCCCTTCAAACGTAAAGCATTGATCACCTGCCGGTTCAGCTCGACCGTGGGCCGGTAGTGGTCCGAGCACGCCCTTATGCTCTTTACGACTCCATTCCCCACCACCATCTCGCCGGCGCCAGCTACAGGATGTCCGGCGAACAAGCTCGAGGTCCGCAGAACGCTGTCGTGTGTAGTATGAACGTTTGACAGTAATATCTGTCCGTCGGCGCTCATAGCGAAGATCGCCGCTCGGCCTGAATTCCCTACGTCAGCATTCGCTGTGTCCACTAACACATCCTGAGAATTATATAATTTTCCGTCTTTAATGAAGACTTCTAGCATCGTTCGCTGGTTGATCTCGTAGTAGATGATGAACGGCGGGCATCGCACGCCAGACAGGCACGTTTTCTCTTCATTCACAAATCTCTCCCGCATTTTATAAGTGCTGTAGCCGAACGAGATGCTGACCGCTCCTTCGTGTTTGTCGTAACTCGTACAGTTGCCCAACGTGTCCAATTTGCAAACCAATATTTCGGTATTATGCAGCGCGTAAAGCGACGCATCATAGACGGCCATACTTGTGAATAGCGTCCCGGGCGCTCTTGTGTAAACGACGTTCGTGCACGGGACGCCGCGAGTACAGTTCCAGAAAGTTCCACTGACAGTCACAACGATGACGGTTTCGTCCACAGCTGTAATACCTTTGACGGCGCTTTCGCATGTGTTAATCACTCGACAGCTTTCCTTTGATGCTACTGAGCATCGCCATAGCTGCTTCGAATCCAGCCCGACGTAAATATACTTGTCCGTCGCACCCACGGACGCCACACCGGTTGGGAATTCCTTGAAGTTCTGGCAGCTTTCAGGCAGGTGTAACGAGCATCGTCGCAGGTGGCCGTTTTGCAAACCCACATAGATATAACCGTCGGAGACAGCCAAGGAATTCATCTGGATACGTATAATGTTGAAGTTCATGCATTGTTTCTCCTGCAAGTTGCATTTGAGCATCACTCCATTCGCCAGGGACGCGTAGAGGTATTCCCCGCTTATGACCGTTGATGTGGCTGCTGTCGGACTGCCGACCGAGTGGAACGTCTCGCACACGCTGGGATCTCTGAACAGGCATCTCACTATGTCCCCGTTCGATTTCCCCACAAACATGAGCTCTGGCGTTATGTAGACGGGATCGCTGGAGTCACTGATTGGTACCACTTTTGTAAACGGGGTTGTTTTGTTGAATGCGTGAGCGAAGTTGCCGTAGACCGCGTGTGCGAGTAGCAGAAAAACGAAGGATTTTAAGAGGTCCATGTTTTACCACGTCCGTTAAGAAGAAAGTTCAGAATGAAATGTTTCTGCTGGTCCTGGAGTCTTTATAGCGTCGCGCTCGTTTTAATCAAGTATACACAAAAGATAATGATGTCAACGGTCACGGTAGCAAAACAAGATAAAGTTTTAAAAGACTAAGACACATTGTATAACGTTCAGACAATTATTTCTTTTTTAGGGTTCCGTACCCAACGGGTAAAAACGGGACCCTATTACTAAGACTTCGCTGTCCGTCTGTCTGTCACCAGGCTGTATCTCAAGAACCGTGATAGCTAGAGAGTTGAAATTTTCACGGATTATGTATTTCTGTTGCCGCTATAACAACAAATACTAAAAAACCGGCCAAGTGCGAGTCGGACTGGGGCTCCCATACAACAGACATGATTTTTTTGTCGTTTTTATAGATTACGGAAGCCTTCGTGCGCGAGTCGCAACTCGCATTTGGCCGGTTTTTTATTTCTTGTTCAATTATTATGTGTGACAAAGGCGACAACATAACAGAGTTTCTAAGAAAAAAATGTGTTACATGTATTGTTTTTATGAATTTTATAACAATACAGTTTCTGAGAAAAACTACTTAGGATAGACTATGATAATGTTAATGGCAAACGTTACATTTATGGCACTAAAATTATGTATTTCATAAGTAAACCCCCTCATGTTCGCGGCGGCAGCGTGACGGGTCTCCATACAATTTGCAGTAGAATCACATCAGTGACATCACTCGAGCTTGCCGGGCGCGGGGCAGTACCGACAGAATCTTGATGACACTTTGTTAATCGGGTGGGCTGCCCGATAAAGGGGCATCTCGCCGACAATAGTTATTAAGGCTTTCTACCTACTATACTTATGAGGAAATTTTTAGTTTATAGTTCTTGTCATCGAATTAATCTGCACATAAATTCCACTATTGCATGTAAGTCGATTGGTCAGATGATAATAATGTAATTAATAATTTTGCTTAGGTTGGCGATTTAATTGCAAGAAGGTTGTAAGATTTCTTCCCTTCTTGAAATGAATATTGCCACACCCTTGCCTAGCTAGTAAGAAAATTGCAATGCCCTAACGGGGTATCATGTACCTACTAACCACAAGAACACTAACATACCAATGTAATGAACATGATCGCAATAAATATATGAATATGAATATGAATACCTCGAATGAAGCTACATACGCGACACAAAAAATCCGTTAGGTGGCGCAACGTTATCGTAATTATCCCCAGTAATGCACACCGCATTTCACGAACACTATCTCACTTTACTGTGATAGGTGACCTAGGATTTAAAAAAAAATTAACTGGGCATCAACCTCCTTAGAGAAACTGAAATTGTCAAAACATCTTACAGCACGGCTATCACAAGTCGGCCCGCGAGCTCTCTCGATTTTTCTCGCACTATACCTCTCTTTCTAAGTTGTCTAATAAGACAGAGACAGATAGTGCGAGAAAAATCGAGAGAGCTCGCGCGCCGTCTTGTGATAGCCGTGCTGGAAAAAGACAGAGACTTGTTTAACACGTTGGTTGCCATTTCACGCGAACTCGCGTGAAGCGGCTGTATACGTAGTGGCCGCTCCCGCGAGTTCGCGTGATGATCGCATACAATATTGTCCGAGCCACAAAATTGCGGCCGTTGCGTATTGGCTTTTCTGATTTTTCCTTTGGCCACTAGGGAAGGGTATTACCAATTTTTTTTTTTTTTTGGCCATCCATATAAATTCTGCATTTTCGGCTTGGCAACAAACGTGTTAAAGTTTCGTAATTTATTCGAAGTATGTTTCTTAGATACATTTCGGTGGGTAACATACAATTGAGTAGTCAATAGTACCTATAATTAGATTTTTTAACAGCCAATATTTGACAGCCGTTATCGCGGTACAATAAACGTCAATGACGACATATTATGACATAAATTGTACTGGGATGACAGCTGTCAAAAATTGGATGTACCTAAGGGCATTTTCACTATAGTACGTTAGATTGACAATGGCATAGTAACTCTATGCGGTTCGGTCCATATCTTTTTATGATTTTAATTACATTTTTTTTTTAATCTGTTAGATGTTCTAACAATTTGCTATTAACTGTGCCTTCGTCATCTACCAAATTTTACAATAGTTCGTTCACTATTAATTCTATCCGACTGTGGAACTCTCTCCCTCTTGACATCAGACAAGCAAAATCTATCGGCAACCTCAAATCCCTTCTTAAAGAACATTATTTGTCTCTCCCCTAACCCTGATTGTATTTTTGGCTGACTGTTTATGTATCATTATATTTGTGTTTGTGTTATTTGTATATATGTAAGATTGTGTGTGTATGTTTATATATAGAGGTATTTATGTACGTTTATTTTTATAATTTCTTGATTTTTGATTAATAATAATCTCTGCACCACCTACTGCATAATCTAGTTTTATCTCTTTCTCCGATACCCAAAGGTTGTCTGGAAGAGATCGCTCTTCAGCAATAAGACCGCCTGTTGTCTACCTCTACCTACATGTTATTGTATTGTTTCTCTCTGTAACTGCTTTTTTGTGTGAGGTGTGCAATAAAGAGTATTTGTATTGTATTGTATTGTACATTTCGTAATTTATACTTAATTACATTTATTTGATGGTTTACTAACCATTTAGCAACACTGCGTTATCAATTTTAACATGTGGAAACTACCCAATAGTGTACCTAACTGACCGGCGGAGTCAGCCACTTCGGATGAATTTACATCTCGGAGTGGCGACTTCAGCCGAAGTGGGATAAGTCTGGTATGGACATTTAAACACAGATGCTGGATGCGGGTCGCGCAGCTCTTTGAGACAGGCCTATGTGCAGCAGTGGACGTCTTTCAGCTGATGTGATGATGATGATGATGATGATGAGGCATAGACTACTCACTCAGCCAGGGCGGGGGTGACGCTGAGGGCCCAGCCGAGCAGACTGGCGCAGCACTGCACCAGCGCGAACAGGGGTGTCGTGCTCACGTGGATGCTTTCAGGGTACTCACACCAACGGAACGCCTGGAACAATTAAATATACACCAATGGCATATAACAAACGGCAAAAAAAGACGCGGTAGGCTTCGTCAGCATGGCGGGATAACTAGTACTCCTTTTTAAAAGACTGGCCACAGCATAATGTGGGACATAACATGGTCAATATAATAATAATCGCATGAAGTATAAGAACAGCTGTTGCAGATGATGAACAGGTTTAGGAGTAACTATCACTGTAAATTAACCTCACTCTAAATCAGCGTCATACTTAATCAATGACACTCTAAAATAGCACAACTTCAACAACAGAGCGCCGCCTAAAATCAGCGCTGCGGATTAACAGTCCACTGCGGATCAATCCCGCACACTTTAAGCGCAGCATAAGTGACACCACCAATGGCGGCGGCGATGGCTACATGCCACGACATGCCGGTGCTGGGGCCATGATGGCGAGTGTACCAAATCGTTTATGAGCATCATGACAATAATAACAATTCACTACCCTCATGATAATGATTCTTGTTCAGCAGAGCGTCACTCTAAATCCGGCTCACTTTAAATCAGCGTCGTTTGCAATCGGCGCTACTTTAAACTTGAGCCAGCCTAAATCAGTGTCACTATAAATCAGCGCCATCCCAAATGAATGTCACTCTGAACCAGCACCGCTCTAAATAAGTGTCACTCTAAATGAGCGCAATTTAATCAACGTCACTCTAGCGCCGCTTAAAATCAGCGCTATTTTAAACACACTTACCAGCTTAACAGTCCACTGCGGATCAATCCCGCACACTTTAAGCGCAGCGTAAGTGACACCGCCAATGGCGGCGGCGACGGCCGCGGAGGCCACATGCCACAACATGCCGGTGCTCGCGCCGGAGCCGTAGCGCCAGATGTAAGGATCCGATACGTAGATGCAGAGAGCTGGGGCCATGAACGCACCTGTAAAGAGTTATTTACGAATTATATGACGCTAAACCTAGAGCCACTTTAGGAGAGCGGTAAGGCAAGCGACTTACAAACTGTGGGTTCGAACCACTGGTTTTTCAATAACTTATGTAGGTACGAAATATTTTGATATTTAACAGTTAGCTTTTCATCGTGAGAAAACCGGTCTAATCTCAACAAGGACTAGTTTTCTCTCTATGTTGGCAGTCACTTTCGCAAAACTAGTGCTTACGCCAATTCTTGGGACCGAGGAAAAAAAATAAACTGCTTGCTTACTTTAAGAAAAAATTATATAATTTTTTTTTTCCTAAAATAAATCTTTATGATATGTTTAATCCTTATATATTTATGCTACTTACTTGAGTGTGCAGTTTACTTTGATGTGGTGCCAAAGTGGACTTCGGGTTTCTGTAGGGGTCAATGCGTCCTACCAGTCATGACGTACGTGGAACCTGACGGTGAAGCTAGCCCACCGACTACATGACCCTCATAGACCCATGGAAAGGTCTATGCTCGGGATCTCGCTGAGGGATAAAGTCCGGATCAAGATTATCCGGCAGAAGACCAAAGTGACTGACATAGTTCAGAGGCGTAGCAAACTGAAATGGCAGTGGGCTGGTCACATCTGTCGTAGAACCGATGGTCGGTGGAGTAAGCAGGTTCTCGAATGGAGGCCACGGCTTGGCAAACGTAGTGTTGGACGCCCCCCGGCCAGATGGGCCGACGACTTGAGGGTAGCTGGTAGTGACTGGATGGCGGAAACGGGAGACGGGAGGCCTACGTACGTCTATGCAATAGAACTGCAATAGGCTGATGTATGGATGTATGTACAAACCGGAACAACGCTAGAAAGATGCGATGACCTAGCAGACTGAGATGTGCAGATCAAACTACGAGTAACAATCTTCTAGTCTAAACCGGAAATCCTGAGGCGCTTAACCAATGAATACTGGCCATTTAACCTGTGTTGCCTATATAGATTTAAAAAAAAACAGGTCACTGTTTAGACTTGAAAAATTGTAATGGTAAGCAGACGCCATGATCGTGATCTATGGCCGCTTGCGGCTTATGAAGAATCACAAACACGTTGTGATTCTTTTTAGATTTGAAAGTTCGTTGTGTTCCTTAGTCTAGTTGGCAGTAGTCCTCGGTTCGAATCCCGGAAGGGCAAATATTTGTGTGATGAGCACGCTCGTGATGACGACTGTGGAGATCATCTTCTGCTTCTATCTAGCGTTATACCTGTATTTGCGAGTGTCCGCTTTCCTACTCGCTTTTCTCCACTTTGCACGATGCTGGGCGTCTTTTGCTTTGTGAGCCCGTTTTCGCTCATGTCGGCCTTCACGACATCTAACCATCGCTTCTTAGGTGTACCGCGGGGTCCGACCTTCGAGGACTAGGCCAAGGCATTAATTAAGGAGATCATAATGGAAGTTAATGATGATGAAAAAACTTACCTATTAAAGTCCCCAGAAGCGTTTGATGTGGGAAATGGGCCGCCACAAACACCCTGGCCAGGATGATGGAGCACATCGCGGCACCGCATAGAGGAAACATCACGTACTTCCAGTACGGGAAGTAGCATTTACTGTCAAATAAAATTAATACATTAATACTTGGAAATACAAATAGTCTTTATTGCACACCTCACACTGATAAAGCAGGTACATAAGAATACACAGAGATAAAACAATAGGCTGTCAGTTTGCAGAAATACAGTTTGGAGGATGTAAAAATAATCGGGGCTGGCAGAAACGATCATTTTGGTAATTTCTGGTTATACTCTTGTAGTTTTGAAGATGGGCAATTTTTTCACGGTGGCATTCGAACCAGTTTTCAGAGTGGATCAAATATTTGTATGGGACTAACTACAATTAGAGCACGTAAAAAGACAAAAAAGAGGGTCAAAGGCGGGCCCTTGCTTGCGACAGCCTGATACAAATTGACATTGAATTATGACGTCACAGCATTATTTCGTACAGTCACGAGCGTTAATTTGGGACCCACCTAAGGTGGAATATCGTATAGCAAACTGAAGACATTTAAAGCTAATATTTTAAAGGAGTGCCAATGTTTGCCATGCTGACAACTTACGTTACTATACGTGACTAGGGGAAACCGCTCAGTGACGTCAACCGGGCGGAACGAGTCAAACGATCATTTCCGATTTTTTCCGACTAATTGTCACCCGTATTAGAGGCCCTGTCTTCTCTCCGGCCATATTTGTTATTTGAAAATAGTATTTTGTGAAAATGACAGTTTTCAATAAATTTTCTTGTCTGACACTGACACACAATGACACATGTTCGTAATTAGAAAACTGTAATGATAGCTTTTGGCAAAGACGTTATCAATTCAAGGGCCCATTCAATAAGACATTTAATTGTGTCATCTTGACACTTCACAATTATTATTGAACTGAAGTTTTCGACCTTATTGCATTGTAAATGTTCTAACAACATTTGAAGGAAATGGGTCCCAAATTAACGCTCGTGACTGTACCTCCTAACCTTGTATCACAAATCACGTAAATTGCTGTTTTGGTCGTGAAATACTGCGTTTAAGTACATGGTTGTTTTCTGCTGTGTAGCCGAAATCTTGCTCTAAATAAATGAAACTTATATCTGTGTGACCTTAAATTAGCGCAAACTAATCAGTCACCTGGTATCAGCGCTACTCTCAACTAGCGCCACCCCAATGTAATTTTAAATCAGCGCCATCTCCAATTAGTGTTACTCTAATTCAGTACCACTCTAAATCAGCGCGATTTCAAATTAGTGTTACTCTAAAACAGCGTCACTCTAAATAAATGCAATTCTAAATAAGCTCAAGTTAATCAGCGTCATCTTAAATCAGCGCTGTTTTAAGTCCGGAATGTTGTCTGTGAATACGACCTACTCACCAATTTGACAGTTGGCTGTCGATGACATCATCTTAACTTTCCATCAGTTAAGACGGTCAAATGCAAGCCCAAAAAGAAAATCCTGAAATATTAGTATGTATTCTGATGTGACGTGGGCCAGCATCATCAGCAGCAGCGACGTCTCGTGCACCCACCACACCAGTATGGACGGTCTTCTAGTAGCCACCTGACATTAGCATGTATTCTGATAGTCACCGGTCGCGCATGACTTGGGCCAACATCATCAGCAGCAGCGACGTCTCGTGCACCCACCAGTATGGGCGGTCTTCTAGTAGCCACCTGACATTAGCATGTATTCTGATAGTCACCGGTCGCGCATGACGTGGGCCAGCATCATCAGCAGCAGCGACGTCTCGTGCACCCACCAGTATGGACGGTCTTCTAGTAGCCACCTGACATTAGTATGTATTTTGATAGTCACCGGTCGCGCATGAATGGCCCGCATCATCAGCAGCAGCGACGTATTGTGCACCCACCAGTATGGACGGTCTTCTAGTAGCCACCTGACGTTAGTATGTATTCTGATAGTCACCGGTCGCGCATGACGTGGGCCAGCATCATCAGCAGCAGCGACGTATTGTGCACCCACCAGTATGGACGGTCTTCTAGTAGCCACCTGACGTTAGTATGTATTCTGATAGTCACCGGTCGCGCATGACGTGGGCCAGCATCATCAGCAGCAGCGACGTATTGTGCACCCACCAGTATGGACGGTCTTATAGTAGCCACCTGACATTAGTATGTATTCTGATAGTCACCGGTCGCGCATGACGTGGGCCAGCAGCATCAGCAGCAGCGACGTCTCTTGCACCCACCAGTATGGACGGTCTTCTAGTAGCCACCTGACGTTAGTATGTATTCTGATAGTCACCGGTCGCGCATGACGTGGGCCAGCATCATCAGCAGCAGCGACGTATTGTGCACCCACCAGTATGGACGGTCTTATAGTAGCCACCTGACATTAGTATGTATTCTGATAGTCACCGGTCGCGCATGACGTGGGCCAGCATCATCAGCAGCAGCGACGTATTGTGCACCCACCAGTATGGACGGTCTTCTAGTAGCCACCTGACATTAGCATGTATTCTGATAGTCACCGGTCGCGCATGACGTGGGCCAGCAGCATCAGCAGCAGCGACGTCTCTTGCACCCACCAGTATGGACGGTCTTCTAGTAGCCACCTGACGTTAGTATGTATTCTGATAGTCACCGGTCGCGCATGACGTGGGCCAGCATCATCAGCAGCAGCATGAGCGCGGCGGCGCCGGCGGCGCTGTGGCCGGACGGCGAGCCGGGCCCGGTCTCGCAGGTCTGCCGCGTCTGCTTCAGCCGGGGCCGGTCTGACGTGTAGAATGACGTCTCGTGCACCCACCAGTATGGACGGTCTTCTAGGAGCCACCTGGAGTTAGTTCACAATTCATTTTAAAGCTCTAGATAGTAGTATCTATTTCATTTAACCACAGTAATAGACTGATGTCTTGTTTCATTATATTTTTTATGAGAAAATAAACACTGAATAACTTCTGTCTAAAATTGAATTTTGACATATAAAATTAATCACAAACACACTTTTCAATAGGGAATATGCATGGGACTTCAATTTTGAATAAATTGCACTCAATCGATGCGGATATACGTAGAAATATCATATAACACAAATATAGATTTAAAAAAAACTATTCTTTTGTATCCCACGTTAAAATCACTAAAATTTTTTTAAATAAATTTTCGATAAAAGTAAATAACAGTAAGACAGAATATTGAATTAGAAATGATATTTTGTATGACAAGTATAGACTGAACGCAAATTTTAAGGAGGTAATTGCAAATTAATGACTAACTCTATACTAAACGCGTCCAAAATATGGATTGTGACGTCATAGTCTATACCCCTTTAATATAGAGCGTTATCGGTGGGCGCCAGCGCGTGCAGATTTCAAATGCCTATAAAATTAGAAAAAAAAAAGAAAGTTTTAATGCTACATACAGTTGATATTCCTCTGGATTATACTCTTGATTTTCGCAATAAAAAATAAAGATGCATATTCCCTATTGCTAACTGCACTTTTTATTGCTGTCTGCACTGTTTATTGCCGACTGCACTTTTTTGCACTTGTGAGAGGGTTCCATTGAGCCAAAATACAAATGCTGTCTAGTGCCATTATATAGCTTTGTAATCGAATTTACGTATGCCAAATATCAGATACCAGCATGTGGCTGAAAATTTTTGATGCCAACTCACAAACAGTGCTAGTTAAATAAAAGCCTGTAAAAGACTGTTTTGGAGTGGCTTCCGTTAAATTTATTAACTAGACCCCTGGTAATGCTTAGTGTAAGGTTGCAAAGACATTTACCATTTCATGACTGTGTTAAGCCAGCCCCCAAAACTAAGGACCAGCAGCATCTGAGCCGCGAACACCGAGTCCACGATGGAGATCAGCGGGAACAGGAAGTCCAGCAGCATGTTTGGGTTGGAGAAGTCGTTCACCCATTCTAGGTACGAGTCCCAGTCTCGGAACCTATGTAGGATAAAAAAAAACGTGCATAATTTATGATCATATGGGATACTGTGCAAGATTGTCCTTAATATTATAACCGAGGGATAACTTGGCTGATTCTGGTTAATTAACTAATTAATATGTCCGATGATATTACAGAGGTAGCGGGGCCCAACTGATATATAAAAGAAGGCTTTGGAACAGGCCTTAATCTAGAAATAGGGTTGTGGTGTGTACAAACTTTAAAGTTAGTGTTATTATACTGGCACCACACGTGGGGGTGTTTGCATTGCATCATTGCCTCTCTTTCATTTGCCGTAGGAAGGAAAAAGACGCTGCACTAATGTTTGGGCAAATACCAAGTGTGACCCATTAAGTTTTATTTAAGTTACATTTATTTTTCTTTGTCTTTGTTATAAATAAATAAATAAAAATTGTTTATTTCGGACCATATAAAATCCATAGTTTGTTATATGATTATAATTATCACAAAGTATGACACACCCAAAACCCATCATAAAATGTGTAAATTGTAAAGAAATGGCATTATGGAAGGAACTACCAGTGGTCATTAAACTTTGTTGCGAAGGGCTTTTCAAAATAATTATGGAGCTTCAAATAGTTGCTAGTGTTTTGGTTTTGCAGATGTAACACGACTTAACCACACACCCGCATGCACACACACACACACACACACAGTTTCCATATTTGTGAACGTGATAATTTGATTTTTCAGTAGAACCCCTTGCAGAGGGTTCATTTTAAAATAGTAATAATAAACAATAATACATCAGCCTATATAAGTCCCACTGCTGGGCACAGGCAGTCATGGATGAGAGGAAACATGCAGTACATAGTCTCCACGCTGGCCCAGTGCAGGTTGGAGACTACTGAAAAATAGTAGCATCAAAGTGCCCCCGCCAAGATTATTTATTCTGAATTATGCTAGTTTCATCTTAAAATGCTAGTCTAGTAACAGGTTTCCATTATCTGCAATTTAATTTACCTTGAAATGCAAGTCTGTAATTAACTATGCCAATTTAATGTAGGAAATTAAATTCAATGCAGTACTTAAATATATTTTTTCTTAATTAAATGTACATATATTGATTGGTAAAAATACTGAATGAATAGGACTGAATGGAGTTTTATATAAGTTAGTATAGTAAACATTATCATTTGACAAAAAATACAACTAAGAACTAATTAAAACTTTCTGCTTACTGCTCTTAGGAATCTTATTAGAAAAAATATTACGTAACCATATTTCAACGAGTATGAAACATCGATACCCTTGATAACTAAAAATAAATACACAAGTACGCATATATTTATAAAATAATTGTGTGTTGAAGAATAATAAATGAAAATAATTTACCATTCCTGAACAAATTCGATTATAGTCACTTCGAAAGCGTAGACTTGCTCCATCTTGAACTCGAAAGATAAGGCTAACTTTGAGAAATCATAATTATCTACCAATTACGAGGTCTCGCCGCTCACGGAAATTTACGCTAGTTTCTAACTCTAACCAAAACAAATCGATAAACAATCCGCAAAATCATACGGCATGCTTAACGTAATGTCAGTTTGACGTTGACGTTTAAACTATTTTCGTTTATGGAGGTGCGTTTAGAAAGTTCACTTCAAACAAATTTAGCTGAATAATTATTTATTTTCTAAAGTAAATACAAGAGGATGATTAACATTTACTAAATTAAATTAAAATTGTCACGCGATAGGTGATAGGATAGAGCGTGCATCACTGGCTGACACCGTTCGATAAAACGAGACGGCGCTCTTATCTTGTCACTTGTCGCGTGAGGCCAACCATGCTACGGCTCGCATCTTTTTTAGGGTTCCGTACCCAACGGGTAAAAACGGGACCCTATTACTATGACTTCGCTGTCCGTCCGTCAATCCGTCTGTCCGTCACCAGGCTGTATCTCAAGAACCGTGATAGCTAGAGAGTTATTTCACAGATTATTTGTATTTCTGTTGCTGCTATAACAACAAATACTAAAAAACCGGCCAAGTGTGAGTCGAACTGGGGCTCCCATATAACAGACATGATTTTTTTGCCATTTTTATAGATAATGGTACGGAACCCTTCGTGCGCGAGTCCGACTCGCACTTGGCCAGTTTTTATCTCTGTATAGGGTTCACAAATGACCACTTAACACGTTCACTGCTAAGTTTTGCCACGAGGGCTGTGCCGTAGCTTGTAGCATTTTTTATTCTAATTTTCTAATCTATTCCTGTACTTAGCGAAAACCACCCGAGTGCTTCTACGTCCCAATTGTATATAGTTCTAGCTGCCCGCGCGTATTCGCTGAATTGCAAAGAACGCATGCAAACCCGCGGGATAAAACATAACCATCCAGAAAAGATTCTAAACGCGGGTGAATGAATTTTTGAAATCGGATAATAGTGCGTGTTGTTACGGGATTCCGTCTAACAAATACTTCACTTTCGGATACCAGCGCCATCTTTAAGTATGTTGTTAGGCATGTCTCCTGTACTCCAAAACTGCCGGGAGACAATCTCTAAGGAGCGCGACTGCGTTTAGAAAAGTGTGGCCAAACCAAACGTGGCCGCGGTGATTTTGATGACGTCATTCCTCGGGAGATCAAATTCTTAGAGATTATCTCCCGGCAGTTTTGGGGTCCAGAAGACATGCCTAACAACATACTAAAAGATGGTGGTATCCGAAAGTGAAGTATTTGCCCATAACAACATGCACTATAAGCGGTTCCGAAGATTACCCAAAACATACAAACAAACTTACAAAGCTACAATCTCACAGACATTACCTGGTTATAATATTAGTATATTGAGTATCGAAGGAAAACTCGGTAGGTAAATAGAGGAAGAATAAAAAGACACTTTAAATAGGCATAATTTATAACGTGTAACATTTAAATATTAACAAACACAATTCGAATAACATAAATGCCAACAATGACGTAAATAAAACGGTTCTAATTATATCACATTAACCCTCTGGCCACTGTGTCTTACGTTTAACAAGTTGTACGTCCATACCTAGTCAGTTTGTAGTCAGGCATAGTGCTCAAAAGGTTAACAAATGTCCTAATAAAAGACCTTAAGTGACTTTCAGTGATATTTAAGCCATAGAGTTGGCAAACGAGGACACAGTCCACCTAGATGGTGCCGGCTTGATGACCCATGATAAGTCCATACAATCTCAAATAAAAAATTACGTAGTGAACTGCAATAATTAACTGTGACGACAAATACAATGCCTTTATGGTAATTTCGGCATAAGTGCTTGTCACTATAAGGTCTGCTTTTAATCAGGACGAATAAATAGGTCATAAAATTAAATCTAACATTTACCACTTTAACTAAAATACTTGATTGTTAATAATTCCCATTTGATAATATTTTTAATAACTGCTAATGTTTTTATTAGTATAGTGAATGATAATGTTTGTTAAATGTGCAATTTTTTGTTCTCTTAAGTTTTCGCTATTATTACAACATAGAAAATAAGAAAGTGTTATTAAATACATTTATTTTCTAAAGTAAATAAAAGATGATGATTGGGCCAAAATTCTTTTTGATGCCTATAAAAACGTCCCTTGTAGGTACATTTTGACACATATTTTTTTACTTATTCGGATAATTTTAAAAAACTATTCTTTTCTAATTCACAATGACATATGCATACCCGAATGATGACCATTATCGAAATATTTAACGCAGTGGACATTATTTTTGAGTGGTCATGGGGACTGGTAACGCAGTGGTAATTTGAGTACCAAATGTGACTTTTTTGTAATAAAAAACCCAGGGTGGTGGGAAAATTCATAATGAATAATGAGGCCCGGTTGAGAACTAACGTAACACTACTAGGAAAATATTTTGAGATATCTACAATTTTTTATAAGTGTATTAGGCACTAAAAATTTTTTTGGCCCGATTAACATTAACTAGGTAAATTAAATTAAAAGAAAGAGTTAGTTTTTACATCACGATTATGAATAGTTAGTAAATAAAATGTATGTTCACAAATATCACAATAAACAATTTACATCAACAAACAAATTTACAAGTTAGATTATGTTGGCGCGAGGCCGTAGAATAATATTTAATATATCAAATACTCAATTTCAATTATAATATTTATAATATAATAACCTACAATTTCATGATGTAATTAACAGTTACATGATAGTCATAGTACTTGACACAAACAATATTGTCAAATTTCGATTCTTGCTGACAATATACAATACTACTTTAACTACATAGATAGGTGAGTAATTTATAATTTTACATAAAGATAACTAGGATTGATGGAAATAACATTAATTCACGTAATAGCTTCTTTGAAATGTGATTGGACTTTAATTTTGAGCTCTATTTAACATTAAAATAAGAATGACATTCGCATAAATCACACTAGTAGATAATAAATTGATAAATTTTAAATGATGTATCTAGTCTAAGGTGGTTTATTAAAAAAAATCTTCAAGTGAGTCCACTCAAAACAGTTACATTTTGGTGCCGCGACCAGGATTAAAATTCAAGCATTCTTATTAAAGCCATTGCACCTGAGTAGGTATTCTTTTTTGGGTGTATTTATCCCAAATACCTCTACACAGTGAACCTGGTCTAGTGTGCGAATTTAATGTTCATTTGTTGTTTTAGGTGGTTTATTTAAAGATGTTTACAGGGCGATTTATGAAATGATCTGTAGTCTCTAATGTCCTTGGGTGTTGTCTCTACACATTGAACCTGGTCTCCGAGCCGTCAGCGAGCATGAGCGTGACGGTCCGCGAGTTGGTCCACACGAGCCGCGCGAGCCGCGCCGGGTTGAGCCGCGCCACGTCCGCCATGGGCGCCGTGCTGTAGCACTTCACGCACCGCGTTTGCGCGGCGCCGAGCCCGAACATACCTGTAAAATACGATTAATATTGTAGTTTTTAACATAAAGTCACGTTGTAAAGGAATAAAGTATAAAATGGAAACGAAAGAATAATCTAAAGAGCAAAGATATTGACGAAGAACAAAAAAGAAGTAGAGGACGGCGTAATGACTGACATTTTGCTCATATTTGGAGCAGCCTCTTTGGGGAAGAACTATATCCACCTTACAGAATAACGAGGTGTTATTATGTCTGCGGCTGCTGCTTACTGTATAGGTATGTGGTGTCGTGTTCCCGGTTCACCACCGAAAGGTCGCCAGAGTTTCCGAGAGTTCACTGTGTTGAGAGTGAGGGATCTGCGTTAGTCTCTTTCTCTAATCTATAAAGAATCATCATCATCATCATCATCATCCTGGCCGATTTCGACCACGGCGACTGGAAAAAGAGAAGATTTCTGGCTAACTGGAGCGTCGTTCGTGAGCTCTCAGGTGACTGACGTAGCCTATCTTTGCAGAGAATGTGCCATCACATTCCCTACAGGTCAGCACCCCTCCGACAAAATTGTAGTGTATGGCCGCAGGTGGTCGAGCCTTCAACTCCTCGCGCTTAGCATCGAGTTCGTCACGTCTTCGTTCTTCGAAGACGAACGCATGCTTGCCATCCAGGCCGAACGCTTGTTTGCTAATGTCGTGGTTTAAAAAGTACTTACCAGCGGTGCTCTGCCAGTAAGACAGCCGGTTGTCAGCCGTGGCATAGGAGATGAGGTATCGTCGGGGCTGAAGACACAGGCTGTAACCGGCCCGCTGTGGGCCTCCGGACAGGCAGATACTGCCGATTGCCAATGCGGTGGTATTAAACCTAACTTACCAGCGGTGCTCTGCCAGAACGACAGCCGGTTGTCAGCCGTGGCATAGGAGACGAGGTATCGTCCGTCGGGGCTGAAGGCACAGGCTGTGACCGGCCCGCTGTGGGCCTCCGGACAGATAGATACTGCCGATTGCCAATGCGGTGGTATTAAACCTAACTTACCAGCGGTGCTCTGCCAGAACGAGAGCCGGTTGTCAGCCGTGGCATAGGAGACGAGGTATCGTCCGTCGGGGCTGAAGGCACAGGCTGTGACCGGCCCGCTGTGGGCCTCCGGACAGATAGATACTGCCGATTGCCAATGCGGTGGTATTAAACCTAACTTACCAGCGGTGCTCTGCCAGAACGAGAGCCGGTTGTCAGCCGTGGCATAGGAGACGAGGTATCGTCCGTCGGGGCTGAAGGCACAGGCTGTGACCGGCCCGCTGTGGGCCTCCGGACAGATAGATACTGCCGATTGCCAATGCGGTGGTATTAAACCTAACTTACCAGCGGTGCTCTGCCAGAACGAGAGCCGGTTGTCAGCCGTGGCATAGGAGACGAGGTATCGTCCGTCGGGGCTGAAGGCACAGGCTGTGACGGGCCCGCTGTGGGCCTCCGGACAGATAGATACTGCCGATTGCCAATGCGGTGGTATTAAACCTAACTTACCAGCGGTGCTCTGCCAGAACGAGAGCCGGTTGTCAGCCGTGGCATAGGAGACGAGGTATCGTCCGTCGGGGCTGAAGGCACAGGCTGTGACGGGCCCGCTGTGGGCCTCCGGACAGATAGATACTGCCGATTGCCAATGCGGTGGTATTAAACCTAACTTACCAGCGGTGCTCTGCCAGAACGAGAGCCGGTTGTCAGCCGTGGCATAGGAGACGAGGTATCGTCCGTCGGGGCTGAAGGCACAGGCTGTGACCGGCCCGCTGTGGGCCTCCGGACAGATAGATACTGCCGATTGCCAATGCGGTGGTATTAAACCTAACTTACCAGCGGTGCTCTGCCAGAACGAGAGCCGGTTGTCAGCCGTGGCATAGGAGACGAGGTATCGTCCGTCGGGGCTGAAGGCACAGGTTGTGACGGGCCCGCTGTGGGCCTCCGGACAGATAGATACTGCCGATTGCCAATGCGGTGGTATTAAACCTAACTTACCAGCGGTGCTCTGCCAGAACGAGAGCCGGTTGTCAGCCGTGGCATAGGAGACGAGGTATCGTCCGTCGGGGCTGAAGGCACAGGCTGTGACGGGCCCGCTGTGGGCCTCCGGACAGATAGATACTGCCGATTGCCAATGCGGTGGTATTAAACCTAACTTACCAGCGGTGCTCTGCCAGAACGAGAGCCGGTTGTCAGCCGTGGCATAGGAGACGAGGTATCGTCCGTCGGGGCTGAAGGCACAGGCTGTGACGGGCCCGCTGTGGGCCTCCGGACAGATAGATACTGCCGATTGCCAATGCGGTGGTATTAAACCTAACTTACCAGCGGTGCTCTGCCAGAACGAGAGCCGGTTGTCAGCCGTGGCATAGGAGACGAGGTATCGTCCGTCGGGGCTGAAGGCACAGGCTGTGACGGGCCCGCTGTGGGCCTCCGGACAGATAGATACTGCCGATTGCCAATGCGGTGGTATTAAACCTAACTTACCAGCGGTGCTCTGCCAGAACGAGAGCCGGTTGTCAGCCGTGGCATAGGAGACGAGGTATCGTCCGTCGGGGCTGAAGGCACAGGCTGTGACGGGCCCGCTGTGGGCCTCCGGACAGATAGATACTGCCGATTGCCAATGCGGTGGTATTAAACCTAACTTACCAGCGGTGCTCTGCCAGAACGAGAGCCGGTTGTCAGCCGTGGCATAGGAGACGAGGTATCGTCCGTCGGGGCTGAAGGCACAGGCTGTGACGGGCCCGCTGTGGGCCTCCGGACAGATAGATACTGCCGATTGCCAATGCGGTGGTATTAAACCTAACTTCCCAGCGGTGCTCTGCCAGAACGAGAGCCGGTTGTCAGCCGTGGCATAGGAGACGAGGTATCGTCCGTCGGGGCTGAAGGCACAGGCTGTGACGGGCCCGCTGTGGGCCTCCGGACAGATAGATACTGCCGATTGCCAATGCGGTGGTATTAAACCTAACTTACCAGCGGTGCTCTGCCAGAACGAGAGCCGGTTGTCAGCCGTGGCATAGGAGACGAGGTATCGTCCGTCGGGGCTGAAGGCACAGGCTGTGACCGGCCCGCTGTGGGCCTCCGGACAGATAGATACTGCCGATTGCCAATGCGGTGGTATTAAACCTAACTTACCAGCGGTGCTCTGCCAGAAAACAGAGCCGGTTGTCAGCCGTGGCATAGGAGACGAGGTATCGTCCGTCGGGGCTGAAGGCACAGGCTGTGACGGGCCCGCTGTGGGCCTCCGGACAGATAGATACTGCCGATTGCCAATGCGGTGGTATTAAACCTAACTTACCAGCGGTGCTCTGCCAGAACGAGAGCCGGTTGTCAGCCGTGGCATAGGAGACGAGGTATCGTCCGTCGGGGCTGAAGGCACAGGCTGTGACGGGCCCGCTGTGGGCCTCCGGACAGATAGATACTGCCGATTGCCAATGCGGTGGTATTAAACCTAACTTACCAGCGGTGCTCTGCCAGAACGAGAGCCGGTTGTCAGCCGTGGCATAGGAGACGAGGTATCGTCCGTCGGGGCTGAAGGCACAGGCTGTGACGGGCCCGCTGTGGGCCTCCGGACAGATAGATACTGCCGATTGCCAATGCGGTGGTATTAAACCTAACTTACCAGCGGTGCTCTGCCAGAACGAGAGCCGGTTGTCAGCCGTGGCATAGGAGACGAGGTATCGTCCGTCGGGGCTGAAGGCACAGGCTGTGACGGGCCCGCTGTGGGCCTCCGGACAGATAGATACTGCCGATTGCCAATGCGGTGGTATTAAACCTAACTTCCCAGCGGTGCTCTGCCAGAACGAGAGCCGGTTGTCAGCCGTGGCATAGGAGACGAGGTATCGTCCGTCGGGGCTGAAGGCACAGGCTGTGACGGGCCCGCTGTGGGCCTCCGGACAGATAGATACTGCCGATTGCCAATGCGGTGGTATTAAACCTAACTTACCAGCGGTGCTCTGCCAGAACGAGAGCCGGTTGTCAGCCGTGGCATAGGAGACGAGGTATCGTCCGTCGGGGCTGAAGGCACAGGCTGTGACGGGCCCGCTGTGGGCCTCCGGACAGATAGATACTGCCGATTGCCAATGCGGTGGTATTAAACCTAACTTACCAGCGGTGCTCTGCCAGAACGAGAGCCGGTTGTCAGCCGTGGCATAGGAGACGAGGTATCGTCCGTCGGGGCTGAAGGCACAGGCTGTGACGGGCCCGCTGTGGGCCTCCGGACAGATAGATACTGCCGATTGCCAATGCGGTGGTATTAAACCTAACTTACCAGCGGTGCTCTGCCAGAACGAGAGCCGGTTGTCAGCCGTGGCATAGGAGACGAGGTATCGTCCGTCGGGGCTGAAGGCACAGGCTGTGACGGGCCCGCTGTGGGCCTCCGGACAGATAGATACTGCCGATTGCCAATGCGGTGGTATTAAACCTAACTTACCAGCGGTGCTCTGCCAGAACGAGAGCCGGTTGTCAGCCGTGGCATAGGAGACGAGGTATCGTCCGTCGGGGCTGAAGGCACAGGCTGTGACGGGCCCGCTGTGGGCCTCCGGACAGATAGATACTGCCGATTGCCAATGCGGTGGTATTAAACCTAACTTACCAGCGGTGCTCTGCCAGAACGAGAGCCGGTTGTCAGCCGTGGCATAGGAGACGAGGTATCGTCCGTCGGGGCTGAAGGCACAGGCTGTGACGGGCCCGCTGTGGGCCTCCGGACAGATAGATACTGCCGATTGCCAATGCGGTGGTATTAAACCTAACTTACCAGCGGTGCTCTGCCAGAACGAGAGCCGGTTGTCAGCCGTGGCATAGGAGACGAGGTATCGTCCGTCGGGGCTGAAGGCACAGGCTGTGACGGGCCCGCTGTGGGCCTCCGGACAGATAGATACTGCCGATTGCCAATGCGGTGGTATTAAACCTAACTTACCAGCGGTGCTCTGCCAGAACGAGAGCCGGTTGTCAGCCGTGGCATAGGAGACGAGGTATCGTCCGTCGGGGCTGAAGGCACAGGCTGTGACGGGCCCGCTGTGGGCCTCCGGACAGATAGATACTGCCGATTGCCAATGCGGTGGTATTAAACCTAACTTACCAGCGGTGCTCTGCCAGAACGAGAGCCGGTTGTCAGCCGTGGCATAGGAGACGAGGTATCGTCCGTCGGGGCTGAAGGCACAGGCTGTGACGGGCCCGCTGTGGGCCTCCGGACAGATAGATACTGCCGATTGCCAATGCGGTGGTATTAAACCTAACTTACCAGCGGTGCTCTGCCAGAACGAGAGCCGGTTGTCAGCCGTGGCATAGGAGACGAGGTATCGTCCGTCGGGGCTGAAGGCACAGGCTGTGACGGGCCCGCTGTGGGCCTCCGGACAGATAGATACTGCCGATTGCCAATGCGGTGGTATTAAACCTAACTTACCAGCGGTGCTCTGCCAGAACGAGAGCCGGTTGTCAGCCGTGGCATAGGAGACGAGGTATCGTCCGTCGGGGCTGAAGGCACAGGCTGTGACGGGCCCGCTGTGGGCCTCCGGACAGATAGATACTGCCGATTGCCAATGCGGTGGTATTAAACCTAACTTACCAGCGGTGCTCTGCCAGAACGAGAGCCGGTTGTCAGCCGTGGCATAGGAGACGAGGTATCGTCCGTCGGGGCTGAAGGCACAGGCTGTGACGGGCCCGCTGTGGGCCTCCGGACAGATAGATACTGCCGATTGCCAATGCGGTGGTATTAAACCTAACTTACCAGCGGTGCTCTGCCAGAACGAGAGCCGGTTGTCAGCCGTGGCATAGGAGACGAGGTATCGTCCGTCGGGGCTGAAGGCACAGGCTGTGACGGGCCCGCTGTGGGCCTCCGGACAGATAGATACTGCCGATTGCCAATGCGGTGGTATTAAACCTAACTTACCAGCGGTGCTCTGCCAGAACGAGAGCCGGTTGTCAGCCGTGGCATAGGAGACGAGGTATCGTCCGTCGGGGCTGAAGGCACAGGCTGTGACGGGCCCGCTGTGGGCCTCCGGACAGATAGATACTGCCGATTGCCAATGCGGTGGTATTAAACCTAACTTACCAGCGGTGCTCTGCCAGAACGAGAGCCGGTTGTCAGCCGTGGCATAGGAGACGAGGTATCGTCCGTCGGGGCTGAAGGCACAGGCTGTGACGGGCCCGCTGTGGGCCTCCGGACAGATAGATACTGCCGATTGCCAATGCGGTGGTATTAAACCTAACTTACCAGCGGTGCTCTGCCAGAACGAGAGCCGGTTGTCAGCCGTGGCATAGGAGACGAGGTATCGTCCGTCGGGGCTGAAGGCACAGGCTGTGACGGGCCCGCTGTGGGCCTCCGGACAGATAGATACTGCCGATTGCCAATGCGGTGGTATTAAACCTAACTTACCAGCGGTGCTCTGCCAGAACGAGAGCCGGTTGTCAGCCGTGGCATAGGAGACGAGGTATCGTCCGTCGGGGCTGAAGGCACAGGCTGTGACGGGCCCGCTGTGGGCCTCCGGACAGATAGATACTGCCGATTGCCAATGCGGTGGTATTAAACCTAACTTACCAGCGGTGCTCTGCCAGAACGAGAGCCGGTTGTCAGCCGTGGCATAGGAGACGAGGTATCGTCCGTCGGGGCTGAAGGCACAGGCTGTGACCGGCCCGCTGTGGGCCTCCGGACAGATAGATACTGCCGATTGCCAATGCGGTGGTATTAAACCTAACTTACCAGCGGTGCTCTGCCAGAACGAGAGCCGGTTGTCAGCCGTGGCATAGGAGACGAGGTATCGTCCGTCGGGGCTGAAGGCGCAGGCCGTGACGGGCCCGCTGTGGGCCGCGAGCGACTGGCAGCGGCCGGCGCGGAGCTCGTACATGGCTAGTTGGCCGGTGTGGCTGCCCACTGGAAAATGAATGCACGGTCAAATCGAAATACTCGTATAGTCCGTGAATCTTTAGAGCAGTATTCGGGTTATTTATTGACACGAAAAAAAAACATAGTGAACTTGCACCATTTGTACCTGCTTAATCTGTGTTAGGTGTGCATGTGCAATAATAGTAGATTGTGTCTCAAGGGAGCAAAATATATTTACGGCGAGAGCGGTATAATGAATTCTGAATGAAACAAAAGATTCTACAATAAAATTAAACAGGAATAAGCCTTTTAAGCGAAGAAAAGTTCCCTGAACCATTCCCCATTCCCACCTGAATAATGGTTCAGGTGCAAATAATTTATTTATTTGTTGACACAAAAAAAAAACTCAGCATCACAGTTTGCAACAGGGCGCTGGAAAATTCAGTTTTAACAGTTTTAATTATAAAAAACTTTTTTTTTAATTTTCCAGTTTACCCCCCAAAAGTGGCCCCCTTGTTCAAAATTCATTAATTTACTTTACGCGTCCATCTTTGGGTCACCAATTTACATATGAGTACCAAATTTCAACTCAATCGGTCCAGTAGTTTCGGAGCAAATCGGCTGTGACAGACGGACAGACAGACAACCGAGTGATCCTATAAGGATTCCGTTTTTTCCTTTTGAGGTATCGGAACCCTTAAAATCGTTGATTTTGCCATATGAACGTGTAAGGGCAAGCTTCCTTTCCGCGGTGTCATCAGAGACGACTACAGGATCGGATTGAAGTGTGTTATAGCCGATAGACTGGCTAGCAATCTATCACAGAATTATGTCACATTTGCTCTATCTTTGAACTCATAATCGCTAGAAGTGGCGTTGAAAATAAATATTTGGAAAACAGGCGTGAATTGATATTATGTTAATGTATGTAAGTATGACATATATAATACCTGCAATCCTTCTAGTAGCAGGGCAGTGCGACACCTGGTTATAGCGGCAGATCGCAGGGAACACCTCGTTCAGACCCTTGCTTTTCAGATGAGATTGGTCCACGCAATGCAGAATTATGTCCATCACCTGCAATGGCCATTTGGAAAGTCACGTTTTTAGTTTGATATTTGTACTCGTGTAGTGGCTTTTTGAAAGTAAGTATAATGTCCTGATTCCCAGGTTCTTACAAAAATAATAAAATGGTTCAAACAGGTGTAAATCAAGTATTATTTAATCGTATACATTGTAGGTTTTTTTTTATTATAAGTCAACATCCAGGTTGCACAGCCAGTCAACAAGTATTAAAGTAATAATGTGTTCAGGATGCTGACGGGGCTCCCTCGTTATTGTAGTACGTCCGGCATGTTCGCGGCGGCGGACGTGCCGGGATTCCACGCAATCTTACGCAACAGAATGGCGTCTATGATGACGAGAGTGAGGAGCAGCACCGACAGCATCCTACAAACATTTGCTGAAAGGGCGGATTGCCCGATTATGCGACATTGGGACCAGGCGCACGCTCCAGTTCTTGCCTCCCCCCGTCGATTTTAGTTGTAGATTATTTGTATGTAATACCTATCTTACTAACATTAGCTGTAAGTATACTGTAACTAACAAATTATGGACCTCGAGTCCGAAATAAATCATATTTAATTTAATTAATTTAATAGTTTTATTTGTTTGGTTTCGTTTGATTTTAGAGCAAACCTTTTTCGAACCACTTCGAATAAGTTTGTTTATTTTTATTTTTATATGAGATCTCAGGAGGGTAAGGTTAAAAGCCAGATAAGGAAAGGTACAGAACGGCTGGAACAGAACAGTATATTAGTCAGTGCACAAAATTAACAGGATGCCTTGTAAACACAAATGAATTACATTTTGGTGCCATGACCAGGATTAATAATACATTACAAAGTCGTGTATTACTAGTGTTTGAAGTAAACTACCTAATATTACTTCACAGAGTTATTTTATTTCAAGTATTTAATTTAAGTTTTTTTACTAACCTCAACCAGCAGTTCAGCGACCTCATTGTGCATCCTGTCTATCAGCAGCTCGATGCCCCGGAGGACCTCGGCCCGGCCCTTCTGTAGCGCGTGGTAGGCGGGCGAGGGCTGCCCCGACTGCTGGGCGGCGGCGCAGCGGGCTACTTCGCGCGCCATGGTCGTTATGAATGCCGCCGGCCTGACAGAAAAATAGAAAACATTATTATCTTTAAATGTGTTCTGAAAGGTCTAAATTTCATTGAAATTGAATGTGCATTAGTACTCCAGGCAAAATACGGTTTCGAAAAACATTAATTTATAATAGCGTTTTTTTTTGTTTATTTCATTCTAAAACATTATTCTAAGATGCTTTATTCAAGAATCCAACAAACTTTCCACCCGGAAGTAATTATAAAGATTTAAATTAAACATTCATTGTCTTTTTTATTTTATTTATATTGAATATTTTAAAGCAAATGTAAATGAACCTAAATAAAGATTTTAAAAAATATTAATATTTATCCGGACTTTTTAGGAGCTAATTAAATATTGATTTTTTTGATGTCTGATTTTTTGGTGGATTTTGCCTCTAGGTAACTATTTAATTGATAATATATACGTTACATTAAAAAAATTAGCTATTATAAATTATTTCCAAATATGTCATTTTTTCCATACAAGTTGTCAGTTCATTGCCTGGACTATAGGTTGCATACTGAGCGGCACGAGGTTGCAATACCTGGCGGTGGCAATGAGGGTGAGAGCGTGGCGCGCGGTGCGGCACGAGTCGGCCTGCGCCGTCAGCGGCAGCCCGTAGCTCATGGACGGCACCAGCTTGTCCGCGTCCGAGCACATCTCCAGCAGGCCTGGGAATAAACTCGGGGTCATATTTTGCTGGTATACTGTGAACCTTGCTGACTATTGACCTTATTATAAACGTTAATCGAACCTATTTTAGCTAAAATGCCGTCAAAATTCATTCGACATTCATAGCGCGCACATATATTAAAGCGCCATCGATGCTCCACACTCCGCTATAAGTCCCAGCCCGGCGACATTCATAGCGCGACATCCACAGGCCACGGAAATTCATTTCACAGAGTGCACATATCAAGGAACGCGCTCGGCGCCCCTCACTCTGTCGGCTGCAGGCCACGGAAATTCATTTCACAGAGTGCACATATCAAGGGTCGCCCTCGGCGCCCCTCGCTCTGTCGGCTGCAGGCCACGGAAATTCATTTCACAGAGTGCACATATCAAGAGACGCTGTCGGCATCCCTCGCTCTGTCGGCTGCAGGTCACGGAAATTCATTTCACAGATTGCACATATCAAGGAACGCTGTCGGCGCCTCACGCTCTGTCGGCTGCAGGCAATGGAAATTAATTTCACCGAATGCACATATCAAGACATGCCGTCGGCGCCCGTCGCTCTGTCGGCTGCAGGCCACGGAAATTCATTTCACCGAATGCACATATCAAGACCAGGGACCGGAAAACCCCTCTTTACGGTTAACCGCATCGAACCGGTAACCGAATCAATGAGGTTACCTTAGTATAGGGTTAACCCATCATACGGTTAACCGCTTGTTACGGTAACCTTATCGGAAGTGTTAACCGTAACTACTAATTGAATTAACCTCAAACCCTATTGGGATGGGGTTTTTGTTTAGGGTTTTCATTGGGTTATGGTTAACCTTATCATCAGTTGCTTATTGTGATTTGTGCATTATATTTTAACATGTTATAGAGTATCGTACTCGCGTTGCTGTTTCTTGGGACCAGACTCTCAGTGGGTAGCTATTCAATTTAAACAATTTTATATCATGACACACAATACAATACAATACAAATACTCTTTATTGCACAATCTAACTTTTTATGGAAAAAAACATTAGGATTTAAAAGTTCTGGGGCAGGAAAGGTAACTTAAATAATGAATAAACAGTCAGTTATATTTTTTAACCGACTTCAAAAAAGGAGGTTCTCAATTCGGTTGTTTTTTTTTTATTGTTTCTACCTCAGAACTCCGTCATTTATGAACCGATTCGTACAATTCTTTTTTATTTGAAAGTATATTATGCTTGAAAGTATATGGGTTGGTGGTTGGTCCCATTGTTATCAAAACTTCAGTTGGATGATGGGAACCATGAGGAATTGAGGGAACTTCTCAAATATAGAAGGCACGCATGTAGTAATTTCGGTATTTTCTATTATAACTAGTGTATTTACGCCCGGAAATCACAAATTTGATGAAGTGGAACTGATGATGAAGACCACAGATGACTTATGGAACTCGTACTTAAAACTGTAAAGTACGTTACTGATTGGGATATGATTCCGTTTTAATTGTCATGTGTGCCAAATCGACAGAACTCCTCAAATATTATCGGCCCACATACAGTGATATGGTTTTCGTCTGTAATAATCAACGTATTTACTCTCGGAAAGCAGTCAATGTGGTAAAGTGGAAAGGAAATGTGGAAATGTTCATTTGGCTTGGCGGAGTACTAAATTGAAGTCGGTTGAGACTCTGTTTTTAAAGGAAATTATTTAAAAAAATCTTTGGAAACAAATATACCTACTATACGAACAAAAGATTTCCCACGTCGCGTCGCGTCGCGGGTCGCGGGAATCATTAGTCGATAGGATAATCTTAGAGGCGACGGCGCGGGTGCACCTAATATAGAGTTATTAAACCACCCAATCCCGGGGTTATAAAAATTACTCTCTAAAAGCGTTTCAGTGCGATTCATGAATATATTTTAATAATTTTAGTTAAAGTAATATGTGTACAGAAATGTTGAGATTTGTTTTAGTATTTGTTATCAGAGCGCTTTATACCTGCGCGGCAGGATGCGGGCCGAAAGCTAATGGTTCGTGGTATTTATCATTGTTATAAGATTAACCAGAATAGCTGTGACAGTCATAATTACAGCAATAAATACCTTATTCATTATTATAAATACATTTTACCGACTGTCTTATGAGAGCGACCTTTTATCTACAAGCATTCACATTTGCGACAGGGTGTATGCTTGCCGAAAGATAGCATCATGGTATTTATAAATGTTTGTATTGACGTCAAAATTAACTAAATCATATCTGCGCAAATATGGCTCTGTATCTCTTTTCTTATCTTAGCTGAACGATAGGTAATGCAAGCAAACAAATACGTACATACAGTTTGGGCATCTATTTGGTATATTACAAGATTGGGTCATTTTGATTTCTTAGAAATAAAACTTTTCATTTCCAATTAACCGTTTATTTTAATATTTTAATGAGGTAATACATAAAATCTACAAATCAACTATATAAAAATCAACATTCATAAAAATCACAAAAATGTGTTGGTAATAACCTGATAACACTATTTTTAATATAGTTTACAATGAAAAGCTATAACTAAATCAAAGTAGCATGAATACAAGTATCGTATACTATAATATATTCTAATAAAATAATCACTATTTTCCCACCACCAACTAGAAGAATATTCTTGCACTTGCTATCACTCGCGAAGCCAAAGTTCACTTTGGCTATCACAGGTTTTATTTACCATAAGTCTTTGTTTGCCCTGACAACCATCAAATCTTTTAAAAGATTAGGACTTATGTTGCTCCTGAGAGGATGAAGAATAAATTTCAACGAAGAAAATAATCTTTCTACGGAAACTTGCGTAGCTGGCGCTGAGAGCACTACTTTGGCTACTTCAGCGATTTCAGATGACACGACAGCCTTATTGGTCCAGTGGCGAATTATGTTTTGCGTTAAATCCAAGCGGGGTGCTGTTATTACTTCATATAAACAGAGATCGAAAGACCTTTTCTTTCTCGTATTTCCTCGCGCTAGTTCCGTGTTCAACAACAAATTTTCAATAGCTGACAAGTCTCGGCTTGTGCTCGCTTGAGGAATGGCGTTTATGAGGGATAGTGTCTCAATTTCTGTGATGTCTTCTTTTATATTTTCAATATTTTTGAATATGTCATTCAAAAGTGATCGAGCTTTTTGGCACTCTTCTGCAGATAGAACTACATTTAGACGGCCATCTAAATATAACGCCTCTAAAACGACATCATTTTGTAACAGTTTTATTTGTCTTTGTTCCATTGCCGTGTGGAGTGAATTTGCAAAACTGTGTTGAAAAGCTCCCACTTTATTCTTGCAGTCCAGCCACGTTATGTAGAAATCACCGATAGTGAGTTGTTCTTTTTGTAGACTGATTGTGGCTTCAGACAGCGGTCGGAGGCAAGATATAATCTCCGTGACTTTTCTCCAAAAGGTTTCTGTAGCCTCGATTTCAGGAACTGTGTCGCAGAAATCTTTAAGTTCGTGCAACCGTACAAGCATGTTGTACGTTGCTGTCCATCTGGTTACGCAGTCTTTTAACGGTCTCTTAAAATTTTCCTGCTTTAAGCGGTTGGCGTTGGTTGGCTTGCGTAAAATGTTAACCATTTCTTTGGCCATGTTTATAACCTCCTGCGCATTTCTGTTGTCTTTTAAGCCATCTTTGACAGCTAGCTGCAATGTGTGAGCAGCGCATAACATTCCTCTTATTTTAAATGTCCCTTCGGTGTACAAAAATGTGCTTATATCTAAGTCCATCGAACTGAAAAAATCCTCAAAGTCCCCAGTTACCATGAACCTTGAAAAGTCGTTCTCGGTGCATTCATTGTCATCGGCATCGTCTTCTTCGTATGTGTTTCGTTCATCCGTTTCTTCGCTCGCCCTTTGCCTGTTTTCTTTTTCCGATTCGTAGTGGCCACCCATAAGTTTCACCATTTTTTTCATGTTGGTTCCGTTATCGGTACAAATACAATATATTTGATCCGTTGTAATCTTGAACTCGGTCAGTATTTCTTCTAAGACGGATTTCAGAAAAGGCGCCGTTTGAGGGCTATTTACCTCGACAACTGCCAGATTCCGGACCACAATTTCAGCATCTTTAATAAGTTGAATATTTACACCGACAAATTTACGCTCCAAGCACGTGGCAGCATCCAATTTTATGTTTATCATTTTGTGTTTAACATCGGCGCTTATTTTCTTCCTTATCTCATCAGCTTTCTGAGAAATGTTTGATTTAATGGCTTTCACGTTGATTTGCTTATAAGCATCATCACTACTAGCTGCAATATTAATTATTTGCTGGAATGCTTCATCTTCCATCATGGCAATGGGCCTACCGTGCACAGTAACCAGTTGAACACAATGTGTAATTAGCTTTTCCATTTTAACTATCGTAGCGCTCCCGTTGGGTTTGCTACTTTGAGACGCTTCTTGACTCAGCGTTGCAAGAACTTGATGCTCGCTAGCATGTTTCGCTGCTATGTGATTTCTCATATTGGTCGAATGTTTGCCCTAAAAATATAAACAAATAAACCGAGTGTATAGGACAAAATATTGACTTAAGTTACAAGTAATTTGAATGAAACTGTTGTTGTAAGAAATTTCTATTACATTAATTAATAACCTATTTTTAATTTTTATTGTAAGTAAATAAGTTTAGTAATTTTATTTCACAGAACTAAACTCGTATATGCAAGATCTATAATTTATACATTTAAACACCTTACCTTTAACTTATTATTGCACAACTGACAAGTGCTGATACCGGTACGATCATCATACTCAAAGTACCGATGAACAGCGTTTCTTATTGTCGGCGCCATTTGTATATCTGTCGCACGTTTAAGAGTTGGTATTGGTAACACCGCCCAATGCCGGGATTCTTAAAGTGACGAGTAAACATTATTTTAAATGTCCAGGATTTTACTAATGTTCATAATTTCCTAGTTATTGTACTTAGGTAGTAAGTAATATGCGTATTGTCATTAAAAAATAATTTAATGACATTTATAAATAATAATACTAGCTTCCGCCTGTAACTTCAGCTGCGTACATCTGGGATAAAAACTATCCTATACTGGGTGATTTTGGGGTCATGATCCGGAATGGCCAAAAGCGAATAAGATGGTCATGATACTGAACAACTTTTCCCATGGGACCAACCACGAAATCACAATAAAAAAAACAGCTGTTCCATACATTACATTACATGTTTATTCGTTTTTGGCCGTTCCGGATCATGATCCAAAAATCACCCAGTATTTGAATCCAGGCTATAAACTATCCTCGTACAAAATTTCATCTAAATCGGTTGAGCCGTTTAAGCGTGATTGAGTAACATACTTCTCAACATCCAAAATTTCGCATTTATAATATTAGTAGGATATTCAAATGTATACACTCACCTTAATAACATTCACTTGTCAATCCAATTAATCTCATAACCAATCAAAATGCAGCGACCAGTGTCCATTAACAGTAGCCAAAATCGTCAATTTAATGAGATACAATACAAACGCAACACAAATAAAATTCACTGCAAGTCACACGTCCTCACTTCACCAGAAGGAAAAAAGAATGCACTGATTACATACAACTTGCAGGTAGGCCCGAACGTTTGCAAAAATTAAAGTATTTTTAATACTGATACCGTGTGAATTTTTCTTTAAACAATGAGAACTACCACAATCCTACTCACAAAGTTAAAAGCTTAAGTTCTTTAAAGATAACAACGTCGGTATGAACGTATTTATAATAATAAATGAGGCATCCATTGTTGTCACTTCGACTGCCGCCGCAATCTGGTTACAATATAATACAATACGAATACTCTTTATTGCACACCTCACACAAACAAAGCAGTTACAGAGAGAAATAATACAATAACATGTAGGTAGAGGTAGACAACATTAATCCTAAAACAATAGAAAACACCAAGATCATTTACTTTTCGGTCCGGTTTCGGTCGTTACGATAACAACATCGATACTAAAATCAATAGAAAAATAACAAAATAATAATAAGGTAATAAATCTCTTTATGTGAGTACTAGCTCCAAATTGCAAAGAACGCAGGCAAACCCGTGACATAAACTAGAGTTTGCCTATGACCAACCAGAAAGTCCATTCTACAAGTACATTGGTGAAAAAAAATTGACTCAGATGATCCGTTTACCGGTGCAAGACGGAGTGAATGCCCCCAAACATTATGTTAATATGAATATATTTTAACAATAATTGATATAAAATAATTTAATCATATATAAATTTTTTCTAAATAACTGTTTAAATCTCATCTGCCTAATTACAAATATCATATTTCTCACTATTTTTTTTAAAAACAGGTTTAAACGTATTTCGTTCATTTTCATATTAATATTTATACTCGATATCCCACCGTGTTCTAATATTAGTATAAATTAGGATTAACAAGGTTCGTACTTAAATCCCGAATTTCTAAAAATACTTTTATAGTCCCGGGATTGGGCGATTTAATAACTCTGTTGTTATATTTATTAATCATCATCAATCATCAATTTATAAAGTTATAAACTAAGTTTGTACGGAATCCTCGGTGCGCGAATCGGGATCTCATTCAGTGTTTTTTTTCTTCATAATAAATGAATATTGAGACACTGTTAGAATTTAGAGCCAACAAGAAGCCGCGTTTACGGCAAATGAAACCTGTTTGCACTGAGATACACAACAAGCTTGGTACAGCCCCGGCGAGCCACAGCGGTTATTCAATAATAAGTCGTATTTAAGTGTGCGGTAAAATCATATTCCTTAAACTGGTTAAAACCCCAACGAAAAACCCGGGTTAGGGTAACCTTATTGATGGGGTTTTCATTTCGGTTAGTGGTAACCTGGGTTAATTGAGTTAACTGCATCAATGGGGTTAACCCTATCAATAAGGTTACCGTATGATAAGGTAACCTTATTGATAGGGTTTTTAAAACCACCTTGAAAATAAGCCTATTAAAAACCCGGGTTAAGGTAACCGGTTCCGGTCCCTGATCAAGACACGCCGTCGGCGCCCCTCGCTCTGTCGACTGTAGGCCACGGAAATTCATTTCACAGAGTGCACACGTATATCAAGAGACCCTTACCTAGCAACACGTGGCTCACGTCCAGGTACGGCTCCCAGACGGTGAACCCTCGTCCCAGGAGGTCGACGGCCGCGCGGCGCAGCGGCGTGTGCGCCGGCAGCCGCGCGCACGGCGGCGCCAGCAGCAGGTGCGTCAGCGCCAGGGCTGTCAGCCGCGCCAGGTTGTTGGACGCAGATAGGGTGAAACCTGTGACAATCATCATCATATCAGCCGACATAGGATCCCCCAAAGAGTGCCACAATGACCGGTCTTGCGCCGACCGCACCTAGGGGACTCCCACGACTTTTAACAGATCATAAATCTACTGTACAACAAAATGTTGGAACAACATCCCTCCGCTTATAAGTTAATTAAAAAACAAATTCTTATAAGTTAATCAAAACTTAGTTGAAATTCCCACCTGTTTTTGAAAACTCGAAAGTTTTATTTATAGAAATGTGTACACAAAAAACCAAAATGAAATGAAATACACATCAGCAGCAATAACTTGAGATTACTACCTCACTTTAACAAGTACACCTATACACGTACACACATAATTTATTTATTTATTATTCGGAGAACCAACAGCTAACAATTCTACAAAAGTTATATATGTAGGTAACAGAAAGCCAATTATAGGTTCCCACCAGTAGACACAGATTAACAAACAAACTAATAATGCGCTAACTAAATAATGCGCACATTGACTAAATGATAACTACAACTAAGAAAAGTTAAAAAAACCCCTGAGTTTTTTATATCCAAAACGGTTTAACCGATTTTGTTAAAACGTAACTTAGAACCATCTCGACCGTCAGCTTTCGGACAAATAAAAACCGCATTAAAATCGGTCCATTCGTTTAGGAGCTACGATGCCACACACACACACATAGAGACATCAAACTTATAATACTCTCTTTGCGCTGGGGGTTAAAAATGCGTTGCACAAAATGTAAGGTCCTGGCAGAATACCAGCGATTTAGCCACATCATTATACTGAGCCAGCGCGTATTCTATGCCACGACACTTGGTTTTTGTATTTAACTTTAGTTCTAAGCTGCATGCCTCCTTTAAACCGATTTCAAAAAAGGATAAGGTTATATGTTCCACAATTTTTTTTTAATGTATGTTCGTCGATTTCTCCGTTAATTGGGAATGGATGAAAATTTTAGAAATGCCTGATTATTTTTTTGGTAATAGGAATAACCTTCCTCAGCACCAGAAAAAAGTTTCAGGTGTTTCAGCTGCGTCTATTATTTTTGAAAAATATAAACAGTTTCCTCATTTACGTTTTGGGTCAGTTACGGTAAATAGACACTTTCCTTGATCTGTCTCATATTACAAAAAACTATCTTAAATATCTGTGGTGAACTGACACTGGTAATGACCAATATAGCTGCTGCAAGTGTCAATATCATTGCCAGTGTTAGTTTACCACAGATATTTAGTATATTTTTTTGTAATATGAGACCGATCGAGGAAGTTGCCGTAACTGACCCAAAACGTAAGTGAGGAAACTGTTTATATTTTTCAAAAAAAATTGACGCAGCTGAAAAACGTGAAACTTTTTTCTGGTGCTAAGGAAGGTTATTCCTATCACCAAAAAAATAATCAGGCATTTCTAAAATTTTCATCCATTCCCAATTATGGACCGATTTAAAAAAAAAAAACTTTTTTTATTCGAAATTGTATACTCCTGAGGAGGTCCCATTTTCACCTTCAAATATTACAGGCACGTATTACATGTTTCATGTATTTTCTAAAGCTATTTAGGTATTCACGTTAGTGAGCTGATGATGGAAGGTACAACTCCTCAACGGTTAGGAGTTGGAGGATATTTTTTTTAATTTTATAGGTACCTAAGACCTTTAACCGTATTATTTAAAAAGAAAAAAGAAAAGAAAAGAAGACATTTATTCACTACACAAAAGACACACAGAGACAAAGGAGTAGACATACAATACAATTGACACATTTTGTGTGTCTTCGCGGCAGTTAAACAAGTTATTCAGGTGAGCACAAGTCAGGATCTGATGATGGTATCCCAGGGAAGTCGAGGGCAACCCTCAAATTTTAAAGGCACGCGTGTAGCGATTTCGATATTTTCTATTATAACTCGTGTATTTACCCTCGGAAACCGCAACTTTGGTGAAGTGGAACTGATGATGAAGATCACAGATGACTTATGGAACTCCTCAAGGATGTAAAGTACGTCAAAGATTCCATTGAAGTAGCAACTAATGAAGTGACAATTCTGACATCCTTGAGGAATCAACGTAACTCCTCAAATATTATCACCCAACATATAGCTTGGATTTTTTTCTGTAATACTCAACGCATTTGCCCTCGGAAAGCAGTTCATGTGGTAAATTGGAAAGGAAATGTGGAGTTTTTTATGTACCTACCTATGTGGCTTGGCGGAGTATTGAATTGAAGTCGGTTTAAACTTTGTTTTTAAAGTAAATTATTGATATTAGATTTATTTTTTGTCTTTTAATTTTGTACCATGTATGTTGTGGAAAAATGAATAAGTAAAGAATTTATATATCTATCTACCTTGAGTATAACCATGCTACGCTAAGTGAGATCTAAGATTTATCGTGTGACAATTCCAAAATACCTAGACGACACCTAGTTGATGTGGCTGTAAGTGCTAGTGCAATCGACTGTGATAATAACCAATTACGATTTATGGCGGCTATGAAGTTGGTTTAAGGCACTCTAAGCTCTTCATAAGAGTGGACTCGGGCTGGACCAAAAAACTCTGGAAATCCAGCAGGAATCAACTCAGAAATATATCTGGTGTGTTCAAAGGGCATTTCGGGGTCAAGGATCTCTTGACCAAGACGGGATTATCGTATAGTTTAGGCTGTAGAATGTGTGGCGAGGAGGATGATACTATGGAGCACTTAGGTACTGTGTGAATGTCATGCCCTTGCCAGACAAAGAATGAATCACTTTGGTAACGGCTATCCGCAACCAAAGGAATTCGTGGTGCTTCCGCTGAGCTGCATCATCCGTTTTGTGGGAATGCTGGAGCGAGCTTGGGAGTAGGCATAAAGAAAGAAAGAATTAATTTATTCGAGTAGGATTCATTGACTCTTTTGCATCGTCATCAGCTACATATAGCCATATTCAGCTTCTATAAAATAAACCTAAAATTAAAGGAGAGGGCAAATGCACAGCAGATCCCGCTGGGTCGAAGTGTACCCGAAAGGGCCCTCATCTAGATAACATAAGATGGCGGCTAACAAAATGAATCGATTGTTAGCTCTATTGTGATAACCAAAAAAATATTGATTTTTCACGCCACTGCTCGGAAATGTGGCAAAAGATGGTCAGAATTCAGGCTTCAAAGCTGGGGATAGTTGGACGTCGCACGAACAGGCCATCTATGACTTCAAACTGGCCAACAATGTTTTTGTTGGACAGTTTGAACAGCAATCGACCAATCACAGGGCACCGCGCGCGGTCGGCCGGCGTGCGTGCGCCCGTTCCTCCTCCCCCGCGCCGGGCGCGAGGCAAGCGAGCCTGTTTAGTATTATGATCTTCAATTAGATACTTAATTTTGATTTTAAATTATAATTATTTGCAATTTCCTCGCAGTAGGCGTGAAAAGCACTATGTTAAGCCTCGGCCGAAAGGGCAATAGCTGGACTCGTACTTTCGAGGGCCTCCGCTACGCGTCGGCCCTCGAATTAACTCGTCCATCTATTGCTTCCTTTCTAGCCTCTTCAACAATGTACTATTGATGACGACACACTTCTATGAGCAATTTCCTTTTTGTCCTGCCAACTAAAAAAATGCAACAATCCTACATTTGTTACTTTTACAAAACGCTGTCGTTTCATGTCCAATCATAGGGAAAACCTCAAATCAGAATTATAATTTAAAATTTCACTAGGACTTCATTACATTGACTGTTTATTGCACAAGATAAATAATACCGTAAAGAGGGGCGAAGGTGGAGTTATGAATTAAAGCTCCACATACTGCATAATGCTTATCTTAGCTTTAACAGCTTGAGTCTTCAAGGCTTCGTCGAGCGCTAAATCACAACTCTAGACGGAGTTTCTCGATAGGGTGGAGAAGCTGGGATGGGCTGTGCTTATTAAAGAAAAAAGAGAAAGCAAAAATAGTTTACCTTCGACGACTGAACTCTTTCTGCTGTCTCCGTCCTTGCGTCGCTTATTGCCCGCCGCTCCTAAGTCCAAATGAGCTAATTAATGAACATAAACAAGCAGAATAGAAAGGAAAACACGAAAAAATATATATGCGTGAATTTTGTAAATTAATCATAATAGGTATGTAAGGGAAAGACAACAACAACAGGACATACAATGCTGTAGAATCTTTTATATACAATCGAACTCAGGAGCCCAATATAGTCTACCCCACCGTTCGTGTCATCGGTGCGTAGCGAAGACTGTATGTTTTCAACTTCTAAGGCAACACACTGCCAAGATTTTGGTGGCGATACGAGTAGACACACGAGCAGAGATCCCGACAAGCGGGTTCTTGGCATCGGATGTGTCAATGTCAGTGTCAATATTTTAATATTCAAGTCACAAAAAATCAGAGTGAGAGTTCAGAGAGCGCACCAACATTCTTGACACAAACTTTGTTATTATAGAAACAAAGATCAAGAAATTCTAAAAATGCGCGATTTGAACATATCAATGAAGCTACTAGTTATGCTATAGGACCAGTTGTATGTACTACTTTTTACTTACTACCAGTTTACCGATTAAACTATTGGTCCAGTTACTATTTTTCGTTGTGTTGATCTTCATTTCAACAATAACAAAGAAGTGTAAGGCACTTCTTTGTTATTGTCACTTTAATATAGGTCCTTAAGTATGAAAATCGTGCTGACAATTTAAGAACAAACATTGCTGTAAATGACCTTAATTTTCCTCACTACTATTTACACACTCAAGGTCAGAACAAGCTTCGCTTTGCCATGCACCACATTTGATCTACCCCATGACGTACCTTCACTAGTGATGTCCTGTCCGAACTCTGCTCCAATCACGCCGAGGAGAACAACAGCAGTCGTCTGCTTGCGTTTCAGTTCTGCCAGCGAGGAAGGCTTGCGGACTATCTCTTCTTCTTCTTCTTCAAATTCCTCTTCCTAAATGGAGATTAGATTGTTCATCAATGGGGGGGGGGGGGGGGGGGGGGGGTATTGACACCAAATAAAATAACCAATACTGATGAAGTTTCTCGAAAGAGGATTAAAAATATTGACAAATTGAGAAAAAAGTAAAGGTCGTGTGTCCTTAGTTTTGAGAGGGGGTATATTCTGTCCCTTTTCCGCAAAACCCACCTTCATATGAAACGATTGTCATTTACTGCATTGGTTTATTAATAACCTATTCTCTCTTACTTTGAAGGCATTGCATTTGGCATTAGGATTATTTTATTTCACCAATAAACAATCTAAATCTGAATCTGAGTTTTTGGGAATACAAATGACTGAGGGTGTATTATACATATTATATTCCTTAGCAGCGAAGAAAGATGCGCCAAATCGCTTCGTGCGAATACAAATGGTAAGTTACTTGCAGAATTGCCCTTGCCAGACAAAGAATGAATCTCTTTGGTAACGGCTACCCGCAACCAAAGGAATTCAGGGTGCTCCCACTGAGCTGCATCATCCGCTTTGTGGAAATGATGGAGCGAGCTTGGGAGCAGCTATAAAGGGGAGGGCAAATGCACAAAAGATCCCAATGGGTCGAAGTGTATCCGATAGGGCCCTCAACTAGATAAGATAAGATACTTGCAGAATAAACATTAGAATAACGTACGGCTTTAGCGGCCTTCTCGGCTGGCTCCTTGTGCGCAGCGTGGGGGTTGATGCTCTCGGTGTGCGTATATAGCGGTAGGAACTGCGCCCAGTTATCTACCAGGCCCTTCCGGCCTTTGGGGCCGAGTCTGTAATCAATAATATATGTCTAATAGCTGCTTACTCACCTAGAGCGGTAAAACAAAGAATGTCACAGATCACAGGTATTCTACGGTGGTGACTACACAATTTTACGCCTCCCTCTAGTAAATGTCACTTTATGACCAGGTGAGAAGTAAAATATTTGTTGGTTGTGGCACGACGGTGTTGCAGGTACAGGCCCGTAGCCAAGGGACGCTAGCGACATCGGAAATGCCCCAGACAGGTTGCCTTTTAATGCAACCTTAGAAATAATCCTTTAAAGATCCCAACCTATGTAGGGGAGTGAAATTACTAGCAATTAGAATAGAAGAATAGAACACAGAATAGAAGACAGCATATAAAAAGCATATAAAATCAGCACATAAGTGCCACGAAACGTTTCCATCTTATTCATATTCATATTCATATTCATATTTATTCGTTGCAACCATGGTATTTACAAAGGTGTTCTTAAAATCTAACCAGTACAAACATGGACCCTACTAGGGTGTAGCAACAGGTTTAAACTAAACCTAAGGATAAAAAATAAAATAAAATATATAAATTCTGCACATTAACAACATATTTTTTATAAAAAAGATATCTATTTTAATACTTACATCGACACATAATATGACTAATAACTAATAACCCATGAACTCTTGCAGAGAATATGGGCATTCCGTTACAAGATAAGTTTATTTACAAAGATATTATATTTTGCTTCATTTCGAATATATGGTGGAATATATTTTTTTTTTTACGTACTAATGGTTGTTTATTCAATGATTAATCCATTCATTCGCTATTAAATAAACGAAACCTAACTATTTACAATAATATTAAAAACTAAACCTAACTTTAAAATATATATATAATAAAAATTAAACAATCTCTAAAAAGGGCCCCTGTGGCATCGTACCAAAGACGCTGGCAGCATTACCTCGCTGGATAGCAATGCTGGAATATTGTTATAGATTTTTATAGACATGGCGTAAGGGCCTTTGTTAAACATTGTTAGTTTGGCGGGAACTGCTTGAACTATTTTATTGCGCTGACGTAGGTTATGTGTATGTGGGTTTACGTGTTCGGGTTTGGGGTATAGATGATGATGTTTTCGTATAAATTTGCATGATTCTAATATATACAGAGATGTTAGGGTAAGTATCTTAAGTTTAGAAAAGTATGGTCTGCAGCTCTCTTCATTTCTAATATTAGTGAGTACTCTAATACATCTTTTCTGAAGTAAAAATAAATCTTTAGCATTCACACTACTGCCCCACAACACTATTCCATATTGGAGCCATGACTGGGCAAAAGCATGATATGCACAGACAGCGGTCTTTAAGTTAGTATTTATTAATATTTGTCTAAGGGCGTAAGCAAACCTAGATAGCTTGGTTGAAATTTTATCGACGTGGACGTTCCAGTTTATGTGTTCGTCAATATTCAAGCCGAGAAGTGGACAGGTGCTGGTAGGTTCTAATTTATCATTTCGGTAGGAATATTTAATTTCTAAAGCTGATCTCTGATGCGGTCTAAACTGAATTAAATTAGTTTTTTGCAGGTTTATGTTTAGATTGTGATCTTGAAGCCAGGGTAATATTGTATTAAATATGGTATCTTGGGTATTCGTGATATCATTTGTGCTCGCGCCGGGAAAAATTATAGAAATGTCATCTGCATAAAGTAGTGTTTTAATATTAATAGAATTCAGTAATTTTGGTAAGTCGTTAATATATAAAATAAAGAGAATGCATCCTATTACACTTCCTTGTGGAATAGAACATGTTGTATTTACTAAGGGTGAACGGACTTTGGATAATGTTTTGGTATTGTCATTAAAAAAATCTATTTCAACAATTTGTTGGCGGTTGTTGAGATACGATTTAAACCAGTCATGCGCCGTGCCGCGGACACCTATTCCGTAAAGCTTATTTAAAAGGATATCATGTTGGACTCGATCGTATGCTTTGCTCATATCTAGTAGCAATCCAAACGCGTGTTTCTTATTGTCTATTAATGTTAAAACGTCTTGGATAAATGTATAAACTGTTAGTGTTGTAGACCTTTGCTTTCTAAACCCCTTTCTTAGCCTGGCGTTGACACAATGGCCAGCGCTGATCTTCCGATGGGACCGTCAGTTGACTCAACGGTGTTACACACTCAAACACATACAAGGAAAAAACATGCAATATTGAACTCTATGCCGTTGGTATTAGAGCTCACCTGCTCAGCTCTGCGAGTAGTAGCGCTTGCGCCGCCTCGCGCACCTCCAGACAATGGTGCTGCCATCTGCGTGCGAGCATCTCAACCTGGGGACGCTTGAAGCTCTTTGCTCCTGGAACAAAATACATGCATTAAAATTGTCATTCCTTATTTCTTTCACTACCCGACTGCCGAAGGAAAGGAGGGTTATGTTTTTCGAGCGTATGTATGTATGTATCTATGTATGTATCTATGTGTGTATGTCTTATTCTTTGGCACGCCCTGCAGCCTAAACTGTTTGACGGATTTCGACATATGAGGTGTCGTTGGATTCCTCTTAATCGTGGGAGTGACATAGGCTATAATATTTGCAAAAAAGCAGTTGGGTTTTTTGAAAAATCTTTTCATTCCACTTGTTTTTAGTACGAGTCATCCTCCTAATGCCACTTAAGGCTTAAATGATTGCATAGAAATGTGTCTACTTCTGGCATGATATACGACCAATATATGACCTGCATACGGTAATTAAGAGTCAGGAAAGATATCTGCGGAACATTATAGTATCGATAGTTTATTTCTATTAAAGGAAAAAAGAATCTCTATGACCCAAACGTGAAAATTCCAAAATCTAAGACTACAATCCAGAGATTTCGAAAGTTAGCCTAAAAATGGATAGCAGCTGATATAAATATCCATAACGCCACACAAAACGATAGATGAAGCGACCTTCTTTTTTAATTAACTTCTTTAAAAATGTCATTTCATATTGAAAACCTGAATTATACAACAGTGGCTACTTTTTTTCGTGGACAAGCCTTATGTATTTTAGAGCAGTTACACGGCGACACTTTACAGAGCTAAATTTTCGATACAGTTGATTATGAAAAGGTGCTCTTTGGCTATTCGCGCGTATGTATCGCTGCATGTGGAACCGCTCTTAGATACCAACTCTGTTACCCCCAAACAATAGTCGTTTTACCCTGACAGGGCCCCCAGGCTACGACGAGCTGTTTACTGGCAGCTACCACCTTGTCAGGCAGAAACACTCAATGAAGAGTAGTTAGAAGGGACCAGGCCTCTTTGATGTGGCCCTGCTGAGTTGCCAAAAGCTCCGCCCGTTCTTCGTCACCAGCTCATGATGATGAACTCCTGGTCAAAGGTCATTAAACAGGTCTCACAAGCCTCACATCAACCCTTACCTGCAGCTACCACCTTGTCAGGCAGCAACACACAATGAAGAGTAGCTAGCAACGACCAGCCCTGTTTGATGTGCCCCTGCTGGGCTGCCAGCTGCTCCGCCCGTTCTTCGTCACCAGCCCATGATGACGAGCTTCTGGTTGAAGGTCTGGAAAAATAAAACGAAAATCGACTTTTGATGCTGAAATGAATTGTATACCTCCTGGAATGAATATAATGAATAGCCTCCTGGGACCGCGTACAAAAAGAAATCATGGCATTTGAATAGTTTTGAATTTTGATTTGTTCGAAACAAAAGAAGTGCAATTATCATTATTCTAAAGTTTGTGACCTAAGTTCTATTTAACTATTTTGGTTTTTCTACAGGAACCTCGGACTCGGGATGATAGTACATTACTCACCACCTACCAGCTAGGGCGGTAAAACAAACAATGTCCCAGAGCGCAGGTATTTGAAGACCGAGCCGAAGGCAACGGCTGTAAATATGCGATCTGAGGCCTTTATTACCCCGCGTGGTGAGTACAATATTTTGAGAGTCCATTTTCCGTTATTCAGTTCAATTTGTTGAGGTGAGACGTAGATACATTTATCGCAACGGCGAGCAGAGTCGAAAGTGCACCAGCTCACGAATTTCCAACCTTCTCTGAACTAAAAAAGGTTCAGAATCTCTTAACATTCAAACTGGACCTCACCTGTGCATCCTCCTGAACTCGTGGTCAGGTATGAAGCTCGCGTTGCTCATTGACATGAGCGTGTTGGCGAGAGCCACGATGGAGAGGAGGTGGTTGGTGGTGAGGGTAGTGCTGAGCTCCCAGTGCAGTTTCGAGGAGAACAGCCTGTTGACAAACATCAGGTTACATTTGAAGGTCAAGAGTTACCCTTAACCAACGAACATGTATGAATATACTTGCTTTGTAGGTATGTAGTGTTGTGTTTATGGTAGTGAGTACGGTCGTTCAGATTATCAGTGGACCATTGAGCAACTGTTGAACTTGGCGCTTGACAAATAATTTAAACAGCTGCCTTCAGAAACGTTGAGGCTTAGTACACACAGACCTAATAAGCTTCCAAAGATATAAGAATCAATGTACGTACAAATGTATGATCGGTTCTACAGAGCATCATGATGACTTAGCTAGGAATCGTCAGGTCGATGTCTTGAGATGTCTTGTCTTTTGGCAGTGGACCGTTGAGCAACTCAAGTTGGCGCAGGACGAAGACATTTTGAGTAGGTCCCCACAAGGTGGACTGATGACCTGATAAAGATCGCGGGAGTCCGCTGGATGTGGGTGGCGTAGGACCCATCCTTATCCAGCAGTGGACGTCTTTATGCTGATAAGATGGTTTAAAGGACACACAGACCTGGTCAGCTCCTCCTGCCGCAGCAGCTCAGGCGGCAGGTCCGACGTCAGGAGTCGCGGGTCCTTGACCCCGGGCGCGACGGAGCCCAGCCGCGTCGGCAGCTGCACAGCCATATGGCCGTGACGGGAGACGACGCCGAAGCATACTGGGACCTGGAGACAAAAGTGTAATGTGTAATACAGTGCATGTGCATAAAAAGTAAACGACGGTGTTCTAACAGTGAGAACAGTAACAGTGGGGTAAGTTAACAAAAAGAATGCTTTGCTTTTTACATCATCTGCATGAAGAGTGTGTTACCATGGGCCTAAGTAGTGCTTCGCAGACCCGGTTCAGATCCGAGTCCAACCCCCCAAGAGTGTAGCATCGACATGAGCACCTACGAGCATGCTATTTAGACGGCTTGTTCACGTGACTATTACAGGGCTCAAAGCATAGATCTATACCTCTGAAAGGAACATGAGAATCAATGCTGTCTGCATCAAGGATCAGTCTGTCTTACCATGGGTCTAAGCAGTCCCAGCTTAGCTTCGCAGACCCGGTCCAGGTCAGGGTCCAGCCCCCAAGCGTGGAGCAGCGATATCAGGATCTGTGCGATCTGCATGGTGTGAGGAGGCTCTGCAAGCGTCATGTCTGCGGGACGTTTTTTCTGATTCTGGCTGGCTTGATCTGGAACAAAGGAAAGGGTTGATTTAAAAACTAATTTCTGTTAGATATATTGTCTTCGGAATGTACGGAAATTAGTTTCCAAAATTATAATAACTACATAGGGTCTAGTGTTTATTTTTATTTTGAAGAACGATAAAGAATATTAGTATTGTATTGCATGAATAGTACATATAACAATAATTTAAGAGAGAATTTAATATTTTTCTTAGTCTACTTGACTACGAACGCAGGAAAGGCTCGAAACGTCGAGATGTATTTAATAAATAATATACGCCATAACGTCGAGATGTATTTAATAAATAATATAATAAATCCCTTTAAACCAAATTTCACACTAATAGAGCGTTTATGACGCTTCAATAAAGTTGCTGATCTGACTATCAATCAGATACCGTATTAAGTCTAGTTAATTTAAAGCCACGTGTGGCCTGATAACGCATGTCCATTATAAACACACGAATTGAACAGTGAGTTATCATTGTTGCCATAGATTAGGGCCTTGGGCACCCAGGTCACATGTGCCGAAACAAAAGATATTAAAGCAATCACGTGTGATTGACTATTTCGCACTACGACGGATCTGCTGCGGCCCTTGACACCGTTAACACACTCACTGCTAATTTCACGGCGCTACGTTCGTAGCTGATGCCGTGGTTTTCCCGCTAAGTAGAGGAAAGCGCCTACGTACAGAGCGCCAGTTAGGCGGGTTCCTGGCAGTGTTAAAAAATTGGTTGTCTATAATAAAGTCGGTTTACGGACTATAATTTTACGTGATAACGTCATGAGAAAACATTGTGCTGCGTTTGTTTGTGCATCTAATCTTGTTTCGCAATACACACTTTGGACCCCCATTTCACCCGTTTAGAGGGTGAATTTTGAAAAATGATTTCTTACTGCACCCTTAGACCTTATAAGGAACCTACGTGCCAAATTTGGAATCTCTAGAACCAGCGGTTTGGGCTGTGCGTTGATATCTCAGTCAGTCAACGAACGGAACGGGACAATGTTTTGCATGCCTACTCTAATAAGTAATAAGGTATGGATATTACTGATCCAAAAAACTTGTCTTCCACCTTCAAAATTGTACGTAATGTTCAGCAAATAAATGAATTTCAATTTCAATTTCAAAATTTCAATTTCAATGAGTCACACTTTTTCGTGCGTGCTGCCGGTGTTCATCGACTTATAAGACGTTATCACGTGAAAAGCCAGCCAGCCAGCCAAGTGCCAAATGGATGGACGTGACGCTTTGACTTCATTCACGGGCCATAGATACCCGGCAGGCGCAGCGTGGGTTGGGCAGACCCCCCACAAGGTGGGCAGACCCCCCACAAGGTGGACTGACGACCTGGTAAAGGTCGCGGGAAGCCGCTGGATGCGGGTGGCGCAGCGGTGATTGTGGCACTCTGGGGGAGGCCTATGTCCAGCAGTGGATGTCTTTCGGCTGATATGATGATGATGATGATTCACGGGCGCGCCACATGCTCGTGGCCGTGTGTTGTTTTGACATTGACTAGCGCGCCATTTGTGTCTAGTAGTACTTATGGCCAAAGCACAAGGGGGCACAATAACTTCTTACAATATTTGTTTAACTTTGAACCCTATCCCATAGTCATACGTTTCAAAATGTAATTTCACAGACTCGATAGTAAATTACACAATTTCACATATAGTGTCTTTATTAATTGCTCTATTACTCGGTTATAAATTGTTTAAGCTTATTGAGTAATTAGGTTGATATAATATAATACATATTAAAAAGAGCCTTACCACTTCGGCATAAAGACAATTTTCGCTTGGATCGTTAGCATTTTTTTGTGTAATTATGTATTGTACTCGTTTTTACGCGTGGTTGACTCTGTATGGATCCATGTTTAAGTAATATTTTAACCTAAACACATTAACAGTTATTATAATAAATCATAGCCAGTTAGAAATGTTTTATGATTGAGCAATTGAACAATACAGCTAAGTTAACACATTCGACTTTTAAAGGGGTACCGTACCCCCTTAAAAGTTAAATGTGTTCTTATACCTGAAGTTATAATTGCACAAACATTGTTTATCGGTACTTTTGATTCTTAAAAACCACTCCCAATTATAAGAGACAGATTGTTAGAGGCATCTTATAATCTTCCTAAGTGTTCCAAATCTATTACCTACCTCTCATAAATTAGGCACTATACTCATGTAAAAAATGATAACGTAGTGTTGCTATATTAAATAGGCTACCATCAAATTATCACAATACAGTGTACATTGCAAAATATAGTTACAATCATAAAAAGATATGAGATGAAAATTTCAAAAAAAAATGTACTTGTTTTTATTGGCCAAGAGCAAATAAAACTATACCAATAGAATCCTTACACTTTATTAAAAAAATAATTGCCTAACAACTATGTACTTAAACGCAGTATTTCACGACCAAAACAACAATTTACGTGATTTGCCATTACATACGAAGATGATGCTTTGACGTTATAATAAATTCGGTTTTCGCTAGCGTGGGTCGCCATTTGACCCCTATTTTTTGCCTTTTTACCCGACTGCCGAAGGAAAGGAGGGTTACCTGACATGTAACTTGGCGTTATCAATAAAGTATTTGTATTTGTTATGTTTTTCGAGCGTACGTATGTAAGTATGTATGTATCTATGTGTGTATGTCTTATTCTTTGGCACGCCCTGCAGCCAAAACCGTTTGACGGATTTCGACATATGAGGTGTCGTTGGATTCCTCTTAATCGTGGGAGTGACATACGCTATAATATTTGCAAAATTGCAGTTGGGTTTTTTGAAAAATCTCTTAATTCCACTTGTTACGTGCTCTAATTGTAGTTAGTCCGATACAAACATTTGATCCACTCAGAAAACTGGTACGATTTGCACCGTGAAAAAAAATTTGTCAAGTAGCTAATATGTATTATAATTAGATTAAGTACAGTAAGGGAAATGTATTCACGTACCACAGTAGAACCCTATCGCAATAAGGTGACATATCACTCGACTTTGAGTCACGGCGGCGGCCTGTCAATTGCGACAGGGTTCTACTGTGGTACGTGAATACATTTCCCTTACTGTATGTGATTCATTTTTCTAAAGCCTATTGGGTGTCCCATTACCAGGCAAAGACCGCTCTCCTAGTATTTCTTTTGTGATGTCACAACTCTATAAATGAAGATGACTAAGACGTAGGTATATAATATCACTCTAGAATCACACAGTACAGTCTGGAATAGTACCTAGTACTTATCTAGAGCTAGCCAATTATACCCGGATTCAACATTGTATATTAATACCTCGAGACATCCCCAATCTTTTGACGATATCCACTTCAATTGTTTGTGGCCTTAAAATTCGTCAGTTCCCCAGTGACCACCGCTACTGTTCCCAAAAGTGGCCACATGGTCATGTCAAGAGCTGTCATTAGTACAAGTCGAATCGCGCCCCGGTCAGTAACGCATAATCACTGCAATTTGAACCCAGCTAAGGTCAACCGGTATAGTATACTAGTTAATTATGTTCAATTTAATTATTCTCAGTGGAATGTGAGGTTGTATCAATTGTTATTTTGAAAGCTTCTGATGTAAGTTTCTAAGCTCATTCGTCAGAGATTCAATAACTCACGTTAAAACGGTCAAGTTAAAGGAAATAGTAATAATTAAGGTACCTACTTATTTTTTTTTATATCGAGTTCCTAATCTATTTACAGTGTAGGTTTTACCTAGTTATTTTAATTTTATGGAACTAAAATGCATACACACACACATACACACCACAACCACGCATGCGCGCGCACACACACGCACGCGCGTTATTTTTAATGATACAAAACAATGTTTTGTTATGGAGGAAGGGGGTTTCCTGCCTGATACAGGTATAAGTGGTATTACATTACTTAAAAGGAGGTCCCGCCGTCCTTATTAAGTACCTGTTAGGTACAGTAAGGGGCATGTATTCACCTACCTTTTTAGGGTTCCGTGCCCAACGGGTAAAAACGGGACCCTATTACTAAGACTTCGCTGTCCGTCCGTCCGTCCGTCCGTCTGTCACCAGGCTGAATCTCAAGAACCGTGATAGCTAGAGAGTTGAAATTTTCACAGATTATGTATTTCTGTTGCAGCTATAACAACAAATACTAAAAAACCGGCCAAGTGCGAGTCGGACTGGGGCTCCCATACAACAGACATTATTTTTTTGCCGTTTTTATAGATAATGGTACGGAACCCTTCGTGCGCGAGTCCGACTCGCACTTGGCCGGTTTTTATGCTTCATTGTCCTAGCGACAAAAATCTTATCTATTGAAAAAAAAAACATTTTTCATGTTGATTGATATTAGGTAAGGGTATAATAAGAAACTTCCAAAACTCCGTGTACCTATACTATTAAATATTATTAAACACCTTCATTGTACCAAAACGCACCAACCATGCACCATCCTCTGCCCATATAGGGCAGAGGATGGTCTAGTCATTAACGTCACATCCTAAATGGTTTGGCAATGGACGAAGTCACGGGCAAAAGCTAGTAGAAAATAAACCCCATTAAATCATTATTACATAGTTTTGTCGATCGGATATCAACACTTAGAAGGTGTGCGAAAGCCGAGTTTAGCCGAAGCCCCAAGAGGAACAATGCGCGAAACACGAGTTTAGCCGAAGCCCCAAGAGGAACAATGCGCGAAAGACGAGTTTAGCCGAAGCCCCAAGAGGACAATGAGCGAAAGAAGAGTTCAGCCGAAGCCCCAAGAGGAACAATGCGCGAAAGCTGAGTTTAGCTGAAGCCCCAAGAGGAACAATGCGCGAAAGACGAGTTTAGCCGAAGCCCCAAGAGGAACAATGCGCGAAAGACGAGTTTAGCCGAAGCCCCAAGAGGAACAATGCGCGAAAGACGAGTTTTAGCCGAAGCCCCAAGAGGAACAATGCGCGAAAGCCGAGTTTAGCCGAAGCCCCAAGAGGAACAATGCGCGAAAGACGAGTTTAGCCGAAGCCCCAAGAGGAACAATGCGCGAAAGACGAGTTTTAGCCGAAGCCCCAAGACTCCCAAGAGGAACAATGCGCAAAAGACGAGTTTAGCCGAACCCCCAAGAGGAACAATGTGCGAAAGCCGAGTTTAGCCGAGTTTAGGAACCTACAAATGTGACTCGCATTTGTGTGAAGCGTGCGCCACGTTGGGCTCTCTTGGTCAACAACTCCGATCCATTTAAGGTTACTCGTCAACATTTCCTATCTCAATGATCTAGTTATTGCTACAGATTTGATATTTAATCGGACAACGCTTAATCTTCATCTCCTATCTTCATATCTTCACTTACGGTAAAGGTTTCTTATGCAACAGTGCTGAATGACGGGGTCAAGATTATGAACATGTCCATTTTAATTGGGTCCCTTGAGTCATAACAACTCTTTGTGGTTAGAGGTCAAGCTTTTGAGTTGACAATGGCGATGTACGAATATAATTTTAACCCTTAGGGTGAGTTTCACCAAACCATCCGTGAGTATGGAAAATCTGAATATATGGAAAGTTTGACAAGGTTCTATGGACTGACAGCTGCCGGCGCCATATTTAACGTTGATCGGTCTGTAATCGTAAGTTAGTGCCACACGCCCTAAGGCAAATAAAAAAAAATGTGCGTTCCAACCTCGGTCGTGTTAACCTCCTATTGAATAGACTTATTCCCTCAAAGGAAAACAAAAGAATTTTATCTCTATTACCTACGCTAGTTGATCCATATTTGAATGCCTTTTGTATTGTATGGTGGACCTTAGGAGGCTACACAGAAAAAATTACCTATCGAAAAAATGCCAAAAGGTGACTAAAAAGTGTATGTATTTAAAGACACGCAGCCAGGCATAGGGCATTTTAAACCGTTGAGATATTTCGATGATTTCGGTCCACAATAGTTCGTAAATATTAAATAAAAGTTCCTAAAACGACTCTTGCCCGCTCCTAAAATATCTTTAGTACTTCCCATATTGACAATATTGTACCTTCTAGAATGACCGTATATTCTATGCTCATTAACTGTACCTGCCCTGCTAGTATAACTTGACTCTTTACTCTACTCGCGCGCGTGATAGACTATCGGTCACTTTTTGACAGCATTAATCAAAAAGTGACGGACAGTCTATCTCGCGCGCGAGTAGAGTAGAGAGTCAAGTTATGCTAGCAGGGCTGAGCCACTATTGGACTTGCATTAATGACAGCTCGTGATACGGCGATCACATTGCCACTTCTGAATACTATCCAATGATATTCGAAGTGAACTATTTATTTATTTATTCGTATGGCAAGTCAAAAGTCAGATACAAAATCATAAATTAATCTCCAGAGCATTAATTTACTTAAGGGCTTCGTCGTTCAAATTGATCAGGTCTTCTGGGATACCGAGTTAACGGGCATTTTTGGATAATGTGTTGAATTCTCTGCTCTGCGGCACCACACTCACAGGCAGGGGAGTGAAGTATGATTTGTCATAGGTTTTCCTGTAATCTTTGAGCAAGGAACTATTTTCCATATTTTTTTCAGAATTTTAAGCCTAGTAGTTTCGGGGGGGAGGGGGGTAGTCAATTTTCGACTTTTTTCCTAAATTACTTCAAATATGTTTTTGCTAAAATTATAGTAAAAATATATCTGAGATGCTTACAACAACCGCTTTAATTTGATATGTCACACAATACAGTTTGCGAATCTTTTTTTTTAATTTTTCAGTTTAACCCCCAAATGTGGCCCCCTTGTTCTGAATTCATTAATTTACTTTACGCGTCCATCTTTGGGTCACCAATTTACATATGTGTACCAAATTTCAACTCAATCGGTCCAGTAGTTTCGGTGCAAATCGGCAGTGACAGACAGACACACGAGTGATCCTATAAACTAATAATACAAGTCTTATGCATCAGCAAGTAAGATAGTGCAGTTCAAACCGTTCTTAGAAAATATCCGTTAGTCATTGTTTCTTCATATATTATGACAATGTACATAAAATGTAGTATCCGTTAACATTACCTATTCTTGTCTGGAACACTCGGTAATTGCTGTATAAGTTGAGATTACATGGCCGACTTTTTATAAAACTGTCATTGGAATTGGAACCCTCTACCTGGGACGGTAGAGTTGCTTTTTGAATGGACTACTTTGATGCAATTCGGCCAACTCAAATGATCTAAAGTATAATTGCTGCAACAGTACGTATGAGAACAGAATAAGTAATAAGTAGCGCAGATCTGACTCACTATGTCCTTACTGGGACCATAGGCTACTGTTAACTGTGTATTTTGTAAGGACAGATATGACGTCAGATTGCAAAAACTGGGCTATTTCGGCTCATTCATAATCCAGTTAAGGTCGATGAAATGTACTGTATTCGTTTGTTACTAACAAACTGTATAATCTTACTGACTGCACCAGAAGGGGAGGGTGCAGCTTGTTTCTTGTTTTCGTAAATGCAATCGGTTTTATTTTTATAATAACTTTTTTATTATGTACTAAATTCATTAGCACGGTAATTCGGTGACAAAACCCCACCCACACAATGCAACCATCATAACACGCGATTAATAATTGTTTTTTTTTATAAAATTTCAATTTGGTACAAGCTTTAGAACGTAAGCTGTCTGAGTGTGTGACATTATTTTTATATACGTTTGCTACTGCTTCTAAACGCGTCCACAAGCAGTATTTCCACGGGTTTTCGAAAAAAAAAATGGTACCTAATTCATGTATCTAAAATCAGAGCGTTCGATATTGCGAAACAATCATTCCTTTTGACAATTTTTATTCAAATTTCGCAACTTGGTACGTGCGCTCGCAGCATATCGCGCTAACATTTGCGAGCGAGCGAGATATTTTGAGGACTACAGTCGCCTTAACAAAATGGGTCATCGCAAATGAAACAAACTATACACAGTCCAGCGCATAATTCAAGGCTTCATCACATTCACAATGCTTGCCGACTGTCTTCGGCGAACCAGTATTAAGTTGCCTCCGATAGTAATAATAATAACCATTTATTTCAGGCAACTATTAACATATTCACAGCCAAGAATCGCTAAGCGCTACGCTCGTAGCCGATCCCATGGTTTTCCTCGTTTGTAGCGGAAAGCGCCTACGGCGTAGGCCCCCGCTAGTCGGGTTCCCGCGCGAACGAACCATAGAAGTCTAACTAACGCCGAAAAGTGGCCCCACAAAGAGGGTGCACATTGCCATTATGCGGACGTATGCGGACGTGGGGGCGGGATGGGGGCGGAGTGTCAAAAGGATGCCAAGCAGCCGTTAAGTTCGAACATGCGCACGCATGCGCATACCGGGTTTTGCACGTGTTTGGGTAGAAGTACTAGAAATTTGTAAAGAGTTTGCCTTCTATGGTTTTTTCGTTCGCTGGGTTCCCGGCACTGAATGTGTTGAGGCCCATAGTTACAAATACCCTAAAACTAACATAAATACGATAAAATTCTAAAATTAAAACACTAATTATTATTAGACGACGAAACAGTATGGCTCCGTTGCGTCGACACGTCCGGTGTAGAATTAATATTTATTACGAATCTGTGCCTCAAATTATGATAGGGACGAAGTGAGTCGAGGTTGTGTATTGCGAAGCAGAGGGTCAATCTGAGGCATATAATTTCGCATTCGTTTTCAAAGTAGCGAACACATGTTTAGTGCAATTTAAGACAGGTAGCGCACAACGGAATGTAATCTGATTGAGCGAGCGAAATTACATTCATTCATTTCAAGACTGACTCAACAAAAATACTCTAGAACAGCCAGATCTGGACAAACGGACATACGAAAGTATTTTCCCCGAGCTGAAATAGATGCGCTTCGCTCGCTTCGCTTACTCGGTCATGAATGAAAAAATGTTTCATTAAATAAAGGTAATTTGTAATTTTACGAAGTACCTAATGCATTACAAGACCTTCATGAGAGCCCTGTCGTCGCGGCTGGTCCACGCCTCAGGGGACCCCAGAGCTGGCGCGTACTTTTCCCAAAGGATCGCTCTCGCGGTCCAAAGGGGAAATGCCGCCAGCGTCACGGGGTCCATGCCGCAGGCGGAACTTTTAGACGGTCTTTTTTTTTGTAATTAGTTTTAAAATTTTCGTTTAGTTTTCAGCTTATTTTATCCTTAGTTAAGTATACTCAATTTCTTAGAATAACGTTTTAGAATGAATTACAAGTTATAATTACAAAATGTAATTTGTAATCGCTATACAAATTACATTTTGTAACTATAAATAATTGAAAATGCAATTACTATTGCCTTGTAATTTTAATTTATAATTGAAATTACATTTTGTAATAATAGTACAATACAGTTTAAATACAATTTAATACAGTGTCAATAAAACTATACTTACTCAAATAACCCGCCCCGTGTCATTCCGGGTGCAAAGGTGCCCATCACACTCGCTGCATTGCCGCGTTGAATCGCGATCGACAACCTTTGCAACAGGAATGACCCGGAACGGGAGTCATGCCCTCTTAGTCGCAAACGCAAAAGAAAAGCATTGCGAAGCAAAATTTTTGTAATTGTAATTTTTAATTTGTATTGCAATTATTTTTTTCCCCAGGCAGGTCGTATGCGTGTTTGCCACCGTCATCATACTATCAAAAAAATTGTTCTGATGCGTTAGCTCAGCGGGCTCAGAAGCGAGCACGCGGTACAGTCTCAAATTGAAATGCTGAATCTATGTCTTAGACTGACCCCCACGTATCTAGGCTGCCCGGCCGCGCCCAGCGAGCGTTGTTTTCTTCGAACAAAGAGTTGCGAAAGCCGCTAATTTAATCAAAGCGGTGTTAACAAAGGATAATAATTGACTCAATGTTGTGCCGCTCGATATATCACGATTTAAAGGTCTGAAAAGTGCTGGTCATTCACATACCGTAAAATAAGTTCAATTTTAGCTGAGTATGACAAAAGGGCCGGTATTTTACTTATGATTCGATGTCCATGATTTCGACTATTAATAAAATTATACCCTTGTTTGATCTAGAAAACTACCGAATGTAACATTTCGTCGCACATTTAGAAAATACAGAAATGTTCGAAGCTGTGTTTCATATATTTTACACTTAGATACCTGTCAAGCATGCGAAGTGACAAATATATGTAAGTAAGTGTTTTATTTGTGATTTGGTATCTATCATGAATTCTAACAAACAGTGAAATTTTAAGATAGGTAGGTAGCTATACAATGTATAAGATAAGTTAATAAAAGTTGGGCAAAACAACATGAAAGTGATAAGTACTAGTGGCTCTGGGCTGTAAAACACGCAAGCCAGCCTTTAAAAAAAGTTTTGAAAAACTGAATGTACAAAAAAAACGCAATCTGCCGTTTTTACCGCATATTTTTATCAGTTATTCATACTAGGGGCTCTGTGAGCTGTAGAAACCCGCGAGCCGGACTTTGAAAAAAAAACCAGACAAGTGCGAGTCGGACTCGCCCACCGAGGGTTCCGTACAAAATTACAATTGTATACATTTCAGATTTTTTCCCTGTACTTGTAGTATGAGACGATATTCCTTGCCAAATTTCATAGTTCTAGGTCAAAGGACAGTACCCTATAAATTTACAGGCAGACACACAGACAGACGGATAACAAAGTGATCCTATAAGGTTTCAATTTTTTTCTTTTTGAGGTACGAAACCCTAAAAAACAAAAAACTAAATCGGCAAAAACACTTTCAATTGCTCACAATTTTTTACAACAATCGGTTGAGAAATGCGACTTGTAGCCGGACAGCGGAACCTCTGGATATCAGGGCATACGAAAGATTTTTGGCCCAAGTTGAAACAGAGAACTTCGTTCGCTTCGCTCGACCGTTCAATAAGTGGCCAGTACTGTAAATGATCAATATCAATACGTCATTTCAATTGCCATTCAAGAACCTCTTAAGGAACTCACATGACATCTATGACAGCTAGTACAAATGTCAAACAGCCCACGGTAAGCGGTAGTGCACGTGACGTAACGAACTAAAATGGCGACCGGATAGGGCAAGGTGACAGTCTGGTTGCGGTCAAACTTGCCGTCGGATCCGGTGCGAGCGACCTGTACCTACTAGTGATGGGGTTATTGATAGGTTATCGATTTAGGTAAAGGTGTAGGTGAAGACCCTAACCCGCACTGGGCCAGCGTGGGGTCTACTGCTTCCCTCTCGTCCATGAGAGGAGGCTTGTGCCCAGCAATTATTTTTCATCGATTTTGGGTAATGTGGGGTCCCGTTACGGCTTAGATTACATAGCTTTCACGTCTTTTTCATTCAACATTGAAAAAAATGGGATCGTCGCTTATTACCATCTTCGCTAAAGTTCCATTGTGCTTGGTAGTTTTTATTATATCAGATGATCCGTGCCACTAAAAGATAAGCCTTAATTTCTTTAAAAATAAATTAAAAACATGGCTGTTGAAATAGTGTTTTTATTCAATAGATGAGTTTACGACCTACTCTAGTAATCTGTAAATGTAATTAATTAAGATAAACTGTACTTGATACTGCTCAGCTGTAACCGTTAAAGATTGTATAGTTGTTAGATTTAAGGACTTTAGTATAAGTAGGTAGTTATATTCAGATACAATTGTAATACTGTTATTTAATTAATAAATAATACTAATAATAGAAATGTTGATTCGACGATCATCGTCCTGATAGTCGTTTCGGCAAACGGTTTAATAGCGAAGAGTCTCGACCATCACCTCAAGAGACTCGCTAGATGGCTGGATCAAGGGTCAGATACAGAGGGCGGTACTCCTGGACACTGCGCGGATAGTCAGGAGGTTCCTCTCTCTGTCGCCCTGACCACCGATAGTTTAGGCCCCGCCTCGCTGCCGGCGGCACCCTAGGTTAGGTTTTTATAATGATTTTATATTTTGTATATATAGTTCTATATTTTACTTTTTATATGAATATTGTAAAAACCTAGCCCAAGAATGAAAATGAATAAAGATAATAATAATAGAATCTAATTTCATTAAGCTTTTGAGACACTTCTTCGTCGTTCCCTGGTGACTAAGTATCGCGAGCAATCATAATATTGCCTTTCCATATCACGCGATCAAGGGTCATGTGATGCTATTGGCGTGGAACTGTCAGCTTTCCTGATTGTGTCAGACCACTTTGTAGAGATTCGGTCTCAAGGGCGCCCCCCTTTAATTTGGCCCAGTTTGATTTTTCTTTCGAGGTGGTGCTAGGAAGAACGCATTGTGACCCGAAGAATTGAGATATTCCTAGAAAGTGGCTAACGGATCTTAAGCTGTTGCGGATCGTAAAGAAATCTAGTATTCTAGACGCCGCAAAAGTATCTAAGACGCTGCAGGACCTTTGTAGGCTTTCTCATTTATAACACTCGTCCTGAAGAAGAACTCTCGAAGGGTTCTACACATGTCGCACTGACAATTAATACGTAAGTTTAACCTAACGGAACCCTAAAAATAACTTTTTAGGGTTCCGTACCTCAAAAGGAAAAAAAACGGAACCCTTATAGGATCACTCGTGCGTCTGTCTGTCCGTCTGTCACAGCCGATTTGATCCGAAACTACTGGACCGATTGAGTTGAAATTTGGTACATATATTATGTAAATTGGTGACCCAAAGAGGGACGCGTAAAGTAAATTAATGAATTCTGAAAAGGGGTTGTTGTATATATACTTTTTATAATTTTAGAAAAAACTGATTTGAAGTAATCTCCGAAATTACTAGGCTTAAAATTCTAAAAAAAAATATATAAAATAGTTCCTTGCCTAAAGATTACAGGAAAACCTATAAGAAGTTTGAGTACCTATTCAAAGTGACGGGAAAATGCTCAATATTTTACGGAACCCTCACCACGCGAGTTAAACTCGCACTTGTCCGGTTTTTTATTTTATACCTGAGTCACGAAAGCTTAAATTCAATTATCGATATGTGACATTGACTGCAATTGACATCCCTAGTAGGTACATAGAGCTAACCTTGTACTTAAGGAAAGTTGTCCGGGCCCGCCCTACACAATAACTATAATGAACATAATCGTAATATGACGCATTACGCAGACGCATTGGTATTCGCAAGTTCATGCGTCTTTTGTATGAAGTAATAAACCCAGTTCTGCTAATTTTTAGTAGGTACTTTATTGTGATAAAGTACTACACAATAGTACTTTACCTATATAAGTATGGATATCGTCGTCTAGTATACCCATAAGCTTTGCTTAGTTTGGGACTAGGTCGATTTGTGTAAGATTGTCCTTAATATTTTTTATTTTTTATGTTAGATTGGTTTTAAATCTTGGCTTGGCTTAATTTAATTATAGCTTGTACTAAAAGTTAATAATAAAACTAGAGCAACTAGTAATACCATATTGATTAAAGATCCAAAGATTAGACTTTTTTATGAAACAAAGCACCCATACAAGACATACAACGAATCAAAATGTTTGACAAGTCTGCAAAGGTTAAAGTCAGTGCCTAAATTAAAGATTCGATGCGAGATAAAAGCATGATTGCCGGACGCAAGGTCCGGAGTGTGTTATTACATTGTATACCAATAGCAAACTCGCAGTTGCACAAACGACAATTAACAGTAATGTCTGTAGTTCTAGTAAAAACAAGTCACAGATATACGAGACTATTTACGCGCCTGCGACACCAATGGGTGTAAGCAGAGCACATGGCATTTAATTTTGAGTGCCACCTCTAGCAATTGCCACGACATATTGTGTAGTGAAATTTCGTGACATGGCGACCATAATGCCAATTTTGAACAAGCATAAAAACTTCAAAAAACAACTGTAATCCGAATATGGAAAACTTACAGAAAGAACACCGTTTCTATTTCGTGCAAAAGGTACCCGCTATGTCACCCGGAGCATAATTACGAATCGATTGACACCTGATTTATCGAAATCTGTTCAGTTATCTTAAACGCTACAGTGGAACACACGTAAATACAAACGTAGACTGCTAAACACATATCCCTTCCTTTCGGCTCTGCCATAGTCGGGCAAAAATGACCAAATCATTCAGTGTCAATACTCAATAAATACGGTGGCATGGGGTTACTTTATTTCGGGGTGCGACTTTGATCAAATAGGTTTTTCTCCGAAATCATTGTTTTTACTTGTGGGTGAACTGTGGCAGTAAACATTATATTTAGCGCAATTGCGATAAATATAACTATATTGCTGTATACTCGATAAAATTTTGTTAATTTCAAATAATTATGGTATTTTACTACATTCTAAATGATCAAAAGATTTTTTCCTAAAGTAACCCCCCACCCCGGTTTACGGTAATCGGGTCGTTCTTCTTTTCAACCGACAATGAACCGAGGTTTTTCTGTTTTTTTGGTTTTTGAACTATCGAAAATTGTGGTTTTGAAGTGCGATTTAAAAAAAAATGCATAGGTTTCTTCATTAGAACTAATTAAAGTTTCCTTTCTGGCCAATATAAATATTTATTTACGGTTGGTTTCTAAAAAAAAACATGTGACAAAGTGGACTCTTTCAGTGGGGACAACATTTTGGTTTACCACTCTGTCACGGCATTCTACGAAAAAAAAAACATTTAAAAAAATGCTAGTTAGAGAAAGTGAAATATTAAATATCACTAATTAATAAAATAATATGGACGTTCATTCGAACATTATAAAACCGTAAACATCATTACTCAAATGAGATACCGTAATAAGACGAAGGACAGGCTATTGTCGGTCGAAAAGAAGAACGACCCAATCATCATTTATTGCATTCCAAAATGTCAGTTTATTTTTAATACTGACAGGGTATTAGGTAAACTTAAGTTTTAGTTGCTAAGTAATGAGAATAAAACTTAATTGTGGACCCTGTTGGGCACCGCAAAATTTGTGTCTGTTCATGTTTTGCTATTGAAAGGATACTTCTGGTATTTCGTGATACAAGCAAGATAACATAAAATTTCCACAAGACTATGTATCAAAACTCTCAAACATTAACTACCTCATATAGGTAATATAGGTATAGGTGTTTCTCTCTGTAACTGCTATTTTTGTGTGAGGTGTGCAATAAAGAGTATTTGTATTGTATTGTTGTATTGTAATAATAATAATTTAGCCTTTACTGTTCCATGACTTAATACTAACCCATTTTTATAAAAAAACTAACATGCGAAAAAAGCAGGGACGCATGGAGATCACGGCTCGTAAAAATAGTCCAGGCAATGAACTGACAACTTGTATGGAAAAAATGACATATTTGGAAATAATTTATAATACTTAGCTAATTTTTTTATCAATTAAATTGTTACCTAGAGGCAAAATCCAACAAAAAATCAGACATCAAAAAAATCAATATTTAATTAGCTCCTAAGAAGTCCGGATAAATATTAATATTTTTTTATCTTTATTTAGGTTCATTTACATTTGCTTTAAAATATTCAATGTAAATAAAATAAAAAATACAATGAATGGTTAATTTAAATCTATATAATTACTTCCGGGTGGAAAGTTTGTTGGATTCTTGAATAAAGCATCTTAGAATAATGTTTTAGAATGAAATAAACAAAAAAAAACCGGCCAAGTGCGTGTCGGACCACGCAAAACGAAGGGTTCCGTGCCTATCAAAAAGGTCGTATCGTCATAGAAATTTTACGGCACTTACGTCCTTTTCTTTGAGGAAGGCAGTTTTTCAGCAATATCTCGAAAACCTCTGAACCGATCTTGTTCAAAACAATTTTGGGTGAATGAAATTAATAAGGCCTATGTCCATGAATTTTTCCATATTTTTAAAATACACGGTTCAAAAATTAGAGGGGGGGACAGAATTTTAGTGACTTTCGGGGCGATTATCTCCGACCCTATTCACTTAATCAAAAAAAATTCTAGGAAACCTTACATTTATTTTGAAAGGCCTATCGATTGATGTGCCACACGGGGGGTCACAATGAAAAAAAAAATTTTTTTTTGTCATTTTAATTACAAAACTATGTAGCGGCTAACAAAATACACCTATCCTCAAATTTTTATTCAAATACACCTTATAGTTTTCGAGTAAAATGCCTGTGACATACGGACAGACGGACAGACGGACAGACGGACAGACGGACATGACGAAACTATAAGGGTTCCGTTTTTGCCATTTTGGCTACGGAACCCTAAAAACGCTATTATAAATTAATGTTTTTTGAAACCGTATTTTGCCTCGGCTAAAAAAAGTAATCCATACAATACACTAACTCATGGCGGCATTTCGGGTATCTGCTTTCATTTTTCCCTATCTTTCGCGTTTTCAGACCAGTTGCTACCCGCTACTTTCTTTAGTTGCGAGCTTAACTAAAGGGTTAAAGCTTTTCCAAGTTGCGATAAGTATAATAAGATACACACAATAGATCATACAATGAACTTAAACCATAACTACGTTCTTTCCAGCCCGTAAAAAAACTGACGCAAAACATCACAGATGATATTTTTTTATAAGATAATGGTGATATAAACGCGGGCAGCGTAACGGTCTCAAGTGCAAGTTCGCATTGCGCAAGCGCCGCCGGTCCGACGGACAAAGCACAATTTAATATGAGAACATTGCATTACACGCCTAGAGCGGCAATGTAAAGAATTTGATACATGGAAGTGTGGAAATTACGTTAAAGCGACGAATAAAGAATTACTAAATATTTGTGTCTATTAAATGGTCCAATAAACTGTTGCTCGTTGCCATGGTTACGTCTCCTGGGTCACTCTTTAAAACTATGATTTTATGGGGCTTAAATCTACTAATCACGTGTGTTTGTTATATTGTTAAACCTATTACATTATGGTGTCTTTAGCATGACAGGAGTCCAATTTATAGTACTTTTTCTAAGAAACTCTGTAACTGTTGTCTCCTGGCTTACCGGGACAGAATAACAACGAAATAAAAAGTTGATTGACCCAAATATATCATCTAGTACTAGTACCCATAACACAAGCCTTATTGAACTTACTATGGAGCTAGATCGATGTTTGATACATTTATTGATACATTTTTATTACATATTTATCGCACGAGCGTAGGCGAAGGGAAACAACCTACGTTCAAGCATTGTCTATCAACTATTTGTGAATGTTCTCGTCTGATTTAAAAATTAATAAATTTTCAGGACTTTTCAGTGTCGAGCAACAATCGAGCCTAAGAATCAGCTGTAATTCCTACCGTGTGTGTGGGTTACGTTAACACGTACTATTTCATATAATATAAGAGAAGGCTTAACCTGAACAAATGTAACTACAACAGATGTCAAAGATATACATTTTTGGCCTTATTACAATGACATAAGGTGCAGAATTGCAAACATATCTTCGACGTCGACTTTATGAGTATATTACTAATGTACTGAGATATAATCTTATTATCAGACCAAATAGGTGTTTTAACGCCCACGATATTAAGCTAAATGTGTGGATGTGGGATATTATTTGAGTTTCGTTGGCAACAGAATGCGATTGAGTTTAATTTAGTGTTTTTTTTCATACTATGGCGGCGGCAATCAACCATACAGTCTGCCTCATAGTAGGCAGACATCGTACCCTATGGACGCTTACGATTCCAGAATAATCACAAGCGTGTGTCCGATCCTTTAATGATTTGAGGTTAGGTGGACGGTGGACATATTATGCAGTGTCCGAATGTTATTTTCTCCCTATGATTAAAGAAGTCATCTCCATTTCGTAAAAATATTGGCTGAAAAATGTGATGGTTGGCTTCATATTAAATTTTTACTGACGCCTCCAAACTAACTAAGGAGGGGTAGGTATGTAGATTCTGCTGTTTGGATACCTCGATATAATATGGTTTTAAGTTAAATTCCAGAAAGCTAGCAAGACCGCAACCTCGACCATAATCCGGCTGCGACTACATCTGCTCTCCATCCTTTCTTACTAAAATGAGAGTTCGTGACCATTCTTTATGTGAATGTGGCCTGGAAGATGGCACAGCAGACCATATGTTTTCAACTGTCCCAATACTTCATCTGCCCTATATGATCTCCTTCCTGATTATATTCATCGTCCTGCTAACCTTAGTTACATCCACTCTTTTGTTGATACGTTCTTTGTAGATGTTTTAGCTAAATTTATGAATAAGTTCAATATTAAACTATATTTAGTATAATTACCTTTATTCTAATTTTTGAAATTATTCAACTGTGGGTTTATTGTTAAAATAAAAATTAAAAAAAAACGAATCATGTGTATGTTGTAGTTGAAATAAAATATTTATTGAAAGTAAATACAAGATTATGATTAACATTAACTAAACTAAGTTAAATCTAAAAAAGACTCTCGAGGCATTATACCGAGGATGCTGGCGGCATTTCCTCGCTGAATTGCAATGCTGATGCGTTGCGCGAGAAAGTCGCCAGCTCTTCAGTCACCAGTTACATCGACCAGACGTTTCGCGATTTCTGCAAATAACTTATGCGCACTGGGACCCCACGGACCGAGGGTCTCGACGCCAAAGGGTACAAAGTCGTACTCTCTGCCGAGGCCTCTATATTTATTGCATTTCAGATTTTCGGCGTTTTCCGCCGCTGCACCCGCTTTAGAAGTAGTCCGTTGGAGGTGAGACGGTGCCAGTGTGTCTACACACGTAGCGTCCCACACAAGCATCCGTCCCAACCTCCACGGAACCAGAGACACACCATCAGGTCTTTTGCCATCATCTCTGACAATGCCAGGCGGCTCAAGATGAGCAGGCACATTGATGCTGGCAAGAGACCGGCGGATTATGTCATTAAGTGTCGCATTTGTTGTAGTTTGTCTATTAACATTGTGTTGTTCTTGTTTTAGATTTTTCAACCGATCAAATCTGCACCTTTTGGACAGTTCTTTCAATTTTCGTGTAGCATCCAACCTGGGCGCTGGCATAATTGTCCCACTAGACAGTAGCTATTAAAATTAAAAATCAATCGAAGCCCATTTTGTTGTACAGTAAGCCACATAAAGGCCGCAACAAAAGTAAATTTAGTTATAATAATATAGTTTTTGCCTCGAGCGGCGGCCGTGGCGCGGAATGCAGTGAGAGGTGCGCCAGAGCACCGCTTATGTAGAGTATTGATATCATTATTCAATAGTCTTTGCCCGTAATTTCGTCCAAGTGAACTGGCTTACATCATTCCCAGTTTCATCCCTTTTGGGATGATATACGCTCTAAGGTGGCTCGCAAAACCAAATTTTGTTTAATTCAGGTTATAAACAATGTGTTTTAAGGTTGTGGTATTGTTGGCTTTAAATCATGATGTATTATCATTGTGTATGAACACATCACCTAATACTAACTATTGAAGATTTGTATTTTGTGTAACGATGAGTTTCGAGAGTGTTTGATATCGTGTCAAAACCTATGGGCTATGATGAGTGTTGGTTTATAAGAAAGAGGCCGAAAGACGTCCACTGCTGGACACAGGCCTCGGCCAAAGAGTGCTGAAGTGACCGGTCCGGTTACGATATAAAACAACTATACGTTTCTTCGTATATCTAGGATATCAAAGGGAAATGTTGCTCTAGTTTTACTTATTTCGATTATTAAGTACTTTTGAAATGTAACAACACTAATTTTGTTGCGTTTCAAAATCATTTCCCTTATAAGCGCAAGACTATTAACGCACGATTTTTATCTCCAATAGGGTATAGCATGACTTGATTGAATGAAATTCCATACAGACCTACCATATTCCGTTAATAGTGTTATTAAAGTTGTTAGGTTAAGTGCAATATCTGCGAGCCTGAGTGACGTCATCGCATAAACTACATAGCTGGTGTTTTAAATGACAATTCCAATCGAGTCAGTTTCAGTAGGTGACTAAGACGACAACAGGTGCTATGTATTCAACGAACGCGGTAAATCAATGGAAACTTTTTACTAAACATTCGTACAATTTAGGTATGGAGAGGATTGTAGACTAAACCTTAGTAAACAAATAGAACTTCTACTTGTACTGTGAATTGGTTACGCATACTAACTTAATGGTTCTACTGACACACCAAGATTTCCAGCGTATCTTCGCCCAATCTTGTCGTGGGGCATAGTAATTTGGGGAAATTCAGGAACCAATTAGTTCAATAATCTTAATACGTATAATCGTCTTGTTGTCGATTAATGTATGTAGGGCTAAATGTACTAACAAACTAGCAGTATCAAAGCTATTGCTGGTATTCGCTATTACGTAGTAAAGGTCAGTGCGGCCGTGAGCGCAGCGTGGGTATCGGACTTAGCAAGTTTGACAAGGAAAATCAATTTGTTTCACACTATTGGTTAAAGGAAGAAAGTGCTAAATGTCTTTCAAAGTAATCATATCCTCACCCGCCCACCAAAAATTGGAAACGAAATAGTCAAATTTCATTGCCATTTTCTCAGCAGTAGAGTTTGTTTTGTTTCAAAGTCGAACGAAATAAGGCAAATGCAATTCTGTTACAATTTCAGAATGGTATAAATTTCATTGTAGAGGAGGGTTCCTATTAAAAGGCTTTTGGTTGCTTTGCTTGCGGTATATCCTTTGTAAAAAGGTTCTCGAAGACGGCTCTTATATTCGTTTCTTTGAATTCTCCTTGTTTCCAATACGAAGAGCAAAACTCAGTCTCCCGGGATCATTCTCACACCTCAAAGATAAGCACAGTCGCGTAATAAAAAAGTTCGTCATTTTGGACCTTAATAGCTTCTACATAAGGTCGAAAAGTGGCGAAGCTTTTCTTTCCTCGACTATACCCATTTTTCGTCTTATTTGAGATACTGACGACAAACAAGTATGAATTAGACAAAGTCATTTCAGTAATCTCGGGAACTAAGATTAGTAAATTGGTTGTACCCCGGATTAGTTTGTTCAACATAGCTATGATTGCAATAAATGCTAGATAACTATGACATTATAGAACTCCTCTTCGCGTCATCTTATAGTTTACCCGACTGTACCCTGAGGGAACCATATTTCGCTCGCCTTCGTATTTAGTGCCAAGAATTGGCAAATGCTGTACTATGATTTTGGCAACCATTGCGCTCTGGCTTACCCAGTACGAAATTTTTAATCTATACTAATATTATAAATACGAAAGTTTGTTTGTCTGTCTCTCTGTCTGTTACCTCTTCACGCTTAAACCGCTGAACCGATTATGAAATATAGATAGCTTGAATCCCGGGGAACGACATAGGATAGTTTTTTATCCCGGAAATCATCCCCTAAGGGGGTGAAATGGGGCGTGAAAGTCTTTATGGAGCTACGATATAAACGAGTCCCACGCGGACAGAGTCGCGGGCAGAAGTTATTTTAAATAATCCTACTAATATTATAAATGCGAAAGTTTGGATGTTTAGATGTTTGGATGTTTGTTACTCAATCACGCATAAACGGCTCAACCGATTTGGATGAAATTTTGCATAAAGATAGTTCATAGCCTGGATTTAAATATAGGGTAGTTTTTATCCCGGGTCCACGCAGACGAAGTCGCGGGCGAAAGCTAGCTATTACATATATGTAAGATAAACGGCATTTCAGAAAGTTGCTAGTCAAAGTAACATTAATGTCGATGAAACTTTTTGTTTTGCAGTGCATAGAAAAAAGATAATGTAAATACGTTGTAATGTAGGTATGCCTACCTAGGTAGGTGTACCTACCTACTTTATATCCTGCCTGACATGTAAAATAATGTGTTTTACCAATAAAATTCTGATTCTGATTCTGATTCTGATATGTTCAGTTTACCTAAATATATGCTGCTCTGGAAAGCACATTTCAGTCGATCAATAATGTAGTTTTTAAGGATTACTAGATAATTTTGTTTGCAAAGAAAGAAGGACTTGACCCATTCCCTGTGACTGTGACAATAATGACCAAACTACATATTAAGAAAATAAGTAAACCTACTACAGCCAATCGCATCAAAACACTATCATTAGGTATTCCTATCTAAATGAAGACTGAATCAAATCGGCATATCTAGACACCTCCGGCACAAAACAAGACATAATTTTGGACCTTCTAAACTACATTTCGAATCCATATGTCAATACAGCTTCCTACATTTCTCCCGCCGCTTTTTACGAGCGCGCGCTATAAATAGTGTGGACAGCGCCCAAACAGTATTCAGTAGCCTTCGCGCAGTCTACAGAAGTGCACGATGAGAGTACTGGTCAGTTGAGCCCGATTTATGTTCACGCGGTGTCTGTTGTGGTGAAGTGACGACGTCAAGGATTGCTCCAATGTCGAGGTTGACGGTTTGTGTTTTGTTACAGATTGTCGCCGCCGTCCTTGCCTGCGCCGCCGCAGCGCCCTCGGGCCTGCTGGCCGCCCCCTACGGCCACGGCCTCATCGGCCATGGCGCGCCCCTGGCGTACGGTCACGCCGGCTCTCTGGCGTACGGTCACGCCGGCTCCCTGGCGTACGGCCACGCCGCCCCCCTTGCCGTAGCGCACGCCGCCGTCCCCACCATCTCCCCCGGTGACATCCAGGGTGCCGCCATCGACGCCCACGTGGACGCTGCCGACCACGTGCGCGCCGCCGTAGACGCCACCCGCGAACTGCACGACCAGGCCTCTGAGTTGCACGGGCAGGCCATCAACGCCGCCGAGGACCACTCGTGGCAGGCCGTCGACGCCGTGAAGACTCACGAGGCTCAGCTGGACGGTGCCGCCGCCGGCGTCGCACCCATCCTCGCTAAGCAGCTGGCCGGCCACGCTGGCGTGTACGCCGCGGCCCCCGCGCTCGCGCACTCCGGCTACGCCGCGCCCGTGCTCGCGCACTCCGCTTACGCCGCACCCATCGCGCACGCCGCCCCCATCGTGCACGCCGGCAGCCACAGCGTCTCCACCCAGTCCCTGCATCAGTCCCACCCCGCGCCCCTGCTGCACGCCGCCCCCGTGCTCGCTCACGCCGCCCCCGTCGCCTACGCCGGCTACGGCCACGCTGGACTCGCTCACGCCGGCTACTCTCACGCCGGACTCACTCACGCTGGACTCGCTCATGGATTATCCCACTGGTAAACCCCTAGTATATCAAATTAGTGCCAAAAACGATCTAATACTTAATTGTTTGGAATTTAATTTAAAACAGAAAAACATAGAGGCGAGGATGTGTAAATAAACAAAATAGTCAATTTATTACTCTGTTTCCTTTGACCCCCATTCTTCTACTTGCACTTTATTTCCTATTACCTTCTCGAGAACGCGGAAGCTGTCAGTAGGTTGTCACTACCTATTCCAAGGGTCAAGACACCTATCAACTACTATTGAATGAAATACACATGTACTTGGTCAAATCATAGGCCGTATTCAATGTTAATTTTAAGGTGACAGAGGCGTTTCTCACGCGATCTCACAAGCATTGTTCGGCGTTCCCTGCTGTTTCGTACAACGATTGCAACGGCCGATACAACGATCAAGATAAAGCTGTACTGAGGCCAGTTATGCCTGTAAGGAATTGTGTTGTTATTGTCAAAGAATGGAGTCACATGATAGTAAATTAGCAATGCAATGTGTACGCAGATATTGTAATCTACACATTCACACATAATAAAATGTAAATGAACGAATGTATTAATATAGAGAGCGCTAGCTCTAAAGAGCGTTTTAACAATACAAGAACGGATTATTAACAAAACCTGGCCACGGCATCAACAGTCAAAGCTTTTAAGATCAATCTAGCACTCACTCATAACGACCTTTACAGACAATAACAGCCTGAACGTGAGTATATTTCAACCTTACTACAACAAATATAAACAAATGGCTCTAGTGTGGCCTTTTCGCATCGGTGATAGCGTCCGTGGACTGCAGCTGGTCGTCCGGTGACAACATACGGCCTTCGCAAGCCGTCAGGCGTTATATCCGGCAAGTAGGTACGCCATCGTACCATGGTATATATTTAAATATCGAAAGGTAAGGCATTGTACAGTAAGGGAAATGTATTCACGTACCTTTTTATGCCTTATTGTCATAGCGACAAGAGCGAAAAAGGTACGTGAATACATTTCCCTTACTGTACAAGACCAAGCCTATTAATTTAAACATTGGGTAACTGTCCATTCAATCAAATGGTAATAGGGTTGATTTTGAGACTGTGCCATGTAATAGTACATTATTGCAGAGGCCGGGGAAATAGCAATTCGTGGATGAGTTGATTTAGTCGGATGAAGCGAAGCTGAATCTGACAATAGAATCGAATCCGCGAATTGCCATTCCCGCCGAGGCAGATAGGTATAGTGCTTTTCTCCAAATCTACATCTACAATATTTTATAAGTGTTTATAAGTTTTCATCTCTATTTTAGGCACTAAAGAGAATTTTGGCCCAAATAGTACCTGCCATCTATATGTTGGTAAATAGCAAGCGACAAAAGTACACGCACATACTTATGCACATTCAAGTTATTCAAGTATAACTAAGTTACGATTGATTGTCTTAAATTGATATTACCTATTAGTTAAAGCTCTGTTTGGGTTGGCAGAGTTAGTATCGTTCCCCTCTATATTATCTTCTTTTCTGCATTAAAAGAAACGAAACGTAAATTGAGCAGCAAGGTTGTGCATAATTGGGTTGTGTCCTAAAATTTTTTTACCATGCCATTCGAACCAGTTTTTGGAGAGGAACAAATGTTTGTATGGGAGGAACTACAATTAAAAAACATAAATACCCAAAAAATTGAGTTGAAGACGGACCTCGCTGGCGGCAGCCGAAAACGTTTCATACTGATTAACATTGAATCGTGACGTCACAGGGTGATATTTGTACTAATCGTTGTATTGAAAATCAAGTAAATTGGTGTTTCAGTCGTGAAATACTGCGTTTAGGACCATAGTTGTCATACAATTTTGTTTCTATAAAAGCATAAGGATTCTATTGGTAGCTTTAAATTTACTTTTGGAGAATGAAAAAAAAATGTATAATATATTTATTCTAAACTTTCAAGGTTGCAATCTTTTTATAATTTTAATTATATTTCTTAATTTATACTTAATTACATTACTTTCATGGTTTACTCTCAATTTAGCAACACTGCGTTATCAATTTTAACATGTGGAAACTACCCAATTATGTTGCGTAGCACTCATCGTATCCGAGGATGTAAAGGACTTCCCCTTACATCTTTCGAAAGTATTATATATCTGTCGGTATGGTTCTTAGCTATGTTTATTGTATCGGGTGTGTTTAGTTTTTAGGGTTCCGTACCTCAAAAGGAAAAAAGGAACCCTTATAGGATCACTCGTGCGTCTGTCGGTCCGTCTGTCACAGCCGATTTGCTCCGAAACTACTGGACCGATTGAGTCGAAATTTGGTATACATATGTCAATTGGTGACCCAAAGATGGACGCGTGAAGTAAATTAATGAATTCTGAACAAGGGGGCCACTTTTGGGGGCCACTTTAAACTATAAAATTAAAAAAAAAAGTTTCGAAAACTGTATTGTGTGACATATCAAATGAAAGGGGTTGTTGTAAGCATCTCAGATGTATTTTTTTATAATTTTAGGAAAAACAGATTTGAAGTAATTTAGGATCAAAGACGAATTTTGACCACCCCCCCCTGATCTCCGAAACTGCTAGGCTTAAAATTCTGAAAAAATAGGGAAAATAGTTTCTTGCCTAAAGATTACAGGAAAACCTATAAGAAGTTGGAGTATTCAAAGTAACGGGAAAATTCTCAATATATTATACGGAACTCTCACCACGCGATTTGAACTCGCACTTGTCCGGTTTTTTTATTTGTAGTTATTATTAACTCTTAATGTATAGTTAGGCCTCAAATAGGCGCTTGACTAAGGATGTGCAAATTGCGGAAAGTTTCCAAAAATACGGAAAAGTTCCCGGAATTTTCTAGAAAGTTTCACAAGAAATAAAGGAAATTTCCAATTTGGAAATGGAAAGTTTCAATTCTCATACAAAAATGAGGAAAATTTCCGAAATTTTCCTGTTTTGTTAAAAATTTCGCAATTTAGGAAACTTTCCGTCGGCACATCAGTACGCTTGACTAATTACTCTGACTATTACTGCTGATTTGCCGTTACCAAGATTCCCCTTCCCGGGAATACTGCCTTGAAATGAAGATGATAAGAGGTGTATGAAATTGTAACTAATTTAATTACCGAGACCTCTTATCACCTTAATTTATCCATTACTAAGACTTAAGACTCGGGCCAAATAATACATTACCAAAAAACAGAACATAACATAACATTACCGTCATCAATATCACCAAACTAGATCGCAATTACGTTCTTGACGCACAGACAGTATCCGTTTCCGCATTGACAAACGATTAAAGCAAAAAAAACGCTCCGGGCTGTCCAGAACATAACAAACTTAACAATACAGACGAAAAAAAACTGAAACTAACGTCCCCCTCATACTATATCCACCTTTTACGTAGACGGTGGCGCCACTAGTGACAGAAAGCGTAAAGTGGTGCGATCGGCGTACGCGCAACGAGTTCAAGTTCGCTTCACTTTCGTTACACTTTTTGGAGGCCAATGAACTTCGCCGGCCTTGGGAAGGCTGCATTTACACAATGTCCCAACCGGGACTTGGTTGTTTTACAAATATCATCGTCTTTTTGGGCCTTTACCCGCTTCGTGTTAGTATTTCCCAATGTTTTCCCCAGTTAATAAGTCGTGATGTCACGAGCTGCTTTATTGATATCTGCCACATGCAAGGCAATTTTTAAGTCTTGAAATACGTTTAAAGTCAAGCTTCGGAATAGATCGAGACATAAAAGATGGAAGCAGCAAATAATAAGTCCACAGTCGCGGGAGATGTGCTGTGATGGCACTCTTTGGGAGAGCCCTATGTCCAGTAGTGGACATCTTTCGGCTGATATGATGATCATGATGAAAACATGAATTTGAACGTTTTCCCGTCTTAATTCTTAAACCATGGCGCGGGGTCTAGTCTACGAGCTATACCCCCCGGGCTAGCCTGACAATGTCCAATGGGTAACAATCCACTATTTAACTCTCCTGAATCACTTACACATAGGTACAGTCAGCATCAAAAGTAACTACGTGAAGGAAGACGTCAAGTCTTTATTAAAAGGGAATAACTACTTTTGACATCTTTGATTGCGTAGTAACTTTTGATGCTGACTGTACATATACTAGTGGCTCTGTAAGTTGTAGAACAGCCAAACCGGTCTTTTTTTACCGGTTTTTTTTAGGTATTAATTTGCTAACAAAAATGTTAATACGTGATATTTTAAACTAAACTTAGCTAATCATTTTTAAAAGTTAAGATTGAGCTAAGTACTTGGGCCGTTCTTCTTTTTTACCGAGGTTTTTCTGTTTTTTTTTCGTTTTTGAACTATCGAAAATTGTACTTTTGAATTGCGATTTTTAAAAAATGCATAGGTTTCTTCATTAGAACTAATTAAAGTTTCCTTTCCGGCCAATATAATATTTTTTTAACGGTTGGTTTTAAAAATAAACTTTCAGTGGGGACCACATTTTGGTTTACCACTGTCACGGCATTCCACGAGCAAAAAAACCGTTTAAAAAAATGCTAGTTAGAAAAGGTGAAATATTAAATAATACTAATTAATAAAATAATATGGACGTTCATTCGAAAATTATAAAACCGGAAACATCATTACTCAAATGAGATGCCGTAATAAGACGAAGGACAGGCTATTGTCGGTCGAAAAGAAGAACGACCCACTTAACATATTACTGTAGAAAATATTGAAACAGTTTTTTGTTTTAATAGAAAACTTAAACGACCAAAAGATTCTACCTATATAATTAGTGAACTTGCTCAAAAAAAATCACGAGAATCGGTTGAGAAATGCGACCTGTAGATGAGAACAGCCGGACAGACACAGGACATACTTACGAGAGAATTTTGGTCCGAACTGAAACTTGGTTCGCTTCGCTCGCTCGTGCAATTATCTGAAAGGATTGATTCAAACTACCATCACCCGTGTCCCTGTGAGAACCCGACCTCGCGTCTAACCCACTTACCAATAACGAGTGATTAGGCGTTTAACAGAAAGCAAACAGTTGAAAACGTAATTGCAGACCACCACCTCACTTTCCCAAACTCGTATGACGTGCAAACATTCATCATATTAACCGTCGTGTTGCTTAGAGAATAGAGTTCACTTTTATATGAAACGCTGAAAGGATATACGACTGCACTGTGTCGGTGTGTTGGACCCAAAAGGTCAGTACGGCCGTCATGTGCTAGAGTCGCTATGGTTGATTAGATTACGTAAACATAGGGTTAGGGGTAAGGTACTTATACAAGTCAGGTGTTCATGTAAACTACAAAACCTAATTGTAGACGGACAAAAGCTACTTATGTTCATAGATACCCACTTATGTTATTCTAAGCCTTTTGAGTCAATTTTTGCCCGGCTACGACTGAACCGAAAGGAAGGGTTATGATTGTAGCAGTCTATGTTTGTATTAATGTGTGTTCCACTGTAGGGTTTAAGATACTGAACGGTTTTTTGAAATGTTTATATGCTTGTTGAGTCTATTTTTATTACAGACTCACACATCTGAACACGTCTCTATTGTAGAGGCATTGTTCAGATATTTGTGAGCACTTTGGCCGCTCCGATAAATCTGATCTAAATAACCACAAATATACTGTGAATAACTCACGTAAAACAAAAGCACTTAAAAAGTTAAGAAAAAACAAAGAGTAAGAAATTGCTTTGAATGAAAAAACCACAGCGTGATCTCGCCCAAAATTGAACGCATTACGATTTAGACATAAACATTAGGCCGAAATTGCAGCATGAAATTGTTTTGCATTAGTATTTCTATTTGAACGTACGTACAGAAAAGTATAAGATTAATATCCGATACCTTATAAGAATGTTAAGGTTGTATATAAGATTGACAATGACATAATTATGTTCAGAAACAACAAATACGAGGATGTCTTCATTGCCTAAAATTTTAGTCTAACTACCATGAATAAAGTTTAATCCAGATTAAATAAGTCCTTATTCCGCTGGTCTGCTGAACATGCCTGCACGCAGACGGCTTCACCTCGCCACTCTTCTTTTTGGCATAGTACGATCTGGGGTCGACCCATCCAGCACTTTTAACATCCCGACCGTGTCGTGTTTTATGCTTTGTATTTTTCATCCCGTTGTGGTACTGTTTTATATTTAAAAAAAACAGATTTATTACATTAATTATTTATTTATTATGTTTCTACTATCGAATAGTATGCTGTGTGCGTTCCGTGGGTCACTTACGGTGCTGTCTGAAAACCAGCGCTGTAGGTGTCTGTCTGACACCTCGGCACAATGCTGAGACAGCGACCGTTTCACTGCCGCGAAGACACACACAATGTGTCAATTGTATTGTATGTCTACTCCCTTTATATCTGTGTGTCTTTTGTGTAGTGAATAAATGTCTTCTTTTCTTTCTTTTCTTTTCTTTATTCCACATAGATCTTATCGGAATTGGGGTCATTTATAAATGGTTTATTAAATTGTTCCCGTAGGTATATACTGCCTACAGGTAGCTGTAGAATATACTAAGTGGCTATATAAAGGCTTAAATAAAATCAAATTTACCCTGAATAAATTAACTCCTCTTTGCGCGATCAAACAATTCGGTTTCTTGTTAATTACTAAAAAGAGTTACGTTAAAAATAACTCGTCATATTGAGCAGAATTGTCAAAACCATTAAGTATTTCCTACATTTCTCCCGCCCCATTTTTTCGCGCGCGCTCTATAAATAGTGTGAACGGCGCCGAAACAGCATTCAGTAGCCTTCGCGCAGTCTACAGAAGTGCACGATGAGAGTACTGGTCAGTTGAGCCCGAATTATGTTCTCACGGTGTCTGTTGTGGTGAAGTGACGACGTCAAGGATTGCTCCAATGTCGAGGTTGACGGTTTGTGTTTTGTTACAGATTGTCGCCGCCGTCCTCGCCTGCGCCGCCGCAGCGCCCTCGGGCCTGCTGGCCGCCCCCTACGGCCACGGCCTCATCGGCCATGGCGCGCCCCTGGCGTACGGTCACGCCGGCTCCCTGGCGTACGGTCACGCCGGCTCCCTGGCGTACGGTCACGCTGGCTCCCTGGCGTACGGCCACGCTGCTGTCCCCACCATCTCCCACGGTGACATCCAGGGCGCCGCTATCGACGCCCACGTGGACGCTGCCGACCACGTGCGCGCCGCCGTAGACGCCACCCGCGAGCTGCACGACCAGGCCTCTGAGCTGCACGGACAGGCCATCAACGCCGCCGAGGACCACTCGTGGCAGGCCGTCGACGCCGTGAAGACCCACGAGGCTCAGCTGGACGGTGCCGTCGCCGGCGCCGCGCCCATCATCGCTAAGCAGCTAGCCGGCCACGCTGGCGTGTACGCCGCCGCCCCCGCGCTCGCGCACTCCGGCTACGCCGCGCCCGTGCTCGCGCACTCCGCCTACGCCGCTCCCATCGCGCACGCCGCCCCCATTGTGCACGCCGGCAGCCACAGCGTCTCCACCCAGTCCCTGCACCAGTCCCACCCCGCGCCCCTGCTGCACGCCGCCCCCGTGCTCGCTCACGCCGCCCCCGTCGCCTACGCCGGCTACGGCCACGCTGGACTCGCTCACGCCGGCTACTCTCACGCCGGACTCACTCACGCTGGACTCGGCCATGGTCTGACGCACTGGTAGACTACAAGATGTTTAAAAAACGTGCCAAATATTTTTTATACTCAAATGTTTCGAATTTAAATTATTACAAAAACAAACCGACAATGCAGGCGAGGAGATGTAAATAAAAACGTAGTAATCTAAAGGCCTTCTTTCTTTCTTTTACCAATCAGAAATAAATTAAGTTTGTCATGAACAACCACAGAATCGCTCTACGAGTGTGAATTAGTTTTGAAGTGTTAACGATTATTTTGTTTTGACAAGTAAGATGCTAGGTCCAAATAAGTATGTGTTGTATCACATTTATCTAACTATAATCCGTACAATTTTCTTGATATTTTTTTAAATAAGTATTTTATGGTTGCTTAATCTTATCAAGTGTTTAGACAAGAGTTCGCAGAAAACTTATCAGATATAGGAACTCTATATTATAGTTTTCATGACGTATAATAAAGAGGTGTTTACCATAATACGGTATTCCAAGTGAATTAAATCATATATTTACACTATAGACAAGTATACATAATGAAGTTATCATATAGTCATACTATTTTGGCGACATTACGGGGGAAAGAATCCTACTAATATTATAATACCGTCGTCTAGTACCTATAACACAAGCCTTATTGAGCTTACTATAGGCCTAGTTCGATTTGTGTAAGAATGTCCCCTAATATTTATTTATTATTATTTATTTATTATTATTTATAATAACATGACAATGTTTTGTACCTAATTAGGTAATGTAAATCGAAAAAGTCTCGTTTAGTTATTTGACGGACGTGACATTGCGATCACATTTCTGAATAGCGGCGATATCACCAGCGAGCGGTCAAAATTAGTTACTTGTCATACAATTACGACTTAGTATTATGTCGTAAATATATACAAGCTTTTATTAACTTGCACTGTTCGCATGTAAAAGTAGGTATGTATGTTTGTAAATACTTTATTGTACACAAGACACAGGTTAAAATAAAGACAAATTAGGTTAAATATGTGACTATGTAAGATTAGATAGATAAGATTTGCCGGTTTCCGACTGAGCGGAAATTTCGCAATCCTAAGTAAGATCGGTAACAACGCAATACGGGTTGGACAGTTTTCCTAGTTTTATCTCTTGACTTTTCATTTATAATTGACGACTTTTTAGTTGACACTATGTGTTTGATGAGTTTGTATTTAGTGTATGCATGTCAGGCGACAGCTTCGTATCTTTTGTTATAGGGGTCGTTCTTCTTTTCGACCGAAAATAGCCTGTCCTTCGTCTTACTACGGCATCTCATTTGAGTAATGATTTTACGGTTTTATAATGTTCGAAAATGAACGTCCATGTTATTTTATTAATTAGTATTAATTTAATATTTTAGTTTCTCTAACTAGCATTTTTTTTAAACGTATTTTTATCGTAGAAGTCCGTGACAGAGTGGTAAACCAAAATGTTGTCCCCACTGAAAGAGTCCACTTTGTCACATATTTTTTTTAAAAACTAACCGTAAACAAATATGTATATTGGCCGGAAAGGAAACTTTAATTAGTGTTAATGAAGAAACCAATGCATTTTTTTTTAAATCGCACTTCAAAATCACAATTTTGGATAGTTCAAAAACCAAAAAAAAAGGAAAACCTCGATTCATTGTCGGTAAAAAAGAAGAACGACCCATATGTATTTTACAACAATGGAAGCAATACCCGAACTCATTGTGAAATTAAATCAACAAAATATCAAACCATGTTAGATATTAAAGAAGCTGAAACACTTGAGTGTCGATATTAAATTCATATCGCGGACAAAAAAACGAATACAATTAGAAACAGGAACGTCAAGAATCAGGCCTAATTCGTGTCGAAAAGATTATAAAGTGTGGTCGTGAGCGAATTCGACAAAATCCAGCTCAGAGTGCTCGCAAACTCGCAAAAGATATGAAAATATCCCCGAGTCGCATCCTCCGTGACGATCTTGGGTTCAAAGCCTACAAAATTATGGCACCAACCGAGCCGATCTGATGATGGAGACAGAAGGAAGTCATAGCAACTCCTGAACTACACAAGACTATCCCGTCATGTGTGAGCTCATCGGGACCCTCTCGACTAGTAGTCAATGAATGTGCAAGAAAACTACAGTCAAAGCGTGTGGTTGAAACTTGAAATAATTTAAGATGACCGACATTTTACAAAACTCTTTTTGGAATTTGAACCTACTTGCTTGGACAGTAGAGTCGCTTTTTCAACGGATTACCATGACGCAACTTAGTCGACAATAATATTTTTTAGTATACCTAACTCGGCACTAACACACCTCTATAATTTAGGTATCACAGACAGCCCCATGTGCAGAGCGTGCATGGAGGCAGAAGAAACGGCTAAACACATTTTACTGGACTGTAAGCAGGTAGAAGTATACAGGAGAAAGCACCTAGGGTCTCCGGACACACTACGGAACGCAGTCAGTAATACCAAGGCACTCTTAAACTTTTTAGAGGAGCTGGGGTGGTTAGAGTAGCGCCACCCTGCCGTTTCACGCAAAATAGGCACATTTGGATGTCGACTTGCGGAAAATGCCCAATAAAACTAACTAACTAACTCAGCACTAGGGATGTTACGAATATTCGCATTCGCATTCGCATATGCGAATGGTTTGCATCATTTTAAACATTCGCATTCGCATCAAACGATGCGAATTTTTTTCAAATGCGAATGTGTGCATGTTGCGTTGAGTTCGCTACGCCGGTCACACGTCACCGTCGAGTCGCACATGCCGCACATGCGCAATGCGCGCAGACCGGTAGATACGTGATTAATTTAGACCAAAATGAAGCATTCGTGGATTTGTACCCCGCTGGTTGTTTGTGATTACTTGATTAGTTCGCCTTGTGTTTTTGGAGTTTTTGTCAAGTTCAGTTTTTTTTCCTTTTCCTTGACATTCGCATTCGCATTCGCACATTCGCATCCTAAACATTCGCGAATGTGATAAATCTGACATTCGTGACATCCCTACTCAGGGCCTCCAACTGTGGGGAACTGTAGCAAAATCAAAGGAAAATTCTACAAAGATTTCAATCCAAAATACCTACTACGTATAATAACCGACGCACCATTTTACATAACAAATGATACCTACGCTGCATCACGACCTCAACATTAAAACTGATAAGCAGGAAATCAAAGACAGTGCAGAAGTATACAAAACAAGAATATTGGAATACCCCAACACATTGGCGAAGCACTTAATGATCGAATTAACTCAACCCCGGAGATTGAAAAGAAGAACCCTGTCGCAATTGACAGGCCGCCGTCACTAAAACTCGAGTGATATGTCACCCTATTGCGATAGGGTTCTACGGTGGTACATGAATACATTTGCCTTACTGTACCTACTTATATACTTACATACGAACAGGTCAAGTTAATACAAAACTTGTAAAAAAGGAAAGACAGATATACAATCATACATAGCCCGTAGTCTCAAAAGACGTAAACAAACCAAATTAACCTTAACATTATGCACTTCAATGCCATGTCTAGCAATTTTGATATGGCAATGATAGGTTGCCAGCCCATCGCCCACTTTACACTTCAACCCTAATTTCCACAGGAAGGTGGTGCTATTCTAACCCTACACAACACGATTAGAAAAAAAATGAGTAGGGTCATTCAAAGTAAGCCCTCAAAATTTCAACATTCATCTCAGAAAGTTCTACAAAGTTATCTAAAATCGGGATCAAGGGATGGCTGATTTAAATGGGATTGCAGGACTTAATAGTCAATTGTAAATATTATACGTGCGGTCTATAGCCAACATGTTCACTTAAAACGTCAACTATTATGCTTATTAACTTTGAAAGTGCTAGGTCACATATAAATCGTTTGAATTGCATTGTTTATTGGTAGGTACTAAAACAACAGGAGCTATACACAGGACACGCAGCGAATCTATATTTGATGTACGGACAAGTAGTAGTAGTAGTATAGTAAACACTTTATTGCACAAATAAAAACAGGTACATAACAGAAGACAAGCAAGGTCCTTATAGAAATTCATTCGCAAATTGTCAACACGATTTATTTCCTACATTTCTCCCGCCCCTTTTTTCGCGCGCGCTCTATAAATAGTGTGAACGGCGCCGAAACAGCATTCAGTAGCCTTCGCGCAGTCTACAGAAGTGCACGATGAGAGTACTGGTCAGTTGAGCCCGAATTATGTTCTCACGGTGTCTGTTGTGGTGAAGTGACGACGTCAAGGATTGCTCCAATGTCGAGGTTGACGTTTGTGTTTTGTTACAGATTGTCGCCGCCGTCCTCGCCTGCGCCGCCGCAGCGCCCTCGGGCCTGCTGGCCGCCCCCTACGGCCATGGCCTCATCGGCCATGGCGCACCCCTGGCGTACGGTCACGCCGGCTCCTTAGCCGTAGCACACGCCCCCACAATCTCCCACGGCGACATACAGGGCGCCGCCATCGACGCCCACGTAGACGCCGCCGACCACGTGCGCGCCGCCGTAGACGCCACCCGCGAGCTGCACGACCAGGCCTCTGAGCTGCACGGACAGGCCATCAACGCTGCCGAGGACCACTCATGGCAGGCCGTCGACGCCGTGAAGACCCACGAAGCTCAGCTGGACGGTGCCGCCGCCGGCGCCGCGCCCATCATCGCTAAGCAGCTGGCCGGCCACGCTGGCGTGTACGCCGCCGCCCCCGCGCTCGCGCACTCCGGCTACGCCGCGCCCGCGCTCGCGCACTCCGGCTACGCCGCGCCCGTGCTCGCGCACTCCGCCTACGCCGCTCCCATCGCGCACGCCGCCCCCATCGTGCACGCCGGCAGCCACAGCGTCTCCACCCAGTCCCTGCATCAGTCCCACCCCGCGCCCCTGCTGCACGCCGCCCCCGTGCTCGCTCACGCCGCCCCTGTCGCCTACGCCGGCTACGGACATGCTGGACTTGCTCACGCCGGACTCGGCCATGGCCTGGCTCACTGGTAGACTACTAGACATTTAAAGCACGTGCCAAATATTTTTTATTCCCAAAAAGTTTCGAATTTTAATTCAAAAATAAACCGACAGTACAGGCGAGGTGTAAATAAAAACATAAAAATTAAAGTTCTATCTCTTTCATTTCTTAGCGTAAGTAAGTAGTTGATTACTCTCAGAGGAATAAGATTTTAAAAGTTAACATTTGAGTTCAAATTCCAACTATTGAGGTTCAAGAATAACTCATATAAGCACGATAAACGATACTGGGACCAAAGAAATGCTACTAAACAATATACATGTGCCATTTTATTATCATTAAATATAAAAAATACCCTAAGTAATTATTTAGTTAGATCTTTTAATTATAATTGGGTTCGTAATCGAATAAGTGTCTGACAAAAACGCAATTCTTGGTAAGAGCTTTTTTGCCGAATTTATTCATCAACTAGTACCTACAGCATTGAGAGGATTTTTATGATCCCAAAGACCACGGTTTATCTTGTGTAATTGTGGAGTTCCTATGGCCATCTTCCGATTCCATCAGCAGATTAGCTTTATGGTCAATCAGGTGTTAAAAGCATGGGTGCATACAACTTACTCAAAAATATCTACACTCATATGTCGGCGAATTAAGTTTTCGGTGTATATTTATGAGAGGATTAATTCGATACATATTTTGCTCTTGACTCTACCATAATATTGCCGACTTATATTTATAACGCGAAATATTTTCAAGTGTAATATCTACCCCATGTTTCAAACTGTTGATGATCTGTGGCCAGCCAGAATCGGAAGCACGATTAAGCTCAGCGGGTAAACTTTATATGTCACGCGGCCGTGTAGCAACACCGTGAGAATGGTGCTTCGTGATCGGACGAGCGTGCATCCACGCGTCGGAGATCATGTGCACGCGATGGTGGTGCGACAATCGCATAATCGCAATCATTGGCACTTCAAACAGAATTAGTTATTATATTTGTTGACCCGTGGCTTGCTAGAATGGTGTAAACTTTATTATAAGGGTCAATCATCCCACACGTCAAAGATCGTCGCGCGAAATAGATAGCTTATTCGGATATAAATACCTTAGCATATTTGAGACATCCTGCCAGACATAATATAATAAATAATAAAGTTTCAACAGAATGTAAGATAAAAAAAAACCTTTACACAATACGATTTGATTCGATGAAATCTCATTCACACAGGCAACGAACCAATCCCAGGAAATGCTGGATTTATTACGTCACACAAAAAAAATACAAATTCATGCGAAATGATAAAAGGTTAACAAAACATACAGGTCCTGTGTTCGTAAATGAATTAGGTAAACGTGCACAAAGACCGCCGCATAATACAGTTCTAAAGGAGGCCCCTTAGACATCATCATATCAGCCGAAAGAAGTCCATGGCTGCACATAGGCCTCCCCCAAAGAAGGCCACAATGACCGGTTCTGCGCCACCCGCATCCAGCGGACTCCCGCGACTACCAGGTCAAGCTACCTTGTGGACGGGGGGGTCTACCCTCGCTGGCGGAATTTACATATATCTATACTTCGGATAATCAGACGTGTTTAGTTTATGTTGCGTTTTTAAAACTACAATCGCACCCCAAACGTTAGTGTATACACAGCCTTATAGGTCATGCGATGCTCGGATCCTATAATGGCTTAGTCCGAGTTTCATTGTTTCACCGTCAATTAAGAATAGACCTTAAAGGCTATGTCATAAAATATACTTTCAAATATAAAAGTAAGTGTTATTAAGTTAGGTGTTAGCGAGGATGTAATTGCAGTTTAGGTACTGAAATTTAAATGAACGAATAGATAGACAAATAATTATTGCTTTTTATCAATTGGTATTTCAATGCAAGCAAGTTTAATTAAAGTTTGGGCACTGTAGTTTTCGTCGAATGAATGACAGTTCATGGTTCGTTATTGTGTTTTAAATAGGTAGTTCTATTCTACCCGCGGTTCCGCCCGCGGTACAACTACAACAATATAGGTGTTCTTTCCGGCATTAAAACAATACTCGTAGGTTCCAAGAGCAATTTCGTCAAAATCGGTCTGATGATTTAAGCGTAGAATTTTAAGGAACAGACAGACAGAGTTAGTTTAGCATTTACATGAGTGATTTTAGGTTTAGTTGTAGACGGCTAGAGCCAGGTACCTCTTTCAACCTCAACACAACGCATTCAAAGGGGAACTTTTCGAAGTGCATCGCAATTGGCGCTTAAACACATAACTTTTATATAATAATAGACCATGCATTTGGGTAATAAGTATCTGTCACAAATTTCATATTTTGGTATTAGCTTTTATTGCCAACTGTACTTTTCGGTATACCGTCATCAGCTACTCATTGAGACGATTCTAACGAGCCCAAACTCATGAGTTAGGTTTCTTAAGTACTGAATTCCCATGGCCACTTTCTGTCTTCATCATCAGATCAGCTCGATGGTACCATAATATTGAATTGTCATCCAAACTATACTAAACCCCTAAATTTTAGCTCAATCGGTTGAGGTTATCTGCTTCATAATTGAATTGCATGATTCCACCTGAACATAGTTACATACTCGTACATTGCAGGTTAATACAAAACTTGCAAAAGTAAGCGATCCCGACAGGAAACACGGCGATGTCGATCAGCTATCAAAAACAATGTCGAATCGCACCCTACGCAAAAGTCAATCTTGTCTCAATGACATAAAACTTGACGTAACATTTCTCACTTGAACTAGTTTCGAACACATGTTCTAAATACCGTTTATCGAAAGAGCGAGCGAAGCGAACGAAGTGCTATGCTCCAGCTTGGGCTGAAAATCATTCGTGTATCCGGTGTCTGTCACGCTGTCACGCTGTCCTCCTCTACAGGTCGCAGACAACAAGCAATATTAAAACGGTTGTAACTTCGCAATTTTTTGAGAAATTTGAATTGGAGTTTCGTCACTAGGCATATATTTTGCCTTCTATCTTTTGAAGTTATAATTTTAGAGTCTACTATTACATTATTTTTTTTGTTCCATTCTGTTGCACGTAGAACCGATGGCCATTGGGGCGGAAAGGTTCTCGAGTGGCGACCACGTACCGGAAGGCGCAGCGTGAGTAGGCCCCCCCCCACAAGGTGGACTGATGACCTGGTAAAGGTCGCTGGAGTCCGCTGGATGCGGGTGGCGCAGCACCGGTCATTGTGGCACTCTTTGGGGGAGTTCTATGTCCAGCAGTGGACGTCATTCGGCTGATATGATGATGATGATGATGATGATGATGATGATTCTGTTTTTCAAAATTGAAAATATGGTACTTATTTGAAAAAACCGGCCAAGTGCGTGTCGGACCACGCAAAACGAAGGGTTCCGTGCCTATTAAAAAGGTCGTATCGTCACAGAAATTTTACGGCACTTACGTCCTTTTCTTTGAGGAAGGCAGTTTCAGCAATATCTCGAAAACCTCTGATCCGATCTTGTTCAAAACAATTTTCGGTGAATGAAATGAATAAGCCCTATGTCCATGAATTTTTCCATATTTTTAAAATACACCGTTCAAAAATTAGAGGGGGGGGGACAGAATTTTAGTCACTTTCGGGGCGATTATCTCCGACCCTATTCACTTAATCAAAAAAAATGCTAAGAAACCTTACATTTATTTTGAAAGGCCTATCGATTGATGTGCCACACGGGGGGTCACAATGAAAAATTTTTTTTTGACTTTTAGTTATATGTATGGAGTGCACCCCTAAAAAAATTTTTTTTTGTCATTTTACTTACAAAACTATGTAGCAGCTAACAAAATACACCTATCCTCAAAATTTTATTCAAATACACCTTATAGTTTTCGAGTAAAATGCCTGTGACATACGGACAGACGGACAGACGGACAGACGGACAGACGGACAGACGGACAGATGGACATGACGAAACTATAAGGGTTCCGTTTTTGCCATTTTGGCTACGGAACCCTAAAAACAACAGGCTCGCGAGTTCTACAGCTCACAAAGCCACTAATTTTAATGTATATATACCTCAGTGACAAACTTCGTACTTCTGAACAAAGCACTAATATTGAGCCAAATTGTTGACGTGATAACGTCTTATAAATCGATGAACGCCGGCTGCACGCACGAAAGTGTGACTCATTGTCCCGTTCCGTTGACTGACATATCAACGCACAGCTCAAACTGCTGGTTCTAGAGATTCAACATTTGGCACGTAGCTTCCTTATAAGGTCTAAAGGTGCACTAAGAAAGGATTTTTCGAAATTCACCCTCGAAGGGGGTGAATTGGGGGTCCAAAGTTTGTATGGGGAAACAAGATTAGATGGACTATTTTATTCGAAACTTCACAGGAGTATTCCTAACGATAAATGAGTAAATACGTGTTATGCAATTTTTTATCAATGTTTTCTTATGACGTTATCACGTAAAATTATCGTCCGTAAACCGACTTTACAGACAACCATTTTTGATTAGACTCATAATCCGCATAAACGGCTTCTCCTATAGGTATACACACACATAAGTAATATGATTGAATTAGTTAAGTTAATTTAAGTCTGCGTTAGCCAGGAAGTATATTCGGCGCGCCTTCCTGATATGCTCGCTAAACTGGATTGCGGAAATAATATTGACAATCAAACATGTTTAAGTGTTCAATATCATAAAAATGTACAGTTGTTTTTAAAGATTTTGATGCCTTTTCTGGACTTGATCGAATGTGGTTTACTGTAGGTACCTACTTATGTAAAACCCTTGTCTAAAATCAGGAGATTGATTTGTCAAGGAGCATCGGCTTCATACACTCTAAAGAAATCGATTAAGATTATATCTAGTTAGAAAACTATTTATGAAATCCTGAAACATTATCGTCGATGTTAAGGTTTAGTAGATCGTGTCTCAAGGAAGCAAAATTAAATATTTACGGCGAGAGCGGTATATTGAAGCGAAAGATTCTATGCTAAAGTAGAATCTTTAGCGTAACGAGGGATTCAAGTGTTTACGCCCAAGGCGGCAATAATTTTACTTCCGCGTGACACATACTGCTTTTCACACTTACGAGAAAAATTGAAATCCTTCATTTACAATATCACACAACAACATTTCTGTACAGCGGGTTCAGGGGAGAAAAGTACAACTTTGGTCCCTCATTTGAGGGCAACAATGACTCTTTTCTGAATAGCAGGTGTGAAAAAGTAATTTTTCACACCTCTCATTCAGAAAAGTAAGTTTTGGTCCCCGACGAGAGGGAGCAAAATGCCATTTTTCTGTTCAAGCTACTTTTTTAATTTATTCATTGGCATGTAGCATTTACGCAATGTGCCAAATGAACACAGATCTTAAGAAAATAATCGATTGTAATTTCATCGTAATCGATTAAAAACGAACATATTACAAGTTTTAACTTTAGCAACGTTATAGGTACATTTACATATTAAAACTTAAGAATTTTTCGTAATATTTGAAAAAATTGTCACAATAAACGTCATTCTTCAATAAAACTTAAATAAAAGTTATTTAATTATTTTTAGAGCATTTTATTTCAATTTTCCTCATAATCGGTGTGAAAAGTTACATATGTCACTCAGGAGCTAAATTATTTTCGTCTTGGGCGTTAACACTTGAATCCCTCACTACGCTCAGGATCCTACGTTAGAATCCCTCGCTACGCTCAGGATTCTATTGTAGGATCCCTCGCTACATTCAGGATTCAATACACCGCCCTCGCCGTAAATATACTATTTTGCTCCCTTGTGACACAAATAACTATATTTCAATCGATTTATATAGACACAAAGTTTAATAAGTCAAAAATGTATAACTTCCGATACAAAAGTTTACAGATAAACATGTTAAACTAATAGTCGTTACCCTCGTTTACATCGGGAATTAAATGGAGACAACTTTTATGTGATAAAAGTCAAATCAATTATGTGTCAATATGGGAAACAACTATTGAAGATCGCACGATTGTTTATGTTACAAGCGTGAGATGAATCTGAAAAATCCCTCCCTCCCTTTATATCTGTGTGTCTTTTGTGTAGTGAATAAATGTCTTCTTTTCTTTTCTTTTTTCTTTTTTAAAAAAAAACCCACATACCTACAACATTATGTATATTTACCTTGACACGATACTGCATAATAGTGATAATGAATAAAGTTTTTCTATTATATTTTATTAAATTCTAATCTTATCTTACTAATATTATAAATGCGAAAGTTTCGATGTTTAGATGTTTGGATGTTTGTTACTCAATCACGCTTAAACGGCTCAACTGATTTAGATGAAATGTTGTACGAATGTAGTGTATAGCCTGGATTAAAATATAGGATAGTTTTTATCCCGGGTCCACGCAGACGAAGTCGCGGGCAGAAGCTAGTGTATAGATATATTTTTCTTGGAGTAATTGGAGTCATTGCGAATTACTTTAAGTACATACATACATAAACCTAAACCCCTTAGAGCAATGAGACATATTTTTGGTATTAAAAATATACCATCACAGTTACGCAATAGAAATACGGCTGCAAGATAAATATGCAAATTGACATAAGTGGATGATATCGACTTGCAGGGCTTGATTATTATAAGATAGTTGAAGAATTGAAGTATAAAAAAAAACGAGAGATTTTATCGAAAAGATGTCCTTAAATATGTGAAAAATTCAATATTCACAGACCTACATATGAAGATAAATTAAGTGTATAAATAATCGTCTGAAAAATTATGAAAACAGACGAGTGAAAAATTGCAAGGCAAGTTTTTACGCAATATTTTCATACACAAGAATAAGTAACTATTTACAGGCTTTTTGATGATTAAATAATTAAAAGTTATAATACTTGTACGAAAACCATACCAGTTCAAAAAGCAACGAACAGCCATCACGGCCAAGCAGGCCGGCCGCAAAATCTGTCAAAATGCCCGCTTCCTGGCACCCTTCCCGCCCTTGAGCCGCTTACTTTTTTCAACCGGCGCCTGCGCACGTATAAATACCGTGCGCGGCGAAATGAGAGCAATCAGTAGCCCTCGAGCAGTCTGCCACAGAAGTGCACGATGAGATTCCTGGTCAGTTGAATATCGATTTTATAGTTCAGTGTTGTGTTGCAAGTGAACGTGTTGTGAGCGTTAACGGAATGCGCGGGATTTGGAAGTGCCTAGATTAGAATTAAATTATATATTTGTTTGTCACAGATTGTTGCCGCCGTCCTCGCCTGCGCCAACGCAGTGCCCTCGGGCCTGCTGGCTGCCCCCTACGGCCATGGCCTCATCGGTCATGGCGCGCCTCTGGCGTACGGCCACGCCGGCTCCCTGGCGTACGGCCACGCCGCCCCCCTTGCCGTAGCGCACGCCGCCGTCCCCACCATCTCCCCCGGTGACATCCAGGGCGCCGCCATCGAAGCCCACGTAGACGCCGCCGACCACGTGCGCGCCGCCGTCGACCAGGCCTCTGAGCTGCACGGACAGGCCATCAACGCCGCCGAGGACCACTCGTGGCAGGCCATCGACGCCGTGAAGACTCACGAGGCTCAGCTGGACGGTGCCGCCGCCGGCGCCGCGCCCATCATCGCTAAGCAGCTGGCCGGCCACGCTGGCGTGTACGCCGCCGCCCCCGCGCTCGCGCACTCCGCCTACGCCGCGCCCGTGCTCGCGCACTCCGCCTACGCCGCTCCCATCGCGCACGCCGCCCCCATCGTGCACGCCGGCAGCCACAGCGTCTCAACCCAGTCCCTGCACCAGTCCCACCCCGCGCCCCTGCTGCACGCCGCCCCCGTGCTCGCTCACGCCGCCCCCGTCGCCTACGCCGCGCACGCCGGCTACGGCCACGCTGGACTCGCTCACGCCGGACTCGGCCACGGACTAGCGCACTGGTAAACTGTGATATTATATTTAATACCAAAAATGTCTAATACTCAATTGTTTGGAATTGTAAATTTAAAAAAAAAACAGGCAATAGAGGCGAGGATGTGTGAATAAATGAAATAGTATTTTATACCAACACGTCAGAAGTTTTACTCCCCATATTCCCTAGGCTAGTGTTAGATTGATTGCCTCATGATTATTTCTAGAATAGTTCGTGGAAATTAAGGTCACCTTAAGTGCATCCTTTTAATTTTCCAGACACCTAATCTTTATTTATTTATTTATTTATTTATTAGGACCTTCAACAATAAGCATACCATTACATAATATTACTCTTACATGCGCAAATTAAAACTAAGTACCTTATTAATTACAGAAGGACACAGCATGCAACAATTAACAGTGAAATTTAACTAAAAAAAGATTTCAATATGTTTACTCTTAACTAATAATTACTAAGTCTTGTCAGCAATCGTGGCTTTTATGAATGGGATAGTTGACGAGTTTAGATCAATACAATCTTGATGTTTGTTATAAGCCGTAAACATCCGTGACAGTGGACAGTGTAGCTTGAGGTTAGTACGACGAGTAGCTAAACTGAACAGCTTAATATTTAATATATGTTTTAATAATTTAGATTTTTTGGCAATTAAATTCATATAAAATGACGAAAAGAATTGGTGGCAAAATAGGAGAAATAACAGCATGTGTTACCTGACCTACTTAATTGGTACTATCCTAGAAATGCTCTAATACTGTATCTTGAAACATAAGAATAATACCAGACAGTAAATAAAGACTTCATATAACATTATTAATACATCAGTAAAAAAACTGCCACTATCAATCAGTACTTTTGTCGCAGAGCCGATCAATTCCGTTCTAAAAATAACACCTACATCCAGCCTCGACACCCACACAAAAACTAGTACAGACATATTCGAGAAAATAATTAATTTAACACGCTTAAGCGGAAGTTAAAAATGGACCTTGAACGTGAATTCCGTCGGGTAAAAAAAATGGATCACGGATTTGGAGTAGAGTGGCCATTACAAAAAGCCTTCACACGTCAAATAATTAAACTGCCCGGAAACGAGCATTCGCCATTTCGTAGTTTAAAAATTAAATTATATTTTCAATGTCAATGTATTTCAATTAGTCGTATTAGATGGACGTGATTAGGTCCACAGCAAAAATCCGCAGCGACCAGTCCAGCTTGGAGAAGTTGATAATGGTTGGCTGCGATGTCATGGGCGTCACCATCCTAGGTGCAATACAATTAGCCCAATATAGAGGGGTCTCGAGAACGCTTGTGAAGAACTTCGCTCCTGGTTGTCACGACCCTCAGCCGTAAGGACCCGACGAAGAAGAATTAAAAATATTTAACCAGAAGGGTAAATGGCAGGATTTAATATTTAACGGCGGCATAAGCTGATAGGATATTTTAATAAACGGTCGTGAACATTTCGCACCTTAGGCCTTATTACAAAGGAGTAGAGTTCAAAAATGTTAACATAATATCTTTGACATCGAACTGACCTACTCGTAATGTTGTGCAGCACATTACTAGATTTTATTAGGGTAATAATACAACCTACAATTATTTGTTAGTATCATGTTTCAACCCAGTGGGTTGAACCCACGGAAACGAAGTACTACGCAATGTGATGTGGTAGTTCGATTGACAATGGTCAGATATTTTATGTCACACTTGGCCAAAAAGAGGAAATAGAAGGTCCGTCCTGGTACTACAAAAGCCAGGCGGAGACGCGGCAAAAACGTATAGTCTATGTCTACCCTGAAGGTATATTCTATATAGGTTCTGAATGAATCATTGAAATTACCACCTAAATACAAACTTACATGTACCTGGGTCGATTAACATTTTTTTGAAGTCATTCTGCCAGTTAGCAGGGTGTCAAAATAAGAGTTTCTTAGAAAAAATATTTCAATATGGACTCCCAACATGCATAGAAGATGGATTTAAAAAATATGAAAAAAAATACATAGGGGTTATTAATTTCGTTCACCGAAAATTATTTTGAACAAGATCTGTTCAAAGGTTTTCGAGATATTGATGAAAAACTGCCTTCCATAAAGAAAATAACGTAAGACGAAAACCCATCGTTGTGCGTGGTCCGACACGCGCATGGGCGGTTTTGAGTGTTAAAATGTATTTCTCTTAATATATCATAATAATGTATTCACTAAATTCATTTAATGTAACTTCTATTATGTATTAGAATATCGAATAAACATATAAACTTAAATACCGACATACATAGAAAACATCTAAGACTTAGAAACAAATATTTATGCCTTCAGCTTCATAGGCAGCGTCAGTACCCATTATTCTAACCGGTCGTCAAAATATATGAGCATACTCAAACTCATGATGCCTATGCAATGAGTTATTATAGTATCAAATTGCTATATACATACGTGTTAATTAGCTATGATCATACATCATTAATAATTCCGAAGTCTGCTGTAAATGATACGTTTTTACCCTTTACAAGTATGACATTTAATTATGCTAAGACGATAGTTATTTTGCCAGGAGTTGACCCAACGTTATAATTTATACGGAATACAGTCATTACGAATCTTATTAGCTATGCGTCCAGATTAAAATAATCTTAGAACGGTCAGCATAAAAATATTTTTTTGATAAGAGCAAAATTATGGAACCGCATTATCATTTAAAAAACAATGGTAGCTTTCAATCTTATATATGTACCGTAAATAAATGTAAGGCCGCGGTCGGGACGCGAGCGGACAGCGGGGCGGCGAGCATTGAAGTCGCTCAAATGTATAAATGCCCGCTCGCCGCTCCGCTGGCCTTAGACCGCATCTTAAAAGGCTTGATCACCTGTCAGTCAGTGAGTGTGACAAAATCGATGTCTTTTAGATATCAATAAAAGCTAAAGCACTAGCGGATCTGTGAGCTGTAGAACTCGCAAGCCTGTCTTTTTAGGGTTCCGTAGCTAAATGGCACAAACGGAACCCTTACAGTTTCGTCATGTCCGTCTGTCCGTATGTCACAGGTATTTTACTCAAAAACTATAAGGTGTATATGAGAACACTTGAGGATAAGTAGATTTATTTTGTTAGCCGCTGCATAGTTCTGTAATGAAATGACTAAAAATATTTTTTAGGGGTGCACTCCACATGTATATCTGCAAGTACAAAAAATATCATTGTATGTCCACGTTGTGGCAAATTAATCGATAGGCCTTTCAAAATTGAGATAATCGCCCCGAAAGTCACAAAAAATGTGTCCCCCCTCTACTTTTTGAACGGCATATTTAAAAGATATGAAAAAAATCATGGACACATTAAAGTCTTTCACCGAAAATGCACACGCACTTGGCCGGTATTTGTTATTTATTTTTTGAAATGTCTAAAACCTGAATAACAAACAAAAAACCTAATTTTTGAATCTGCTCACAAAATTTCACGAGAATCGGTTGAGAAATGCGACCTGAGAGCGGCCGGGCCGACGCGAGACATACGAAAGAATTTTTCACCAAGCTGAATAGAACTTTGCTTGGCTAGCTCGTTCAACTAAGTTATGACGTATTTGCATGTACTTGTACGATAAGCAAATAAACATCTGAATCTGAATCTGATCATAACCCACAAAGTTATCCAATTCTGCAATCCGTACCGCACTTCATTTAGTTATAGCCTTGAAGGTATCCTGTTAGTTTCAGCTATACCTCGATGCATATGTATGGCTTTGGCAAGCCAATGAAAGTACCACAGGGCACAGGATGCCTGACAAACGTTTACTTCATTACGACCTCTAGCCAGCCGCCCAGCACGCAAAAATTAACAGTGAGATTTGAGTCACATTTAAATAGAATATATTTGAATTTTCAGCAACTGACAAGGCCTTTTAAAAGGCCTTTTGGTGGCTAGAGGTATGCTATTTTGAATTAACGAAATCTCGAGCGAATTTTCGATATTTAATCTCATTTTCTGAAAATCTCTCGTTATGAAATCTCGAACGAAAAATATTTTATAATAACCACTTTGCATTTAGCGCGATTCTGTATATTTTTTACTTAGTATTTGCAGCTAAAATAGTTCGTTTATTTTCCCAAACGCTCCCTTTTCCTAAATCAAGATTCTCAGAAAGTACAGTCATCATCGAATAGTTATTAGAAGCCGACGTAGCCAATGGCATATACCCCCTATGATTAGTACAAAAGGCCGTTGGGGCGGAAAGGTTCTCGAGTGGCGACCACGTACCGGAAGGCGCGGCGTGGGTAGGCCCCCCACAAGGTGGACTGAGGACCTGGTAAAGGTCGCGGGAGTCCGCTGGATGCGGGTGGCGCAGGACCGGTCAATTTGGAACTCTCTAGGGGAGGCCTATGTCCAGCAGTGGACGTCTTTCGGCTGATATGATGACGTAGCCAAACATATCCTAATACATCCTTACTCTTACATTAATAAAGACGTGTAACGAAATATTTGACTACTTTGGCTACTACTAACTATATGATGCTGACTGTACTGTCCTACTACTAAACAGTGAAACATAACCGTACTGTGAACTCTGAACCATCTCTTTCTCTCTCCGCGCAAAAGAGATACAAACTACCTCCAATAAAACCCAACGCCTGGCACAACAGTAGCGCATGCGCCTTTCGCAAACCATTGCTACACCGCTCCCAGGCGATATTCTCATGATCTTATTGAACCTAGATCACCTAGGTTATTTGGGGCGTGGGCAAAGCTTGCGCACGAGTTCGCGCAAGCCCTTTACTAGATAGTTATGTGTGGTGGCAATAGATGGCGGCAACGTCAATAACCTTATAACTTCTAGGCGATATACTCATAACCTTATTGAACCCAGATTACCTAGGTAACCTAGGGCGTGGGCAAAGCTTGCGCACGAGTTCGCGCAAGCTCTTTACTGTATAGTTCTGTTCGGTGGCGATAGATGGCGGCAACGTCAATAATCTATAGGTACTCATATAGCTTCTAGGATATATTTTACATTGTATTTAAGAACCTAGGTTAGCTAGGGCGTGCGCCACACAGATATGAGCTTATGAGCAAGAGTTCGCACGAGCCCTTTACTGGATAATTCGATTCCATTGCGGTAGATGGCGGTAAATATTTCAAAAAAATCTGCAAGGGCTCTTACCTGTCAGAGCTTACAAAATATCAATTAGTTAAATTAATCTGTAGGTACTTCTATATTAAGATGTGTAGCAATAGTGGTAGGTATAATAGGTATATGCCACGAATAAACTCATCCGAATATAGCAATATCGAAAAATCTTGTACAACACCGAAATGAGAATAGTGAGAACAGTGGTATTTTCAATATTACTCTACGTTACATGTTTATGATGCTGAATGTACGGTTGAGGAAATTGAATGTTCAACACTTTTGGACCTTAACATCATTTAAATAGAGTCCAAAAGTGTTAAACATTCAATTTCCTCGACCGTACATAGTTTCTGTACATTTTTTTTATTAAAGTGTAAGGAATCTATTGGTACCTATTCTATCGGTATCTTTAAATTAGCTCTTGAGCGATTTTTAAATTTTTTAATTCTCATATATTTTTTATTATGATTTTAATTCATTATATTTTGTAATGTATACTTTATTGTAATAATTTGATGGTTTACTATCAATATAGCAGCACTACGGTATACATTTGAGCATGAGGAAAGTATCCAATTAGGTATATCGGCGTCACGTGAGAGTACCTATCTCACGCAATCAAACCAGTTCACTGCAACACTATTATGAACTTGAACTTCATCCGTGCGCAAGCGACGGTCGCTGACGGAATAGAGTATTAAGGTCTATCAAAATTAAATTATTATTTTTTGTGATACAGTTTTTACCATAAGCAATACGAATATTTATTTATTTATTTTATTAGAAAACCAACAGCTTTAACATATAATGATAGTCTTACAATTTCTCCCTAAATTATACAGAAACATTAACGGAAATGCTTAACATTATTTTGTTATAAAAACATATGATTTATTTTTAATTTGAAAATTAAAATCGTAGTATTCATATCTGTATGTTACGTGACCGAAAACGGCCGACGGCCATTTTGTCTCCTGTGAGTGACGTCAGAACAGCAATTGCAAAAATCAGAAACTGTAGACGGACCTGCACATTTGACGTGTCTATGTTTCTTCACATAGTATCTTCTTAGTAGTCTATGGTCTGTTGTTTGGTGTTGGAGTTATGACGTTTCGGTGATGGCAGCTGCCTTTTTGGCGCGAATATTTAACGTTCAAATTTCAACCATAATTTTTTGCATGAAGCGATATTATTTTGAGGAAATAAAAAAAAACCAGTTGACTATCGAATCTATACGAACATTAAAAAAATTAACTACGGCGGTGGCAAACAAGCACACGGCCTGCCTGATGGCAAGCACACATTATTCTACTGAGCGCAGTCCTGTCAAGTTTAAATTATATGCACACGAATTTGAGTCTTATCGCGCCGGCTTTACGTTCCAAAATGCATTGCCATGCTGTATATACAGGATGCTTAATTAACATGCATCCGTTAACTGGAAAGGGCGGCGCGATCTCGTAAGTGCAGACAGGAATGGTGACATTTTGATTTCTGTGCAGCTATTTAATATATTTTTACAAAGCACTTGCTCTGAAAGTGCGCATTTATATGGTTCAACATAAACGACGACGACCGGTTAGCCTAGTGGGTAGTGACGCTGCCTACGAAGCTGAAGGTCCTGGGTTCGAATCCCGGTAAGGGCAAATATTTGTGTGTTGAGCATGAATATTTGTTTCTGAGTCTTGGATGTTTTCTATGTATTTAAGTATTTATATCTATTATATATATCGTCGTCTAATACCTGTAACACAAGCCTTATTGAGCTTACTATAGGCCTAGCTCGATTTGTGTAAGAATGTCCCATAATATTTATTATAAAAAAAAAAACACGGGAACTCCTCTATGCCGTACGGGAACATTCCTTAACCGTAGTACCATCAGATTGTTTGTACCATCACTGGTACTAGGGCAAATAATATTTGCCGTGGTTCCATTATGTCAATGGAACTGCGGCTAATATAATTTTTTGTTACCCGTGGTACTGGATAATGGAGAATTTGGTATTTACCTAACAGTCAATAATTAATACATATAATATTATTATTATAGAATGTAGGTAGGTTAGGTTCGTTAGGTATCTTCAGATGCCCGAAGGGCAAACAGACCAATATACGTGCGAGAATGAGATTTCATGACACTTAAAATTTCACCTTTTGTGTATATTTTTTATTTCCTTGCATGATGCATTGTAAAATGTTGTATGACACACGTGCGGACAGGTAATTCTCAACTCGTGACGCGTGTTTTTGGTCATCGTCACTCGTTCCGAATTACCTACTTTCCGCACTTGTATCATAAATAACTAATTTATACTAAGTTATTTGCAGAAATCGCGAAACGTCTGGTCGATGTAACTGGTGACCGAAGAGCTGGCGGCTTTCTCGCGCAACGCATCAGCATTGCAATTCAGCGAGGAAATGCCGCCAGCATCCTCGGTACAATGCCTCGAGGGCCTTTTTAGGGTTCCGTAGCCAAAATGGCAAAAACGGAACCCTTATAGTTTCGTCATGTCCGTCTGTCCGTCTGTCCGTCTGTCCGTCTGTCCGTCTGTCCGTCTGTCCGTCTGTCCGTATGTCACAGGCATTTTACTCGAAAACTATAAGGTGTATTTGAATAAAATTTTGAGAATAGGTGTATTTTGTTAGCCGCTACAAAGTTTTGTAATTAAAATTACTAAAAAAAACTTTTTTAGGGGTGTACTCCATACATAAAACTAAAAGTCAAAATTTTTTTTTTCATCGTAAGCCCACGTGTGGCACATGAATCGATAGGCCTTTCAAAATAAATATAAGGTTTCTCGGGAATTTTTTTGATTAAGTGAATACAGTCAGAGATAATCGCCCCGAAAGTCACTAAAATTCTGTCCCCCCCCCTCTAATTTTTGAACGGTGTATTTTAAAAATATGAAAAAATTCATGGACACAGCGCTTATTAAGTTTATTCACCGAAAATTGTTTTGAACAAGATCGGATGAAAGGTTTCCGAGATATTGCTGAAAAACTGCCTGCTTCAAAGAAAAGGACGTAAGTGCCGTTAGATTTCTATGACGATACGACCTTTTTAATAGGCACGGAACCCTTCGTTTTGCGTGGTCCGACACGCACTTGGCCGGTTTTTTTAGATTTAACTTAGTTTTAATTTATCTTAGTTAATGTTAATTATAATCTTTTATTCACTTTTAATAAATATGCGTTAATAATATTTATACTAATATTATAAAGTGGAAAAGTCTGTGAGATAACGTACGTGAGAAAACGCGGGCGTTAGTTATATCATCGTCATCATCATCATCATCATATCAGCCGAAAGACGTCCATTACTGGACATAGGCCTCCCCCAAAGAGTGCCAAAGTTAGTTATATATACGCAAATAAATAAATCATTAGATCCAAAGCATATTCAAAAACTGCAATGCAAAACAATATAAGCAAGTAGGTGGTGAACTAGTTTTGCCATACTGAAGCGATTAAGGCTGAATTTAAAACGATAACATTTCAATTAATTAAGGTGGACTTCGCAGTATAGGAATTAAGGGCAATACGGCACCGCATCTATACTAATAGTATACCTAAATGCAGAATTTGGTCTGTCTGTCTGTCCATCCATCACCTTTTAATAGAACCAGATTTACGGTACCATAACATTTCATTGTCTTTCAAACTTATAAGCAACATGTATGTATGCAAGCGCTTTATTGTACACAATAAGGTTAAAACATAAACATGTTATAGGTATAAGGTTAAAGTAGGTACAACGGCGAACTTATCCCTATAAGAAACTCTTCCAGCTAACCTTTGAGCAACTGAGTCGAAGGAACGTAGAACAAGGAAGGAGGTAGGAGGGTGGGACGTAGGTAGTATGTATGTTGTGTTGTGTAACGAATAAATGGAGGCTTCCTTAGAACATCTGCAGTAACCCCTTGTGTTTTTTTTTTATTCGTAGACATTTTGATATAAACTTATTACCTCTAAATGCTTAGAAAATGGTCTATGAAAAGGAGCTGAAAAGGACCCCACATTTGGTGAATAGGGTAGTTTCCTCATGTTAAAACTGATAATGTTGCTATATGGATAGTAAACCATCAAATTATTGCAATAAAGCGTAAATTACAAAATATAATCAAAATCATAAAAAGGTGCGGTAGTTGAAAGTTTAGATTTTTTTTAAATCGTCAATGAGTAAATTTAAAGGTACCAAACGGATCGTTACGCTTTAATAAAAACATAATTTTTAATCAACTACTTTACCTAAACGCCGTATTTCAACTATTAGTACAAATAGAAAACTGTGACGTCATACTTCTAAATCAATTAGTATGCCCCGTTTCGGGTGCAGCCAGCGAGCTCCGTCTTTCTCTATTTTTTGTGTAGTTATGTTCTTTAATTGTTTGCTCCTATACAATAAATTCGTCCTCTATAAAAGTAGATTTTTTACGATGCCATCCATAATAAAAAAAAATTGATTCACCCACATACATTGCAAGTTAAGTAAAAGCGTGTAAAATAATACTTGCTATTATGTTCAATAAAATAAATGTCGAGCACCTCAGTACGCCCTCTTAAATGTAATAATAAAACTCGTCTGACATTTCGCTCTACTCTGGCAGCAACTGGGGTAAAGTCACCTTTCATTATTTTTATCGTGTGTTGAGGAAGGCTTATGTACTAGTATCACCCGTAGCCTTGACTAGTGTCGATGATCCAGTGAGACAGATGTGCCGTCTCCAACCCGCACTGGGACAACGTGGGCTATTGTCCATCTCTTCAAGAGAAAGGCTGTGCCGATATTTTCATAATTATATTTTATTTTGTAATACACGAGTAGAACTGACTCTCCAAATCCAAAGTCTGAGTTCAGACTTAAATCAATGTCAAAAGATATTTATCGTTTTCTGCTAAACAGTCTTCAATTATTTTACGAGTCGAAGGAAGACAATAAAAAAAAACAGGCCAAGTGCGAGTCGGACTCGCGCACCGAGGGTTCCGTACAAACTACAAACCTGTAGGTATATAAGTAAATTATTAAAAATATTTTTATTATATGATGTAACTAAAAATTTACGGTTTTCGCAATTTTTTCTTTATCTGTGTATAAGACGTTGCTTCGTACCAATTTTCAAGGTTCTGAGTTCACGGGAAGTATCCTGTAGGTTTTGATTCCCTTGCGAGTTTCGAAAATTTGCGGAAATTTGCGGCATAAACGGCTGTATCTTTTGATTGCGTTGGCTTAGAAGTTTGATTTTTTCACAGCTCCAAGGGACAGAAGACCTGAATATTTGATATAAATTTTAGCTTGATACCTCCACGCGTTCATGAGAAAAAGGGTCTTGACGGACGGACGGACGGACAACAAAGTGATCCTATAAGGGTTCCGTTTTTTCCTTTCGAGGTGCGGAACCCTAAAAAAACTACTTTTAGGTTTCCGTATTCAGGGTACCTATGGTTTTAGGTTTTTTTACTCGACTGCCGAAGGAGAGGAGGGTTAAGTTTTTCGCACGCCCTGCAGCCTAAACCATTTGGCGGATTTCGACATATGAGGTGTTGTTGGATTCCTCTTAATCGTGGGAGTGGCATAGGCTTTTTGCAAAAAAGCAGTAGGGTTTTTCCGAAAATCTTTTGATTTCACTTGTTCTAATTTAGCTTCGGTGCGTCAATCAGTGCAACATCAATATAACTTATTAGATTATTCTCGATTTAGGTCGGCTTGCATCTCAGACTAACGATTGACAAGCACATTTTACAAGCCGGTAAACGTCAAATATGGCCCCGGTAGCTGTCATCTTATAGAAAACTGTCAAACTTCACACACAATCAGATGTACGGACGTAACTTACGATTACGACTGACGGCTCAAAACAACCACACAAATCTCCAGACAAATTAACATTGCATAAGAAAGCAATCTTCTGCACTCATCATACACGATCATGATCCGTACCCATTTTTAACTCAATTACAAAATGCATTTATAATCAGAGAACGCATCATACACATGCACGAATGCATTTAAATTTATTATTATTACGCAAGCAACGCCCAAAAAAGACCCATCAAAGATGGCGTCGAGACCATCATCTGTCAAAATGCGCGCGTTTCCTGCATTCCCGCGCGGCTTTTTTTTTATTTATTTTTCTTAATGGCAAAGATCATCCAGTTTGCAGCCAGTTTGTTCTAGATATGTAGTTATGGATTGAGCTGATATATAAGCGAAACGGGTGGGATGCGAGCTATCAGTAGCCTTCGAGTCACGATGAGAGTCCTGGTCAGTAGCTTTGTCTATAAGTGTCATTTTTAAAGTGCGTGTAGAACAAAGGAAGTGCTTTATTGGATAGATTTATCGCATTTTAATGTAGATTCAGTGCAGTAACACGTATGACGCTTTGTAGTTCGCCCGTTGGTTCATTCAGTGTTTGATTCAAACGTATTAGGCCAGTCATATCGAACATAATCGCAAGCTAACGGCTAATTCTGTTTTTTTTTATATGTTGTTAGGAATCACTACCAGTACTGTATAATATCCAAGTTTGCAGCTTCGAAGGATTTGTGCTAAGGTTAGCTGGAAGAGATACCTTAAAGGGATAAGTTCGCCTTTGTACAAATGTCTGTAGGTCATTTACTCAAAAATTACCCAACTGCGCGACCCAAAGGAAGGTAATGTGTTTACCAGTCTTATGTATTTATGTATGTATGTATGTTTGTTCCTTTGTGGCACTCTAGAGATCAAACGCGTGGCTCGATTTTAATTAATCATACATCAATCGATATGTTTTAACTTGTCACTGAAGACATAACAGTAATCAATACTCAAAATGGCGGCCACCATCAGACGCCATATATTGTAAAAAAGAAAAAAAAGTCGACGAACTGTGTCATGTTGAATAGGTATTTCAAAATAATTATTAGGTTTCTTTAAACATTTTAATTAAAATAAATGTTTAGGATTTAGAACGATTTACTTGTAGTGGTCCTACCAACAAATTAAAAAGTTACAACTAGCCGTTAGCTTGCGATTTTAGCAATTTGACGGGTCAAATATGACTGGGCATAATTATGTTTTAATTTGCACAAAGAACTGCAAAAAAACGAACGAATAACGAATCGTACCATAATTGTGTCCAAAACTAGGACTTTGAACTCTTATCCCTAGAATTACCCTTAAAGGGTTGAAAGGGGGTTGGGAGTTTATTTATTTCAACTATGAGATATATTAAATTTAAAAATATATTAGGGGACAATCTGCCACAAATCGATCTAGCCCCATAGTCAGCTCAATTAAGCTTGTGTTATGGGTGCTAGACGACATATTTAATAGACAAGATTTATAATAGATACAAAAATATATATTTGCACTTACCGAGATTTGAACCCAGGACAGGTCACTACTCAGTCATTATGGCGCAAAAAGTATCGCCTCAAATCACACATATATTCTTCGTAAATTGACAGACAGTAAACAACCTCGAGTAACTTCAAAATTAAAATTTAGCCCATTACCATAAAACAATTAATCAATTTTATCACCGAATCGACTTCGTCGTAAGTGATTTAATATTGAGTGCCTTCAATTACTCTTGTCTCAATTGGATTGCTTTAGTAGTTTATTAGGAACTAGTTTGTTTTTCTCGCTACCAAAATGTTGTTCAATTATGCTACGAATTAGTCCCAAGTATATGTCACACTAAAGTATTTTTTGTGTTAACATTTTAATAGCGTTTCCGTACAGCGTATTTTTTAAAGTCCAATATGAAGCTGACATCAAATCAAGAAAATTGCTTTCTTTTCTACGATTTCTGCATACTTTACTTATTCAAGGTTTTTAACATCTGAATCAAAAATCTGGTAATTATGAACTAGCATTAAAATAAATTAGTTTCTTTTTTTCGTTGCCATCTAATTAGTACAAAATCTAACAGCAAATATGTTATTATACTTCCCACGGACGCAGCATCAATACCACACTCCCATAGAATATTTCACCCCATTTTCACCCCTTTAAGAAATGATTTCAGAGATACAAATACAAACTATCATGTATAGGATATAGGGGTCTCAGAACAATCTCCATACCGAATTTTACCGAAATCGGAGAATATGTTCAAGCGTGAAAAGGTAACAGACCGAGTTACTTTCGCGTTTATATTACAAGCTTTTGCCCGCGATTAAATCCGCGTGGAATTAGTTTAAATCGTGCCTCCATACAAACTTCCATCCCCATTTCACCTCTTCAGAGGATGATTTCCGGGATAAAACTATGTCCATCCAAATTTCACCTCAATCGATTCATCGATTTACTGCCTAAATTATAATAAGTATGAATAAATTACAATACATCCACAGATCCTGTCCGCAATCCTAGCCTGCGTGGCGGCGGCCCCCTCGGCCCCCGTGCTCGCCATTGCCCCCATCATACCGGCCGCCATCCCCACACTCTCCCCCGGGGACCTGCAGGCCGCCGCCATCGATGCCAAGGTCCAGGTGGAGGATCAGGCCCGCGCGATCGCTGACCAGGCGAGGCTGGCGGCTGACGTAGCGAGAGACCAGGCTGAGGCTTTAGGGGGACAGAAGGTAACGAAGAGCCTACAGATTTAAATCCAGGTTAAAAATAATGTGGCCAGCTTAGGCACATAGCACTGCGTGGCGCGTTACACTTTAATTATCAGCAGTGATCGGCGAGCGGTAGCATTTTATGTCACTTAACGTCAAAGGTAATGACGTAAGTCTGTGATGTTAAAAATAAAACCATGTTGTTAAAAACTCACTGAATATAAATAATTGATGTGTAAAATAATGTTAGGAACGTCAATGAGACAAATGCAAGACACGAGTTGACGTAAACACATTAGTGTGTTTACACATGGCCTGTACAGTCAGCAGCAGAAGTAGCTAAGCGGGACGGGTGTTCGAAATGACCTGCACACGACTTTATGCTTAAGAAATTAAGAGCGTGTGTAGGTTATTTTGAACACCCGGCCCGCTTAGCTACTTCTACTGCTGACTGTACTTCATAATCATAATAGACATGTTAAATGCTCGATACTAAAACTGCACATATTTTTAATATATAAATTGTGCACGAAATTTTAATAGAATCATATCCATGTTATACTTTCGTCGAAAAATTGCTACCGGTAGCCGATTACTGGTTTTATACGTAGCTACTTGCTACTGACTGTACAAAAGACATCAACGAGATCATGAACTTGAAACGTGTACTTGAATTCATATTTAAGAGGACATACGGGCTGCCGCATGGTAAATATATGCTTTCATTCATTCATACAAAATCATGAATTTGCACATGCACTATGCATTATAGAAGCAAGCTTTTCACATTAGTAATATTAATAGCCCTGGCCAATATTCATGTAATAAATGTTAGGGTGAATATCCAACAAAGGTGTACACAGACATCTTTGCACACCTCTGTTGGATAATCAACCTTATACAGGAAATTACATCTAAAACGACGTCCTAAAACGAAATCCTCAAAAAACTAATAACTGCAGCAATATCGAAAGTGAAAGGTGTACTGTATTTTTATGTGAAAAAAAAACTATGAAACAGTGTTTTGGTACTGTTAAATTATACGTATGTTCAATAAATTAATAAACAATGTAACATTAATCTCTGGGATTATAAAACAGATCATAGCCTACGCGGCCCCCTCGGCCCCCGTGCTGGCCATCGCCCCCTCCACCCCCGGGGACCTGCAGGCCGCCGCCATCGACGCTAAGGTGCAGGCGGAGGACCAGGCCCGCGCGATCGCTGACCAGGCGAGACTGGCGGCTGACCTGGCTTTAGAGGGACAGAAGGTAATTTCGTAGCATAAAGTCTTGTTTTTAGGGTTCCGGACCTTATCTCGGGAACTCATGGAGCTATCGAATTGAAATTAAAACCATATACTACAGGAGCCGTAGCATGGTTGGCATTATCACGCGATAAGTGACAAGATAAGAGCGTCGTCTCGTTCTATCGAACGGTGTCAGCCAGTGACGCACGCTCTATCCTATCACCTATCGCATGACAAGGCCAACCATGCTGGCTCCAGTTGTGAAAAAAATCAAACTTCAAAGTTAACACATTTACTGCCACGTATCACTACGCGCTACGCTCGTAGCCGATCCCTTGATTTCGGCAACGAAGCGACTACGGCGTAGGCACCCCGCTAGGCGGGTTCCTGGCAGTGATAGTTTTAACGTAAAAAACTGGCCAAGTGCGTGTCGGACCACGCAAAACGAAGGGTTTCGTGCCTATTAAAAAGGTCGTATCATCACAGAAATTTTACGGCACTTATGTCCTTTTCTTTGATGAAGGCAGTTTTTCAGCAATATCTCGAAAACCTCTGAACCGATCTTGTTCAAAACAATTTTCGGTGAATGAAATTAATAAGCCCTATGTCCATGAATTTTTCCATATTTTTAAAATACACCGTTCAAAAATTAGAGGGGGGGGACAGAATTTTAGTGACTTTCGGGGCGATTATCTCTGACCCTATTCACTTAATCAAAAAAAATGCTAAGAAACCTTATATTTATTTTGAAAGGCCTATCGATTGATGTACCACACGAGGGATCACAATGAAAAAAAAAATTGACTTTTAGTTTTAAGTATGGAGTGCACCCCTAAAAAATTTTTTTTTGTCATTTTAATTACAAAACTATGTAGCGGCTAACAAAATACACCTATCCTCAAAATTTTATTCAAATAGTATATTGCGACACTCTCAAGGGAATCAAAACTTATAGGGTTCTTTCCGTTGACCTATAACTATGAAATTGGGGTTTCGGTTTTTTTTATCGTCTTATACTACAAGTACAGGGGAAAATCTGAAAACCATATACAGGGTGGAAAGATAAGTCGGGCCCTGGAGGGAAACTAGCTTAAATCCTTAAGCTGGCTCATTTTACTTAAAGGAGACATTCCTTTATTTTTAAAAAGAAACCAAACTGCATTCAAAGATTTATCAGTTAAATAATTAAAAATGTAACAAATTGATAGTAAAATAAAGTTAATGTTAGATTTAACGATCATTTTTATTTTTCAGACCAAATGTTTGTTAGACAAATTTTATCCCGAATAATAATACTATCGATTAGTATAATAAAATAGGGAGTGTTAGTTTTTTTTAAATTTTAGTTGGTTCGAGTCCCGGGCGAGGCAAGCGAGTTTTACAAAATCTTTGAATGCAGTTTTGTTTCTTTTTAAAAATAAAGGAATGTCTCCTTTAAGTAAAATGAGCCAGCTTAAGGATTTAAGGTAGTTTCCCTCCAGGGCCCGACTTATCTTTCCACCCTGTATATGTAATTAAATCATAAATTATTTAAAGTACGTATTGATTAAGCCGCAAAAAACGGATATTTCGACACTCTCAAAGCAATCAAAATTTATAGGCTACTTTCCGTTGATCTATAACTATGAAAGGACAATGGGCAAATTTGTATGGGCACTGTCCCCCCCCACCAACAGAAATGAAACATGTCTCATTTAATAGATCTTGGCAAACTGATGATTTTTTAGTATGACGAGAATCGCCCTATGTTTGGGGTTTTCTTGGAAAACCGTGTTTTGTTTTTACATATTTTTTGCTCATCTCATTGAAAGTTACAAAGAGAAGGTTGAAAAAATATTATGTTACTAACAATAATACTTCACAAATATATATTTAGGAACCTTCTTCCTGTAACTTATTACCAGAGGGAGACTTCGTACAAAGTCGTCTGCATGGGCACCTCTGTCTCACCTATTTCTGTCCCTAAGAAGTTATGTTTTCATGGCGGTGTTCCGGTTTGAAGGGTGAGACATGGCAGTGCAATTACTGGGTATTGTGGCATAAGATCTTTACGTCACATGGTCGGTACGTGATAACCATGAGTTGTTACATCCGTCTATAGGCTGCGGTGACTGTTTACCATCACGCAGCCCCGCATGCTTGTTTATCACTCAACTAGTATAATAAAAAAACAAAAACTTTCAATGAGATGAGCAAAAAATATGTAAAAACAAAACACGGTTTTCCAAGAAAACCCCATAAATATGGCGATCCTCGTCATAGTAAAAAATCATCAGGTTGCTAAGATCTATTAAATGAGACATGTTTCATTCCTGTTGGTGGGGGGGGACATTTCTGCCCATGGTCCTTTAGCAAGTAATATCGTATTATACTACAAATACAGGGAAAAATCTGAAAACTGACGGACAACAAAGTGATCCTATAAGGGTTCCATTTTTTCCTTTTGTGGTACGGATCCCTAAAAACAGACAAAACGTGAAACGCCATTCTGATATCTGGGTTTATAAAACAGATTATCCCGTACGCGGTCCCCTCGGCCCCCGTGCTGGCCATCGCCCCCCCCACCGGTGACCTGCAGGCCGCCGCCATCGACGCCAAGATCCAGGCGGAAGACCAGGCGCGAGCGATCGCTGATCAGGCGAGACTGGCGGCCGATATCGCAAGAGACCAAGCAGAGCTGGCTTTGGAGGGACAAAAGGTATTTTTATGGGGTTAAAGCACTGGCATCCGCAGCAGAACCCAGGTAACCTCCGAATCCTTGAACTTAGTTGCAGTGCGCGGGGCACATTGCACGTAGAACCGATGGCCGTTGGGGCGGAAAGGTTCTTGAGTGGCGACCGCGCACCGGAAGATGCGGCGTGAGTAGGCCCCCCACAAGGTGGACTGATGACCTGGTAAAGGTCGCGGGAGTCCGCTGGATGCGGGTGGCGCAGGGGCGGTCATTGTGGCACTGGGCCATTTGGGGGAGGCCTATGTCCAGCAGTCGGTTGATATGATGATGACGAAAGAAGTGGCATCTAAAATTCATGAATTAGGGCTAAAATCCTATACTACTAATCCTACTAATATTATAAATGTATAGATGTTTAGATGTTTGGATGTTTGAATGTTTAGATATTTGGATGTTTGTTACTCAATCACGCAAAGACGCTAAGGCTTATACACTATATGTAATTTTGGTATACATATAGTGTATAGCCTGGATTAACATATAGAATACTTTTTATCCCGGGAATCATCCCTTGAGGGGGCGAAATGGGGGGCGAAATTTTGTATGGAGCTACGATATAAACGAGTTCCACGCGGACGGAGTCCCGGGCAGAAGCTTGTATCATTGATGTTAATAAATTTTACATAGAAGGGTTATATAAATTGGGGGTAAATTCAGTTTCCCCTACAGGTCACAAGGGTAACGATATTAAAAAGGTTAGGAACCACTGTATTAGGGGAACCCTGACTTCTTTTGGTTACAACTGGGATAATAGGATGAAGATAATGTTTTATTAAGTAATTATTAAATAAATATTTGCCACAGTCAACTATGATTTTAACTAAGAACTTAACCTGAGGTTAGTTGTCAAAATTGTAAGGATAATCTTGGTTTTTTTGTCTTTCTTGTCTTAGTCGAATTGACTCTAGAAGCATACAACCTAGCATTCGATTTCTATATACATTCAGAACGTCGTTTTTCATTTACTTAACCTCGTTTTATGATTACCCATTCTCAACCTGTTAGGAGGTTGAATAAGGGATGAAAATGTATGCCAGTTGATAACCTATTCAATTTTCAACATTTTTTGTTATTTCAGGAAAAAAGCGAAGAAGTAACCTCCATAACGAAAGAGAAGAGCGAGGAGTTATTCTGGAACGTAGAAGACAAGAAATGGCAAGCTATAGATGCAGTCAAAACCGTGGAAGCGAAGCTGGATGGAGCTGTAGCCAGCAACGCCGACGCCATCGCCAAGTCTCTTACATACCCTGTTGTATCACCGATCATCCCTTACCCTAACCTTGTTTATCCTGGATATCCAGGCCTAATACCATTAGTTAAGGAGGAGAAACTAGTTAAAACTGGGGATAAAGAAGAGTTGAAAAAGGTTGAATTGCCGAAACTGGAAATCCCTAAGTTGGAACTGCTAGCGTCGCCTAGCATTGGTTTGGTGGGGGCTCCGTGGTCCGTTGGGGCTCCAGTGGTGTATCAGCCGGGGCTCCTGGGGGCTCCGGTGCTGCAGCAGGTAATTACGCCTGTGTTCAAGCAGTGGAAGTAGGTAGAAGGAATAAACGGTGATTTCTCAATTTGTTGTCTCATTTTCTCCATAAAGTACTGGAAATCTTGACCAAACATATGTGTACGTAATAGAAAATTGGCTATATGACCTTTCACGAAGTTCATGAACTTGCGAACTCTGGCAGTCGTGCAGTGCAGTGGAGTCTGAAAATATGTTTATGGGCATAGTCATCAAAAATATGCGAACACGAATTTATTGTCAAGGGTATAAAGTTGCTCAGATATATTTGCACATTTAAATATTAATGAACTGGACTGTTGTACTTAAATATGACTTAACGATAAGTTCATGATCTCGTTGATGTCTTTTGCTCAGTCAGTAGCAAGTAGCTACGTATTATTAAACACATTCAATCTCAATAGTTTCGTTTCGTAGCGCTACGCTCGTAGCCGATAACATGCGAAAACCCGTTTGTAGAGGAAAGAGCCCACCAAACGCATGTTTTTGTATGGACCACGCGCCAGTCCGTATATTCTCTTAAATATGAATTTAGATACGAGTTTTAAGTTCATGATCTCGTTGATGTCTTTTGTACAGTCAGTAGCAAGCATATAAAAACACATCTGCCGTCATTATTAAAAAGGGTTGTCAAGCGTAAACCCGTTTGCAGAGGAAAGCGGCTACGAGCAGACCCACCTAGCGGGTTCCTGGCACTGTGAAGGATAACTATGGTAAATAATATCTCAACAAACATATGTCACATCATAACCTCTTATAAATCAATGAACGCCGGGCTGCAAGCACGAAAAAGTGTGACTCATTGTCCCGTTCCGAACGCCGCCTGCGCGCACGAAATATCAACGCATAGCCCAAACCGCTGGGTCTAGAGATTCCTAATTTGGCCCGTTGGTTCCTTATAAGATCTAGGGCTCCACTAAGAAAGAATTTTTCAAAATTCACCCTCTACGGGGGTGAAATGGGGGTCCAAAGTTTGTATGGGGAAACAAGATTAGATCGACTATTTTATTCGAAACTTCACAGGAGTATTTATTCCTAAAGATAAATTAGTACATACGTGTTTCAGGTTTTTTGAGAATTCAACCAATAAAATGTGGTGACAAGGTCTGAAAATCAACATGGGTGGTTCAATTCAATTTATAAAAGTATGCAATTTTACATCAATGTTTTTTTATGACGTTACCACGTAAAATTATCGTCCGTAAACCGACTTTACAGACATACATTTTTTTCTTTACAATAGTATTGTGCAGATTATCATTCATAGCACTACGGCAGAGCCGAAATGATGAGATTGGAGTGAAGAACCACAAGTGCGTTGCCGACCCCTATATTGATTTGAAGATTTGTTGTGCTGAAAGCTAGAGACGAACGCGGTTCCCTCACTGTCAACACAACACAGCCTCAGGAGCTCTGACAACCTTATGTTACGTGTATGTAGGTATTGTTGCGGTAATGATATGCATCCTGAAATAGCCTGGAATGCGCTGGCTAGTTCCCACTATTAACGTAGGATTAACGTAGGCATTCGTTACAACACAAACGACGGGTTAACTATTGATAAACTACCACATTTTCCGGAGTATCACCTTGGCTAATAGAGTAATTGCGCCAACATTCCGCTAACGAATTCAGAATATGCTACGCATGCAAATGTGCATTGCTGCATAATGCATCGGCAGGTAAAGTTATCATGGAAATCTTGGCATTTGTTGGTTACTAATGAATTAAAATTCCCTTATTTATAAACTTCCATCAAACATATATCTTAAACTAGGCACATTAAAAAATAGCCTCACGCTGTATAGAGAAAAAAATCGTTCTAAAAAAACGCAAAAAGGTGCAGAGAACCCAGGCGTAGCCGGATGATAAAATATAGTCTGTCTAATCTGAAGGTCCATTCTATACAGGGTGTATTATTCAAACGGGGCAGTGAAAAAAATTCCGAAACTATACGAGGTACGGAAATTTGCTGTAAAAAGTAAATTCCAAGATTTCTAATAAAACCTCATACACGCCCGGGAATCGAACCCGGTCAATTCTGTCTAAAAATCGGAGTACGTTTTTATGCATTCGCATCAATAAATTTTCTCGAAAAAGGATTAAAAATATTGTCAAATGGAGAAAAACGTAAAGCAGGGGATTCAAATAATCACAAAGTTATAAGCGTCCAAAGTTTTAAGAGGGGGTATATTCTGTCTCTTTTCCGCAAAACGCACCTTCATATGAAACGATTGTCATTTACTATGACAATCGTTTCATACGCCCGGGGATCGTGACGTCACGATCCCCGAGCGTTTTTTCTCTCTAACAAGCAATATTAAAACGGTTGTAGTTCCTTTTTTTTTGAGATATCTGACGACCGGTTAGCCTAGAGGGTAGTGACGCTGCCAACGAAGCTGAAGGTCCTGGGTTCGAATCCCGGTAAGGGCAAATATTTCTGTGATGAGCATGAATATTTGTTCCTGAGTCTTGGATGTTTTCTATGTATTTAAGTACTGTCTCTATTATATATATCGTCGTCTAGTACCCATGACACAAGCCTTATTGAGTTTATGATGGGACTAGGTCGATTTGTGTAAGATGGCTCCAATTTTTTTTTTATTTATCTGAATGGGATTTTCATCCCTAGGCATATATTTTTGACTTCTTTCTCCAAAGAGTAATAATACATTTTGACTCAACAGCCCTATTATCGTACTCCCATACAAAATAACTGTCCAGTATTCACCCCTTTCAGACATGGTTCCGGGATAAAATATATCCTTTGTCCTTATTAGGATCTCAAACTATCAAACTTCATCGGCTCAGCGAATTTAGCGTGCAAATTTAACAGATATACAGACAGACAAAGTTACTTTTGCATTTTAATTTTAGTATGGATGAAACCCGTCAGGCGTACCACCGAAACACATAATTCTTAGTTATCATAGTTAGGTAGGTAGTTTATCTTTATATACACTAATTAAGTCATTGTATCAATTCGTAATGCTGTGTAAATATATTTAAGTAAAATAAATACATAAAAAGTCATTATTTGAGTTATAAAATCGTTGAAATATTTATTACTATTCGCATCACCGGTATTTACTGTGCTAAGGTTAGCTAGAAGATTATTTTTAACGATAACGCAGTGAGTTTCTAAAATAAAGTGTACACTTTCTTGAATTTGAGATTAGTACGTATCCTATACTATTAAACCAGCAACATTTTTTTTTACTAGTATTCTTCAACTTATACTCTTCAACTTATACGTCAATGCATTAATAGGAGTGTAGACACTAAATGAAATAATCATTAATGTTGTATTTTCTCGAAGGAGAATTAAAAATGTAGTCAATTGGAGGAAAAAGCAACGCAAGAGGTTAAATAATCACAAAGTTATAAGTGTCCAAAGTGTTATTCTGTTCCTTTTCCGCAAAACGCACCTTCGTATGAAACGATTGTCATTTATCGTGACGTCACGGTCTCCGAGCATTAAGCATTAAAACGGTTATAACTTGGTATTTTTTTGAGATTTTCGAATGGGATTTTTGTCATTAGGCATTTTTTTTTTGCCTTCTCTATTTTGAAGTAATAAAAAAAACCGAACAAGTGCGAGTTCAACTCGCGTGGTGAGAGTTCCGTAAAATATTGAAAATTTTCCCGTTACTTTGAATACTCAAACTTCTTATAGGATTTCCTGTAATCTTTAGGCAAGGAACTATTTTCCATATTTTTTTCAGAATTTTAAGCCTAGTAGTTTCGGAGATAAGGGGGGGAATGGTCAATTTTCGTCTTTTTTCCTAAATCACTTCAAATCTGTTTTTGCTAAAATTATATAAAAAAAATCTGAGATGCTTACAACGACCCCTTTCATTTGATATGTCACACAATACAGTTTGCGAAACTTTTTTTTGTAATTTTCCAGTTTACCCCCCTAAAGTGGCCCCCTTATTCAGAATTCATTAATTTACTTTACGCGTCCATTTTTGGGTCACCAATTTACATATGTTTACACCAAATTTCAACTCAATCGGTCCAGTAGTTTCGGAGCAAATCGGCTGTGACAGACCGACAGACAGACGCACGAGTGATCCTATAAGGGTTCCGTTTTTTTTCCTTTTGAGGTATCGGAACCCTAAAATTGAGTCAACACCCCTATTGCAGAGGTCAGCAGTACACATCTGCTATGCGAACGGTATGGTGCAGCTGAGCGCGTCCCCATGTGGTCTCGCCAAACTCATAGCGGCCTGTGAGCAATACGCTATTTCTCATGGACTTAAATACAACTCTTCGAAGAGTAAGCTGATGGCGTTTGGAGCCAGAGTGTGCCCGTCCACAGTTCCAGTTTTAAAGCCGAATGGTGGTGGCCCACTGAAATTGATCAGTCAATTTAAATATTTGGACCACATCATCACCTCTGACCTCAAGGACGGCGCCGACGTCGAAAGGGAGCGCAGGGCGCTGGCTGTTAGAGCAAACATGATTGCCCGCAGGTTCGCTCGAAGCTCAACAACAGTAACAAGTCGAATTAAAAGATTTTTCAAAAAACCCAACTGCTTTTTTGCAAATATTATAGCCTATGCCCACGATTAAAAGGAATCCAACGACACCTCATATGTCGAAATCCTTCAAACGGTTTAGGCTGCAGGGCGTGCTAAACAATACATACACACATAGATACATACACTCGAGAAACATAAACCTCCTTTCCTTCGGCAGTCGGGCAAAAATTACTCAGGAGCCGTAGCATGGTTGGCCTTATCACGCGACAAGTGACAAAATAAGAGCGTCGTCTCGTTCTATCGAACGGTGTCAGCCAGTGACGCACGCTCTATCCTATCACCTATCGCGTGACAAGGCCAACCATGCTACGGGGCCTGTTCAGAGCATATTGCACATCTTTTTATACGAGTAGCCTGTGGGTGAACTACACGCAAAAACGGTTGTGAGTACAGTACAATAATGCATGTAGAATGCTGATGGGGCTGCCTCGTTGCTGCAGCGTTGATGTCGGCAATGTTTACGGAGGCTCGCGTGGACAGTTTCTCTGCCATCATGCGTAAAAGAGCCGCGTCGCCGCTTAATAGGGTATGGGTCAGTAGCTCAGTTCAGTTCAGTTTCTTTATTGGTAAATATCAATTTACAGGTCATAATAGATTTGCAACAGAATGTCTTATTAATAATATATCTATACAAAAGTATAAAATTATAAATTGGACAGAACAATAGATAACATAATGCGGAAGCAATATACCATTAAAATTAACATTTAGGATGATGGTCAATCAGTCAATTGTCTCCCTGTAAACACTCATCCACACTGTAACATGCTGCATCTATAAGAGTGGATTTGAGTTGTTTTGTAAATATCATGTCACTTTCTGATGATATTATGTGGCTCGGAACCATATTATAAATTTTGGGGCCAATGATACTGAGTGACTTTCGGCACTTGGCTAGTCGCTGTATAGGAGCGAGCAGCAAGGGCCGTCTACGGTTATTTCCCTCACGGCTAGAGTTCGTCTTGTACTGTGCGAGATTTGACCTAACATATCGGCACGCTGTCAATATGTAAACCGAGGGAAGTGTCAATATTCCGTGCTTTTTAAATAGATCCCTGGCTGGGTGATCTAGAGGTTTCCTGTCGATTATTCGCAGCGCGCGTTTAGCAACAGCATTCTGGCAATGTTTGCAGGCAGGTTAGATGTGTGCTTACCTTAACCACTGCAATGCGCTTTATATCTCTGACATGTGTATGTAATTTAATTTGACAATCTGTTTAATCCTAATTTTGTAATTTTATAATTCTTCATAATTTTGTAAATTTAATTTCGGTTTGTATGTAGGGGGAAATCTCCTGAAATACTCATCCGATTTCAAAATGATTTCACCAGTCCTTCAGGAATTTTAGGATGGACATAATTTTAGGAAACCTTACCAACTAAATTTCTACCGTCATTCAAATCGACCAACGGCGGTCGGAAACGTTTCACAATTCATCTGCAGAACAAAATAAGGTCCAGATCACTGTATATAACGATATTTCACGATGGACAAGGTTCTAGTGAAACGGACAGCGCACGCGCCACTTTTAACTTTCGCTACCAAATTGTCTTACGCAAAACTAGCATTTTCTAGATAATATACACTTTAGTACCCCACTTGGACTTAGGAAATCAGCGTTTTCTTTTTTTGCACTGATTGGCTCAGGGGTCAGCAAACTTTTTTTCTCAGCTGTTACCAACCTATTATACTTTCCAATTATTATTTCTCTAAATGAGTCTATTTCAGTAACCTCTATTATCATAAAAAAAAACATAATGGTATAATGCATTTAGATCAAAAATGGCATCATATCAGCCGAAAGACGTCCACTGGTGGACATGGGCCTCCCCCAAAGAGTGCCACAATGACCAGTCCTGCGCTACCCGCATCCAGCGAACTTGTCGAGGCATTAGAGACGTGTTCAGATATTTGTGAGCACTTTGGCCGCTCCGATATATATGATGGCGACTGTACAAGCTTTTCTTAGTTTGAGACTAGGTCGATTTTTATTATATCACTTGATATTTACCGCTAGCTTTTCTGTGAATGAAAACGTCGTGAGGAAACCTGCATACTTCTGCGAAGAAATTCAAAGGTGTATGTGAAGTGCCCAACCCGCATAGGGCCAGCGCACCGTGGGGACTACTGTCCGTTCCCTCTCGTGCATTAGAGGAAGCCTGTTCCCTGCAGTGGCAAGTGTAGGCTGATAATATTAATAATTATGATAATCAGTAAACTGGGTCGTCGATATGGCTTGATTATCTTTTAGCAGCTCGTGGTGAAAACCTTTTTGGGCATTAAGGCATTCATCAAGGCCTTAACCCTTAAATGCATGATTTTTTGTATAACTTTTTAATAAATTGAAATAGATGTGTCATGTTGTATAGATTGACGGATAGCTGAAGTGGATAGCTGCATATTGAGCCACGGACCATCAAATATACGATGCATATATACATCATTATGCATTTAAGGGTTAATGATTTTGTGTGATAAAGCCTTTGGTCAAGACAGCCTCTATCTTGTGACATTGACGACTTCTGCGATGTGTACAAAAATGTTACAGCTCGCCGTATCACCGACTATCATCAATCATCATAGACAGTCACATTTCGCCGCAAAAGACGTAATTTTGTATGTCATCAAAAATAACGTAAAACCCACAACCAACCCACTTGATCTAAATAATACAAAGTGTAAGAAACCAAACCAGACACTTACATACCTACTAGCAACAATAATAGCGGCCTAGACAGCCGAGAATGGGACTGGGCAGGACTGTAGTCCGAGATCCGGCTTCATATCATGTTAGTTTTAAACATTTTTGGATGCTAATTGGATATATTATATTTCAAACCAAGCTGTCGAGCATGCGAGGTCAAACATATATGTAAACAAATTTCGCATTTCTCTAGTCAACTTCACCCTAATGATGCTTTTCTCCTGCGAAACAAAGAGACAAAGTCAAAGTGATTTATTCTTCAATTTAGGCATATTACATGAATGTCGATAAACTACCACCGGTTCGGAAAGAAAACCTCTGCCTCGAGAAGAACCGGCGTAAAAAACTCGGCGAGGTGTCATTTTTTCAAAACAGTATACAATATATAATTTCAGTATCAGAGTATTATAAAATTTTAAAATTACATTGCTACAGTAGTAAGCCTATTTATTTTGCAATAGATTTCCAGCGCAGGATTTCATCGATGCCAAATATCCCTATCCATGATGTAATCGTTCATCTTATAATATGCTTTTGAAATAAGTGTCTGTTTTACGACAGATTTGAATTTAGAGTCAGTAAGTTCGGTAATGTGTTTTGGAATTTTATTGTAGAATTTTATACAATTTCCCAAGAACGACTTTTTCGCTTTTACTAGCCTGTAAAAAGTTGTTTTGAGCTTCCCTGCGCTTCTGGTAACCTTGGGCCTATCAGTGTTTGTTGGGTAGTTGTATAAATTCTTCCTAACATACATTATTATTCCAAATACGTATAGCGACGGCAGTGTTAGAATATCTGTTTCCTTGAAGAATTCTCTTAATGACTCGCTCGACCCGAGGTTATATATTGCTCTAACAGCCCTTTAACCCGGGATATATGCCTAAAAGGTCACGTCACATGATATAATATGCGCACATATGAAATGTTTTACTAAATCAAACAAACATAGACATGCTAAGGGTTGTCTTAATGCTTGGTTAGTATAGACAACGTTGTCTGGAAGAGATCGCTTTCTAGCTATAAGACAGCCTGTTGTTTGCCTATATTTTGTATTGATTATGTTCTGTACAGTGTTCTTATATTGAGGTGTGCAATAAAGAGTATTTGTATTGTATCTTGTATAGCTATAAAGTAATATAATACTTCTGGATAAAAATCCAGTGGATATTGCCAAAGTTACGGTCTGTAAAGCCTCTTATTTCATTTTATGCGATGACATAAAATGTATTATTATGAACATACCTAAGCCTGTCATTATTGACCACAGGGAAGACGACCATTTTTAGGGTTCCGTACCCAAAGAGTAACAACGGGACCCTATTACTTAGACTCCGCTGTCCGTCCGTCCGTCTGTCTGTCTGTCCGTCTGTCACCAGGCTGTATCACATGAACCGTTATAGTTAGATAGTTGAAATGTATTTCTTTTGCCGCTATTACAACAATTACTAAAAAACAGAATAAAACGAATATTTAAGGGGGCACCCATACAACAAACGTGACTATTTGCTCGTTTTTATAGATAATGGTACGGAACCCTTCGTACGCGAGTCCAACTCGCACTTGGCCGGTTTTTTGTTTGTGTGGTCCACATATGAAAAAACCTCGTAACACATTCGCGGACATTAAATGACAGTGCATGACATAGACCAAACAAAACAAAAGATGTCTCGAATGCTGTTGCATTCGCGTCCGCGAATTAATATTTTCAGCCGCCACTCGCACTACATCTAACTAGAACAACTTAGCATTACACAAGGTTCTAGAACAAGCGATATGTCAAGAATATGAGATATATATTCAGAAAAGGAAACTCATTACAGACATTTCCTTAATTTGCAGTATTAATTATGATTTCTCATAATTGTATTCAACTATTTTGTAAAAGGTGTACGCTTACCTTCGGTCGCCCTTACGAATTAATTAGCCATGATTATGGGTCTTTTATGGGGTGGGTGGGTAATGAAATGGTTGGATAGACCAGTTGAACCAGAATTGCCACTAACTTGAGCAGAAATAAACGCCACTTTAATGTACATAGGATTGTGTACAGGCCAGCGTGGGGTACTACTGCCCATTCCCTGTCTCATCAGTGAGAGAAGGCCTGTGCTCAAAAGTGGGGCGTATATAGGCTAATGATGATGATGATGATATAGAGATAGCCTTTTGAAAAAGCAATTCCGTTGTCGCGAGTTTACGAAAACGAATTTGGACATTCATATACTCGCTCTATAATTTACTTTAAAAACAAACATTTAACCGACTTCAAGCCAGTACTCCGCCTCGCCATACGTGAACATTTCCACATTTCTCCAGGATCCCATCATCAGATCCTGACCTGATGACCATGCGACCACCTGGGAAGGATACCCTTTCAAACAAAAAAAGAATCTTCCAAATCGGTCCAGGCGTCTTTGAGTATCGGGGGGCGTCGTGGTGACATGCTCGCGATCCCATGGCGCTCCCATTAACGGCAGAGACGGAAACGTCGGAGTGGTTTTAGTGGGTAGACTCCCTCCCCCTTCTCTTTAAATAGAGTTGGCCGGAGAGTGAGTCCCGCATACCCCCCTATATAGCTTCCCCAGGCTGGGGGCGATGCGTAAGTGCATTTCCACTCCGTCAAAAAAAAAAAAAGGCGTCTTCGAGTAATCGTGGAAAATGCATAAAGAACGAATTGGCAACCCCCTCCTTTCTTTTGAAGTCTGTTAATAAGTTCAAAAGGTCGCTGCTGAGATGACACAGTCCCTCATTTTACGTGATCATCATCCTCCTAGCGTTATTCCCGGTTGTGCCCTAAAGGAACCTGGGGTCCACTTTGACACCTAATCCCAAGATTTGGCATAGACATTTCACGTGATAAAAATGTGAAACACAATTTCATTTCTGGCATCAGTTTAGGATTGGATTTGTGGATAATAGATCCGCATGGCAATGGTACTCATACATACGCTAAACAATATCCAACATCAAGACTCTTATGTCAATGTTATAAAGTTCAAAATCGCATTAAACATGACCAACGGTATTCTCGTCATGTGTCGTTACGTTACCGTATTGGAGGCAGCCGTGAGCGGAATATAGTCACAATACTGAATCATGCGTTGTGACATGATCCAGTTAAAAAAAAACAACTGAAATATGTCGTGACATGAGTGTCAAAGTTGTGATAATAGACTAAAGTATTGCGAGCTATATGTTCATTGAAGTTACATAATGAGTCAGAGCTCAAATATCAAATGGCAATGAAAATATTGATTTCTTTAGATTAGGTTACTGAATAACATAATCACTGGCTAGTTTTATTGGTGCCAAGTTTATTTTAATACTGGCTTCCGCCCGCGACTTCGTCTGCGTAGATCCGGGATAAAAACTATCCTATATTTTAATCCAAGCTATAAACTATCTTCGTGAAAATTTTCATACAAATCGGTTCAGCCGTTTCAGCGTGATTGATTAACAAACATCCAAACAGATTGGATGAACACAACAACCACAAACACGTCCAAAACACGTACGAAGAAGAAAACTACAATCCAAAGATTTCGAAAGTTAGCCCAAAAATGCATAGCAGCTGCTATCCATAACGCCACTCAAAACGACAGGTGAAGAGACCTTCCTTTTAATTAAACTCTTTAAAAAAGTCATTTCATATTGAAAACCTGAATTATACAACAGTGGCTACTTTTTTTCGTGGACCAGCGTTACGTGCAAGTTAATGTAAAGCTCCTAATGAGGACTCAAACTGGGCACTACTGCTAGGCTAGGGTAAACAACCTGAGTCTAAATCGAGTAGGACGGAATGTCAGCGGGAAGGCCGCCCAGCTGACGACATACCCCGCCACTGTTACAAGCGCATGAGGGCGAAACTTGACTGTTAGTTACTTTAGCCAGCAAGCTAACAGTCGGGTAAAAATTGAACCCTGACCGTAGCTAGGAATTCAAAGACTAGTATAGATTAGTAGATATCGACTAGTACATATAGTATAGTAACACAGAAGCAACTGTTACAATACCGCGTGAGGGCGAAATTTGACTGTTAGTTACTCCTTTGTTTCGGGAGCTAGCAAGCTAAAAATAGAACCCTGACCGTAGCTAGGAACTCAAAGACTAGTATAGATAGAAGATATCGACTAGTACATATAGATTAGTAACACAGAAGCAACTGTTAAAATACCGCGCGAGGGCGAAATTTGACTGTTAGTTACTCCTTTGTTTCGGGAGTCAGCAAGCTAAAAATAGAACCCTGACCGTAGCTAGGAACTCAAAGACTAGTATAGATTAGTAGAGATATAGACTAGTACATATAGATAAGTAACACAGAAGCAACTGTTGCAATACCGCGCGAGGGCGAAATTTGACTGTTAGTTACTCCTTTGTTTCGGGAGCTAGCAAGCTAAAAGTAGAACCCTGACCGTAGCTAGGAACTCAAAGACTAGTATAGATAGGAGATATCGACTAGTACATATAGATTAGTAACACAGAAGCAACTGTTACAATACAGCGCGAGGGCGAAATTTGACTGTTAGTTACTGCTTTGTTTCGGGAGCCAGCAAGCTAAAAATAGAACCCTGACCGTAGCTAGGAACTCAAAGACTAGTATAGATTAGTAGATATCGACTAGTACATATAGTATAGTAACACAGAAGCAACTGTTACAATACCGCACGAGGGCGAAATTTGACTGTTAGTTACTCCTTTGTTTCGGGAGCCAGCAAGCTAAAAATAGAACCCTGACCGTAGCTAGGAATTCAAAGACTAGCATAAATTAGTAGATAATGACTAGTACATATAGAATCACAGAAGCAACTGTTACAATACCACGCGAGGGCGAAATTTGACTGTTAGTTACTCCTTTGTTTCGGGAGCGAGCAAGCTAAAAATGGAATCGTGAGCGTAGCTAGGGATACAAATCAAAGTGATGGATTGAATTGCGAATTACTTGAGTTAATCAACTATTTCCTGTTGTTATTCTGTCCCGTTAGCTACCCTACTTTTGGAGGATTAAAACCCATAAAATCACGATTTTTAAAAGTGATCCGGGAAACGTAGCCTACTAGGGTCAGAAAATAGCCCACTTTTGAACGCTAGTGAGTCAAGTTGACTATCAACACGCAGATTTTTAACAAGGAAAACTCTAAAGTAAAGGTTCTAAAGGCCGGCAAAGTGGTCCATATCAGTAGGTAGCGACGTCATACATAAATACAATACAGCTGACGACATAGTCTGTTGATGTTGCATCTCGCAAGGATGAAATTAATAAACTATATTTTAGGCGGTTCTCGACAGATATATGTGGAAGAAATAAAGGGAGATCATTGTTCAGCAGTGTGACATTAAAGACTTTTTAAATAAATAACCTACCTACAGGGTGTAACAAAAATGGGGTGTGAACCCATTTAGGCCAGATTCGGTAGCGTATTGCAATTCCAAATATGCATTTTTTTTTACATTTCAATGTTTGTTTTTGTTGACATTGCTTGTGTATGACGACATTCCCCTGCAATTCACCCTTGCGGGGGAATGTCGTCATACACAAGCAACGTGAGAGGGTTTATAATAATAAAAAATGAAAAAAATGCATTTTTGGAATTGCAATACGCTACCGAATCTGGCCTTAATGGGTTCACACCCCATTTTTGTTACACCCTGTAGATAATTTATTTAAACAGCCTTTAGTGTCACACTGTTGGACAAAGATCTCCCTTTTTCTTCCACATATATCTGTCGTGAACCGCCTAAAATATAGTTTATTAATTTCATAATATTACAAATAGTCTGCGAGGTTTTAGTTTGGTAAGTTTGTCCCTTACGTACAAACTGCCCACGCGGCTTCGCCCGCGCAGGCTAACCCACCGGAATTAGGTATAACCTATGTCCAGCCAGAAAAACCATTCCACCACAGGTGAAACAATTTTTGAAATCGGATAAGTTATTCCAGTGATTACCCTGCTCACAAATTTTCACGAGAATCTGTTGAGAAATGCGTCCTGTAGACGAGAAGAGCCGGAAACCCGGACACCGGACATAGAATTTTTGCCCAAGGGCTTAGTTGCTATATTACGCCATTTTTGTTGATTTTTGATTTTTCAAAAAAAAACTATATAATTAACAAACCTGCGCACAAAATTTCAGAAGAATCGGTTGAAAAATGCGACCTGAAAACCATTTGTAACGCAGAAACTTTAATATGTGATGTTTGAAAAGCACTTAATGATTGAAGTAAGTAAAGCTGGTACAATATGTCCCTTTTATATCCTGCCTGTATAAACGAATTAATCCGTTGTAATGGTATCTGGAATGAGATATAGACTAGTAGTATGTACAGTCAGCATCATAAACATGTATACATTCTAGGACCTTATTGCTTGGAGATAAGGTTGAAAAGTGTATACATGCATATGATGCTGACTGTACCACCTCAAACCATCCAAAACATTATAAAAATTCTCGCGAAATTTTAAAACTGCAATTCTAGAAGGTTCCAAATTCAAATTCAAAAACGCATCCTGGCTGAAATACCACACCCGACAAAAAACAAAAACGAGTGCATTCCTCACAAAAACCAGCTTATCATATGCCGGTGGTGAAATTCGGAACTAAAATTCGCAGTACTATTTTCGCAATTTCATCATAACTAGCGCCGCTGTCGATGGTAAGGTAATGTGGTGCTCTAAATGTCAGGGCGTACGGTGCGACAGTTTTTTATTTGGATCCGAGAGCTTCCTGCTCCACCCATCGGATCAGCACCTTTGTAAACATGTCTATGCGAAGAGTTAGTAATATTTAGAGGCGGCAAGGAAAAAAAATTTTTTGTAATTTTCTCTGGGTAGCAAAATACCCCCTATTCCATCTATCCCTACCATGACATCCCCCCTAGTATAAATACGTGGAATATTACTTGCGATGGATACTAATTTAAGTAATAATAGAAAAAACTGGCCGAGTGCGTGTCGGGTCACGCGCAGTGTAGGGTTCCGTAGTTGCCTTTCTGTCTTTGTTTAATCGACGCGCGCACTTTACGTGTAGGGGAGGGGAGGTGTAGCGGAGGTAAAAATGTTTAACCGATATGGGTTAGAGTCAAAATCTACTTTTTCACTATGTGATATGCCCCACTGCTGGGGCGACTCGTCTAGACTCCATCCATGGACGAGACATGGGCTTAAAGTTCCTAGTCCCCATACTGGCTAAGTGTGGATATTAGGGTCTTCACACACACTTTTAAATATCCTTATAGTAAAAGATGAGTACCTAGTTCCAGAGATTACCCTCTACATACAAGCTTAAAACCTCACAGAAGAGGAAACTCTTTATAATATTTGTTTAGAAGTATAGACTAGCGATGTACGTGACTCTGACCGCCTAGTACCTAGTACGTCACTCTTCTATGTTTAAAAAAACCGGCCAAATGCGTGTCGGACCACGCACAACGAAGGGTTTCGTGCCTATTAAAAAGGTCGTATCATCATAGACATCTTACGACACTTCCATCCTTTTTTATAGGGAAGGCAGTTTTTCAGCAATATCTCGAAACCCTTTGAACCGATCTTGTTCAAAATAATTTTCGGTGAAAGTATTTAATAAGCACTATGTACATGTCTTTGTTTAAGTTTTTTAAATACACCATTCGAAAATTAGAGGGAGAGGGACACAATTTTTGTGACTTTCGGGGCGATTATCTCCGACTGTATTCACTTAATCAAAAAAAATGCTGAGAAACCTTATATTTATTTTGAAAGGCCTATAGATTGATGTGCCACACGTGTACATAGAAAGTTTTTTTTTACTTGTAGTTACACGTATGAAGTGCACACCTAAAAAAAATATTTTGTTATTTCATTACATTACGTACACCTATCCTCCAAATTGTATTCAAATACACCTTATAGTTTTCGAGTAAAATGCCTGTGACATACAGACAGACATTCTTGCCATTTTGTTTACGGAACCCTAAAAAGGGAAAACCAAAATTAGACTGCAGCGTTTTTAAATTTCAGGTACCGTAGATTTTTTTTTCAGTCTGTGTATGATGCGGATAGCTAATAGTATACTTTTTATCATAAATCAGACGGCAGCTTTTCATATTAGGCCATGTTCCCTACAATGAATCAGTAACTTCTAATTCTATACTTATAAATTTTATGAGACCCTAACCATATTAGGAATTAGTATTAAACACGCATTTTTATTGCAATCATGATACCACTTTGTCTTAACCGTTGTCATAATTAAATCACGAGAAAAAACATCACTATCAATATCGCATATAATTCCTAATTAGCCACATACAACACGGAAATACTGATACCTACAATCAGTTCTAGCCCTTCCTATGCCCACAAAGGATACTTTATCGTACCAATGATTACTGGCCACTTTCAATACTGCTGTTCAGCAACGGTTGTATAAAAGACCCAACGCACCACTGGACAGCATTCAGTAGCTATCTAGCAGTCTAACTAAGAAGTGCAAGATGAGATTTCTGGTAAATTTTGTTTAAAAAAAAAAGTGATAACGGAACGCAATTCAAAACCTGAACAATCCTGAACGCACCCTAAAATTTTCAAACGCAAAATCCAGCGTTCCATTTTATTCCCGCGTAAATTTGACAGTGTTTTTTTAGGAAGTGTATAAGTGACAAGTATTCCGTTATCATTTTTGAACAAATGCGGATGCAACCTTGCTATATCTTAAAGTGCTGTCGCGTTTGGCTGCGAAAAAAGTTATACATATTGATTTGGCAAGGTCACATGCGTGTATTTTTTTTTTACATGGATGGTTTTTGTCACAACATATTTTATTTTATTGCATTGTCATAAGAATCATAATGCCATATAGTAACGGGGATTATGTTAATAAGTTTATTCAGATGTCAATCAATCAATCACGTGAAATGTGTTCAAATCTATTTTTGCAAATCCATCAATGACTCTGCAAGTCCTAGATCATTTTCAGTTTTTTTTTTACATTTTAAAGTGTTGAATTCTTCTGAGGCTTATGCAAATTGGTATAAAAAAATCTCAAGCTAAATTACAAATTTCATAATTACCTCGTTAAATAACCCGTTATGTATTAACAACAATAAAACAATTACATCGTTAGCTCGTCTATAAAAAAAAACCATTCAAATAAAGAACAAAACATTGGCAGTTTAAATTGACAGCTGTCAATACAAATTAAGACGTGCATTCGATTTAATTAACTCCCAACCTTATTTGGAGGTAATAAAGGTTGTTATGGACGAGTAATGACATTTGTATGTGAAGGTCGTGTATTATATGCGCGACGATGTTTGCATATAAACCTATTTTGAAGGGCGTCATACAAATAGGAAGAGCTTAAAACGTTTTGTATAGCCATGTACTTATGTCGTTTTAATATTGTGAAGTTTGTCATGTCGTATTTGCCAACTGGTGAAAAATAGGGCATTTCACAATGAACGTTTTTAGAGTCACTTGCCGTGTGTGGTGGGATTTCTCTAAAAATGTTCCATTTTGTAACTTTTATTTGTCTTATAAACAGTATTGTTAACTGTGGTAAAAAAAATGGAACTTTTACTCGGTCACATCACTAACGATGCATCTCTTCTAGCGAAAATGCCCATTAATAATTTTTGCCCGAAATGGGTTGCCATTGTTACTCATAAGTTTATTATTAAGACCTAAATGTACATGGTTAACAATAAATGGTCTCTATCTCTCTAGTTCTATGAAAAAGTTTCTTAGAAAAAATGTTACCCATAAAATGTCATTTGAGGGGTCGAAAATGACAAGACAACCCTTTGACGAATATAAACCTATAAAATTGCAGTTTTAAAAATGGTCCCTGGAGACGTAACCATGACGGATATTTAATAATTGTGTAATCCATATCCTTTTAACTGTTTTCGAGAACCACTACAAATAATTAACAAACAAAGTTGCTCGTCAAATAAAATTCAAAGTATTTCATAAATAATACTTCAACACATACATGTTCATTAAAGTAATTCAAATCAACAAATGAACCCATAAAATCTTACATATACACAGACAGACAAATACCTTAACTTGATCTAAATCGTTTTACTTAGACATTGCAGCATAAGCTGCACGAATGCTTTATGGTCAATTTAAACTGTTGTCAGTTGTTCTTGCTAAATATTTGACCACGCCCTAGGTCCGAAACCAGTATTATCTAGAATACCTAGATAATAGCACAATCATAGAGTAGAGATTATATTCGTCATAGAAAATTTAATTACCTACGAAGACAAAAAAAGGGTAGGCAAAGCAAGAAGGTGTAGGTAGGTAGTATAAATATAAATAAGTTTTTGTCAAAAAAATTTACCGTCAGCAACTTCTCATTGAGACGATTCTAACGAGCCCAAACTCAACGGGGTTATGCCGGTTAAGTACTGAATCCCATGGCCACCTTCTGGCTCCATCATCAGATCAGCTCGATGGTATCAAAATATTGAATTGTCATCCAAACTATACATTTATCTTTATCCAAAATTTCAGCTCAATTGTTTGAAGATATCTGCTTCAAAATTGAGTTGCAAACGTACATTGCAAATAAAAAAGCACCCGCGAATTACAAATCCACAGGAGGAGCCACAGGATACAATATATCTTGTGTCTATCCTGGAGGTCCGTTCTATATACTGGTGAAAGATTTTCTAAAATCGGAAGCTCAGTAGTTCCTATGATTACCCCTTAATTATTTTTTTGCCTTTTCTCCTGAATTCTCATTTGTAGTTTGGTATAGCTGCTTTAATAAAATGTATCTGAGTTCAGTGTGCTTCTTGGAATAGGCTCCTTTAACATCTTCCACTGTACTGTCTCTAGCGACTCTTCTCCAGTAAGGACCTGCTGTGAGTTAACACATCTTCCCATCTCTTGCTCTGCCTTCCTCTACCTCTTTCTCCATCTCTAGGGTACCAGTCTGTTATGATTTTGTTCCACTTTTCTTTGGTACTTCGTAGCATGTGTCCCGTCCATCTCCACTTTTAAACCCCGACGCAAAAAGAGGGGTGTTATAAGTTTGACGTGACTGTGTGTCTGTCTGTGTCTGTCTTAAACATCGTAGCTCCTAACGAATGGACCGATTTTAATGCGCTTTTTTTTCCGAAAAGTTTGCTGACGTGATCGAGGTGGTTCTTAGCTACGTTTCAATAAAATCGGTCCAGCCGTTTTTGAGATATTGAGCTTTGAAATGAAAAAATCGGGGGTTTACAGAGCTGCTCACAAAATTTCACGAGAATCGATTGAGAAATGTGACCTATAGAGGCACAGCCGGACACCCGGACAGACATACGAAAGCATTTTCTCCCAAGCTGAAACGGAGAACTTCGTTCGCTTCGCTCGCTTGTTGAATTAGTATAGATACCTATGTGATCTTTTGTCATCTAAACTAGAGCAATGCAACAAATTCAGGCCATTGCCACAGGTTCAACAGCTGTCCAATTTCGAAACTTCTCCATTTCGGGAAAACAATACGTGTTTAAAATAAATCGTTTGACATTACAGCCTTTTGCTAAGGACATAAGCCTTTGTACTTGAAAGACAGAACAACTCAAATCTAAATAAATGTTCGCGCCATTCTAGGATTTAAAGTAGTTGGAATTAGGAGTATAATCGCGTGTAAAAAGAAATGGACTTGCGTCGCTCTGAATGTAACACACCGGGTATTTTAGTATTCCATTGACTTTCGAAGCAGATACTTTTCTATATTAGGTTATGTTAGTTTGAATAATTAGGTAATTAGTATATTAGGAAAACAGGTGTGAAGTAATAACAAAGAATATACTTACAATAGTAGGTATAACATCAAAGAAAACTTTGAAAATGGGTCACTCAATTATTTCTGGAACCGTAGCATGGTTGGCCTTATCACGCGACAAGTGACAAAATAAGAGCGTCGTCTCGTTCTATCGAACGGTGTCAGCCAGTGACGCACGCTCTATCCTATCACCTATGGCGTGACAAGGCCAGCCATGCTACGGGGCCTGGTTGTTATTCTATCCCGTTAACAAGGAGACAATATCACAGAGTTTCTTAGAAAAAATGTTACAAAAAATACTTCTACCATGCTTAGACGATGGCAGATAAAAAGGACTAAAATTGTCAATAAAACAAAACATTTGGTGGATTTGAACTGATATTTCTGGGATAAAAACTATCCCATGTCCTTCCCAGGGACTCAAACTATATCTATACCAAATTTCATCTAAATCAGTTCAGCGGTTTAAGCGTGAAGAGGTAGCAGACAGACAGACCGACAGACAGACACACTTTCGCATTTATAACATTAGACACATTCGAGTTTTCCCGTGTGGCGTAAGAGTCACTATGGGATTAGGGTTTAAGTGAGTTGTGTGCTATAGGCTAGCAACCTAACACTCCAATATCACATATCCATGTTTAAACCTACAATTGCTAGAAGTGGCACTGGAAAGTAAGTTTCATGTTCTCTGTCTACCCGTTTTTGAATACAGTTGCGAGTTTTATGTGTATACGTTCATTCGAAACTATTTTTAGAGTTCCGTACCCAAAGGGTAAAAACGGGACCCTATTACTAAGACTTCGCTGTCCGTCCGTCTGTCTGTCCGTCTGTCTTATGAACCCTGATAGTTAGATAGTTGAAATTTTCACAGATGATGTATTTCTGTTGCCGCTTTAACAACAAATACTAAAAAACAGAATAAAGTAATTACTTAAGAGGGCTATACAAAAAACGTGATTCTTTTGCTAGTTTCTATCGATAATGGTACGGAACCCTTCGTGCGCGAGTCCGGCTCGCACTTGGCCGGTTTTTTTGCTGTGTACAAGTCTTGTAATTGTAACATTGTACGTATCACAACAAACCAATAATCAAATTGCAACCCAATGTTTTGCCACACCTGTGTAATTCCCTTATTAACTCGTGTGGCAACATTGCATTGTGGATTCTTCGGCGCAATTGGCTTATTTTCTATACATATTCGACTTAAATTACCATATATTGAATTGAAAAGACTTGAGTGATATGTTGATGAGTCGATCTGAATAACTATTTGGACATAACTTTTGCCTGTATTATTTGACTACAGGGTGGGGTGAGTAGAAATCATAGTTTCGAAGCGAAATGCGAAAGTTATTCATGTATGTCTGTTATCTTTTCACAACCGTTTGACCTATTGTGATGAAATTACGTATGCAGATAGTTTGAGATCTAAGATAATAGAGAATAAGACAAGGGACACTTTTTATCCCAAAGCGATGTAAAATAGGGCTGGATATTTCTATGGGAATGCGCTTATTAATACTAAAGACTGATACGATAAAATCCGGGTACACCTGAGCTAGTATATTTTTCTACCAACTGCTTAATAAGAAACAGCACTTTTTTTTAATAATCCATAGATATAATACTAAAAAATAAAAATACAATCATATCAAAATGTATGAGGGTTTGCGTAATACATTCCAATATACTTTTTTTTCAACAAATTCTGACAGTCTGACGCTAAGTTTAAGTGTGGCTATAGATTTCTTTGTATTGGTTTGTTTCTATAAGTGAGAACCTGTAATTGTCTATATGGTTTTAATATTGTGTATACGAACATGTTGCGCTGTTGGTTTTACACGTATTAATAAATAGATAAATAAATATAATCCGAAGTAACTATTAGGATTCCATAAAATCGCAGACGGCAGTCACAATTAAATAATTAAAAGATCTAGTGAACTATTTGTAACGCAGTTTGTAAAGTAAATAAGTAATAAAGAATGTAAAACCGAAGGATATTGCGCGCTTACAAACGGATGTGATTCGAATGTATGTATATTTATGACCACGCATCCGTTTTAACAGGTAATTACATTAGTGATTGGGTCGTTCTTCTTTTTTACCGACAATGATCCGAGGTTTTTCTGTTTTTTTGGTTTTTGAACTATCGAAAATTGTGGTTTTGAAGTGCGATTTAAAAAAAATGCATAGGTTTCTTCATTAGAACTAATTAAAGTTTCCTTTCTGGCCAATATAAATATTTATTTACGGTTGGTTTCTAAAAAAAAACATGTGACAAAGTGGACTCTTTCAGTGGGGACAACATTTTGGTTTACCACTCTGTCACGGCATTCTACGAAAAAAAAAGACATTTAAAAAAATGCTAGTTAGAGAAAGTGAAATATTAAGTATCACTAATTAATAAAATAATATGGACGTTCATTCGAACATTATAAAACCGTAAACATCATTACTCAAATGAGATGCCGTAATAAGACGAAGGACAGGCTATTGTCGGTCGAAAAGAAGAACGACCCGATTTCAATTTAGACTGAAACAAGCTAGGGGTATAATTAATAATGCTTAAGTGGTTAATACCATACTAAAATATTAAAGAGAAGAAGATAGTGAAGTGGAAATCTGTGATCTCTGCCTACACCTCCGGGAGACGGGCATGATTATATGTATGTATTTATGTATGTATGAAAAAGTATGTGATTTGAGAGAAAAACTGTAATGTGGTACATCCAAAATATGTATCGAATTAAATGTTTACCGACACCTTATTTCACCGATATAAGAGCCATGAGACATATTATATTTATGAGTAGGTATGTGTTTGCGGCCATATTTTACACTCGCATAAGAAACCCGATCGAACACTCAGAACAAAAATATCTGATATTATAATGTCGTGATCACATATTTCTAACCATTTTATTTGCGATATTTCTGCCCTAGACTACCTTAATCGCACACGATTTAATAAATCAACGCAACGATGCAGTCGGCACTTAATTGATGTCAATGTTCCCGATGTTCGTTCGTTGTTTTAACCGTCCGTATAATTCCAGATCGCTTTCGCCGCCGTCCTCGGCTACGCATCGGCCTCGGCCATCCTCCCCTACGCCTACGGCATCAACGCCGGCGACGCCCAGGCCGCCGCCATCGACGCCACCGTGGCCGCTCAGGACCACAACCGCGCCGTGGTTGAGAACAACCTGCGAGCCAACGAGGCCGCCGTACAGTGGAACACGGAGGCCGTGCGTCAGGTGGCCGAGACTTCGAGAGACATCAACGAGAACGCTTACTGGAACGGGCTTGCCGCGTCGCAGAACGTTGTAGCTGCCGCACAGTCGCAGGCTGCGGCTATTAATGGTGTCGCTGCCGCTCGTGCGGGGCACTGGGGCGCTCCAGCGGTTGCTGGCTGGGGTGCACCTCTCGGTCTTGGATACGCTGGTCTTGGCATCCACGGCGCTGGTCTGCACGCGTGGTAAATCGATGACTGACCAATGAAACATGGCCTCATAGGCTAAGCTTAGTAAAGATCAGATTACATTGGTCATCGCTGTTGATACATCGTGTTGCATGAATAGACCTAGTCCCTAGCGAATTACGGTGTATCAATACCGATGCCATTGCACATAAGGTTGTGTTTCGTTGGTTGTATATATGACGAATTTGGATTGTACAGAAACTACTGATTGCTCAACGGAAAAACAAACGGTCTCATTTAGTAACTCTCTTTGTAGATACCATAATGCCATCACTGCCAAAGTGTAAATAAATACACGTTTTTAAGACGACGTTTTGACGTTTCATTATACCTTACCTCTACTTCTTCAAGCATGAGAAGAGCCTTAGGAATTGACAACATTTCATTTTTTCATAGCGGCTCAAACTAAAAACCATTCAGAGATTTGGGCTTGCTAAATATAAAAAAATTATGGATTTTTATATTCGCTAGTTCTTGACAAAACTGGAAATTACTTTGAAGAAGCCATTTAAAGGCTGAATGCGGATATTCCATAGCTGTGCTTTTGCAACTTGTAAGAAAAAAAAATGTGACATTGACAGTTATTTGACTCCTTCTATCTTGTCAATGTCAAATGTCACTGTCACAGACACAGTATGCTATTTACTTTTTAATTTAATACATTGACCACAGTACTAATCTTGTTCATCCTTTGAATGTACTTATGCGCTTGTCGAACGTGGTAGTTTAAAACACCCAAATTAAAAGGGTTTAATTTAAGATAAAATTAAAAGAAAAAATACGTGTCTCCTAACTTTTCAAATACTATTAAATTCCTAAACAAAATTAAGGAGTCAGAAAAATGAAATGTTGTTAATTCAGAAAAAAAGCTTCATAAGTAATTAGAGTAATAAGGAGCAGGAGCAGTAAGCAAAGAAAGTGGTCTACCTACCACTTCTATTATTTGTGTTAAGGTTAAAAAGTGCGAAAGGCGGCGAAGTAGCCCTTCACATTAGGTAAAAAAACGATATCTGAAAACATTGACACACGAAATATGACAAGAAAATTCACGGCAACTGAATAGTATCTATCGAATATCAGCATAAATTATAAAGTTTACTCGTTGGTTGTATGGTTGTTCATAACAAGTCACATTTTTATAGCAACAATTTATACCATCTATTTCAAGATGTCATGAAAAAACGTATACAAGAAAATATCGCGCGGCTGACTGGCGTGTTTTCCGGCTGCAAAAACGAGCTGTGAGAGCGATGGCGCGAGTGCCATGGCACGAGTCGGCTAAACAATATTTCATAGACTTAGGCATTCTTACCTTGCCTAGCCCTTAATACTACAAATAGCCGTCTACACTAGGGAGAACCTAGACAAATATCCTAGACGGGGGGATGGAAGCAATCGGGTCACGCGTTATAGTCACAAACTATGGCTACGGTGGCTCGAAGGCTGGTCAAAACTGATAAAACCATACACGTAATGGGCCCTTCTGTATATAATAAATTGTTAATGAGCATAACAGACGCCCCTAGTCTTGTTAGTTTCAAAAATAAACTCAAAGCATGGCTTGTTGAGCGATCGTTCTATACTTTTCAAGAGTGTTTAGACTCTAAATAATATAATTAATAGCTATGTTAAATTGTTAATGACTTAAGCTTATTCTAGTACCGTATTATGTTGACTTGTAATTTTTATGATCAATAAAGTTTGAGTACATAGAAAATATTTTCGGACCAAATAACAGTCCAATTTAAAAAATAACTCGTTTAAGAATATTAATTAATCAACGTTTATTGTCGCCAGCTGCCATAGTTAGTTACGTATCGTAGGACACTTTTTAAAATCGTGATTTATGGGTTTTAAAAATCCTGGAAACTCTCGAAAAGAGATTTGTAGATTTTTAACCCCCTTTTTAAGGGACGAATAAATGTTTGATTCGATTTGTTTTCGGAATTATGAAATGCCTCCCCACAAGGTGGACTGTGACCTGGTAAAGGTCGCGGGAGTCCGCTGGATACGGGTGGCGCGGGGCCGATCATTGTGGCACTCTTTGGGGGAAGCCTATGTTCAGCAGTGGACGTCTTTCGGCTGATATGGTGATGATGCTTTCGGACAAATATTTCGCACCCTTAGAATGAAACCGACCGAACTCAAAAAAATCGTCAAAATGAGTCAGCATCTTGATGCAATATGTAATTTTGAGTCGATATGTGTTGCTAACCTATTTTGTCGATTTTTTTGAGTTCGGTCGGTTTTAGTCTAAGGGTGCGATTTATTCGGTATTATGTAGTGTACCCATGGTGGATAGCCACTCTTAAATGGTGGAACGGCAAAAACAACGGCTAGAAACAAAACCCGGTTCCTACTTAGTAATGGAACCATTATAGGACCAACGCCTACATATCTTGCCAGCGATAACTAAGCGAAACAAAGTAGGTGAAACCGGTATAAGATACATACCTATTTGTCAGCAAAGATAAAATGTTTCACATTAATCCCCGTTCGATCCCCGGTCGGGGCAGATATTTGTATGATGAATATGAATACTTATGTTTGTTCTCGAGTCTTGTATGTTTAATATCTATTTAAGTATGTATTTATCTATATAAGTATGTTTATCCGTTGTCTAGTACCCATAGTACAGGCTTTGCCTAGTTTGGGACTAGATCAATTGGTGTGAATTGTCCCACGATATTTATTTATTTATTTTATTTATTAATAAATACCGATGACCGAATAGCATGGTAGTTAGAGAACCTGACTATGAAGCTTGAGGTCCCGGGTTCGATCCCCGGTCGGGGCAGATATTTGTATGATGAATATGAATACTTATGTTTGTTCTCGAGTCTTGTATGTTTAATATCTATTTAAGTATGTATTTATCTATATAAGTATGTTTATCCGTTGTCTAGTACCCATAGTACAGGCTTTGCCTAGTTCGGGACTAGATCAATTGGTGTGAATTGTCCCACGATATTTATTTATTTATTTTATTTATTAATAAATACGTAATTGTTTTGTTCGGTATGATGACCGAATAGCCTGGTAGTTAGAGAACCTGACTATGAAGCTTGAGGTCCCGGGTTCGATCCCCGGTCGGGGCAGATATTTGTATGATGAATACGAATGTTTGTTCTCGAGTCTTGTATGTTTTATATCTATTTAAGTATGTATTTATCTATATAAGTATGTTCATCCGTTGTCTAGTACCCATAGTACAGGCTTTGCCTAGTTTGGGAGTAGATCAATTGGTGTGAATTGTCCCACGATATTTATTTATTTTTTTTATTTATTAATAAATACGTATTTGTTTTGTTCGGTATGACGACCGAATAGCCTGGTGGTTAGAGAACCTGACTATGAATCTTGAGGTCCCGGGTTCGAACCCCGGTCGGGGCAGATATTTGTATGATGAATACGAAGGTTTGTTCTCGAGTCTTGTATGTTTAATATCTATTTAAGTATGTATTGATTCCGTTGTCTAGTATCCATAGTGCAGGCTTTGCCTAGTTTGGGACTAGATCAATTGGTGTGAATTGTCCCACGATATTTTTATTATTTTTATTTTTATGATCTTTAAGTACTAATGCACTAAAACTTGGTCGCTTACTATGGGCCTCATAAGAAGGCTCAAAGTCACCCAAAGGGCAATGGAGAGGGCTATGTTAGGAGTTTCTCTGCGTGATCGCATCAGAAATGAGGCTATCCGCAGCAGAACCAAGGTAACCGATATAGCTCTCCGAATTGCTAAACTTAAGTGGCAGTGGGCGGGGCACATTGCACGTAGAACCGATGGCCGTTGGGGCGGAAAGGTTCTCGAGTGGCGACCACGTACCGGAAGGCGCGGCGTGGGTAGGCCCTCCACAAGGTGGACTGATGACCTGGTGAAGGTCGCGGGAGTCCGCTGGATGCAGGTGGCGCAGGACCGGTCAATTTGGAACTATCTGGGGGAGGCCTATGTCCAGCAGTGGACGTCTTTCGGCTGATATGATGATGATGATGATGATGATGAAGTATTAATATTACATAGAGGAAAACTCAGTCGGGGTTGTAAGTTTGCAAGTAAGTTTGGGTTTTAAGGGCTAGCCCGATTTATGTAGTATTGGCGTTCGCAATGGACATAGCATTGTAATGTTTATCCCGCGGATTTGCCTGCGTTTTTTGCAATACGCAGGCGACGCCGCTCAGACAGCTTGTCTATGCTTATATCTACGGATGTGCAAATATCGGAAAGTTTCCAAAAAGTTGGAAAAGTTCTCGGAAGTTTCACAAGAAATAAAGGAAATTTCCATTTTGGAACTGGAAAGTTACAATTCCCATGCAAAAATGAGAGGAATGTCCGAAATTTTCCTTTGTTAAATTTCAGAAAAATTTCGCAATTTAGGAAATTTTCCGTCGGCACACTTACTTATGTCTGAGATATTATAGCAATTGCAATTTTGTATGTATTCCTATACAGATTGCATTTCTCAACCGATTCTCGTGAAATTTTGTGAGCAGGTTCGTTAATTATATAGATTTTTTTATTAGAAGAACAGCCTGTGAGCTGGAAAGCCTGACAGCCAGACATCCGGACATACGAAAAAAATTTGTTCGCTTCGCTCGCTCGATCAAAAAAGAGGAATAATCTGTGAGGGTTATAAGATTGTATGCTGTTTGTACGTAAATACAGGGTGTTTGGTAACTAGGTGCGAAGCTTTAAGGGGGTTATAGTCGGGGTATTTTTGAGCAACTTTTAATATGGGAGCAAACCTGAAATAGCAAAAAAAACAGGTGTCTTATACTAAAGTTCAATGGGGAATGGATGAAAATTTTAGAAATGCCTGATTATTTTTTTGGTGATAGGAATAACCTTCCTTAGCACCAGAAAAAAGTTTCAGATTTTTCAGCTGCGACAATTATTTTTGAAAAATATAAACAGTTTCCTCATTTACGTTTTGGGTCAACAACGGTAAATAGATACTTTCCTTGATCCGTCTCATATTACAAAAAACTATCTTAAATATCTGTGGTAAACTGACACTGGTAATGACCAATATAGCTGCTGCAAGTGTCAATATCATTGCCAGTGTCAGTTTACCACACATATTTAATATATTTTTTGCAATATGAGACCGATCGAGGAAGGTGCCGTAACTGACCCAAAACGTAAGTGAGGAAACCGTTTATATTTTTCAAAAAAAATTGTCGCAGCTGAAAAATCTGAAACTTTTTTCTGGTGCTATGGAAGGTTATTCCTATCACCAAAAAAATTATCAGGCATTTCTAAAATTTTCATCCATTCCCAATTCCTATTCGACCAAATTGTATGGAGAGCTGATTTTTATTTTTGCGAATTCAGGGTTGCTTCCATATTAAAAGCTGCTCAAAAATACCTCGACTATCACCCCCTTAAAGCTTTGCACCTAGCTACCTAACACCCTGTAGAATGGATTTTATCTGCAAGCTAAATTACCTATTTGCATTCCTATCGAGTACTTTGTCATAGTGACAAGTGAATTATAAATAAGTTAGTTCATACAAGTTATTGTATGAACTACGTCATTTACAGTTCAGAATTTAAAAGTATGTACTTGTGTAGTTTGCATAATGTAATTTGTTGACTGCACATAGAATTCCAGTTTCCAAGATAAATACGAACAAACAGACACTAATCTCTAAAGCTTATTCCCCCGTCAGTCGTTATCAAACAAAGAACAGCATTCTGCAAATGTGGCAATCCAGCCCAGCCCCTTACTAAGACAAGCCAAAATCACCCTTAATAAATACTACATAAAACCCCAATTAGAATAAAGAAACCCATATGACCACTTAAAAAATAAACTCATTGTAACTTCAACCATATTTCAGTCGATTAAAGTCCATTTCGATTCGCAATCGTTCTTGTATATCCCTACATTTGAAACGACGAAACTGAATCGCATTTTCAACTAAAATATTTCCCTTTGTAAAACAGTGACATTAAAATTCACAGGAATTTGACCTTTATGGTAATCTGGTTAAGAACTAATTGTGCGTGTAGGCAGTATCTAGACTGCCTTGATGAGGGCGTAGGCTTTTGTAGGCGCGGACACACAGGCGGATAGAATGACGTATAAAATAAAATAAACCGGACAAGTGCAAGTCGGACTCGCCTACCGAGGGTTCCGTACAAAATTACAAATGTATACTTGAGTGTCGATTTTTTTAATTTCAACTCGATACCCTCCACGCGTTCCCGAGATAAAGGGTCTTGATAGACATACAATACAATACAATACAAATACTCTTTATTGCACACCTCACACAGACAAAGCAGTTACAGAGAGAAACAATACAATAACATGTAGGTAGAGGTAGACAAAAGGCGGTCTACCTCTAGACATAGTTAAAGGGTCTTGACTTGACAGACAAGTTTTTATTGCCTAACATAAGACTTCCAGACAGCTTGATATGAAATGAGAATAGTGCTGTATAGCCAGAGGGCCTACCGCGAAACGAAAACGAACTTCGTCCGTGTATTTCCATCTCTGTCGCACTTGCTAATTCGAGCGACAGAGAGGGAGATAAACGGACGAAGTTCGTTTTCGTTTCGCGGTAGCCCCTCAGCACTGTAATCACCAATCAGTCATTTATTCGTTTAAATATGATACAAATAGGTAGTTTAAAAGAAATACAATAGAACTACATGTTTGGTCACAAGGACATGCAAATTTATAAGGATGTCATGTGTATCGCATGCATAAGTTGCTAATACTAATACTAAGAATTTATGTCATTAAAATATTCTTGTACTGAGTAATAGGCTTTGGATGCTAAAAAGTTATATAACGCAGTCTTAAATTCTTTATCGCTTTCTAATTTCAAAATATTCGTTGGTAGTTTATTATTATACCTAGATATTTTTCTAGCAGGAGTATTTTTTTTGTTTAGTGCTTGCCACAATAAAAATATCGACAATCCTGTTATCGATAAGTACATACTACTTCAACGACAATACGTACATACAACCACAGACATATATTGGCTATCTACCTAGACGCCGCGTGCACCTACACTGTAACCATATACAGAAACACAGAATTTTTTTGGGACCAAAAATGGGTTTGGGAAAAACTACATGTTGTGACATTCTGCGTCGATTTTAAAGACAATTTCGGTGTGTGTGTGTGTGTGTTATAAAGTAAAGTAGGTGATAATTAATTCAGTGACACGAAGAAAGAAAGTTACGAAAGTATTGCAAATTGTTTTCTGAAGTATGTAAAATATAAATAAATTGATAGTTTTGTTATTATTATCAATTTTTTAACGCACCCTATTACCCTATATATATTTGTATTTATTTACCTCTATGACGTTGAAGTGGTACTTATCGATAACAGGACTGTCGATGTTTTTATTTTGTCGATCACTTACAATAAGTCGTTCGTGCTAGAAAAATACCTAGGTATATTTATTATATATTCGGGGTGACATACCCATGACATAGAGGTTCGATGTAGAACCTCTACAGTAGCAAGTACAGGTAAATTACTTTCGAGCCTTTTTACATATGTAGTTGTGACCTCTGTAGCCAGCATTATGTATGTCTGTGTACGTCAACGTGTACGTGTGTCCCTGTAAATATACAAATACTGCTACAAATGCAAAAACGTCTCGAAAGTAATTTACCTGTAGTTGTGTTTTAAACTGCTGGCCGTCCGTCGCCACCGTGTGTTTCAATAAGACGACTAGCACTCACAAATGTAGATCGCCTTGAGTCGGAATGAATAAATGTAATAATAGGTAATTGCTCTACACCCGATAATCTCGGTAGTCGGTAGTTTTAATTACTTCAATTATGGAGTCACTTGATTTTACAAGTTTTAGCAGTAATAACCTGTTTGTGGTTTGTAATGTGGAGTTAGTTTTCGATCTCGTTTAAAACGTTAGTTCTAATGCGTAAGTTGATCGGCTATTCAGTACTTAATTTAACATAATTTTTCATCACACTTGCTCGAAAATGGTGTTATTATACGCAAGCGTACTGAGCTGTAATGGGCTATATTACGCCCATGGGCGTTATGGTTTTTTTTTTAAATAATAGAACCCTCTGATTGGCTTAAGCAAATCTGATTGCTGTGTGATTGGTTGAATAAAAAAATCTAGTTGGTCACGACGCCCCGCCCCGCAAGAATACTGCTCTGTGATTGGTTGAAATATTGAACTGCGCGCTCTACTAGCCCTGATCTGGAAGTGAAGTTGTCAATTTTTGATTGGTGCTGCTGTATGAAACTTACATTTTTCTGTCTTTTGTTGTTATTTATTTCCTCGCAAATGTGATGAAAAACATTGTGTATAACACGGGCGTAAGAATATTGCAAACTCGAGTCATCAAAAGCCCTCCGCCTTCGGCGTCGGGCTTCTGATACACTCTCGTTAGCAATATTACACTTACGGCCCTCGTTAAACAATGTACTATTTTGCCCGCAGGGAGCCAAGTTCCGGCGTTTTCGCGGTCGGTTACTTCACACCATGAATGTGTGTATGTAAGTTTATATTGATATTGCATGTTATATGTCTGTAAGGTGTCTGCAATATTCACAATAGGGGTGTAGACACTAAATTAAATAACCAATAATGTTGTATTTTTTAGTCAAATGGAGAAAAAAGCAAAGCAAGAGGTTAAATAATCACAAAATTAAGTGTCCAAAGTTTTAAGAGGGGGTATGTTCTGTCGCTTTTCCGCAAAACGCACGTTCATATGAAACGATTGTCATTTACTATGACGCTGGATAGTCGTGACGTCACAATCTATGAGCGTTTTCTCTCTCTAACAAGCACTTTTAAAACGGTTGTAGCTTCGTTATTTTTTTATGATATTTAAATGGGATTTTCGTCATCAGGCATAATGTTTTGCCTTCTTTCTTTTGAAGTTATAATAACTGTAGAGTCTACACCCGTATTGAGATTATTTGAAATCTGATTGAGTACTGATGATGGTGGTGGACTGTCCAGGATGCGAAGTATCAATATAGACTATATTCACCCTTAGGCCCAAAATAGATTTCGTCACCCCTTAGATTTTGATAAGGTAAAATCGAGCCCAAAAGATCCCGTTGGCGCTCTCCAACACAGTGGACTGACCTCATCAAATCCGTGAGACACTCCAGTATAAATGACAACTGTCACTCCGCAAAACTTACAATTAGAGATACATAAGCGACGTATCACGAGAGTTGCAGCGCAAGACTCGACCACGACTCTATCAAGAGTGCACGAATAAGAAGTATTTTATAATTCTCCTGTTTAAGATTTAAGTAAAACATGCCATGCCAACGTCGATTCCTGTAAGCAAAACTGTATATCTTGCCAGCTGTTCTGTTCTGGAAAAAAAAACACTTCACACAACTTGGTCACCCTAAAGTATGTGTCAAAAACTAGCTCAGTAGACTAATATCACGCTACGGGCAGCGTTGCGCTACTAAAATAGTATGCAATGTCTATTGTGGAGTCAAAACGAATGTGCCGGCCGGGCCATAAATCTCCGGGCCGGCCACGTGCCTTTTCTATAGCTCGTTTTATTGCCCGGCCGGCACGTTGGTTTTGACTCCACAATAGGAATTGGTAAACTGCGTGAAGTGTCCAAACTTCTACGACTTCTTTTAACAAGGAAGCGAGATAGTCTGTCAGCGTAACCGGCGGTAAATGGAAACGTTAACACGTTCAGTGCCAAAGACTTTGTAGCCGATACCGCATGTTTTCTTTTCTGCTTTGTATATAGAGGAATGAAATGGGTGCCACATGATGGGCGCCGCAGACGGGGCCGACCTAGACGGAGATGGCGGGACGACCTGGATCTATTCCTCAACAATTGGGCGGAAGAAGCACCTAGCAGGGACGCATGGAGATCACGGGGAGAGGCCTTTGCCCAGCAGTGGGACACTCAATAGGCTCTTAAAAAAAATAAAAAAATAGAGGAAGCGCCCAAGCCGGTGCCTGGCACCAAAAGTGTTCAGGAAGTCACTTTACGGGCCGTAGCAACGTAACAGTTAAGTAAACATGAAGGTATCAGATGCATTTAAGCGTAGCACCTATCGCAGTCATAACCTTTGTTCTGTACCTTCACGTACCGCACTGATGCAAAAGGGTTTTTTGAATGGCATACATTTTTTTTAAATAAAATACCCTTAGCTTTAAGAATGTTGCCTTTACAGGAATTTAAAAATACGCTTTTTATAGACTTCATTTAATAATATCTGACATAAAATTGGTTAGTGTAGTGCACCAAGGCGCCGATAGATGGCGCTGGCGTCGAAATATAACGCGCTAACGAAGTGTCGACGTAGAATCGTTAGTACCGTGGTGTAAAATATCGATCGGTGTCTTCTGTTAGGCGCAAGTTTGTACCTGGATGGCTGCATTCAAGCTATTAAACACCTTCCATTGCAAATCCTTGCTATAGGAACCACCTGGAACGCCTGTTGTGGGACAGCTCTAGTTAAAGTTAAGTTACTACTTTGTATGAGTTCTGAATACAATTTACCTTTGTCAATTTGATGTCGCTTTCTTGAGAAGAAGGTAGTCACCCTTACATTAGTAATTTAATTGGATTGAATTTATGATTATATTCCCAAATTATTTCACATTTAATTTATCATTGACCAATTCTACTTTAAATTTTATTTTTTCCTTTGTTGTGATATGGTTATGTTTTAGTGCATTAAAAATTAACTTATTTAATAGTTTAGTAGCTATTAATCATGCTACTGATTTTGTACGCCTACAGGGAAAACATAGTGTTCCACAGACCATTATTTTATACGCCAATGTCGCACCTATGTTTACAAATAAATCACTATGACTATGACATGTTAATCGCGCCATGTAAAGGCCGGGAGTAACGTAAAATTAAAACGCCACGTCAACCTGTAAATCTTACCTTTAGCGTCCAAATGTCCCTTAAGCTGCTCTGCCTTAGCCTGCAGCTTCGTCTGCACCGTCTCCGCGCTTTCCTTCATCTTGGCCAGGATACCTAGAAATAATAGCATGCTTAACCTAGCCCAAACCATAAGCAACAATAAGCAATTCAAATATCAAACACTAATTGCCCTTATTCATAAAACTTGAAATGCCTCTAATAAAATGCGTTTTGTCTCTTTCTTTCGAACACAAAATTCTATTGGTATTTTAGCTAAAATAGATGTGTTGAATACGGCTATTAGTTACTACATTTCAGTTTTTAAATCTTCAAATATAATTCCGTCTAAAATGTTTTATTAGTCATCAAATAAAACGATTTGAACGGATTTTATCTCTTAATATTTGATGAGTAATAATCGCGGAAACCCGAGACAATATTATGTTTTATTTGTGGTTATACATTCGGATTTATTTATGAATAGATTTTCAAACACCGTATTTACTCGTAAGTTCTTATAACTTTTCACAGCGGCAGCAGATACATTTCAGAAAAAAACCATTTCGCCCACCATGTCAGTAAGCCCTTTACGAGCAAGCGTGATGAAATAGAAATTACCCAGCTTGGGTGGTAAAAGAGTAGATTATATCTCAAGGGAGCAAAATACATTTTCCGTCGAGGGTACTACATTGAATTCTGAGTGAAGCGAATGATTCTGCTAAAGTAGAATTTTGAGCGTAACTGGGTATTCAATTGTTTACCCAAGACAGAAATCATTTGGCTATCGAGTGGCACAGACCGTTTTATTTATTTATTTATTTAACATCATGTCACGTTTTTCACGACGTCTATGGGGAAAATTGAAATCATATCTCTTTTCTCAAAAATGGCCCGCAAAGTGTACATTAGTCGCTACATATTGGAAGGTAAAGTGTATAGTTTCAGGTCAGATCAAAATTAAAAAATTAAAAACATTGCAGACCGCCTGGAATGTTACATACAAATTCCTTTATTTGTTGAGTACCAAACTTTTTAAAAAGTTGAAACCGGCATATAAAAGACGGCACAGGTCGTATTCAGCCAATTCAACTCTTATTTTTCTGTTGCAAACGCGACGTTTTTCTATGTGTCTCAAATAGTTTGCGTTTTTCGGTGGAAAAATACACTTGCGATTCGGTTTAAAAAGAAAAACGGAGGGAAATCATTAATATTTTCACGTTGTGCAACGATATTTAAAGTTTATTATTCCCCCATTTTTGAGAAAAGCACTATATTAGCCTTAGCCGGAAGGGCAATTGCAGGCTTCGTATTATAATAAGACGGACTCGCAAGCTCGTCCGTTTAAACAAATACTCAGCCTGCAATTGTCTCCTTCCCGGCCACAGCAATAATGTACTATTTCTGAATAGCAGGTGTGAGAAATGTATTACTTTTTGGGGCCATGTCCAGCAGTGGATCTTTCGACTGATATGATAACGATGATAATGCGTGCGGTAAAGCAACTATCTCTATTCCCATGTGGAACCTTACGAATATGTACTTTTTGAGTATATATTCATTACAATCATAATATACTGTACCGTGCTTATCCTTCTCTTTCAATATCCTCTCCATATCGCCAGCCTTGTCTTTCACACGTCCGAAGAAATCTATCCGTTTCACGCAGCGTGCAATGTACAATTTAAATGTTATTTGGTACAGACGAGCCAGCGATGACAAGTCGTTAATTCATCTCGTAAGGCCCAATATAGTTAATGGTTGCTAAGGTAATTTGAATCTAGTTGCTTAGAAAATCTGATTGAATTTCATTTGTTCGATTAATCGACGAAACAAAATAAATGCTACTCTTCGTTTTATGGAAGTCTCATTGAAACGAAGTGTACATTGAAATGCATATTGGGCCTTACCAGGTTCATAATAAAGTTAATCAATCAACAGTATATGAGTCGCTTAACTTCAAACTCGAGTAAATCCAAATCTGATTTTTTTAAAGATTTTGGTATAAAATAAAATGGTACAAAACTAGTTTTGTTACAATGTTATCGGTTAATTTTTGTAGATGTAACCCTTTGTGCGCGAGTCCCACTCGCACTTGGCCGGTTAATTTTTACAATGTATAACACAATTCAGGACAATAAAACAGTTATTTGTATTTATTTACCTTTGTTTTTTCACCAGCAAACCAACACTTTTAAAACTAAATCACCCGGTATTTCATTGCGTCTGTATTTTAGTACCATAAATTACCACGGAGCCACCTGCTTGCTACATCGTTATCACGCCTAGACTTTGTAGTTGCTCATGCAGTACGTCACACTGCCGCTAGATGGCTCTGTTATAAATAATAGGTCCAAAGAATAGGTGGTTATTAATATTGGTATAGATGACCACCAGGCCCCTATTTCACCAAATCAACAATTGTCACCTGACAATGACAATTCGCCATACATTGCTTGTTCTAGAAGTTAAGGTGGTCGCTAGGTTACTTGTAGAACCAGCAATGTACGGAGAATTGTCGTTGTCAGGCGACAATTGTCAAGTTGGTGAAATAGGGGCCAGTATGAAAAGAATGTATTAAGTCGCGCAGATAAATAATGGATCTTAAAATGGTGTCCGCTCGCATGCTGTCTCGCTCACACCCTATCGCTGTCTATACTCACACAGTCACGTATTCGCTGCAAAAAAAAATGCTAATATTTTTAGAGAACTAATTAAATGGGCAGCCGTTTTGCCAACCATACCATTAGTAACCGCCGCCATTTTCAGATCCATTCTTTATCTGCGCGCGTTATAAGCAGATATATTTTTAATAGTCTTACCGGATATCCGTTTAGTTGCGTCCGGACTCGCGGATTGAGTCAGCGCCGCCATAGTCATGTACTCGCTCGTGATCAGACCGGCAGCCTGAGAAAAACAAAACCATTTCACAAGCACTTTACTTGAAATGTATGTAACTATGTTTGTTCGGGTAAAATCTTGCAACTCAATTTTGAAGCAGATATCTTCAACCGATTGAGCTGAAATTTAAGGTAAAGTTTGGATGACAATTCAATATTAGGGTACCATCGAGCTGGTCTAATGATGGAGACAGAAGGTGGCCATGGGAATTCAGTACTGTAGTAAACGCGTATAGCTGCGCCCGCGCCGATTAGTCAATAAATAGCTGTCACATAGCGCGTACGTGTGTTTGACTCGACCACCCCGGTTTACAGTTACAGTCGAGTTCTCCAATATCTATACAGACAACCTTTCAAAAATATCTATACACAGTCTTTATTGTTACTGACATAAGACGCATGTGTAGATATATGCATGCATATTTTTGACATGATGTCTGTCTGTATAGATATTGGAGAACTCGACTGTACAACAAGTACTTAACCGACGTAACCCCGTTAAGTTTGGGCTCGTTAGAATCGTCTCAATGAGTAGTTGATGACGGTATACAGGAAAGTACAGTCGGCAATAAAAGCTTGTACCAAATTTTTTTTTTTTGACAGAACCTTACATTTTTTACTCCTTAGGGCCTCAGAACGTGTTTAAGATTATTTGGAATCCTCCCGAGGCACCGTGTATAAATGATAAATTACCTCTAAGCTATTGGGACTCATGGCTGAATACTCCTCGCTCAGCAATTCCACGATGAGCCCTTCAATATCGAAGAACAGAATGTGGCTCTCCGGATCTAGAACAAAAATAATTTCCATTATTCAATATCATCATCCTCCTAACGTTATTCCCGGTTGTGCTCTAAAGTAGCCCGGGGTCCGCTTTGACATCTAATCCCAAGATTCGGCGTAGGCACTAGTTTTACGAAATCGACTGCCATCTGACCTTCCAACATTTAAATCCGGCTAATTCTGGACGACTTCTAACCTATGCTATAAATTCCATGCCATTAGTTTCTTTGAGAAAGTCTCCGCTGTTTCATTAACCGCCTCCAAAACAGGAGGAGGTTCTCAATTCGTCGGAGAATTTTTTTGTATGTTCCCTGATTACTCGAAAACGTCTGGACCGATTTGGTAAATTATTTTTTCACACCTCTCATTCAGAAAAGTAAGTTTTGGTCCCCGACGAGAGGGAGCAAAATGCCACTTTTCTGTTCAAGCTACTTTTTTAATTTATTCATTGGCATGTACCTAGCACTTACGCAATGTGCCAATTGAACACAGATCTTAATAAAATAATTGATTGTAATTTCATCGCAATCGATTAAAAACGAACATTTCAAGTTTTAACTTTAACAACGTTATATGAAAATTTATATTTTTTTGTAATATTAAAAAAAATTGTCACTTAAAATTTTCATTATTTTTAGAGCATTTTATTTCAATTTTCCTCATAATCGGTGTGAAAAGTTACATGTGTCACTCAGGAGCAAAATTATTTTCGTCTTGGGCGTTAACACTTGAATCCCTCACTACGCTCAGGATTCAATACACCGCCCTCGCCGTAAATATACTATTTTGCTCCCTTGTGACACAAATAACTATTGAGTATCCTTTTCAGGTGGTCCCAAGAACATCGGGTCAGGATATCATGATGGGATCCTGGAGAAATCGAGGGAACTCTTAAAATTTTATAGGCAATATTGATACATTGCCTATAAAATTTTAAGAGTTCCCTCGATTTCTATTGGACATGGATCTAGACGTTGATATTGCTATTGGACATGGACAGCAATATTGATATTGGACATGGATCTAGACGTTGGTTAGATCACTGTTTAGTATCAGAGTTGGTGTTAAAATCTGTTGTTAATATTAAAATAGATAATGATGTATTTTGGTCTGATCATTTTCCAATTGAACTAGAAATTAATGTAAACATTGTGAGACGTAGAATAAGTATGAGTAATAGACCTCGAAATCATGTAATATGGGGAGAGAGAAGTTCAGAACAGGTGAGTGAGTATCATGACGCATGCAACAGCAGGCTGCGTGATATTGACCTGCCTGTGGAGCTCAGAGAGTGTTGTGATAGAAACTGTGACAGTATGGACCATCGTGTAATTATAAAACGCCTGTTTAGTGAAATTGTAGATGTTTTAGTTGACGCATCTGTACTGAGCTCTAAAAAATCTGTAAAGCGGAAAGGAGGCTATATCACAGGATGGAACAAACATGTGAGTGCGGTGCATAGGGAGGCGAGATTGAAATTCCTGGAGTGGGTCGCTAGTGGTAAACCCAAATCTGGAAGTATATACCGTGATATGTGTGATAGCAGGCGCAGGTTTAAATGTAGGCTAAAGTGGTGTCAGAACCATCAGGACCAAATTAAAATGGATGTATTAGCCTCCCATCGCTCAAAGGGTGATTTTAAGTCATTCTGGAAGCACACTAATTCCCTGAATGTAAGACCTAGCCTGCCAGTGAGTGTAAATGGATGTAATCAGCCAGCGGAATAGCAAATTTATTTAAAGATAAATTCAAAGTCGAGTCATCGCTGGGTACCACAGTACAGTCATGTAATGCTGAGTTCGGTGCTGAGTTCACCGTGTTCACGTGTAAGGAAGTGTCTGATGTGATCCGTCACATGACGCGAGGAAAGTCGCCGGGACACGATGGGCTTAGTATCGAGCATCTACAGGCTGCTGGAGTACACTTACCCAGAGTGTTAACTATGCTGTTTTCGTTGTGTATTGGTCATGCCTATTTGCCGGATGAAATGTTAAGGACAATTGTCGTACCAATAGTTAAAAATAAACCGGGGATGTGTCGGACGCAGGTAACTATAGGCCCATTTCATTGGCTACAATAATAGCTAAAGTACTTGATGGTGTGCTTGACTTGCGACTTGGTAGATATCTAAAGATACATGATGCGCAGTTCGGTTTTAGAGCAGGATTATCTACTGAGACCGCCATTTTAAGTCTAAAGCACACCGTCAAGTATTACACAGATAGGAGCACACCTATATATGCGTGCTTCCTCGATCTGTCTAAAGCTTTTGACATGGTGTCCTATGGTGTCCTATGGGATAAACTGTCATCAAGTAAAGTCCCGCGTGAAATGATAGATATTTTTAAATACTGGTACGGCAACCAGACCAATACGGTTAGGTGGGGGGTAGCACAGTCGGAAGCGTACAGGTTGGATTGCGGGGTGAGGCAGGGGGGTTTAACCTCTCCGAAGCTTTTCAACTTGTATGTTAACGGGCTGATAGAGGAGCTCAGCAGTATGCCGGTCGGGTGTTATGTCGACGGTGTTAGCGTGAATAACATAAGCTACGCCGACGATATGGTGCTGCTGTCCCCCTCTGTCAGTGCACTCAGGAAAATGCTGAGTGTCTGTGAGGCCTACGCAGAAACTCACGGGCTAGTATACAACTCCAAAAAGAGCGAAGTCCTAGTCTTCAAGTCAAACAAAATGAACCCTAAGCATGTGCCCTCTATAGCTTTGAACGGTATTTACCTACAGAGGGTTTCACAGTTTAAATACCTTGGGCACCATGTGACAGAGGACCTCAAGGACGACCTCGATTTGGAGAGGGAACGGAGAGCGTTATCGGTCAGAAGCAATATGTTGGCCCGTAGGTTTGCCCGTTGTTCAAAACAAGTTAAAATCACCCTTTTTAAGGCGTTCTGTCAAGTATTCTACACGGGTAGCCTATGGGTCAACTACACGCTGAAGGCCTATAATGCTCTTCGTATCCAGTATAATGATGCCTTCAGAATCCTGTTGAGGTTGCCACGGTTCTGTAGCGCGTCGGGGATGTTTGCCGAGGCGCGTACCGACGACTTTTATGCGATAAGGCGAAAGCGGGTTGCATCTATCCTAAGCCGCATCCGACGCAGCGACAACAGGATACTGAAGGTAATCGCTGACAGAGCAGACGGTTCCATCCTGTGTGCCTGGGTAAAAATAATTAACTAACCACCTTGACATTTACTCTGTTGACATTAAATTAAATTATTTATTATTGTATTTTAGGAATAAAATAGTATAAATTGTTTTAAATTATATTAATTTTAATGAAACTAATGAAATTTTTATGTAATTTTATATGGAATGATTGTTCTGAAATAAAGATATTTTTTTTTTTTTTTTTTTTTTTATTGAAGCAATTTGGGTACTGTGCTAACTACCCTCCCATTTCCCAAATCCTAACTCGCCACTATCAACTTTCAGCGCGGAGTGTGCGCCCGAGCTAGACACGCGTCGCGCGCGTCCGTTTTGGAAAATACCGGACAGGACTCAAAAGGGTGAAACCTAGTCACCCTCCGTGTCGCGAGTGGCTATCGATACTCTGAGTCCTGGAAACGCGAGTGGGAGAAGTGCAGTGCACTGGTGATTGGACTACCATAAGACTACACATTATCACAGTATTGATTTGAAGTCGGTTAAAACTTTGTTTTCATCACACTTGCTCGTAAATGGTGTTATTTCATGCCTGTATACAGAAGGACAATGGCTTAAATTGTTCCCACGGGAGATATAGCGAGTTTGTATTCCCTAGGGAGTAATGGACCACATCTGATTGGCTTAAGCAAATCTAGTTGAGCTGAGATTGGTTGAAAAAAAAACTAGTTGGCTTGGTTGGTTGGTTAAAATATTGAAGCTGCGCGCTCCGCTAGCACTGATCAGGAAGTGAAGTTGTCAATTTCGACAATTTTTGATCGGTGCGGTTGTATGAAACTTAGATTTTTCTGTCTTTTGTAGTTATTTATTTCCTCGCAAATGTGATGACATACAAAACATTGTGGTTGTTATTCATCATATGTGATGTAACAAGTAACACGGGCGTAAGAATATTGCAAACTCGAGTCATCAAGTGTCTGATGGACTCTTGTTCGCGATATTCCACTTACGCCCCTCGTTAAACAATATACTATTTGAAAGTATAGTACATTGTTTAACGAGGGGCGTAAGTGGAAAATTGCTAACGAGAGTCTATCAGAAGCCCGACGCCGAAGGCGGAGGGCTTTTGATGACTCGAGTTTGCAATATTCTTACGCCTGTGTTATTGTACAGAAGGTGCGGGGTTGATTAAAACTGAAGTGGATAGGTAGATATTAAAAGACGAACTGAACTAATAAGACTCTAATATGGAAAAACACAACTTAAACGAACACAATGGGTAGATTAACAACTCAGGACGAAAATAACATTTTTGGGCGCGAAAATAATATCAGTTAGCAGTACAGATGCTAGGCGCAGACTGCCTGCTCATTGTGGCGGCGCGCATAGTCCGATTGCGCCCCGCCACCCGCTCCCGCACTTGACTTGCCACTTCAACACGGCACAGCGCACGCGGTCGCGCAGGAACAGTATTATTATTAGTACAATTAAATCAACTTGGATAGGCGTGTTACCTAATTAACAGTTATACACAATGTTTTTCATCACATTTGCGAGGAAATAAATAATTACAAAAGACAGAAAAATCTAAGTTTCATACAGCCACACCAATCAAAAATTGACAACTTCACTTCCAGATCAGTGCTAGTGGAGTGCGCAGCTCAATATTTCAACCAATCACAGAGCAGTATTCTTGCGGGGCGGGGCGACTTGACCAACTAGATTTTGTTATTCAACCAATCACACAGCAACCAGATTTGCTTAAGCCAATCAGAGGGTTCTATATTTTAAAACTAAACTTAACAGCCCGTGGGAGGTAAAACGGCTATAACTGCTCTATATGCTCGCAAGTAATAACGCCATTGACGAGCAAGTGTGATGAAATAGTACATTGTTTAACGAGGGCCGTAAGTGGAATATTGCTAACGAGAGTGTATCAGAAGCCCGACGCCGAAGGCGGAGGGCTTTTGATGACTCGAGTTTGCAATATTCTTACGCCCGTGTTATACACAATGTTTTTCATCACATTTGCGAGGAAATAAATAACAACAAAAGACAGAAAAATGTATGTTTCATACAGCAGCACCAATCAAAAATTGACAACTTCACTTCCAGATCAGTGCTAGTAGAGCGCGCAGTTCAATATTTCAACCAATCACAGAGCAGTATTCTTGCGGGGCGGGGCGTCGTGACCAACTAGATTTTTTTATTCAACCAATCACACAGCAACCAGATTTGCTTAAGCCAATCAGAGGGTTCTATTATTTAAAAAAAAAACCATAACGCCCATGGGCGTAATATAGCCCATTACAGCTCAGTACGCTTGCGTATAATAACACCATTTTCGAGCAAGTGTGATGAAAAATAATTTGAGATACCTTTCGGGTTGCTGCGGAAGCCCTGGACGGTGAGCTGCGCGCGGCGCGCCCGCGCGGGCTCGGCCAGCGGGCCCAGGCCGCCGCCGCCCGCGGGCGCCTGCAGCGCCGCGATGCCGCGCTGCGTGGCCGCGCGCATGGCGTTCAGGTTGCGGTGTCGATGCCGGGAGCGCATTCAGACATACCTTTCGGGTTGCTGCGGAAGCCCTGGACGGTGAGCTGCGCGCGGCGCGCCCGCGCGGGCTCGGCCAGCGGGCCCAGGCCGCCGCCGCCCGCGGGCGCCTGCAGCGCCGCGATGCCGCGCTGCGTGGCCGCGCGCATGGCGTTCAGGTTGCGGTGCCGCAGGCCTCTGCGGACAAACCCAATAGTAGATTGTATGACAAGGGGCTAAAATAAGCCATATTACCACGAGATGGATATTTTCCCGAGTAAAGCGAGGGAAAATATTTCGAGGGGTAATATGGCTTTTAGACCCGAGTTATACACTCTACTTTTCACTTCGAGTGCGAGAAAATAGTAAAACAAAGATTATCCATCCACAATCAATAACAAATTTCACTGCGAAGAGATTGTTCAATTTAGCGTTTGGACGCACTATTGACGTTCGGAGGCGTTTTCTTTTTTAATGATTTGGAATTAGGGACTAAAAAACACCTGATGTTTGATTGGTCGAATTTAACATGTAGCTGTATTCTGGTTGGTTGATAGCAAAGAGATTTTTTTTTTGAAAGAGTTGTGATTGGTGGATTTAAATGATTTGGAATTAGGGACTAAAAATCACCTGATGTTTGATTGGTCGATTTTAATATGTAGCTGTACCTATTCTGGTTGGTTGATAGCAAAGATAAATGTTTTTTGAAAGAGTTGTGATTGGTGGACTTAAATGGTGAAGTATTTTGATTGGTCAAATTTAATGTGTTAAAAATCATAAATATGTATACATATTTTCCCTAGGGGCTAAATGTACTACTTTAGCCCCGCTTATGAAGCCTAATATGACACACTTTTCGAGCATGAGAAGTGAAAACTCATTTATTCTTCAATGTAGGCGTATTACATGCACCTATGAATGTCGATAAACTACCACCGGTTCGGAAAGAAAACCTCTGCCTCGAGAAGAACCGGCGTAAAAAACTCGGCGAGGTGTCATTTTTTCAAAACAGTATACAATATAATCATTTCAGTATCAGAGTATTATAAAATTTTAAAATTACATTGCTACAGTAGTAAGCCTATTTATTTTGCGATAGATTTCTAGTGCAGGACTTTATCGCTAACCAAATATATGATGTAATCGTTTATCTTATATGCTTTTGAAATAAGTGTCTGTTTTACGACAGATTTGAATTTAGAGTCAATAAGTTCGGTAATGTCATTGATTTAGTATAAGTAACTAGATACACAATCAGCCGAAAAAAAGTGGCCGTCCAAAAGAACCGCGCGATCGACACTTGCGGCTCTTTTGCGTTTAGTCTGGATTCGACCGTGAGACTTGACGGTTGTCAAAAATGACAAAAATGATCTGTGAAAAAATGCGTTAATAGCAAATATAGCAATAGAAAAAAATTCAAAAAGGATTGGATATATTACTATAACTAAGTTCTATTGATAGCGTAAAGAATTTCATGTAAACTCATTGGCATTTCATGGTTTTGAATAAATAATTTCGTTAGTACAAATGACAGATTATCACGGAACAAAAACCTAAGGAGTCAGTACCTACTTATTAGATTTTTTTATGGAGTAGTACAGTTACGTTATTTGTGGTTTTCAATTTAAGATTCCTGAGAAATCCTTAGCGATGTGCAAAGTAGGCCGCAGTTATATGCTTATAGCACGAGATAGGAGACATCAACGACGAAGAGTGGTGACGACTTCGTCGTGTGTTTATTTTTCAAGTTTATATCATGTAAAAATAAATGTTTAACTAAAGATAAATGCATTTATTTACAGGTATAATATACTTTTATCTAATTTATATAACATTGAAAATTATATCTAAATATAAAAAAAAGATAAATTGATATTCAGATTGTAAGTCATTATTATATGTCGCAAAGGGGCTAATTAGATACGTCAAATATACCACGCTAAAATGATCTACATACCTAGTTCTTATTCCCTTTTCACTAGTCGTGCGTAGAATTTTAAAGGAGTTTGACAGCTGCACTGATAATACGTAATGCCCACCGAACAATGTTTTGCGTATATTTATTTAAACAAAATGAAAGTGTTAATTGTTTAGGTATTGCCTGCTTGTAAAAATAAATAATCATGATTTATTTGTGTTTTTCGTCTTCCTGTTTAAATAAGTACTTGGAATATTATAGATTTTATTAATTAAAGTGTGACATTTAAAATACTTCCAAACAGCAAAAATCCGGAACATGCTTCGTCAATCATTTACAAATGACTGTATTGTTTATACAATATTATTAAAATAATTTTATAATGCGACTCCATTCATTCGCTATTTAGTTTTGACGTGAGCAATCAAGTCACATTATGATAAAATCTCAATAAACTAAAAAGTTTTTAATCTGTTTGATGCTAATTCGCTAATATGGCCCTTACAGCTTAAAAAACTAAGTTCTCTTTTATATGAAACATATATCTCAATGCAGGTTATAAGTAAACGCGATTGGCATCAACTGAAATATAGCTAGAGTTGTCAAATTGGGGCACATTTCTTGAAATTTTTGTTCGACATTGTACGTCAATGGGTAATGTGTTTTGGAATTTTATTGTAGACTTTTATACAATTTCCCAAGAACGACTTTTTCGCTTTTACTAGCCTGTAAAAAGTTGTTTTGAGCTTCCCTGCGCTTCTTGGGCTTACCAGTGTTTGTTGGGTAGTTGGACAACAAACAATGCTTGCTTGAGAGGCTGAAAACTGAGCTAGACATGAGAGACGAGTAGGTGAGGAGAGACGAGTATAGTACATTGTTGTAAAGGCTACAAAGTAGACAATAGATGGACGAGTGGGTTCGAGGGAGACGAGTCCATCTATTGCATTTTTGACCGAGACATTATATAGTGCTTTTCACACGTATTGCAAATAATTTCAAGTATGAATCTAAATGTTAAGGGCGCCGGACAACGCGGCTCGTGAGCGATTTGTCGAACCGCTGTTCCAACAGGACTACAAAAACATTATTGCCCTGATCAAATTCGTAAGGGCTTATTCATAAAGCATTCAATTTGAAGATAAAACAACAACTATTCAATTTTGAACACCCCCAATGGGGAATGGATGAAAATATCAGAAATGCCTGATTATTTTTGGTGATAAGAATATTTTTTGAAAACTATAAACAGTTTTCACCTACGTTTTGGGTCAAGGACGGCACTTTCTTCGATCCGTCTCATATTACAAAAAAATATCAGTCACTTCTAAAATTTTCATCCATTCCCAATTCAAACCATCTTTTGCCATATTTCCAAGCAGCGGCGTGAAAATAGAATAATCAGCAATCGATGACCGGTTCCTGTGAAGCCTTGTGGGTTAGAGCCCTACCTGCAAAGCTGACGTTCTTGGGTTCAAGTCCAGGGAAGAACAAATATTTGTGGATATATTCGTCTATAACACAAGCCTAGAATAGAATAAAATAATAATTCATTTATGACAATAACATATACATGTCAAAGTCAAAGTGATATATTATTCTTCAATTTAGGCATATTACATGCACCTATGAATGTCGATAAACTACCACCGGTTCGGAAAGTAAACCTCTGCCTCGAGAAGAACCGGCGTAAAAAACTCGGCGAGGTGTCATTTTTTCAAAACAGTATACAATATATCATTTCAGTATCAGAGTATTATAAAATTTTAAAATTACATTGCTACAGTAGAAAGCCTATTTATTTTACGACAGGTTTCTAGTGCAGGATTTTATCGCTGCCAAATATCCCTATCCATGATGTAGTCGTTTATCTTATAATATGCTTTTGAAATAAGTGTCCGTTTTACGGCAGATTTGAATTTAGAGTCAGTTAGTTCGGTAATGTGTTTTGGAATTTTGCACATGCACAGAGATCAAAATATAAAAACAGTTTTCTGCATGGCACCAATTAGTGTTTCAAGACATAAAAGTCCTCTGATCAATATCGCGATTTACCTGAAGAAGTGCACAGCAGGATTAGCCAGGCCCTGCAGATCGCTAGAACCGGCCACCAACGAGCCTCCGAGGTCGTCCGCCAGGGTCTCGTCGCACGCCGACAATACTTCTTCGGCTATCATACCTGAGGAAGGACACTTCAATATCAGAAATAGACATTCAAAATTCAACATCACATATTGAACAAAAAGTGTACAAATTAGAATACAGTGGAGAGACATACATGTATGCTGATGATGTCGCGTTTGTCATGTGACAACATATGAAGAGCTTGAGGAAAAACTGAATTTGATCGCCGCATCGGTAGCAAACTGGTACCAACAACGGCCACATTTTGAATACGAGAAAGACTCACCACATAGCCGACCACTTTAACTTAGTTGGCAAACCCTGCCTACGAAGCAAGAGGTCCTGGGTTCGAATCCCGGTAAGGGCATTTATTTGTGTGATGAGCACGAATATTTGCTCCTGAGTAATGGATGTTTTCTATGTATTTATCTATATAAGTATGTTTATCGTCGTCTAGTACCCATAGTACAAGCTTTGCTTAGTTTGGGACTAGGTTGATTTGTGTGAGATTGTCCGAACATATTTATTATTTATTTATTTATAGCCTACGATCTGTCTGGCCGCCCAGTGAGATCGCTGTCAGTATTTGCCGCTGGAAGTATCATTGACCAAGTCCCCAAATCAACATTCCTGGGGTTTGAACTGGCCAGTGGACTGACCTGGAGTTGACATATTGATAAGGTGTGCTCTAAGCTGTCGACGGCCTGTTTTGCCCTAAAACGGTTGGCGCGAATACCCCCGACGGAAGTGGTGCGGGCCTGCTACTTCGCATCGGTACATGCGCACCTGCAGGACGGAGTCGAGCTGTGGGGGGAGCCGCCGATTGGGAGAAAACTTTTCGCCTGCAGAAGCGTGCAGTGCGTGCAATAGCGCGCGTCTCACAAACTCGGCAAAACCAATTTTTAAAATGCTAGGTAGGTATATTGACGCTACCTTCACTTTTAATATTACAAAAGGCGGTAACTGCTCGAGAGAAAGCGGACACGAGTTTTCGCAGACTCGCAAAGTCGAAAAAACTCGCTCACATTATGGGTCGCAAGGTGTACAGTCAGCATCAAAAGTAGCTACGCAAGCGAAGACGTCAGAAGTCTTTATTAAAAGGGAATAAGAACTTTTGACGTCTTCGATTGCGTAGTTACTTTTGATGCTGACTGTACAACCACCTCCCAGGCGATATTATCGCTGCTCAGAGTGCATCCTTTACCGAGGCCCTGTATATACGGCCAAAATTACGCTATTAGCATGTACCAAGAAAATCGCATAAAAAGTACCGTCGTCTACCGCGGCCGTGTATACACGGTGGCGAAAATGTACCCCGACGTTTACCGAGGCCGTGAATATGCGGTCTGGCAACCACAGTTGAAAAAAAGCTTTAATGTACGGCAAATACGTTTTATATTCGATTAAATAAATTCGAATACGCGCGGTACATGTAGCGTTGAAAATTTCGGAAAAAATCAAATGATTTTTTCAAGAATTTATAAAATTTCCGTTTTATTCCGTATTTTTCGGATTTTTAACGAAAAAAACAATAAGAGTAATGACGCAACTGTGACAACTGAACTGAACTGACACCGATGTCAATGGCAAAGTAACTCTATAATCATTCACCTATCCACCGGTATTAAGAAAAATAACCGATTGAAACCTGTTTAAAACGTTTTTTCCGTTTTTTTTCGGAAAAATTGAAGCGGAAAATTTCATGGTTTTTTTCTGTAGAAATCCGAAACAAACGACCGTTTGGAAAGAAACAAGATTTTTTCCGGAAATTTTTAACGCTAGGTACATGCGAGGCCACCCAGGGGGGAGGGGGGCGGTAAACGAGAGTAGCAAAAAATCGGCCGCAAATAAACGGGCCCGGTAAACAGAGGTATCTTTTTTCACGGGGGACTCGGTAAAGAAGAGGCGGTAAACAGAGGTATCTTTTTTCACGGGGGGCTCGGTAAAGGAGAGGCGGTAAACAGAGGTATCTTTTTTCACGGGGGGCTCGGTAAAGGAGAGGCGGTAAACAGAGGTATCTTTTTTCACGGGGGGCTCGGTAAAGGAGAGGCGGTAAACAGAGGTATCTTTTTTCACGGGGGGCTCGGTAAAGGAGAGGCGGTAAACAGAGGTATCTTTTTTCACGGGGGACTCGGTAAAGGAGAGGCGGTAAACAGAGGTATCTTTTTTCACGGGGGGCTCGGTAAAGGAGAGGCGGTAAACAGAGGTATCTTTTTTCACGGGGGGCTCGGTAAAGGAGAGGCGGTAAACAGAGGTATCTTTTTTCACGGGGGGCTCGGTAAAGGAGAGGCGGTAAACAGAGGTATCTTTTTTCACGGGGGGCTCGGTAAAGGAGAGGCGGTAAACACAGGTATCTTTTTTCACGGGGGACTCGGTAAAGGAGAGGCGGTAAACAGAGGTATCTTTTTTCACGGGGGGCTCGGTAAAGGAGAGGCGGTAAACAGAGGTATCTTTTTTCACGGGGGACTCGGTAAAGGAGAGGCGGTAAACAGAGGTATCTTTTTTCACGGGGGGCTCGGTAAAGGAGAGGCGGTAAACAGAGGTATCTTTTTTCACGGGGGGCTCGGTAAAGGAGAGGCGGTAAACAGAGGTATCTTTTTTCACGGGGGGCTCGGTAAAGGAGAGCCGGTAAACAGAGGTATCTTTTTTCACGGGGGGCTCGGTAAAGGAGAGGTTAAACTTTAAAAATGAAACCTACAATACAATTCATTTACATATTCGCTGACATGCAACATCTATAATCAATCCTTGTAGTGTAATTTTCTAAAATAATGTAAATGTATCTCTGACATGTAATTTATATTACCAATAAATTGATTATGATTATTATCTTAGACGTAATATTAGACTTTAAACCTATATAGTATACCGTACATACGAGGCCTAACAATGTGTGATGCTAAAAAGGGGCTGTGTGTACTTTATTCACTTCGAATAAGGTACATACCGTGCAACACTCTATCCAAATGGCCAGTCTCCATCTGCCACACGTACACGGTGCCATCGCTGCATCCCACCACCATGAAGTCATCGCCCGGCCGCCATTTTATGCTCACGACCGGGAAGAGATGACGTGACGCCAGCGTCACGCATTTCCGCTCAGCAAGACCTTGAAAAAAAAGCGAAAATAATCATCATCGACATTATTAGCCTGTAATAAGCATAAGCCTGTCGAAAGCTACTCGTCCTGATCCCGTACTAGTCTCATCCATCCAAATATCTTTTTAGAAGCTTTCATTAAGGGGCTCCCCGCGCTTTTTGTCGAGATTTGACGAGTTTCGAGTTGGAACTCCTCCGTCAAAGCTATAGATATATTTATGGCACAAACGCTTATCGGTTCTTCAATTCTTTGCATCAGTTTTTTTTTTAAATAATGTATATTGATTTTTTTATGATTTATTCAAATATGGTCCAAAAAAGCTCTGTTTTCACTATAAGTATGTTGTTTATGCACTTTTATATATGAAATCTACATGTTACTGTTCCATCTCTAACATCCCATCAGAGATTTTTATTTGTCATTAATTTTTACAAAAGTTACGTCCAAAAAACTGGTTTTTTGGCCTAAATGTACCAAGGTTTGGTGCCATATATATCGAAAACTGTGAGTTTTGAAGAAAATATGGGATACTATTTCGGTAAACCTCGTTATTGTTAATGCGATAAGCCATAAAACAACATGAAAAAAAAGAAAGTTACAGGTCGAAGGTCATTGGGAGGTGGTAGCCCCTTAACTTGCAATGTACGAGTATGTACCTAACTATGAAACTGTTAGTTCGGGTGGAATCTTGTAACTCAATTTTGAATCAGATATCTTCAACCAATTGAGCTGAAATTTTGGGTAAAGGTATAGTTTGGATGACAATTCAATATTGTGGTACCATGGAAATTCAGGACTTAACCGACGTAACACGGTTGAGTTGGGGCTCGTTAGAATCGTCTCAATAAGTAGTTGTTGACAGTATACATAAAAGTACAGTCGGCAATAAAAGCTTGTACCAAAAATGTAATTTTTGATAGAATTCAAGTCTGACAGATTCAAATTTGTCGTAAAAAGGACACTTATTTCAAAAGCATATTATAAGATAAACGACTACATCATGGATAGGGATATTTGGCAGCGATAAAATCCTGCAATAGCAATCTGTCGTAAAATAATTAGGCTTTCTACTGTAGCAATGTAATTATAATTTTTATAATACTCTAATACTAAAATGATATATTGTATACTATTTTGAAAAAATTACACCTCGCCGAGTTTTTTACGCCGGTTCTTTTCGAGGCAGAGGTTTACTTTCCGAACCGGTGGTTGTTTATCGACATTCATAGGTGCATGTAATATGCCTAAATTGAAGAATAAATAACTTTGACTTTGAAACTTATTATGATCAACCCATCGAGCTGGTGGACAACCCACGCTTATTTTGCCTGTAAGAGGCCACCAATCTGCTAACGTTTTGGTCCATCTACCATAACGCTGCCTGGCTATACATACTGCCTACTCCCTTTGAATTTAGTGCGAGGTCGGATTTCAACATTCCTTCTCCGGTCTTGTGAATGATGAATTCGTAGATCTTATGCTCTGTTTAAAACTTACTCAGCAATGTTACGCTGTGGTCTGAGGCGACAGAGCAGATACACTTTTGAATGCGGGGCTGAAACAAAAATAATCCCCAATAAGTCCCACTGTTGGGCACAGGCCTCCTCTTATGGTTGGTCGGATGACGCACTTGAACACTATCCCTTTGAGTCGAAGTGGTAGGGTAAATCGTTAGTAGCTGGCTACCGTTCAATAACTGGCCACCTCATACTAAAAGTGAACTCTATTCACCTATAATATAATAAGCTTGTGTCCTAATTTTATTTTACGATGCCATTCGAACCATTTTTTGGTGTGGAACAAATGTTTGTATGGGAGTAAGTACAATTAAAGAACATAAATACCGAAAAAATTGAGTTAAAGACGGACTTCGCTGGCGGTAGCCGAAAACGTTCCATACTGATTAACATTGAATCATGACGTCACAGGGTAATATTTGTACTAGTCGTTATATGGAAAATCAAGTAAATTGCTGTTTCGGTTGCGAAATACTGCGTTTAGGACCATAGTTGTCATACAATGTTGTTTCTATAAAAGCGTAAGGATTCTATTGGTAGCTTTAAATTTACTTTTGGACAATAAAAAAATGCATATATTTTGTAAACTTTCAAGGGCCATATCTTTTTATGATTTTAATTATATTTCGTAATTTATACTTAATTGCATTTATTTGAAGGTTTACTATCAATTTAGCAACACTGCGCTGTCAATTTTAACATGAGGACACAACCCAATTCATTTCAGTATGAGAATTCGATTCCTGGCCACCCTTCAATAACTGGCCACATCATACTGAATTGAATTCTGTTTGTAGGGGAACAGAGTTCATTTTTAGTATAAGGGGGATCAGCTATTTGCGATTTACCCTATTTATTATTAATTGAGCTCCCCATGGCCGCACCCAATATTATTAGAGACACGAGAGCTCTCCGTCTCAGTTGGCTCGGTCACGTCAAAAGCATGAAGGAAGTTCGGAGGAGGAGGGCCGCGGGCCCGTTGGACTTCGGTCTATCAGACCCTCGCGATCTTCAAGCCATGATCTGGCGGGAAATAGCGCGATCGGGACAAGCGGCGAAATTTTGTGTAGGAAGCCAAGACGCGCTTTTGGTCGGTGAGCCATTGCAGTAAGACTGTAAGCATAGTAATGTAGTATTACTTAGTATAGTAATGTAGTATTAGTTAGTATAGTAATGTAGTATTACTAAGTATAGTAATGTAGTATTACTAAGTATAGTAATGTAGTATTACTTACAGAGCAGTTGTGCGGCGGCACGATGAGCTGCGTGATCTCCCCGGCGTGCACACAGAAGCGGTGCAGCAGCTGCCCGCTGAACAGGTCCCAGAGGCACACGGCGAAGTCTATGCCGCCGGAGACCAGGTGCGCCCTGTCGTAGTATAGTAATGTAGTATTACTTACAGAGCAGTTGTGCGGCGGCACGATGAGCTGCGTGATCTCCCCGGCGTGCACACAGAAGCGGTGCAGCAGCTGCCCGCTGAACAGGTCCCAGAGGCACACGGCGAAGTCTATGCCGCCGGAGACCAGGTGCGCCCTGTCGTAGTATAGTAATGTAGTATTACTTACAGAGCAGTTGTGCGGCGGCACGATGAGCTGCGTGATCTCCCCGGCGTGCACACAGAAGCGGTGCAGCAGCTGCCCGCTGAACAGGTCCCAGAGGCACACGGCGAAGTCTATGCCGCCGGAGACCAGGTGCGCCCTGTCGTAGTATAGTAATGTAGTATTACTTACAGAGCAGTTGTGCGGCGGCACGATGAGCTGCGTGATCTCCCCGGCGTGCACACAGAAGCGGTGCAGCAGCTGCCCGCTGAACAGGTCCCAGAGGCACACGGCGAAGTCTATGCCGCCGGAGACCAGGTGCGCCCTGTCGTAGTATAGTAATGTAGTATTACTTACAGAGCAGTTGTGCGGCGGCACGATGAGCTGCGTGATCTCCCCGGCGTGCACACAGAAGCGGTGCAGCAGCTGCCCGCTGAACAGGTCCCAGAGGCACACGGCGAAGTCTATGCCGCCGGAGACCAGGTGCGCCCTGTCGTAGTATAGTAATGTAGTATTACTTACAGAGCAGTTGTGCGGCGGCACGATGAGCTGCGTGATCTCCCCGGCGTGCACACAGAAGCGGTGCAGCAGCTGCCCGCTGAACAGGTCCCAGAGGCACACGGCGAAGTCTATGCCGCCGGAGACCAGGTGCGCCCTGTCGTAGTATAGTAATGTAGTATTACTTACAGAGCAGTTGTGCGGCGGCACGATGAGCTGCGTGATCTCCCCGGCGTGCACACAGAAGCGGTGCAGCAGCTGCCCGCTGAACAGGTCCCAGAGGCACACGGCGAAGTCTATGCCGCCGGAGACCAGGTGCGCCCTGTCGTAGTATAGTAATGTAGTATTACTTACAGAGCAGTTGTGCGGCGGCACGATGAGCTGCGTGATCTCCCCGGCGTGCACACAGAAGCGGTGCAGCAGCTGCCCGCTGAACAGGTCCCAGAGGCACACGGCGAAGTCTATGCCGCCGGAGACCAGGTGCGCCCTGTCGTATTATAGTAATGTAGTATTACTTACAGAGCAGTTGTGCGGCGGCACGATGAGCTGCGTGATCTCCCCGGCGTGCACACAGAAGCGGTGCAGCAGCTGCCCGCTGAACAGGTCCCAGAGGCACACGGCGAAGTCTATGCCGCCGGAGACCAGGTGCGCCCTGTCGTAGTATAGTAATGTAGTATTACTTACAGAGCAGTTGTGCGGCGGCACGATGAGCTGCGTGATCTCCCCGGCGTGCACACAGAAGCGGTGCAGCAGCTGCCCGCTGAACAGGTCCCAGAGGCACACGGCGAAGTCTATGCCGCCGGAGACCAGGTGCGCCCTGTCGTAGTATAGTAATGTAGTATTACTTACAGAGCAGTTGTGCGGCGGCACGATGAGCTGCGTGATCTCCCCGGCGTGCACACAGAAGCGGTGCAGCAGCTGCCCGCTGAACAGGTCCCAGAGGCACACGGCGAAGTCTATGCCGCCGGAGACCAGGTGCGCCCTGTCGTAGTATAGTAATGTAGTATTACTTACAGAGCAGTTGTGCGGCGGCACGATGAGCTGCGTGATCTCCCCGGCGTGCACACAGAAGCGGTGCAGCAGCTGCCCGCTGAACAGGTCCCAGAGGCACACGGCGAAGTCTATGCCGCCGGAGACCAGGTGCGCCCTGTCGTAGTATAGTAATGTAGTATTACTTACAGAGCAGTTGTGCGGCGGCACGATGAGCTGCGTGATCTCCCCGGCGTGCACACAGAAGCGGTGCAGCAGCTGCCCGCTGAACAGGTCCCAGAGGCACACGGCGAAGTCTATGCCGCCGGAGACCAGGTGCGCCCTGTCGTAGTATAGTAATGTAGTATTACTTACAGAGCAGTTGTGCGGCGGCACGATGAGCTGCGTGATCTCCCCGGCGTGCACACAGAAGCGGTGCAGCAGCTGCCCGCTGAACAGGTCCCAGAGGCACACGGCGAAGTCTATGCCGCCGGAGACCAGGTGCGCCCTGTCGTAGTATAGTAATGTAGTATTACTTACAGAGCAGTTGTGCGGCGGCACGATGAGCTGCGTGATCTCCCCGGCGTGCACACAGAAGCGGTGCAGCAGCTGCCCGCTGAACAGGTCCCAGAGGCACACGGCGAAGTCTATGCCGCCGGAGACCAGGTGCGCCCTGTCGTAGTATAGTAATGTAGTATTACTTACAGAGCAGTTGTGCGGCGGCACGATGAGCTGCGTGATCTCCCCGGCGTGCACACAGAAGCGGTGCAGCAGCTGCCCGCTGAACAGGTCCCAGAGGCACACGGCGAAGTCTATGCCGCCGGAGACCAGGTGCGCCCTGTCGTATCTGTACGAAAGTGCGTACACAATTCAGACACTTTGCTTGTTTACTTTGTTAGTATTTTTTCACGACACTGCTCGGAAATATGGCAAAAGATGGTCAGAATTCAGGCGTCAAATGTGGGGTTAGTTGGACGTCGCACGAACAGGCCATCTATGAATTCAAACTGTCCAACGACGTTTTTGTAGTCCAGTTGAAGCAGCGATTCGAACAATCACAGCCCTCCCCCCGCGCGCCTGCGCCGGCCGCCCCGCCCCTCCCCGCACGCCGGCCGGCGGACCGCGCTCGACTGTTTAGTATTATGATCTTTTATTATAAGGTACTTAATTTTGATTTGCAATTTCCTCGCAGTAGGCGTGAAAAGCATTATGTAATGTCTCGGCCAAAAGTGCCCTTACTTTCTAGCCTCTACAACAATGTACTATAGTTGTTTAATTCTGATTATACTCCTCTAGTTCCGCGTCTAAAGATTTCCAATTCTACAGACTCTTATGTTTGCAGATTCCTAATTATACGGATTGCCAATTCTAGAGATTCTGATGTCTACAGGTTCTTATGTCTACAATCTACAAATTCCCATCGCCACAGATTCTCATGTCAACGGATTGCTAATTCTAAAGATTCCTTCTTAAGAAGAGAGATTTTTTGGAGACGGTGCGAAGGGAATTGAGAATGCTTAAAACAAATAAGTATGCGAAAAAAAAATGTACAAGTTATCTGCCGATTTTTGTTAGTCAGCTACAACGTGATTCCAATGAGCTAAACAAAATACAGTCGGCAAAAAAATAATGTATCAAAAATAACATTTTTGACTGAAACTTATTGTAAATTAAAGCAGCATAATAAGAGATTGGGCGGCTAAATATGGGGCCATTAATATCGGGCAGTGTATTAAATGATCTAGTTGACATATGTACCTTGGATGAACATGGTGGGGGTACAAGAGACAGTTGACCCTGCCATTGTGGCCGTGCAACAACTGGTGAGGGGGCCAGTCTGAAAGAATAACGATCATTTAAATAATACGACAGACAGAAAACACGACTTGCGACGTGCGATCCCAACTATAATTCAAGCAACTAAGCTCAAAGTTTGGCTAAAATACTATAGTTCTGAAACCTATTGGGACGGGTAGAACAGAGTATAAAAACATCTACCCTCCGCATCCCCCGGGGGGAGCTTCACCCCCTCTCACCCTCAAAAGTGTCCCTAAACGCGGTTTTTTCTCATTAAAAAAAACTATAAACGATGCACAAGGAGTTGTAATAAATCACTTTCTAATAAATCACTATGGAGCCGTCCTCTCTACCCACCACCAGGCTAGGAAGGTAGGAGTCAGTTTCCAGAACAAGACTTACCATCCAGCTGCTGGTGGTTGCCGTGCAAGAGCTGCAGCTGTACAGTGTGTGTGGCGTTCACGATCACTATGGAGCCGTCCTCTCTGCCAACCACCAGGCTAGGAAGGTAGGAGTCAGTTTCCAGAACAAGACTTACCATCCAGCTGCTGGTGGTTGCCGTGCAAGAGCTGCAGCTGTACAGTGTGTGTGGCGTTCACGATCACTATGGAGCCGTCCTCTCTGCCAACCACCAGGCTAGGAAGGTAGGAGTCAGTTTCCAGAACAAGACTTACCATCCAGCTGCTGGTGGTTGCCGTGCAAGAGCTGCAGCTGTACAGTGTGTGTGGCGTTCACGATCACTATGGAGCCGTCCTCTCTGCCAACCACCAGGCTAGGAAGGTAGGAGTCAGTTTCCAGAACAAGACTTACCATCCAGCTGCTGGTGGTTGCCGTGCAAGAGCTGCAGCTGTACAGTGTGTGTGGCGTTCACGATCACTATGGAGCCGTCCTCTCTGCCAACCACCAGGCTAGGAAGGTAGGAGTCAGTTTCCAGAACAAGACTTACCATCCAGCTGCTGGTGGTTGCCGTGCAAGAGCTGCAGCTGTACAGTGTGTGTGGCGTTCACGATCACTATGGAGCCGTCCTCTCTGCCAACCACCAGGCTAGGAAGGTAGGAGTCAGTTTCCAGAACAAGACTTACCATCCAGCTGCTGGTGGTTGCCGTGCAAGAGCTGCAGCTGTACAGTGTGTGTGGCGTTCACGATCACTATGGAGCCGTCCTCTCTGCCAACCACCAGGCTAGGAAGGTAGGAGTCAGTTTCCAGAACAAGACTTACCATCCAGCTGCTGGTGGTTGCCGTGCAAGAGCTGCAGCTGTACAGTGTGTGTGGCGTTCACGATCACTATGGAGCCGTCCTCTCTGCCAACCACCAGGCTAGGAAGGTAGGAGTCAGTTTCCAGAACAAGACTTACCATCCAGCTGCTGGTGGTTGCCGTGCAAGAGCTGCAGCTGTACAGTGTGTGTGGCGTTCACGATCACTATGGAGCCGTCCTCTCTGCCAACCACCAGGCTAGGAAGGTAGGAGTCAGTTTCCAGAACAAGACTTACCATCCAGCTGCTGGTGGTTGCCGTGCAAGAGCTGCAGCTGTACAGTGTGTGTGGCGTTCACGATCACTATGGAGCCGTCCTCTCTGCCAACCACCAGGCTAGGAACGTAGGAGTCAGTTTCCAGAACAAGACTTACCATCCAGCTGCTGGTGGTTGCCGTGCAACAGCTGCAGCTGTACAGTGTGTGTGGCGTTCACGATCACTATGGAGCCGTCCTCTCTGCCAACCACCAGGCTAGGAACGTAGGAGTCAGTTTCCAGAACAAGACTTACCATCCAGCTGCTGGTGGTTGCCGTGCAACAGCTGCAGCTGTACAGTGTGTGTGGCGTTCACGATCACTATGGAGCCGTCCTCTCTGCCAACCACCAGGCTAGGAACGTAGGAGTCAGTTTCCAGAACAAGACTTACCATCCAGCTGCTGGTGGTTGCCGTGCAACAGCTGCAGCTGTACAGTGTGTGTGGCGTTCACGATCACTATGGAGCCGTCCTCTCTGCCCACCACCAGGCGGTTCGCGGCCAGGAGGTAGATGGAAGCGGTCAGTTTCACTTCTGGAACAAACACCGGATTTTATACACGGCTACGCGACATGAAGGGAAAGTATTTTTTTATATTGCAAACAGGAAATTTTACTCTATGGCATCATTTTATTGTTACAAAAAAGTTAATCCCCATTCAAAGATTTAAAAAATGCATTTCATATTGGTAATCGAACACTACATGAATTTAAATCAAGTTAAGTAACCACATATATATTACATGTATTTGTATATCTTGCAATACGGTCAATAAACAAATCTTTAACGTTTGACGACCGCTTTAGCTTAGTTGGTAGTAACCCTGCCTACGAAGCAAGAGGTCCTGGGTTCGAATCCCGGTAAGGGCATTTATATGTGTGATGAGCACGAATATTTGTTCCTGAGTCATGGATGTTTTCTATGTATTTAAGTATGTATTTATCTATATAAGTATGTTTATCGTCGTCTAGTACCCATAATACAAGCTTTGCTTAGTTTGGGACTAGGTCGATTTGTGTAAGATTGTCCGCAAATATTTATTTATTTATTTGTAAGATTTGTTGTGGCCTGGCCACATAAATATTGGCCGACCACATTATCTATCAACCTCTCCGAAATCTCCCACTTCCCCTTTTACCTCTCTATGAGCGCTTCACACCTTACCTATTGATATGACGGATATGACGTGTCGCTGCGAGGTGCACAGCTATTATGACCCGGGTAGTAAGTTTCTGTCTCTTTTAGGGAAAGCCCAGAATCGAATATTGTGGATTATGGCGCAACATGATGGAGATACGTTCAGCAGGTGGACGGACTACGACCGATGAGTAAGTTAAGTTCAAAATGACTGTGGAATCTTACCGGGCTCATCAGGATGATGCAACTGGTCCAGAATACCAACTGGGCTTGGATTCATCTCCGCCCAGGCCATATCCAAACTAGTCAAGACAATAGGCGCGTGGGCTGAAACAAAAGATAGTTCAATCAGTTCTGTTATGGGGCAAGCGACTGCTGTTTTACCTTCCAAAAAAAAGAATTGAATCACACCACAAATTCCAATAAAAAAAAAAATAAAAAAAAAAAAAAAAGGCTGGGCCACTGGGCAAAAGAAAGGTTGGAAGACCAAAAAAACGATGGGCAGATGACATTGTACAAGTTGCAGGGAAGAATTGGTGGAATTGCGGCAAAGAAAGAGAAGAATGGAAAAAGATGGGGGAGGCTCCTACCCAAAAGGGATCCATTTCCAACCAATAGATAAATACATTAAAAAAAATTAGATAACAAAATTTGTAAAGAAATGGAATAAAAGCTATATAATAAATATAATAATAATAAAACGAATTCCAATGTTCTCCATTTCGATGATCTACTTCGATTACTTTTTTTTCAACAGCTGTCAAATCTAAAATTCCCGCCGGAGATGACTTGATGCCCCAGATTATTATATATAGTTATAAAACTTTAATAATACATAGACAGTTACCGCAAACGCCATCTATTAGTGGCCGAAACAAGTTACTTATCAAACCGCCCTCGTAGAAGAGATATATGTAGCTCTAGTACCTTGGCCATCTGGCCAGGCTCTAAAGCGGGAATTACATTACGATATTAGTGTCATGCATGTTGACATCAGTTTCACGAAAGTAGTTTCGATATATGCGAAAGTAATTTCGTAACATAATTAGTGTCGTGAAAACAACAGTATCGCAGTGGCCATGGTGCCATCAGCATCAGCTATTTCAACATGCATGACACTAATTTCGAAATGTAATTCCGGCTTTACACTATGAAACTAGTTGCATGACACTAATTTCACCAAAAAATCGCACAGAGCACGAAACTAATTTGCGTGCGCGACATTAATGCATGCATTACGAAATTAATAAATTACACGTGAAACTGTTGGTAAAACTAATGTCACGAAATTAATTTCATGCCACTAATTTCGTAATGTAATTCCGGCTTTAGCCACTAAACGCGGCCACTTGTGGCTCGGACGACGCCGCTAAACGCCCGGAGCGCGCTGATGCAATACAAAATGTATGAAAGAACTCGTCCGCTAGTGGCTCAGGTGTGGTACTCACAGGGTGTGGTCCCGACGGCCGGTGTGGCTGCCTCGTCTATGTTCCACAGCGACACTGTCCCCAGCGAGTCGCCGCGGAGCAGTAGCCGGCGTTGTTTACCGCCCACCGACGTGATCACGAAACGCATCGCCGGTGGACACGAGAGTAGCTGCGAACAACGGTTCTTGATTTAATTCCCCAGGAACATATGCCACGCGTATGCTATTCCAGCACTACCCCTTTTCTACGAGTTTTCTTTTCTGAGAGTTGACTATGGGTAACAATAACAATAATAACAATATTGTTTATTTTCGTTCAACCTTAGGTGGTGAAAAACAAGGATTAAGATGATTATGAAGTTAGAAACTATTCTATTTCTATGTATGTATGTGTGTATGTGTCTGTATCTATGGGTATGTGTGTGTGTGTGTGTGTGTGTGTGTGTGTGTGTGTGTGTGTGTGTGTGTGTGTGTGTTGTTTTGTTTTGTTTTGAGTTCTTACAGTAATTACGTAGGCTGGGAGTCGGAGGGAGAGAAACCAATTACTTTACTTAAATCCTTTTAATTATGGATTTACAAAATAACTCAATTAAAATTAATTATATCTAAGAGGTGCCTAATGGTCGATGTGAGAACCAAGAGTGACGAGTGGTTGAATATTTTTGGGAAGCGGGGCACGGTGTTGCAATCTGCTGAGTCGGCGCCACCTGCATGGCTACTTGGGCGGTCGCCGGTTATGCAAGCATATAACACCTCCATCCTCAGCTAGGCAACTATTCGAGGTTCCTTGAGAATATTGCCGAGCCATGATTCACTTGTATGTTTCTGGGGTGTAGCTTTGGTTTATCTGGTGTCTGGTCGATGGCTTCTGGAGCGTCAGTTTTAATGGTTTCCAATGTATTGGTTCGGCATCGCTTCATGAATAGGCGACGACCTGTTATACAAGCAGCGAGTGTGCAAGCGCAGAGTATGAGTAGGTAGACTGGTATAGTGGTATGATACAGGCTCAAGCGGTCGATTTGGCGTATTTTCACTGGTAGTTGCGAGGATATCTTTTTATCGCTGGCGTGCAGGTTCTCCAGATTAATAGAGTTCAGGGTCAGTGAAGGAGATGGCTCTCGATTTCGCAATTTATCCATTGAAGTAATGTCTGGTAGTTCCATGATTTTTAGTGCATGACCCTCAACCTGGTCGTTAGAGTTGGTAATGGTATAATCTGGGGTTTTCAGGACACATTTGTGCGGGATTTCAACAAGGTAGCTTCCCTGGATCGTTTTGAACTGTTCTTGGCCGCAAGAGGTTTGTACTTTAGTCGGCTCTGGTAGGCTTATAACGTACTGTCTGCTGTCGAGTTGTTGTACCGCTGGTCTAGTCAGGAACACCCTCGTGTGTTGGCAGGACGGGTTGAGTTGCTGCGACGTGATGAGCTGGTACGTGCAGTCAAGTTGGTTTTGTATCTTCTGATTGAGTGGTTCCTCGCAGAGGTGCCATGATTTGACCTTCGGACATTCTGTCTCCATGTACATAGAATCCTGTTCATGAACCGCTATGTAAGGAGAGGGAGGTATTAGGACCTGGTGATTTCTATTAGGTATTACCGCTAGTTTGTATAAATCATAGACTCTATCTACTGCAATCGGCACCTTAAAAACTAACACTACTTGCTTATCTATATAGTATGACCCAACTTTAATTACATCATAATATTCCCTAAGATCTACTTCAAGGATCTCTCCCTTAGGGTAGAGAATCTTTACCTTATCTAACATATTTTTAAGAGCAGCAAAACTAAGTATCGCGTGAGGTATACTCGACGCCCGAATAAGAGCTAACGCATTTCCTAACTTGTCCAGCTCCTCAGACAAGTTTTCTACATTATCATTCAGAATGGCTAAGTATTGTGCCAAGTGTGCAAATCTAATCAATTCTGTCTCACCGTTTTTCTCACTCTGAATAGCTAGCGTAACGGCCTGGGCAATTTTCTCTTGATTTTTAAGTATGTTATCTAATATCTTGGAGTGTTGTAGCATCCATTCTTTAGATAAACTGATATGATTATTAAATTCAGACTGTAATTTATTTTCATTGATTTGAAGGGTTTTCATTGCAGCATTATATTTTAATGCGTCTGTATAATCTAGATTTCCAGAAATACTTTTAATTATAGATCCGAGACCATCTATAAGTCCTCTTTTTACACGGTCGGGTTCAAAAGTCTTCACCTGTTCTGAAACCCTTTCGAGCTTTGCGCTGAGAAATGATAGGTGTGGTTCATACAGTGAAAAAGTCTTATTATTCAGTTGAGGTCCGAGGTTAAGTAACTGTGTTCGTACTATGTCAATTTTGTGGTCAATGTCATTCAGGTCCATATGTTGTAAAAAAGCGTGGTAGTGGGAGATGAGTTTAGTCGGTCCAAGTTTGAAAGGGAGCAGTCCTGGTCCATTGTCAAGGCTTTCAAGTGTTACTTCTTCCGCCAGAGTCAGTTGTAGAATGTATGTCAGCAGTATTCTGTAACAATTTTGAATCGTTAGGGACTCTCTTAAGACGTGACTTTGCTACGGCACCTCTTTGTTTTTTGGTGTAAATATGAATGGGGAGGTCGGCCATTACAATGTCCCGAGTATATCGAGGAGCTAATTTTTGCCTACTTGCCATGGGGTTTTTAATAAAAACATGTTGATCGGGAGAATACTCTATTTCGGGTTCTCGGTCCTTATTTCTTGCTTCTGTAAGTTCGGTTCGGTGTTGTAGGGACCCTTCATTAATGAGTTCGTAAACTTTTGTCATTCCTTGTCTATGGTCGCGTATGTACTGTTGTAATAAATGCTGAGATAAATCTATATCAAAAGGGTCGCGTGGGTCGAAATGTCCTGTTACTATGTCCAAGGGCCTACATTTAGTGAAACTATGAATGGAACTATTGTACCCTAATAAAGCATAAGGCATAAGGTGCGAAGTTGGTTCCTTCGGCCGTTCTAATTTCAGTATTCGCAAGTGCTCAAGAATAGTTAAATGGAATCGCTCTACGATTCCGTTGTCATTAGGGGAGTGTGCAAGGACTTTGTGGTGTTGGATTTTATGCAGCTTTGTGAATTCTGCGAAGAGTTGGTTCGAGAATTCGGGACCTTGGTCTGAGACTACGGTGAGTGGGACGCGGTGGTGAGTAAAGTAAATCATAAGTGCTTGGATAACACTGATAGCAGTGCCATCTTTTAGAGGATATGCCTGCGCGTATTTAGAAAAAGCATCTACTAGGGTAAGATATTTTTCATTATGTACTGTAAAAAGGTCTATATGAACAATTTCGAATGGCTTGGTGGGTGGTGGAACAATGCAAAATTGTTGCTTAACAGGATTCCGGTCATACTTTGCTTGACCGCAAATGCCGCATTGATTAATAAATTTGGTTACGTGTTCCTTCATCTTTGGCCAGAAATACCTGTGGGACAAAGCCAGGTAACATTCGTTAATACCACGGTGATTAGTTTTTCCGATATGGTAGTTCTGAATGATCTCCTGTTGTTTCAAATAGTCTTTTACGTTCTCAACTTCTTTCTTTGTTAAATATATATTTATAGACGAGTTTCTAAACCGGTCTTGTAAGATGGGGACAATTTTGTACATAGCTAAAGGGGGGTAGACTATGATTCCGGTTTTAACTTTAGGGTTAACATGCTCGTTTATAGCGTTGACCAAATCTTCTTCAAGATTACTTTCTGATATCTGGATTGTGGTAAGGGTATGAGTGTCGAAAGGTTTTGTAACTACTGCTCGTTTCTTAATGTCACCTACGATCGTTAGTCGGATTTGCCTATTGAATTTATTCAGGGGATCATCTGTAATTGGTATCTCTAATATTGGATTTTCCGCGCTTGTGTGGGCAGTGAGGGTGGATGATCCTGCTTCAGACGGGGTTGTGCGGGCAGTAAGTGTGGATGATCCGGATTCAGATGGAGCTTTTTCTGAGTGATTCACTATCATAGAGCAAAGGGAACAAGTCTCTTCATTATGAATCTCTACTCGCGATAGTGCGTCAGCATTCTGATTATATTTACCTTGCTTATAGATTACGTTATAGGTATACTCGCTCAACTTTAATCTCCAGCGAGTTAGCCTGGAGTTAAGCTCTTTTAGATTCACTAACCACTGTAAGGGTTTATGGTCGGTGACAATCGTAAATTTGCGTCCGAAAAGGTACGGGCGGAAATATTTCGTTGCCCAAACGATTGCCAAGAGCTCTTTTTCTATCGTACTATAGTTGATTTCACTGTCATTTAATGTTCTCGAAGCGAAAGCAATCGGCCTATCAGATCCTATGGGTCCTTGAGAGAGCACCGCTCCAATAGCAAAATTGGAAGCGTCAGTAGTTAAAATGAATTGCTTATTGAAATCGGGGTATTGTAATATCGGGTCATTTAAAAGTAAAGTCTTACATTTTTCAAAGCAATTAATATAATCAGGGTTTTCAAAGGTTATTTTTGATCCCTTTTTCAGGCATTGTGTCATAGGTTTGATGATGCGAGCAAAATCTGGGATGAACTTTCTGTAATATCCTACCAAACCAAGAAATCGTTTTATTTCTGTTTGGGTTTTAGGCATTGGAAATTTCTGAATGGCGATAATTTTATCAGGGTTGGGTTTGATTCCATCTTTGCTTATTATGTGTCCCAAATACGCGGTTTCTAATTTTAAAAATTCCGATTTGTCCATTTGGATTTTAAAGTTTGAATCACGGAGACGTTTAAACACCTTTTCTAAATTGACTATATGTTCCTGAAGGGAAGTACTGAAAACTATGATGTCATCTAAATACACAAGACAGACCGTGTTTTGTAAATCTCTTAAAACATTATCCATGACACGTTGGAAGGTTGACGGGGAATTCTTGAGACCCATTGGCATTCTTAGGAACTCAAAATGCCCATGTTCTACATTAAACGCTGTTTTGGGTATGTCCATGGGGTCCATCTCCACCTGATAAAATCCGCTGGCAAGATCAAGCGTAGTAAAGTATTGACAGTTACCTAGTTTATCAAGCACATCAGTTATGTTGGGGATCGGATATTTATCGTCCAAGGTTTTCTCATTCAGTTTTCTAAAGTCCACAACTAACCGCCATTTTGTCTTACCCGATGCATCAACTTTCTTTGGTACTACCCAAATGGGGGAGCTCCAAGCAGATTCGGATGGTTGTATGATATTTTGTTCTAGCATCTTGGTTATCTGTTCTTTTACCTCATTACGGTGTATAAAGGGATACCGATAGCTTTTACTATAAACTGGTAATTCGTCCGTGGTTCTTATTCTATGTCTTATCCTATTAGTGAAACCAAGTGGCTCGCCTTCTATGTAAAATACATCAGCATATTGGGAGCATAGCGCTTCTAAATTAGCGCGTTCCTCCGTGTTCAAATGATCGGTACGCAGGCGCGATAATACGTTGCGAACGCGATCTGAGTTTGGCTGTTTAGTGCGACTGCACTCAAGGTTTAATATTTCAGCCTGTACGGGAGTGTCCATGGAAAAGATTACGTCATTCGGGGTTGGGTTTACAACTTTTAATATGCCCCGGTTTTTATTTATTGTAGTAAAACATTCCGCTATGAAACAATTTGATACAGATTGACGCGGGATAAACGCGTCTCCCTTCCGGCCGTTAATCGGGACTTTAATCAGTCGTGAAGAATGCGCAGGTATTATATCTTCGTATAAGTTACAGTTCCTAGAATCGTACATCCTTATAGGATTGGTCGCACTTTTTGTAACTAGGACGTTATTTTTTAAATCAATATTGGATTCCCATTCGTTAAGTAAGTCTAAACCAATTAACCCATCGAAATAATTGTGAAATTTATACACGAAGAAAGTTACGTTGTTATCACTTTTAAACTCTGGAAAGCACGGTAATGTTACGGAATAATCATTACGGCTGGTAGCATGTACATTCGTCACCTCGAATGGATCGTATTTCCATTCTACGCTGGGGAAATATTTCGTAACCGAGTCGGGATTGATAAAAGACTGATTAGCGCCGGTGTCTATAAGAAATTTCAGCGGCGGGTTAGCTATTTTTATATACGGCAATTGTCGTTGTGTTTGTAAGTTGAGTTCTATTTTTGTCTTCCTAACTCTGGATGTGTCCGAAAATCCTCCTGCTGAACAGGGGGTTCTTCATTCTTATAAGGTTCGCCTGCGGGGTTTGGATACGAAATCTCTGGATAATAAGGTTGGTTCACGGACTCGTCATAGTAAGTGTCGTCAGTAGGGTACCCGTCACAGTAGTTGTCCTGATAATATCCATTATAATAGTCGGTATAAAGTTCATAGTCCAGTGTATAGTCATTGCACTCGTTAAAGTTAACATCTCTAAATCTGGAATAATTATTGGGCTGCGGGTTCCTGAAATTTGACCAATTCTGCGTAGGTGGCAATGGCCTGGTTGCGTAATGACTGACACCGCTCATAGGGCGCACAGTATTATTTCCATTGCCTTGGAAATTATTTCGAGGCCTGAATGAGTTTTCTTGTGGATTGTAGTTAGGTGGTCGTGCTCCAAATATTTGCTGGGTACGGGAAGGGCCTTGAGGAGGCTGATTTAAATTTGGTCTCCATAAAGGTCGGGATTGTTGAGGCAAAAACACAGGGTTTGGTCGGAACGGACTGGGCAAGTTAAACGCAGGTTGTCTCACTGGCGGTACATTGAAACTTGGCAGCATTGGACCAATAGATATTTTGGATGGTTGAAAATCTGCTGGTTTCTTATCTAGGCGATCATTACGTTGCTGTAAATATAATGTATTTATTTCTTCGTGAACAAATTCTAAAGCTTTTTCTATAGTTTCGGGCCGCATACAACGAATGCGCGAACCTAGGGGGTCCTTAAGGCCTCGCACATACGCTTGGAGGGTCAACTTTTTATATAAATCGCGTTTAGATTCAATTGTAGACTGCACCGTTTCATGTAAAGTTACGTATGTCATAAGGGTACTGAACAGGTTTTGACATTTTTCATAGAACTCCTGAGGGGTGGTGTTCCCCTGGGATAAAAGCGCGAGATCGTTATATAAAGAGGTCTCATCGCGCTGGTCAGCGAAATTATTTATAAGTGCACTGCGTATTCCAGCCCAGCTTTCTGGGACTCCATTCGCATTGATTAGGCGGGCGGCGGGCCCGGTAACTTTATTAAGTATACCATTTATAAGTGCGTAATTAACCAAAGCTTGTTCGGGGCGAACAAACTCATCTACCAATTGATCACATAATTTAATAAATCTCGTAAGTACGTTAGGGTTCCCGTCGAACTCGGGTAACAAGCGCAGGGCTTTAAAAATCGAATCTAAATCTGCCATGCTAACTACTTCAGGTTCCGAGTCCGATTCAGAACTTAAATCAAAATTAATATTCCTAACACTGTCTAGTAAAACGAATCTATTATTACTGCCTAGCCTAGGAGTGCTCGATTGCCGTGGATGGAAAATCTTTGAGCTTTAAAATAACTACGACTATGAAAGTACCTCCTATCCTAACATAAGCAACTCTAGAACGATTCTAAAGTACTTACATGTACATTTCTGGCTCTCTGCAGTATCAATGTTTGGATACTCCTCCGCCCTCAGCTCGTAGGTTCCGCCCTCGACGTGATGACCGGATAGCTGCCCGGGCGCTAAGCGAGCGCGAAGTTTCGATTTTGGAAATTCGGTGACCGCTCGCGAACCGACCCGCGAGGTACGTCTCTCGACTGCGCCAATTACGTAGGCTGGGAGTCGGAGGATTCGAGAGAAACCAATTCTTAACTTAAATCCGTTTAATTACGGAATTTACATAAAAATTAAAATAAATCAATTAAAATTAACTAAAATTATATATACAGGTGCCTCATGGTCGATGTGAGAACCAAGAGTGACGAATGGTTTAATATTTTCGGGAAACGGGGCACGGTGTTGCGACATGCTGAGTCGGCGCCACCTGTGTGGCTCCTTGGGCGGTCGCTGGTTATGCAAGTATATAACACACTAAATGACAAAAACATACTTACAACTTACAACGCACATGTACTCCAGGCAAAATACGGTTTCCAAAAACATTAATTTATAATAGCGTTTTTTTTGTTTATTTCATTCTAAAACGTTATTCTAAGATGCTTTATTCAAGAATCCAACAATCTTTCCACCCGGAAGTAATTATATAGATTTAAATTAAACATTCACTGTCTTTTATATTTTATTTATATTGAATATTTTAAAGCAAATGTAAATGAACCTAAATAAAGATAAAAAAATACATTAATATTTATCCGGACTTTTTAGGATTAGCTCCTAAATGTAAATGAACCTAAATAAAGATAAAAAAATATATTAATATTTATCCGGACTTTTTAGGAGCTAATTAAATATTGATTTTTGTGATGTCTGATTTTTTGTTGGATTTTGCCTCTAGGTAACTAATTAATTGATAATATATCCGTTACTTTAAAAAAAATTGCTATTATAAATTATTTCCAAATCTGTCATTTTTTCCATACAAGTTGTCAGTTCATTGCCTGGACTAATGACAGTTTCATCTTTTCACTTAATGCACCAAAGTTTTGTTTACCATCTATCTTCTATATAACCATTTTCGTGAATGCCTCAGATCGCAGTTGTTCGGTTCGGGCCATAAATATGCGATCTGGGGCTTTAGGAATTACCGCCCGTGGTTTGTCTAAAGTTTTACGTCTTGCCTTGGCCAGGAAGTGAGATTTTCTCCTCGCGTAGCGGGCAGAAAATCTCACTTACGGCCTACGGTGACGTAATAGTACATTACTGCAGACGCCGGGAAAGAAGGGCTTGCCGGGTGAGTAGGTATAGACGGCCAACCGTAGGGAGGCCGGATAGTGATACGAAGCCGGCAAGCCCTTTTCACGGCCAGGCATGTATAGTGCTTTTCTCAAACATATGCAATGAAATAAAACAATACACCACTCAAAATAGTACATTAATTTTCCCTCCAATCCTCCATACTTATTGTTTTTTTTTTACGAAAGGCGTCCGTATTTCGCGTGTGTAGAGTTCGAATAGACCCTATTAGGGCCATTATACATAACCTTCTATAATGAATAAAATAAAAAGGGATTTTAAATATTGTCTATTAATTTCTATAATGAATAAAATAAAGAGGATTTTAAATGTTGTCTATGGTCTCTGGTGACTTACGTACATAGATAATATTTTAAATTTATTCATCAAGACATTGAATCATACAGGTTTGTATTCTTAATAAAGGTTCGTGTGTAATAGGCATTAACGCGGATATTTTTGGTCCGATAACCATTCTGCCAATAGAAAAAAAAAAAATCAGCTGTTTAGCCTGTAGATGAACACAGACGCCATGTTAACATTAAAATTAAAAAAAAATTACTTCCCGGCCTAGGCCTTCAATTTTGTATGAAATTGCTTACCAGTTCTCTCGAGTAGTTCCGCCCGAAACGTCATACTTTGAAGCCTGTTATAACGCACGTAAGGACGACATTTCATTGCATGTTTGAGAAAATATATTTTTATAACACTCAATTGTAAAGATATCTTTGACCTCGACTGTACATGTAAAAGTTTGTGTTTATTTTCTTATTGTAAACATTATTAAATGTGGGGTTAGCTGAGTTTTATCTGAAATAGATTTCCTCACTGGACCTATGTCATTATATTCGTACCAGTATAACCCTGACTTTACATAAGCGACATAGTGCCCAGGTGTCCAATTAACTACACCCGTTAGTAGATACGTCTCACCTTCAACCTTCCAGAACTCTTTCCGTTTGGCTTCCAGCTACCAGAACTGTGTAGTTCTATAATAGCTATATGCATTTCCACCCAGAACGCCTGAGATGCTGGACCTAGAAGCTCAAAAATATAGCATATCAATAGTACTCATACAAAATCGAGTTTTCTCACTTGATGCTAAGTTTCCTTCCAGAACTCTTTCCGTTTGCCTTCTAGCTACCAGAACTGTGTAGTTCTACAATAGCTATATGCATTTTCACCCAGAACGCCTGAGATGCTGGACCTAGGAGCCCATAAAAACATAGCATATCAGTAGTACTCGTACAAAATCGAGTTTTCTCACTTGATGCTAAGTTTCCTTCCAGAACTCTTTCCGTTTGGCTTCCAGCTACCAGAACTGTGTAGTTCTATAATAGCTATATGCATTTTCCAGAACGCCTGAGATGCTGGACCTAGGAGCCCATTGAAACATAGTATATCGTAGTTATCGTAAAATATCGATTTTTCTCACATAATGCTAAGTTTTCTTCGAGAACTCTTTCCGTTCGCATTCCAGCTACCAGAACTGTGTAGTTCTAAGTTTCCTTCCAGAACTCTTTCCGTTTGCCTTCTAGCTACCAGAACCCTTGAGATGCTGGACCTAGAAGCTCATAAAAATATAGCATATCAATAGTACTCATACAAAATCGAGTTTTCTCACTTGATGCTAAGTTTCCTTCCAGAACTCTTTCCGTTTGCCTTCTAGCTACCAGAACTGTGTAGTTCTACAATAGCTATACGTGTTTCTACCCAGAACGCCTGAGATGCTGGACCTAGAAGCCCATAAAAACATAGCATATCAGTAGTACTCGTACAAAATCGATTTCTCTCACATAATGCTAAGTTTCCTTAGAGAACTCTTTCCGTTTGCCTTCCAGCTACCAGAACTGTGTAGTTCTATAATAGCTATATGCATTATCACCCAGAACGCCTGAGATGCTGGACCTAGAAGCTCATAAAAATATAGCATATCAATAGTACTCATACAAAATCGAGTTTTCTCACTTGATGCTAAGTTTCCTTCCAGAACTCTTTCAAATTGGCTTCCAGCTACCAGAACTGTGTAGTTCTATAATAGCTATATGCATTTTCACCCAGAACGCCTGAGATGCTGGACCTAGGAGCCCATTGAAACATAGTATATCGTAGTTATCATAAAATATCGATTTCTCTCACATAATTCTAAGTTTCCTTAGAGAACTCTTTCCGTTTGCATTCCAGCTACCAGAACTGTGTAGTTCTATAATAGCTATATGCATTTTCACCCAGAACGCCTGAGATGCTGGACCTAGAAGCCCATAAAAACATAGCATATCAGTAGTACTCGTACAAAATCGAGTTTTCTCACTTGATGCTAAGTTTCCTTCCAGAACTCTTTCCGTTTGGCTTCCAGCTACCAGAACTGTGTAGTTCTATAATAGCTATATGCATTTTCACCCAGAACACCTGAGATGCTGGACCTAGAAGCTCATAAAACCATAGCATATCAGTAGTACTCGTACAAAATCGATTTTTCTCACATAATGCTAAGTTTCCTTAGAGAACTCTTTCCGTTTGCATTCCAGCTACCAGAACTGTGTAATTCTATAATAGCTATATGCATTTTCACCCAGAGCGCCTGAGATGCTGGACCTAGAAGCTCATAAAACCATAGCATATCAGTAGTACTCATACAAAATCGATTTTTCTCACATGATGCTAAGTTTCCTTCCAGAACTCTTTCAGTTTGGCTTCCAGCTACCAGAACTGTGTAGTACTATAATAGCTATATGCATTTTCACCCAGAACGCCTGAGATGCTGGACCTAGAAGCTCATAAAACCATAGCATATCAGTAGTACTCGTACAAAATCGATTTTTCTCACATAATGCTAAGTTTCCTTCCAGAACTCTTTCAGTTTGCATTCCAGATACCAGAACTGTGTAGTTCTATAATAGCTATATGCATTATCACCCAGAACGCCTGAGATGCTGGACCTAGAAGCTCATAAAACCATAGCATATCAGTAGTACTCGTACAAAATCGATTTTTCTCACATAATGCTAAGTTTCCTTCCAGAACTCTTTCAGTTTGCATTCCAGATACCAGAACTGTGTAGTTCTATAATAGCTATATGCATTATCACCCAGAACGCCTGAGATGCTGGACCTAGAAGCTCATAAAACCATAGCATATCAGTAGTACTTGTACAAAATCGATTTTTCTCACATAATGCTAAGTTTCCTTCGAGAACTCTTTCAGTTTGGCTTCCAGCTACCAGAACTGTGTAGTTCTATAATAGCTATATGCATTTTCACCCAGAACGCCTGAGATGCTGGACCTAGAAGCTCATAAAAATATAGCATATCAGTAGTACTCGTACAAAATCGATTTTTCTCATATAATGCAAAGTTTCCTTCCAGAACTCTTTCTGTTTGGCTTCCAGCTACCAGAACTGTGTAGTTCTATAATAGCTATATGCATTTTCACCCAGAACGCCTGAGATGCTGGACCTAGAAGCTCATAAAACCATAGCATATCAGTAGTACTCGTACAAAATCGATTTTTCTCACATAATGCTAAGTTTCCTTCCAGAACTCTTTCAGTTTGGCTTCCAGCTACCAGAACTGTGTAGTTCTATAATAGCTATATGCATTTTCACCCAGAACGCCTGAGATGCTGGACCTAGAAGCTCATAAAACCATAGCATATCAGTAGTACTCGTACAAAATCGATTTTTCTCACATAATGCTAAGTTTCCTTCCAGAACTCTTTCAGTTTGCATTCCAGATACCAGAACTGTGTAGTTCTATAATAGCTATATGCATTATCACCCAGAACGCCTGAGATGCTGGACCTAGAAGCTCATAAAACCATAGCATATCAGTAGTACTCGTACAAAATCGATTTTTCTCACATAATGCTAAGTTTCCTTCCAGAACTCTTTCAGTTTGGCTTCCAGCTACCAGAACTGTGTAGTTCTATAATAGCTATATGCATTTTCACCCAGAACGCCTGAGATGCTGGACCTAGAAGCTCATAAAAATATAGCATATCAATAGTACTCATACAAAATCGAGTTTTCTCACTTGATGCTAAGTTTCCTTCCAGAACTCTTTCCGTTTGCCTTCTAGCTACCAGAACTGTGTAGTTCTATAATAGCTTTACGTGTTTCTACCCAGAACGCCTGAGATGCTGGACCTAGAAGCCCATAAAAACATAGCATATCAGTAGTACTCGTACAAAATCGAGTTTTCTCACTTGATGCTAAGTTTCCTTCCAGAACTCTTTCCGTTTGGCTTCCAGCTACCAGAACTGTGTAGTTCTATAATAGCTATATGCATTTTCACCCAGAACGCCTGAGATGCTGGACCTAGAAGCTCATAAAAATATAGCATATCAATAGTACTCGTACAAAATCGATTTTTCTCACATGATGCTAAGTTTCCTTCCAGAACTCTTTCAGTTTGGCTTCCAGCTACCAGAACTGTGTAGTTCTATAATAGCTATATGCATTATCACCCAGAACGCCTGAGATGCTGGACCTAGAAGCTCATAAAACCATAGCATATCAGTAGTACTCGTACAAAATCGATTTTTCTCACATAATGCTAAGTTTCCTTCCAGAACTCTTTCAGTTTGCATTCCAGATACCAGAACTGTGTAGTTCTATAATAGCTATATGCATTATCACCCAGAACGCCTGAGATGCTGGACCTAGAAGCTCATAAAACCATAGCATATCAGTAGTACTCGTACAAAATCGATTTTTCTCACATAATGCTAAGTTTCCTTCGAGAACTCTTTCAGTTTGGCTTCCAGCTACCAGAACTGTGTAGTTCTATAATAGCTATATGCATTTTCACCCAGAACGCCTGAGATGCTGGACCTAGAAGCTCATAAAACCATAGCATATCAGTAGTACTCGTACAAAATCGATTTTTCTCACATAATGCTAAGTTTCCTTCGAGAACTCTTTCAGTTTGGCTTCCAGCTACCCGAACTGTCTGGTTCTATAATAGCTATATAATAACTATACAGAACGCCTGAGATGTTAGGCCTGGAAGCCCACAAAAACATAGCATATTAGTTGTAATAAAGTAGTAATCGTACAAAATCGAGTTTACTCGCATAATGTTACGTTTTTTTCTAAAATTCTTTTCAGTTTGACTTATACTGGCGATAAATGTTGAGATTATATGTTGGTTCAATGTGTAAGGATCGATAACACATAAGATGTTGCATTTAAAATCTCTCTGAAGCGTTATATGTATGCTGGTAGGTTGATAGTTCATTTTCTAAATTCGCCTCACATATGAAAAAAAAAAATTTTTTTTTTTTGGCCAGAACTATTGATATATTGTCTAGAAACAGTAGAACTTTGCTTCCCAATCCATATTTTACGTCTAGGAATCGAGAACAGGCGGATGCTAAAAGTTCATTTGTGAAAATTGTGAAGTTAACATCTCATTTTTAAATTTTCATTTTTTTTACTGAAATTTGCTGAACTTTTGAAAAAAACTATCTAGAACTGTAGAACTATTTGGGATGCTACTAGAACTGTCATCATTTGTTGAGATGCTGCAACTTGATATGCTAGGTTCACACACACGTGACAACACAATCAGTTATTTTGCAATAAAAACTGATACAGGTACAGTATAAAAAACCTTATCCCCATACCAATTGAAATTCACTCTTATGCAAATGTCATAAAGATTAATAGGGAAAAACTTTTGTCACTTATCTGTAGAGCAATCTGCACCTTATCTAAACTGTAGTTATATCTTTTAATGATGCAGTACTATATATTGTAATTTGATTTTTATCAGTGTTTTGTCACTGACACTGATAAGACCCGATAATATATCAAAATAGTCTGCATTGTCTGATGAAATGCCATATGAAATACAATAGAATGATAATTGAAGAACCCACTAATTATAGGTTTAAAACCATTGTTATTACGTTAATTCAAAGTTCCCCCTTTATGAGACTTTTTAAATTGAACGAGGATTATTGAGTGGCCAAGGTTTTAGCACAAGCAGCCACTGCGAACTGAAGGATCGCATTTGAATACAATTGATAAAGAATGTGACACAAGGTCATGCTTATACCCAAGAGGACTTTAATTAGGTAAAAAGGTCAACGCATTCATATGCGGCAATATGAGCGACCGGCAATGATATCAGCGGTAATTTAATAATTTAATGAGTCACTGGCTGTATAAATTGGAGTACCTCTGCCCGGATGATTCTTCAATAAAAACTAAATGATCCAAGTTTCGTCCTGTTATTAAGCGATAATAGAAAGTTTAGAAAGTAAATATAGACATTAATACGTGTAAACGACGCGTGACGGCGCAATAATTGATACAGTGCTAATATTCATACGGAATGCAGTGAAAATTACCTTGTCCAAACATTTCAATTCCTCTGTCGGGTAAACTGTTTTCTCACACCTCGCGCAAGTTTTATTCATTTTGAATGTATATTACACAAAAGCACACACCACTGTCAAATTAACACTAGTATTTAACAGAGCAACACAAGTTTTGCACGTTTCACGAAGTTTTGAATTCACTTTGTATCAGAAAACACTCACGAGCACGAAATCTCGTTGCATCCCCGAGCGCGCATGACAAAAAATGATAAATGGCGGCGGTTAGTGTTGCCCGCCTGGGATAAAAAAAGTCTACTAATGTCGCAGCTAATCTACTAAATGTATTTCATTTTCTACTAATTCCTTAAGACTGGTTTCCACTTTGATTAGTGCGAGTGCAGGTGTGTAGTGCAAGTAGTGTCCAATTCAGTGCGAGTGCAGGTGGTTAGTGCGAGTGCAGGTGTGTAGTGCGAGTAGTGTCCAATTCACTGCGAGTGCTGTTGATTACGTGATTAGTGCGAGTGCAGGCACGCTGCGAGTGAGGGGGAAAGGGAGGGCGCGCTGGACGTGGCTACTCGCAGTCCACTAGCAAAAAAATAGACCTCGCTTCTATTCATGTTACTACACAGCCAACTAATCACTTGCACTAATCAGTCGCTGTCCACACTTAGTCACTAATCACCTGCACTAATAACCTGGAGCCGTAGCATGGTTGGCATTATCACGCGACAAGTGACAAGATAAGAGCGTCGTCTCGTTTTATCGAACGGTGTCAGCCAGTGACGCACGCTCTATCCTATCACCTATCGCATGACAAGGCCAACCATGCTACGGCTCCAGCACTCGCACTAATCAAAGTGGAAACCAGCCTTTAAGCCGGCCCATCTGCAACGGAAAAAAGGTACGTTTATTGTATCAGAGTAACGGCTGTCAAATATCGGCTGTTAAAAAAATCTAATTATAATTTCTTAGTTAGCATATCAAGTATCAAGATTAGGACATCATACTAATTTAAGACGTATGACACTTTTTAGGGTTCCGTAGCCAAAATGGCAAAAACGGAACCCTTATAGTTTCGTCATGTCCGTCTGTCCGTCTGTCCGTCTGTCCGTCTGTCCGTCTGTCCGTCTGTCCGTATGTCACAGGCATTTTACTCGAAAACTATATAAGGTGTATTTGAATAAAATTTTGAGGATAGGTGTATTTTGTTAGCCGCTACAAAGTTTTGTAATTAAAATGACAAAAAGAAAATTTTTAGGGGTGTACTCCATACATAAAACTAAAAGCCAAAATTTTTTTTTTCATCGTGAGGCAACGTGTGGCACGTGAATCGATAGGCCTTTCAAAATAAATATAAGGTTTCTCGGGATTTTTTTTGATTAAGTGAATACAGTCAGAGATAATCGCCCCGAAAGTCACTAAAATTCTGTCCCCCCCCCTCTAATTTTTGAACGGTGTATTTTAAAAATATGAAAAAATTCATGGACACAGCGCTTATTAAGTTCATTCACCGAAAATTGTTTTGAACAAGATCGGATGAAAGGTTTCCAAGATATTGCTGAAAAACTGCCTTCCTCAAAGAAAAGGACGTAAGTGCCGTAAGATTTCTATGACGATACGACCTTTTTAATAGGCACGGAACCCTTCGTTTTGCGTGGTCCGACACGCACTTGGCCGGTTTTATAGTTAGTTTCGGCCGGAATCACCCAGCGGAAGTACACGACAGAATTCTGCCTGCCGGCCTAAAATGTTAAATAATAACTACAACGATACGAGATAAAAAGTAAATATAATTTATTAAAATACTACGGTAAAATAAAAACAACACTTTACGAACACACACATTTCTCTCTTTGCAATACTGCCAAAGCTTCATTAAATAATTGCTTAGACGTTTGAATCATTTCAGTTAAGTTATTGCAATCCTCTTGTTTTTCCTCCTCGATCATTTTTAGTTTGTCTTCCATAATCTTTAACTTTTCATCAGCAAGTTCAAGTTTATATTTCAGTTCATCTTTATCAAGAACTACATATTCGTCACTTTGCAGTGGATCTAAAATTGTGCTGTCACTTATTTTTTCAGCTGTTGATAAAGAGATCGATGGTTTCTTAGTAACAGAAGCCGGTCCCATTCCAACCGTGTCTGACATCATTTCAGTTTTTAAAGAAGTTTTCGATACGCGAGAACCCTTCCTTGTATCCCTGTAACCTTTAATTTCTATTTCCATCATATTGATTCTTCTTTCCAGCTTTCGTTTCTTCTCTTTTAACTTCCTATGAATTGTTTCAAGATCATCCCATTTACGTCTCTCCTCTGAAAGTCGGTCGTTGAGAGTTTTCACTAGGTCAGACAGCTTTTTAATTTCATTGTCTGTTGCAGTTTTCATTGGAGTGAAGAATACGCTTTGGAGGGAACACTCTTCGTAACGCAGTAGTTGAACTCTTAGCTCTTCAATTTTGGCGGTTTTCTCGGTCGATTGTTAGCCTGGAGTTAAGCTCTTTTAGATTCACTAACCACTGTAAGGGTTTATGGTCGGTGACAATCGTAAATTTGCGTCCGAAAAGGTACGGGCGGAAATATTTCGTTGCCCAAACGATTGCCAAGAGCTCTTTTTCTATCGTACTATAGTTGATTTCACTGTCATTTAATGTTCTCGAAGCGAAAGCAATCGGCCTATCAGATCCTATGGGTCCTTGAGAGAGCACCGCTCCAATAGCAAAATTGGAAGCGTCAGTAGTTAAAATGAATTGCTTATTGAAATCGGGGTATTGTAATATCGGGTCATTTAAAAGTAAAGTCTTACATTTTTCAAAGCAATTAATATAATCAGGGTTTTCAAAGGTTATTTTTGATCCCTTTTTCAGGCATTGTGTCATAGGTTTGATGATGCGAGCAAAATCTGGGATGAACTTTCTGTAATATCCTACCAAACCAAGAAATCGTTTTATTTCTGTTTGGGTTTTAGGCATTGGAAATTTCTGAATGGCGATAATTTTATCAGGGTTGGGTTTGATTCCATCTTTGCTTATTATGTGTCCCAAATACGTGGTTTCTAATTTTAAAAATTCCGATTTGTCCATTTGGATTTTAAAGTTTGAATCACGGAGACGTTTAAACACCTTTTCTAAATTGACTATATGTTCCTGAAGGGAAGTACTGAAAACTATGATGTCATCTAAATACACAAGACAGACCGTGTTTTGTAAATCTCTTAAAACATTATCCATGACACGTTGGAAGGTTGACGGGGAATTCTTGAGACCCATTGGCATTCTTAGGAACTCAAAATGCCCATGTTCTACATTAAACGCTGTTTTGGGTATGTCCATGGGGTCCATCTCCACCTGATAAAATCCGCTGGCAAGATCAAGCGTAGTAAAGTATTGACAGTTACCTAGTTTATCAAGCACATCAGTTATGTTGGGGATCGGATATTTATCGTCCAAGGTTTTCTCATTCAGTTTTCTAAAGTCCACAACTAACCGCCATTTTGTCTTACCCGATGCATCAACTTTCTTTGGTACTACCCAAATGGGGGAGCTCCAAGCAGATTCGGATGGTTGTATGATATTTTGTTCTAGCATCTTGGTTATCTGTTCTTTTACCTCATTACGGTGTATAAAGGGATAGCGATAGCTTTTACTATAAACCGGTAATTCATCCGTGGTTCTTATTCTATGTCTTATCCTATTAGTGAAACCAAGTGGCTCGCCTTCTATGTAAAATACATCAGCATATTGGGAGCATAGCGCTTCTAAATTAGCGCGTTCCTCCGTGTTCAGATGATTGGTACGCAGGCGCGATAATACGTTGCGAACGCGATCTGAGTTTGGCTGTTTAGTGCGACTGCACTCGAGGTTTAATATTTCAGCCTGTACGGGAGTGTCCATGGAAAAGATTACGTCATTCGGGGTTGGGTTTACAACTTTTAATATGCCCCGGTTTTTATTTATTGTAGTAAAACATTCCGCTATGAAACAATTTGATACAGATTGACGCGGGATAAACGCGTGTTATATGCTTGCATAACCGGCGACCGCCCAAGTAGCCATGCAGGTGGCGCCGACTCAGCAGATTGCAACACCGTGCCCCGCTTCCCAAAAATATTCAACCACTCGTCACTCTTGGTTCTCACATCGACCATTAGGCACCTCTTAGATATAATTAATTTTAATTGAGTTATTTTGTAAATCCATAATTAAAAGGATTTAAGTAAAGTAATTGGTTTCTCTCCCTCCGACTCCCAGCCTACGTAATTGGCGCAGTCGAGAGACGTACCTCGCGGGTCGGTTCGCGAGCGGTCACCGAATTTCCAAAATCGAAACTTCGCGCTCGCTTAGCGCCCGGGCAGCTATCCGGTCATCACGTCGAGGGCGGAACCTACGAGCTGAGGGCGGAGGAGTATCCAAACATTGATACTGCAGAGAGCCAGAAATGTACATGTAAGTACTTTAGAATCGTTCTAGAGTTGCTTATGTTAGGATAGGAGGTACTTTCATAGTCGTAGTTATTTTAAAGCTCAAAGATTTTCCATCCACGGCAATCGAGCACTCCTAGGCTAGGCAGTAATAATAGATTCGTTTTACTAGACAGTGTTAGGAATATTAATTTTGATTTAAGTTCTGAATCGGACTCGGAACCTGAAGTAGTTAGCATGGCAGATTTAGATTCAATTTTTAAAGCCCTGCGCTTGTTACCCGAGTTCGACGGGAACCCTAACGTACTTACGAGATTTATTAAATTATGTGATCAATTGGTAGATGAGTTTGTTCGCCCCGAACAAGCTTTGGTTAATTACGCACTTATAAATGGTATACTTAATAAAGTTACCGGGCCCGCCGCCCGCCTAATCAATGCGAATGGAGTCCCAGAAAGCTGGGCTGGAATACGCAGTGCACTTATAAATAATTTCGCTGACCAGCGCGATGAGACCTCTTTATATAACGATCTCGCGCTTTTATCCCAGGGGAACACCACCCCTCAGGAGTTCTATGAAAAATGTCAAAACCTGTTCAGTACCCTTATGACATACGTAACTTTACATGAAACGGTGCAGTCTACAATTGAATCTAAACGCGATTTATATAAAAAGTTGACCCTCCAAGCGTATGTGCGAGGCCTTAAGGACCCCCTAGGTTCGCGCATTCGTTGTATGCGGCCCGAAACTATAGAAAAAGCTTTAGAATTTGTTCACGAAGAAATAAATACATTATATTTACAGCAACGTAATGATCGCCTAGATAAGAAACCAGCAGATTTTCAACCATCCAAAATATCTATTGGTCCAATGCTGCCAAGTTTCAATGTACCGCCAGTGAGACAACCTGCGTTTAACTTGCCCAGTCCGTTCCGACCAAACCCTGTGTTTTTGCCTCAACAATCCCGACCTTTATGGAGACCAAATTTAAATCAGCCTCCTCAAGGCCCTTCCCGTACCCAGCAAATATTTGGAGCACGACCACCTAACTACAATCCACAAGAAAACTCATTCAGGCCTCGAAATAATTTCCAAGGCAATGGAAATAATACTGTGCGCCCTATGAGCGGTGTCAGTCATTACGCAACCAGGCCATTGCCACCTACGCAGAATTGGTCAAATTTCAGGAACCCGCAGCCCAATAATTATTCCAGATTTAGAGATGTTAACTTTAACGAGTGCAATGACTATACACTGGACTATGAACTTTATACCGACTATTATAATGGATATTATCAGGACAACTACTGTGACGGGTACCCTACTGACGACACTTACTATGACGAGTCCGTGAACCAACCTTATTATCCAGAGATTTCGTATCCAAACCCCGCAGGCGAACCTTATAAGAATGAAGAACCCCCTGTTCAGCAGGAGGATTTTCGGACACATCCAGAGTTAGGAAGACAAAAATAGAACTCAACTTACAAACACAACGACAATTGCCGTATATAAAAATAGCTAACCCGCCGCTGAAATTTCTTATAGACACCGGCGCTAATCAGTCTTTTATCAATCCCGACTCGGTTACGAAATATTTCCCCAGCGTAGAATGGAAATACGATCCATTCGAGGTGACGAATGTACATGCTACCAGCCGTAATGATTATTCCGTAACATTACCGTGCTTTCCAGAGTTTAAAAGTGATAACAACGTAACTTTCTTCGTGTATAAATTTCACAATTATTTCGATGGGTTAATTGGTTTAGACTTACTTAACGAATGGGAATCCAATATTGATTTAAAAAATAACGTCCTAGTTACAAAAAGTGCGACCAATCCTATAAGGATGTACGATTCTAGGAACTGTAACTTATACGAAGATATAATACCTGCGCATTCTTCACGACTGATTAAAGTCCCGATTAACGGCCGGAAGGGAGACGCGAATTACGTAGGCTGGGAGTCGGAGGGAGAGAAACCAATTACTTTACTTAAATCCTTTTAATTATGGATTTACAAAATAACTCAATTAAAATTAATTATATCTAAGAGGTGCCTAATGGTCGATGTGAGAACCAAGAGTGACGAGTGGTTGAATATTTTTGGGAAGCGGGGCACGGTGTTGCAATCTGCTGAGTCGGCGCCACCTGCATGGCTACTTGGGCGGTCGCCGGTTATGCAAGCATATAACACAGTTATGACTTTTGTTTTGTTTTTTATCCATTTATACTTTATTTACAAATAATATTTTCAGTTTCGTTATATTCAAGCTCACTTATGCATTTTACTAGGGAATTTTTACAGTTATGATTATTCAGCGAATGTATATTTATGTCTTATTTATTTTATTCTATATTATCACAGATTGTATATAATATTGTCTTCTTGCAAAACCTGATTTTTTTGTAGGCACCGGTAATTACCAGACATCGTTCATTTTGTAGCATTTTCGGTGCAGCGTAGTGTTATTAACGGAATGGGTATAAACAATTTCAATTGTAATGTTTAATTAACCTTATGATAAGGTAACCTTACTGGTAGGGTAACCCTATTGTTATGGATATGGTAACCATAACTATATAGGGTTACTCTATCAGTAAGGTAACCTTATCATTAGGTTACCATTATGGATAGGGTTTTAAAAACAACTTCCCTCGAAAACCCCGATTAGGGTAACCGGTTCCCGTCCCTGATTTAGTGTAAGATGATACTTACTCTATTATCAGGGTGTGCCAGGATCCCAAACAGCACCGGGCTGTCGTGGGCCACGGTGGGCCCGTGGAAGCCCTTGTGATCGGGCACTGAGCTGTAACACACAAATTTAGTAAACACACACGTATACCTCGTATTGTGTGTCTTAAAATTGCGTGACGATTTTTCCAATCCGTAATAGGGTAAAGATATCCAACATTTGTAAGGGACACGCAATCAGCAGAATTAGTTACGCGGATGTTTTTTTTTTTATATCAGAGCGGTGGCACGGACTGTCTGACGGTAAGTTGACACTGTAGCCTATGGACGCTTGCAGCTTGAGAGGAGTCATAAGCGCATTGCCGGCCCTTAGGCACTGGTCCCACCGCCGGCGACGAGCGATGAGCTATCGGCGATTTTCTTCGACAAAAGATAATCGCTCCCGTGTAAATAAAAGAGCGAGATATAGTTCATATAGTTGATCGCGATGTGAACAGCGAGCGATGAACTATAAATATATATCTCACTCTTTTATTTACACGGAGGCGATTATCTTTTGTTCGTTTCTTGGGCTAGAAAAAAGTCGATAGTCATATCTCACTCGCCGGCGGTGGGACCAGTGCCTTAATAGGGTAGTTTAATCATGTTAAAATTGATAACGTGGTGTTGCTAAATGGATAGTAAACCATCCAATTATTGTACTAAAGTATAAACTACAAAATATAATTAAAATTATAAAAGGATGAAGGAAACCGAGCCGCGTGCAGTATCCATTGCTATAAGTAGCTAGTATCTTGTGACCTTACTCACCACCAGGAACATGACACTAAATACTCACCAAGCTAGTATGAGTGGTGTTGTTCAAAGATGTTTGTATCCAATTGAACAAATTAAGAAATAGGCATGATGACTAACATTTTTTCACGATGCCATTCGAACCAGTTTTTAGAGAGGAACACATGTTTGTATGGGCGCAATTACAATTAACAAAATTTCATTTTTCCGACTCCTTAATTTTGTTTAGGCATTTAATAGTATTTGAAAAGTTAGGAGACACGTACTTTTTCTTTTCATTTTATTTTAAGTTAAACCCCCTTAATTTGGGTGTTTTAAACTACCGCGTTCGAAAAGGGCATAAGTACATTAAAATGATGAATACGATTAGTACTGCGGTCAATTTATTGAATTAAAAAGTAAATAGCATACTGTATCTGTGACAGTGACATTTGACATTGACAATGACAAGATAGGAGGAGTCAAATAACTGTCAATGTCACAACATATTTTTTTCTTACAAGATGCATATATACTTCTTCAAAGTAATTTTCAGTTTTCTCAAGAACTAGCGAATATAAAAATCCATTATTTTTTATATTTACTCAGCAAGCCCAAATCTCTGAATGGTTTTTAGTTTGAGCCGCTACGAAAAAATGCAATGTTGTCAATTAAAGAACATAAATACCCAACAAATTGAGACAAAGATTGATCTCGCTGGCGGCATCCCAAACGCTTCATACTAATTGATTGAAAAATATTACGTCACCCATGTCACAATGCTATGGGTAGTTACTAACCGTTGTACGGAAAATCAATTAAATTGCTGTTTCGGTCGCGAAATACTGCGTTTAGGTGCATAGTTGTCATACAATTTTGTTTCTATAAAAGCGTAAGGATTTTATTGGTAGCTTTAAATTTGCACTTGGACAATAAAAAAAATGCAAATGTTTTCTAAACTTTCAAGGTTCATAACTATCTTTTTATGATATTTTTTTTTTATACTTTATTACAATAATTTAGAATAGAATAGAAAAACTTTATTCAACATCACATTGCATTTGATGGTTTACTTATCCATTTAGCAACACTCATCATCATCATCATCATGCCTATTCATCGGGCATAATAAGGGTTTTGATTTAAACCAAAAGTTATCATTCATATGGTTGAAGGGTCTGATACACATATCATATATCTTAACTGTATGAAAATTAACAAAATATATACTACACTATACTATTTATACAAGTTTACATAGAAGCTAAGCGAAAAATTTGCATGCGTTAGTCATAAAGCGACGATATAAATAAGACAACAATCAGATGAATCACCATGGAAGTGCATTAAGCAAAAGAACAATAAAATTATAAATACTATTCCCTATAGATAACTACTCATACAAATACAAACTAAAACTCTAGAATCCTACTACAGAACTATTATTTTATACTATCCCCATTTCATATACCTAACTATATTGAGGTTATGGTCACATAGGTAACTATATTGGCTCGGCCTTCAGCCACGGCGGCAAGCGATATAGGTGGGAGCGAGAGATCAGATCGTTGCCTCTAGCTCCCACGTATGTCATACCGGTGGAAGTCGTGGCCGAGCCCTACGATCATCAATTTTACAAAAATACTTCAAGGTAAAACTAAGAAGCTTCTAGACCGATCAACGAACGAGTTTAATCTGACAATAATTTTTCATTAAATTGTTAGTTTTTTAGGTATTTTCATAGAAATGATGTTAAGATATTTTTGAACGCATTATAAGTGGAGACATGTAGGGTAGTAACCAGCAGAGATGTGCAAAGATTTATTTTCATATATAAGTCACCCCGCAAGCTTACACCTACATAAATCCTATACTATTAAACGAGCAATATTTGTATATATACATATATATATATATTATTTTTTTTGCATTCACGTTCTCGGAAACGGCTCTAACGATTTCGATGAAATTTGGAATATAGGGGTTTACGGGGGCGAGTAATCGATCTAGCTAGGTCTCATGTCCGGGAAAATTCGTTTCTCCGTATTTTCTCAATTTTAATCCGAGCAGAGCTCGGTCACCCAGGGACCAAATATATTAGGGGACAATCATACACAAATCGAACTAGCTCCATAGTAAGCTCAATACGGCTTGTGTTCTGGGAACTAGACGACGATATCATCATCATCATCATCATCATCAGCCGAAAGACGTCCACTGCTGGACATAGGCCTCGCCCAAAGACTGCCATACTGAACGGTCCTGCGCCACCCGCATCCAGCGGACTCCTGCGACCCTTAACAGGTCATCAGTCCACCTTGTGCCTACCCACGCCGCGCCTTCCGGTACGTGGTCGCCACTCGAGAACCTTTCCGCCCCAACGGCCAACGGTTCTACGCGCAATGTTCCCCGCCCACTACCACTTAAGTTTAGCGATTCGGAGGACTATATCGGTTACCTTGGTTCTGCTGCGGATAGCCTCATTTCTGACGACGATATATTTAAAAGATATAAATACTTAAATACATAGAGAACATCCAAGGCTCAGAAACAAATATTCGTGCTCATCACACAAATATTCGCCCTTACCGGATTCGAACCCAGTACCTTCACCTTTGTAGGCAGCGACACTACCCGCTAGGCTAACCGGTCGTCACCAGGTGTCAAATTTTATTTTAAAACACAAGAAGCAGCAGACTTCATACACCGTTTTTGACAAAATTAAGAAATCGACTGCGTATAGTAAAAGGTCAACACATTAGTATAGTTGAAATAAACTGGGGTGACCAAATATGTATACATTTACGCACGTATGTCGGTGGAATAAAGTTGAAAATTGGATACATATTTTTAGAGCTTACCGTATCTGTAATTTTTACGCTGCATTATCAGATTATAGGAGAATTACTGTCAGATTCCATAGGTAAATAGTACTTGTTGATCGGTTTACAATACAAGTGCTCGCAAAGAAAATACAGACATGCATACAAACAGAATGGTGCTAACCTACTGATAACCCGTCCGCGCAGTTTGCTATAACAGAGATTGTATTATTTAGCTGGGGAGACGAAAAATGCCTGTTACAATGCAAACAAATGTTGCAGCAACAAATGTGCTGTCAATAAAACTTGTTTCACACACTGTTTCTGGCAACATGTCGACAAATCGGTGTTTAAAGCCACAAGCTGATTGTCTGTTGTGCAACGTTGCAGCTAGATTTCGGGGTGTAATTTCAAGCATTTTTCATTTCACGATTGTTATCACTGAATGAGACATGTAAACTTATGTTATTGCTGAACGTGCAAATTAGCGAGGTATAAAATAATCAAGTTCGTTTTTGAGAAAAAAGACGACATTATTCTTCAAGATTTAAGTGCAGGACCGTATTGACTAAGCGTTGAGATACTTTCCAGAATAAAAATGTCTAAAGGCCTGTTTACACTTTGGTTAATGATTAGTCGGAGTCCATACAAAAGCTACTCGCAAAAAAATGGTACACGCTCTGCAAGAACTCGAACTAAACATTAATCATAGTGCATACAGGTCATAGTGTAATAGAGTTCTAGTCTAAAAAAAGTAACCAACATTGAAGGGAATATTATCGTCTTGCCCGTAATCTCGTTATTCGTTTTAAAATTAAGCTCTTTTCATTAGTACGGTAAATAACACAAATTATTTGCTGACAATTTAAAGCAACGATTCCGCAAACGCTCGAAACGGCCCATGTCTTAACCCTCTAAACGCCAACCATATAAGAAAAATTACCAATCAGCTGTTGGAGCTGAGTGGATTTTATTTCTTCTGAAATCGAACGAGAAAAAACATTCGCAACTCTATTCCAATTAAGGATGGTATAAATTCCATTGCAGGTGAGGATGCCTTTTAAAAAGCCCTTGGGCAGCTAGAGGTAAACTTTTTTTTTGGAGTGACGATTCTACTAGTATAACCTGGTAAAATTATATTTGATACATGCTTATAATTTGTGTTATCCACCGATTTGGTTCTAAATTATAACACAGAGGCCTTTTGTGCTCCGATGAGAACTAGAATGGAAATTTGTTAATTCTGCATTAATGAAATCATGCCAATAGAACGTGAAACTAATCTTCAAAACCCTCTTTGTCAGTCATTTTGGTTGCGGAGGTAAAAGAAAAAGTTTTAATTGCTTGGCATGCATGCTTCGTTGTTAATATATACGTACTAATATTATAAACAGGTAACATTTGTAAGTTTATGAATACTAATATTATAAAGACGTGAAGTTCGTGAGTGTACCTATAGCTTTGTAAGTTAGTATGTAGAGTATTACTCGTCCGACTTAAAATCTTTCACCATTGCATACCTTCGGGATGAGCCGCATGGTCAGCCAGTTATATAATAAAATAAATATTGAATGAAATCACAAATCAGGCATAGAAAGCTATAAAATGTATCCTGCCCCCATAGTCAATGTGCGGTGTGTGTGGTCTTTACTCACGAGTACACACAATGACCTTAATTCACTTTATCTATAATCAGAGATCGGAATTTTCGCTGCAAAACAAAACACTGTCGCAATCAAGCTAGTGTTAGAAACATTTTTTTATCGATATCGATAGTTGTGTAATAGAAGACAAACAAGGTTCACCAAATAAATTAAAATATTTAATACAATTTTTTACGTGAGGTTTGTATAAAATTGTATAGAGACAGATGCAATGTCCTATTGAGTAGGTACTCATTTTCTGAAGTGTCTATTATTTTCAATGAGGTGGTATAGTCACTTCATTAAAAGTTTTACCTCTTTAATACCCGACTACGACAAAGCCAAAAGAAACTATAGCTATCCACGCCGTGACCGGCGATGGCGACCCTAGCTAGTTACGGGCGTGAGCCCTGATATGGCTTGCGAAGCCGAACTTAGTCTTGAACACGACAAAGCCAAAAGAAAGGGTTGTTAGTTAATATGATAAAGTATAGTTAAGGTTTAGATGGAATAACACATATAAAACGATTCTGTATCTTACCACTTCTTTTGCATATTTTAAATTAACAGTCGCGAATGATTATAAAATAATGTAAATATATAGGCATGTTTTTTTAATATATCAATACTCGATTTCGATAAAAGACACGTTTCTAACACTAGCTAGATTGCGACAGTGTTTTGTTTTGCCGCGAAAATTCCGATCTCTGTCTATAATGTATAAATTTAATGGTCCTTTTTATTGACACAGCTGCAACCCGCGTCATTGTGCACGCACACAGCCACTGATGAAAGTCCTTTATATACCCATGTACTTCATAATAAAATGCTCATTCATTTCCCGACTTTCGTTTATATTATTTCACTCCATATCGAACCTTACTTCATGGCGACCTTGCCAGGATTCGAACCTGGAATCTTCTGATAAGGTAACATTCGTATCTAGTAAAGACTCAATGCCCAGGTTCCGTAAGTCGTTGCTGCATAACCTGTGATCAGGTTTATTTTTAGGGTTCCGTACCTCAAGAGGAAAAAAACGGAACCCTTATAGGATCACTCGTGCGTCTGTCTGTCCGTCTGTCACCGCTGATTTGCTCCGAAACTACTGGACCGACTGAGTTGAAAGGTATTACGATTAAGAGGGCGTTACAGTGCTCACTAGCGCCACTGGGTAATAATTGTGATTATTTAAATTTAACGATAGATATTTAAAAAAGGGCGCTACTACACACTGTATTTTGTATTTAAGTACCTTGTGATTACATCAAACTAGTGTTTATGTTTCTGGATTCGTAGATCTATGAAAACAAAAGAAAAACGGCGTTTCTAACTTTGGACGCATAGATTGACGAATCCAGCAACATAAAAACTAGTTTGATGTATTGACAAGGTACTTAAATACAAAATACAGTGTGTAGTGCCTCCCTTTTTAAATACATAATGTTCTTGTACTTCTGATTATTATTTTTGCATGTTTTGTTTACCTTTAATAAGTTATACATCACTTAATGCATATTTTTGGCTGAAAATTGTAAATGTATTGGATGTAATGACTGTTGGTACCTAGACAACCTTAGTAAATAAATAAATAAAAAAGACGGTGCTGCGCGACACGGCTACGAGAATACACATCTCGAGTAAGAACTTCTGAAGGGTTCGAAACATGGCGCTCGTAAAAAAATAATATTTCATTTTTTTTCCCTCATCATCCCACCACCTCCACCAACTTAACAAAATAAATATAACACCTTCGCAACCAAAACCACCAGATTCACACAAACCACCACGAATCGAAAAAACTTAACTATAAACTACTTTGTCTCGCTCACCCGCTCGATAATTAAGGTAAAAGAGCGGGAAAAGTGATAGTTTAGCTTTTCGTCTCCGCTATTGGTCAGTCTAGCAATATACGCAGCTAGCTGGTAAGGTAGAAACTCGATGACGGATTATTGTATTCCATTTAATTAATATCAATATAGTATTTGGGCCAATCAACTATTATTTGTTGCTAGTTGCCATGGTTACGTACCCTGGGTCTCTCTTTAAAACTATGATTTTATTGGGTGAAAATCCACTAAAAACGTGTTTTTGTTATATTGTCAAACCCATTCCATGGTGGGGCATCTCCTTAGAATGATAGGAGTCCAATTTCTAGTATTTTTTTCAAAGAAACTCTGTCATTGTTGTCTCTTGGCTTACCGGGACAGAATAACAACAAAAAAAAGTTGATTGACCCATTTAATATAAAGCATTGTTTTGAGTAGCTCATTAGTAATAAATATTTTAATGTTAAATGGAACAACCAATCTACCGTCAGTTTATTCTCTGGACTGGACGTTCCCAATATTATATTTGTGCTCAATAAAATAGGAAATACGCTTTCGTTGTTCTAACTTCACATCCTACAATAATGATAACACCCCTTATTTAAAAAAACGTGCAATTCAATATAATAATATATTCGCTTTACACTGTAATCTCTACCGTCAAAATAGCTTGTAGGCTTAATCTGATTCCACCAGGCGAAGCTACCCAATTTGTAAAAAAGTTGTTTTACATCACTAGCTCGGAAAACCCTTTTTATTCTTCAAAAACAGATAGTAAAACTGCATTTTATCCACTAGTACTGATGTGCCGACGGAAAGTTTCATATATTGCGAAAATTTTCTGCAATTTCCAACATGGGAATTTCCTTAATTCCTTGTGAAACTTTCTAGAAATTTCCGGGAACTTTTCCAACTTTTTGGAAACTTTCCGCAATTTGCACATCATTGCACTAGAATGCAAAGAATATTTGAAATTGGAACGTGTTATTAGTTATTTTTTTAAACATACGTAAACACATGTAAAGGCCAGTCCAGCTAGGACAATTTTCACCCATCTGATTAAATTCAGGTGGTTTAGACATTTTTTTTTCTTTTTTTTCTCCTAATTTTTATACATATTTCCGTTGTTTTTCTTATGTAGTGTTTTCCTCGCTTTAGTGAGGTGAAAAGATTTGTGTTGCACACGGTTGCAAAGTTGTATTTTACGTCTCGTGTATTGCAAAACTCTCTACGCTAAGGATTCTATTTTTGAACTACTCGCTTCGCTCAGGATTCTATATTAGAACCATAGAATCCATTCACTAGCTCGTAGCTCAACCCTAGATTCGTAAGCTCGTGTTTCAATTCCACACTCGCGGTTAAAATACAACTTTGCACACTTGTATAACAAATGACTATTTAACCGTTCTTGTCACTTGGCCTCGTTTATAATCAGCCCCACGAAATCTCTAATTCCAAAATATTTACACGAAATAGCTTATTGGGAACGGCCATCCATAACCACCATACATTAATACAGGACACAACCAAATGCGCATAATTGTCCGACACGACTCTATTTCCATGGCTTTTTTAGGACCTGTTAGATAATTGTGCCCGCTTTGTTATGACAGATATTGATGCTGGTTACTGTACAGTAAGGGAAATGTATTCACGTACCACCGTAGAACCCTATCGCAATAAGGTGACATATCACTCGAGTTTGAGTGACGGCGGCCTGACAATTGCGACAGAGTTCTACGGTGGTACGTGAATACATTTCCCTTACTGTACAGTCAGCAGCAGAAGTAGCTACGCAAAATAACACGCTCATAATAGGCTTGTGACCTTATGTTGAAATTGATAATGTAGTGTTGCTAAATAGATAGTAAAACATTAAATTGTTGTAATAAATTACAAAATATAATTAAAATCATAAAAAGATATGGACCTTGAAAGTTTAGAAAAAATATGCATTTTTTTATTGTCGAAGAGTAAATTTAACCTTTTGACAGCGAGGGTGCAAAACAAAACGGTGCCCAACTGAGGCCAGAACAAAAACAATAGCCAGACAAAATTTGAATAAAATGAAACTTCTGATAAATATTGTCATGTCAGAATTAATGTACGTATCATGAACTATTAAAAAAATGGGTCAAGTTACTTGTAAAGCTTTTTATTAGGTACATAAAATTAACGAAAAAGCGCAAAACGCACGCACACGCGGCTGTGGCCGTCCGTGGCTTCAGTGGCACGAGTTTTCGTCCGCGTCCACAGCCGTCTTTAGCTCTCAAAAGGTTAAAGCTACCATTAGAATCGTTACGCTTTTATAGAAACAAAATTGTACGACAACTATGAACTTAAACGCAGTATTTCGCGACCGAAACAGCAATTTACTTGATTTTCCATACGATTAGTTCTAATAGCAAAGTATGACGTCATACTTTTAAGTCAATCAGTATGAAGCGTTTCGGCTACCGCCAGCGAGGTCCGTCTTTGACTCAATGTTTTGGGTATTTGTGTTCTTTAATAGTAGTTGCTCCCATACAAACGTTTGTTCCTCTCCAAAAACTGATTCGAATGGTATCGTAAAAAAATCTTAGGTCACAAGCCCATTTATACAGGGTGAAATAGGGGTCATGGAGCAAGAAGAACAAAAGCGAACAAGATGGTCATACTGTAAAACTTTTCCCATGGGACCGACCACGAAATCGCAAAACAAAAATCAGCTAATCCATACATTAACTCTCAATTAACTCACAGTTAACTCTTAATTGGCTCTTATTTTCTTACGATTTCGTGGTTGGTCCCATGGGAAAAGTTGTTCAGTTTGACCATCTTATTCGCTTTTGGTCTTCTTGCTCCAAGACCCCTATTTCACCCTGTATAGACAGTCCTTATCCGCTTGACATTAGAGTCGTGTCATTGGTCATTTTGAACCCGCTTAGCTACTTTTGCTGCTTACTGTACATTGGTCACAATTTTCCATATCGCGGGTATACTTCCGAGACCTGGTCACTGACTATAGAGTAGAGTCAATAATCAGTTATCCTACCTATGATACTCAGGACGAGCTACGGTAATAATACCTAATACCACGTCCGAGCGAGATGGTAGCATACAAATCTCAATAGTGTGACAGAAAGGAAAGGGAAATCATTCGTTGTCCTTGTCATAGTTCCACTTTTTTTAATTTGCCACAACTGATTTAGTATGAAGTTGTGGCAAAAAAACCACTACCCGCCCAAGTTAAGTAGGTTGCTTATGGTAAGCCATCAGCCATTTTAAGACCAGTTCTTAATTTAGCTGCATAGAAGCCTTTCCGTTCCCCATGTGGCATCACGTATAGCCTGTCCTGGAGCCGTAGCATGGTCGGCCTTATCACGCGACAAGTGGCAAGATAAGAGCGTCGTCTCGTTCTATCGAACGGTGTCAGCCAGTGACGCACGCTCTATCCTATCACCTATCGCGTGACAAGGCCAACCATGCTACGGCTCCTGAGTATCGTAGGTATGCCTACTGACGATATATCCACCCGTATACACTTTACCAGTTCGTTATACCCCGTGCCCCGGGAGGGTGTCAAATAATTTTAACAGTGTATTTCTGAGGCCCTAAGGCGTAAAAAATGACTGGTCAAGCAAAATTAGTAATGTATGTAAATATAAAAATGTGCGGAACTCAGCTTTCTTTAAACGGCATTTTTTACTCCTAAGGTCCTCAGAAACACGTATTTAAGATTATTTGGATACCTATCGTGTATATACACCCTCATATATGAGTACGTACTTGGCCGGCAGTCGGTAGAGGTACCCCTTGCCTTCTGTAGACCAGACCAGCACACGGTCGGGAGCGAGGAAGTCTCCGGACATCCATCGCTCGCCCGTCGGAGCCTGGATCGAGCAGAGAACGGAGAAATCACCTGGAAGAAGATAACTTACCTTAAAGGCGACGTGGTTTCAGAAAACGGATTTTTAAATAGACGTAGCGCTTGTTTGGATCATAATCAGGGCATTTTTCATCGCACGGTAAGACGAAAGAAGACTATGGAGTCGATACTAACATGAAAACTTTACTCATAGTCATACTCACTTATTTTCTTAAGCGGCTTTAGACCTGGCTAAATGCAGTGCACTAACTGGGGGAGGGAATGGAGGGATGATAAACCATCTCACTCTAATCAGTGAGTGTGAGTGCAGTTAGTGCACTGCATTTAGACAGGTCTAAAGGCCGCTTTAGTTACGTACCTAGTTCATCATCATCATCATCATCATATCAGCCGAAAGACGTCCACTGCTGGACATAGGCCTAACCCAAAGAGTGCCAAATTAACGTACCTAGTTATACATACTATATTGATGTGATGAGAGGATGAGACCTAACATTGTCATTTATTTATATTTGCAATCGGTACGTTTGGCATTAATTAAATGAATGAGTATGAGTAAAATTTTAATGTTAATATCGAGTCCATAGTTCTCTTTCGTCTTACCGTGCGATGAAAAATCCGAGCCCTGATCATAATACGTCTGTCCTAAATTTAATTAGCAATCTTGAGGCCTTTCTCGAGGGACTATAGCTATTCGAATCCTGAGTTTTTGACTTTCGCTCGATAGAAAAAAATCACGACCATAGGTCTAAAATACACTCAAAACATTCGTAAAAAAATATGCACAAAAGCTACACATATTAAAATTGGTTCGAAAAACCGGCAATATCATGTTTGAGGGAACTTAAACGCACAAAAAATTAAAATTAAAAACACGATATCCGCGCTTTCGAAAACGGACTTCCATCTCGCTCACGCTAATGCTCAGTGACAGGGAGAGAAGACCATGAACTTACGTCACCTTAAAAACAATGTTTTAACCGACTTTAATTCAGTACTTCGCCTTATTTCAAGAGGTCCCTCGATTTCTCCAGGATCCTTTTATCAGAGGACCCTTTCAAACCAAAAAAAAAGAATTTTTAAAATTGGTCCAGGCGTTTTCGAGTAATCATAAGAAATAAAAGATTCCGACGAATTGAGAAGCTTCTCGTTTTTTCAAGTCTGTTAACAATTAATACAGTGGAGAGATAGAGAGAGCTAATTTATTAACATCTCGTTCAATTTTGTCGAAGGTTTCGTCGAGCAGGGAGGCAATAGCGATCGTGTGTGAATGTAGGGCACAAAATAATTATCGCTGTAGGAATGATAACCGGACACAACACTTTGAACAGACACCTCTATAATTTAGGTATCACAGACAGCCCCATGTGCAGAGCGTGCATGGAGGCAGAAGAAACGACTAAACACATTCTACTGGACTGTAAGCAGGTAGAAGTATACAGGAAAAAGCACCTAGGGTCTCCGGACACACTACGGAACGCAGTCAGTAATACCACGGCACTCTTAAACTTTTTAGAGGAGCTGCGGTGGTTAGAGTAGCCCCACCCTGCCGTTTCACGCAAAATAGGCACATTGGATGTCGACTTGCGGAAAATGCCCAGTAAAACTAACTAACTAATTATCGCTGTAACCGTTTATTTAAATTTTCCTCATAGGTAGAAGGTATGAAAAGTAGTATGTCAGTATGTGGCACTCGGTAGAAAATTTATTACCGTCTTGGGGTTAAACACTTAAATCTTTCGCTACGTTTGGGGTCACTCAGGATTCAATATACCGCCCTCGCCGTAAATGTATAATTTTGCTCCCTTGAGACACAATCCACTACTCGAACCCTGGCGTTGAGCCAGCTTTCTTCGAATCGTCTACACAACACCCAGCGTCGTAGATCTGACAGTACTTTGCGCACACTATGCGCACTGTCCGCTGGTTGTACGCACGGCAGTTGAGAGACAGGGCGTTGAATGAATGTCGTTTATTCCCCAGAAACATATGGTACATACAGATGTTACAATCAATTAGCGTCCCTAAATATGTTTCGCCAAAACAGGCATGTGAAAATTTTATGTTATAAGTTAAATTAAGAATTGTAATATAAAAATTAATGAATCCAATTAAAACTGAGTACTTATGCTTTTTTTGTTCAAAATTAAAATTAAAATATATCAATCTGATTTCAAAATCAGCATTAAAAAATAAGTTAAAATAAAATTTGGTAAAAAATTAATAAACATTGTAAATGCAGTTCTTAATATAAATTAAAACATGTCAATAAAATGGTAGATAACATAATTACATTAAAAGAAAATAATACAAATGGGTTAAAATTGGATAAAGTCAAGATACTTTGGAGGAATAACAATACAAATCAAATTCACATATTAAAAAATTAGACTTAAACTTAAAAAATTTAAATAATGGTGTCAAATTAAAAACAAAAAACTTGCGAGAACGTGCAAAAAACCTGTCCATCAAAATTTATGTTCAAAAAAATCCTTGATACTATAAAAACCGTGTTCGCACAATAACTTATATAATTTAGTTTTAAATTCTGGGTCAGATAAAGATTTTATAGTTGTCGGCAATTTATTGTAAATTTTGATGCACATGTTGTGGGCGCTTTTGTGTCTAAGAGCTAATTTGTTATTTGCCGGTAATGCCAAGCGATATCTTCTCTGCGGTCTAGTTGTTTCTTTATCAGTTAGTGTAAAGAGTTCTAGATGTTGTTTGACAAAATTGGCTGTTTCGAAGATATAAAGACAAGGAAGTGAAAGTAAATTAAGTTTTATAAATAGAGGTCTGCATGATTCGCGATTTTTAACACCACACAATGTCCGAATGCATTTTTTCTGGGCCACGAACGCGCGATCAGTATCAACAGAGTTTCCCCACATAAGGATTCCATATCTTAGTACGGACATTATATACGCATGGTACGTCGTCAGTGCAGTTTGTGGAGAGACGGTTTGTTTAAGACGTTGAGGCAGCGAATCTGCTTTGACTCGACATTAAGGCAGTGAATCTGCTAGGAATCGTCCAGACAACACTCACCAGCGTCGTAGATCTGACAGTACTTTGCGCACACTATGAGCACTGTCCGCTGGTTGTACGCACAGCAGTTGAGAGGAGGCAGCGAATCTGCTTTGACTCGACATTAAGGCAGTGAATCTGCTAGGAATCGTCCAGACAACACTCACCAGCGTCGTAGATCTGACAGTTCTTTGCGCGCACTATGAGCACTGTCCGCTGGTTGTACGCACAGCAGTTGAGAGGAGGCAGCGAATCTGCTTTGACTCGACATTAAGGCAGTGAATCTGCTAGGAATCGTCTAGACAACACTCACCAGCGTCGTAGATCTGACAGTTCTTTGCGCACACTATGAGCACTGTCCGCTGGTTGTACGCACAGCAGTTGAGAGGAGGCAGCGAATCTGCTTTGACTCGACATTAAGGCAGTGAATCTGCTAGGAATCGTCCAGACAACACTCACCAGCGTCGTAGATCTGACAGTTCTTTGCGCGCACTATGAGCACTGTCCGCTGGTTGTACGCACAGCAGTTGAGAGGAGGCAGCGAATCTGCTTTGACTCGACATTAAGGCAGTGAATCTGCTAGGAATCGTCTAGACAACACTCACCAGCGTCGTAGATCTGACAGTACTTTGCGCACACTATGAGCACTGTCCGCTGGTTGTACGCACAGCAGTTGAGAGACAGGGCGTTCAGGCAGCGAATCTGCTTCGACTCGTTCTCGTATATAGGCTCGGATTGCTTGTTTTCGTGGCCTAGGAGGGACCATACCTGTGAAACGCAATAAGAAACTCAAAACTCTGTGACGAATATAACATTTGTTTAACACCCAAAAACAAAATGCTGTCTTTGTGGACACTTTAGTTATGACAACTTTGTTCAAATATATAGATTTAACAGTCCCATAGTTCCAGCAAATGCTTATAAGGACATAGGACTTTTTTTATCTCAGATCAGAAGTCATCCCCCGAAGAGGTGAAATGAAGGTGAAAGTTTCTATAGAAGCGCGCTTATTAATACTGCACCTGTGGGAATCGAGTAGAAAATTTCCCGTAGGTACAGTCACGGAGTTAAATCGTTGAGCCATTTAGGTGTCAACCAATTTTGGTGTTTAATAGTTAAGCTATGAATGTCCAGTAAAAGGTGAGCTCTAAATGGCTCAACGATTAAAGTCCGTGACTGTACTAGGCGCACGAAGTCGCGGCAAAAAGCTAGTTCACAACAGAAGTTGAATAATCACAATCGCAATACATTTGTTCAAATATAAAACAAAAAGCTTACTTTTACTGTTCCAGTAATTGATATTGCCAACACGACGTCATCTTTCCTTGAGGATGGTCGGAGAACCTGAAAGCAACACACACTTTATTTTCCTCTTTCAAGGCCACATGATGGCACTTAATGTAAAAAAAACCTGGCAAGTGCGAGTCGGACTCGCCCGCCGAGGGGTCCGTACAAAATTACAAATGTATAGTTTTCAGATTTTTCCCTGTTCTTGTAGTATAGGACGATATTACTTGCACTCGTGAGATTTAAGGCCTATCATTATGTACAGTCACATAAACTACTATTAAAGCCTTCATCATCATCATCATCATATCAGCCAAAAGACGTCCACTGCTGGACATAGGCCTCCCCCAAAGAGTGCCACAATGACCGGTCCTGCGCCACCCGCATCCAGCGGACTCCCGCGACCTTTACCAGGTCATCAGTCCACCTTGTGGGGGCCTACCCACGCTGCGCCTTCCGGTACGTGGTCGCCACTCGAGAATATTTCCGCCCCAATGGCCATCGGTTCTACGTGCAATGTGAAAATTAAAGCCTTAACTCAGTCATTTTACTCGAGCAGCCTGTGGGTGAAGTACACGAAAAGAGCCTATAATGCCCTACGAGTGCAGTATAATAACGCGGTCAGAATGTTGTTGGGGCTGCCCACATGGTGTAGTGCATCACGTATGTTCGCCGAGGCCCATACGGACATTTTTGACGCCATTATAGAAAAAAAATCGTCTCGATGATGGGTCGACTTAGGGGCAGATCCAACAGCGTTCAGGGGGTGATTGCGGGCCGATATGATAGTCCAATTTTGATACTGGATAAGGCTGTCAAAGAGCTTTTTATCATATAGGAAATAAGTTAGATGTGTTAAGTATTATTCTTAACTAACATTAGTCTTAAGTCTCATTAACAAAACATGGATTTTATATCAGAAATAAAGATTTATTAATATTATAAGACGGTCAGTGGCAGTGGGCGGGGAACATTACGCGTAGAACCGATGGCCGTTGGGGCGGTGCGGTTCTCGAGCGGCGACCACGTACCGGAAGGCGCGGCGTGGGTAGGCCCCCCACAAGGTGGCCCGACCTGGTAAAGATTGCGTGAGTCCGCTGGATGAGTGTGGCGCAGGGCCGGTCACTTTGGCACTCTTTGGGGGAGGCCTATGTCCAGCAGTGGACGTGAAAGGTGTTGTGGGATCCGAAACACGTTAATTCACTTTTTCATGAGCGCTATTTTCAAATGTAATTTGGTGAAGTAAATGTGCACCACATGAATTACGATTTTTGTACAACTGCTTCATTCACCTCCGTGGCGATTTCTTCTTCTTTTTGTTAATAATTCGGTGAATTATGAATATTATGATAAACGCAGCCGCGGTTGTCATCGTGTCCGACGCCATTTTGAACGACGTACAAATGTCGGCTAGCCGCGAGCACGCTGCCTCGCCCGCGCATATTTATGTGGAACTATTTGGCGCGCGAGCAACTCGCCGCGCGGGGCGAGCATGCCTCAGGCTGAGCCGCTCAAATTCGTACGCAGCTTTAAAAATACGCGATTTTGTTTAGACATTAGCAGCATACATAAATTACTAGCAGATAAATGGTTCCACTCACATGCAGAGCCGATATCCAATCAGGGTTCATCTTGGAGCTCAGCGAGAACAGGATCTCGAGCGAGAATGGATCCATGACGAGGATCTCGGCGTAGTAGCCGTTGCAGAAAAGACGCAGATCATCGCTATTGCACATATGGTAGGCCTGAAACAGTACCACATTTATTACAAGCTGGTTTTTTTATACACATTCAAGTTGTTGGGTGAACCTATAGAGCGTGTAAGGCTTGGCTTGTTCACGAAAAAAAGTAGCCATCGAAAACTAAGTCTCCACTGTCACCCAGTAGATCTAGGTAGTTCAAACCGCAATTAGATAGCCAACTGACTATTCTTTTTTACGTGTAAGAATCTAAAATCCATACATTTTACCTTAAAATTTGTGAAATCCTACATAATGCCAGTTAAGGCTTAAAGATAAAATGATTGCATAGAAATGCGTCTACTTTTGGCATGATTTAAAACAATTTATGACCTGCATACGGTACTTAAGGGTCTGGAAAGATATTCGCGGAACATTATAGCATCGACAATCTATTTGAGTAAAGGAAAAAATAGAACCTACCCAAACGTGCAAATTACATAATCTAAAACTACAATCCAGAGATATCGAAAGTTAGCCCAAAAATGGATATTAAAACCATAAAACGATAGGTGAAGAGTCCTTCTTTTTAATTAAATTCTTTAAAAAATGTCATTTCATATTGAAAACCTGAATTATACAACAGTGGCTACTTTTTTTCGTGAACATGCCTTACATGAGGCACGAAATCTGGGCCTTATTATGGACAGTGGACTTGGATTTGAAAAGCATGTTGCGGGCTCCGTTAGTAATTGCTCCTACAGGCTCAAAGTTCTTTATAACATAAGCCCATTTATTAGTGAAACCTTGCGGATACAGTTAGTCGAGTCACTTATCCTGTCTAAATTAAATTACATGGTTACGGTATATGGACCGCGAATCCTAGCAAAAACAAAGCGACTCATCCAGCGAGTACAAAAATGTCTGTGCTCGCTTTTGCTTCGACATTCCACCAAGGGCCCATGTCACCCCATTCCTAAATAAACACAACATCCTCAAATATGAATAATATGAATATGAATATGAACATATCTCTTCGAGAAATTGACATGGTTACCCGCCCAGAGGTCACACAGAACACGACAATGCAGCATACAACTGATGACACCTCAACATGCGTCAGCGGCTTTCCGAGGCAATTTCAGATACGCGGCGACGAAGTGTTGGAATATAATTCCACCACCTTTCAGGAATCTGTAGTTTTAGCAGTTAAACATTTTACGAACACCAGCGGCGACAGGAAACTTTAGCACTAGACACAAGTTGTTTTTAAAATGAATCAGTTGGCGTGTACCTACAGTCTAGTGTAGTAGTAAGTGGGTTGGATTATACCTTTTCTGCCTATTAGAAAAACGGTATCTAGACACATACCTGTATGTTGGTGTGTATCTGTGATAGCTTGACACTCTCTCGGCACTTGCCATCTACAAGATCCCATGTGCACATCTCTCCAGCCTCGGAGGAGCTCACTATAAAGTTGTTATCCTGGAAAAGTTAATACATTCGCTTAGTTTTCTTTTTCAACACAACGATTATAAACACTTTGCAACCTTCAAGCTATCTGACATTTTACATTCGTACGAGTATTCATAAAACTTAACAAACCTCTGTTAACTAAATAGTACATTGTTTAAGGAGAGGCGTAGGTAAGTGGAATATTGCTAACGAGAGTCTATCAGAAGCCCGACGCCGAAGGCGGAGGGCTTTTGATGACTCGAGTTTGCAATATTCTTACGCCCGTGTTACACACAATGTTTTTCATCACATTTGCGAGGAAATAAATAACTACCGAAAAATACAACTTCAGTTCCAGGTCAGTGCTATTGGAGCACGCAGTTTCAATATTTCAACCAATCACAGAGCAGTATTCTTGCGGGGCGGGGCGGCTTGGCCAACTAGATTTTTTTCAACCAATCACAGAGCAACCAGATTTGCTTAAGCCAATCAGAGGATTCTATATTTTAAAACTAAACTTAACAGCCCGTGGGAGGTAAAACGGCTATAACTGCTCTGTACGCTCGCAAGTAATAACACCATTGACGAGCAAGTGTGATGAAAATGTATTTTTCCCTTTGTCACAAACATACATGTTTCTATGACAATTTAACCAAAATAAGTTTGGAAATAGATTAAAATGTAAGCTATGTTAGGCCTAACTCAAAACTAAATGTATTTTTATACTCGTCGACTTTAATGTTTGAATTCAGACTTCGTACACTAAACTATAAAAAAAAATTGATTTTCATACTTTTTTTCTATGAAGCTCCCAACTCAACTGAAAAGTTATTTCACAACTGTTTAGACAACTAAAATAAATGCGACCTATCACGTGGCGCCTTTACTGAATTATACTATAATAAATTTGACCAATGGCTCGTCACGTTCGCTACAGTACAAAAGACATCAACGACGAGCGGCCGGCCCTTCTGACTTGTACGTTTCAGCGGGGCTTACATTTTCATTAGATACCAAGTTTGTTTAATTATTTCTGTTGACTCGTATAAAAAGTATTGTATACAATAGTTACACAATTAGCTCTTAAATTCTTGTACCTTACTTAGGCCACTCGGCAAGCCTCGTGGCACACGGTACTCGACTTTAAGAGCCCTCATTGTATTTCAAACGCACATTAACAACGAAACATAGAATAATATTTCATCATTTGACATAAGAAATTAGGCTGGCAGAACCGCAACAAAACCTATGTCGCGGCCTACCTAGTTGCCAGAACGACTATTTACAGGTTGAACGCATACGAGGTTTTACTATGTGCTCTGTAGCAACGTTCATAGGGTGAGTGCTGGTGAGAGCCGCCACAATAGGATAAATTTTAAAATACATAGGTATAAAATAATATTTGCGAAGCGCACACGGATGGGTTTCACGCCATCATGCGTAAGCGGGTCGCGTCCCTGCTGCGGCGCCCGCGCGGCCCCGAACAGCCTCCTGCACGTCTAGCACAACTTGCTGCTCAGTCGCTTCTCGCGCGACTAAGCGTCCCCTATCTCACTCGCACCGTACAAATTAGAAAAAGGGGGTTGAGCTTTCTCGACTCGCGTCGCGGTGCGGCGTCAGTTGCGCTAGCCCCGCTGCAGACGGTGGCGGCGCGCTTGGATGGTCCCTTCCTGTTCCACTGGGACAGGTTGCATGGACCATCCAACTGATAAATTAGTAAAATAATACCTACTAACACAGATTTTTTAAGACCATTGTTACTAACCAATTATGGAAATACCTACTTCCGAAATAAATGATTTGATTGATTGATAAAGGTATAATAAACGAACATCGGAGTGATGAGTATTGCAAAACCATTTCATGTGCTAAAAAGCATCATTTACATTATTTAAGAGGCCGACATTTCGCGAGTAAGTAGTGACTTTATTTCAATGACGCCAATGAAAATGGTGTTGGTATGAATATCTTTACAAATTCTAGTAGCAAGAAACCGTAAAATAAGTTTTACAGTACACATGGTGTTACTTTCCCGCACTAGTGCGGAAATGAGCACTTTCCGTGCATGTATTGAAACTTTATAGAGCCATATGTAATGTAAAACGTTGTACGATACACGTGCGAATAGGTAATTCGCAACTCGTGTCGTTTTAAAACACTCCTTTCGGTCGTGTTTTAATTTATCGCCACTCGTTGCGAATTTCCTATTTTCTGCACTTGTATCGTAAATAACTATTATTAACTCATTTTTCAACATTGAATCCTTACCTGAATGATGGAAGCCCTAGACAAACAAGTAACCGGCGCGGTATGCCCCACAAGCAAGCACCGAGGAGTCATCTTCAGGGTTTCCGGGTCCACTGCCCATATGCAGATCTGACCATCATAGCACCCCGTAACGAGGGTCTTTTGGTCTCTGGAGAGGTAGACGGCAGAGACGCAGTGGGTGGGGGCATATTTGCCCCAGAGAACAACTGGTACAATTAGATTTGTGCCCGGCATGGTGTCACTGAAAATTACAAAAAAAAAAGGTTAACTCCTCAAGTGCCAGGAAGCCACTAAAAGATCTACTTTTAGGCTTTCCTTCCTTCATATCTGTTTTTACATGGCAGTGAAGATATTATATTAGATTTTTTTAACAGCCGATATTTGACAGCTGTCATCCCGGTACAATAAACGTCAATGGGTGAGTCCACACCAGACGCACGTCTCAGTATATATGTTGTACTCTTTGGACGCACGCTCGCCCGAGCCAGATTTCCACGTATGCTTCCCTTTAAATAAAGAAAAACTGTTGGATTTTTGTGATGGAAAATCTTTTATTTAAAAATAAGTGTGCACTTATTAAATTTATAAATAAAGACAATATTGTTCTCGTAGACAATTTAGAGTACTGGGATCAATGTCATGCAAGTGCCTTGTTCATCAGTTGCAGGGTGCTCCCAATTATTATTAGCGGAAGGAAAGGACCCCTTTCATTTAATATGTCACACAATACAGTTTCCGAAACTTTTTTTTTTAATTTTCCAGTTGTCCCCCCAAAAGTGACCCCCTTGTTCAGAATTAATTAATTTACTTTACGCGTCCATCTTTGGTGCACCAATTTACATATGTGTACCAAATTTCAACTCAATCGGTCCAATAGTTTCGGAGCAAATCGGCTGTGACAGACGGACAGACAGACAACCGAGTGATCCTATAAGGGTTCCGTTTTTTCCTTTTGAGGTACGGGAACCCTAAAAAGCAGTGGGATTGATTTCACTTGTTAATATTGTAACAAAGATCAACACAATGAGAAAATTTTGTGTCCCAGTAGGTCTTGAATCCACATATAATCTTTATTGCTTTTCCAATTAAGGTATAGATCAAGTCTGTCATTACTACGTTAGAGCCGAAATTAAGGGATATGATTGTAGCAGTTTATAAGCAGGTTGCACCAACCTACAATTACAGACCAATCAATGTTAAATATGGCACCAGCAGCTGTCATTCCATAGAAAGTTGTCAAACTTTCCATACATTCAGATTTTAACAAACACCGCTTATGATTGCAGTTGGTTTGGTGCAACCTACCCTATGTATGTATTAATGTGAGTTCCACCGTAATGTTTAAAATACTAACCTGGTTGGAGTAAAGGAAACAGGGTCCAGGACTTTTAGGTTTACATTTTTACTTACCCTACCCTAAGGCAGGCCTCCGTTAGGTATGACAACGAGCAAAGCGAGGAGGAGTGTTAGGGTAAACACGCGACAGCACGCGAGCCGAGCGTGCCGCGGCAGCGGTCGGCGAAGCGCCAGAACCGAACATTTAATGTGGTCAATTTCCGAGCTTACAACTCTATAATCATTGATTACCAAGAGTAAAGTGAGCCGGCAACGTCCCAAGCAAGCAATGGTCTTGTTAGCAAGCAAACTCAGGCAAGATGAAGTGCCCCTTCAGGCAAAGCGCCCCTCCCCTCACCCCTTATCCACCTATACATTATTCTTTATGATAAAATCATTAAAAAAATATGTTATCATAACAGTGTTGATCAAAATTTTTCAGTCTTAATTTCAATAAAAATTATTTTAAGCCTAAATATTTTTCCCCCGTTTTTGGTACCTTTTGTCGAAAAAAACTAAGTCTTGCAATCTCTTTTTCTTTGCTCTTTTGCCAAAACAAACTAAGTCTAATATAGGGACCCTTTTTCCTTTACGCGGAATGAAATTACATCCATATAGTATTATTTTTGGGTGACTTTGAGCCTTCTTATGAGGCCCATAGTAAGCGACCAAGTTTCAGTGCCATATGTCATCACTGGCTCAAAGTCACCCAAAGGGCAATGGAGAGGGCTATGTTAGGAGTTTCTCTGCGTGATCGCATCAGAAATGAGGTTATCCGCAGCAGAACCAAGGTAACCGATATAGCCCTCCGAATTGCTAAACTTAAGTGGCAGTGGGCGGGGCACATTGCACGTAGAACCGATGGCCGTTGGGGCGGAAGGGTTCTCGAGTGGCGACCACGTACCGGAAGGCGTGGGTAGGCCCCCCACAAGGTGGACTGATGACCTGGTAAAGGTCGCGGTAGTCCGCTGGATGCGGGTGGCGCAGGACCGGTCAATTTGGAACTCTCTGGGGGAGGCCTATGTCCAGCAGTGGACGTCTTTCGGCTGATATGATGATGATGATGATGAGTATTATTTTTATTATCTAAAGACACTTGAAATGAGACATGATATTGTATACCAGTAGAGAATTTATAATGATTATATGTTTTTAAAAATCAACATCATATTATTATTATTTTTAGCCTAGTAGGCAGGAAAGGATATTTCCATATCCAGCTCTGGATGACGTAAAAATACTGACAAAGTTGTTATATCAACATCAAAATACATGACTTCAGTCATTTTATTTGAATATTAGTAACAGCAATAATGTTAATTGAGTTCTAGTTTAATCTACATACCAATAACTTATATACTCCGGACTATATCGTGTCTTTTACTGCAGCTTGTTATAGGAACAAACAACTTAATTTACCATGAAAACATTTTGTTTGTATAACAAAACGATAAGACGTGAGATTTGCAGCAATACTCATAGGTACCTCGCAAGGACGTATTGATTTATACTATTTTTCACGTACCGTCGAGGCTTTGACGCCAAGAAACACTAGAAATATGCACGTCACTCAATTACCATCCATCTAAACTACAATTCAAGCTATCAGGAAACATAAAATTAAGTAATATTAATTAAAACTACGACTATCAATTTAGTACTGCAACCAGCTGACAGGCAGCTGCATGACAGCTAGTTTTGTCACGTTGGTAGTAATGCGAATTGTAGGAATATTGGCTGCGTTCAGAAGAATAAACATTCTATCATTTCTGCATACAACATTTCAAAACGACACACATGATACAAGATTCAAAATTGGAATCCTGTCACATTTGCTGACTTCCTTCAATATTGATGAAATAAATGTAATTGATTATTGAATTGAATGTAGATAGATAGAAAATAAGTACCTGGCACTTCCCAAAATGAATAAAGGAAAACTAACTTCTGGATCTAGAGCTACTAACGCAAAGAGTACAGGGAGGAGCGATAAACTAGGAGAGTTAGCCGATAAAATAGATGAAACTGATGAGATGAAGCTCAAAATGTTGGCTGCGTTGGACAAGCCAGAGCCCGACGATGTCTTGTATCCACCCGAGTTGAATGCACACCTGATTGACCAGCTTAAGGTTTGTATGGAAAAGAAAATACATTGAAATTCTAGTAAGACAAGCCATGTCAAGTAAAGTATCACCTATCTTCTGAGCCTCCTTCTTATTTTTTGATGCAGGTGATGACATGTGAAAATAATGAGCTAAGAAAACTAGTATTTTCAAAAGACACCGAGATCAAAGAATTAAATAAAACTGTTGTGGACCTCAACCAGCGCATTCGGGATATCATATCCGGTTCTGGACCTGCCATCTCCTCGAAATCAGCTGGCATAATTAGCGCCAAGATAGCAGACTTGTGTAAACAGAATCGCCATCTAGTAGCTGAATTGGAAGGGTTAGTTAGATATTAATTGTACTACTTCATAGCTGAATTGTAATTATTCCTTCCAGGATCGTCTCTCTCATTGGGATTTCTCGGTCTCCGCGACTAATGTGGCATTGATGGAGCGTCCTAATGTTCCTCCCAGGTGACAGGCTAGAACTACTCCTTTAGTCCCATCTCGGAGCCAGATTTGGTAGCTAGCTTCGAAATGGGAGAAATAATTACCACTTCGAAGCTGGCTGCGAAACGGGAATCCTTTAGGCCCATCTCGTAGCGAGCTAGCTACCAAATTTGGCTACGAGATGGGAAAATCGTTCCCAATTCGAAGCTGGCTGCGAGACGGGAATCCAGATATCTCATTTCGAAGCTAGCTAGGTACCAAATCTGGCTATGAGGTGGGACTAGAGGATTCCCGCTTCGTAGCCAGCTCCGTATTGCGATTATTTCTCCCAAGTCGAAGCTAGCTACCAAATCTGGCTACGGGGTGGGACTGAAGGGAACTACTAGCCTGTGGCCCGGCCTCGTTATCAAAAAGTGCCCAGGATCCCCGATAGGTCAAACACAGTAATGTGATCTGATTAATCAATCATTCGTATAGATAACGAACACGCTATATATTGTTCTTCCCAAAGGTATAAAACCAAAAATTCCGCCCTCGAACGGAAAATCCTGCAATTGGATTTACTGAACAAAGAGCATGAAAAACTTGACGTTTGCCTCTGCAAAGATGAACCCGTCGATATTAATCCTGATGAATTGAAGGATTTAAACAATAAACTCGCAGTTGTTAACAAGAAACTATATGAAAGCAAGAACAGGAATCTCGAATTGAAGAATGAAATATTGTTAGCTACTAAAATACTTCAGCAGGTAAATATATAAATATTTGTTTCAATGGAATCCACCTAAGAACGGAAATTTTAGCAGACATAACACTAATAATAAAATTTCAGGAGCTGGGAGATAAGTTCACAAGTATCAAAGAGCTGCAAAATGATATGGCTGGTTGGAAAGGACGAGCACAACAGATTCTCCTGCTACAAAAAAGAATTAACCAACTGGAGGAGAAATTAAATGGAAAACACAAGGACTTGATTGAAGCCAGAAAAAAAGATCAGAGCAGTGTGCGTTCATGGTTTTGTTAGGTATTTTTTCCACCCCATGGGCTTTAATTTTTAGGCTCCTCACAATATACATTCTATAATAACACAAATTGGCTTTTAAATTTTTAGTTGCGAAATATCTCAATCAATTAATATTAATAAAGAACAATAACTATAGGTTATACGGGAAATTGAGATGAAGAGAAAGAAAGAAATCGATCAAGCCATGAAAGATTTCATTTCCCTCAAAGAGGAAAACCAAGACTTAAAAAAGAAGTTGGACGGAGCCCGCTGCAGAGTGCGAAATTTGGAATGTGACTCCACGGCAATTCGACAGAAGATGCAGACATTTGTTGAAAAGAGCAATCATGATGATTTGCTTATCAATGAACAAAGAGTGAGTTGTGAACGTTTCAAATAAAATATAGTAAGGTGTTTAAATTGTTATACCATTGTACGTCTGTTGAACTGTGCTGAAACAAACTTCGTAAATATATTATTTACAGGATTACTTTATTAGATTTCTTTCCATTTTCAGAATCAAATCAAGTCCCTTGAGCAGTATTACCAGGAAATTTTAAAGGAAAACAATACAAAGCTAAACAAAATGAACAGCGAAATCGAGGAATACAAGAAACTGATCAAAAATACCGACGCTAAAATAAACGCTCTGCGAAAACAATCGACCGAGAAAACCGCCAAAATTGAAGAGCTAAGAGTTCAACTACTGCGTTACGAAGAGTGTTCCCTCCAAAGCGTATTCTTCACTCCAATGAAAACTGCAACAGACAATGAAATTAAAAAGCTGTCTGACCTAGTGAAAACTCTCAACGACCGACTTTCAGAGGAGAGACGTAAATGGGATGATCTTGAAACAATTCATAGGAAGTTAAAAGAGAAGAAACGAAAGCTGGAAAGAAGAATCAATATGATGGAAATAGAAATTAAAGGTTACAGGGATACAAGGAAGGGTTCTCGCGTATCGAAAACTTCTTTAAAAACTGAAATGATGTCAGACACGGTTGGAATGGGACCGGCTTCTGTTACTAAGAAACCATCGATCTCTTTATCAACAGCTGAAAAAATAAGTGACAGCACAATTTTAGATCCACTGCAAAGTGACGAATATGTAGTTCTTGATAAAGATGAACTGAAATATAAACTTGAACTTGCTGATGAAAAGTTAAAGATTATGGAAGACAAACTAAAAATGATCGAGGAGGAAAAACAAGAGGATTGCAATAACTTAACTGAAATGATTCAAACGTCTAAGCAATTATTTAATGAAGCTTTGGCAGTATTGCAAAGAGAGAAATGTGTGTGTTCGTAAAGTGTTGTTTTTATTTTACCGTAGTATTTTAATAAATTATATTTACTTTTTATCTCGTATCGTTGTAGTTATTATTTAACATTTTAGGCCGGCAGGCAGAATTCTGTCGTGTACTTCCGCTGGGTGATTCCGGCCGAAACTAACTATAAAAAGTGTCATACGTCTTAAATTAGTATGATGTCCTAATCTTGATACTTGATATGCTAACTAAGAAATTATAATTAGATTTTTTTAACAGCCGATATTTGACAGCCGTTACTCTGATACAATAAACGTACCTTTTTTCCGTTGCAGATGGGCCGGCTTAAAGGCTGGTTTCCACTTTGATTAGTGCGAGTGCTGGAGCCGTAGCATGGTTGGCCTTGTCATGCGATAGGTGATAGGATAGAGCGTGCGTCACTGGCTGACACCGTTCGATAAAACGAGACGACGCTCTTATCTTGTCACTTGTCGCGTGATAATGCCAACCATGCTACGGCTCCAGGTTATTAGTGCAGGTGATTAGTGACTAAGTGTGGACAGCGACTGATTAGTGCAAGTGATTAGTTGGCTGTGTAGTAACATGAATAGAAGCGAGGTCTATTTTTTTGCTAGTGGACTGCGAGTAGCCACGTCCAGCGCGCCCTCCCTTTCCCCCTCACTCGCAGCGTGCCTGCACTCGCACTAATCACGTAATCAACAGCACTCGCAGTGAATTGGACACTACTCGCACTACACACCTGCACTCGCACTAACCACCTGCACTCGCACTGAATTGGACACTACTTGCACTACACACCTGCACTCGCACTAATCAAAGTGGAAACCAGTCTTAAGGAATTAGTAGAAAATGAAATACATTTAGTAGATTAGCTGCGACATTAGTAGACTTTTTTTATCCCAGGCGGGCAACACTAACCGCCGCCATTTATCATTTTTTGTCATGCGCGCTCGGGGATGCAACGAGATTTCGTGCTCGTGAGTGTTTTCTGATACAAAGTGAATTCAAAACTTCGTGAAACGTGCAAAACTTGTGTTGCTCTGTTAAATACTAGTGTTAATTTGACAGTGGTGTGTGCTTTTGTGTAATATACATTCAAAATGAATAAAACTTGCGCGAGGTGTGAGAAAACAGTTTACCCGACAGAGGAATTGAAATGTTTGGACAAGGTAATTTTCACTGCATTCCGTATGAATATTAGCACTGTATCAATTATTGCGCCGTCACGCGTCGTTTACACGTATTAATGTCTATATTTACTTTCTAAACTTTCTATTATCGCTTAATAACAGGACGAAACTTGGATCATTTAGTTTTTATTGAAGAATCATCCGGGCAGAGGTACTCCAATTTATACAGCCAGTGACTCATTAAATTATTAAATTACCGCTGATATCATTGCCGGTCGCTCATATTGCCGCATATGAATGCGTTGACCTTTTTACCTAATTAAAGTCCTCTTGGGTATAAGCATGACCTTGTGTCACATTCTTTATCAATTGTATTCAAATGCGATCCTTCAGTTCGCAGTGGCTGCTTGTGCTAAAACCTTGGCCACTCAATAATCCTCGTTCAATTTAAAAAGTCTCATAAAGGGGGAACTTTGAATTAACGTAATAACAATGGTTTTAAACCTATAATTAGTGGGTTCTTCAATTATCATTCTATTGTATTTCATATGGCATTTCATCAGACAATGCAGACTATTTTGATATATTATCGGGTCTTATCAGTGTCAGTGACAAAACACTGATAAAAATCAAATTACAATATATAGTACTGCATTATTAAAAGATATAACTACAGTTTAGATAAGGTGCAGATTGCTCTACAGATAAGTGACAAAAGTTTTTCCCTATTAATCTTTATGACATTGGCATAAGAGTGAATTTCAATTGGTATGGGGATAAGGTTTTTATACTGTACCTGTATCAGTTTTTATTGCAAAATAACTGATTGTGTTGTCACCATGTTTTAATTGTAAACTTCACTTGAAATCATTAAAATGATGAATAGTTGTGATAAAACAACTTTTAAAACTTCAGAGCAAGTCAGCTCACAGTTATTAAATAAATAATAAACTTAATTAACATAGGAAATGAAGCTGTTTCTTCATGTTCTCAATTTTTTTTCACTAATTGAACTACTATTGAGTTTATTATGAACAAGTGGTGGGCTGCGGTTAATAGTCTGACTACTTAGAAAATATGATAGTTTAAAATGCCCGGTCCTTATTGATCAAGTGCCCCTGTGCGATCACGTAACATCAATTTTTGTATGGGAAAATAGCAGTTGAATTGTCCTAACACCGTTCGAAACATTACTTCTGTTTAGACTTGTAAAATTGTAACTTGCAGCTTCATGTAACGGTCAACTTATGGTAACGTAAGTTAGAAATAACACCAGTTAGCTTGTGATGTAACTGTCTTAGTGTTACTTAAGAAGCCAGTCCTGTGACATTCTGTTTAGATGCTGTGATGTAAGTTCAGGCATAGGCCTTGTAGTCCTCTTATGGAGCATTTGGTAACTATGCATTCATCGAATTGGAACTGACGGTTCTGGATTTCAATCCTGGTAAGGACAAATATTTTGTGATGGTCAAACAGAATACAGAATTTATTGATAAAATAAGCATTTTACAAGTCACAATTTCAATACAATATACCCAATATTTTAAGGTTTTTACCATGCAACATATTAATGCAACATGAATATTCGATTCGGAATTTCAAATTAAAGGGAAAGACTTTAAATAGCGTTTAAATTTCAAACGAATTCGGCTGTAGGCAGCGCTACGTAAAATACATAGCCCTATCAACCTTGAAATAACTGTTCTTGGAATTAACCCTATTCTATCTTGGTTGACTCGACACTGGTGTTGTATACTGTGCAGTTGATTACATGTGCGCTAACTTGCTGATCATACTGTGTGCAACTGCCTTGGATGTCATGCTAGTCTATAAGTTATTCATAAAGAGACATTGTATATCATAATGTATGATGTCTGTAAAAATAAATAAACCATGAAATTTTCGTGACACAGTGTAAAGGAGGCGACGCGAGACGCGTACTGTCAAGCGACTGTGGAAACGCTCGCTCCTGTACATAAACACTTGCAAAGTCATTATGTGTTACGGAAACGCCCGACGCGTGGCCCGCGCCATCGATGGCTCCGCTTATCCGCAAACACGGCCTTACTCATCACCAGCAACGTCGTCCAACAGGCAAGTGTGTGGACGACGACGTAAGTCGTGTAGACTTTTCAGGCGTGTGGACAGCATATCTAGGCTAGACTTTCGCTGACTTAATGGCGTCGTACAGACTTGTCTTCGCAACGGGCATAACTGGGCCATCCAGTAGGACGGCCACGTCTCTGCAATTGCATACAGGTATCGTTGTAACGACGTTGAATCGGTCCTGAGAAAATTCGCAGTATCGGTACACGTTGCAACACGCTTTGGGTAGTCAGCGCAATCGTTGGATATAGGTACCAGGTATCGTTGGAACGATTAGGAACGTTGAATCAGACCAGCGCGATCTTCGAGCCATGAACTGGCGGGAAATGGCGCAAGATCGAGACAAGTGGCGACAACTGAAGTCGGAGGCCAAGACTCGCATTGGTTCGGTGAGCCATTGAACTTAGTTATTGCGATGTGCCGCGTCTATTTCGAACGCACAAATCGACTTATCGCCGATCTCCGCCTAGTCATCCATGAATGCTCAGATAAAAAGTGCTATCACTTTCTCGACACTAATGACTGAGGCTATTACGCGAAAGCAACTCGCGAAGCACTTCACACCTTCTTTAGACGCCTGATTATTAGTTTAGATGCAGCTAATACGGTAATGTCGACGATCATTAACACCACACCATACACTTACATGTCGGTACAGTCAGCTAGGTATAAAAGCGTCTACATTACCTGCCTGGCCAGCACGATAGGTTTTATCGTCACGTTTTACCGCCTAAATGCACAGAAACATAAAACATAACGATAAGACGTATCATGCTACTAGCAACTGGGCAAGAGTCACTTGTCAGTTCTACCATCGCATTGTAAAGTGCATTTATAGTTGAAACTATTTCTAATCAAGATTTCCACTTAAGAGATTATCTGCGATGAATGGCATTGTTATCCCTTGTAAACCCAACCCCTGATTACCTGTGCGAAATAAATACCATAAATAACAGTAGTTAAAATTTTACTAAGGAATTAATTAATTATTTGAGTTGTTTCTCCAATAAATAAGCCCATAGAATTACAATAATTCGTATCGTAACGTATATTACCATTTGATAAAAAAATTACCCTTAATTATTGATATAAATTTCAACTATGCCTTTGCAAGTTTCTTCTTGTGTTTTTGTATCGTCTGAAACGATTATTGATAACTAATTTGATTACAATAACCTAAAGAAATTTCAGAATGATGACGTCATTTAATTGCTTTTTACATCATTTAATTGAACTTAAACGTTAATTTAGAACGCATCGTCATTAGGTTCCGTGGTGTAGTGGTTATCACATCTGCTTTACACGCAGAAGGCCGCCAGTTCGATCCTGGCCGGAATCATATCTTTTTGCATTTTTTTTCTTTGTAAAATTATTTTTTATTATTTTTATATAATTTTAAACCGACTTCAGATAAGGAGGTCTGGTCTTCATCAAGTTTTTTATAATGCGATCTTTTTGTTTTTACCTTTCTTTGTAACAAAAATACAAGATTATAATTAACATTAACTAAGATAAATTAAAACTAAGTTAAATCTCAAAAAGGCCCTCGAGGCATTGTACCGAGGATGCTGGCGGCATTTCCTCGCTGAATTGCAATGCTGATGCGTTGCGCGAGAAAGCCGCCAGCTCTTCGGTCACCAGTTACATGGTAACATAGTTTGTTTCTTATTTTTAGCAGGAATTTAATTTGTTTTTATGTATGTATTTTTTTTAAAGTTTAGCTATAATTTATTTACTTTTTATTACCTATTATCATCGAGACCGATAATAATCGCCCTGTAATCCGATTGTTCCATACTGTAGTGTACTATTTTATTTGTGATATTTTCTTTGGTTATAGCGATTATTTCTCATTCAATTAACCCTTTTTTCGGCCAATAGTTGAATAATGGCAATCAAATGTCAGTGAAACTTATACAAATCAAGATACATGTATGACTGGCACTGCGTATGTAACTAAACAACAATAAAAAGGTCAAAAAAAATGTTGTCTACGGAAATATAACTGACAATTTTTTTTTTTTTCAGACGAATGGTAGCCTATGTTTCCCGGAGCATTATTAAGAAACGATTCACACCTTATTTATCAAAATCTGGTCAATATTTTAAACGCTACGGTGGAACACACATAAATACAAATGTAAGACTGCTAAAACTTATCCCTACCTTTCGGCTCTACCGTAGTCGAGCAAAAATAAGCCTTTAATGTACAGTAAGGGAAATGTATTCACGTACCACCGTAGAACCTTATCGCAATAAGGTGACATATCCCTCGAGTTTGAGTGACGGTGGCCTGTCAATTGCGACAGAGTTCTACGGTGGTACGCGAATACATTTCCCTTACTGTACACTCGCGATAAAATTCTTTAAAATAATACTTCTATCTATTCCGTAGCTCGACTTCATTCAAAGTACGCCAACGCACGCCATTTTTAATTGTCACTAAACACGCATTGTAATAATTAGAACGATGGAATGCCTTTTTCACAGTTGATTAGCACCGCTCTGAAAAAACCTTCCGTATAATAATGACATACATAGTTCTTTGTACGGGCGAGTGTGGAATAGTAACTAGTTGATGTCACTAATTGGATGACAGTGTAAAATGTGTTTAAAGCTAATTAGATAGAAATGTGTGAAATTTATGTTAATGTCGTAAACATATTGCGATGTTAGGTTATCTAATTATTTAATCTTTATTGCAGAAAAGAGGAATTGCACATAATGCATTCTCTACCAATCACCCTTAGGGCAAAGCAGACAGTTTGTGGGCAGTGCGACTTCAAATATAAATACACAACAATTTTTACGGTCAATCAACCTTTTAGGGTTCTGTACCTCAAAAGGAAAAAGGTACTCTTTATACATATCGTTGTCTGTCTGTCTGTCAATATTGTTACATAAATTACTATAGGTATAGGCACTGGCGTATAATTCCTTAGTAACTAAACGAATTACAAACAATTTGGTAGGTCATAAGATCTGACGTCATATACAATGTGACCTAGAATCCTCTAACACACACTTTTGCACATCATTCCATTGTATTAAGACTAACACCAAAGCGCGTATAAATATCTGACACGACTCTATTTCTAGTAATTTCTAGGGCTGGGACGTGTCAAATATTTTTTACTTGCTTTGCTACGGCAGATATTAATGCTGGTGCCTGTACAGAGTGTACAGTCGTCGTCAATTATATGTATACAGTCTCCGCCTCATTAAAATGACGTAAGAAGCTATAGTGTGAACATTTCTATGACGTAGAATGCATGAGTCGACGCTCCAATTAGATGACAACGACAAAATATTATTAAATATAACCTACAAAAACTACCTAAGTCATTAAACATACGAGCACACCTCAGAGATTCATCAAATACAGTGATATAACTTTAAACCTTATTGCAAAGCTATAAGGTTAATAATGACCATAAATATGCGTGTTCCAGTTTCAGAACAATACCGGCGCAAGCGCTGGACCAAATTGAATTAATAAACCAATATGACGTGGGCGCGGTCGCCTACTGACACCATAATTTCGGATTTTTATTTTTTCCTTACATGGGTATTTAAAATGATTCACTTAGAAATAATACTGGGGCCGTTTCACGAATAAGGCACAAATAAACACTAAGCGCGAAAACACTCATCCCGAAGAGTTCGAAACATGTCGCCCATAGTGACATTTAATACGTGAGTTTAACCGTTAATTTAGTTAATGTTAATTATCATCTTGTATACATATACTTTAGAAAATATATGCTATTAACCCTTTAACCGCTTATAATTTTTCAACGGGCATGCTCGTGTCGCCGCCGATACGAAGGTTGCTTATGCGTGTCGCTATTAAAATATATGGAAAAAACAAATCAAAATTTTGTCTTACATATCAGAAAGAAGTAGTCTGCGGCGAAATGAGCTAGATATTTTATGTCTTATAAATCAGTTAAAAGGTTAAAGCAGAAAAAAAAACTATATATATTCGAACTTAGAAAAATCGGCGATAGAAACGTGAAAAATACACGGGTTCCCTGGACAGAAATATGACGGAAAAACGGTTGAAACTCTCTGATCTACTAGAGCATCACGTAGTTAATATGATGTCATTGTCACTGGTCATCATGCAACAATGATGAACAGATGATGTAATTAATCGTTTGCCAGTTTCTTGCTAAGCTGCGAATCATGGTATTCGTGATTGATGAAGTAACATTTACCTACTGCTTAAGACCTACACAATCGATATCTAAATAGAAATAGTGTGGGTTTTATTTTTCAAAACGTCCGGGTTCGATTCCCGAGCTGAGTACAAGTTTTTTTTTAAATCTATGGTTCCTAAAAAGAGATCTTCGTATGTCTTATAGTTTCAGACTTTCCCATACTGACCGTTCTAAATGTGCCACCCTGTATACAATTGTCTCATGGTAATTCGTAATCATGGTGCCCCTATGTTACGGTGAGTAAGCGATGGCCCGCTCGAGCGCACCCAAACGGTAAGGAAATCACTTGGTTCCGTACAGGGTCATCTTAGGTCAAAGGGCAAGCTTTACATTTACGATTCCTTAAGCCGGGTCCGCTGCTACCTGTTTTTGTGTTTTTCTAACACCTAACATGTTATCCGTCAGTTTCGGCAAACAAATAGGGTTTTGTTTTGATTGGCAAAACATGTTAGGTGTTAGAAAAACACAAAAACAGGTCGCAGCGGACCCGGCTTTACTAGTCATATTTGCCCTGTATAATATTATTTGGGCCTAAATTCTATTTAGTGCCTAAAATAGAGATGAAAGATTGTAAACACTTATAAAAAATTGTAGATGTCTCGAAATATTTTCCTAGTAGTGTTACGTTAGTTCTCAACCGGGCCTCATTGTTTCTTATGAATTTTCCCACCACCCTGGGTTTTTTAGTACAAAAAAGTCGCATTTGGTACTCAAATTACCACTGCGTTACCAGTCCCCATGACCCCTCAAATATAATGTCCTCTGCGTTACCAAAAAAATATTTTACTTTATTTTGAACCCAACAATTTCGATAATGGTCATCATTCGGGTATGCATATGGAAATAATAGTTTTTTGAAGATTATCCGAATAAGTAAAAAATTATGGGTTAAAATGTACAAGGGACGTTTTTATAGGCATCAAAAAGAATTTTGGCCCATTTTCAAATCTTGTCTTATGGCTTCGTAATTATGGTGCTCTTCCCCTATACGGTGAGCTATGGTCCGCTCGAGCGCACCGAAACGGTAAAGAAATCACTTGGTTTCATTTAGGGTCATCTTAGGTCATAGGGCAAGCGCTACAGTTACGATTCCTTACTTGTCTTATTGGGTCAAACACTAAACGTTAAACTTGCATCTCTAAAAACTACAAAGTTTAATTATTAAACTTTGTAGTTGTCCTTCAAAATTCGCAAGCATTTTTTCGATTGCGCTGAAATTTTATTGGTGATAACGCAATATCAAGGCACCACTGCGATGAACTGATGACGGAGACAGAAGATGGCCATAGCAACTTTACTCCTAAATAAGATAAACTTTTCGTGTTTGGGTTCATTGGAACCCTCTCGTCGACCCCGTCCCGTTGTCTTCCCCGTCGTACCAAGTGGAAATCCGCGATCTCGGCCTACTCTTCCGGAAAATAGGAGTGCATGTCAGTACTTATATACAGTCAAGCTAGTAAAAATATGTACGTTCCCAAAGGCTCAAATATATCTGAGCAACCTTATGCCCTTTAATAATTAAGTCGTGTCGTCGTTATATTTTGATCACTTTCTCCGTGCACATATTTTCGAACTCGTCTGTAGGTATGTATTACCTTACAGGGTTAAATTCCAGCATCAATAATATTCACTGACTACCGAATACAATTAAAAAATTCTTGTTAAGTAGGTACTTCTAACAAAGTATCACTTTTATTCAACTAAAGTCATCATTCATCATCAACGGCCGAGTTAACTAATACATAATTGCTTCACCGGCGAATACAATTTTACAAGGCAAGGCCGCGTTTTTGCCCGCTTATTGACGACTTACGCTATTATTACTTGACCCCTCGATGTAACTGTCCGTAATACAGAACAGAGGTCACACTGGTTCAACTGAGGCGAATTAAAGGGCGTTGTGAATACCAGCCTTGGACATTGTTCACACGACACATTATATCCATTGTTACTAAATTTAGTTTATTTATTGTATGTGAATTGTTAAATTAATATTGTGTTATGTGTGTAATTAAATGTAGTTACCGTGTTTTTTTGATAATGCAATATCTTGTAATCACATTAAGGAATCGACTACGAATTTATTTTCAAACGCATTTCAAAAACACAATTCTACTTTTATTATTATGTTCCTTCGAAATTAATTTGTACAGTCAGCATCAAAAGTAACTACCCATTTGAAGACGTCAAAAGCTTTTAATAAAGACTTTTGAACTTATTCCCTTTTAATAAAGACTTTTGACGTCTTCGTATGCGTAGCTACTTTTGATGCTGACTGTACAACTAATATCCTTGTCAGCACCAGTTCAACCTAGTTTCCTCGAAATACCTTTAATACTATAAACACAGCATAGATCATTCTGTTTTTTATGCCTTGTAACTTGTCTACGAAAAAAAGTAGCCACTGTTGTATAATTCAGGTTTTCAATATGAAAATGACATTTTCTTAAGAATTTAATTAAAAAGAGGGTCCCTTCACCTATAGTTTTGAGTGGCGTTATGGATATTTATATCAGCTGCTATTCATTTTTGGGCTAACTTTCAAAATCTCTGGATTTTAGTCTTAGATTGTGTAATTTTCACGTTTGGATCTTAGATGTTCTTTTTTTCGTTTACTCAAATATTTAGATTATCGATGCTACAATGTTCCGCGAATATATTTCCAGATTCTTTATTACCGTATGCAGGTCGTCATAAATTGTTTTAAATCATACCAGAAGTAATTTTAGCTTTATGCCTTAACTGGCATTATGTAGGATTTCACAACTTTTAAAGAAAAATGGATGGATTTTAGATTCTTACACGTAAAAAAGAATACTCAGTTGGCTATCTAATTGCGGTTTGAACTACCTAGACCGTGGAGACTTAGTTTTCAATGGCTATTTTTTTTCGTGAACAAGCCTTATTAACAATAGATACATGTTGGTTGCCATAAATTACCAAACTAGAAGTGATTTAAGTAAATTATGCTTAGAGAGGTAATGGTACTGTAATTTGTTTTCGTCACCCTAGGCCGTAAGTGGGAATTTCTGCCCGCTACGCGAAGAGAAAAATCTCACTTCCTGGCCAAGGCAAGACGTAAAACTTTAGACAAACCAAGGGCGGTAATTCGTAAAGCCCCAGATCGTATATTTATCGCCCTCACCTTCGGTCCGGGCCACAAACATCTGCGCTCTGGGGCATTCACGAATTCACCGCCCTAGGTATGTAACGTACTATTAATTATTATTTCTACTCCAGCACTGTAATTTGACAATTAAAAGGCTAACATCAATATTAAAAATATACACTTTTCGTGATTCCACTTAAATCTATGATCTATGAATTACATTATAATGCTCCGACGGATATTATAATAAATTATAAGCCAACTGGTATTTTTTTTAATTTGCGTTAAAGTGGCCAGCGCCTACAGACCATGTGCCAGCGCGAAAGTGTTTTATTTAAATTTATGTTTCCATGACCGCATCCATGACAAAAGTTTATGTAAATGAACTTATTATTACTGTAACTGCCATATTTACAATAAAGACTCGTTTATTATTACGTAAATTACAGATATGAAATAAGAATATTATTTTTCCAAAAGATTTATGTTTCAAAAATACATCTACTTAAACAGTATTGTTGTCTATGGTAATAAAAAAACATAAAGCGCGGGAATTAAATTATTTTCAATTGTCAGTTAGGTTCATTGGTAACGCAATTTATTTAACTTTTGAGGTTGTAACTGAATTTGATCCATCTCCAATGCCAACCGCTCCGGACTTTCTACAAAATGAAATAAATATGTCCCAGATCTTAAAACAAAACAACGCGCCAATAATCATAACAAAAAACACCATTCAAAGCCTTCATATTCATTACCATAAATAAAATGTTTGTTTTTACATGTCTCTATTTTTATTTATTTATAACTTAAAGTATAAGTTGGTTCTAGCTGTCGTAGAAAAAGTACTGTATGCAACGTTATATAATTAGGTCTTAAAATTCTCGAGTCTTTATTAACAAAACTCGCTAAAGCTCGTTTTGTTACAGCGACTCTCGAATTTTAAGAACCCATATTATATAACTGTTGCATAAAATACTAATTTCTAATACATAGCATAGTTGTATGACGTATAAAACCCGTATTTCCCCTAATAATAGGTTTCCTCTAGAAAAAATGGAACAGTAATCGTATCAAAATTACAATGGCTACGTTATGGAGATCTCGATCCGTAAAAAAACTCGATCTGTAAACCGGATCTTACTAAACAGATCAATTTAGACTTTATCTACGAATACGATTTGAATGAAACGGCTCTAATTTTGGTAACCTTCAACTATTACGATTTAATACGAGGTCGAGCAATCTATCCATAAAATAACTCGAAACCCACCTATTTGAGTTAGGTATTAGCAGCGAACGAATTTCTCTGTTTCAGCTTGGGCCAAAATTCTGTCGTATGCCCGGATGTCTCGTTGTCCGTTCTCCCCCACAGGTCGCATTTCACAACTGATTCTCGTGAAATTTTGTGAGCAGGTTCGATCATTAAATATAATAGATTTCTTTGACGATTCAGTTTTTTTTGTTTTTTTTTCTAACAGTCTTGGTTGGGTATTTTACAGAGCCACTAGTTTACCTACTTGTGAATGAAAAGTAATCTAATTTAGCGTACCCGCTAAATAATTCATAATATCCACAACTTTTTTAAGGCTCCGTACCTCAAAAGGAAAAAATCGGGACCCTTATGGATCACTCGTGCGTCTGTCTGTCCGTCTGTCACAGCCGATTTGCTCCGAAACTACTGGACCGATTGAGTTGAAATTTGGTAAACATATGTAAATTGGTGACCCAAAGATGGACGCGTAAAGTAAATACGCGAACAATGGGGGCCACTTTTGGGGCGTAAACTGGAAAAAAAAAAAAGTTTCGCATAGTGTATTGTGTGACATATCAAATGAAAGGGGTTATTGTAAGCATCGCAGTTTTTTTTATAATTTTAGCAAAAACAGATTTGAAGTAATTTAGGAAAAAAGACGAAAATTGACCATTCCCCCCCTTATCTCTGAAACTACTAGGCTTAAAAAATATGGAAAATAGTTCCTTACCTAAAGATTACAGGAAAACCTATAAGAAGTTTTTAATAGGCACGGAACCCTTCGTTTTGCGTGGTCCGACACGCACTTGGCCGGTTTTTTATTGGTCTTTCGTATAAACTTGTCTTCCAAATTTACCTACTATGGGCGTTAACCAGATTTTACAGACTGATTATCGTTAAATATGGCGGCTGCTGTCATCCCATAGGAAACTGTCAAACTTCCCATACAACACATTTTAACAGTCGCGGACAACGGCGCTCACAGCCGCAGGGTAATCGTGATTTTGTTTAATATAATGACATCATGCATTATTAGTACTGGAGGAAGTGGGGTTTCCTACCAAGTTGACCTATTTATATGCGTTCGTCAGCTTCTAAGAAAGTACAGTTATAGAATGCACGTTGTTTGATATTTAGTATTTGCCATTTCCCCCCGATTAATTTTATCATCAAATGAATAGTTAATCCAATATCATGACGAAAAAAAATCGTCAGCTGACTGTACAGTGGTGGAAAGTCCGTCAGCTGGTCACACAAATGCGTAAAAAATAAAAAAAAATAACATTCATTTCTCCTTAACTGAAATTTTGTCAGATGACAGTTTAAATGCTATTATTTCATTTCATATGCTATTATAAATAAATAAACGCGGCAGCTGGTTCTATGGTGAAAAACTCATTAGCTGATGCCCTGAAGTTTGTAACTCAGTAGCCAGACCGGAGCATCTATCGCGTATCTGGAAGCACGACGGCCCATAATTCTGTGAGTAATGAAATAAATCAGCTAACAATATGCCAAGGGAAACCAGATCAGATGCATTTAAATACGCGATACCTTCTCACAAGTTATCGCACGGGGGTTGATTGGTGACGAAAATCTGTTGCTAGCTCGCGGGCTAAGAGATGTGTTAGCTGTAGAATTTTTAAGATATATAAATGACGTATTTATCGAGGTTTTCCAGTGGCCCCAAGAAAACCAAAACGATAAAGTTTCGCAGAAAATCGGAACACATTAATAACAAATAACAACCACGCAATGATCTAGAATTCTAGATCCATATCTAAATCAGATGATTGTCAAGTAACTGCCATTGATAACTGCCAAGCAATCACAGTAAATGCGCTATTAACTATGGAAATGTCTCCTTTCTTATAACCAAAACGTCTTATACTCTATCCTAGTATTATAGAGAGGAGGTGTAACACTTACCCGACCCCTTACCACTCTGGAAATCCAGCAGGAATCAACTCAGAATTATATCTGGGCTGTTCACAGGTCACTTCGGGATCTCTTGGCCAAGATGGGACTGTCGGATAGTGGAGACTGTAGAAAGTGTGGCGAGGAGGATGAGACTATGGAACACCTACTGTGTGAATGTCATGCCCTTGCCAGACAAAGAATGAATCACTTTGGTAACGGCTATCCGCAACCACAGGAATTCAAGGTGCTCCCGCTGAGCTGCATCATCCGTTTTGTGGAAATGATGGAGCGAGCTTGGGAGTAGGTATAAGGAGAAGGCAAATGCACAAGAGATCCCACTGGGTCGAAGTGTATCCGAAAGGGCCCTCATCTAAACAGAAATTATTTGACTTGTGGATTTTCCGGATGGACATAAACTATATTTTATCCCGCGGGTTTCCCTGAGTTCTTTGCAGCATGCGGCCGAAGTAGTTAGTAAGTAATTCTTCTATGTATTTCATACACACATACGTCCTTTTCGAACGAGCGAGCGATGCGAACGAAGTTCTCGGTTTCAGCTTGGGCCAAAAATTGTTTCGTATGTCCGGCTGTTCTCCTCTACAGGTTGCATTTCTCAATCGATTGAACTGATTGTTGTGGAATTTTGTGAGCACGATCAATAATTAATATAGTTTTTTTTTATTCAGCTTAAATTAAAAATAAAAAAATAAGACGGCTCGCAAGTTCTGCAGCTCAAAGAGCTACTAGTATAAAACGTTGTAAGTACTTCACTTATCAATTCAGTTTTCTTAAAATAGAAGGCAGTAGGAATGGATGTAGTTCATACACACTTAGGATGCTTTTCTATTGAGGGTTTAGTTATTTATTCCGCGCCGTAACTGCACGGTGGCCCGGTTAACAGATGGCGGCTTAAGGTCGCGGGCCCGGTTGTTCGTGCTTAACTGGAGTTTAATTTCAATTTCATTTTATTTGCAACCCAGTACACAATCATGCAACAACAACACTAGGTACAGCGCGAGGCCCCGGATAAAGCAAAATTAATTAAGCTATGATGAGAATGTGGTCACTCGACAAATATAGGTACCTACTCGTGAGCAAAACAAAAAAAATACAAGTGTGAGACCAACAATGTCCACAGATTACTAGATTAGTTATTAATCTACTGTATTTAGCGCTAAGTAACAAAAGAGTGATATTAAGTGAAAACTAATTAGCAGTGTTATAAACAGATGAAGACATTAGCTTACAAAAACCTGAGTTGTAGTGAAGCGTTGTAGTTAATTATGACTTAATTATGGGCAAGCCCAACAGGTCACAGAAGGTCGTCACAGCGTATTTAAAATTAAATTATCCTTAATTTCATATCATTAAATGGGAATTACGCTTGTTCTTCTTCTGTGGTAAATGTATATTACCTATAAAACACATTTGCACGTTATACGTCACTGCTGTACTTGCACACCATCACTATTTACGTCACATAAGAAGGAAGGGCGGAGTCGAAATGGTGAAGCCTATGTATATATATCATCATATCAGCCGAAAGACGTCCACTGCTGGATATAGGCCTCCCCCAGAGAGTTCCAAATTGACCGGATTGAATTGATATATATATACATATATGTAATTGCTCTGATGTACAAACATGCCATTGTAATTGGTCTCTTGCTGTGTGTATGTGATTCATCTGGAATTGCCGGCGTCCCCAGGTTACAATGTCGTCCGAGCCGCTACCTTGTTTGCCACCATAGAAGAACACAGTGTAGGTATAGAATTCACTTCATTAGGTAAATTTTGCTTTTAGCACTATTAAAAGGTCATTATTTGATAATTATGATTCACAACATACATTTTATAACCAAAACGTGACTTACTGTTCACAATATGTACTGAAATGTTAGGTGTACTGTGCTAACCCTAATCCAGTGCAGTGCAGTTTAACCAAAAGCGGTGCCATCGGCTCGAAAACAGTTACAGTTCGGTATTGGGTATAACCAGATAGTAAATGGTTAGATAAGAAATGCGAACAAAGCTTAGATAATGTGAAATTCTTTCATCCAGTACGCCTCTAATTATTAAAACTGGGCCACACGGGCATATTCGTTGTGTAAAATTGTGTGCTCAATACTCAAAGGTTGTATGGAAGAGAATGCTTCTTAGCGAGTGCAAAATGTATTCATATCTTAGACGTCAACTGTACTTTTAAATTTTTGTATTGGAAATTCCACTCTTAACCCCACTCTCTCTCTCTCACTTCAAAATCCTCACTGAATGGAATAACATTGTAGAATGTCCATTTAACGTTTACCAGTATAAACTCCGATTGATGCAATCCGCAAGTCCAGTCGTTATTGACAACTTATATTAAAAAAAGTCAAATTAAAAAAAATGTAGCATATGTTTTCTGTGTCAAAGTCAAAGTCAAATTAGGCATATTACATGCAGTCCTCAGAAACTCCAATACTGAGACCAAAATGTAAGGTGGCCCAAAGACGATTTTGCCAACCTACGAGACAAATATATGGTGGCAACACTCAGGCGTTGTCAAATTGACAATATTTTTAAATTTTCAAATTCAAATTCTAACGTCATTCTAATTGTCATCGTATTTTCTCCATATTTTGCTGAAAATAATGAATTATTTATTACCGAATTAGAAACTTTCGTGGCGACAACCGTTCCGCTTGCGTATATAATGTAATAATGTTTAAAGTAACTCATAATGGTGGGTAAAACCCGAAGGTGTGAAGTGTGTGGCGTCAGAGAAAGCCTTAGGGAGGATTCTTTGCCAGTTTTCCCAAGGATGAGCTCCGGTAAGTCAAAAACATAATCTAGCTACATGTACACCTTTACCGGTAGTTTTTTCTTAGTGGACGTTTTAGGGTTCCGTAGCCAACAAGGAACCTTTGTAGTATCGCCATGTCTATCTGTCCGTCAGTCCGTCTGCAGCTTATCTCATTGACCCTTGTTACTAGAAAGCTGTAATTCGGCATGGCTTTATAAATCAAACGCCGACAAAATGGTAGAATAAAATCATGGTAGTACATACTACATATCATGAATTGATTAAGATAGTTAAGTAGGCACAACTAGTTAACAAGTAATGTAAAATAACTACTTAAAATGAACTATATTAACTTGGCCTGTTCGTATGTAAATATGTAAGTTGTCCGTCAAAATTTGCAATCCATTTTTCAGTTACTTGCCGTTATCCGATTGAGCAGAAATTTTGGGTAGTAGTATAGTTTGGATGACAATTTAATATTATGGTACCATCGAGCTGATCTGATGATGGAGACAGAAGGTGGCCTTGGGAGTTAAGTATTTAACCGACGTAACCCCGTTGTGTTTGGGCTCGTTAGAATCGTCTCAATGAGTTGATGATGGTATACAGAAAAGTACAGTCGTACTATAAAAGCTTGTGCCAAAAATGTTTTTTTTTGACAGAAACTTATATCATCATACTTTGGTTTATGGATCGAATACACAATAATTATTTTTTCCCATGTCACATGAGCAATATAATCTTAATCTTCATTACTTTTATAATCTACTTGCAGGTGTAAAATGTTGAATTAAACAAGTCGGTAATGAAGATCTAGTGCATGTACCTATTGAAAAGCTGAATGAGGAAAGCCAAGTTTGCGGCGACCATTTCGATCGAAGAGATTTTAGCAAGCCAGGATAAAGATTAAAGAAGAGAGCTTATCCAAAGTTGCATCTCTCCGCACCACCTTTATCCTACCACCAAATGACTGCGATATTTAAACTGCTTCATTGCTATTTAATAAATTTCTATAAAATTCAGATGCTCGTACCTATTATTAATGTTACAATTATTTAAGGGGTACGTACATTCATTTCATGTTCAAAAAGTGAAAGTTGGTATACGTATATGATCACCTAGTTGCGGCGGTTGATTATGGTATTATAATATCATAATTACAGTGTAATGTATCTATTATGTAGTAATTGTATTAGGAAATATAATGATAAATTATATTTAAATAATAAAAAAGTTTCTGTAAAAAAATATTTATTGGTACAAGCTTTTATTGCCAACCGCAGTTTATTTACCTAGATTTTTACGCAGTTTTTTAATTAATCTTGTTGTAATCATGGAGGTGCTATGGCCACCTTTCATCTTTATCATAAAACTGGTACCATAGGATGGCATTGCCAGCCGACTTATACTAAATTTGAAGTCAACTACAGGAAGTTGGTCAAATTTAACTTGGAAGATTTGACCGGCACATACCTACACTAACGATCGAACGAACTAACAAGGCAAGTTAATATAAAGCTTGTAAAAATAACCAGATTAAAATTTATCTGACAGATAGTTTAATATGCCTCATACTGACCAGACGCTTCACATTTATTTTATTTAAGATCAGATTTGTTAAAATCCCATTAGTGAAAATGTACATTGATGTGATTATGCCGGTTATGCAATCAGCTTCAGGCCGGCCTCACACAGAACGGGATTGTGTCAGGGAATCATAATCTGAATAATCAAGAGCAAATAAAACGGCACGCTTTATGCACAATTTCTACCAAACCTCCTTTTTTTTTGTTCTTGAGGGGTCTAGATTCTGTATTCAGTGCATGGTCTCAGACTGTGAGCCCAGCCTCAGCGAACGCCTGACACCGGACAAGGTTTTTTTAATTAAATATATTCACAATTTTGCAGACCCAAATCTCTAACTACCTACTATGAAAACTATAAATTATCCTTTCAATTGAGGTCGTCCATACCGAAGTGTTTCGAAAACCAATATACTAAACGGTGATTGCGAACCGGCGCAATTGGGTATTTCTCAAATAATGTGATTGACTTGTCACAACCATGTGCAAAAGTTAATGCTACTAATGCTTAATTTTTCTTTTTTATACACGGATCAAAATGTTGACTAAATAAGCTATTATATAAATAATTATTACAATATTTAACTGCTGGGAAATTCTTAACTTTTGCACATGGTGGTGACAAGTGACGTTAACAATTTGAGAATGACCCAATTACCTACTAAAATTACTTTACATTTCAGTGTCGTCAGGCAGTTTAAAATTATGCTGTATCTTATTGGCAATCAAAATGTACTGAAAGAAATCTGAAAGAATAAATAATGGTTGCAACTTAACTGAATATTGTTTCATTTATAAGGGACAAATACGAGGCAAATCAAAAAATAAAAATGCTTATATCAATTACTATTGATTCTTGAAATCACTATTATCGGTTCTTGAAATCACTATTATCGGTTCTTGAAATCACTTATCGGTTTTTACAGCACTAAATTAAGCATTCTATACACCATCCACTTGTCACAGCCAACCGCCTAAAAGTGAATGAATTGAATGTTTTCTGTCTCTTTCCATCTTATAGGTGTATAATAGCCTTTATGAGAATAGCAACATTAGATTTTTCTTATGTTGGTGCAGTCTGCGCACGACCAAATAAGCGCTGTACTATGAAGTTCCGTCTCTTAAACGTAGTGGTTATATTCTCTTTGATTACATGCACCTATGAATGACCCTGTAGCGGATATATCATCATTTACGAGACAAAATCCTACATAGGTAATATCAGACATCAAAAAATGCATGCATTTATATCCTATCTTCCGGGTGAAACGTTTGTTGGATTCTTGAATAACGTTATAAAATAAAAACAATAACACGCTTTTATAAATTAATGTTTTACAGAACCGTATCTGTCGCAGTAGGTATGAGACATTTTTTTACTTGGGGTCGGCGTAGCATGTTTTTTTCTACCATACCCATGTATCGACCGTTACCTCGTCTCTATACTTATAGAACTTATATGGTAGAAAAAACATGCTACGCCGACCCCAAGTAAAAAAATGTCTCATACATTGAATGTATCATAATATAATATATGATTACAGCCCCTTATTTCACCATTCTACCGTAACAACATAGATGATTGGACCAAATAACTTATGCCTTGGAAATATTGAGACTAAGGACTATCCTTTAGAAACTCCGAAACTCAAGGAGTTACACCAGCTGCCTGACGAGCAATACTTAATACTTATAGAACACCAAATATAGAAAATGCACGACATAACGCGGTCAAGATCGGTTTATTGAATGCACGACATGTCGTGATCAGAATATTTTGGAGCCAAAGATACAGTGTATGTATGCATGTTTTGACGACCGGTTAGCCTAGTGGGTAGTGTCGCTGCCTACGAAGCTGAAGGTACGGGTTCGAATCCCGGGAAAGGCAAATATTAGTGTGATGAGCATGAATATTTGTTTCTGAGTCGTGGATGTTTTCTATGTATTTAAGTATTTCTATATATTAAATATATCGTCGTCTAGTACCCATAACACAAGCCTTATTGAGCTTACTATGGGACTAGGTCGATTTGTGTAAGATTGTCCGTTAATATTTATTTATTATTCATCTTTATTAATTTTCATTCTTAGGCTAGGTTTTTACAATATTAATATGAAAAGTAAAATATAATAATATATATATAAAAATATAAAATCAATATAAAAACCTAACCTAGGGTGCCGTCGGCAGCGAGGCGGGGCCTCAACTACCGGTGGTCAAGGCGACAGAGAGAGGAACCTCCTGACTATCCGCGCCGTGTTCTTATTTATTATTATTATTATGTATGTGAGGAAAGTATGTATTCGGGTTGGTTGGGGTGAAATCGTTTATTTTGGCATGAGAACATGTCAGAGCAACCCAAAGAGAAATATAGACCCTAATCCCATTCTAAATGCTCACGGTCTGTACTAAGGACCCGTTGTGTTGACAACGACACTGCTAATTTGTTAAAAATTCACGAAGTTCCTTCATCTCAATATAGCGAAGCGAACGAAGTTCCACGAGTCTATTGGAACAATCCGGCGTTTATATGTATCGACGACGCAAGTATCGTTGATAGGAACGTCGTGAAATAATTCGGTACCTAGGCGAATTAATTAGAGAAAAATATTTTTTCAGATCGAACATGATCCAAATCGGTTAAGGGGTTGCCGAGATACAGGGAGTTGTTTTTTTATAATGACTACATCGTGTTCACCAGTTTTTTTAAATGTAAATACAAGATGATGATTAACATTTAACAAAATTAAATTTAACCAGTATTTATGTATACTACTTATATTAGTTATATTTAAGTGGATCATGTATGAAGTGAACAAATATTTAGCGAATGTAATTCTGCGTCATAAACTCATACCGTCATAAATGTCATAATGCGCTCATCTCGCTAATCGCATTTAATGAAGGCTAGTCTAGGACAAGCTGTTGAATATATATTTCAATTAATCTAGATTTATTGTCTAAACACTGATAAAAATCATATAAATCAACCTAATTTTTTAGGGTTCCTAAACCGGGTTTACACAGCCATTATTTTAGTAGCCATTTACAATTCATTCACGATTTAACGTGTTTTTTACCCGACTGCCGAAGGAAAGGAGAGTTATGTTTTTCGAGGGTATGTATTTATGTATGTATACGCCGTAGAGCCTAAACCGTTTGACAGATTTCGACATATGAGGTGTAGTTGGATTCCTCTATCGTGGGAGTGACCATAGGCAAAAAAAGCAGTTGGGTTTTTTTTTTTTTTGGATTCCACTTGTTAAGAAAGAGTCCAACAAAAAATGAGGCTTTATAGAGTTTATATCCCTTAACTTTTACACTGTCCACAGGAGCCGTAGCATGGTAGGCCTTTTCACGCGACAAGTGACAAGATAAGAGCGTCGTCTCGTTCTATCGAACGGTGTCAGCCAGTGACGCACGCTCTATCCTATCACCTATCGCGTGACAAGGCCAACCATGCTACGGGGCCAGGAGAGACGCGAACCTAAATCTCTGTTTCTCTGTATGGCCCCCCATTCCTCTGCGTGATTCCTCTCAAAACGTGCTTTCTTAGTAAAATGTTTATATTCACAGTTATTGACACAGTTGTTTGTTTGTCAACAGGCGTGGCACAAAGGCTGTTTCAAATGTCAAGAATGCGGGATGACACTGAACATGCGGACATACAAAGGATATGGCAAACTGCCCTACTGCGAGACGTGAGTAACTATTCCATTAACGGCATTTGACTGACAGCTTGTGATCAGAGCTGACATTTTGTGATCAGAGGTATTTGTATATTAGGGTTCCGTTCCTCAAAAGAGGAACGGAAAGATAGTATATAACTATAAGGATAGGATCACTCGTGCGTCTGTCTGTCCGTCTGTCACAGCCGATTTGCTCCGAAACTACTGGACCGATTGAGTTGAAATTTGGTACACATATGTAAATTGGTGACCCAAAGATGGATATTAAATGAAAGGGGTTGTTGTAAGCATCTCAGTTTTTTTTAAAATATAATTTTAGCAAAAATAGATTTGAAGTAATTTAGGAAATAAGACGAAAATTGACACCCCCCCCCCCCCCCCTTTATCTCCGAAACATATATAAAATATGGAAAATAGTTCCTTGCCTAAAGATTACAGGAAAACCTATCAGAAGTTTGAAAGTAACGGGAAAATTCTCAATATTTTTGTGTATTTTGTATGGAGCGCCTAATGCTTAGAGAATAGCAATTTTACGGAACCCTCCCCACGCGAGTTGACCTCGCACTTGTCCGGTTTTTTTTTCGGTGTGAAAATGCAAATGCTTTATGCATACAAGAGGGGGGGGGGGGGGGGGGGGCAAGGTGCCCGGAGAGCTTCACGCGCCAGGGGTCTCCATCTGGTTTCCACATACAAACTTTGAACCCCTATTTCACCCCCATGGAGGGTGAATTTTGAAAAATCCTTTCTTAGTGCACCCCTACACCTTATAAGGAACATACGTGCCAAATTTGGAATCTCTAGAACCAGCGGTTTGGGCTGTGCGTTGATATTTCGTGCGCCCAGCCGGCGTTCGGAACGGGACAATGAGTCACACTCTTTCGTGCGTGCAGCCGGCGTTCATCGAGTTATCACGTCAAAAACAAAAACCTTATTACTATGGTATAGAGTGCAAAATAAACTGCTCTCACGTTTTTCCCCAGCTCGACAAGCAACACTGCCGACCATTCTTACATATTTTGAGCCAGCCAATGGCAAGGCGCGATCGACACGGATTGTTAAGCCGAAGACTGGCTTACTTTTACCTCAAGGCCTTAGTATAATGCGATTAATGTCTTAATAGAGAAGCGTGGGAATCGGGCACTATGGTCTCCAATGGGTAAACTAGTAACCTTCTTCAAGGGCAGGACGATACGGCTCAAATGTCAGCACGGTCGCGGCGACATATAGACTATCCGTCTCTTCCTAATTAGAACGCTTAGAAAGAGACGGATATTCTATCTCGCCGCGACACAGCTCGCGCGCCATCTTGTGCTAACCGCGCAGGAATACTTTCTTTAAATAAAACCGGTCAAGTGCGAGTCTGACTCGCGCACCGAGGGTTCCGTACGACCAAGGAACTCGGTATTTACAGTAAGGGAAATGTATGCACGTACCATCGTAGAACCCTGTCGCAATTGACAGGCCGCCGTCACTCAAACTCGAGTTCTACGGTACTTATTGCGATAGAGTTCTACGGTGGTACGTCAATACATTTCCTTTACTGTATGTTGGTTTTTCAGCGATAATTCTTTATCAAGTGAATTAATTTCGATAATTCTTTTTTTATTTGCTAGAAGGTACTTTCAGAACACTTTCATATGAATTTGAAGGAAAAACATTAATCACAGAAGTATTAAATTACAAACAAAATTAACATATGATTTTTGATGAATAAAAAAAAATTACGCTAGATAGAGGTTTCGTTATACTTTTCCGGTAATATTCACGTTAATATTAATCATATATATTATTTTCAAATTTTTCGCTTGGGTAACTTCGGAGATAAGGGGGGGGAATGGTATTTTTTTCAACATTTTTCTTTATAAATCAAAATTTTACCATGGTAGAAAAAAAAAGAAAAACTGTTTTAGAATGTACAATTCAAGCCCTTTCATATGATACCCCACTTGGCCTACTAACTAGACTTTGAATTTTTGCCCCCCCTCTTATCCGCCCTTTTTTATACAAATTAAAAGTATATATTAAAAATTTTCATTTTCCATACACGAAGATTAGCTTTGTATACAACTATTCCAAATTTCAAATCGATAGCATTAGTAGTTCCTGAGATATTTGACTTTGTGACAGACAGACAGACGGACGGAGTCGCACCATAAGGGTTCCGTTTTTACCTTTTTGGTCCGGAACCCTAAAAAATCTAGTCCGTCAGTTAGATTATCAAAAAATATTGGACACGTATTTTTTTGTTAGTCAAACAAAAAATTACGAAGATATGGCCCGTTCAATTTCCGTGTGACATCACATTATGGTACACTTTTTAGCATAGTGACGTCACGCGGAAATTTTATCTCGTGGCTTTGCGTGCGTTATTTGTAATACGCAGACAAAACCGCGCGGACAGCTAGTCAGATCATCATCATCATATCAGCCGTAAGACGTCCACTGCTGGACATAGGCCTCCCCCAAAGAGTGCCACAATGACCGGTCCTGCGCCACCCGCATCCAGCGGACTCCAGCGACCTTTACCAGGTCATCAGTCCACCTTGTGGGGAGCCTACCCACGCCGCGCCTTCCAGTACGTGGTCGCCACTCGAGAACCTTTCCGTTCCAACGGCCATCGGTTCTACGTGCAATGTGCCCCGCCCACTGCCACTTAAGTTAGCGATTCGCAGGGCTATATCGGTTACCTTGGTTCTGCTGCGGATAGCCTCATTTCTGATGCGATCACGCAGAGATATTCCCAGCATAGGCCTTTGGGTGACTTTGAGCCTTCTTATGAGGCCCATACTAAGCGACCACGTTTCCGTGCCATACGTCATCACTGGCAACACACACTGGTCAAAGACTCGTCTTGAGACACTGCTGCTAGTCAGATATACCTACGCTTCTAAATGTGACACAGGAGGAACTGCATAGTGTCAAAGATTACGTAATAATGAGCCCATTTAGACGCCTTGAGGCATTAAGACCGCCTTATGTACTTATTTGTTACCTCGCGCGCTCGCTATGCGTGGTTCACACCGTACCGTAGCCACCCTATTTACCCGACTGCCGAAGAAAAGGAGCGTATGTATGATTGTATGTGTGTATGTCTTATTATTTGGCACGCCCTGCAGCCTAAACCGTTTGACGGATTTCGACATATGAGGTTTCGTTGGATCCTCTTTAATCGTGGGAGTGACATAGGCTATAATATTTGCAAAAAAGCAGTTGGGTTTGAACAATCTTTTGATTCCACTCCACTTGTTTGCCCCATTTGAAAGAAAGAAAGAAAAGAAAAGAAAAAAAACATTTATTCGTGACAAAAAAACAAACAGGAGCCGTAGCATGGTTGGCCTTATCACGCGACAAGTGACAAGATAAGAGCGTCATCTCGTTCTATCGAACGGTGTCAGCCAGTGACGCACGCTCTATCCTATCACCTATCGCGTGACAAGGCCAACCATGCTACGGGACCTGTAGACACAATACACACAAACACATTTGCCACGAAATGGTCACAACTCGGCGTGATGCTGGCAGCGCCAGCGCTGGTCTTCCGTTCCCGGGTTTCCGTTGCTGGTGTTCATTTGACGGTGCCTGGTCCCTGTAACTTCGTTCGCCTCGCTCGCTTGTTTAATTATGTTTCTTACTCACGAATATTAACATACTTGGATAATTTAGCATCACACCTTTCATGATTCATAGTGTTCGTCACTGGAAAGGAAATCACGCGTATGTATGGCAAATATGCATTGTTTGTGTATAATTGTATCTTATTACTGTTGTTCCTTTTGTGATTTACTTGCTGTGTGTCATTGTGGAGTAATCTTTGTAAATAATATGAGGATTAAAACACAGCCATGAAAGATTTCTTGACATTGCTTGTATAGTTTGTTATGGACTCAAAGGCAGCAATGTCAACAATCTAAATGGATTAGTGTAGAAGCCTGAAATTAAAAGCGATAGGTTCAAATGTATTTTTAGGGTACCGTACCCAAAGGGTAAAAACGGGACCCTATATTACTAAGACTTCGCTGTCCATCCGTCCGTCCGTCCGTCTGTCACTAGGCGGTATCTCATGAACCGTTATAGTTAGAAAGTTGAAATTTTCACAGATGATGTATTTCTGTTGCCGCTAGAACAAAAAATAATAAAAAATCGGCCAAGTGCGAGTTGGACTGGGGCTCCCATACAACAGACATGATTTTTAAACAGGTAAACAGCAGCGGTTACCGTAGCCCATAGACGCCTGCGCGCAGGCGCTGCGGCTCAATATAATGTTAAATCATCAGATTTTTAAAATTCTAACACCGTTATTGAACGAGCGAGCGAAGCGAACGAAGTTCTCCGTTTCAGATTGGGCAAATATTCTTGCGTATGTCCGGATGTTCGGCAATATATAATAGCCGGACTATTCTCCTCGTCGGGTCGCATTGCTCAGCCAATTCTTGTGACATTATGTGAGCTGGTTTGCGGATTTTTTGTGTTGATTCAGACGTATAAGACTCGTTAGGTCTACAGCTCACAGAGTCACTAGGGTACAATGAATATCAAAGATGGAAATAGGTTTTATTTAATGATTTTTATCCCGCGGCTCTGCTCGCGTTCTTTTCAAGGCAGCTAGCGTGAATAAAACCCGACCGAATGCCGTCACAAAGCCAACGTAACAATGCTGGCACAATAAAAACGAAAGTGACCGCCAATGGGCTTGCGCAACGTGACGTATGCGCGTATAGCGAGCCTTATGCGCAGGAGTCCCGGACGCGACCGTCGTTTGCTTAATGGACAAATTATCCTGATCAATGGGACGTTGTTATGATATTGGGATGGCATGAGCGAGAACGGGCATCATTTCACGGGGAGGAGAGAAGAAGAGGACGCTCTGGATCGTGCAAAGAGGTGAAAAGCGAGTAGGAAAGTGGACCCTGGTAAAGCCAGTACAACTTAGAAAAGTTGAAAAACCCCCGATTTTTCATTTCAAAGTTCAATATCTCAAAAACGGCTGAACCGATTTTGTTGAAACGCAGCTAAGAACCATCTAGATCACGTCAGCTTTCGGACAAAAAAAACCGCATTAAAATCGGTTCATTCGTTTAGAAGCTACGATGCCACAGACACGTCAAACTTATAACACCCCCTCTTTTTACGTCGGGGGTTAAAAAAACACCGTTGAGACAGCTCGCTTTTTAATCATTTCAGTGCAATTTGTCAATTTACCCTTTCGGTCCAGGGACCACGTCTTCAAAGAATATAGTATGGCCTATAAGCCTATCATCATCATATAAGCCGAAAGACGGCTACTGCTGGACACAGGCCTCCCCGAAAGAGTGTTATATAAGCCTATGTCCATCCCTAACTGATTCAGTAGTTTAGCCGTGTAAAGGTAACAGACAGCCAGCCAATATTTACTTGTGCATTAATGATATTAGTATGGATTCTCTCGCAAATGGCCGGTCTAATCTTAAATGAAAACATTAAAAAACGATAACTATAGCATACTCTCTCCTATATTTCTTCATTTGTGTCTATCCGAAATGAAAGCTATGCGATTTTCCACACTTTTACTCGCAATTCAACCGCCGTCATGGACAAAAACTAGCCGGATTCGTCACAAGCGAATCGTCACGTTTATATCGGCGTATGACTTCATACATGGCCGAGTAATACAATGGTCTCATTGAGAAAGGTTTGGCACGTGCCATCGCCATTCGCACGTAATTCATATCAATATTATAAATGAGAAAGCGTAATTTAGTGTACTTTGTAATGGCGGAGCACTCATACAATTTGATTCCCACCGGCTTGCCTATAATTATTTATTTATTTATTAGTAAATACAATTTATCAACATAACAGCTTACGCCATGGCGTTGGTAAACTTAAAGTAACTTAGTGAGTACATACACATCTTACAATGAATAAAGATAAATCATAAAGGTAATAGTAACAATTAAAAATAGTTTTCAAAAAACTGTAAAATAGTCGGGCGAAGTTTGCTCCATTTACAGGCAAACAGGTCGCAATTCGGTGCATAAGAATTAAATTTATTTAGTAGCGCCTGGGCACGGACAACCGGTGAGTGCTCGTGTGCCGCCGTGCGAGTCGCCTCTGCCAGGAGTCGGTGGCTGCGGCCGCGCAGGTACTTATCAGGAACGAAGAGGCAACATGTTCTTGCGACCAAGTCAGAACAGTCTGACTCACCTCTCAAAGTCTGACAGGCAGTGGACAAAAGCTCGATATAACGTCTGACCTGTAAGGAGTTGAAGCCCAACATTCCTAGTAGGTATTTGGTGGGGTAGAGGAAGGGATAGTATCCGTACTTTTTCTTGTAAAAAAAGCGGAGAAACGCTTTTTGCACTTTTTCTAAAAGAAGAAAGAAATTATATTATATACTCTCGTTGTCTGTGTATACTCTAATTAATTACCACATATCAACCTATCAATTTCAGACACGTACCGAAGGCGAAGCATACGACGATGGCGGAGACGCCCGAGCTGAAGCGGATAGCGGAAAACACTAGGCTGCAGAGCAACGTCACTTATCACGCGGATTTCGAGAAGAGCAAGGGCAAGTTCACACAGGTAAATAAAATAGGGTAGTTTCCCCATATTGAAATTCATATCGTAGTGTTGCTATATGGATAAACCGCCAAATTATTGCAATAAAGTGTAAATTAGAAAATATAATCAAAATCATAAATAAATATGGAATTTGTTAATTATCCAAAAGTAAAGTTAAAGCTACCAATTACGTCCTTGCACTTTATTAAAAAAAATCTATGACATTGACAACTAGGCACCTAAACGCAGTATTTCACGACCAAAACAAGAATTTACTTAATTTTCCATACCACGATTAGTACAAATAGAAAACTGTGTCGTCATACTTCCATGTCAATTAGTATATGAACCTTTCCAGCTATTGCAAGCAAGGTCTATCTTGGACTCAATTTTTTTACTATTTATGTCCTTTAATTGTAGTTCCTACAAACATTTGTCCCGCTCTAAAAACTGGTTCATTAGAACCAGTACCACCATTAAGTAGTAATAAAACTAGGAATCAAGCCTATTATTATTTTCTCGGTGTATTTTTTATTTATTTTATTTATTCAAACAAATTACACAGTATTACAGTGAGGCACCAAGGTACTGTGAGATGCATACAATGTTATTTAAGTACTAACATAATCTTATAATAACAATAATCTTAACAACTAACTGAAGACGGAAGGTCATCCATCGCCTCACATAACATCTTACATTCATCACATATCATCTTCCAACTACTTGCAAAAATATCGCAGTCAGGTGCTGACTTGAGAAGCGCATTCAGGTAATCTAAAGCACGAACTAGTGGTGATTTCCTGTAGAACCCAGTGCGCGCTTTTGGTACTGCCAGTAAGTCGTTATTTCGTGTTCAAAAATTAAACTTTAACTGAGACAGAGGGGGCACGAAAAGGCATACCAGCTGCGAGACCAGCAGGGGACAGTCTGAATCCCCACGTAATATTCGGCATTGGTTCGCTGTAATGCCGTGTAAACAAATTAAATAATAAATAAATTATATTAACAACCCGTGTTGTAAGTTGTAACCAGTGTGTTAAGAGATAAGTGTGGAATGGATGGAGATATAGTCACGAAAATTGAGAAGGGTATGTTAAGGTGGTTTGGGCATGTAGAGAGGATGGATGAAAGAAGATTAACGAAGAGAGTGTATGTAAAAAGAGTGGAAGGGGAAGACCTAGGCGAACTTTCTCCGATCAAATTGGAGAAATGTTTCAAAAAGGCCAGGTCAAAAGTACCCTAAACCGACGAGCATGTATGAGAAATGTTATGAAGGTGAGTGAAGCGAAAGTGGTTTGTCAGGATCGTAGCAAATGGAGATCCGTGATCTCTGCCTACCCCTCTGGGAAAGAGGCGTGATTATATGTATGTATGTACATGGATGGGTAAAGCTGCTAGAACCCGCTCAAGTCGGCGAAGGGCCTTAAGACAGGAAATTGTGTGTGCACGCTAGAAGTAACGTAATAATAAGTTTCTGCCAAAGAAATCATTTTTGGTATTTTGGTATAAGCCTTTAAGTATTGCCGACTGCACTTTTCTGTATACCATCATCAACTACTCATTGAGACGATTCTAACGAGCCCATACTCAACGGAGTTACGTCGGTTAAATACTGAATTCCCATGGCCACCTTCTGTCTCCATCATCAGATCAGCTCGACCATAATATTGAATTGTCATCCAAACTATTAATTTCACCTCAATCGGATAACGGCAAATGAAAAATGGATTGAAAATTTTGACGGGCAACTTGCTTCTTACATACGAACAGGTCTTAATATAAAGCTTGTATTAAATGCCTAACTGTATTGCCTCTCCTGTTTCCAGGTGGCAGACGACCCTGAAACCCTCCGGATCAAGGCCAACACGAAGATCATCAGCAACGTCGCGTACCACGGAGAACTGGAGAAGAAGGCTCAGATGGAGAAGCAGAGGCAGATCAACGAGAATGGAGAACTAGTCGGTGAGTCCTTTTCCTACGTGTGTGTTTTGGCATGGTGACAGTTCATCCCGCGCTTAATGTCCTGTCTTCTTTGTCTACCGATACTAACGTCGTTATATCTCAACAAACGAATTGTATGGATTGTCTGCCGCGCAGTACTAAGGCCGTTTCACGAAGCTATAATAGGATATTCTACATTTTTTTTAGTGTGGAATGGATGGAGATATAGTCACGAAAATTGAGAAGGGTATGTTAAGGTGGTTTGGGCATGTAGAGAGGATGGATGAGAGAAGATTAACGAAGAGAGTGTATATAAAAGGAGTGGAAGGGCAAGTTGGAAGGGGAAGACCTAGGCGAACTTTCTCTGATCAAATTGGAGAAATGTTACAAAAAGGCCAGGTCAAAAGTACCCTAAACCGACGAGCATGTATGAGAAATGTTATGAAGGTGAGTGAAGCGAAAGTGGTTTGTCAGGATCGTAGCAAATGGAGATCCGTGATCTCTGCCTACCCCTCTGGGAAAGAGGCGTGATTATATGTATGTATGTATGTATGTAGATTCGATAGTCAATTGGTATTTTTATTTCCTCAAAATAATATCGCTTTATGCAAATAAATAATGGTTGAAATTTGAACGTTATATATTCGCGCCAAAAAGGCAGCCGCCATTATCGTGACGTCATAACTGCAACACCAAACCACAGACTACTAAAAAGATACTATGTGCAGAAACATAGAAATGTCAAATGTTTACAACGAAAACTTGTTTTTGGATTTGCTATTCTGTCGTCACTCACAGAAGACAAAATGGCGGTAGGCGTTTTCGGTCACGTAAACGTAACACAGATAATAAAACAACGATTTTAATTTTCAAATTAAAAATAAATCTCATGTTTTTATAACAAAATAGGGTTATATTGGTATTTCTTCGGGTAAAAAGTACTTAAAAAAATACTTTGATCATTTAATTTTGATAGATGAAAATACCCTTATTTAGGTTATGTTTTTCGAGCGTATGTATGTATGTATCTATGTATGTCTTATTCTTTGGCACGCCCTGCAGCCTAAACCGTTTGCCGGATTTCGACATATGAGGTGTCGTTGGATTCCACTTAATCGTAGGAGTGATAGGCTATAATATTTGCAAAAAAAGCAGTTGGGTTTTTTTTTAATCTTTTAATTCCACTTGTTACAAGTCTAAACCGACAACAGCGGTCAGATGGCCAGTCGTTAATGGTCAAGCGCATCTATGTTCCCTGTTTAAACTTGTAAAGTTGAAACTAGTACGTTCGTGAAATGGGCCGTATGGTTGTAATTGGCTGTTCGGATTAAATTCCACGTGAAATTACTCACACGACCAGAGTAAAGTGTAGCAGGAAGGTAGGTCTAAAGGTAGTCAGGGATTATATAAATAAATAAATAAATTCATTTATTTCCAGACAACATCGGTCCACAATTCACATAAAAATAAAATCAAATTAAATTAAAATACAAATCAAAAAAAATTAAAAATTAAAAAAAATTAAATTACATAATGGTGTTAACAAAACCTTATGATACGGCGTGGAGCGCAGTGCAGTGGTTTATGTAATTTAGATTAGGTGTGTTATTTTGTTTAATAGTACAGTCATGGACTTTAATCGTTGAGCCATTTAGGTGTCAACTATTTTTGGTTTTTTAATAGTTAAGCTATGAATGTCCAGTAAAAGGTGAGCTCTAAATGTCTCAACTATTAAAGTCCGTGACTGTACATAACTGCAGAGGACGGCAATCCCTTTTCACGCCGAGGTGTGTATAGTACTCAAACGTACAATGAAATTTAAAAAAAACGCCATGATGTTGGGTCACGAATTGATACTGAAACAAAAGAAGGTTGCTTTGCAGGCTTAGGCCTCCAATTCTATATAAAATTCCATTATGGATTTTTCGTCTCGCCGCGCCCGAAACGTGATACTTCGAAGCGTATTATAAAGAACACAAAGTCAATATTTCATGGCATGTTTGAGAAAATACAACTTTTCAGGCAACACAGAGGCGCTTTAAGCTTTAAATGAAATCTCTGACTACCTATACTTGATTAAGCTTAATTTACGGAATCTATCACTGCAGTTGTTAACTTATTTTGTGATCAGTTTTCACATCCCATTCATAAGAATAATATTCACTACTGTATAAAAGAAAGATATCTTAAAAAGCACAGTCAAGTTCTACAACCAAGATAATTTGGGGACATCAGAAGTCTAATTTAACACGTACATTGAAGTATTATTAATCATAACTACTTGGTATCTAAATATGAATGCAAAATACGAAGTTTTTTTTTTTAATTAGAGGCAGTAAAAGCAAAATCCTTCCTGATATATATACAATTTGCTCACTTCTATACAGTAGATGATTCACGCATTATTTTTTGTGTCACTCGACAAATTCTTGTAAACACCGATCATTGTTCGTCGCACAATGTGTATGTTTGTTTATGGGTGTGCGAATGTCTCATCAACTGAAAGTTAATTGTGTCAATACTGTACTATGTTCAAAAATATATAAACATATTGGTCAACTGGAGGCAAATCTCGTGCGCATCAGGCTGGCCTTATGCTTGTTTGCCACCGTCGGTCCTGGTATTAAAGAAAATCTTCACTCTGAAGAAAAAACAAAGAGTAGCGAGCATTAAAGGAATTATTAAATTTGACGCAATTAACTTTCCTTATACCATATTCATGTCAAAATGAAGATGGTACCCATCACGTGTCTAATACGTTTCCACCGCTTCAAATGTAGACGTGCCAACCGACAACTACCATCAGCAACTCGAAAACTACGCGAACGAAATGCTGCCCGTCCCGCCGCCGCCGCAAAAGACCCCCCAGATCCACCAGGCCCCCCAGGTCTACCAACCCCCGCCAGCCTACCAAAACCAGAACCAATCGTACCAGAACCAGCAGGCCTACCACAATCAAAACCAACACCAACAGCAGCAGCCAACGTACCAGACGAACCACCAGGCTACCAACTATCAGAACCAAAACCAGTACAGACACCAACCGAAATACGAGGACCACCCTCAGCAGAAATACGACGATTACCAGCAGAATCAGTTCGCGTACGGGCAGTACCAGCAACCAGCTGCTAACTACGGGGTTGGTAGCCAACAGAAGATCGGCAGGATCCAGGATTATGATCCATTGGTGGACGGGCCAAGGGTGGCGCCTAATACTCAGCGGGCGTCGGCGACGCTCATCTACAACAGCACCAGCGATGGGAAGAGAGGTTGGTTTTCGCTTTGGGGGAGGGTGTGTAGCTTTATTTGTTGCAAAAATTGTGGGTACTTTTATTTTACAGGTGGTCAGTTGGTCAGTTCACAGGGAATTATTTCACTTATCTACAGATCATCTTTAATTCTAGATTACCTACAAACTCATATGTACTCATATGTATGTATGTGTATGTACTCACACGGTGCTCACATACACGGTGCCCGTGAGCATTGCGAGGATATTCCTGACTATATTTTAAGTTAAAAATGTTAATTAACGCTGAGTAAATTCGGTTCGGTTTTAGAGATATTTCCATTTTTGTGTAAAAATGTTGTAATGAAATCTCCAGTATGAAACACCTTTATGATTGCGACGTTGCGAGACTTAACCATCTACTTTGACAGCTCGTCCTAAAGACACGTTTTTACTAGATTAGCAATTATTGTGTATGAAAATAAGAAAAAAATTTAAAATCATAATTCGACCTAGCTTCATATAACATTTATTACTCCTTATAGCCTCAGGAATTCGTGATTAAAATCTCTCGCAATGCTCACGGGCACCGTGTATAATGTTACGGAAAATTATATCAGTTAGAACCAAGTGCCGACAGGAAAGTTCTTCCAACTGCTGATTTTTTTTGGCTATTAAAAGATGCAGGAGAGTAAGCATTATAACTCGCCTAGGTAATTAAGAAGGTACTAAAATAAATAGTAATGTTAACTTCACTGTTAAGCTCTGTTAAGCGCAGCCTTTTTAGAAAGTGTTTGCGTTTCTCTTTTTGGCAGTACCCCGCGTTGATATGATAACATGCGACTTATTTATAGTAAACATCTAGTGTTTGTAACATTTTACAGCCCTTTTTAAACAAAGGCGGGTGAGGCATAGAATACCTAATGTCCGGAGTCGTAACCAGTCGCAAGCACAGCGCTCATAAATACGACTTAATTACTTTAGTCTACATACAAACAGTAACATTTTTCATTTATATAGCCCGTATCATAGAATATACATACTTGTATTAGCATGAACCCAAACTCAAGTAAAGCAGCATCGGCGGTGACGTTAAATCGTACGTTTCATGTCCAGGGTCCCTCCAGTCGCAAGCGCAGAGCGCGCGACAAATCGGCCGCGTCGCCGACCTGGACCCGCTGGCCACGGAGCGCGCTGCGTACGCCGGCCCCGACCAGAACTACATGCAAGTCGTCATGCCCAAGCACGAGACTGACGTGCAGGTATGCATATCCTTTGTATTAAAAAGAAAAAGAAAAAAAAAGAAAAAAACATTTATTCGTGACAAAACACATAAAAACAAACTGTATAGACACAATACACACAAACACATTTGCCACGAAATGGTCACAACTCAGCGTGATGCTGGCAGCGCCAGCGCTGGTCCTCCGTTGTGACCATTAAGTGAGACACGCACAATGACACCACGATCGCACACGAGGACAATTTACAAAAATAATCATAAAAATAAATAAATAGGAAGAACATAACTATTTATAGGAATATACAAATAAAAAAATATAAAATAAACATAAAAAGACATCTTATAAAAAAATTACTCTACCACAACATGCATGGTCGTGTGGTAGCCACTTAATATAAAAAAAAAAGAAAAAGACTGACAAGTCTATGGTAATGATTGGTGACAGTGACAGTTTAGTTTTGACACATTACATACTTATTCTACAATTATTTTTGCACATTACAATCAATCATTACATTTACATTGTATATACATGTATTCTTGGGCATAAGGCCTTTGTTTATGTACAAGTGACTAGTTAAAAGTTAAAGTGATTTATTCTTCAATTTATATCAGTGATGACATATGGCACGGAAACATGGTCGCTTACTATGGGCCTCATAAGAAGGCTCAAAGTCACCCAAAGGGCAATGGAGAGGGCTATGCTGGGAGTATCTCTGCGTGATCGCATCAGAAATGAGGCTATCCGCAGCAGAACCAAGGTAACCGATATAGCCCTCCGAATCGCTAAACTTAAGCGGCAGTGGGCGGGGCACATTGCACGTAGAACCGATGGCCGTTGGGGTGGAAAGGTTCTTGAGTGGCGACCACGTACCGGAAGACGCAGCGTGGGTAGGCCCCCCACAAGGTGGACTGATGACCTGGTAAAGGTCGCTGGAGTCCGCTGGATGCGGGTGGCGCAGGACCGGTCATTGTGGCACTCTTTGGGGGAGGCCTATGTTCAGCAGTGGACGTCTTTTGGCTGATATGATGATGATGATGATGATTCTTCATTTAGACACAATTTAGACCGGTTCGGAAAGAAAACCTCTGCCTCGAGAAGAACCGCCGTTAAAAACTCGTGTGGTGTCATTTTTTCAAAACAGTATCCAATATATCATTTCAGTATCAGAGTATTATAAAATTTTAAAATGACATTGCTACAGTAGCCTATTTATTTTGCGATAGATTTCTAGTGCAGGATTTTATCGCTGCTAAATATCCCTATCCATGATGTAATCATTTATCTTTATTATAAGATAAATGATTATATCATGGATAGGGATCGCATACATATTAATGTATTCTAGCTTAAATAATAGTTAAGCGACACTTCATGTATGCTGTCAGATGACTATGGCGTTTCCACGGCGAAGGGACTCCTAAGGGCCTGGACACATGTCGCCGTGTACGGCGCCGTGCACGGCGACATGTGTCCAGGCCCTAACCGCCGCTCAGAACATAGCTCGGCATAAATCGGCTCAGTAGACTCCGCGTGGTCACTCTTGCAGTGCAACGGAGTGACTTACATTAACTTACTTATTGAAGTGCCCTTGAAACCCTGTTATAAAAACAATGTCTAAAATATAGTTGCATTTGTTGTGAGCTGATATTGAACCCTGTTAACACGCGGAAGCTCAGTCAACCCCTTTCAGCGGGAAGCGTTTTGTACCTATCGTGACGCTGACCGAGTTTGCCGTTCTTTTCGCATACAAATTCAGGACGAGAAATTATTTGCCAATTCCCAGAAAGTATACATCGCAATGTACGACTACTCGGCGAACGACAGCGACGAGGTGTCGTTCCGCGAGGGCGACCTCATCTCCAACGTGACGGCCATCGACGAGGGCTGGATGACCGGGCAGGTGCTGCGCACCGGCCGCACCGGCATGCTGCCCGCCAACTACGTGGAGCGCGCGCCTCAGGGCACCTACCCTTAGTGCCTGTACTGTACCGTACCCAGTATACAGCGTGGGTCGCCATAAAGTGCACATATGAAATAGGGTGAATCTAGACCCAATTCCGAGGACGGGAAATATAATAAGATTTTTTTTTAATTTTTTGCCAATTTTTATTTTCCGACGAAGGAATTGGATACAGATTCACCCTATATGCACTCTATGGAGAATTACACCCCTCTGGTACAGTAGTACTACCAGGTAGTTCTACTGGTAGTACAGATGATACACCTTAGGGACACTAGTACTACTTCTAAAAATACAAGAATATCCCTCGGGTTTTGTCATAGACCACTGTATTAAAAGTTCAACTGGTAGTACATATGATACACATTCCAGATGTAAACAAAATATACATACATGTTTTCTAGCTCACTGAAAACCTTGAACGGAAAAAACTTTGACTTTTACTATGCAGCCAACCAAAAAAAAATTATGCTTTTTCATACAAAATGTCTACTATTTATGAAGTGTTCGTGTTCTCTTCGTATTCTGCACCAAAGTTTTTTATTCTCTGTTTGGCCTGTAGGTTGACTGGTAGAGAATGCCTATGGCATTGAGTCCGCCCTTTGTAACTGTATTTTATACTGTGCAATAAAGTTTAAAAAAAACGTCGTTATCGATCGGTCAAAATGTATAAAAAACACATTTTTATTAGATTGTATTGCTAAGCCGCGTTTTCACGTAGTGTTCTGAGCGAGCATTTACTTGTTCGTGTGCTGACGAACGAACATTTTACTAACGCAACAAACTACAGGACAGTTGTACTACCAGTCTGCCGTTATGGTCACTAGTACTACTGGTAGTACTAGTGACCTTAGGGTGTATCATTTGTACTACCAGTAGAACTACCTGGTAGTACTACTGTACCAGAGGGAATTACACTGTATAGCGTCACTGTATAAGCTTACTACAGAATTGTTGACCATTTAGAGCGTTTTCTACTGACAGCTTCACTTTGGGTACTGTACTACCCAGCTACATAGCCCAGCAAACTAATATACACCTTCAAGCGACATCACATAAACGAACTACAGAACATACACTAATGACAGCTTCACTTTGGGTGCTGTACTACCCAAGAATATAGCCCAGCAAACTATTTTTGGAGCGCCCGGCGTAGGACACATGCCATTGTCGAGTGACAACGTCGCTTAGTACTTTACCCTAAGTACCCCACAATATAACACTGTAGAGAGCTTCAATCGAGATATAGTGTTAACTGTCCTTTTTACAAGTTTCACCTCAGCAAGGTTAGTTTAGTAGTCATATAATTTGTTGGGTTTACTGAACTGTACTTTATGGCAAGTAATTATCCTAAATCTGTCTGCGTTTTCGGTGTTTGCCATTGTCACTTATTGTATTGGGTATTTTAGTACCCAAAGTTAAACAATATATTTTCTTATTAATATTTATAGTGACGCTTATTAATAACTATATCGTCCACGCTATTTAAGTACACATTGTGTCAAATTAAACTAAATAGTATACAACTATGGCTAATATTTATGAAAATTTACCATAAAGTTCAACATTGCAATTTTTCATTATGTATATGCTCATATTGCCAAACTTTGCAATTTTTATATGTAAAAAACATATCGTTTTACTTATTCATTCACGTTAGTAATGTACAGTCACGAGCTTTAATTTGGAACCCATTTCCTTCAAATGTTGTTAGAACATTTACAATGCAATAAGGTCGAAAACTTCAGTTCAATAATAATTGTGAAGTGTCAAGATAACACAATTAAATGTCTTATTGAATGGGCCCTTGAATTGATAACGTCTTTGCCAAAAGCTATCATTACAGTTTTCTAATTACGAACATGTGTCATTGTGTGTCAGTGTCAGACAAGAAAATTTATTGAAAACTGTCATTTTCACAAAATACTATTTGCAAATAACAAATATGGCCGGAGAGAAGACAGGGCCTCAAACACGGGTGACAATTAGTCGGAAAAAATCGGAAATGATCGTTTGACTCGTTCCGCCCGGTTGACGTCACTGAGCGGTTTCCCCTAGTCACGTATAGTAACGTAAGTTGTCAGCATGGCAAACATTGACACTCCTTAAAAATATTAGCTTTAAATGTCTTCAGTTTGCTATACGATATTCCACCTTAGGTGGGTCCCAAATTAACGCTCGTGACTGTACACGCTCCCGCATTTTCGAGGTGGTTGAATGCATTATTTTGTACTTGACAGTACATCTGTTTTAGAAATGTGGATATTGCTTAAGGTTAATGGTTTTAACTAGGGATGCGATTTTTTAAGCATGCGCAGATGCGGAAGCGGATATTTCGAGGCTCACATCCGCGGATGCCGATTTTGGGGCCAAACACTCAAGAACATAAATAAACAACGTCTAGGCACGCGGTACTAAAACACGTTGTGACTGATTTACAACCGTTACAAACCTAAGTCATCACTCGAGCAAATGCGCGAAACGTCAGATCACGTGCGCACACGCGCCGCATTGGCCCCTTTCTTGTAGCGAACTGCACTACATCCGCGTCCGCAAAAACTCCGCATTGATAAAAAAAAAACCCTGGTTTTAACCGCATGAAATATGTATCGAAATAGATGAATTATAAAATCCATTGGACAGTATTACGGCCTGTGTTGTTCCATGCTGGTATTAGTAATATTACGAAGGTGGGTCAGTCAACTTTTTATTGTTGTTATTCTGTCCCGGTGAGCCAGGAGACAATGGTGGCAGAGTTTCTTAGAAAACGACTTGGACTCATCATTCTAAGGATATGCCTACCATGGAATAGGTTTACCAATATAACAAAACCACGTGTTTAGTGGATTTAAACCCCATAAAATCAGTTTTAAAGAGTGACCCAGGAGACGTAACCATGGCAACAAGCAACAAAAAAGTTGAAGAAGCCGCCTACAATAACATTTCGCACAGGTGACGCAACATATCCGTTGACGGCTTTAAAGTGTGAAATACTACTAAGTATCAGTTTTTTTTTAAACGATGGTTGCGAACAAGCATGCAGCCTACCTGGTGGTGAGCAGACACCGTAGTCTATTGATGCTTATGGCTCTAGACCTTTTATATTTCAAAATACAGCGTGTCACAGAGCAGGCCTTCTCAAATTATTTTAAAAACGTTTTTACTATTTTCATAATACGATTTTAAAAATTATATTAAAACGTGAACAACTTTTGATGGGGCTTTAAACATGTCATTCCAGGTTATACATTTTTTTATATACGTTTGTTATACTGACTTATGTATATCGATTGTTATAAGTAATAACATGTAAATATTAAAGATTATTTAGAACAGCTATTGTGCAGATTCGCTTGCTTATGGTGTATAGAACCATATTATATATTTAAAACACTGATATAATTATCGATTACAGATTTAAAAGAATAATGTTAGACTTTAGCAGAAACTAATAAATTATAAATTTTGTCAAGGTTATGCTTTGAATAAGAAGAGTCAGATACATGGTGTAAGGCGATGAGACTTCTTTTATATAAAGCTAATATAAATTGTCCAGTTTGTACTGGGTCGCGGGTTTGTAACACTAGAAAGATTTGAGTCCCCTGGAAGCTCGACTCCATACAAACCTAGTTAGGTTTTAGGAGTTTTTTTTCTATTGTAATTTATGGCAACAGAAACTAGTTTTCGACCTTAGATATGGCGGATCCTAATCAAAGTTTCATGTTATTCCAATATAAATTGTGCAAGTAATGACATTGTCGAAAGATTCTCACGTAGCGTTTTTTAAACGCTCATCGGTTGTCTTTACCATTTTTGTAATATTTTGATTATTAATTAAAATTAAAATCCCTAAAACATATATGTTCCTAGGTATTGTGAATATATTCTGATTTCGTAAGATTAAACTTGGTTAGCTTCTGAACACCACAGTTAATATGGGGGGGTGGTAAGAACAGCGTTTGAAACGCCCGTTATTTTTTTTTTTAATAACCCAGTCTTTATAATTTACCGGTTTCTGATTTTAGTTAGTGACAACAACTTAAGTATTTCTATAACTAAATGTATATTTTTCTATTAAATATTTCAGAAACTACATAGTACCGTAATATATAAAGATAGATGCAGTTATAGTAGATTTTTTGACTCATTTCAATTTCTCTTGTTTAATAAATGTGCTTATTAAAGTTGTTGTCATAGTAAAGGATAAGTAATTGTATTGATGCATTTTATCAAAATTATGGCATTTTTAAAACTAATGGCACTGATTTTTTTATATGTTGCATTTTTATATGATTACATTCCGTTGTATTTTTGATTTCTTATTTAAGTTCGTTGGTTGTTAATACGTCATAGATTAAATAACTGACAATAATCAGTAATATTTTAATATTTAAGCTGGTCTTACTAAATTAGTGGGTAAAAGGAACGACCAATGTATTCAAACAATTTTCTGTTCTAGAGAGAAAACAAAACTAAATATACATCTAAACTGTTGGAAGCATCCATCCTTTTTCAGCTAGATTCAAGCAAAAGTGAAAAATGTGAAAAAAAAATCCTCTTTAATAAGTAAAATTTATCGTAAACAAAATATGCGCACCAAAAGTCATGTTTTCTCTCTTGAACACATATTAATTGTACTATGCCAATAGCTTTTATTTCTACTTTTAATTAAGGAAGTACCTAGGCACTTGTTAAAGTGCAGTTAGATTAAGTTAATATTTTATTTATTTATTTTTTTAACCAAATTCATGATATAATGTATAAGTAATAATATGTAGTGGTGTGCAAATTGCCGAAAGTTTCAAAAAAGTTCTTGGAAATTTCTAGAAAGTTTCACAAGGAATTAAGGAAATACGTACCTGAGAAGCATAAAACTGGTACCTTATACCTAGTGTATAAGGTTACAGTTTTATGCTTTTCAGGTATGGAATTTCCATGTTGGTAATGGAAAGTTTCAATTCCCATACAAAAATGAGAGAAATTTCCAAAATTTTCCTATGTTAAATTGCAGAACAATTCGCAATATAGGAAAATTTCCGTCAGCATATCAGCAATAATATGTATAAAGCAGAACTAGTACATATCAATCTTCCTTTCTAACCAACATCCACTTGACATTTTAATCAGTATCTTGGTTAAGATAACGAAAAAAAAACTATCCAATTTATAACGTGTAATTTTTTTGTAAAGCCTAATCCCACTATGGTCTAGTTTCCCTTCTGGAAAATCAGGCGGCAGTCGCTTCCGCAATAACTAGTGCCTACGTATATTTGGATAAGATAGCAAACGGAACCTGAGGAACCAGGATCCTTGGGATAAGGATGTATTTTTCTGAAAATATTCTCAGGCTTATATTTCAATGTAAGGGGCACCAAATGTCTCTGTCTGGTAAAACTAGTTATATATACATAGTATTATGTATTGGTAGCCGCATACGTCGATTTTTGCAGCGATACAGTTTGCCGTTTCCGTGAAAACTAGAGTAAATGTGAAAACTTAACAACGTGGCGCCGCAGGCTATCTAACCATGCACTATAGAGAAAGTGTAGAATAGAGGGACTCACTCACATATACACACTTATGTGATAAGGATGTAAGCATAGACACACAAGTGGGAACGAGATACAATGTCACATCTCCTGTCCGTCAGCTTTTTTTGATTGTCACCAGCTTGTTTGTCAAAATATTGTACTGAAACTGAGGTCACCGATATAACACGACTAAATTATAAGTGACATTAGACATCGAGAATGTATTAGTTTTCTGACTTCTGATACTTCATTTAGTAAGGTTAATTTACCATTGTCCCTTTCGGGCATACAATTTAGTCAGGTTAATTTGCCTCTATCCCTTTTGGGCATTGGCTATGACTTTATCTATTAAATTCTCTATCTACGGCATGCGCACTTGTAAACCTGCGCCATCTTGGCTCTACTGTGGTGACGGGGATAGTATCGCTGTAAAAGTTGTGCGTTAGTTTGTATAGTAAGCCGGCGACATCACAACGCTCCGGGCAGTATTAATGTTTCGTCCAATGTTACAGTGCCTTTGGAATATTATATTTTTTAAAGCAACCTGTGTTTTTATTTTCATTATTCTTACCCTGGCCCCGTAGCATGGTTGGCGTTGTCACGCGATAGGTGATAGGATAGAGCGTGCGTCACTGGCTGACACCGTTCGATAGAACGAGACGACGCTCTTATCTTGTCACTTGTCGCGTGATAAGGCCAACCATGCTACGGCTCCTGGTGTGGCGAGTTTAAAAGCCAAACAAATCTTCGTTTAAGTCCTTTGGTGCATTGCTTTTGCAATGCCGAATTGCATCAAAGCAGTTTGTTCAAAAAACAATATTACCGTCCAAGGTAAAAGATTCAAATTCCAATGACGCTTTTATAAAAAAAGTCGATCACACAAATAATTTCAACTATACAAAACATTGCAAAAGCAATTTTCAAGATGGCGCCAAATGTGTCGCCGGTACAGTCAGCAGCAGAAGTAGCTACGTGTACGGAGGTGAATCGATTTACACACATCTATATTCTAAGGCAAAAAGACCTTGTGTAGATCATGTTGAGCCCTTCGCCCGCTTAGCTACTGCTGCTGACTGTACCATAGCACATTCAGTGCCCAGAATCGCTAGCCGATCCCGTGGTTTTCCTCGTATGTAGCGGAAAGCGACTACGGCGTAGGGACGCATACGTGTCGTCACGGGTCTTGAATGGGTTATGGCAATGAAACATAATATGAGTTAATAGTACTTCTGTATTAATAAGTATCTACAGTACCTAGTAAATGTAACAGGTACAAATCTTATTGAACAATCACAAACAGCACAAACTTTCAAGACAATTCAAAACAATTTTTGTATGAAACCTCTTTATAAGGAATTAAATGGCTGAAAAACAATTCGGCCTCTATGTTTTAGATGTATTTTATGACATATTATAAGTTGTCGATGTCGATGATGTGTATACCTAGATATTTTTCTAGCAGGAACAACATTTGTTTAGTGCTTGCCACAATAAAATATCGACAATCCTGTTATCGATAAATACATACTACTTCAACGACAATACGTACATACAACCACAGACATATATTAGCTATCTACCTAGACGCCGCGTGCACCTACATTGTAAACTGTAGGTAACCATATACAGAGACACAGATTTTTTTTGGGACCAAAAATGGGTTTTCGAAAAACTACATGTTGTGATGTGACATTCTGCGTCGATTTTAAAGACAATTTCGATGTGTGTGTGTGTGTTATAAAGTAAAGTAGGTGATAATTAATTCAGTGACACGAAGAAAGAAAGTTACGAAAGTATTGCAAATTGTTTTCTGAAGTGTGTAAAATATAAATAAATTGATAGTTTTGTTATTATTATCAATATTAATATTATATCAATATTATATCAATATTAACGCACCCTATTACCCTATATATATTTGTATTTATTTACCTCTATGACGTTGAAGTGGTACTTATCGATAACAGGACTGTCGTTGTTTTTATTTTGTCAATCACTTACAATAAGTCGTTCGTGATAGAACAATATCTAGGTATAATGATGTGTTAATATTGAAAAAGTTTTTGCATCATTCCCAATTTTCTTTCAAACTCTTAAGGCCATTGATGCGTTCAACAATTCATAAGGCCTCTCAGACAGTGGGGCCTGGCCCCTATTTCACCAACTTGACAATTATCACCTGACACTGACAATTCGCCATACATTGCTTGTTCTAGAAGTTAAGGTGGTCGCTAGGTTATTGTGGAACCAGCAATGTACGGAGAATTGTCGTTGTCAGGTGAAATAGGGGCCTGGCCGCGGCGGGCAATAGTAAACTTGTCATTAGCTGTCAAATTGACTATGGACCGTCAGCGCAGGCCACGCCAGTGTGATGCAGGCTTTAGGCGTACAGCTCTCACAAAAAAGACATCAACCTCGAACATAAAGCACTCGTCCCTGACTAACAAGTAGGTTAAGTGAGAGGGATGGATGTTTTATATTTGACAACGGAAACCCGGAAACCGAGTCGTGGAGTCGAAAAAAATATTTCAGCAGAATCTTAGTAAAACATATCAGAACGTGATTATTGTCAAAGACACCAAGGTGTGTTCACATTTTTTTGACCTCTGTGCAGATGTGAATGGTAGGTACGATCGACGTCAAAGACTATGTTTACATTTGTGCACGTTATAGACAAATCATATCGAACATTAAAATCGCAAGCCGGCTAGTTCTGATTTTTTTATATTCTGTTACTTAGGAACCACTACAAGTACCGTAGGTTTATCCAAGTTTGCAGCTTGTAACTTTTTTTAACTTTACTGTGTAAGTACATTGAAACATCGTCGGCCGCGGCCGTCACACGCGAATCTTCCTCGTGCACGGCTCCCACTTATAGCTCTTGAATCTGTCGGCGAGCGAGCACGTACTAACCACCCTCCTGCTGCACTCGGAAGCGCTGAAGACCACGTTAGTTGAGAGCTTGCGGGTCGGCTTGGAGTCCTCGAAGTTATCCATTAGTACTTGAAAGCGAAAAATATCATACTTCAAAGTAACAAAGTGATTTCTTCTGTCACCACACACGAAGCTATATACTCTACTGGTTAGAAACAACACTGGTTAAAGCTTGTAAAACTACCTACAACTAAGAAAAGTTGAAAAACCCCCGGTTTTTTCATTTCAAAGTTCAATATCGCAAAAACGGCTGAACCGATTTACCGATTTTGATGAAACATGTCTAAGAACACTCGGGTTAAAATTATCTATGACACAAAAAACCGCATTCAAATCGGTCCATCCGTTTGGGAGCTACGATACCACAGACAGATACACAAATACACAGATCACATACACGTTAAACTTATAACACCCCTCTCTTTGCATCGGGGGTTAAAAAGGTGTAGCTTCTTAATATCAGTAGCCACTTGTCGTCTGAAACGAAGATGCGAAGGGCGAGTTGGCCTGGCGATGGTAGCTACTTACCCTCTAAACGGTGTTGTTCTGGTGCTAGTAATTAAGTACCTACACAATGCAGAATGGGGTTTTATACCCTCTTAGAATGATGGACGGCTAAGGTTGAATGTAAAGTGGTGCCAGTAGGTACCTAACGTCTAACAGAACTTGCTGCCAAGTCACGTCGCGCGCGTCATCGACTCTATTCTCACACTCTTACTGTGCAAAGAGGAGGGTAGATTATCTCGTCTCGAGTTGTTAAATAACTTACAAATGACGCCATTGCCGAGCGAGCTCTGCGTGACACTGGAGGCGCACTCCTTTAGCTCGAATGCGGAGCAGGTGTCAGTGGTTATTATTGGTGACAAAGTAAAAAAAAGACTTACAAATGACGCCATTCCCGAGCGAGCTATGTGTGACACTGGATGCGCACTCCGTCAGCTCGAGTGCGGAGCAGATGTCGCTGGTGACGGTGACGTGGCCGTCCTCAGTGCGCGGGCGCAGGCGCGCGGGTAGAGCGCCGCACGAGCGGAACTCGCCGTACTTGCGCTCAAGGGCTTGGCTGACAAAGAATTATAATTATGTAACCTACTAATACTCGATGAAACCTCTTAATACTGCTTCGGGATGTAAACAAGCATACTTCACGCCTGATGGTATATGCACATACCTACACCATATTAGCTTATATAGGTACCCATGCTTGCGACTCCAGAAAAATCACAAGCGCGTTGTCGTTCCATTATTGATATGAGGATTCTTCATGTTGACAGGTAGAGACAAAATGCAGGTGTTTTGCACGCACACACTCGCGCACGCACAGCTGATTATGCTGCTTATGGCAGCGTTCTTCTGTAAGGAGGAGGTACTTGCCCAATTGAAAGTCTTTCGAGTCGAGATATTGAGAGATTTCGACATAATTCGATTGACAGTGCCTACTAACGTTACCAAGCCGACACATTTAAATAAAAAAATTGTAGGTACATCTTGTGACGCAAAGGCTAAGGAAATGTAATAACCCGTAATCGAAATTTTCTCCGCAGAAGTTACAATTAGCGGAGCAACATTGGGACATGGCGTCCGACGCCGCCGAACGGTAGTTCGGTCCACGTCGCAGATCGTTGCAGCTGAAACACACGTTAAAAACATAACATTTTGTATTTCGAGCCGGAGTTTTTAAATGTACTTTATCGGTGTTGGAACCGGAATTAGAGCGGCACTTGCTAATTTAAGTGACAGAGAGGGGCATACACGAACGAACATCGTTATTGTTTTGCGGTAGCCACTCAGAGTTGGACTTGGAGTTGGAGCTAGATTTGGTGTTGAAACTGGAGTCAGTGCCGGAATTGGATTCGGAGTTACTGATCTGTTAGAAGCCTTTCTGACTGTGAGCTGTAGAGCGTGACATAAGACGTTTCCAAGGCGACGGGTCAAGATATGATTCACTAGCTCTGATGTAGTTCCGACTGATAACCCGAAATGACTGAAATTTATCGGAGTCGGAGATGTAAAAGCAAAAATTTCGGAAACAGGAGTCGGAGGTATAAAATCAATCGGAAGTTCAGATTAATTGGAATCGAAACTCCTTAAATTAAGACTGGTAGATAAGTGTAAGAATTAAGACTTTTAATTCTTACATACCTGTACGTCAATCTCTTCCCCGTAACGTCGCTGCTGCTGGAGGTATGCTTGGAGTGTCCGTCGCTGCACGACGCTTCGGTCTGCGTGTCCGTCGGTTTCTTACGATGGCGCAGGTTCATCTCGGAGTGTCTGTGGATAGATCAGTTCACTGTTAGACCATTCTCTGCACGTTGCCAACTCAAATAAGCACAGAAATCACCTATGATCCGTTTCACAAAGCTGCAAATTATTTTAAAGTTTAGTTTTAGTAAAACTAGTGCCCATGTCACATCTTCAGATTAGTTAACCAAGCGGACCCTGGGCTCCTTTAGCATAGAACTGGAAAAATCGCTTGGCGGATAATGAATTGTCGAGTTGGTGAAATAGGGACCTGAATACCTTGGCTTCTTAATGTCAGTGAGCATCTGCGTCGAGTCCACGATCTTATCGAAAAAGGAGACGATCTTCTTGAGCTTCTCATCGTGTTCCTTAACTGGTTCAGGGTCCGTCTGCGTGACGCTGGTGATGCCAGAGCGGCAGGGGGGCAGCGGCGACGGCGGCAGCGGAAGGAAGTGGCTTAGACCTGAAACAACATGTCGAGTTGATGTGTCACCATCGCGTCAGAAATGAAGCTAACCATAGATGAGCAGATATAGCTTTTCCAATTGCTATACGTGTGTAGCGGGTGCCGGCAGCGGCACATTGCACCTAGGACCGATGGCCGTTCGGGCGGAAAGGTATTGTATTATATTGCACTGGAATGGAAGGCGTATCGTGGGTCACCCTCACAAGCTGGACTGATGAATTAGTAAAGATCGCGGGAATCCGCTGGATGCGGGTGGCGCAAGGTCGGCCGTCTTTGTGTCGGTGGCCCATGTTCAGATCGGCAGTGGACGTTTTTTGCCTGATATAATGATTATGATGAAGACGGGTGGTCTTTGTATGGGACACTAGCAAGTAAATATTTTTTCACTTCTCATGCTCGAAAAGTGTGTCATATTAGGCTTAATAAGCGGGGCTAAAGTAGTACATGTAGCCCCTAGGGAAAATATGTATACATATTTATGATTTATACACATTTAATTTGACCAATCAAAACACTTCACCACATTAAATCCACCAATCACAACTCTTTCAAAAAACATTTCTCTTTGCTATCAATCAACCAGAATACAGCTACATACATATTAAAATCGCCCAATCAAACATCAGGTGTTTTTAGTCCTTAATTCCAAATCATTTAAATCCACCAATCACAACTCTTTCAAAAAACATTTCTCTTTGCTATCAACCAACTTGTGCCCGTACGCTGTCCGCCGCGCTTCCGTTTGGATGCGCCTGTAGATACGTTTATTTATGGAGTCAATATTTTGTATCTGTGTCATAGCAGTTTAGTAAAAAAAAACATGCCGCTAAATTGAACAATCTCTTCGCCGTGAAATTTGTTACTGATTGTGGATTCTTTGTTTTACTATTTTCTCGCAGTCGAAGTGAAAAGTAGAGTGTATAACTCGGGTCTAAAAGCCATATTACCCCTCGAAATATTTTCCCTCGCTTCTCTCGGGATAATATCAATCTACTATTTCTGTGATCATGTGAATAATAGGTTCGCTTATACTTACCGATGTGCTCGTTCTCATGTTGCAACTTATCTCCCTCTCTCTCAAAGCCCTCGTGGCAGAAGTGGCACACAAACCGGCGGCCGGGGAAGTGGCACAGGTTTAGGTGGTCGTTATAGTTGATGATGCCTGAAGACAAGTCAAAGGAACCAAGTAAATGGAAGGAGCAGTTTCTGTTATACGATACGATAAGTTCTACGATTCGTTCTTAGAATGCTGTGAAACTTGGAGGGGATGGCTACTTGTTAGTACTTAAACGTTCTATTACCTACTGTGAAATGAGCGTTGAATACTGCCCCATTAAGTTACAGTATAACATGCGATAGGCGGTGATTGGGCACTGACAAGGCGTAATGTCTAGCAAGCTATTTCAGTGGAAAAACTTAAGTAAACGCTCGGCCAGCTACGAACCGAAACCAAGGATTTCTTGCTTGCATGCACCTAACATATCATGACCAAACCTTTGTGATTGATTGATTTGACATTTCACAGTCAGTCATCGTGCATGAAGTTACCGTTTAGCCTTAATAAATTCTCCTTTTCATCACCGTAACATCCAAACCATTGTGCATTTGCATAGTGAAAATATCAGGTACTCCAGGTATATAGAGAACTATTCTGACCCAAATTTCTACAGGATTGTGTATTGAGGATGTAGCACCCAAGGATGCGTAGTGTTGAGAGGGTGGGACCTGCATTTTAGCTGTCAAGACAACGAAGCTTGTGATTCTTGTGGTGTCGCAAGCGTCCATTGGCTACGGTGTCTGCTTACTATCAGGTAACGTGTTGCTATCCCACTTCCGAGTGGATGTGAGTAGAGTCGTGCAGGTATAATTACCGTATAGCATCATCCGGCAGCCGGCGATAGGGCACTGGCGCGGCGTGGTGTCCAGCAGACAGTTCCGTTGCACCACCTGCGCGCAGTTGGCGGGCGCGCGCATCGCGCTTTCAGAGTGCGCGCGAGTCGGTCGGCGCGTGCGACGGAACCTGGCGAGAAAAGCGTCGTGTGTCCAGTGGCGTGTGTGTCTATATAAAAACAGCAAGTAAGAGGTATAGCTTTCTACTATGAACGTCCTTAATAGTCACTACTGGGCAGATGTGATTGTCGTAGGAAATATGTTAATAGCGTGGTTTAGGATTCGACGCAGACGGAACCGCGACATCTTGCGGCCAATTCGACCAACCTTATGCGAATTGATATGCAGCTGAAAACTTTTTGGCAGCGAGGCGTCTGCTCATGAAACGCCCTGTTGGTCCTGGGTAATCCACCAAAGATCTGCGAAGCCGTGTTTCTGCTTTCGCTGTGTATGAAACAGACAAGGCTGCTACGGTCTACGGCGTAGCTTAATAGTGAATGAGTTAAATATGTATTCGCACTTCATCCATCTAACAGTTTAATGTACACCAATCATCATGATCATGGTGTTAATATAGCAATTGTATTACTTATTAAACTAGTGTTAATAGTATCTAAATTACATTATTATTTTATTGTCATTATTATTTGTTTCTGCGTGCATGTATCATCCTGTCCGCTATGTGCTCAGAATGCTGTTGGAGCTAGCCCGCATAGTGGTGTAGAAGCAGTCTACCCGCGCTTCTGCTAACATCCCTGATGCGCTACAAAATCTGGGCAGCCCCATCAGCACCCTGAGCGCGTTATTATACTGCACGCGCAGAGCGCTATACCGTTCCCACCTCTATATACTATAGGTACCTCAGCCTGCGTCGCCGCCTCCGCTCCAGACTATGCTGATGCATGTCGCACTCGCTGACGGCGCCGTGTGGCGCGCAGCCGTGGTGCGGGTTGGGGCTCCGAATGCCGAGGAGCCGCTGCATGAACGACTGGAAACGGGTGCGCTTGCGTTGACGGCACATTCTGGCTCTAAACAGTCGAAGAAAGAAATATTTTAAAGATATTGCCTGAAATTTAGTAGTGCCTGCCGAATGGTGGTTGACATTTTATCACGTATCGATGTGGATAAGAAATCCGTCACTCTCGTCAGAGCGTGGTGGATATCTTATGTAAAGTAGTAAGTGACGAAATGGCAACCCTCTTAGGCCCTCTGATATGCCTGTGATGACAACTACCTAATATACAGGGTGGCACATTTAGATCGGTCAGTATGGGAAAGTCTGAAACTATTAGACATACGAAGATCTCTTCTTAGGAACCATGTCATCGATTTTAGTAAGAAGAAAAACTGCATTCATACATTTAAAAAAAAAAGTTGAATTTTGTATTGAAAAAAATGGTGGTCGTTTCGAAAACTTACTAAAATAAATTAAAGGATATGAAAACAATGCATTTTATTCATATTAGACGTCATGTTTCAAAGTAACATTTACTGCTTAAGACCTACACAATCGATATCTAAATAGAAATAGTGTTAGTTTTATTTTTCAAAACGTCCGGGTTCGATTCCTGAGCTGAGTACAAGTTTTTTTTGAATGTATGAATGCAGTTTTTCTTGTTACTAAAATCGATGACATGGGGCCTAAGAAGAGATCTTCGCATGTCTTATAGTTTCAAACTTTCCCATACTGACCGATCTAAATGTGCCACCCTGTATACCATTTGCCAATGATGTTAATAAAAAAAATAACAAAGAAACAAAGTAACATACGTTACTAAAACCCAACTGTAGAAATAATACACCATCCAAAAGGTCCGCCTGCGGCATGGTCCCCAATACGCTGGCCGTGTTACTTACCTCTTTAGTATCGCAAGAGAAATTCTCTGCGCGAAGTTTAATTAAATAAAAACCGGCCAAGTCCGTGTCGGACCACGCAAAACGAAGGGTTCCGTGCCTATTAAAAAGGTCGTATCGTCACAGAAATTTTACGGCACTTACGTCCTTTTCTTTGATGAAGGCAGTTTTTCAGCAATATCTCGAAAACCTCTGAACCGATCTTGTTCAAAACAATTTTCGGTGAATGAAATTAATAAGTTCTATGTCCATGAATTTTTCCATATTTTTAAAATACACCGTTCAAAAATTAGAGGGGGGGGGACAGAATTTTAGTGACTTTCGGGGCGATTATCTCCGACCCTATTCACTTAATCAAAAAAAATGCAAAGAAACCTTATATTAATTTTGAAAGGCCTATCGATTGATGTGCCACACGGGGGGTCACAATGAATTTTTTTTTTTTGACTTTTAGTTTTATGTATGAAGTGCACCCCTAAAAAAATTTTTTTTTGTCATTTTAATTACAAAACTATGTAGCGGCTAACAAAATACACCTATCCTCAAAATTTTATTCAAATACACCTTATAGTTTTCGAGTAAAATGCCTGTGACATACGGACAGACGGACAGACGGACAGACGGACAGACGGACAGACGGACATGACGAAACTATAAGGGTTCCGTTTTTGCCATTTTGGCTACGGAACCCTAATAAGGCTCGCTACATTGAGATTGAATTCCAGCGCAAATCCCACAGCGCTAATTCCGACCACAGCTACTCCTTATAAAATATATGCCGCTATAGTTATATAATTTAAGTACAAGATAGTATACCTGAGAGCATTTACTTACGCTGCACCAATTTTAAGTCTGTTTGGTTTTGGTGAGCGATAAGGAATGCCATTTGGCATTAAATCCCCCATTAGTATATTGTTTCGATTTGCGCAATAAAGTTCAAATAAAATACCTGGGACAAAAAGGAACAGTCTGGAACATATTCTGCGCACAGCCGCACCCATGCTCACTCGCCAGCAGAGTCGCGCGACGCCTGCGTTGTCGCATACGCCTTCGTCGATGGCACCATGGTGCAGGATTCGCTTACAGACGTGTTCGTTTTCGAACAATCTACCTTTAATCTGCTAAAAAATACCTGGGACAAAAAGGAACAGTCTGGGACATGTCATTATTCTGCGCACAGCCGCACCCGTGCTCACTCGCCAGCAGAGAGTCGCGCGAGGCTTGTGTGGCTGCATACGCCTTCGTCGATGGCTCTTTGGTGCAGGGTTCACTTACAGACATGTTCGTTTTCGAACAATCCACCTGTAATGTCATATATATAACGGTTATTTATATATGAGCTATAAACGAACTCTACAACATGCTATTTATAGATAGCAAGCTATGTATGAGCCCTCAGCTTCTTCGGATGCCATTATGCGAACTCCAAAGCAAGATCTGATGATCTCCAAACCATTGGTGTAATGTGTAATAACACAACTGGGCATTGAGCCCCTTTCTTGTCGTGACTTGTATATAGGTACGTATACGCATCCACAAAGACTGCGCTCTATGTAGTAGCATGATCGCTTTTATGTCAGACATAACACATTCGTCCCTTTCGCACTTAAGTACCTACTTGCTAGCGAAGGACAAACGCTTTACGACCGACCTAAACGCGGCCATATTAGCTAGGTTTGAGTCCATACGAGCTACTCGAGTCTTACTGCTTAGGGGTTACTGCTTAAGGTCAAACTCCTACCTGATCAGCGGTTTCAATGTCATGGTCCGACGTCCCAGCACAAGCATCCAACTTGACCCGGTGACACCTCTTCCTCTTTCTAGACTTTCTCCCACTCTCGTCACTATCTTCCACCGGATCTCCTGCAGCATAAGGCTCTGGCAACATCCCTATCACACTCGCATCGTAGATTTGAAACAGCTTCTTCAGACATTTGTACTTCGCTTTTAAAACTTCGTGCTTCTTCTTTGGAACCCATTTGTTCTCCTCTTCTTCGTTCTTCTCTGGTATGCTTGAAAGCGTGCTGCGTTTGTGAGTCATCGAGATACGTCGGAATGAGACTACGCTACAGACAATTTTGCTTAACAAATAGAACAAAATACTAGAGTACAGGTAATTTAGAGTCACAAATATCATTATTCACAGATCTATCGACGTGGTCTGCGAACATTCAGTATTCTAGAAGATGGCAGCCTTTTAGGCTTTGTTGAAAATTGGTGTCCCGTGCCGTGAACGCATGTTGTTGTGGCATTTCTCAGTGACAAGCTGATGACAGGTTTCTCAATTTAAACAGAAATTCCCTGTGGTATTTTTTGAAGTAAATAGTATGCCTGCTGCGGCCTTCGTGGAATAAATATTGTCAATAACAACCCCCAAAGAGTAATAACCCCAAACGCCAAAGCTAAACCTTGAATAACCTTTAATCAAGGTAAAACACAAAGGCACTAGCACTGCTTGGGATTATATATGACCAGTGTGTTACTGTTTAAACGTTTAAACAGAAGTTACAGAAGGCCTAAAAGTGTTGTGAGTATAACATAGTAGTGGGCACGCCCTGTCATAGTAACCGTTTGTGTTCAACTATAAAGTTAATGATATACCTATAGGCTTATCTATTACGTAGACGAAGACACGAACTGCTAACGAAGAGAATATATAACAACTGAGATTCGTCTGCTTGCCCTTTTGATATGTAGGTAAAAGCAAGAAGTGAAAAACTTAACTCCGGGCCGTCCTCGGCTCCAGAGGCAGAGTGTCTACCAACCAGATTAACTGTACCTATCGGCAAATATCGGATTGTTATCCTATAAAAAGGTAATGTAAACAGTAAACAAATGTCATCAACTCTTGTTGTTCTTTTTAATATATCGGGGTACAAATGAGAACACACATGAAAAACAATAGCTTAACTTTATTTCACAGCTTTATTTACATAACAATATAAATTAAGTACGTCACACACTGGTTCCGAGTCAACCCCCAAACGAATTCTCTGGCATCAGCAGACCTAGAATAGAAGAATATGTTAATCAATAAAGAACTAAGTGTGTATTGTATTGTGTTCTTTTTTTAGTATTGTAAGAAACATGAACGAGGATGTCTCACAGTCAGGGAGGCGTACCCGACGAAAGAAAGTTGATTTTCAAGTTGAGTTCAGAGGAAGGAGGTTCAGAGGATTTACAGTTCAAGTCTGTAAGATTGTAGTTTTGTATGTTTGTACGCAGGGGGTAATATCCGTTACGGCTTATCCGACAATAAAATCACCTGTATTTACAATGGACTTTCTGGGTGGTCATAGGCTATAATTTTATCCTGTGGGTTTGCCTGCGTGAGTATAAAATTAAATTAGCTTTGACACTGTGCCGTGCTATTTGAACTATGGCGTCACTCTTGTCAGCGGTCGAATCTGACGTTTTCTGCGCTATCGAAGTTTCTCAAATCAGTTGCATATAAATATAACATCCAAACTCTCACTGGACTTCGGTCCCTGAGAGATCTATCTATTGCCGTATCTTCTACAGGACTTACTCGCAAAACACGCCGTCATGAAGCAGATGCCGCAGCCTGCAAAAAATGCGCGCAGTGCCACCTGGAACCAACATTATGAAAAATGACGGAGTTCTACGGGTCGATCACGTAACGCATTGTACGCGCGTCAGGCAGATTCAAATGACACTTCAACCCCACCAGGTAACATACATTAAATAATTTAAACTGACTTTAATTCAGTACCTACTTCGCCAAGCCACGTAGGTACATGAAATTTTCCACATTTCCTTTCCAATTTACCACATGAACTGCTTTCCGAGAGCAAATGCGTTGATTATTGTACAAAAAATCCAAGTCGCTATATGTGGGCTGATGATATTTGAGGAGTTCCGTCGATTCCTCAAGGATCTCACTACTTCAACGAAATCATATCAAAATCTTTGACGTACTATTCTTGAGGAGTTCCATAAGTCATCTGTGGTCTTCATCATCAGTTCCACTTCACTAAAATTGCAATTTCCGAGGGTAAATACACGAGTTATAATAGAAAATACCGAAATCACTACACGCGTGCCTTTAAAATTTGAGGGTTGCCCTCAATTTCCATGGGATCCCATCATCAGATCCTGACTTTGTGACAATGGGACCACCTCAAGATATACTCTTTCGAATAAAAAAAGAATTTTGAAAATTAGTGCCCAATTGACAGAGAAATCGGTTAACATACATTTAAAAAAATATGAGTGGAACACAAGTAGAACCTCTTTTTTCGAAGTCGGTTAAAAATACAACCGAATAGATTGCTAGCCTCTATCACATTGGTGGTACAGTCAGCATCATAAAGATGTATACACTTTTCGACCTTATCTCCAAGCAATAAGGTCCTAGAATGTATACATGTTTATGATGCTGACTGTACCTATTGGTGGGTTTTTTCTTCGCACACCGCTCCGCTGCCTCGGACAGGTATGGTGGGTTCACCTTAGCGTTGTCCCAGTCTCAGGCGTCAAATAGACAGTAATACTCACGCTAGAGAGCACCTCGCGTTGATTCGGCGCCATGGCCGCCAGCGCGCCGATCATGATGCCCATGGACCCTGGGTTAGTAAACCCGCAGAGCGCATACGTCGCCACCAGCTCCCCGCGAGCCTGCAAGTGTTGAAACAATATTTTCACACCTGTTATTCACAAAACAGTCATGGTTGGCTTCAAATACCTTTGGGATCAAAGTTGTACTTTTCTTCCCTGTTTTAGCTATTCAGAAGAGAGCCATTGTTGCCCCCAAATGGCTTTCAATTTTCCTTATAGAAGGTGTGAAGAGCACTATATTCCACTCGGTAGCAAAATAATTTTCATCTTGGACGTGAACACTTCAATCCCACGTCACGCTCAAGATTTTACGACGAATTGACGAATCTTTCGCTTCATTCAGGACTCAATATACCGCCCTCATCGTAAATATATCAATTTGCTCCCTTGAGGCACAATCTACAATGATATTCCTATCCTAAGTGAATAGAAGTAAGTGTTCAAAAGATAACTACCATATAAATATAAAAAATAAAACACCCCCGACACATCAATTATTTTTGGCGAATAAATACAGCTTGACCTGGCTTATTAGCCTTATCCTGTATTCGCACCACTTGATAAATGTTACTACTTTTACGTAAAAACTCGGAATACGAAGGTGTACCAAGTATTGATTGGTTGGAAGGAACTGTATAATCAATAATCATCAATGTAGGTATATGTGTGTCTGTGGCATTCTAGCTCCTCAACGGATGAACCGATTTAACTGTGGATTTTTAAATCGAAATTCTAGTCAACAGTTTTTCCCAGATCTTTCCTTGAAGCTCTCTGAGATGTTACTGCAATCCAGACTTAAATATTTTTTGCAACCACTACTTGAAGACTAGGTACGTCAGAGTAGATTAGCTGACGCGGTCCCCCTTTCTCATATACTTACAGAGAGCAGTCCCTCCCGTTTCATGTCGCCCATGCGCTGGTAGGCCACGAACTCGTTGACGACGGTTTTCAGCCCCACTAGGGAGCCCACCAGCTCACACTCCTCCCAAGGTACACCTGTGACAACAGCATTAATAAAATATCGTGGCATCGTTGCACCATTAATCTAGTTCTGAACGAGGCTATTCGATTTTAACATGTCCGCAATAATAGAAACACTGCAACCATATCATATTTCAGTTTCAGTTTCTTTATTGGTAAATTCAATTTACAGGTCATAAGTACGAGCCGGGATTCGAACCCATGACCGCCGCTTGACAGCCTGAACACTACACTATAAAAAAACCGGCCAAGTGCGAGTCGGACTCGCGCACGAAGGGTTCCGTACCATTATCTACAAAAACGGCAAAAAAATCATGTCTGTTGTATGGGAGCCCCAGTCCACCAGAAATACATAAAATTTCAACTCTCTAGCTATCACGGTTCTTGAGATACAGCCTGGTGACAGACAGACGGACGGACGGACGGACAGCGAAGTCTTAGTAATAGGGTCCCGTTTTTACCCGTTGGGTACAGAACCCTAAAAAACTGAGAGTAAAGCCCTACGATATACCTACAGAATCTGTCGCGAGAACAATCTATCTCACTGTATCACACTCACCCATAACATAGCAGAGCGGGACGAAGATTTTCCCCAATATCCACTCCAGATTGAGATCCGGGTGGCCGAGTAGACCCCCGCAGTAGCCCAGCACGCCATTCGTGAACGCGATGAAGGAGACGAACGCGACAATGTTGGCGATGATGTTGAGGATGAGAGCGATGCCGTTGGTCGCGCCGCGGGTCGCGGCTGACAGCGCGGATTGGTCCTCACTGAGAACAATTCATTACTTAATAGTAAAAGACTATACAGAACAGCCGAAAGCAGGGACAGACTGAGCTCCAGTAGTTTTATATTTGACTCAACATGTTTTTTTAGCGACATGTGGTTTAATTCTTTACAAAACCGGGTCTAAAAGCTTTACATACGCACTACACTCTTTATTTATACTTAGTCTCACAAACGCACAACAGTATCGCAATACTGTTTATCCGTTGTCTAGTACTGTGGGACTAGATCAATTGGTGTGAATTGTCCCACGATATTTATTATTTATTATTATTTATTACTATCCATAGAGAGTCATCTGATTCGATTGCGTTATATCGATTGTGTCGCTTCCAAAAGTCACCGTGTGTAACCGCTCTAAGTGGAAGTAGAATGGGAAATTATTGACAGACAACTGTTGTCTGTCAATAATTTCATTCTATCGTAGTTAATAAGCATAGAATCAATATGGAACACCTCATAAAGGTAAACTTACCAGCGGGATCACTGAGTGTGTCAACAGTTCGGGACTGCTTAGAGTGATTTCTTCAGCTGATGAGGAGATAGCCTTCATCTACCTGTGCACTGAGCTTACGAGATAAATATGTACGTAGGTCTGACATAACGCACCTGACTATGGGCTGAATGTTGTCCACAGCCGTGAGCGATCGCTTCGTCTCCGGCAAGAGAAGCTTGGCGTAGCTAATCGCCGCCGGCGCAGACATCACACTGGCCGTCACCAAGTGCGCCGGCTCTGCGCCAAACTGGATGTACGTGGCTAAGATCGTGCCTGTAAGTAAACAGTAAGGTCAATACGTATCAGATACCCATATCCAAATACGCGTTAATCTCTCTTTACTCTTTCACTCTTGATAGAATGGTCTTGGTTTCATGATGACGTATTTACTGTGGACAAAGCACTCCTTGCGAAGCTCCTCCACCTGTTACAGTCTTCAGCGTCACGGGAATATTGGACTATGGTGGTTTGAGATACTCTTTAATATTGTGCAGAAATTGGGTATGCATGGGGGACACGCCTTTAAGAGGAGCAACGATGGGAGATGGATAAAACCGGTTACTGAATAGTGGGTTAGGTCATCGAAACTGTCAGCGGGTAGACCAGCCCGATGGGCCGTATCTGCCGAAGGGCAAGTAAACAGTGGATGAGGTTAGCAGTGGACCGAAGAGGGTGGCACAGTAAAAAGAGCTCTATACTCAACGAGCCCCGTGATGATGATGAGGTCCTACTACTTAAGTAGTAGTGCTTACATTAGCGTGCATTGATCTATCTTCATTCTTTCGGAAATAGGAGTTTTCAGGCAGAGTTTAACTTAATTAAATTATTAACCATGTCAATGTTTATGAAAACGGAATACTATAATTTTTTTGACCTCGCAAATACCGCAAATAGCCAATAGCTAGGCTAATTTGACGACCGGTTAGCCTAGTGGGTAGTGACGCTGCCTACGAAGCTGAAGTTCCTGGGTTCGAATCCCGGTAAGGGCAAATATTTGTGTGATAAGCATGAATATTTGTTTCTGAGTCTTGAATGTTTTCTATGTATTTAAGTATTTATAGCTATTATATATATCCATTAACTATTATACAACATATAGCTATTATATAGCTCCAGCACATCTTTTCGTCCAATATCCCGCAGTGTCTCAAGACGAGAGTCTTTGACCAGTGTGTGTTGCCAGTGATGACATATGGCACTGAAACTTGGTCGCTTACTATGGGCCTCATAAGAAAGCTCAAAGTCACCCAAAGGGCAATGGAGAGGGCTATGTTAGGAGTTTCTCTGCGTGATCGCATCAGAAATGAGGCTATCCGCAGTAGAACCAAGGTAACCGATATAGCCCTCCGAATTGCTAAACTTAAGTGGCAGTGGGCGGGGCACATTGCACGTAGAACCGATGGCCGTTGGGGCGGAAAGGTTCTCGAGTGGCGACCACGTACCGGAAGGCGCGGCGTGGGTAGGCCCCCCACAAGGTGGACTGATGACCTGGTAAAGGTCGCGGGAGTCCGCTGGATGCGGGTGGCGCAGGACCGGTCAATAATGGAACTCTCTGGGGGAGGCCTATGTCCAGCAGTGGACGTCTTTCGGCTGATATGATGATGATGATATATATCCTCGTCTAGTAACCTATAACACAAGCCTTATTGAGCTTACTATAGGCCTAGTTCGATTTGTGTAAGAATGTCCCCTAATATTTATTTATTATTTAATTTCGTTGAAAAAGTAAAAGGCATTCAGCATAACTCGTCTTATCAAAAAACTTTTGCCCTGGCTGGATCAATATCTAATACCTACATGATTGTATTACTGCCAAGATCCAATTAAACATAGCTTAGAAAGTAAGTACCTAATTAAAATCGAATGAAAAAGCCAGATAAGTAATAACAACACTAGCTTGCAGAAAATAGTGAATTACGTTGTGCTCGATTCGGATAGAACCTAAATAGCTACAAAAAAGATTTTATGTTGATAACATTAATAATTTACTTTAAAAAAAACCGGACAAGTGCGAGTTCAACGGTGTTCAACTTCAAAGGTGAGGGTTCCGTATATAATCTAAATTTCATAAGTGTTTTTGAATACTCAAACTTCTTATAGGTTTTCCTGTAATCTTTAGGCAAGGAACTATTTTCCATATTTTTTTCAGAATTTTAATCCTAGTAGTTCCGGAGATAAGAGGGGGGGAATGGTCAATATTCGTCTTTTTTCCTAAATTACTACAAATCTGTTTTTGCTAAAATTATAAAAAAAAATATATCTGAGATGCTTATATGTACATGTCACACAATACAGTTTGCGAAACTTTTTTTTAAAATTTTCCAGTTTATCCCCTAAAAGTGGCCCCCTTGTTCAGATTTCATTAATTTACTTTATGTGTCCATCTTTGGGTTACCAATTTACATATGTGTACCAAATTTCAACTCAATCGGTTCAGTAGTTTCGGAGCAAATCGGCTGTGACAGACGGACAGACAGACAACCGAGTGATCCTATAAGGGTTCCGTTTTTTCCTTTTGAGGTATCGGAACCCTAAAAAACAACTTCAATTCAGTACTTCGTCAAGCCACATAGAAACACGAAAATTTCCACATTCTCTTTCCAATTTACCACATGAACTGCTTTCCGAGAGTAAATGCGTTGATTATTATAGAAAAATCCAAGTCGCTATATATGTGGGCTAATAATATTTGAGGAGTTCCGTCGATTCCTCAAGGATCTCAGAATTTACGTCATTAGTTGCTAAGTACTTCAACGGAATCATGTCAGAATCTTCGACGTACTTTACTAGTTTTTAAGTTCTAACATAGTTTTTAAGTTTTATTTTTTCCAGTGCATAGTAACAGAAATGAGATCCTTGTTATCTTTAATAAATAAAGTTGAATTTAATTTAATTAAATATATAAATCCTTGAGCAATTCCATAAGTCATCTGTGATCTTCATCACCAGTTCCACTTCACCAAAATTGCGTTATAATAGAAAATACCGAAGTCACTACACGCGTGCCTATAAAATTTGAGGGTTGCCCTAAATGTCCCTAGGATCCCATCATCAGATCCTAACTTGTGCTCACCTAATAACTTGAAAGATATCATTAAATATCTACGTGCCTATAAAATTTAAAAAATATCCTCCAACTCCTAACCGTTGAGGAGTTGTGCTTTCCATCATCAGCCCACCAACATGAAGTGATGACTACCAGACGCATATACCTGATTAGCTTTAGGAAATACATGTACACGTAATGAGTGTTTGTAAAATTTGAGGGTAGCCCTCGATTTCTCTGGGATCCCATCATCAAATCCTGACTTGATGACAATGGGATCATCTTAAGAGTATACACTTACATTTTTTTTTAAATCGGTCTACAATTGACGGAAAAATGGGCGAGCATACATTTTTTTTACAGTGGAAAATATAACCTCCTGTTTTGAAGTCGGTTAAAAATGAAGCATACTGATAGCTTGTTGTACTTAATTACGTATTCAAGAATGTATGGCTAAGTACTTAACCGATAGTAGCTACAGTAGATAGATATTGTAATCTAAATTAACACAGCTTTACGATGTAAAGACGATTTACTGATAGATATTATCAAAGATAAGAAACATAATATGACTGTGGGAATCTCCTCTATAAACATTATTCATGTTTCAGACCAATAGAATAGAAATGCTCATAAATTGCATATCTCACACAAACGCAGCAGTTACTAAGAAATACGAAACCACATACAGGTACAAATACATAGAGGTAGATAACAGGCGGTCTTATGGCTAAAGAGCGATCTGTTCCACCCTTTGGGTACAGGCGAAAAACCAACTATAAGGAGCTATTTTGGAGTCCTTCGATTACGGGAGAATCCTGCGAAACTGTCAGGATCCCTCCTAAGGTAGGACAGTACTCATTACTATGCGTGCATCCTACAGACCGAGGTCAAGTTTGGATCTATTCAAGAATTGACTTGCTGGACGTGCCAGTTTACGACAGAATCATAGACATAAGAACAGTTCATTGGTTCATGATTCTGCCGAAACCGCTGCATCTGGCAAGCTCACGTACGGCCATTCTTGCTCAGATAAGCAACTTGACCTTGATTTGCATGCAGATGTCAGATCGGAGACAACAGACAGGCTTGGCGATACTTCACTAGAGAGAGAATGATGGCAAGGGGTGACGACCCTCAGTATTGATGATAACGACTAATGGAGGAGGGAGGAAGTTCATATAACATAAGAAAGCGTTCAATTACTTGCCGGAGACGGTGGCGAAGCCCGACGCCATGACGACGTGCAGCTCCGACGGCGTCAGCACCGAGATGTACGGCTTTATCAGCAGCACTGACTCGGACTATAAACAGATTTGTCAATTAGGCACGGAACAAAATGAACAGTCCCCTACCAACACACCTCCAGGGATATCAGGATGTACGAGTTGTAGGAATTTAGGAAGGGTTCCTTTTTAAAAAAATGCAGTATCCAGTGACAATTCTGTGACACGTCCAGTAATTGCTGCCTATAAATAAGCAAATCTCTGGTGTCATGCACCAGTAGTACTTACTAGTACTGACAGGAGAACGTAGATAAAATCAGGTAGGTACAGGGCTCGTGGTCAGATATTACAGAGCGAGATAAACTAGGGGTAGTTTCATAAACTGTGGTGGGACTGAAATACTGTCAAATAAGCTAGACATTATTTCACGAAAAAGAGCCTAGCTCGTAAATATATGATGAATAATTAAAATACTATGTAAACAACAGGAGAATATGCCTCACCATCCCAAGAAAGACGTTAGCGACCGCGATCACGCTCTCACAGACAGTAGTGGCGGTAGCAGCCTGGAGCATCTGGCCCAGCTTGTTGCAGAACCATTGCAGCGCTCCCCAGAAGAACAGGATCTCCACCAACATGCTGAAGAAGAATATCACGGGCAGCGACTAGAAGAAGAATTAACGGTTTAAAGCCCAGGGGCGCTTTTTATACAAAGTATAGATGAAAAACTTAAGAGAGGCCCTTTTTGTGTGTAGTTGTGCCCTGTTCGAAAATAAATTACATTACGTATTTAAAAGTTGTAACACAACCAAAGCAAATTCACAATTAAAACGCAAGAGCACGCTTACTTAAGTCTTCCACCTATATTATAGTTCTTTACTTTCATTGAAGTTCAGTAATTGGCTAACTTTAAGTTGTATCATCTGATATTACTGCAAAGTTTATAAATAGAAGTGTTGTAATTTATCGCTCTTGCAATGCTTGAAGCCTCGAGGCGTTAAAGCCAAGACCATAGCTTTTATGCAGTACCTACTGTGGCGACTCGTGTAAGCCCTAACGGCTCAGGCTTTTAGGGCTCTGCCGGGCTGTACTCACGACACTAATGGGAGTGAGTGCAAGATTTGATAAAATTATTGTTACATAGGTAAACTTACACTGAAAGCGAAGACATTCTCTATCCTCACGAGCAGGTCCCCGAAGGCGAATGCAGCGCCCTCTGTACCGTAGGACAGGAAAGTCGCCACCTGAAAAATAATGCAGTAATATTGAGGCTGGAAATTGTCGACGTCAACGCGTATCGGAAATAGAGGAATTGGTCTATGAGCAGCCAGTTGATTGCGTTGCGTAACATTTCGCCCGTTACATAGATCTAAATGTAACTTTTTGTAAGGGAAAATGGCAGGTCAGTTGTCCTAACGCTCGTCCAAAAAGTTACACAATCACCCCTCAGAGCGCCCACCTAGTAGATTCCTCTCTGAAAGGGTTAAAAAGGATCCAAGAAGTAGGTACCTTATCTGAGAAGCATTGCAGCGCGAGCCGTCCTGATTCCCACCGGATAAACAACAATGCGAACACAAACTGCATCAGCAGGCCGCTGCAGACGGTGCGCCACGCTATCCGCCCCGGGTGCTTCGAGAACACGAACCCTGAACAACATGGACAGTTTACAGTCAGGATTATACTTGAGATTATTTGAGTGTGCCGAATCCATTGAAAAAACAACTCTACTGTCCAGGGTAGAAGATTTCAATTCCAATGTCGATTTTATAAGAAGTGGCCACATTAAGCTCTAATTTACATGAAGTTCAAAAACAATAGTCTTAAGTCTATTGTTTTTGAACTTCAGATGACGTCGGTGGCAGAGGTGGGTTGGGTGGCAACAGTAACGAACAGTGGAGTTCAGGTCAGTGGCGGCGAATCGGTTAAACCAATAATCTCAACTATACCAAAGGCCTTGATAACGTTACAATGTAGACTACACTACGCTCTACACGGGTTGTTAATGGCGAACGCACAGCGCTGTGCGCAGATATGAGTTTTTGGGCTTGTCTGTACAGTGGGTCATCATTACCGCAGGGCAGGACGTAGTTATACGGTGGAATGAGATGGACGTAGGTTTTTCTCCCATTAACACATAATACTACCTGTAATATTCGGTGATTGAGCACGGCTTTAAGGTTAAGTTTTGTTACATCATCATCAGCTTATATTAGTCCCGCTGCTGGACACAGGCCTCTCCTCAAGGGAGAATTGAGCTATAAACCGTTAGCCCCCCAAAAGTACTAGAGTCCTTAGTATAGTAAAATGTAACCTCAACGAGGTCAAGAACCCCCTTCCCCAAACCACTGATCCCCTCGCTCTAATTCAGCGAGGTTATCTTCGACCATCTTCGTGATTTTTTTGTTTTGGTGTAGGTTCAATCCCTATCATCACCTCAAGTTCCATCGGCGAAAATTAGCAGTAAACATCAAAAGATAGACCATTCCAAGTTCGAAGAAACTGATTGGTATGATCCAGACTAGACACCGAATTAAAAGTCAAAATCCGTTGCGTTGTTGCTATTTTAGCTCAACATGATAGAAATACTTAATTGACTGCCTCAACTGCCTGCCTGACTCAGAAATAAATAAACAAAATGTTCTTACCTAACAGCAACAAGATGAACAGCCCACTCAATGAGACCAGACGCTCTGGCTTGTCCCTCGTGTCGATATACAGGAATATCGCAATCCCCACTAACAGAGCCAGAGACAAGCACCATCTCAGCCACCTGTGAATAATAGTTTTATGAGAAACGTATCAACATTTGGAAACCTTTGAAGACATATGCCAATACACACAACTGACAATAGGTACTGGTCGTGAAGGAAACCATCGTGAGGAAACCGGTCTAATCCCAAAAGTTTTCTCTCTGGGTTGGAAGGTCAGATGGCAGTCGCTTTCGTAAAACCAGTGCCTATGACAAATCTTGGGATTAGGTGTCAAAGCGAACCCCGGGCTCCGTTCAGGGCACCGCCGTCGAAAGACAATCCGGCTCGAAGGACCAATGTTAGGGTCCTACTGGGACTTAAATTATGGACTGTATATATATTCTGGCTGGTTTATTGCGCCTTAATACATATTGGGAAACCCGGCCAAACAGATAGCAAATATGAAGCGATAGTCGTCCGTTGCCGGTGGGGTTCGTGAAGGTGAGTGTCGCTCGCGGGTCGCCGCGCCGTCCGCGACGATGACGTCGCGCTGTGTCCGCCGCCCGCGCGTCTCCTACCGAGCGCATGTCGATGCGGTTCTCAACAACCGGGAATAACGCTACGAGGATGATGTTGAAGACAGGTGCCATATGAATGGCATCTCTCTTTCTTTGAAAGAAAGCTTGAGAGCTATGTTATGTGTTTACTAGTTAGTGGGTTAGTTATTTAACAAATTTTTTTATTTACCCAAGTATAAAGCCATTGTTTTGTTTTTGCCTTGTTTGTCCTGCAGCGTGGCAAATATGCTTTGGGATAACCTCCCTGGGAACGTTATGGGGGCCGCCCAGACCCAGGGGGAAAATATAGCCAATGTAGCTAAGCGGTAAGGCACGTGACTTTCAATCTGCAGGTCGTGGGTTCGAACCCCGGCTCGGACCACTGGGCTTTTCAATACAACTCCGGTCTGATCCCAGACAAGGTCTAGTTTTCCCTCTGGGTTGGAAGCTAGGTCAGACGGCAGTCGGTTTCGTACAACTATTGCCTATGCCAAATCTTGGGATTAGGTGCGAAAACGGACCCCAGGGCAATCGGGACAACGACAAAAAGATTAGAAAAGAAGGAGGAGGAAGGATTTACTCACATAGAATTCCACACCCAACTCCCAGCAGCCCCAATATTGCTGTACACGTTCTTAGAGAGCCACCCGCCGAAGTACCGCTTGACCACGTGGAAGTAGATGAGGAAGAAGTACAATATGCCGAGGAAGGCGATCAGGCTGCCGAAACCCTGGCAGAGGTACAACGGCTCGTTACCTGTGTAGATATCCAGTTAATTAATTGTCCACTGGGTTCCGTACAAAATTACAAAATGTATACTCGTATTATGGATGTTTGGCAGTGAGAGCGTCTTGCACGTGTAATCTAACGCAAAAATAAATAAATAGGTTTTCTACTGTAGCATTAAAAAAAATTGTATACTGTTTTGATAAAATGATACCTTAGGTATCATTTTACCGAGTTTCTTTACGCCCGCTCTTCTCTTGGCAGAGGTCTTCTTTTCGAACTTGTGGTATAGTTTATCGACATTCATAGCTGTGTATGTAATATGTATGTCTAAATTGAAGAGTAAAGCACTTTTACTTGGTCTTGGTGGTACGTTAGGGTTCTACGGTGGTACGTTAATACATTTCCCTTACTGTACATATAGTTATTAAAACCTTTTTGCTTCGTAGAAACTTACTATATTCTAAATAATAATACAAGCAGCCCAGGAAGTAGCCGATGACGGCTCCATTGATCACGAAGCTCATGATCGTCCCGACGGAGGAGCTGTTCTTCTTGAAGAAGTCCTCGGTGGAGCTCCCAACGCGGGCCAGTGTGGTGTCCAACCAACCAGAGGGCTCGTAGTCTAGAGGCTCGAAGATTATCTGCACAGACAAATAACGGTTCATGGCAAGGAAAACATCGTGAGGAAACCGGTCTAACCCCAACAAAGCTGCAAAGTCTAGTTTTGCCTCTGGGCTGGAAGGTTAACTGGCAATCGCATCCGCAAAAACTAGTGCTTACGCCAATTCTTGAGAAAAATGTAGAAGTTTCCATTTAAGTGTCTGTTACCCTTATGTTTGACTGGTATACAGAATGCCATTTGGCATTAAGTAAGTCCTTCATATATTGTATAAATTATTTAGTTTGGGCAGTAATGTTTAGATAAATAAATTCGACATCGTAAGGTGCGTGACGTTGTAGACATCTTCACTACTTAAACTCAAGCTGATTTTGGCGAGATATGTCGCCAGCCAGAGAGACGGATAGGTGGACCAAAATTTTATCAGATTGATGGCCACTTCTAGGCCATATAAACATCGAACATCCACCAGCTCCATGAGTCGACGACAATCCAAAGATGCGCAAGTCCCTCCTGGATATAGCATAGAATACATTATAAGATAAGTGGCTGGATAAGACAAAGAGAAGCATATGCTCAGGAGTGGGCGATCTCTGACGAACAATTAAACCAGTAACAATCTTATTTGAAGGCACGAGTCGGTTTTTTATAAAAACTGCAACACGTACCTATTCAAGTCATTCGTTATATACCTAGATGCAAATCAACTTTAACAACTTGATAAGAAATATTTTATTGACTGTTTCCTATTAAAAATACCTTAACCCGCTGCAGCGGAATAGGTGTCGAGTTCCGATGGAATGGGACTGACGTAATGGTGGCGTTCTCATACAAATACCTACTTCTGGAATTGGATATAGCGGTAGTCTACTTGGCACCGCTGGAGATATTGTAGTACAGCCTAGGTTTCGATTAAACCGAAGGCTTTTCCGTAGTCTACAAAGGCTGAGCAGACGGACAGTCTTCTGTACAACCTGACGGAGCGTATGGATGTGGTCTACGGTGTTAAGCAGAAACCGGCTTGTTCGGAAGGCTGGAAGTTATCTGAAGTAGTCTACTTGCGAGACGATTCGTAATGACTCTTAAAAAACTTGACATGGCTCAGAAGTGAGGTGGATCGGTAGTTCTTCAGTAAAGTTTTTAGCCAACACTACCACTACACCTCTGTTCGATGCTGGTGGCGTTCTCCGTTCCAGTACAAACTGGTTCTTCGTCAACCGCATTTTATAAATGTATTAATGTTAACTCACCTCCCCATTGTGTCCATTTTGCTTCCGAATATCGCCCATCTCAATCTCGGTTCCATTAGTCTGTCAACAATGCAAAATGGATAATAATCGCTTGTTCAAGAAGTGTAATTTTATAATAATGGTTTATGTTTCTTTAGCGGCCCCTTCTCCTAAATTATCAATTGTACAAGAAACACATATTAAAGCGTAGAACCTAACTACTTAAGAGGAAATACGGGCTGGCGCGCATTCCATACAAAAACTTGAATTGATTGCCGCGGTAGTCCCGTATTTCCTCAATTTCATGTGAACTACTTTTCTTACAAAGAAATTCATTTTTTAATTCTAAAATATTGTGATTTGAACAGATTTTCTTTTTATGAATAGTAGCCAGAAAAACTGTAAAAAATTACAGGCTTTTGACTAGCACTGTTCGTATGTATCTTTGCAACCTAAGTATTTTCAGCCCCTTGCCGGTATCTCATTGAGCTGACATCAGGTATACTTATGTGTCCGCTGACAACGCTACAGCACCACCGAGTTGATCTGATGATGGAGATAGGAGGTGGTCATAACAACGTCTTAACTACAAAAGATAAACCCGTCGCGTTTGGAACATTAGAACCCGCTTAAATAATAGTTGATAGCTATGCTTAAAAAAAGTAGGTAGAATCAGCATAAAAACTTATACTAAAAATGGAAAGGCGGCAACAGATTCACAATAAAATACCTAATCAAAAAACACAAAACATGAAACTAGTGTGTCTCTGCGGCAGTGAAACGGGCACTCGCGTAGCATTATGCTGAGGTGTCAGACACCTACAGCGCCGATTTTCAGCCAGCACCGTAGGTGACTCACGGAAATTTAACAAATTACAGCCAGTCTTACCTGGAATCTCAAACCGAAACTAGGGCACAATATGCAATTTTCGCACAAATACCAATCAATTGTTGTATAAGCAGTAACCTTAGTCTCTGGCCGCGTGTGCTAGAAGAATTCAGGTACAAATCCTGCACGGAGCAATTTGGAATAAGAAACCGTAAAATCCGATATCAACTGTATCGTAAACGAGCGCCGCGGAACTGCGTTTGCGCAGGTTCAAAAGGCTTGTGTAAGTAAACAATGCTCAGTTTACCAAACAAGTTGACGCGGGGGGCGCTGTATTATTTACAACTAGCTTCTGCCCGCGACTTCGTGCGCGTATAAATATAAATTATGGAATACATGATATTCTTAAGTTTAACCATACTACTGAAAAATTCGATTATTACGATTTAATTGCCATAAATGATGCGTGTAACAGTTCGACTTCTCTTTGAATCTAAATAAACACCTTCACAAACTTGGTCGTCTATAATATTTATTTTAATTTATTTAATCTTTATTATAAACGAAGTACCTAAGTACCTAACTACTTATAATACCAAAGCCGGAATGAATACCACAAAGCAAGCAAAATTATATTCCAAATAAAGATTCCATGTACATTTAAATATTAGACTTCATAATTGAAACAAATGGCCCGAGAGGGAGACCCCACGGATACTCGTTATCTCCGGGTGTCTTGCAAGCGACCTCTGAGGACCAATAGTCCCGAAGGTATACGGGGATGAAAACGAGGCCGAAGGCTGAGCTTTTGGTAGGAATGAAAGGCCCAACATACCCTTTTAGACAGCGCTCCATATGCGAGCCAAAGCGTTGAAGGCCCGACGAGGGCGAGACTCCACGGATACTTACTACCCAGGTGTCTTGCAAGCAAAACCTGAGGCTGAAGTTCCAAAGGTGAGGGGTGAGGCATGCGAGGCCGCAAGCAGAGCTTTTCGTAAAAATGAAAGGCCCTAACCAACCCTTCAGAGAGCGCTCTCTGCCAGCCCGAGGGTAGAAGGCCCGAAGGCGAGCCTTCACGGACACTAACTATCCCCAGGTGTACTCCAAGTAATTTTCCTCCAAAGAGATGCACTAACTGTAGGGAATTGCAATTTCGTTGGCTTGATAGATACTAATTCTAAATTACTTACCGATTCTCGCTTCCTGACTTCAGAGTCTCGTTTCCTAACTTCTGACTCCATTATGGTAATTTTTAGGTAAATCCACAACTAAATTATTGTTAATTCACTACACTATAAAAAAAACACTTTTGTTCAGGGCTCAGGGCTTTTTTGTGAAACGGGGAAGAATCTGGAATTAAGCGCCATTTTATATCTGAAACAAGAAACAGAATGATTTTAGCATGAGGCTTACAAATACTGCAAAATGGGGTGACTTAGGAATTCAGTTTTTATTGCAAGTTTTTTTGCCCCTGTAGTACTTAGTAGCTTTGCACACATTCGCAAATTTATAACTATTCACCTGTAAGTACGATTGAGCGAACGCAGAATATTGATATTGGTTTTACTACAATTTTCAATTAAACAAAGCAACCGGCAGCGGTACGTACCTACTTAATCAAACATGTATGGCAAGTAGGCAAGTTGGCAACCGACTCCTATTTAATCATAAAATCCTATTAATCAAAAAAAAAATCATAAGTACAGTCAAGTGTAAAAATATGGGTGCATACAACTTACTCATAAATATGTCCCATCGCTCTTATGTCAGCGGATTAAGATTGTGGTACATATATTTATGAGCGGATTAAATCGATTACATATTTTTGCACTAGACTATACCTACCTATGTACTCAAGAGTTTGACGCTCTTTATCTATAGTAAAAAATACTAACAACACCTACACCATGGTACTACGATCAACGAACACATCTATCATACCCAATTTTTTATCCATCTATACTATCGATGACAGGTTTTTTTTAAAACTACTTAGGGTCATGTCTTAGCGGTACTTATTACGGGACATAATGCTTGTACTTTCAAGGATGCTTCCGTTATGCGTACGTCTACAATATACTATACTATGTTTACAAATATTCTTTATTGTTCATCAAAAAAAAAAACAACACAAAGATCTTGCGCTATGCAACGGTAAACAATAGGCGTCTAATGGCTTGTTTAGATATTGGATCGACAGATTTTTCTTCCGCTGAAAAATGACAAACGATGCGAATTAAAACATATTTATTGAGCAAAACTGACCATTTAAGTAAAGCCCCTTCATCATCATCATCATCATATCAGCCGAAAGACGTCCACTGCTGGACATAGGCCTCCCCCAAAGAGTGCCACAATGACCGGTCCCGGTCCTGCGCCACCCGCATCCAGCGGACTCCCGCGACCTCTACCAGGTTATCAGTCCACCTTGTGGGGGGCCTACCTACGCCGCGCCTTCCGGTACGTGGTCGCCACTCGAGAACCTTTCCGCCCCAACGGCCATCGGTTCTACGTGCAATGTGCCCCGCCCACAGCCACTTAAGTTTAGCAATTCGGAGGGCTATCTTCGGTTACCTTGGTTCTGCTGCGGATAGCCTCATTTCTGATGCGATCACGCAAAGCCCCTTACTCGTATCTTTTTATCTCTCAGAGGAATGTCTTATCGGCATTATTGACTAATAAAGCGATCAAGTACGTATACCGAATTGCCGCCGCGCGTTACCCCACGCGTCGTGGATCCAGATCAAACACGATGCATATGACACTTTCTGGCTTCAGTTCACTCCATCATTCTGGTCAGACTGACGAGAGAATTATCGTGTAACCCTCGGACTGACGGCCTGATGGTCAGTCTGCTGTCAGTTTTCTGTCACTCATAGTGGTTACGATAATTCTCTCGTCAGTCTGGCCAGAATGATGGACTGAACTGAAGCCAGAATTAGCGTGTAACCGGTGTCTTAAACTTATTATTTGTGTTGGCCGAATTGCATGAAAGTAGTGCATTCAGAAAGCAACTCTACTGTCCAGGGTAGAAGTTTCCAATTTCAATGACAGTTTTATAAAAAGTCGGCAACATTAAACAATCTCAACCGTACGTATTAAATTAGTTATACCACACCTTTCATTTGGAAAAGTAAGTTTTGCTCCACGACGAGAGGCATCAAAATGTTACTCTTCTGTTCAAGCTACTTTTTTAAATTTATTTATTGGCATGTAGCATTTACACAATGTGCCAATTGAACACAGATCTTAATAAAATAATCGATTGTAATTTCATCGTAATCGATTAAAAACGAACATACTTATTTAAATTTTTACCTTAACAACGTTATATGAAAATATATGAATTTTTCGTGACATTTAAAAAAATTGTCACAATAAATAGTCGTTTTACTGAAATCAAACTATCGATGACTGTTATATTTTCCTCATAGTCGGTGTGAAAAATTGTATGCGTCACTCAGGAGCAAAATTATTTTCGCCATGGGCGTTAACCCTTGAATCTTTCGTTTCGCTCAGGATTCTAACTTAGAATCCGTCGCTACGCTCAGGATTCTATCGTAGAATCCTTCGCTTCACTCTGGATTCAATGTACCGTCCTCGCTGTAAATACATCATTTTGCTCCCTTGGGACACAAATAACTATATTCATATTATGCGTTGCTTATTATAATATGCCCACATTCATTGTACGAATAGATCTAGCATTGACTTAGTGTTTAAGTATATAAATACTCGTCATGCTTTGTGGGTATTCTATTTTCAATGTTTGTAATATTACCGTCCGTAATTCTAAAATACTCTGTATAAAATAGTTGTGGGTATATTAGTTTTAGTATTTGAAACAATACCCTCATCCATTGGTTGATTATTGGATGGGTTTTGTAGCTAATAGTTGAAGGTATCTGCTTTTTACCCTGTTCTAATATACCCACAATAATATGACTTTTCCTTGTTAGAAAGTATAACATGCCAAGGACCACGTTGGTCTTGGTCATTCTACGGTTGGTTCTAAATCTATGTTGTAAAGTGATTTAAGTGGTACAATAAATATAGTTTATCGAACATCTCCAGCTTTTATACAGCTTCCACCACGGATATTTAACGAGTGAGCGAAGCGAGATTCCGTTTCAGCTTGGGCCAAAATTCTTTCGTATGTCCGACTTTCTGGCTGTTCCCCTCTACATGTCGCATTTCTCAACCGATTCTCCTGAAATTTTGTGCTCTATGTCGCTCGAATAAGCAGGTGCGACAGAGTGGGAGATACACGAACAAACTTCGTTTTCGTTTCGTGGTAGCGCCCCAGGTTTGATAATTATATGTATAGATATATATTTTGAATAAACACACTCGCGAATTCTACAGCTCACAGAGTATAACAAAGATATATACACACAAGTGTGTTTGCGTTCTCGTGACTCGCTTTCGTAACGTCTGGCTCGCTACTATTTCTCAACGGTTATTCTTACGAGATAGCAAGGATATTTTTTAATATCTGCCCCGTATTACAAGGAACCCAGACACATTTTTTTTCCTGAATCGTCATAAAAATTCTATATAACTGCTTAACATAACTATCGAACTGCTTAAAAGTTGGTTGACAAATACAACCTGAAGTAGAGAACAGCTGGACATCCGGACATATGAAAGGATTTTAAATCAAGCTAAAACAGATAACTTGTTAATACAACAAAATAGAGGATATAGGAACAACAGGACAAGATACATATAGGAAAGGAGGTGATGGTGTTATACAAAGCAAAACAAGAAAAATCTTTACAACATGTTTCTCTTGTAAGACTGAGTTTAAACCTAATTTACCTGTGATTACGGCCCGAAGTCACGATTACTACTGCGGGCGACTTAATTGTTCTCTGATAAGATAATTCGAGCAATTTGTCTACGCGCGTTGTGACGTGCTAATCTAACTCATATACTCACTATCTTCTGGCTATGTGGCATGAATCTTGTTAATTTACAACACAAAACTACTCCAATTTTGCCCCCTATTCTGTAACTTGTTTTAAGCTCACCTCAACGCTCACCCACAATTATAACTTGACACCACGATGCGTAGTAACTAAGCGTAGGTAGAGGTCTAGTTTCGTAATGGGTGAGCGGTGGGGGTAGCGAATAACAGCCCGGCACTGTAAGTACAAGTCGAGATACTCGGTAAAAAGCTCGTGGGTACGTTAGTCGTTCATTTCAATGCCATTTAAGTGTTGATTTGTTCAGGTTGTGAGTAACTTTGACTTCAATGTCTTCCAAATGTAATTTAATTAACTCTGCACCTGGAGCTCATTGAATGTATCTACGAGCGCCAGGTACGGAGTTAACTCGAAGATATACTGCCGAGATGAGGATGAAGGTGAAGGAAAACATAGCATCGTGACAACACTAGCGATTGGACGGATTTAGACATAATAATGATGAGTAAAATTTATTTTGTTCTAAAACTTTTGCAACAAATTTTAATGTTACCCTAAATGGTCCACCAGAATGCTGTTGTAAAGTAACTGCAAACCACAACCACCGATTAAGAAAAATAGTTTTAACCGGGTGAAGCTAGCATATTAGATTTACTGTCAGCACGTGACGTGTGAAGTTTGCTTTGATAAGTACATTTTCTAGTCTACATAAATAGAAATGAAATTTGAAAACATGCAGGCACAACGAATAATAAAATTAAAATTGGATTTTTTAGATATAAACAGTCCGTAACTTAAAAATAATATTACGAAAATCTGCATGATGAAGTGCAAAATTGAAGCAGGATTTTTAAGATCTAAGTAAAGTAGGTATTTGGCAGTGGGACAAACAATTTATTAACATAAATAACTAATACAAAACATATATTTACAAGGAAAAGATATTAAAAGTAATAAAAACTAAACTAAACATTAAAATTTTAAATCGAAATTTGGACCCCTAGGAATGGTTCCCATCACGCAGGCAGCATTCCCGCGCTGGATTGCGATAGCAATTCTCTGCGCGAGAAAGCTGCCCGCGCGAGGGTCGCCTGTTGCCTCCCTTAGGCGTTTGCCAAGCGCCTTGTGGAGCCCCTGAGCGCCCTTACCCCACGGGCCAAGTGTCTCGACGCCAAAAGCTGTGAATTCGTATTAGGCGCCGAGACAATCGTATTTACGCGCCTTGATATTCTCCTGTCAGTAAATAAAAAATAATATTTAATCAAATCAAATGGTAAATGGATATTTACGTACTTATTCGCGTCACTTGCAGTGGAGACCCTTGGACCTTGGTTTCACGATCGGGGTCTCAGGTGATCTCAGGACGGGCTCTTACTTCGCCCAAAGACAAAGACTCATGATCAAGTCAAAGTTGGGATGTGTTGAGGAAGGGCATTTTTGTTTTAAATGATTATTATACATACCTACCTAGATACCTACCTTTGGTTCCAAGTTCCAATATAAGTACATAGATAACTATAGGCAAATGATAAGATAATCGCTATCGGTGAGCTAAATTATTTAAATTACAATTCAATTATCGTTGACGAATTGTAGCATATTTATAAGAGCCGCGAGCTAGCTTAAACCAGTTCAGAGTGATTTCGATTTTTTTCAAGGACGTATGGAAAAATATTTCGCGATCCACCAACTTTCTTAACATGTAAGTATGCTTTTTTGGTATCTACTACTACTACTACTACTCTGGCGCAACGACCCCTAAGTGTGTCTTGGTCTCCAATACGAGTGCACGCCACTGATCCCGGTCTTGTTGAGTGGTTTCTCGACATTCGCTAGCTTGGAGCTCGCGCTGCACGGCTATCACAAGACGGCGCGCGGCGTGCGAGCTCCCTCGATTTTTCTTGCACTATCCGTCTGTCTCTTATTAGAAAACTTTAGGAAGAGATGTATAGTGCAAGAAAAATTGAGAGAGCTCGCGCGCCGTCTTGTGATAGCCGTGCAGATCTGCATCCACCCAATCAGCCCATCAATCCGGGGCGACAAACCGGACGTCTTCATGAAGGTTATTTTGTTAATTTATAAATATGAAACTGACTTTAAAGATCTACCGAGGTCATACTTTAAAAAAAGTATAACTGAAAATAACCGAATAATCTCACAGACTTGTCTTTTCCTCTTTTAATGTCAGTATAGATATAGATTACTTAACTTGATTCGTGAGAATCCCCGAGTGATTTACCTCGATTGTGAACTTTATAAGGTATGTGATAAGGTTAAATCAACATTCAACTATATCGGAGGTTAAGGTAAATCACAATTTGTATGCAAGAGTGACGCGGCCAGTATGGTTAAGGATAATTTATTTATTTATTTATTTATTTAAAACATGTTAACACGACATTACAGTAAAAAAACCAATGCGTCATGGAACGAAACTAAACAAGACAAAACATATATAATTACATTGGTACAGTTGATTGCCGGTCATCCATCTCCTCACAGAATCTCAGACATTCACTGCACACATACATCCATCGCCACGCAAGTAAGTCACACTCCGGTGCTGATGCCAAGAGCGCGTCGGTTAGCAAATAATGAATGGATATTAAAAGTAGGTTTTCCCACTGTGACATCTTTATATGGAATCATATTAGAGGAGTAGTATATAGCGAAATTTCATCCTGTCCATACTTGGAGCAGCCCAACATTCTCAAAATTTCAGGGAAGTTCTCAGAAATTTCCGGATACATGAGAATTTTAAAATAAGTTTCCTTTAGAAAGTTTCTGCTGGGAATTTTTCATGGATGTATCATTAATTACATGTATAATATATTAGTCTTTAAGCAGGCAAATTAAACAGCTGGTACTAATGTATGTATCCAGAG